>CM062815.1:5302812-6573750 GCA_031772625.1 Pinus tabuliformis | reverse complement strand
GGGTTTTCGTCAATAAGGTCTCAAAATGCTCAGTGACGGTTAGTAGGCACATGAGGAGGTCAAATAAAGTTCCAGCAACAATAATTTCTATAATCCCTCACTTAGTGATTGATTTTTCCTCAAAACCCTGTTTTGAGGAAAAACAAAGTATTTTATGTTTTTATGTATAAATTTGATGTAATTTCAGTTCTTTTATTTGTAAATAACTTCGGTGGCAACCCTGGTCACCTTGCCAAGCTTCAGTAACTCCATCGCCTGCAAGGCAAACAAAAAGTCAAATCATTCAGTTCATCAAAGGAAAAAATAAACTAAACTACCCAAAAACAGAGTTTGAAAAGTAAGTCAAAATGCAAACATTACAAAAGTGGGTTTTATGAGTGAAAAATTAAAATATCTTGTATATAAATCATTTTTCATGTTCAAAGAGCTCATTTGCATCTAAAGGAGAACGACTGAGCAAGAGAAAGGCCATGTTGGAGAAAAAGAGCAAAATCGCAGCAAACTATGCAAGTTTCAGGGGTGTGGCGCATTGGGTCATGGGCACGGTGCATAGGGCTGGTGCAGCACATTTGTCTGCCCTCCGCAGTGCAAAAAATACACTGGCACGATGCATAGAGAAGGCACGGCGCGTTGGGTTTGTGGCACGACGCACAGGGCTTCAAGCTCGATTTCACCCATAAACTCATTGAAACTGCCAAGTTTTCCCAATTTCCACCTGTTCAAGTAAGTTAAGCATTCTTCCCTTGCCAGTGAAAGAGTTTATCTTAAATTTTATGGTGATTTTATGAGATAAAACTGAAACCCTACCTCCTTGCAATTTTTGCTCGAAACAATTTCTTAGTGTTTACAATTTGTGTTTTTGCTGCCAAGTCCACTCCATCATTCCCTCACTCTTTGATTCCTTCATGTATTTTCCAGTTTCATCAACTCATTTCCTAATTCCTATATCCATAAGTTCACTAAAACCATATCCCTAACTCCCACTATCCCAAACCCTAGTTACAAATTCCTAAACCCTAAATGTTGTCCCTAAGCCTACATACTATTCCCTAAACTCCCTATTTACCAAAAAACTTGTCAACAACATTCCCAAAATCCCTCATACACTCTCCCTCCACAGTCCCTCATACATTCTCATCCTTGGTAGTAGAAAACTAAAGACACCTTAAATCTCTTCATACTCATCAATAAAACTCACACATTAGCAAACATGGAGTCTGATCCTTCCTATGACCGAGATGAGGAGACACTCAGTGATTCTCCTAGAGAAATGCATGCACCAAGGAGACCTCACAAGGGTGGTAAACATATACGAGAGGAGCCTACTTCACTTGTTGAGCTGCAGGCCTGTCCTCTTGTTGTCATATGCTTTCAACACTAATTCTGTTATCAGTTCTGTGAGATGGTAGAGAGAGTCCAGTACCATCATGAGTTGGCCAGGTTGTTTGTGCTCCATCTTCATAATGGCCAAGTTACTCTAGCAGGTGTGACATTCACCTTAACACCGGAGTCTATTCCTCTAGCAACTGGCATTCCAAATGTCAGTGAGCAGTGGAATAAAAGGAAACAGATTGACAGAGAACATTATGAGCCTTACATCAAGGCTGGTTATCAGAGACATCTCAGCAAAGTTTTTCCCTTCTGGTATCTGAAAGACTCATATGCTCTCTTGATGAAACTCATAATTAAGTATTTCAGCTGTGAGGGCTGGTTTTCTTGCCTGTATGCCTATCATATCAGATTTTTGATGCACTTCACTAGGGTGAGAATAATGAATCTCCCCTACTTTATTTACCGGAACATTGAGGAGATGACCACCTTAGTGCACAGGAAGACTCCTCAGCAGCAGTATAACAGCATATGTCATTTTGCACTAATCAAGATTTTGGTCATGCATCAGCTTGGTTTAAGAAACATATCATGAGAGGATTTCATTTCACATGAGGTCTTAACAAGTCCTCAAGTACCTCCGGTAGCTTTTCATGAGATAGGTGGACCTTCACATCGGCAAGAGATTCATGAGACACAAACCGCTAGTGTGCCAATGTTTGTCACCTACCAAAAGGGCACTAGAAGGTTGTTTACAGCAGCAAAGTGAGTATTATCTCCACCTGGGGTGGAAGGGGTCTCACTTCCTCCATCAGCAGAGTAGGTATAGGACAAGGGAAAGTGGCCATTGCATGATGAAGGGCCTTCAGGAGGGCAGGAGACAGATTTTATTCTTATTCAGGATGATGACACCGATTTGGGCTCACAAAGCTCAAAGCTTAAAGAGATCATCCAAGAGCAACAAGATGACATTCAGAATTTGTCTCTCAACCTAGAAAGAGCCAAGTGGATAATAAAATGTCTGGAGCAAAGAAACAAATAGCTATAGGATTAGCAAGCCATAATGGAGCTACGAAACATACGAGAAAACCGGCAAGCTGCCAAAAGGAGGAAAGTCAAGCTCACAACACTTAAACAAGAAATCAATGCTAATTGTGAATCTTGGTTGGAGAGGGAAAATATCGACTTGGATAAGATGTTGGAGAAGTCCAACAATGAGAAAAATATGTTGAGAAACATGGTATACCACTACTTGTCAAAAAATATGGTGTTCAAAGCAAGAATCAGGAATTCGAAAGCCAAGTTGAAGAAGCCATCAAGGAGGCGAAAAGAGCAAGATAGACTTCGGATCTTGGATGAGGCTTCCTTGGCCAAACACAACACTTAATGGAGGACACTCAGCCCAAATTTCAAAAAATTTGGGACACTTTTTGCAATTTTGGAATTTTTGCCTTAAAAAACAGGGTTTTCTGCCCGATGCGCCACGCCACCTGGCGCTCGGTTTTGCTGGGGACCTCCTTTTGAGGAAATCTCAGCATTTTTGGATTTTTCATGGGAAAATATGCATGCTCACAAATGGCCAAGAAATTTTGACAAGTTTTGAGCTGCCGAAAAGGGCAAAAACACCTCAAAAATGACAATTCAGTCCCTTTTTTGACACACAGGAAGTAGTGTTGAGAGAACTCAGTTTTGGAGGGGCAAATGGAGGCAAAATTCAAAAATTCCACTTTTGCTAGAATGTAGATAGTCGGGCCTTTACAACAATCCTAGTTGGAGAAAATTTGGACACTAAAATGACCTCCAAACTCAGCTGAAAAAAGGTGTTATGCATAGGGAGATCAACACGGCGCATTCGAGGAATTTTGCTCATTTTTGGTCAAAAACTTTGTTTTTCCCCTAGTTTTCTCACAGTCCGACTTTTTCCTTCTAATTTTCAAAATCATGATGTAATTCAATGTCACATGATGGATTTTGATGTAATTATGCTAAATTTTAACTCAGAGAGGTAGATTCATCCATGAAAAGGTAGTTTGCAACTGAATGAATCAGTTTCCTAGTTTTTAGAGGCAAGGTGTTCCATTGCCTACTTTTTAGGTCTTAGTTTAGATTTTGTTGGAACAACTCCTAATATTATGAGCTCGACACCTAGAGGCTAGGATGAGTTGTTGGTTGCCTATATCTTGTAATTTTTCAGTCATTAGCATCGTTGGACTTTTGGGAAAGCTTGGAGCTTATTCTATATTCATTTTCAATAGTTTGGCTAAGGAATAGACCAGTGGCTTGCAACACGTTATGAGATTCATGTGGCATCTTGCTTTGTTATTATGTTTTCTTCTGTAATTGTAATTCTACATGTGTTTTATGTATGCCATTATCTCTCTTTATTTCATCTTTAACTAAAACAAACAAGGACAAAGGTAGAATACATTGAAAGTGTAGTGCTCTACCTAGGGATTGTTTAGTTATCTATGTTTTTAGCTGTTCGAAGAGGATCCTTGAGTTTTTCATGCCCTCTCCAAATCCTCACCTGTCCAAAAGCTCTCCATCTCACTCAATTTGAAGTACCAAATCACTTGCCTACCTTGCCCCATAGAGATCTCTGCAAAACTAAGTCTCATTCCCCGGACCCAAATCTGCCTTTCACATTTGAACCACCAAAACATCATCAAATTCAATCAAACACCTCTGAACACATACCTAGTCTAAAATCAGTCATTACATCAGTCATCTCAAACTTCATAGGCCATATTTTTTGAGATTGACAAGGAGAGAGCCCTCTCCCGACCTGGTAGGGCTAGCTACCAATTTAAGCATGGTTTAATGTTACCCTAGATCCTACCTTTCTCAGCCTAAGGTAGATTTAGGCCCTAACATAGTGGCAACTCCGCCGGGGATAAAATATTATTTTCTTGTTAGTGTTCTTTGTTTTTTAAACTATAGACAGAGCTTGAAGTTATGCTAGGTAGCCTTCGAACTGCACATTGCTTTGCGAGTGCATAAGTAGATAAAAGCTTCTTTAGTCAATCTCCGGTCTAGTCTTATAAATGAAACATCTGACTTGCAAATTTCCCCAGTACATCAGATAATTCTAGACTTTTGGATGATGAGTTTAGAATCTGATAGGCTGAATAAGTTGATTTTGTCCATTTGATTTTTGGGAATAATTCAACACACTGGCTTCCAGACGACACACTAGAGCAAATCCTAATCCTGATCCACCTCCTCTGTATGAAAATCCAAATCTTATTCCAAGAATTCTTCGTCGGGAAAGTTCTGTGATTCCTGTGTTCAAATCTCATTCATGTCCTGTTGTTTTTTAGTATCTTGAAGATCTTGAGTTTGACGAATAGTTTGAGTTGTCGCTATTTGAGACCAAGTCTGAAAGTGCTATTGGTTCTACTACCCTAAATCCAGAGTTTGTCAAAGATCTTGAAACTGAAGAGGCCAATATATCAATTGACGATTATATTTTGAAAATTCAAACTTCCATTGTGGCTACAAACATTCCTGGATTCTTAGAGTCTGCATCTGCAACACTTGGGTCATCTTCTATCGCGTCTAGTTCAAAAATTCCTACCGAACCTCCTTTGATTCCCACCATTCCCATGCTGCCTTCCATCTCCGATCAAAAATCTGCAGTGTTGTCACCTCCATCCACCCCTTCTACCCGTCAAACATAAAAAAATTTCTTCACCTTCATCTACACCTCATACACCTCATTCATCAGCTACTCCAACTCCTCCTACATCCCCAAGACCAGTCGTAAATCCACCTAGAGCAATGGCCGCTCGATATGCATCGCTTGTGTTGCCTCAAAACTTAGATGACATGCCCGCTGATTTTCAAAGCAAAATTCCATTGTTTGATGGTAGCCCTCAAGGTATCACAGCTCAGCAGCATGTGGATAGGATGGCAGATTTCTTTGATCTCCATGAGATCGATACAGAAAATGTAACAATGAGATTGTTTGTACAAACCTTTGGAGGTGACGTCAGAAAGTGGTTCAGAGCATTGCCAGCTAGAACAATCAACTCATTGGAGGCACTTCAAAGACAATTTTTGGATCACTGGGAGGTAAAAAAGAACCCTCTTCAAATTCTTTCTAAATATGAAAACATCAAGAGGAATGTTGGGGAGAGTGTCCAAGATTATTGTGTCAGATTCAATACTATTTACATTGCAATTCCTGCTGATATAAAGCCACCTATGGGGCTGACTTTGATCAACTTTCCGGATGGTTTCGATCTTGATATGGCCTATCAATTAAGAGAAAGAAATCCGGCCACTTTGGAAGACATGCAGAAAATTGCAATCAGTGTTGAAGCAATTTTTCTTGCCAAGAGAGCTAGAACAAAGGCTGAAAAGAAGGTAATGATAAAAGAAGAGACTTCCACTTCAGATCAAGTGCTCCGTAAGCTTGAGAAGATGTTTTATAGGCTCACAATTGCTAATAAACCTAAAACACAAGTCAGAAATCCTAACTTTCATGGCCATGTTATAGACATTTTTGGGCACTACACCCCCAATCATACATGTCCATAAACCAAGGGCTCCTAAGTCCCTAAAAGTGTTTCTTCACACCCTAAAGGAACAAGGTCAGCTGATTACATCATCTCCCAGAAGTTCTCCATAGCAAACTGCTCAGAACTGGTTAAAGCAGGACCATATAGATTGCCCAGTGTAGAGGGTGCGATTCATCTCACCTGCTCAGTGAAAAGGGTGCGATGCATACTGGAAAGCCCTTCTCTATGGTGTGATGGGTGAGAGTAGACAAATGCCAGAGACAGTTGGCAAGGTGGATCATCATGGAATCTTTCAGAAACTTCTCCTGTGACACTTGCCTCTCTGAATTCGCCCAGGGATGAGTAAGAGATCATCAATATCCAAGTGGAATCAAGAACTATCAGAGGGAGGACACTAATCAAAATCCCAGAAGGTGACTCACCCCCTGCAATCATCTATATATGGATCCCTCATCATAGAGATCTAGGGGCTAGAATTTTGTATCTTGTAAGGAAGTGTTGTTGGTCTCTTGGTGGAATATCATAGTGTTGGGTGATCTAAGCTTTTCATGAGGTGAAGAAGGGCATTCATGCTGAGAGGATGATGCTGGGTCAGAAAAATTGGTTGTAATCCTCTTTGCTATTCTTGATATTAATAAAGCTATTCAATTTTTCCTCCACATTCTTGTATGTTTGATGATATATGCATTTGTGTGGTCAATATATATCTGGTCCTATATTGTTTATGATTGTAGACCTTTTTTCTTCGATAGTATTGTGCTGCTTTGATCCCACGGGTGCTCTTTGAAGATGGGTAGATGAAGGAAAAGTGGCAAGGATCTGTCAGAAGGGAGAGGAACCAAGCAAGGAATCAAGTGCAAGACTGAGGTTGGTGTCCTTTGTTCCCCTCTTTTCTACTTCTCATAAAGGAAAGCGAAAGTAGTTTTAGTTTGTTTGTTTCTAAGATAGCTACCAGGCTTAGTGGGACTAGCAGCTCCAAGTGGACACTAGATTTCCCGATAACAAAATGGCGACTCCACTGGGGAGCGAATAGATTGTTTTCTTGTCTATATTTGTTTGTTTTATAAACTTACAGATAGAGCCTGAAGTTAAGCCAACTAGCCTTTGAACGGCATTTGCTAAGCAAGTGCAAAGTAGATCAACACTACTTCAGTCTATCTCTGGGTTTTGTTTATAAACTGAACAATCGATTTGAAAACCTTCTAATTGCCCTAGTGGTGGCTTCAATAACCTCATTAGATCAGCCCTTGTGATTTCTATTTACTGACTATCATTAGCTCGGCCTAAATCCTTGAACTAAGCTGCAAACTGTGACCCAGAACCAAGTTGAAGTCTCGTCCCTGGATCATCGCACTTTTTCCTCTTGGGAAGCTGGATACATCGCACCTCCCATGTGCAGTTGGTGTGTTGCATCGCACTTTCCCTATTTTGTAGGTGTGTTTATCAAACAAGACCTCTTCTACTCTCAGATTTTGGTTTCTGTGTTCACTTTCTTCAGCTTTATTCAGGAGTTTTGCTGTCTGTGATCAGTATACCACTGTAGAAACTCCCTTCCTTTGCATGATTCTGCCTCCATAGTACAAAGAATTGTGAATTTTTTTATGTATTGTGCGCCATTTACAGTTCTCTTTTACAAAAAAGTAACATAATCAAACTGTCGTTTCTTGATTTGGAAGTGTCGCAAATGTCGTTTTCAGTCATAGAAAAGAATCCTATTGTTCTTGATGGTCGATTATACTGTTAATATTGTGTTTGATTTGAATTAGTAGTTTTTCAAGTGTCAAAATAAATTTTCAATTCAAAATTGTAAAGTGTCGTCATTATCTTCCTTTCATTTTTGAATAGAAATTTGTTAGTACTGTCGCTTTGAAAAGATAATTCAGATTTGTACTTAGCATTCTTCTTGTCATTCACACATTAAGAAGGCTGAAGACAAATACATGCATGCGCATTTTCAGTTAGACTGCTTGTTGGTTTGATTTAGGACAGTGCATCTAGTGTGTGCTCTCTGCTCTATGTTGAAAGAATATCATCTCTCTTTCTTTAGTAGCTAGGATTTTCATTGCAAAAAGAAGATTAAACGATTGTTTATCATCTTAGATTACACTTTAGGAATTGCATATCTACATCACGCGGTGAACCTGAAAGACAAATTTCTTAAGAAAGATCAACTGTTAAATAAATTCAATGAACATAAAAACGCTTTGGAACCTAACGCACAACATCTAGAAGTCTAGGCTAGAGACGTATTCCGGCGTCATAAAGCCTGGTAACTATCGCTTTCATTGTTGGTTGGGTGATTCCTCCTCTTTGAGATGACAAGTGCCAGTACGGACTTGTGCTCCCATGTACCGTCGAGTATATATTGGGAGACCACAATAGGCTATATCCTTTATCCATAGGAAGCCATGTCTGTCACCCTATCGATCTCAATGCACTGAACACAGCATTCAGGAAGATTGATTGCCATACCGTAAAAAGTATTATGTAGTTTTGTGATTGGTTTGGTAATCCCTCTGTCTAGATTTCCAGAGTAGTCTCTTTCATTCCTTTTCGGACTCCTTAAAGGAAAAGGTCCATCTGAGCACTTGTCACTTCAGGCTCATTAAAAATTGAAGGCGACTAGAGTCATCTTTTGTTTTTTCTCGACTCTTAAAAATTGAAAAAACAAGTTGTGTCAAAGCGTCTAAAATTCATTTAATTCAAAATCATTTTCCCCCTTTATTTTTAGTTGATCGAGTAAACCGCAATTGTGGAGGAAAGTCAATTGAAACCTCGTCATTCGCGGAGACTTACGAGTCAACCGTCTTTGTCTCCAGAATCAAAACTATTATGGACAAAGCGAACTCATTTAACCGGTTCAAAGTCCCCTTGGTTGGAACAAGTGTTCTAACACCCTCGGAGACTCCGGTTACTCCAAACATTTCTGGTATACCTGCCCTTGCAGAAGAAGTTCCACAACCGGAAAAGGACATTACAACTGATCCTAGTGTGATGGTGAACATTTCTATTCATGAACCGACTCCATCTACAGCTAATTCGGAAGGTATTTTTCCCCAAACATCTGTCGCTACAGAACCTATATCTTCTTCGGCACCAGAAATATTTTACGAACCTAACGGTCTACCTCTTCCACCTGGATTGATTGCCATATAAGGGATTGTGGAGGATCCTCCATCTAGTGCTCCATCGCAATTTGAGCTGGGATCACCCTATATCCTTCTTCATTAGAAGTAAGTCTCCCGCAATCGAAATTTCCTGAAGAATCGATAAGGAATCTTTTGGATAGACTAAATATTTATGAACAACCGTCGACATCTAGGACTGTATCATCTGACACAGCAACAGTAGAACTTCCTGCTGCTACTCCGACAATGTTTGCCGGCGTACCATCTGTCACAACTAGCTCTCAATGTTGGGTCCCTATAATACTAGTGATTACCCGATTACTATTGTAGTTATACCCCCTATTTATATTGTTGTGCCCCTATTACCCCCATATTGTTATTTCTGTGCCCCATAGAATCCCTCTATTGTTATTTTTGTGGCTTTATATTATTATTGTTAGGTCGGCTGGATTATATTGTGACTCCTTAGACTCCTATATATAGAAAGGAGGTTTTGTCATTTGTATCATCCAAGAATTGTTCATTTATGTAATGTAAAGGAGGTTGCCCCCTCGAAGAGGCTGAATTCTAAGGCGTGGATTTATCTTTTCTATCTTTTCTTGAGCTGGTTTCATAACATTTGGTATCAGAGCTTTGGATTCTAGGGTTTCGCTGCTCCAAACAGGTCATCGTGGAATTTTCACTATAAATTTTGTTCTGTGATGTTTCAGAAGTCGCAAAAAAAACCCATTTGAGAAGAATTGGCGCTGAACCTTGGGTCCGAATTTCAGAGCTTTTCGCACGATATTTTTGGAGATATAATCTGAGGAAGTTGGCCTTTTTGCAGACTCCTGAATTACATTCAAAACAGGTGACCTGGGGAAAATCGTCATAACTCTCTCTCTGAGGATCGGATTGAAATTTCGTAAAAAGGTACAGAAAGAGGACAGACTTTAGTTTCTTGTGTGTGTGTTTCAGATTCGAAGGTTGAAACAGTGACTCGTGGCATGTCGTACAAGTTTGCTCTACTGAACTAGTCTAAAAGCAAGTCACTGTGGGAAATTTCACATAACTCTTCCTTGGAGAATCCAATTTGGCTCAGAATTGTGGCATTGGAAAGAGGACGCAGGAGGCTACTGCAGGTAGCATTTTCAGAATTGGATGATCCGAAATTGCAGAGATACATCAGATTCAATATCAGACTTCTATAAAGTGAAAAAAGGTGTGTAGTTTTTTTTTTAATTTTTGTGTAAGCTTGGTTTAACGGAATTCAAAGGGCATAGTAAAACATTATTATCGGTAACTGATGCCCCGAGGAAAGAAAATGCAAACACCTAGTAAGGAACCTGAAAGCTCTAGCATGACTCATGAAGAAGAGAAAGAAATGCTACATGACATATCAAAATTACAAGAACAAGTGCAACAAATGTCACGCTCACAAAAGCTAACAGAAGCTAAGGTAAATGGCGTGGAATCTAAGATAAAGGGCATGGAAGCTAAGATGGATGGCATGGACGCTAAAATTGATGGCATGGATGATAATATGGATGAATTGAAGAAGTTGCTACAAGAAAGGGTCACTAATGGTGAAAAGGCAGTAAAGGAAACTCATGATGAGAATAAAAGAAATGTTAATCATGATTCCATAGACTCTAATGTTGGATCGAAGACTCACCATGTTCCAAAAATCAATATGAGGAAGTTTGATGGCAAGGATCCCGCCACATGGATATTACAGATGGAGCAATTCTTCGATCTCAATAATGTGCAAAACACACAAAAGGTACGTATGGCAACTTTATATTTGGAACCAAATCAGTTTGTATGGTATCAATGGCTTTGTTCTCGTAAACAGTTTATCACTTGGGCAATTTTTACGGAAGAATTGATAGCACATTATGAGGATACAAAAAGCAACACTTTTTTTTAGCCAATTGATAAGTCTCAAACAAAAGGGTTCAATAATGGAGCACATTGAGGAGTTCCAAAAATTGAACATAAGGGTAAAAGATATTCCAGAGGAGCATAGGATTGATGTGTTCATAGGGTCTTTAAAGGATAATATCCAACATGATGTGCGCCTTTGGGAACCTGATTCATTAGAGAAGGCATTCAGGTTAGCAAGAAAAATGGAAAGCAAAATTATGGCAACTAGGAAGCATACCGTTCACAACTATAAAGACGGAAGTGTTGTTGCCCATAGTCTTCCACAACCTACAAGGTTGATACCACAACAATTGGAAGAAAAAAGAGCAAAAGGGCTTTGTTACAATTGTGATAGCAAATACACAAAAGGTCATAAGTGTGCTGAGAAGAAATTATTCTACATAGATTGTGAAGAGGAAGAAGAAAAGGAGCAAGAAAGGTCAAAAGAAGAGGATATATTCCAGGAACAAAGCCTAGATGAAGAACAAATAAATCCGACCATATCTTGTAATGCATTGGCGGGAATTACCACTCCTCAAACCATCAAGATAGAAGGACAAATCAAGAAGAAAAAGGTAATAGTGTTGATTGATTCAGGAAGCACCCACAATTTTATTGATTGTAGGGTAGCAAAAGAATTGAATTGCTTCCTATATCCAGCACCAGAGTGTCAAGTGATGATTGCAAATGGAGGAACAATAAATTGTTCTGGAAAGTGCCATAATATCAAGCTATCCATGGGAGAATATGTATTGACTAGCCCAATGCTTTCCATTCCAATGGGAGGTGCTGATGTTGTACTAGGAGTCCAATGGCTACAATCCTTGGGTACAATAGCTTTTAATTTTCAAGAACTTTTCATGAAATTTTCTGTGGAAGGAAAGGAAGTTGAATTAAGGGGTATTGCAGGGAAACCAAGAAAGATAATCAGCTCTAATGGCATGACAAAGCTTCTAAAAAAGGAGCAAAGAGGTGTAATTGCACAATTATGTTCGCTAGATGTTTCCACATTGGAATCATCTATTTCTCCAGATCTCCAAAAAGTCCTAGACAATCATTCCAAGGTATTTGAGACTCCCAAAGGTCTCCCACCTATGCGTGATCATGATCATGCTATTCATCTGATTCCAGGAAGTGTTCCTCCAAACATCAGGCCGTACAGATATCCATATGTCCAAAAACGTGAAATTGAACGTATGGTTGCAGAAATGCTAGAGGCTGGTATAATTCAACTGAGTCAAAGCTCTTTCTCAGCTCCAGTAGTATTGGTGCACAAGAAGGATGGATCATGGCGCATGTGTCCAGATTATAGGGAGCTCAACAAGCTCACTATTAAAGATAAGTTCCCCATTCCTGTTATTGATGAATTACTGGATGAATTGCATGGATCAATTTACTTCACCAAGTTGGATCTTCGTTCGGGATATCATCAAATTAGAATGAAGATTGAAGACATTCCGAAAACAGCATTTAGAACTCATGAGGGTCATTATGAATTTTTGGTCATGCCTTTTGGACTTACCAATGCACCTTCAACATTTCAAGGTTTGATGAATTCAATTTTCAAACCATTCCTTAGAAAATTTGTGTTAGTATTTTTTGATGATATACTAATCTACAGAAAGTCTTGGAAGGATCATGTTGAACATGTTGACAGGGTGTTACAACTATTGGAGGAGAAACAATTATATGCAAAAAGATCCAAATGTTTCTTTGGAGTCCAGGAGGTGGAATATTTGGGTCATATTGTATCTCATGAAGGAGTTAAGGTAGACCCTAGCAAAATTAAAGCCATTAAGGAATGGAAAATCCCCGCATCCATAAAGCATCTGCGAGGATTTCTTGGTTTGACAGGGTATTATCGCAAGTTTGTTAAGAATTATGGGAGAATAGTAGCACCTCTAACAACATTATTGAAGAAAGATTCATTTTCATGGACTTCGGAAGCAACAAAGGCCTTTGAACATCTTAAAGAGGCAATGTGCCAAGCACCAGTCTTAGCTACGCCGGACTTCACAAAAACCTTTATTGTGGAATGTGATGCTTCAGGAAATGGAATTGGTGCTGTTCTAATGCAAGATGAAAGACCCATTGCTTTTGAAAGTCGTCCAATCAAGGGAAAGTTTTTAAACAAAGCTATTTATGAGAAGGAAATGTTGGCAATACTCCATGCACTTAAGAAATGGCGACCCTACCTAATGGGAAGACACTTCAAGGTAAAAACGGATCATGATAGCCTTAAATACTTTTTAGAACAAAGATTATCCTCTGAAGAGCAACAAAAGTGGGTCACAAAGATGTTGGGTTATGACTTTGAAATCATCTACAAAAAAGGGAAGCAAAATGTGGTGGCAGATGCACTCTCAAGAAAGGATGAGGATGTGTAAGCATTGTTGTGTGCCATTTCTATTATCCAACCAGATTGGATAAACGAAGCAAGGGAGGAATGGAAGAACGACGAAGAAGTGTGGGCACTTATTCAAAAGCTACAACAAGATTCCAGTACTTCTGATACATTTAGCTGGAAAAATGATTCGTTATGGTACAAAGATCGCTTATACCTCTGTAAGAATTCCCAGCTAAAACAAAAGATTCTTATGGAATTGCACACTTCTCCCTTAGGAGGGCACTCAGGATTTTTAAAAACTTACCACAGGGTTAAGAAGGAATTTTTTTGGGATGGCCTTAAATCAGATATTCAAAAGTTTGTGGCGGAATGTTTGGTTTGCCAGCAAAATAAAGTTGAAACAATTAAGACACCAGGTCTATTACAACCTTTATCCATTCCAAGCCAACGTTGGGAGGAGGTTTCAATGGATTTTATCACAGGTTTACCCAAGTCTGAGGGAAAGAGTGTCATCATGGTGGTAGTTGACAGACTTACCAAGTATGAACACTTTTGTGCATTATCACATCCATTTAAAGCCAGTACAGTTTCTACTGCATTTATGGAAACAGTTCAAAAGCTACATGGAAACCCAAAGATTATTGTAAGTGACAGAGATCCAATTTTCACTGGAAATTTTTGGACAGAATTATTTTCTTGTCTTGGTACTCAGTTAGCTCATAGCTCATCTTATCATCCTCAATCTGATGGGCAAACTGAGATAGTAAACAAATGTTTGGAAGGATATCTTCGTTGCTTTGTATCTGATAAACAGACACAATGGGTCAAATGGTTTCCTCTAGCTGAATGGTGGTATAACACTTCCTTCCATACAGCAACAAAAATGACCCCATTTATGGCACTTTATGGGTATCAACCACCATCCATCACATCATATTTAAGAGAAAATTCTAAGGTTCAGGCAGTGGAACATCACATCGAACATCAACAACAAGTCCTCCAACTCTTAAAGGATAACCTCGTGTTGGCACAAAATAGAATGAAACAACAGGCAGATCAACATCGCAGTGAAAGAAGTTTTGATGTAGGTGATTGGGTATTCCTACGGCTACAACCATATAAGCAAATGTCCCTAAAGCAAGCTAAGAAGGATAATAAATTATCACCAAAGTATTATGGTCCGTACAAGGTGTTGGAAAAGATTGGTACTATGGCATACAAATTGGAGCTTCCTGCAGCTTCTCGAGTGCACCCAGTTTTCCATGTTTCATGTTTAAAGAAGGTCATAGGTGACAAGCTCCCAATTCAAACAATATTGCCAGAACTTGACGAGGAAGGAAAAATTATATTGGAACCAGAAGCAATCACAGAAACAAGAACTCGACAGCTACGAAATCGATCAATTTCAGAGTATCTTATCAAGTGGAAGAACTTATCCGCTGAAGATTCCACATGGGAGGATGAGAATTTTATGCAAAAGTATCCAGAACTGCTCAAGCGTTGAGGACAACACTTTTTTGAAGGAGAGGGGCATGTTGGGTCCCTATAATACTAGTGATTACCCCATTACTATTGTAGTTATACCCCCTATTTATATTGTTGTGCCCCTATTACCCCCATATTGTTATTTCTGTGCCCCATAGAATCCCTCTATTGTTATTTTTGTGGCTTTATATTATTATTGTTAGGTCGGCTGGATTATATTGTGACTCCTTAGACTCCTGTATATAGAAAGGAGGTTTTGTCATTTGTATCATCCAAGAATTGTTCATTTATGTAATGTAAAGGAGGTTGCCCCCTCGAAGAGGCTGAATTCTAAGGCGTGGATTTATCTTTTCTATCTTTTCTTGAGCTGGTTTCATAACACTCAATCGCTGGATCGAATCAATCGAGGGGCTGTTTCGACAGCATGGTCTGTGTCCGTTTGTTCGTCCGGAATAATATCTGGAATCTCTTATGTTGAGTCTCAGCAAATTGATCCTTCGCAATGTTAATTTGGGCAGTCCGGTCCTCAAAGGCAAATCATTCCCTTAAGCACTGGATTACCGCCATATGGGGGGAAATATGGCCTTTCATTGTCTCCTCCGGGATGTCAAACATGCGAGAGTTCACAACAGGATTCAGGTTATGCTAGAATTACATCTGGTGGTTGGGTGCCAATACTGCCTTAACAACCAAGAGTTTTATACTCAATGCAACAAAGTATGCCTATGTCAAATATCCCCACTACACCGACTATTGTGACGGTATCGCAAGTACAAGCGCTACCTGTTGTATGCCAACCTCAAGTCTCTCAGGTCACAATCCAACAACCCCTGGTCTCTGCGACGCCACCACAATCATCGGTTAGTGGCTCCTTAACTGGAGTGACCCAGGCTCAAATAGGTACCATTACCCCTCATCTTGGTCAAACAGCCAGTATTGGACAATAGCACGTGGTCTCACAACCATGGCTGGTGCAATATCAACAACCACAATTCCAAAAAGTTTACCAAGGATCTGAACACCAAGTCTTTGCAAGTAAAGCGCAGCCACATATTCAAAATGGTCAACATCAACCATTTCATAATAGTTATGCCCATCAACCTTACCAAAGTTATCAACATCAAATGCACTATGCTGGTATGCAAAGACCCACTGCTCAGGCAATCCCATCTTATCCTGGGTATGCTTCACCGAACCTGAATCAACAACCGCCCTTCGTGGCAACTTTAGAGTTACCAGATCTAAATCAGCTGACAAACGATCCAATCGCTTATGCCCCATGGTGGCCAGCGATTCCTCATAAACTTCCGTCAGACATTCCTAAATTTAATGGAAATCTGGGTGAAGACCAGTCGAATCATGTGATGACCTTTCATTTGTGGTGTTCATCTAACACTCTAAATGATGATTCAATTAGGCTTCACCTTTTTCAGTGAACGTTAACTGGTCCAGCAGCAAAATGGTATATTGAATTGCCTAGAGCTTCGTTTGATAATTTCAGTACCCTAGCCACAACCTTTTTAACCCATTTTCAGTGACCTATAAGGTACGAAACGGGAACAGAGCTTCTTACCAATTTCAAGCAAACGACGACCACTCACATATCCGATCATATTCATGAGTAGCGACGTCGTCGTAGAATGGTAAGAACATATGTTCCTGATCAGCTGTTAGCTGAATGGTTTATTAAGTCACTATTACCTTCCATTACAGAAGATGTGGCAAAGGGAGGAGTCGTCACTGAAGAGCAAGTCATTTCTAATGCACAATATTTAGATTTGATCTATACTCAGTCTGGCATGCTCTACGATAAAATCCCTGATGCTCCTAGACTGGAATTTTCCATTCCTCCCTCTCCTAAATCAAACAAAGACTCTTATGCCAGGGACGGCGTGATAGGAACGACCAGCACGAAAACCGTAAAGGATAAGTCGAAGAAGGGTTGTACGGTTTCACATCAAAATGCAAATGAAGAACTTCTCACCTCTGAACTAAATGCCGTATTGACTGATAAAGGCAAAGAAACCAAGCAACCAGGAGGCAAGAAGAAAAAGAAATGGAAGAAGAAGAAACATGGGGAGTTGTCCCCTGAAAAGTCTTCTACAAACCCTTCTGGAGATAGGAAACCAAATCATCCATGCCTTATATGTGATGAGGATCACTGGACAAGAGAGTGTTCATATAAAGTTGAGCTTAGAAAATTCTTCAGGAATTCAAAAACCTCGGCGGTATTGACTGATCCGTTTCCAAATCCAGGAACAAATCTGGCTGCTAGTGACAATGCTTCCCCATCCCAAGTGCTAATGTTTTCATTTTCGAAGCAGGAAAATGATGCTTTGATATCGACAAGGAATAAAGATTACGGGAATCCACAGCTGTCGGACAACAAGGCTAATGATCAACCTAGCAGTTCGACAACAACTTCAACCAAAGTTGTGCCACCCACCATTCCTGAACTAATGATAAATCTGCCAAAGGGAGTAGTACACAAATCGACATTTGATCCTCGTGCCCGAGCAGCATAGCATTATAATATAGTGGAGGATTTGGCCCAATCACCATCCGCTATGTCAACAGTTGAGGTACTGCAAAATTTACTCTCCCAAAAGCAGGCTTTATTATCGGCAATAGGTGGGATTGACCCAACGGATTCCAATCTTGTGTACTTTAATCACAAAGGATATGACCCTCAGTTACTAGCTCAACTAGCTTTCCTGATTCAAGTGAAATCCCTCAACAAACCTGTTCATCAAACAATTATTGATGTGGGGGCATCTACATGTATTATGTCGACGAGTTGCTGGAAAGCTTTAGGATCTCCACCCTTGTCGTGATCTTTGATGACATTAGAAGCATTTGATGGACGAACATACACCCCATATGGGATTTTAAGTAACTTGCAAGTCGAACTGGGGGGAAAAACAGTAGAAATAGATGTTGAAGTAATTGACGGAAACCTCGATTAGAACATCCTACTGGGAAGGCCCTGGATATATGCTATGGCTACCATTGTGTTGACCTATTTCAGGAAGATTTCATTTCCCTTTCAAGGAGGAATTACCAACAAACATTTCTCCCAAACATTTCACAAGTTACGGGAAGCATTCCGATGATCCACGGAAGCCCTCATTCGCTTCAAAATATCAGAGTAGGCCTACTAAAAGACCCTATATTAATGGGGACTTTTTCCCTACCGCCTCCAATCAATCTAGCGGAAATGGCAACAATAGGAACCTGCAATATGATATCTTCTATTCAAAAGATCTTTGAAAACGATATTAACATGGATCATCTGCGGGTATTGCCTCCAAGCCCAATATAAATATTGTAGCAATCAATGTTTTCAGCATGGGAGGCAAACCCAAATCAACGCTCATCAAGCATTTGGATAGATAGGTCTAAGGAATATGGCACCCCTTTAGATCCTTGGTCGCAAGTACATTCTGCAGACGAAGGAATTGTTCAGTCAATGATGATTGACGGGGCACCATGGGAAGATTTCCACCACCATTCCCATCTTCTGGATTACAATGAAGATACTCCTACTAACCTTCATCATCCCTCAGTTTTTTATTTTCTATCAAATACTGTAAACACGGTGGATTCCGAATGAAACTTGTCCAATATTAAAGAGACTATCGCATAAATATCTCGACCAAAACAGATGTTGTAGAGAATATTCATGTCGGCAAATCTTGTTCTCCTTCAGAACTGGAAATATATCACGCTCTTTTTCGCGAGTTCAAAGATGTCTTTGCTTGGTCGTATGATGAAATGCCAGGAATTGACTCGAGCATAGTTGAACACAAAATTAAGATGTATCCAGATGTCAAACCGGTACGACAACAGCTACCGCAAGTGCACCCCAAGAAAGCCACTGTCATCAAGGCAAAAGTTGAAAACCTTCTCCATGTTGGTTTTATTTACCCGGTTCCTCTAACTGATTAGGTATCGAATATTGTTCCTGTAACGAGAAAAAAAGGAACGATTAGAGTGTGCATCGATTATAGGGATGTAAATCAAGCTTGTCCGAAGGACAACTACCCTACACCCTTCATTGACCAGATAATTGATGAATGCGCCAGATGTGAAATCTTTTCATTTATGGATGGATTTTCCAGGTATAATCAAATAAATATCCGCCCAGAGGACCGGTCAAAGACTGCATTTATTTTTCTGTGGGGCACATTTGCATATCGTAAGCTACCCTTTGGTTTAAAGAATGCAGGGCCAACATTTCAGACGACAATGAATTATGCCTTCCATGACATCAAAAACATTGTTCAACCATATCTCGATGATCTTTCGGCTCATTCGCGAAAGCAGACCAATCATCCGCAGCATTTGAGAGTGATATTTCTATGTTGCCGACACTACAAGATTCGACTCAATCCACACAAATGTGTGTTCTATGTTAGTTCTGGTCATTTACTTAGCTTTGTGGTCTCAAAGGATGGAATTCGTCTCAACCCATGTAAGGTTCAGGCAATCATTGATTTGCCTCCACCTTCAAATATGCTTCAGATTCAGAAACTCCAAGGGAAAGCAAGCTTTCTGAGGAGGTTCATTCCAAACTACACCGAACTTGCTAAAGGTTATACTCGTCTATTGAAAAAAGAAGTACCCTTCGTCTGGGATCAGGTTGTGCAAGCTTCCTTTGATGCTTTAAAGGAATCCCTAATAAAAGCATAATTAATGTACGCTCTTGATTGTCAAAAAGACTTTAACCTGTATCTGGCTGCAACAGCTACGACCATCGCAATGGTTTTAGTTCAAGAAGACAATGGAATTGAACATCCTATATATTATTTGAGTAGAAACTTAAATGATATGGAAAGAAAGTACTCCTACGTTGAAAAGCTAGCTCTCGTAGCTATTCAAGTGATACAGATATTTCGACACTACGTCCTCTTTCGAAAAAATACCATTATGTCAGATTGCAACCCCATGACTTATATATTGTCGCGGCAGTTGCTGGGGGGCAAATATTCAAAATGGATAGCAATTCTACAAGAGTTTGATCTCGAATTTATAAAATCCAGATCGAAGAAATCCCTGGATTTCGCAGAGTTACTATGCGATCTCCAATCGTCGTCCAACGATGCAATATCAGAGGAAGCAATCATGGACGAATCTTTGTTTTTGATATCTTCAAGCAATCCGTGGTATGGAGACATAATAATCTATCTCCAAACCCAAACATACAGGTCTAATACCTCCCGCTCAGAACAACGACACATTTGATACCAAGTAAAATACTACATGATTGTTGGTGATACACTGTACCGTCGTGGTGTCGATACAGTTCTGAGGAGGTGCCTCACCCACGAGGAGGCCGAAAAAGTCCTGAATGATTGCCATTCAGGCATGTGTGGGGGGCATCAATCTGGTTACGCTATGGCGCAAAATATTTTACGAGTAGGATACTTCTGGCCAACAATGTTCAAAGATTGCATAACCGCAGTCAGAAGTTGCCATGCATGTCAAATCTTTGATCGAAAAACCAGAATACCACCCGCACCTATGCAACCAGTAGTTGCTGTTGGGCTAATTTCCAAATGGGGCATAGATTTCATGACATGTAACCCCACCTCAGCCGAGGGGCATGGGTATATCATAGTCGCAGTAGAATATTTTACCAAATGGGCCGAGGCGATGCCTACATTGAACAACAGCGGCAAAACGACTTCCCTGTTCTTTTTCAATCATGTAGTCTCCAGGTTCAGCGTTCCATAGGCCATAGTCACAGATCATGGATCACATTTTCACAATCAAATGATGGTTTAGTTGGTTGCCAAATTAGGGCTGTCCCACGATTTCTCTACTCCGTATTATCCACAGGCTAATGCATAAGTTGAGGCAATCAACAAGGTCCTGAAGCGGATGCTGCAAAGGATGATTGGAGTCCACAAAAGGAGTTGGCACCTGATCCTATACTCAGCCTTGTGGGCATACCGGACATCGGTGAGGAATGCAACCGGGTTTACACCTTTTCAACTGGTGTATGGCATGGAAGCAATCTTACCAGTTTAGTGTGAAATCTCGTCCCTCAAACTCGCAGTCGACCTTCACCCCAGAACTTTAGAAGAGGAGTCTCGTTCTTCGAACTAATCTAATTGGATGAAACCCGTCATGATGCCACTTTGGCTAACGAATCCCATAAGAAATGAGTCGAGGCACAATTCGACAAGAATGTCAAACCTCGTGTCTTCTCAGAAGGTGACCTGGTCTTACTTTACGACCAGGAATCCGATATATTGGGAGCAGGTAAGTTCAAGTCTTTATCGATAGGCCCTTGTATTGTTAAGCGCGTATTAGAAAAAGGAGCCTACGAGTTAGTGGATTATGATGGGATTCCACTGGCGCAACCTCGCAACGGGTTGTACCTTAAACGTTACTATGCTTGACTCAAGATAGTAACCCTTATGCTTTTGTTACGTTTTTGTTTTCGCTAAGGGTAATTGTTTTGGTTAAGTGATCCGCTTTTACATTTGTTGCAGATGTTGGACCTATTAGAATCATTTTTTGGATATGCCGATGGAGCGTGTCGTAGTTCGCGGAACCTATCTTCTGCGGCCTTGTTATAGACAATTTTGTGCCTTACAGCAACAAGCATGAATTGTCAGTAATCCAAGGGATCCAAAGTTCCCTAAACATGATGTTCTTACCCCTAGAGGAACAAGGTCAGCAAACCAACAGCTCTCAGATCAGTTCTCCACCTGAAAACACTCAAAAACAAGCAATCCTGAAATCAAAACAGGTGCTCCACTAGGTTTCTGGACTGAAACTCAGTTGCTCCATGGTCTACCTGCGTTGCAAAGCAAGTGGGACAAAGGCCACCTGCGCTGAGCGAGAAGGGACAAGTGGCACAGTGAGTCATTGCTTTGGAATCTTCCAAAAATGACACTTGGATCAAGTATTTCGCCTTGTGATGAGTCAAAGGCTCTGTTTCTCCAAGTGGAAGCAAAGTTCTCCAAGTGGACTCAAGAACTGAAGATCAACTAAAGATTAACTGAAGAGAGAGAGGACACAAGGCAGCTACACATCAGTTGCAAGCTGACTCATCCTTTCTCAATTCATCTATATATTGAGCTCTCTCCTATGAGCTCAGGAGGCTGGAATTTTGTGCAAAGTAATGATATGCTGTTGGTTTCACTATTGAGTTATTGGGTGATTGTTTGAGAGAGGTGAAGAAGAGCAATTCTTTCTGCTGGGAGGTGTTGCTGGGTTGGAGCCTTCAATGGTTGTAATACTCTCAGAACCTTTATTTCTTCATTAATAAAAGCTATTGAGGTTCTTCTATGTGCTCTTGTTTCAATTATATATTGTGATGATTGCATGTTTGGTTTACACTAATCCATGAACCAGTTATGATTGCATGCCTCTTGTAGTTTCCTTCTTTGTTATTTTGCAGGATCTCATCGTAGCTGGGCGAGCAGCAGAACAAAGAGCTAGGAGCAAGCGGCCAAAGAGAAGAGTTTGGATTCGACATTAAGCTCAAGGCAACGGTTAGTGCTTTCTCCATTCTCTTTTGCTTTCATAAAGAAGTAAACCTTAAGTAGTTTGTTTTGCAGTTGTTGCTAAGGAACTGTCACCCTTAGAGTGGGATAGGGTCATCCGAGTCGGATACTTTTCCCTACAACAAACTGGCGACTCCGCTGGGGATCGTATCCGTTTGATTGTGTTTGTAGTATTTTGCTATTCATTTCCTGAACAAAAGAGTACCAAATCGAAAAGCTTTTGACTATATCAAAAGCGAAGTAGAAGGCAGCTACTCTTGCTCATTTTCTGAGCAAATTCATGATTTGAAGAGCTGATCTACAAGGATCCTTGTAAGCTCTTAGTGATAGCTTTGCACCTTCCTAATCATCCCTTTGAGTGTGCTTGACTGATTGCTTCTGATTTGAGCAAAAACCGTGCATTTTTTAGAAAATTATGACCCAGAAACTATGAAAACGCAATTCTCGTTTTCCAAAGCAGGTAGTACACAGGCTACTTGCTTTGCAACGCAGGTCCCGAAGGGGCTACCTGCGCTGAGAGCCAGTTTGGCTGTGCAGAGCCTGCGTTGACCCAAATTTGCCTAGTGCATTTGGGTTTTCCTCCTTTCTCTTGCCTGTTTTCACTTAGTTTTGCTGCTAGGTGTCAGTCTTGTGCCTGTTTTGAAACCAATATTACTTGCCATCATTCTGCCTCTGTTATATAACGAAATTGTACTTGTTCTTTGTATTTCTTACTCATTTACAATTTCCCATAACGAAAAGTAAATTAGTCATGCTTTTGGCCTCTTAGATCTGAACCTGTGTTAGGCATTTTGCTGGTCTAAAGAGTTAGCTTGTTTGCTGTCCATAGCTGATTAGTCATTTTACTTTCGTTAGTATGGTTTGATTTCATGTATTTCCAGTGATTAAGCAAGTGAATCTTAAGGTGTCTTTTGATTTTGGACAAACTTGTTTACTGTCGCTTTAAATCGAAATCGAAGTTATATAACCACTTTCTTTTTGTAATCCATCCACATTAAGAAAGGGAAAAGAAAATACATGCATTGTGCATTTTGCATTTGAAAAAGTTTGCATGATGATTTAGGAGAAAGTGCATTAGTTTGTGCTGTATGAACTGTGTGAAAAGAATTTGCCTTTCTTCTCCCTCAGTAGTTAAGATTTTCATCAGTCAAAAAGATTTGAAAAAGCTTGCTTCTCATCTTAGGCTGCATTTAGGAATTTGTCATATACATCTCGTGGTGAACCTTGAAAGGCAAAATTTAAAAAGATCAACTTAAAATATACTGAATGAACCTAACAACGCATTTGAAACATAACGCAAACATCTAGAGGTCTAGGTAGAGACGTGTTCCGGCGTCGTTAAACATAGTGACTGTCGATCTCTACGAAGGTGGGTGATTCCTCCTGAGAGTCGGTGGCACTAATACGAACTTGTGCTCCCACGTACCGTCGCGTATATATTGGGAGACCCCTATAGGCAATTATCCTTTATCCATAGGAAGCCGTGTCGACCGCCCTACTGATCGCGATGCAATGAACACAGCATTCACGAAGATCGACCACCCGTACCGTAAAACGTATTCTGTGGTTTCGCGAAAGGTTTGGCACACCCTCTGCCTAGATCTCCAGAGCAGTTTCTTTTGGCCCTTTTCAAACTCTATAACTGAAAAGGTCCAACCGAGCATTTGTCACTTCGGGCTCATTAATACATCGAAGGAGACTAGAGTCATCTTTAGCTTTTTCTCGACTCTTAAAACATGAAAAAGCAAAGTTATGTTTAAAAGCGTCTAATAAAATTCATTCAAATCGGAAACACAAATTTTCCCCTTTATATTTTAGTTGATCGAGTAATCCGCAATCGTGGAAGAAAGTCAATTGAATATCCATCGTTCTCGGAGGCTTGCGAGTCAACCGTCTTTGTCTCCGGAATCGAAAACAATCCAGACAAAGCGAGCTCGTCGAACCAGTTCAAAATCTCCTTTAAAAGTTAGAACAAGTGTTCCAACAACATCTGAGATTCTGGTCACTCCAAACATTTCCGGAAACCCTGCCTCTATAGAAGAAGTTCAATCACCACAGAGGGACAGTAATACTGATCCTAGTCTGGGGGCAAATACTCGTATAACTGAACCAGTTCCATCTGTAACCAGTCCAGAGAGTTTTGTTCCTCAAACATCCGTCGCAGTCGATACAACCCCTTCTTCGGCACCGGAAATCTTTTACGGACCTGACGGTCTTCCTCTTCCACCTGGTCTGATTGCGATAGAGGAAATTATAGAAGAACCGCAAGTATCCACTCCAATTCAATTTGGAGTAGGGGTCACTCTATTTCCTGCTACAACAGAAGTTTGTCCATCACCAGTGGAAGTTCCTGTAGAATCACTAGGTGATCAATTGGATAGACTAAAAATGACTGAACAACCATCGACATCTAGGACTGTGTCGAATGACACGGCGACGGCAGAATTACCTGCTGTAAATCCAACAATGTTCGCCGGCATACCATCTGTCCCAACTAGCTCTCAGTCGCTAGAAGGAGTCCACCAAGAGACTATCTCGACAGTATGGTCTGTTCCTGTTTGTTCCGGAGTAATGTCTGGTAACTCTCATGGTGAGACTCATCAAATTGACCCTTTTGGGAATCTAATTAGGCCATCCAGTCCTCCAGGACAATCAATTGCCTTGAGTTCTGGGTTGCTACCGTATGGGGGGCAGTATGCCCTTTCATTACCCCCTCCGGGAGGGTACCCATACAGGAGTTCTCAACCTTATTCAAGTTATGGCGGAATTGCAACGAGTAGTTGGGTACCTATGCTATCCCAGCCACCGAGAGTTGTATATTCTATGCAACAGTGTGTACCTGTGACAAACATCCCAACTACACCAGCTATTGTGACCGTGTCGCAAGTTCAAACAATGCCTGTTGTATGTCAACCTCAGATTTCTCAGGTTCTCATGCAACAACCCCTTGACCCTGCGACCCAACCACAATCACCTACTGGTGGGGAAACACAAGTACAGTTGGGTACAACTACCCCACATCTTGGTCCAATGGTTAGTGTAGCGCAACAACCCATGGTGTCGCAACCGTGGATAATGCAATACCAACAGCCGCAATTCCAACAAGTGTACCAAGGTTCTGAACAGCAAATATTTGCGAATACTGGACAACCATATATTCAAAATGGTCAAAATCAACCACTTTATAGTGGTCAAGTCCATCAACCGTATTCATCATACCAACATCAACTCCATTATGCTGGTATGCAAAGACCGACTGTTCAGGCAATTCCATCGTATCCTGGTTACGCTTCACCTAACTTGAACCAGCAGTTACCATTCGTGGCGACTTTAGAGTTGCCTGATTTACATTGGTTAACCAACGATCCAATTGCTTACGCCCCTTGGTGGCCAGTGATTCCGCACAAACTCCCATCCGACATTCCTAAATTCAATGGAAATTCAGGTGAAGACCCGTCGAATCATGTGATGACATTTCATCTATGGTGTTCGTCGAACACTTTGAATGACGATTCGATAAGGCTTCGCCTCTTTCAGAGGACATTGACAGGTCCAGCGGCAAAATGGTATATAGAATTGCCTAGAGCTTCGTTCGACAATTTTAGCTCCCTTGCCACGACATTTTTAACCCACTTTCAATTACCAATCAGGTATGAAACAAGAACAGAGATATTGACCAATTTCAAACAGACAACCGCAACTCATATATCAGATCATATACATGAATGGCGACGTCGACGAAGAATGGTTAAAACATACGTCCCTGATCAACTTTTAGCTGAGTGGTTTATAAAGTCGTTACTTCCGGCCATAACGGAAGATGTGGCAAAGGGGGGAGTCGTAACAGAAGAGCAGGTTATCGCTCGTGCACAATACTTGGATTTAGTATATACTCAGTCCGGCACGCTCTATGACAAAATACCAGACGCCCCTAGACCAGAATTTTCAATCCCTCCTCCTCCTAAATCAAACAGTGACTCTCATGCCGGTGATGGCGTGATTGGCACGGCAAACACGAATCCGAAAAGGACTAGTCAAAAGAAGGCCCGTAAGGATTCGAATCAAAATGAACATGAAGAAGTTCTTGCTTCGGAAGTAAATGCCGTATCGACAGATAAGGGCAAAGAAACCAATCAACCAGGAGGCAAGAAGAATCAAAACAAAGGGAAGAAGAAGAAACAAGGAGAGTCATCTCCTCGAAAAACTTCTTCAAGCCCTCCTCGAGATAGGAAACCACCTTATGGGTGTCAGATATGTGATGAGGATCACTGGATGAGAGAATGTCCATACAAAGCTGATCTAAAAAGATTCTTAAAGAGTTCGCAAACTCCAGCTGTGTTAACTGATCCATTTCCCGATCGAGGAAAAAATCTGGTTGGTAGTGGAAATGCTTCACCGTCGCAAGTGCTTATGTTATCGATATCGAAGCAACAGAATGATGCTTTGATTTCGACAAGGAACAAAGATTACGGGAATCCACAGGTGTCGAACGATAAAGGTAAAGATCAACCTAGCAGTTCGACAACAACTTCGGCAGAAGTTGTACCCCCCATCACACATGAATTAACAATAAAACCGCCAAAGGGAGTAGTACACAAGTCGACATTTAATCCTCGTGCCAGAGCGGCACAGCATTATAATATAGTGGAAGATTTTGCGCAATCGCCATCTGCTATGTCGACTCTTGAAGTACTACAAAACTGCCCATCCCAAAGGCAGGCATTGTTATCAGCAATTGGTGGGGTGGATCCTAAAGATTCCAATCTTGTATCCTTTGATCACAAAGGATATGATCCTCAGTTACCAGCTCAACTAGCTTTCCTCGTCCAAGTGAAAGCCCTCAACAAAATTGTTCATCGAACAATTATTGATGAGGGGGCATCGACATGTATTATGTCGATGAGTTGCTGGAAAACTTTAGGATCTCCAACCTTGTCACGATCATCGACAACATTAAAAGCATTCGACGGAAGGACATATACCCCTTACGGTATCCTTAGTAACTTGAAAGTTGAACTAGGGGGCAAAACAGTAGAAATAGATGTTGAAGTCATCGATGGCAATCTTGACTATAACATCCTACTGGGAAGACCATGGATTTATGCCATGGAAGCTGTTGTGTCGACCTATTTTAGGAAAATCGCATTCCCCTTTCAAGGAGGGATTACGATCATTGACCAACAAAATTTCCTCCCTAATGGTTCACAAGTTACAGGAAGCGTTCCTATGATCCATGGAAGCGACCATTCGTTTCAAAATATCGGAGTAGGCCTACTAAAAGATCCTACATTAATGGGAACTTTCGCCCTTCCGCCACCATTCATTGTGGGGGAAGTGGCGACGGTAGGAGCCTGCAATATGATATCTTCCGCACAAAAGATATCAGAAAACGATATCAGCATGGATCATGCAAAGGTTTTGTCCCCAAGCCCAATGGAAGTATTGTAGCAATCAATGTTCTTGGCCTGGAGGGCAACCCCAAATCAACGCTCATCAAGCGTTTGGATAGATAGGTCTAGAGAATATGGCACCCCTTTAAGTCCTTGGTCGCGAGTGCATGGAACCGACAAAGGAATAGTCCAATCAATGGTAATTGACGGGGCACCATGGAATGATTCCCACCATCGTTCCCTTCTCCCGGGTTGTGGGGAAGATACTCAAAATAACCTTTATCATCCTTCAGTTTTCGATTTTCTATCGAGTACTGTAAATACAGTGGGCAATGAGGATAGTTCTTTTACTATGTCAACCTCATTAAAAAATGAAATGACCCCCTTTCCAGATCTCAATGGTAAACCTTCATTCCAACCAACAAAGTTGAATGCAATGAAGCTTGGGGGGCATGCACCTCGATTTGCGTTATTATGCTGGGGGCATGCAAACATATCATCGAGCAGTTTTAGCAATGTTCATGCTCGTTAAAAAATAAACGCAAGAATCGAGCAGTTTTGTACAGAGTTCATGCTCGTTAAAAAATAAACACAAGTTGTGAGCAATCTTTCCCTACAGTTCAAGCTCATCCAGAAAAAATGAACCGGTAAACAACCTCGAGAAATGTAACCTTTGAAAGCCATATTAAAAGCCCTTGGTCGTGTTTATATGCCATCACCTCCATCCATTCATTTGGCCAATCGTTCATCTCCATATGTTTGTTTACCCATTTTGAGGAACAGCTGCGAAGAGTGATTTCACTTAGCCATCCTTGTGACACTGCTGTGATTGGAAAATTCCAACCTGTACCTGGAATCTGCTGCTATCCCTGTTCATCACTCGTTCCTCAAAAGACGAGTCTTCTTTGAGCTCTTTTCACTGACTCGTAAAATATGAAAAGTTTGCCGAGTTTTGGCCTTCCAGCTCGTTAAAGGACAAGAAGAGCTATCCCTCCTCTAGATTTTAATCTTTTTGGACCTGAGGGATTATTGCACAAAAAGATCGAGCGCTTGTTTTTGTTCGGCTCGTTAAAGCAATCGAAAATTCATCCCTTCTGTATTGTTTTATACTTTTTCGGACTTAAGGGATTAGATGACGAAAAAGGAATTCTGGAGTTGACTTTGTACCTTTTCAGACTCTCTAAAAATGAAAAGGACCGAGTTATCCTTGTCGTTAGACTCGTTAAATTCATTAAATAGCGACAAACTTGTCTTTAGACGAGAACGAGTTTCCCTATCGCTAGGCTCGTTAAAACATAGCGATGGGCTTGCCCGAAGGGCAGGTTATAGAACAAGCATATGTTATCCTCCTCAAGCTTGACAAAAATAAAGAGGTACTGGTCAACAATGACTGGGGAAAAATTGGGAGAACCTCACAGCATTAATGGTAGCAAGTCGCTCTTGAACATGACACTTTGTCCTCCGTATCACATCGGGTTGGGTTGTTTCATTCACCGGTCTCATAACCATGGTCCTCGCCACACCATCCACAATTGGGGTAATGCTACCAATCCATCACATCAGTGTCGTTATATGTTCAAGAGATGTGGTTCTGTAAAGAGTCAACCGTGTTCCACCCACTGCCATACATTATCCTTCATCCACTTCATGACCGCCACCCTGAATCATACATCACAGTTTGTTTTCACCTCATCACAATCACTAGCTCCGTTCCGTGTGACTGATGTGGGATTCATTAAGGCCCTCCTTTGACGGATCGCTCCTTGTCGACATCAGCTCATTATCCAAGGAGTTGATCTAGGAACACCCCCCTCAGTACTTTGAAGCTTGCATGCCTCAATGGCAAGTTTCTCACTTCCGGCGACAGGTATACATCAATGACCTTCGACCAGAAGATTTTGCATGGTGGTCGACGCCAAGTCCTTTATTCCCACCATGTGGATTGTACTGTCGTACCTTGAGGATCATCATCCTTATCGGTGACTCCTCTCGCGCTTGTTAACGGTTTACATCATTGACCGGTAATCAAGCGATGTCTTTCCATGTTCGACTTCAAGAAATTCTCACATGGATCGACTTGTACATCGAGTGAAGATCGGAAGAGATTGAAGACCCCGGATCTAGTTTCATCCATCTGGGCTGCGATATATATTCAGGACATAAAGACATTTGATATGTACACCATTACAGCAGATGATCATCCTTCTCAAAGGATGATAATTTCAGCAGAGAATTATCAGTCTACAATCAGACGATCGTCTGTTCTATGTACCAAAATGTATTTATAAAGTTGAGCATGGGAATGCCCACCTCAGCTAGATCATGAAAAATGTATGAAAAATAATGTATTGTATTGTATCTTATTACAGGACACTTCTCAGCAGATTGAATGAACTTCGGATCCTCTCAATAAAGCATTTCACCCGATAAACGACCTCATACTTTAGGGGGCATCTGTTATAGACAATTTTGTGCCTTACAGCAACAAGCATGAATTGTCAATAATCCAAGGGATCCAAAGTTCCCTAAACATGATGTTCTTACCCCTAGAGGAACAAGGTCAGCAAACCAACAGCTCTCAGATCAGTTCTCCACCTGAAAACACTCAAAAACAAGCAATCCTGAAATCAAAGCAGGTGCTCCACTAGGTTTCTGCGCTGAAACTCAGTTGCTCCATGGTGTACCTGCGTTGCAAAGCAAGTGGGACAAAGGCCACCTGCGCTGAGCGAGAAGGGACAAGTGGCATAGTGAGTCATTGCTTTGGAATCTTCCAAAAATGACACTTGGATCAAGTATTTCGCCTTGTGATGAGTCAGAGGCTCTGTTTCTCCAAGTGGAAGCAAAGTTCTCCAAGTGGACTCAAGAACTGAAGATCAACTAAAGATTAACTGAAGAGAGAGAGGACACAAGGAAGCTACACATCAGTTGCAAGCTGACTCATCCTTTCTCAATTCATCTATATATTGAGCTCTCTCCTATGAGCTCAGGAGGCTGGAATTTTGTGCAAAGTAATGATATGCTGTTGGTTTCACTATTGAGTTATTGGGTGATTGTTTGAGAGAGGTGAAGAAGAGCAATTCTTTCTGCTGGGAGGTGTTGCTGGGTTGGAGCCTTCAATGGTTGTAATACTCTCAGAACCTTTATTTCTTCATTAATAAAAGCTATTGAGGTTCTTCTATGTGCTCTTGTTTCAATTATATATTGTGATGATTGCATGTTTGGTTTACACTAATCCATGAACCAGTTATGATTGCATGCCTCTTGTAGTTTCCTTCTTTGTTATTTTGCAGGATCTCATCGTAGCTGGGCGAGCAGCAGAACAAAGAGCTAGGAGCAAGCGGCCAAAGAGAAGAGTTTGGATTCGACATTAAGCGCAAGGCAACGGTTAGTGCTTTCTCCATTCTCTTTTGCTTTCATAAAGAAGTAAACCTTAAGTAGTTTGTTTTGCAGTTGTTGCTAAGGAACTGTCACCCTTAGAGTGGGATAGGGTCATCCGAGTCGGATACTTTTCCCTACAACAGGCCTGGGCCATCTTCGATCCAAGCGGCGAGTTAGTGAGTTTGAGAGGGGTATGTATTGGTCGGTCAACGAAAAATATTGCTGAATACAACACGTTGATAGAACTCCTCTCTGATGTCATTACGCGTGGCATACGTTGACTCGTCGTCAGGCTAGACTCACAACTCGTCATCCTACAGCTCACTAGTATCTACTCCGTATGGAATCCAGCTATCTATCACATGTTCCTAAGGGTCAAGATTTTGGAAAGGCAGTTTGATTCTATTCAATATCAACATATTTCCAGAAACTTAAACACATTAATAGACTCATTGGCGAATTATGTGTTAGATAGACATTTGCAACATTTATAAAAGAAGCATTTTCATCAATATTTGCATCAAGATCACGTAACTCAACCAAAATGAAGCTCCGAAAATAAAAAATATATATATAACTATTTATGGTTTATACATAATGTTCTGTAACCAAGAAAAAATCAGTCAAATCACCCAAAACTCAAAATTCTATGCGGCACCCTAGTATAATGATGCTGGTGATAACAAGTCACCGCCTATGCAATCATGCGTAAAAGCCTAGTCCATCGACTCGACACACCAGTAGTATGTCGTTGCAACCTTAGAGGTAGCTCATCGGTCCTCATGTCCGAAATACCGAGAGTGAGACCCTTGACCTGATCCTACAATGCTGAAAGAGTCTCGGCCACATCAAGGTTGCGAAGGATAGCCCTCCCACAGCCTCTCCTGCTGGAAGGGCAGCTGGTGCTCTCAGACGTACTGCTTGCCAAACTGGTCCAATATCTTCATGAGCACATGAGTTTTGATTAATCTTGATAGAAGAAAGCACAAGAACATTATAAAAAGAAATGATAAATAGAGATATGGTCAGAGAATTTATCGATAACACCCCACTGCTCACCAGCCGGCAGCACCAAATCCAGGTCACCCCAGAAATCCATACCAACATATGGACACTCGGAAAAAACCATCTCCTGATGGTTGAACCACTCGAAGAAGGTATCAGAGAAGGAAACTTGAGACTGACCAGCATGTCGGGCCATAAGGTCGACCCATCTTTGCATCTGTTGCTCAGTCGGTGGAGGTAAGCTAAGTGAAATATACTACAGCTGCATCAGTGGGATCTTTTCCAAGGCGAAAGCAGTCAAAATGGAACCATAGCCAAAATTCTTGGATTTTCCACTTTTTACCTTGGTCAGTTGTTCTTTCATCACAGGGAGTACTGCGTCACACCAGTTGAACACCTTTGGTTCAAGGCATTCCAAGGCGTACTGCATATAGGACCTGTTAGCCACGTGAAGAGCTGCACTACCAGCCAGTCTAGCAAAAGTGAACAGAATGGTCCTCAAGGACCAGTCAGTGACATCTTGGATGTTGATCTTGCTGTCCCTACTCAGTTGAGATCCCTCTCTGCAATACCGGCGAATATAATCTCTCACGGATTCACCCCCACGGGCGAAACCTGATAATGAAAGAGGGGCACCACGCCTCGATAAACCAGTCAAAAGTTAGATGTCCACAACAATCAAGGGGATGGATTTGACTCTAATCTGAAACACCTGGTTGGTGGGATCCCATGCATCGAGAAGATATTGCAACAAGTTGATTTTTTGCCTCATGCTAGAGATGCGGAAAAACTTGAACAGGCCACAGTTCCGCAGTGCAGTTACTGTAACTGGATCATGTAAAGCAACCATGTCCTCTTCTTCATGCTTGCGTTCTTGCTATGTAACAACCATTTTTCTTCGATGAATCTCTGCAAAACAAGAAAGAGAAGAGTCAGGTCCTGATTTGGCAAAAAACAGGGAAAAATTCCATGAGAAAATAGTGCAAAAGCTTCCCTTCTCGCGCCCATCGCACCCCAGCAGTGTACTGGGTGAGATGCATACTAACTGGCCAATGGCCAGGCCAGTATGCATGACACCTTTCGATATAGAAAGGGTGCGATGGAGCTAGGGCAAATTTTTCAAACCCTAGGGGCTAAGAAAAACAGGGAAACATGCTCAGAATTCAAAAAGGAAGGAATGCAACTGGAGAGCTCAGGTTTAGCTCCTACCTGGTCCAGACAGTGCCAAGAATCATCCACAAAATCTCCCGGAATCAGCTGGTGAAAATCAAGGGGGAAAGGCACCTCCAGAGCTCCAACAAACCAAAGTTCAAATGAAATGGTAAAATGAGGGGTAAAAACCACTTTTAAATTACTTTTCACGTAATTCGAGTAAAATATTAGTGTTTTAACTCATTTTTCAACCATGTATTGGTCATTTCTAATCGTTTTGATGAAGCAATTGAACAACCAATACAACCTTTGAAGGAACAAAGTGGTTAGCGGTAAAATCAAATAAACAATGACCATTATCATGAGTGGTTTTTATGCGAAGTTCAAGATCGTTAAAAATTAAACCTAAGCAATGAGAAAATGTTTCCCCCAAAGTTTAAGCTCATTTAAAAAATGAACCAATTTCCGGTAAATAACCATTGTGAATGCATTATGATTAGCTTTTGAGCCCTGGTCGTGTTCTTACCATCACCTCCACTCTATTTTAGCCAATCATTCTCCTCCATTTGATTGTTTACCCCTTTCGAGGAACAGCTGCGAAGAGTGATCCTGTTAGCCATCCTTGTGACACTGCCGTGATTGGAAAATTCCAAACCTTACCTGGAATCAACTACTACCTGAAATTATCACTCATTCCTCAAAAGACGAGTGTCCTTCAAGCTCTTTTCATCTGACTCGTAAAATATGAAAAGATTGCCGAGCGATTGGCCTCTCCAGCTCGTTAAAGCGGCCGAAAGAGTTATCCCTCCTCTAGATATTAATATTTTTGCACCTGAGGGATTATTACACGAAAAGATCGAGCGCTTGTCTTGTTTGGCTTGTTAAAATTACCAAAAATTCATCCCTTTCGCATTATTTTATACTTTTTCGGACTTAAGGGATTATATGACGAAAAAGGATTATTGGAGTTTCCTTTACATCCCTTTCAGACTCTCTAAAATTGAAAAGGACCAAGTTATCTTTGTCATTAAACTCGTTAAAACCGAATAGCGACAAACTTGTCCATATAGACAAGAACGAGTTTCACTGTCGCTAGGCTCGTTAAAACATAGCGATGGGTTTTCCCGAAGGGCAAATTATAGACCAAGCATATGTTATCCTCCTCAAGCTTCAAAAAAATAAAGAGGTACTGGTTAGCAATGACTGGGGAAAAATTGGGAAGAAAACTTGAAGAAACTTTATTGGTAGCAAGTCGCTCTTGAACATGACATTTCACTCCACATCCGAGTCGGGTTGGGTTATTCTGTTCACCAATCATATCACCATTGGTCCATCACACGATCCATATTTGGGGTTAACGCTACCAATCCATGTCAGTGTTGCCGGTATGTTCAAGAGAAGTCGCTCAGAGAATTCACCTGTGTCTCATCTGCTGCAATACATTCACACTCCATTCTTTCATGACGGCCACCCTAAACCTTGTATCATCATATCGTTTTCACCGCCAAAATCATTTACTCCGTTCCATGTCATAGATGTGGGATTCATTAAGGCCCTCCTACGATGGGTCGCTTCTTGTCGACATCAGCTCATTATCCAAGAAGTCGACCTAGGAACAAGCCTTTCAGTACTTTGAAGCTTGCATGCCTCAATGGCAAGTTTCTCACTTCTGGCGACAGGTTTACATCAATGGCCTTCGACCGAAAGATTTTGCGTGGTGTTCGATGCCAAGTCCCTTTTTCACACCTGTAATAGACATTTTTGTGCCTTACAGCTCTAAGCATGAAATGTCCATAAACCAAGGGATCCTAAGTCCCTAAAAGTGTTGTTCCGACCCCTAAAGGAACAAGGTCAACAAATTACAGCTTCTCCCAGAAGTTCTCCACCAGAAACTGCTCAGAATCAGTCAAATCAGGATCATTTCAGCTGCTCCACTAGCTAGCTGCGTTGCATAGAACCCAAGTACACTAGCTAGGTGCATTGCAACGCACCTAAATGCACTACCAGGGTGCGTTGAGTGGGAAATGACAAATGGCAGTGTCATTCCGCGAGGTGGACAGATAATGGAAGCTTCCAGAATCTTCCCTAATGACACTTGCCTCACTGAGTTCGACCAAGGATGAGTAAGAGGCCCTCAGTCTCCAAGTGGAAGCAAGAAATGACAGAGAGAAGCCACTAGTCATATCATAAGCTGACTCATCCTCTTTGCATACATCTATATATGGATCCCTCATCCCAGAGATCCAGAGGCTGGAATTTTGTACATTGCAGAGAATTGCTGTTGGTTTTGAGATAGATATCAGAGTATTGGGTGATTTATGCTTTGTTGGAGGTGAAGAGGGGATTCCTTTGCTGGGAGGTTGATGCTGGATCCGGAATCATCGGTTGTAACTCCTCCTGGACCTTCTTGTTATATTAATAAAACTATTTGAGTTTCTCCTACATGCTTGTGTTTCATTGATGTTTGTTACATTTGTATGTTTAGCTTAAATCTGATCCTAAGCTATTTATGAATATAAATCCATGTCTTTGTGTAGTTTTCTTCTTCTGTGATCTTACAGGAACTTGGTGAAGCTCGGCAAGTAAGGGAGCAGGTAGCTGGAAGCTGTCAAAGAGAAGAGAGATTGGATCAAAGGACTAGCGCAAGACACAGGTTGGTTCATCCTATTCCTCTTCATTTATAGTTCATAAAGAAGAATACAAAAGTAGTTTTTCCTGTTTGTTTCTAAGGTACTGTCACACCTTAGTGGGATAGGGTCATTCTGAGTAAACACTTTTCCCGTTAACAACACCATGCGAATTGCACTGTAGTACCTTGAGGGTCATCATCATTATCGGTGATTCCTCTCGCGCTTGTTAACAACTTACATCATCGGCTGGTAATCAGGCGATGTCTTTCCATTTTTGACTTCAGAACATCTTTCACATGGATTGACTTGTACTCCGAGTGAAGATTGGACGAGTTTTAAGACCACAGATCTAGTCTCATCCATCTGGGCTGCGATATATTGAGGAAAATAAAGACATCAAATGTACATCATTGCTACACAGATGATCATCCGAATCAAAGGATGATGGCTCTATCAGAATCATCAGTCTGCCACACAGACGGTTGTCTGTCTTACGTACATGAAAATGGATTTATAAAGTTGAGCATGGGAATGCCCACCTCAACTAGATCATGAAAATATTATGAAGATAATGTATTGTATTATATCTTATTACAAGTCGCCTTCCAGCTTGAAAAAACTTCGGATCCTCATGATAAAGCATTTCACCCGACATCAAAACATTAACGACCTCATGCTTTAGGGGGAAACTGTTATAGACATTTTTTGGCACTGCAACCCCAATCATACATTTCCAAAAACCAAGGGCTCCTAAGTCGGTAAAAGTGTTGCTTCACACCCTCAAGGAACAAGGTCAGCTGATTACATCATCTCCCAGAAGTTCTCCACAGAAAACTTCTCAGAACTGGTCAAAGCAGGACCATACAGACTGCCCAGTGGAGAGGGTGCGATGCATCTCACCTGCTCAGTGAAAAGGGTGCGATGCATACTGGAAAGCCCTTCTCTAGGGTGTGATGGGCGAGAGTAGACAAATGGCAGAGATAGTTTTCAAGGTGGATCGTCATGGAATCGTCTAGAAACTTCTCCTGTGACACTTGCCTCTCTGAATTCACCTAGGGATGAGTAAGAGATCATCAATCTCCAAGTGGAATCAAGAACTATCAGAGAGAGGACACTAACCAAAATCCCAGAAGGTGACTCACCCCCCTGCAATCATCTATATATGGATCCCTCATCACAGAGATCCAGGGGCTAGAATTTTGTATCTTGTAAGGAAGTGTTGTTGGTTTCTTGGTGGAATATCATAGTGTTGGGTGATCTAAGCTTTTCATGAGGTGAAGAAGGGCTTTCATGCTGAGAGGATGACGCTAGGTCAGAACAATTAGTTGTAATCCTCTTTTTCTATTCTTGATATTAATAAAGCTATTCAAGTTTTCGTCCACATTCTTGTATGTTTGATGATATATGCATTTATGTGGTCAATATATATCTGGTCCTATATTTTTTATGATTGTAGATCTCTGTTCTTCGATAGTATTGTGCTGCTTTGATCCCACAGGTGCTCTTTGAAGCTAGGTAGACAAAGGAAAAGCGGCAAGGATCTCTCAGAAGGGAGAGGAACCAAGCAAGGAATCAAGCGCAAGACTGAGGTTGGTGTCCTTTGTTCCCCTCTTATTTACTTCTCATAAAGGAAAGCGAAAGTAGTTTTAGTTTGTTTGTTTCTAAGATAGCTACCAGTCTTAGGGGGACTAGTAGCTCCGAGTGGACATTAGATTTCCTGATAACAGGCTAGCAGCAACCATAATTCAGAATCAAGCGACGAGAGCAATGAGCATAAGACCAAGTAGCACAACAGTAAGTAAAGACACCCTTACAATAGAATTTTGTACATGGTCTGGAATCAGATGATGAGGAGAACATAATTGGAGAGGAGAATCATTTCTTTACACCTGATGATATGCCAATTTTTATGACTGAAGATGAGGAGTGTTCAGGGAGCCGAGCTGTACAAAGGGATGAAAATTTCATCTTAGCAAATGAAACAACTCTTGAAGAAGAGTCTAATGAATATCAGAGGGGTTACATGAATGCTTTGACAGCCCAGCAGTGACAATATTCACTCAGGAGTAGAGATGTACCCATTAATCGAATTCAGAAAAGGAAGGAGGCGAAAACACCAAAGAATGATCCACCCGTTGTGTAGAAAAAGGGAAAAGAGATAGCTGATCCTACCACTAGCAAAACACCATCATCAAATGAAATATCAAATCAACGAAATATATCAAAGGAGAAAACTTAAAAGAAGGATGTTTCAGCTAAAGAGGTAAAAAAAACATGAGTTTTTAACTTAGAAAATGAAATTTCTAAGTTAAAAGTATCTATTCCTTTGACCGAGTTGATGAAGAAAAGCAGTTATAAAGATCAGGTGTCTAAAATTTTGAATTTAGATCCATTATCTGATATGGTAAACGTGAAGGATGATCAACCTGAGTTAATATTTGGTCCAACATTGGAAGGTCAGTCTCAAGATAGTGATATAGCTCATTTTTACATTAGCCTTAGGGTGCATGACTATGTGTTACACAATGCTATGTTTGATTCCGGAGCCTTTCATAATCTCATGCCTAAGGTAATCATGGAGAAATTGGGTTTGGATATCACTAGAAAATATCATGACCTTTATTCTTTTGATTCTGGTAGAGTAAGATGCATTGGTCTTATTAAAGATTTGGTGGTCAGTTTGGATCAGATCCCAGTGAAAAATGTTTTGATGGATGTAGTTGTGGCGGATATTCCTCCGAGATTTGGCATGCTTATTTCCAAATCTTGGGGAGCAAAACTTAAAGGGACACTAAAACTTGATTTCTCCTATGCTACTATTCCTGTGTTCAGTCGGATGAGGAAATTATACCGGGAGCAAAAGATGAAGTGCATGATCACTAGCAAGGAGAAACCATTAAATCACCCAATCAATTATGTACATACTGATTTAGAATCATTTGTTCTATATTCTGATAGCTTTAATGATGTAAATAGCCAAGTAGTTGAAGTAGAAGACATTCCAGAGATCACTGAAAATTTCAGAGAAGTCTTAAAGAAAGAAAGACAAAGGCTTGATAGTACTGCTGAGAAATCAGCCTTCCGACAATAGCAAAATAATGATGGACAACATGGAAAAGTAAAAGAGCAAATAGAATTTCAGCATTTGGAAGAGGATGAAGTCAGTTTGTCAAGCATGGATTTTGATGGCGCAGTAGGAAGGGAAGGTGCTGGAATTGGCATTTGGATACGTAGCCCTATTTTCTCCCCAAACAAAGTGCCAAGCAATGTAAGGGTCTGTTCGTATAAATTGGCTTTTGACTATTCAAATAATGAGGTTGAATATGAGGCTTTAATTGCTTGTTTGAAAATCCATAGAAAGTTAAATGCTAAACGAATTTTAGTCTATGGCGACTCCGAGTTGGTTATCAAGCAAGTGAAAGGGGAATACCAAGCTAAGCATCCTCGAATGCAGGCCTACCACAATGCGGTATTAGACATCTTGAGATTGTTTTCAGATTACACTTTGACATGTGTCCCTCGTGTTCAGAATGTTATTGCAGATTCACTTGCAACAACAACAAGTAATTTGAAAATTTTGATGAATTCAAACAACAAGTTTGAAATTCATGTGAAACATCGCCCGGCTATCCCCAATAATCAAAGGTATTGGCAGGTGTTTCAAGATGATAAAGAAATTGATGAATTTATGCAAAATGAAGGTAAATTCAAAGACACTTCTATTGATGGGGAGCATGATGATGGTGAAGCAGACATAGAAGTCAATCAGATGGAAGTTTTGCAGCTCAAAGACAATATCATTCCTAAAGGTCTAATACCTTTAGAGGAGTTATTCGATCAAGATGATGTAGCCCAAAAACCGAGCTTGCTGCCGACCGAGAAAGGAGTTGAGGATGTGAACATTGGATCAACAGAAAATCCTAGAATGGTCAAGTTATCAAAGGCATTGCCTCCACAGGTAAAGGCGAAGTATATCAGTTTATTATCTTCATTTACTGATGTATTTGCATGGGACTATTCAGATTTGAAGGCATATGATATGAGCATAATTCAACATATAATTCTGATCAAGCCAAATCAAAAGCCCTTTCGACAGAAGTTAAGAAGAATAAATCCAAAGTTGCTGCCCTCAATAGAGAAGGAAGTGAATCGATTGTACAAAGCTGGTATAATCGTCCCCATAAGATTTTCAGATTGGATTTCAAATTTGGTGCCCATGTGCAAGAAAACAGGTGATATTCGATTATGTATTGATTTTAGAAATCTAAATAAAGTATCTTTGAAAGATAACTATCCATTGCCTAAGATGGATCACATGCTTCAAAGAGTAGTTGGAGCATCCCCCATGTCGCTACTTGATGGTTATTCCGGTTATAACCAAATTCCGGTCCACGAGGATGACAGAGATAAAACAACATTCACTACTCTGTGGGGAACCTTCCATTATGCCAATATGCCTTTCGGATTGAAGAATGCTAGTGTGACCTTTCAGCGGGCCATGGATATTGCATTTGCTAATGAAAAAGAAGTCTTTTTAGTTGTTTATCTTGATGACTTGACAATTTTTTCTAATTAAGATGAAGAGCACCTTTATCATTTGAAAAATGTATTTCAGTGGTGTAGAAAATATGGTATATCTCTCAATCCAAAGAAGAGTCTATTTTCCATGGATGAAGGCAAGCTTCTCGGTCATATTATATCAAAGGAGGGCATCGGCATCGATCCAGCTTAAGTTGAAGCCATTCAGAAAATTGATTTTCCCCAAAGTAAAAAGGAGATCCAATCATTCAACAGTAAGATGAATTTCTTACATTGCTTTGTGCCCAATCTTGTAGAACATTTAAGGGAAATCACAAACATGCTCAAGAAAGATAGTGTAGTGAAGTGGACCAAGGAAGCAACAAAGTCTTTCAATTTAGTGAAATTGGCCCTTTCTTCAGCTCTGGTTTTGATCAGCCCAGACTATACTCAATATTTCATTTTGTTTTCATTTGCCTCATATCATACTATGGCAATGATCTTGATGTAGAAAAGAGAGGAGATCAAGAAACCAATTGCTTTTTTCAGTAGAACGATAAGAGATGCAGCTTTAAAGTATAATATTATTGAAAAGCAAGCTCTTGCTTTGGTAAAGGCATTGAAATATTTTCGAGTTTATATTCTGCATTCCCACATCCTTGTTTATGTCCCTAATGCTGCGGTTAAAGATATCTTGGTGCAAACAGATCCAGAAGGGAGAAGAGGCAAATGAATTGCTACCTTGCTGGAATATGATGTAGAGATCAAACCAATAAAGCTCATCAAAGGACAGGGACTGGCCAAACTAATGGCTAAGTCAAATTTGCATGCCTTGGACATTAATCTCATTGCTGCTATGTCCAAGGAAGATGAAGAAAGTTCACCTGCTCAGGTATCATAAATTTTTCTTCTTTCTCCTTGGTATTCAGACATTGTGTATGTGCTCTGAAGTCTATCACCACCACCTACAATGGCTAAGAATAAAAGTAGGACCCTAAAATTAAAGGCTTCCAAGTTTTGTATCATGAATAATGCACTCTATTGGAAAGATCCCGGTGGTGTCTTGCTCAATTGTTTAGTTGAAGAAGAAGCAAACCAGGTTATGAAGACTTTCACAAGGGAGATTGTGGAGGTCATCTTTTGTGGAAGACAATAGCCAAAAAAAATTTGAGAGTGGTATATTATTGGCCAACTCTCCTTGCTGATGTGTACAAAACTATTACAAGCTACCATGAATGTCAGATTTTTCAAGGTAGGAGGAAATTGCAGCCTTTACCGCTCAAGCTGATTGAAGTAAGTGCTCCTTTTCAGCAGTGGGGTTTGGACTTCATTGGTGAGATTCATCCTACTTCTTCAGCACAGCACAAGTGGATCCTCACAGCCACAGACTATTTTACCAAATGGATTGAGGCGATTCCCACTAGGTAGGCCACTGATTCGGTAATCATTTCATTTCATGAAAACAACATTTTGTCTCATTTTGGTTGTCCAAACAAGCTGATCACTGATAATGCAGCAGCTTTTAAATCTAAACGAATGATTGATTTTTGTAATAAATATGAAATTATTTTGGGGCACTCAACTGCATATTATCCACAAGGCAATGGATTGGCGGAATCCTCAAATAAATCCTTGGTCAATATTGTTAAAAAGCTGTTGGAAACGAACAAGAAGAGTTGGCACAAAAAGTTGGTTAATGCACTTTGGCCAGACAGAGTAAATAAAAATAAGTCTATAGGCATTTCCTCTTTCGAGCTCGTGTATGGTGTTGACACAATATTACCGACCTTTCTCGCAGTCTCGATGGTTAAACTTTTGCAGGAAGCTGGCAACGAGGATGATCATTTGCACCGAAGAATCAATAAAATGATCCACTCATAGGAGACTAGAGAGGAGGTTTTTTAGAACACTCTCAAGCTGAAAGAGAGAATCAAGAAGATATATGATCGAAAGGCGAAGGCGGACAAGTTTCAAATAGAAGATGTAGTGCTGAAATGGGATGCAAGAAACGAAGATAAAGGTAAGCAGGGCAAGTTTGGGAATCTTTGGAAAGGATCTTTCTGAATTGCTGCATATTAGGGCCAAAATGCTTTTCTTCTGAAAGAAATGAATGGAGAATATTGTCTAGGTGGGCCGAACAATGGTCGGCTGCTCAAACGGTACTATTTTTGAAACGTTTTCTGATGTCATATGTATCACTGTACATAATGGTTTGTTTAAATTTCATTGCAAGTGTGTGCTGTCATCATTCTTTCAGTTTGGGGCCCGAGGTGAAGGCTATAAAACTGAGGCTTGATTTCAATTTTGGTTTGGTTTGTTTGAGTCGGGTCTTTTAGTTAATTTCAGTCTTGAAATTGAATCAATTTTGAGATAGATTTCAGTCCTAAAATTGAGTCAAGAGTTTGGTTTTTGTTTGTCAAAGTTATTGACTCCATATCCCAATGGACGAAGGCACTGCCTGCTTTCCCAAACATCTGTAGTTCTTGGCACCTCCAAGGAGCTACCATCCCCATTGGAGCCAATGTTAGTGTCGGTATCTTCATCCCTCCGTCAGTGATCAAATTCTCTTATTGCATTTCATGTTAGGTGTCTCACCCGATCAGCTGAATCCCATTAGGATCATGGGTCATCTGACGGTAGTGGCTTATTATACATTTTCCCTCATGTGCTGGACCATTTTCATTCATCTAGATCATCTGCAGTCAATTTTTGTCTTTAAATCTGTAAAAGTCATTTTTAGGGTTTTAAGTCTCATTAGGTCTAGGGTTTTCATCAATAAGGTCTCAAAATTCTTAGTGACAGTCAGCAAACACAGGAGGAGGTCAATTAAAGTTCTAGAAACAATAATTTCTATAATCACTCACTCAGTGACTGATTTTTCCTCAAAACCCTGTTTTGAGGAAAAATAGAGTATTTTATGTTTTTATGTATAAATTTGATGTAATTTCAATTCTTTTATATATAAATAACTTTAGTGGCAACCCTGGTCACCTTGCCAAGATTTAACAACTCCATCCCCTACAAGGCAAACAAAAAGTCAAAATCATTCAGTTCATCAAAGGCAAAAATAAAGTAAACTGCCCAAAAACAGAGTTTGAAAAGTAAGTCAAAATGCAAATGCTACAAAAGTGGGTTTTATGAGTGAAAAATTAAAATCTCTTGTATATAAATCATTTTTCATGTTCAAAGAGCTCATTTGCATCTAAAGGATAAGGACTGAGCAAGAGAAAGTCCGTGTTGGAGAGAAAGAGCAAAATCGCAGCAAACTATGCAAGTTTCAGGGGCATAGCGCATTGCGTCGTGGACACGGTGCATAGGGTTGATGCGAGGCATTGGGCCACCCTCCACAGTGCAAAAAATACACTGGCGTGATGCATAGAGAAGGTGTGGTGCGTTGGGTTTGTGCCACAGCGCACAGGGCTTCACGCCCGATTTCACCCATAAACTCATTCAAACTACCAAATTTGCCCAATTTCCACCTGTTGAAGTAAGTCAAGCCTTCTTCCCTTGCTAGTGAAAGAGTTTCTCTTAAAGTTTATGGTGGTTTTATGAGATAAAACTCAAACCCTACCTCCTTGCAATTTTTGCTCAAAAACAATTGCTTAGGGTTTACAATTTGTGTTTTTGCTGCCAGGTCCACTCCATCATTCCCTCACTCTTCGATTCCTTCATGTATTTTCCAGTTTCATCAAGTCATTCCCTAATTCCCATATGCGTAAGTTCACTAAACCCATATCCCTAACTCCCACTATCCCAAACCCTAGTTAAAAATTCCCAAACCCTAAATGATGTCCCTAAGCCTACTTACTATTCCCTAAACCCCCTATTTCCCAAAAAACTTGTCAACAACATTCCCAAAACCCCTCATACCCTCTCCCTCCATAGTCCCTCATACATTCTCATCCTTGGCAGCAGAAAACTAAAGACACCTTAAATCTCTTCATACTCATCAGGAAAACTCACACATTGGAAAACATGGAGTTTGATCCTTCATATGATCGAGATGAGGAGACACTCAGTGATTCTGCTAGAGAAATACATGCACCAAGGAGACCTCACAAGGGTGGTAAACATATACGAGAGGAGCCTACTTCACTTGCCGAGTTGCAGGCCTGTCCTCTTGCTGTCATATGCTTTCAAAACCAATCCTGTTATCAATTCTGTGAGATGGTAGAGAGAGTCCAATAGCATCATGAGTTGGCTAGGTTGTTTGTGCTCCATCTTGATAATGGCCAAGTTACTCTAGCAGGTGTGACATTCACCTTGACACCCAAGTCTATTTCTCTAACAACTGGCATTCCAAATGTCGTTGAGAAGTGGAATAAAAGGCAACAGATTGACAGAGAACATTATGAGCCTTACATCAAGGCTGGTTATCAGAGACATCTCAGCAAAGTTTTCCCCTTTAGGTATCTGAAAGACTTATATGCTCCCTTGAAGAAACTCATAATTAAGTATTTCAGCTATGAGGGCCGGTTTTCTCCCTTGTATGCCCATCATATCATATTGTTGATGCACTTCACTAGGGTGAGAATGATGAATCTCGCCTACTTTATTTGCTGGAACATTGAGGAGATGACCACCTTAGTGCACATGAAGACTCCTCAGCAGTAGTATAACAACATATATCATTTTGCACTAATCAAGATTTTGGTCATGCATCAACTTGGTTTACAGAACATCTCATGGGAGGATTTCATTTCACATGAGGTCTTCACAGGTCCTCAAGTACCTCCAGCAGCTTTTCATGAGACAGGTGGACCTTCACATCGGTAGGATATTCATGAGACACAAACCGCTAGTGTGCCAATGTTTGTCACCTACCAAGAGGGCACTAGAAGGTTGTTTGCAGTAGCAAAGCAAGTATTATCTCCACCTGGGGTGGAAGGGGTATCACTTCCTCCATCGGTAGACTAGGTACAAGACAAGGGCAAGTGGCCATTGCATGATGAGGGGCCTTCAGGAGGGCAGGAGACAGATTTTATTCTTATTCAGGATGATGACACTGATTTGGGCTCACAAAGCTCAAAGCTTAGAGAGATCATCCAGGAGCAACAAGATGACATTCAACATTTGTCTCTCAACCTAGAAAGAGCCAAGTGGATAATCAAATATCTGGAGCAAAGAAACAAATAGCTAGAGGATCAGCAAACCATAATGGAGCTACGAAACATACGAGAAAACCGACAAGCTGCCAAAAGGAGGAAAGTCAAGCTCACAACACTTGAACAAGAAATCAATGCTGATCGTGAATCTTGGTTGGAGAGGGAAAATATCCACTTGGAGAAGATGCTAGAGAAGGCCAAAAACGAGAAAAATATGTTGAGAAACATGGCATACCACTACTTGTCAAGAAATATGGTGTGCAAAGCAAGAATCAGGAATTTGAAAGCCAAGTTGAAGAAGGCATCAAGGAGGCGAAAAGAGAAAGATAGACTTCAGATCTTGGCTGAGGCTTCCTTGGCCCAACATAGCACTTAATGGAGGACACTCAGCCCAAATTTCAAAAAATTTGGGACACTTTTTGCAATTTTTGAATTTTTGCCTTAAAAAACAAACTTTTCTGCTCGATGCGCTGCGCCACCTAGCGCTCGCTTTTGATGGGGACCTCGTTTTGAGGACAACCTAGAATTTTTGGATTTTTCATGGAAAAATATGCATGCTCACAAATGGCCAAGAAATTTTGGCAGGTTTTGAGCTTCCAAAAAGGTCAAAAACGCTTAAAAAATGACCTTTCTGCCCCTTTTTTGACACACAGGAAGCAATGTTGGGAGAACTCAGTTTTGGAGGTCAAATGGAAGCCAAATTCAAAAATCCCTCTTGTGCTAGAAATTAGACAGGTAGAACTTTCCAATAAGCCCACTTGGAGAAAATTGTGACACTGGGAAGGCCTCCAAAATCAGCTGCAAAAAGGCGCTGTGCATATGGAAATCAGCGTGGCGCATTGGAGGAATTTTGCTCATTTTTGGTCAAAAACTCTATTTTTGGCCTAGTTTTTTCACAGTCCAATTTTTTCCTTCTAATTGTCAAACTAATAATGTAATTTAATGTGACATGATGGATTTTTATATAATTATGCTAAATTTTCACTCATAGAGGTAGATTCATCCATCAAAAGGTAGTTTGCAACTGAATGAATCAGTTTCCTAGTTTTTATAGGCAAGTTGTTCCACTGCCTACTTTTTAGTTCTCAACTTAGATTTTGTTAGAACAACTCCTAATATTATGATCTCGACTCCTAGATGCTAGGATGAGTTGTTGGTTGCCTATATCATGTAATTTTTCAGTCATTAGCATGGTTGGACTTTTGGGAATACTTGGAGCTTATTGTATATTCATTTTCAGTAGTTTGACTAAGGAATAGACCAGTGGTTTGCAGCACTTTATGGGATTCATGTGGCATGTTGCTTTGGTATTTTGTTTTCTTCTATAATTGTAAGTGTACATGTGTTTTATGTATGCCATTATCTCTCTTTATTTCATCTTAACTAAAACAAACAAGGATAAAGGTAGAATACATTGAAAGTGTAGTGCTCTACCTAGGGTTTGTTTAGTTATCTATGTTTTCAGTTGTTTGAATAGGATCCTTGAGTTTTTCATGCCCTCTCCAACTCCTCACCTATCCAAAATCTCTCCATCTCACTCAATTTGAAGTACCAAATCACTTGCCTACCTTGCCCCATAGAGATCTCTGCAAAACTGAGTCTCATTCCCCGGACCCAAATCTGCCTTTCACATTTGAACCAAAAAAACATCATCAAATTCAATCAAACACCTCTATCCACATACCTAGCCTCAAATCAGTCATTACATCAGTCATCTCAAGCTTCATAGGCCATCTTTTCTAAGATTTACAAGGAGAGAGCGCCCTTCCGACCTGGTAGGCCTAGCTACCATGTTAAGCGTGGTTTGATGTTACCCTAGATCCTACCTTTCTCAGCTTGAGGTAGAATTAGGCCCTAACAGGAGGCTCCAAAATGAAGTTAGGGAAAAATTTTGGAGAGTGGTTATAGCTACTACAACACTTGGTGACACACTGGTAGAACTCCAACTCTCTGAATGCACCTTGTTCATGAAAAGCAAGTCTAACACATCAGAAAGTATTGTTGAGTTCTCAGTGACTCTCGGTTTCCACACTGCTTGATTGTAAGATGTATAATATGCCAAGCCCTTGGTCAGTCGATACACATTCCAAGCCAAGCCAACACAATTATTTCGATTGGGGTTGAGGAGTATATGATGCATAAGAAGTATAGTCGTCAGAATCTTAGTTCCATCTCTGGTGTTGCTCCACTATCAACAGGCCTGGACAGTACCCCGCCCAAGTCATGCAGGAACAATAGCATGGCTTCGCTGCCAGCGAGCCTGGTCAGTACCTCGGCGGAGATACTTGCATAACCTCTCTCCGCAAGAAGCCTTTCTCTTCTTTCGCTTTATTCATTTTTCACTTCTTATTTTTTTCATTTTTCATCTTCATAACTATGCATAGCACTTATTCATTTCAAAGGTGGAAGAGGGATCCCAACTTATTGAGAGCAAAACAGGTGGTTCAATCAGACAAGGTAATTTATTTATACCTTTGACGTGCTTGTTAAGCTTTTCCCCCTCACCTTACTCTACTTGACTTAGCTGACAAAGATTAACCCAAAAACAACTGACTAGAGTAGGTGACACTAGTTAGCATGCAAGCTTTATGTTTTAACAAAGGTTCACTTCAAATAGTACGTTTTTTCCTTTGAAATATCATGGAATAAAAGTAACAAGTTCTTCATAGAGAGGCAGGATGACAAATAACCAAGTAGTGATAGCAGTACAAGACCTCTTGTACTTTACCCAACTTGTTTCAAGAGTCACACAGGGTCCATGCGAAACTAACCTACGAACAATAACAAGCAAACAAACCAAAAACCAAAGCAAAAAGTAGAAGAAAATGTCGAAGAAAAGCAAGTAAGCAAACAAACATAGAAAGAAATAAGCAAACATGCATGCAAGCAAACAGCTTAAAAGAAAACACTACTCCTACTCCTAAGCTAACAGTACATGTGTCATCTCACGTGAAGTGATACTTCCAATGCAGCCACTGGCGCATTGGTTGACCCATGTTGGTGAAGGCACAGTTTGCGAACATCGTAGTTGCGTAAACAAGCAAGCATGAAAGATATAACGATGACGACAGACACACTCCAAGCTTACAAGTGACCACAGAACAAATATGAGTGAAAGTGCATGACATGCACTTTGTGGAGCTTCCATGGTGTTGTGCTACATTGCGTGCAGATATTGAGTGTATGCATTCTCTTGACTGTCCCATGCAAGCAAACATGAGAAAGGTAGACCACTTACATTGTGCATGTGTTCTTGTTCTGTAAGATTCATCCAATGCATGAGCGATGGGATCATGTAGTTCGAGTGGAGGAAGAGAAATCTAGGTGTTTGGTTGATCTTAAATGCAAAGCAGAGGGTGATGAGGAGCCTTGAGTGTTTGAACAATTTCTTGATCGAAAGTGAAACCAGCCTGAGGACAGCAAGGGCTTGACATAACCATCAGCTCGGGCTGAAGTTCCTCGATAGCCTACGGGGTTTCAACTTCATTGACAGATATATCATTGTAGACCCGTGTCTTAAATAGATCAACAATGATTTAATCAACATTGCGATCATATGAAGAAGTAGAGAGGTCACGACAACCAAGATCAGAAAATTCAGGATGTTTGTCAGCATCGTCATGATTTGATGAATCAGGCAGAGGGGTAGATGAGAAGAAAATATGTTCAACCTCTGTGCTTTCAAAAATGACAGATGACAAATTGGATGGGTTTTTGGAGGAAGATGTGTCCTCTCCACATTATGATGAAAGACCGACATCTGACGTGTCCTGTGAATGATCGGAAGTGGAAATACCTAGAAATGGGTTTTCACGGGGGAAATCAGCAGTGGTAGAATCACAAGGGATGTCAAGATAAAGCACATGAGGCACAGCTAGAAGGGAGTCATCCTTCACCACGATTTCTACTTTAGATTCCCCTACCCACTCATTATGAATGATGGCACAGGTTGGCTGCATAACACCAACTTTTCCGACCACTTGATCCTTGTTCACAACAGGCGAGGATTCGGGAATGGGAGAACATAAGACAGTACAATATGGACGATAAACAAAACGTGGGGACGGAGGTTGTGGGAACGAATCCACGTGACAACCAATAGGCTTGCAAGACAAATATGCACAAATGTTAAGAGCAAGTGGGGTGGGAGGAAGTGACAGTTATAAAAATGTGTGTGCATGATCTCCCACATCACTCCGAGGTGGTGGAGTTGTTTGAGGAGGTGAAGGCAGATAGTTACTTGTGACAGCAACTATGCCTACCTGTGATTGTGCACCTCCATCACCGAAGTGTGCTGAGCAGGGTTCGTATGTGTGAAGAAGATACTCAAATATTCCATAAAGAAATTCCCAATCAATTTAGCTTCGGGAAATTGATATAAAATATTACAAAAGCGTGTGTAAAACTGATCAATGGATTCATCAGGTGCTTTTTGTAATTTTATAATTTCTTGATCGAGTGTTTTATGGTTGAATTGGTTGAAAGCACGGTCTACCTCTGTGACCAGATGAGCAAGAGAATGAATAGGATTTTTGTGCAATGTGGTACACCAATGCATTGGGTTCCCTCAAAGCATGTAGATCAACAATGCGCGTTATGTATTCTTCAAAGATTCCATATCTTTTGCATGAGCCTACAATGCCACCCGTGTGCCTAACCAAGGCTACATGGTCTCCACCATGGTCTTTTCTATGTGACAATTTATCCAAGAGCTTTTTCGAGATAATGAAGTTTTTTCCATAAGACATAAACTCCAGAAGAGAAACTCTATAGTTAGTCATGATAGTTATGTAGATATTGAAAATAGATGTGAGGACTCAGCATGTCATCTAGCCCTCCTTCAAGTGCTAAAATGTTGACGGTGCTAGACCTGCCAACATGTCATGGGATCTCCCTGGTAAGAAGTCCCAATTAAAAATGAGGCTATTTGGTGTAAGAGTCATAGCGGTGGGTCGTACGGTAATGCCTTGACCGTGATTTCATACAGAGGCAAGTAAGATGTCTCTGTTTGTAGCAAGGGTGTGACAACTACAACAAACCAAGGAAGGTGCATGAGAGGTTCAAACACACGGGGGTTGAGATGATTGCACCCCTTGTAAACTTGTCATAGCACGAAGTTAAGAAGGGATCACACAAGAAAAGATGCATCACAACATGGAAGGCAAGTTAGCTAGCAATCCAAAGTGATGGTTAAACCAACAACACATTTGAGAAAGATTCATACATACATACACAAAAAATTACATACATGCATGCATAAGAAAACAAATACATATATCATTTAAAGTAAACCAGATAGCATAGAATACAACACAACATATGCATGAAATGTCCTGGCTCTATTATATTAGTAAGTGTAAGTTCCAGTCATACAATACATCCATGTCTAACCACTAGTTTTGACACAGGAACGTTACAGCCACAACCACCTGGTCCTCCAAAGAGATATACTAGCTCTACACAATGGAGGAGAAAAGGCTCATTACAATATTGTCCAAGCTCTCTCCAAGATAGTCTTATCAGAAGCTTGGATATCCAAAAGCCTTTACAATGAGTTATGAGGATCTATTTATAGCAAAGGGTGGGGTGACACATCTACTTCCAACAACTACTCTAGATGCACCACACCGTTTAAGGTACAAGTTAACTTTGACATTCCCATATTTGAGGATCAGATAGATGTAGACGCTATAGATAAATGTTTAAATATGCTAGAAGGGTATTTTTCTGTTCATGATTTTTCCGACTGGGAAAATACTATATTCGCTCTTCTCAATGCCGGCCCCCACGTCAAGGACTGGTGGGAAACCTACTACGAACAAAAGGATGAAAGTATGGCCTCACTGTTTTCAGTTGCACCCACTTGGAATTCATTCCGGGCTGCCATCAAGGAGTAGTACTACCCTATCAAAAGCTATTAGGATCAATACATAAAGTGGACCACGTTGCAGTAGGGAAGGGACCAAAATGTTCTGGAGTTTACCAATATTTTTCATAACACTCACACAAAGTTGGGTATCAAGGATTCAGGGCAACATTTGGTACTCGAATACCGTGGCTCCCTGCACAGGTACATCCGAGATGAAATAGAATTCTTGAAAATCTCCTCGCTCAACACAACATACAGATATGCTGTCAAGATTGAGCAAAAGTTTAAACAGAAGAAGTGAAACTTTGGATATGTGAATCTGAAGCAGGGGAAAGGTGCCCCCAAACCGCAAAATAAAGGACAAAGCCAAGGCAGTGTGGCCCAGGAAAACCCGCCAAAGCTGTAAGCAAAGAACCACACCGCGAAGTCAAAAAAGGACATGGGAAAGTGATGTGAGTTCCATAAGAGCTCCACTCACAACACAAGTGAGTGTCAGGCCAAGTAGTCACTGGTGGCCGAGCTAAAGGCTTCAGAATTAGATGCATGTTTCGACTTTGATTCAGAACTCGACAAGGGGAATGACAAAGGGAATTTGATTATCGATGTGAAGCCGAACACCATCGTTGCCACCATGAAGATCCACAAGGAGGAACCCAAATATCCAAAGGAGGAGGAGCACCTCTTCCACTTCCAGATGTGGGTAAAGGGCTCCCCGCTACAGTTCATTGTCAACAGCGGGAGCCAAAAGAACCTCATTTCCGCAAAGGTCATGAAGCGGCTGGGTTTACCGACCACATCACGTCCAAAACCGTACACCATCCGGTGGCTTCACCAAGGACGGGATCTTTGCGTGAGCCAATAGTGTCGCCTTCCATATAACATCAAGCCCTTCACGGATGAGGTATTGTTTTACGTTGCTCCACTTGATGCTTGTGATGTATTATTAGGCCAACAATACTTGTGGAAGTGACATCCTATGTATGAATCAACGTCTCATGCTGTTATTGTTACTTTGGGAAATAAGTTGTACACGATACCGGAGGTAGCACCGCCTACCACCATCTCTTTGGTTACTGCAAAAGAATGCACTAAGCTCATTTAAAAAATTGGGAAATTTATTTTTCCTAGTGATACGCCCTCAAGGAAATGAGAAGACAATGGCCATGACCTCCAAACAGGGCCCCTTCGCACAACAATTATAGATGGAAAAAGTTGTCGAGGAGTATGAGGACATCTTCACCTCCCCTGTAGGGGTTCATGTGCACTGTCAGGTCAAGCACTCCATTGACCTGACCCTAGGTGCACCACTTCCCAATGGACCAATCTATCGACACTATGTTCTAGAGAATGATGAAATCAAGAGGTAGATTAAGGAGATGCTACAGAAAGGTCACATTCGATCAATTTCATCACCCTGTGGGAGCCCAATCATGTTGGTACGGAAAAAGGATGGGACTTCAAGACTCTGTATTGACTATCAGGCGCTGAACAAGATCATTGTCCAAAATAGGTACCCAATCCCACGGATTGATGACCTTCTGGATCAAACAAAGGGGGAAAAATATTTCAACAAGATCGAATTGAAGTTAGGATATCACCAGGTACCAATCGAACCCTCGGATGTGTGGAACACTACCTTCAAAGTTAAGGAGGGCCTTTTCGAATGGTTGGTTATGCCTTTCAGGTTGACAAATGGTCCTGCAACCTTCTTGAGGCTAATGGATGACATAGTGAATCCATTCACCAACTCATTTGTAGTGGTATAATTGGATGATATCCTCATCTTCAGCCAGAGTTGGGAAGAGCACCTCCACCACATCTGACAGGTTCTCAAAACACTGCGGCAACACAAGTTATGTGCTAATTTGGAGAAATTCACTTTTGGCATGACCCAAGTTTAGTATCTGGGATACATTATTGATGAACGAGGGGTGCATATGGATCCAGCCAAGATCCAAGTCATTCAGTATTGGCCATCTCCAACCACTCTGACAGAGCTCCGCAGCTTTCTGGGTCTTGCCAACTTCTACCATAGGTTCGTGTTGGGATATTCTCATATCACTTGGCCCTTGAGTCAAGTCACCAAGGGAGGAGAGAAAGAAAAATTCATTTGGCCTGAACCTCAACAGAAGGCATTCACAGAGTTGAAACATTGCCTCTGCTCGGCACCAATGCTCGCATTACCAGACTTGCAACAACCATTTCAGATCGAGACAGATGCCTTTAGCTATGCTATTAGGGCAGTCCTTACTCAACATGAGAATCAAATGGAATATCACAATGAGAGACTTTAAGACATAGTCCAAAAGTATCGCACTTATGACAAAGAGATGTAATCCATTGTGCAGGCCTGCATAAAATGGAAGCATTACATTTTGGGGAAGGAAATGGTCATCCACATAGACCATCGATCCCTGCAGTTCATACAGACCCAAGGGAAGTTGCAGAATGATTGCCATCAGAAGTGGTCAACATACCTACAACAGTTCCATTTGGATATCAAGTATAAGAAGGGCAGAACCAACAATGTTGCAGATTGCCTCAGTCGACCACCGATCATGGCGTTAACCACCGTGCTCAACTCTTGTCATCACGAGACTTCTGGTTTTCCACTTCTCTACAAAAGTGACCCAGAATTGGCCACACATACTAGACTCCCTTGGAGGGTCAGCATGCTCCAGATTTTCACCTCTAGGATGCCTTGTTATGCCACGTGGGTCACCTTTGTGTTCCTTCAAGCGAGCGTGCTAAGATGATTTTGGAAGCACACTACAGTCGGGCTGCTGGGAATTTCGGGGTCGAGAAAATGGTGGCAGTATTGCAAAAGTATTTCTACTAGCCGAATCTTCGATAGGATGTTGGGAAGTACATCAGATCCTACACTGCCTGCACCATTTCCAAACCAACCATCAAGAAGCAAGGCCTATATACCCCACTGCCTACCCTTAGTCGACCTTGGGAATCCATCTCCATGGATTACATGTTGGCCTTCCTTCTACTAAGCATGGAAACGATTGTGTTTTTGTGGTCGTCAACAGGTTCTCGAAGATGGCCATTATGGCGGCCTACAAGAAGAATATCAGAGCACAAGCCATTGCTAAACTCTTCCTTGAACGAGTGTGGGTAAACTTTGGGATCCCACAGTTTATTATCTCAGATCAGGACAGCAGGTTCCTAAGTACATTTTGGTCTAGTCTCTGGTCGATGCTGGACACCAAAACTCACTAAGTCCACAACCTTCCATCCATAAACTACTGGCCAGATAGAGGTTGTCAATAGGATGGCCATACATATTTTGCGCATTTATAACTCAAATAATCCACGCACATGGGATGAGAACCTCCCCTATGTTCAACACAACTATAACCATGCTCTCCATAGCTCGACTGGCCACAACCCTTTTTAGGTGGGCTTGGGATTCCAGCCACTATGTCCCATTGATGTGGCTATGCCATTTGTAGCTACTCAGGCATATTCGACTCATGTCCAATCCGAAACAGATAAGGCAAACAACTTCATTGAGCACATACAACATATCCACCAGCAAGTCCATGACATTCTAGAGAAATCAAATGCCAAGTACAAGCAACAACATGATCAACATCGGGTGCCACACAAGTTTCAGGTGGGTGACAAAGTCTGGTTGCATTTGAAAAAGGAACACCTTACCGAAGTCTATCAGAAACTCAGACCACTCCAATATGGTCCTTACACCATTACCAAGGCTATGGGGGACAATTTATTTGACCTCAGCATTCCCCCATTCCTTGGCCTCCACTTAGTGTTCAATGTGGACCACCTTTAGCCATACTTTCCACCATTACTAGACACATCCGACATTGTAGAGCAACTCACACCAGCATAGTTAAATCCAAATTGCATGGAACAACCTGCAATTGATCAGATCATGGACACAAAAGTCAAGCACACTCACCAACAGAAGGTCCAACTATATCGAGTTGTAAAAGCAGGCCAACTCCTTCACCAGGGAAAGTGGCTCACCAGGGATCAAGTTCAACAGAAGTTTCCTCATCTGATGGAGGAACTCAATGCAATGGAGAACATTGCTTCCTAAGGGGGGAGGAGTGATCTAGGTGGATATCGGTGTCCACCTACCAATTCCACTTGGACCCCCACCATTGCTTTTTTCAATTTTTCAGTTTCCTTAATTGTAGCACACTTTACTATTTTTAGCATTTTTTTGGGTCCTAAACTTCCGGAGCCATTAGGAGGCCCTAAATGATGTCTTTATGGAAATCTACCACCAACGGTTTTAATTTAAAATTATCTTTTCCGTTGTGGTCCTCAGATATATCTTTCCAACGGGTTATCATGCGTGACAAACGGAGATAATATGACCAAGTCGCGACCCTGAGAAGTTGGTTGTCCAACTCACCCCAACGGGGCCCATAAACTCTTGGTGTTACATCTCCTCATGTTAGGGTTTTGGCTTTTAGGGTTTGATCTTATTGTTCAATAATAAAAAATCCCCTTGAGCCTCATTGTAAGGTAGTTCAGAGTCATGTAGCTGCCACATCTCTTCTCAGAGATAAGCTACCATCGCTTGAGCTAGTTTATTTCCATTTTTGTTTGTATGCATATTTCAGTATTCTACATTAATGAAATGAAGTATTGTTTCTGTTATATCTCTATATTTGTGTTTATTTCCATACTTTATTGCGTTCTTGTTTAAATCCAAATCAGCCTCTGTGTTATCAACAACCTTCCTCTTGCGTTCGTTGCATCCGGTGTGCTACCTTCAGCTGTTGTTCATGGTGTTTCTTGCTATGATGTTGATGCCATCATATCTTGATGTCCTTGTCTATGAAAAACATGATGTCTTCATAGGTAGGCAAGATCATAGAAACTTGCTTGGTTGCAAACCCTGTTGTGCTCTCAACGGTGTCCTTTGACTCTGCTCTCCTGAAGGCCATTGTACTTGTGCTTTTGAGATGCAGATGAACACCTAGGATACCTTTGGACATGGCAACACTCATGGCAAGAAATCTGTCACTTGAAAACCAAAACGAGCTTGAGAACTAACTTGTAACATACCTATGTGACTCATCATGAAAGTTGCGTAATTTCCACCGGGAGTTTGGGAGACTGACTACCAAAACTTTACAAGGAAAAATACGGGCTCTCAGGAGGCTGACTGACTGCTGGAACTGAACAATAGATAGTCAAGCCTAGCATGCTGAGGACTGAAACTACGCAATGCACAATTTCAGTCAGCACTGACATCCAACTAGAAAACTTCATTGCGCACTTTCTGGGGCTAGCAGGACACTAGCTCCAAGAATTGCGCAATGCAAGCCTGAAGGTCAATTTGTGGATATACTTGCACAATTTCTAGAGGGAAGGCAGAGCCTTCACTTCCTAAAATGTGCAGTGCTAGCTGGGAAAGGCACGGTCCAGGCCAAGGCAGCCCAGTCCAGTATTCGGAAAATAGGAAAGCATGCATATGTGTGAAGCGAGTCACTGCAATGGTGACCATCCATGATAAATAGTGCCATGCATGCAACAACAATGATATGCTAATGAAAATTGAAACGGTGCTAGTACAAGCTAGTATATATCAAAATGACAGCAAGTGCTCATTGAAATCAAGAAGACAACATTCATACGAAGTGAAACACAAAAAGCGTGAGAAATGCAGTGTGAGACATGGAAAGCAGGCTTACCCAAAAACAACTGAGATAAATGTGCTTACAACTCCTAGATGCAATGTGGGATGTCAAAGCTACAAGATCGATGTGAGGAATGAGCTTTAGAGCCTCTGGTTGATGAGTTTCGATAATATTGAAGTTGCGATGCACATGCAACAAATATAGGGAAAGTGACACTTGGTGGGAGGTTTCTAAAATGATCCTTGAAGGTAACCTCAAACTACTAAAAATAGATCCCTAAAACAAGGGATGCCCTTGCATGCTACCTTGGGAGGAGCAGCCCATGCATGCAAATCAGTTTTTCTCAATCCTAGAGGGAACCGATCAACTCAACTGCACATGCGACAATCTGCTCATTTGGGAGGACAAAATGTGTATTTCTCAGAGGGAGCTGGGATGGTTGCCTAAAGGGATTACACAATTTTTGGGTAGAGCAGCTTACTGCTACCCAGAATTGCACAATTTCTGGGTTGCGCAGCCTTGCTAGGAGGAATTGCACAATTTTTTGAGTGAATAGTGACAAACAGATTTACACAATTCTAGAGCATAGCAAGCCGCGAGACAAAATTGCGCAATTTTTGGAGGGAAGGCTAGCTGCTCTCCAAAATTACACAATTTCTTGAGGGAGTTGCTCAGCCAACAACTAGACCAAGTCCAGTGAAACAACTTGTGAGGGGGATGAAACAAGCTTTGATGGACATGTTGTCATTATGCAAGAAAATCATTGAATCTTGTGTACTTGACAAGGAGAGACATTCTGTTGTCAAAGGTTGGTAGGGAGGCTCGAAAATGAAGCGAAGGAAAAATTTTGGAGGGTGGTTGTAGCCACTACAACGGATCTAAAAGCCCAATCACAACCATCGAAAGTGTACCAACAAAGGGAGCTATGTGAACTCATGTGGAAGAAGGGAAGTGTTTCCATTTGTGATGTATAAATATCGCCTTTTATTTCTTATATCCCACATTAACCAAATGAAATCATATATCGAGGTTTAAATAAAATGAAGGTAGTAGTTCACCATGATAATAAATTATATATCCATGCGTCAAGGTTTAATATGGTGAAAGTATGGATATAGTATAACATCTATAGTATTCAATACATGATAGAGGAAATAACATTTAAACATGTGTGTTAAGAGTTCACCACATTGAGTTTAAGAGGGTTAAAATGAGCATTATATATATAGTTATAAACAACGTTTTACTTAGCTCAGAGTAATGGTTTAAGTAAAACATCTTATAAACATGCTTGACAGATAAAACTTGTTGCGCGTGTTTATTAACAAAAAAATATATAATATATGGAGAATCTATTAATTCTAGAGTTGCTCTATTAGGTAAACTAGGCATAAAAAATGAAGCAATGGCATGAAGTATGGTGAGATTTTTATGATTTCAAACATATTATCAATGGGTTAATGGGTGTTTATCCTATATATTAAGACAAGAAATAAACTTTTCAAAATGGTAGTTAACTATTTAGTAATATTAGTGTCAACTATAAAAAGAAAATTGTTACATAATTAAGCTATGTTACATGCACTATCAAAGGTGTAGGTTAAGCATTTACGCCTAAGGGTGAAAGCACAATGAAAATTAATTTACAAAAAAATGTTATTTTTAAGAAAAGCTAATGTTGATTTTTTTTAATAAGGTGAAATAGTAAGAAAAAAGGGAGTACAGTATGGAATAACCCTCCACCCAACCTCCTAGTGGTGGAGATCATATTTTGGTTGATATGGGAGTGGAAAGTTTAACCCCAATAGCCTAGTTTCTAGATATTGTAAGAGATTTGACAAAAGAGTTTAAAACATGAAGGTCAGCCATGAATGCTTATTGAAATTAGGTGAAGAGAAAGAAAATATCATAAAGGAATTGAATAAAAGGTCAATAGATAAACCTCTACATAGAAAGGTATAAGGGAGTAGAAAAGAAACTTTAAGGCATAAAGCTCATAAAACTGAAATTGAAAAGTGTGAACATGAAAATGACAAATATGAAAGTGAAGAATATTCTAACAAAACATCTCTAAAACCCACTAAATCCATAAATAAAAAGTAAACATAATGTTAAGGAGTGTTCAACAAGATAAGACCACCTATCTTTGATGGAGAAAAAGAAAAATATTCATAGGTTTGGTTGTTAAGCATTACTAAGTTCTTTTAGGTATAAAAGTATTCCAACAACCTGAAGGCTAGACTGGTAGTATATCAATAACAAGGAAAGGTTGAAATATGGTTGGAGGAAGGAAAAAGAGTACAAAATGATGATGCAAAAACAATCACCTAGGAAGAATTTTAGGAATAGTTCAGAGGAAAATATAACTAGAAGGTACCATGATGATCTAGATAAAGAATTCCATTATTTGAGGTTGGGACAGTTGTTATGGATGAGTTTGTAGAAAAATTTACAAACCTATTAAGATATCTCCCCTACATAGTGTAGGAAAAAGTGAAGTTGCAATGATTTCTGAATTGTGTTCAACTCTCATACAAAGGAACAGTTGAATTTGACAATCTAAAGACTGTGGATGAAGCTGTAAGAAAAAAATGGGCCTGTAATAAAAAAATAAAAATAAAAATAATGAAAGCTCAAAATCTTGGTCTAACAAAGAGAGAAATAAATTTGGAAGAGGGTTTGATAAGCCAAAATCCTCTATTATGAAGAATATTTGGAGATACCATCAGAAGAAATCATTTAGCAGGGTTAACCAGCCACAACCTGCACACTCTCAAACAAGTTCCAAAGAAATAGACCTTAATAATAAAGGGATTACTGGTGGAAGAGAAAAAGAACCTATAAAATGTTGTGGCTATTGAGAACCCCGTCTGTTGAGGAATTGTCCACATAACACTAGATCACTTCAAGTATTGCAAGTAGTGCATGGGACAAACATAGTAAATGACATGACCAGAAATATACCAAGAATAAATGCCATTGTAGAAGAAAGACATGAAAAAAATTAGTTGACCATGATTGAAATTGTAGGTATTATACTAGACCATCCTGTATATGTTTTAGTAGATCCAAGAGATAGTCTTTGTTATGTCAGTCCACAAGTTGTGGAAAAACGCAAACAGAATTCTAAGAAATTTAAAATTTCATGGTTAGTTCAATTAGCTATAGGCACAAAAATGAAAGTAACATGTTCTGTAAAACAATGTCCTGTACAATTGAAGGGATGTAAAACTAAATTAAATATGAATGTACTTCCTTTAGGTTCTTATGACATGTTGATAGGAATGCATTGGTTGGAGAAAAATATATTTGTAATAAACTATTTATAAGAGATTGGTACTTATGTAACCGAGGAAGGGAATGTGCAAGGGATTAAAGGCATACGCAAGCCTATATCGACCACACAAATTTCAACCTTATAGTTGAAAATGATGTGCTTGAAAAGTGTAATTTAGTGTCAAAATTGAAGAAAACAATCACATAATAGAAAATATAGCTATAGATGGTCTAGGTATAATTAGATAATTAAAGGATGTTTTCCTAGATGAAATTCTAGGATTATCACCAGGAAGAGACATAGACTTTACAATTGAGTTGGTATAGAAACCTCACTTGTGCCAAAATCACCATATAGAATGAGCATCCATGACCTTGTGGAATGAAGTTACAAGATGTCAGACCCGAAGTGACTCTAAATGAATTTGTTATATTTACATTAAGATAGTATATGACTATATACAAGGAGAGAGAGACTATTGGGTTTCATCTCCCAATGTCTCTTCATCTTCCAGCTTCTCTTATTTTCTATTTATAATATTTACATAGGATTCCTAATCCTAAAGATTATGTGTTCAACGTTCCCCCCTTTAATCTGAAGGGATGTTGATGAGTCCAAACATTATTCTTAATCTTTCAAACTTTCCCCTTCCAAATGCTTTGTTGAAGATGTCTGCAATCAGCGCATTTGTGGAACAATGTCATAGGTGGATTGTTTTGGCCTCAACATGATGTCAAATCAGATGGTATTTTGTATTGATGTTCTTGGTTTGATCATGAAAATTTGGGTTCTTGGCCAAATTTATTCTAGAAGTGTTGTCAATCAAAAGATGAGTTGAATACACTTGTTTCTCCTACAATCTTCCAGAATTTTCCTTAGCCACACATTTTCATTCATTTCATCAGTTATTGCCACATGTTCTACCTTAGTTGTGGAACCTGTTGGAACTAATTGTTGAGCTAATTTGTTTACTGAAATTAACACAAATATTTCTTATCAATCCGAGTTGGTTATACTTTGAGGCAAGTTCACTATGTGTGAGTATCAGATGTAATCAAACCTTGAAAGATAAGTTATTCAAAAACTAAAGCAATACATACTACAACTCCAATTCAATTGGTTTGAAAAGAGAAAAAATACTGAAATGGTTCTTAACTCAAGAAGTCCACTTCTACCTCAATTACTACTTAATGAATTAGAGATTAAAACTAAGAATTTAAGATGGATATATTATCAATGAAAGAAGGCTCCTAACTTAAGGGACACATAATATGTTTCATCATAATTCATTCACCTTAATGCCAAAATTACATAAGGAAACTACTTGCATGCAATCAAAGGAAACTAGTTACAATTCACCAAATTAATAGAAGGAGTGCTAAACTTGAACACTTCGTTTTTCCCACTTACTAAAATGATGAATAAGCTAAGATCTAATGAAATCAATCACCATACATTAACCATAAACCAATCTAAAATAAAGCATGAAAACTAGTTCTACAATAACCAGATTACAAGAAATAAAACTAGTTAACAAGGAAGTTTACTTAGCTTGGAATGGGCGCCCTCCACCCTTGCTTTGCACACTTGAAGAGTGATATTAGAAGCTCAAATTCAGTCACACATCCATAGCATTGAACATCAAAATAATAATAGAACAAGTCTACAAATTAACTCTCCAATCCAAAAGTGTCTCAGCATAAAAGTATAATAAGTCAATACGTAAGCCATCAAAGTCTTGGCATTTAAATAGAAGTCTCATGAAACAAACTGATCTATATTCACTCAAACAAACCCATCTACTCTTATCCATCTATCTAAGTCGAATTCATCACTCCCATCCCAAGAGATATGGTCAATCCCATAGAATCTCAAAACTACCCTATTTCTATGGGATATCTGAATGACTAGTCATGATTGACTAACACTAAATGGGCCTAATAAAGCTTGTTCTGTTCGAAATAAGCATAGATGGCTCAGTCCTAGTTCCCAAGCTATCCATCCATGCATTCAATTCGTGCCCAAGTGTCCTGCAACCATATCAACCATAGAGCTATTACGGGAATTTCTGAATCTGCCAATTTTTGCACTTAAAACCAAATTTTCATAAAAACTTTAGAATTTGAAAAATTAAAATTAAATACCTGAATCGATATAAAATACATCAAAATGGGATGGATAAAGGGAAAAATGGATGGTAAATAAATGGATTAGTAAGTTTCTTAGAGCAAAAACAAGACCAAAACTGAGGCCCAACATCTCCCCCTTGCTTATCATCAAGCATGTTCCCATGCTTGCTTACTCCTCTTTGATCTTCTTCTCTCTGTAGTAGATTCTATTCCTGTAGATGCTTCCTGTTGTGCTGCCCTAACCAAACAATCCAAACGTGAGTCATTTCCTTCCCTGAACAAAGTTGTTTTTACCTTTTGCTTTTCATACTTTGCCTGCCACATATTCTTTTCTTTTAACCATTTAAATGCTTGTTTAGAAAGTAGATCATTTTTCTGTTTTAATCTCCCTAGCTCTTCATTTAACTTTTCATTTGCCTTGACCAACCTAGTATTATCCTTCTTACTTGCCTTGTTTTCCTCTTTTAATTGTTTTTCCATGATTTTACTAATTTCTAGTTGGTCAGTTAAGTCCCTGATTCTTCCCAAATTGATTTCTTTTTCAAAATCCTGTGTAGTTTTGATTAATGATGCTGCTGCTGCATCATCATATGAAGAATCCCTCTCAAATACTTCCTATGCAATGTCATTTTCTACCTGTTTTCTTGGGGAATATGTGTCTACTTCATTTTCTGTGTCAATGGGACTTTTATTCCTAAATCTTCTAGGAATAGACATAATAGATACTTCATTTTCCTGCATGGCCATGTTACTTTGCTGTTTAGCTCTAGTTCTGGGATACAAGGGTGAACTCATTAATCCTTTGTTTTCCTGCTCTACTTTATCCTGCACTTCATTAACCTGTTCATTATACTGGTTTCTAGTCATGAACTCCCTCCAAACTATGCCTTGTGACCTTACCTGATACTCAACCAGGATTTTTATTAATCCCTGGTGGTAAATCCTGCTTTGGGCCTGTGTTCATGTCTCATTGTTTCAATCATTCTCAAGAGGCTCCTAAATGGGAAATATGGCAAGTTAATCCTATCTTCTCCCTTAATATCCTGTAAAAGTCAGACATGATATAGGTGGGCAACACTATATCCTCTATCATAACTCAAAAACTTATGGATGACTAGAACCAACTCACCCCATGGTTCATTGAACCATTCCCTTGGTATCCCCTTGGTTCTATCAAATGTCCATTTCCGGTTCTTTTCAAGGAAGAAAGTCCATGCTTTCTCCTTGAAGTGCAGGCCTTTGTGATATTTTTCACCTATCATTGGAAGATCTAGAGCTTGGGAAAGGTATTCTTCAGTCACAAGAATAATAACATCTCCTACCCGTGTTTGGTCCTGACTGTAGTTGTTTATGAAGTCCCTGGTTATCTCCTCACTGTGGCCATCAAACTTTTGCAAAAAGCCTATCAATCGTGCTTGGTAAAGCTTTTCTATGGTTTCCTTTTTCCAGCTCTCTGTTTGAAATTTGGGCTCTATTCTGGCTGACATTGTTTCTGAAAACCAGTGGATATACGCTTCTGTTGTCATTAATTTCATCTTAACAATAATAATTTACAACTATTGTTCTGTCGAAAATTAAATTCCGAAATCAGAGAAGCTTACCTGCTCTTTCGCAACAATTTTAATTCAATTTCCTCGGCCTCTGTTTACCCTCTCTGCAGCAACACAGTTTTAAATCCCCTGTCCAAACAATCAAACACCTGTATATCTCTGTCAACATGCTAAACTCTGTCTGGAAAACAAAATACATATGAAAACAACATATTCATGATGGGCCTTTGGTTTTCTTAATGTATTTTTTAGGCATCATTCTTATACTGCTCCATATATGCCTAACACCCTGCACTGTGTATATAAAGTCACTAAAAACAAGCAGCGCATTTCCTCAAATGGCTCGGCCTTTATATCTATGAAAACTGGAAAATCAGCGCTCAGCCTTATATATAAAAACTTGAAAATCAAACAGCACATTTAAATGGGATGAGATTTAAATGGCTCGGCCTTTTAGCAGTCTTTATTATACCTTGCATACCAATCCCCTGTATCAACCAAAACAAAACTCACAGTCTTCGTGTTTGTTCACATTACAGGTTGCTTCCATTCAAAAACATGCCATACAAACAATAAAATCAACCAAACAATGCAAAACAAAATCGGCTATACAAACACATCCAAAAATCGCATCCTCGGTGCTAGCAAATATGACTCTGCCTCCTCTGTTTTATAAACTCTGTTTCAACTTGCAAAAATACGCATGTGAGCCTATGCTAATGACGTGTTGTGCATGCAACAAGATATGGTTAGATTGTTGCGCTATTTCCATAATGTTTATGCCGTGATACATGCAACTACATCTATGAATCTTATCGCCTAGCCGCGTATTTATTAAACTGCTGTCATCTGACCCTTAGAGTTATTAATTCTGGAGTTTTTCGGCGTTTTTACCTGGCTATTGACGAGCGCTGAGGAGTGTTAAATGGCGCTCCGAATCCCTGTAGCTGCGTTTGGCTGACTGGTGGCAAGAGCAGGTGCATTGGTCATTAAATAACAGGCAGTGTTTCAACACAACTCATGGTTTGCGAGCTAAGCAAATCACACCATTACCTGAGTTATCCCGAGATTTCAGTGATCAATTTGCGTTGCATTCGGGACGTTTGCCTTCTTATATCTCCACAGATCTGCTTCAGTTTCCCCTTTGCTTGCAACTATGCAGCTCTCAACACACAACGTTCTGAGCTATTCGGCGATGATGAAGTTGTTTTAACAGGTGCAGGAGACCGTCGGTCAGTTCATGACCATTTACGTGTTTCTGCCGTGCGCTTGGCTGAGCTGAGCCATAGGCTTTCTTATTGGCTATCATGGGCACGTAGGCATGCCGTGCAAGTCATGGTAGTCCTGTTGACCAGTCGCTTGACTGTGTCATTAGGATGGCCTGTCTATTCTCATGATTTAAATTTGAGCCTACCGTCCATGCAGGTCGTGGCTGTCCTCCTATGCAGCTTACGGTACCATGCAAACATTTGACGGTTTACATGTACCTCCATGCCACGTTGCTCAAACCACATACGCGCTTGAAGGCCTGTGTAATTCATGCATTGGGTTGGTGCTTGGGTGGATTGTCGTTGCACTCATAACCTCCTCTGCACTCACTGTATATGCAATAATGTTTGATCATGCAATAACCCTTTGCCACGTATAAACTTGAATTTGTGTTGCATGTGGTCGTATCACCTTATTCCATATGCATATATCGCATATTGCCTTGTGCCTTCATTACATATTGCATATATATCCCAAGTTTGATTGCATTCGTCCATATTGCGCATTATGCAAATGTCTTCTTATATTGCATATTATTCAAATATATTTCCATATTGTGCATTATGTACACTAAAAATGACCACCTTGGTTCATATTTAAAATTATTCCCATTTCTAATCATTGAATTGTATGTGCAGGTTGAAAAATGTTGTCCTCGTTTGGTCCCATTATGCTTCTAAAGAAAAATACTTAGGGGTTAATGAACATGGAATGAGGTAGGATGTTTATGGACATGGAATGAGATAGGATGTGTAAGGGTTATAGGGTATGTATAAGGAATATAGGGTATAATATTTACAAGAATAGGAATGATAATAAATATCTTCAGGTACTAATTTCAACTTAACAAAGACTAAAAATTTCTAAGAAAAATTTGAATTTTCAAGCACAAAATGACTATACATATACTCCCCTGGATGATGTCTGTACAAGTGGGATGAAATCAGTTGATCAAATGTTGTAGATAGATTGAAAAGTAGAATTTATTGCTGCTCCTTGTTCTACATGCTCTGGTTCTTGAATTGCTGACTATTGTTCAGGTCCCTCTGTAATGACTTCATGATTCAAGTCCCAACTGTTATGCACATGCTTATGAAATATGTACATGTTGCTACTGATATTTTCAGGTCCCTCTGATATGTTTGTTCAGGTCCCAACTGTTAACAATACAAGTTCCATCTGTACTTCAGCTGCACAACTAAAGTTCTTGTGCAATCCTCCCCCTTGCTTGAGATTTGACTTGTCCACAAGTCAGATGTGTGTGGAGGATTTCCTGCAATGAATTTTTGTGAGAACAGTAGAACAAGAATAAGGAATTCATAAAGTCCAAGTTGCCTTGGTTTTCCCCTATGAATTCGTGTTTGCTTGGTGCCAGTTTCCTAGTTTTCACTAGCAAACAATTTATTTTTTCTTGTGTTTTTTTATTTTTATTCTTTTTTCTGTTTTTTATTTTTATTTTTTTTTATACATTTATTTTTATTTTTATTCTTCTTCAGGACTGGAAGATGGCTGAGTCTATTGTGCCATGATTTCCAGTTCTGTATCTTCTACCAGTTGTTTCATAAATGCTTCCTTGCTAATAGGCCTGTTATAAACTTTGAGCCTATGTCCGTTTACTAAAAATGATGTGGAGTCCTGGTCAATTGTCCTGATCTTGACTGCTCCATTGTCAAAGATTTCTTCGATTTCATATGGGCCTAGCCAGTGTGTTGTGAACTTGGCTTTGAAATCTTTGAATTTGGAGTCGAACAGTAGTGCCCAGTCTCCCTTGTGAAATGTCTTGTTTTTGATAAATCTGTCGTGCCACTTCATTCTTTGCTGTTGCACCAATGTGGTATGTTCTATGGCCTACTGACGATGCTCATCTAGTCGATTTAATTCCATGATCCGCTGTTGTTGTGCTTCAGACAGGTCCAGTCCTAGTTCGGCTGCCAGTTTGTATGTGTGTATCTGAAACTCTATAGGCAGTAAGGCCTCTTTTCCATATACCAACTGGTATGGGCTAAAGCCAGTTGTATTTTTCCATGTGATTCTATAGGCCCATAGTGCATCCCTTAATTTTTCAGACCAATCTTTTCTGTTCATCTGTACTGTTTTGGTCATGATATTTTCTAGGACTTTATTTGTTGATTCGACCTGCCCATTTGCTTGAGGGTGATATGGTGTAGACTTCCTGTGCTTGATCTTGTATTTCTCTGTAAGATCTCGTACCAGCTTTGAAGTAAACTGTGCTCCCTGATCTGTTACAATTTGTCTGGGTACCCCGTATCTTACAAAGATTTCTTCAAAGAGAAAGGTGACCATTGTATTTTCTGTTACTTTGGTGACTGCCTTGGCCTCCACCCACTTGGTGACATAATCTGTATATACTAGGATGTACCTCTTGCCATTTCATGGTGGATTAATAGGTCCGACAAAATCTAGCGCCCATTGCTCAAATGGTTCTATGAGCTACTTCTTGTCTTTTCCGATCATTTTCTATCTTTCTATCATTTTCTTGTTTTGCCTCCTCCTCTCTTTTTCTTCTCCATTCTCTTTGTTGTCTCTCATATTCAATTCGCTGTTTAGGAGTGAAAATAATAGATCCATGTCCCTCTTCTGCCATTGGTTTAGTTGTTTCAATTTTGAGTGGAGATTCAGGTTGTTCAAAGACAGGTTGATTTATAGATGGAAAGACAGGTTGTTTTTCTTTGATAATTTCTTTTTGTTTTCCTGAAGTTGATGGTTGTTTTTGTTTTTCTTTCCAAGCTAATAAAGTTTTCCTCTCAATTAAAGTTAACTTTTGTCCAGTTTTTTGTTTTTCTTCCAATTCCTCAATTATTGGATTACCAACAACTGTGGTTTTTGATGATCCTATCTCTACTTGTGGGGGGTTTTTAACAAATCTACCTTGGGGATCTCTATATCTAGGCATAAAGAAACATAACTAAAAGGAGTGTAACTAATTTTTTTGTTCTTTTTAGAAAAGTTTGAAAGTTATCTTCCTATTGACTATGTCGATATTTGCCTCCCCGGCAATGGCGCCAAAATGTTGAGCTAATTTGTTTACCGAAATTAACACAAATATTTCTTATCAATCCGGGTTGGTTATACTTTGAGGCAAGTTCACTATGTGTGAATATCAGATGTAATCAAACCTTGAAAGATAAGTTATTCAAAAACTAAAGCAATACATACTACAACTCCAATTCAATTGGTTTGAAAAGAGGAAAAATACTGAAATGGTTCTTAACTCAAGAAGTCCACTTCTACCTCAATTACTACTTAATGAATTAGAGATTAAAACTAAGAACTTAAGATGGATCAATTATCAATGAAATAAGGCTCCTAACTTAAGAGACACATAATATGTTTCATCATAATTCATTCACCTTAATGTCAAAATTATTTGCATGCAATCAAAGGAAACTAGTAACAATTCACCAAATTAATAGACGAAGTGCTCAACTTGAACACTTTGTTTTTCCAACTTACTAAAATGATGAATAAGCTAAGATCTAATGAAATCAATCACCATACATTAACCATAAATCAATCTGAAATAAAGCATGAAAACTCGTTCTACAATAACCAGATTACAAGAAATAAAACTAGCTAACAAGGAAGTGTACTTAGCTTGGAATGGGGGCCCTCCACCCTTGCTTTTCACACTTGAAGAGTGATATCAGAAGCTCAAATTCAGTCACACATCCATAGCATTGAACAGAAAAATAATAATAGAACAAGTCTTCAAATTAACTCTCCAATCCAAAAGTGTCTCAGCATAAAAGTATAATAAGTCAATGCATAAGCCATCAAAGTCTTGGCTTTTAAATAGAAGTCTCATGAAACAAACTGATCTATATTCACTCAAAAAAACCCATCTACTCTTATCCATATATCTAAGTCAAATTCATCACTCCCATCCCAAGAGATATGGTCAATCCCATAGAATCTCAAAACTACCCTATTTCTATGGGATTTCTGAATGACTAGTCATGATTGACTAGCACTAAATGGGCCTAATAAAGCTTGTTCTGTTCGAACTAAGCATAGGTGGATTAGTCCTAGTTCCCAAGCTATCCATCCATGCATTCAATTCGTACCCAAGTGTCCTGCAACCATATCAACCATAGAGCTATTACGGGAATTTCTGAATCTGCCAATTTTTGCACTTAAAACCAAATTTTCATAAAAACTTTAGAATTTGAAAAATTAAAATTACATACCTGAATGGATATAAAATACATCAAAATGGGATGGATAAAGGGAAAATGGATGGTAAATAAATGGATTAGTAAGATTCTTAGAGAAAAAACAAGACCAAAACTGAGGCCCAACACTGACTATTTGCATGATCTCCAAGAGAAAACTCCTGATCTAAGACTCATAACATAACTTGATGTAGATACCTCAGTTTATTTATCTGCATCAAAATATGAATTAGAGAATCCAATCAAGTTGAAGTCATCTACCTGTGTATACTTGAGTCCAAAATATTGAGTTCCCTTCAAGTACTCTAGAACTCTTTTTGTAGACCAGTGACCCTCACAAGGCTTTTGCATAAAACCGGAGAGGATTCCAATGGAAAATTAAATCTATGGTATAGTAGTTGAGACTTCATACGTGTTGTTTGTACTTTGTTGCATCCTCAAATTATTTTCCTTCAATCGATGCGAGCTTTAAGTTTTGTTCCATTGGAGTAGTCAAAGGATTACACTCAGCCATGCCAAACTTGTTCAACAAATATCCAACATACTTCTTTTGAGAGAGGAATATAAACTTCAAATGTTGGGTTACTTTAATATTACAGTAGTAGTGAGCATAGCCCAAATCTACCATTTCAAAACCTTTCCTTAGTTCCTTCTTTATGGATGTAATGTAATCCTCATTGTTCCCTGTCATCAAAATATCATCTACATACATCACAAGATATAAAACCGTTTTTCCAACTTTCTTGACAAACAAAGTTGCATCATCAATATCATAATGTTTGAAATTGAGTTTCAGAAGATGTTGATTCAATTTCGTGTACTAGAATTGTGGTGCTTGTTTAATTCCATAGAAGGATTTTATAATCTTGCATACTTTGTTTTCCTAACCCTTCACAATAAATCCTTCTAGTTGGGACATAAAAACATTCTCTTTCAAATATCCATTCAAGAAATAATCTTTTACATCCATTTTATGGAATTTCCAAACATTCTATGTTGTCAAGGAAAAGCGTTTCTAGATGGTATCCCATTCTTTTGTGGTGGCAAAGTTCTCCTCATAATTGACCCCTTCCTTCTGTGCAAAACCTTTTTCCACAAGCCTTGCTTTATACATGTCAAGTGAGCCATCTGGTTTATACTTGTTTTTTAATGCCCACTTGTAGCCAATTGGCTTGGTTCCCAATGGAAGATCAACCAGCTTCCATGTGCCAGTGTTTATCAAAGCATCATATTCTTTATGCGTCACTTGTTTCCATTCATCATGATAAGCATCTTATTTGAAGTAAGTTGGTTCGAAATATGTAGATAAATTCATCTCACAATCATAAAAAACACCCATCTCAATAGGTGAATCATGATTTTCTACATCACCTCCTTTTTTTTTGTTGATCTTCTTGTTCCTGTCTTTCCAACGTCATCAAGATGAAGACTTTCAAGTTTCTTTGTCATCCATTTTGGAGGACCTTTTTGAGATGGTCTAGGCTTGTTAGTTGATTAGATGGGGTTGAATCAAGATTTAATCTCCGAATTTTGTCACTCACGTCACTCAAAGTGCCATCAATGGCTTGAGATTCCTATGGGGGAGAGAGTGTTTCAGAACGAGATTCCATAGATTGATCTAGTATAGTGATCATCGCTTCAAGATGTGGAATCTCATTATCAAACTCTTGAAAATAATTTGCATTTCTAAATCTATCAAATTGATCAAGTTGTCATTCAAGAACATTGTTAGCCTTAGGAGATTATATAAATATCACATCTCTACATATTATTAACTTCTTATTCAATTCATTATAGATACAATATGCCTTGGAGGTATTTGAGTACACCATGAATACCCATTTGTGATTCCTTTCACTGAGTTTGTTTCGTTATTCCTTGGGTATCAAGGCATAACAAGTGGAACCAAAAACCCTGAGATGTCTCACTGAAGGAATGTGGCCATACCATATTTCATATAGAGTCTTGTTTTTTATTGCGTTAGATGGAAAACTATTCTTTATATGCATAGCACATAAAATTGTATCATCCCAAAACATAATCATCTTAACATTCTTGAAAAACATCATCGAACGTACCATATTTAAGATTTTCCTGTTCATTCTTTCAGCTTCTCTATTTTGTTGGGGACTATAAGGCATGTATGTTTGATGTTTTATCACATTTTGGTGAATAAAGTTTTAAAATTCATTTGATGTATATTATTTTCCATTATCAATATGAATAGTTCAATATGAGATTGTGCATAATTTTCAATCCATGCATGAAATTTCTTGAATGTTTCAAATGCTTCAGATTTTTTCTTCAATAAAAAGACCCAACAAGTTTTGGTGTAGTTATCAATATATGTCATGATATATTTGTTATCATTTACCAAAGGAATAGGCATTAGACCACACAAATCAGAATGAACGAGTTTAAGCTTTATATTTCTTTGGAATGAGAATCATGAAAATATTATTTCTCATGCTTTCCTAAGATACAAGGATCACATTGCTTAAGTTTCCTAAGAATTGTAGGCAAACCAGTAACTCCATTTTTATTCAACAAATGGAGGTTGTCATAGTTCAAGTGTCCAAATATAGCATGCCATAACAGACTTCATGGAAATGTATCTTCATCATAGTGAGAACTATATGAAAAGTTATGTGCATGAGTAGAGGTTCCCTGCAGCTTTAGAAGTATTTCTTCTTCTATCGCTGTCATGATAAGTGAGTGATATGATTATTTTATGAACTCAACGTTGCCATAAAATATTTCAATGGAGTGTCCCTGCTGGTATATGTGGATAGAATAAAGAACTTTTCTCCTCAACTCTAGGAGCTATAGAATATCATGTAGAAGAAACACTGGAAGTCCAAGCAGTTTTAGCTTGATTGTGCCAAGCCATGATGGCTAGCATTTTGACTTGCCTACAAAGTAGACTTCTCTATCAACATTATCAATGAATTATTCAAATAAATATCATCTGAAATTCATGTGGGAAGTTTCTCCTTAATGAAGTAACCAAGCATCTTTCAATGAAGAAAGTGAATAATTGAATAGGTCTTTAGTTACTCCAATGTTGCAATGTGCCACAACATAATGAGCGGACTCGAGTGCTTCTCCTTTCCATTTTTTAGGTGTTTTACCTTTTCCTTCATTTTTTTTGCTTCTCCACTTTGTCCCAAGGTGGCTTATATATGGAAGCATCATGTCCATCTCTATTGCATTGTAAGCAATGAAGATCAAGCATTTCTCCTTGGAAATGTCTACCACCCCTGCCTCTAAAGTTATTTCCTCCTCTTCCTCTTCAGCCACCTCTTCCTTGAGAAGAATCTTGTGCATGATTCTTATCTTTCTATGAAAGGCACACAACTTCTTCAGAAGACTGAGGAGTTGTCCTCTATACAAAATCCTTCTCTCTTTCAGCAAACTTCTTCTCAAGGGAGTCAAAGAAAATCTCCTTAAGTTTTCCACTTGCTTGCAATGACTCAAGATAATGTGAGTAGGTGGGATATAGTGCCTTCACATAGGCTGTGAAAGGAACATATATTTCAACATCGATGGCATTTATCTCATGCATAATAGATCTTATTAATTATGATGCTAAGGCAAGAGGTTCGTCATTTATCAACTCAATATTGAAAAACTTAATCATCAGTTGAAAAATATGTCGAATCATCTCTTCATTTACTAATGCTACAATCAAGGTGTAGGCCTTGACATTATTATTTCCCCAAATGGAAAGTTCCTTATTTGAAGTGGGATTTTCAGGTGGATTGTCTCCTTCTCCTTCACAAACCTCTTTACACACCTCATTAAAAATCAAGTAGTTTTCATCTTCTGGGACCACTCATGATAGCTCTCTTTTCCAAAAAAAAGTACACCCACGATGGAGATGAGTGAATGCATCATATAGTCTAATCTGGCCTCAAAATCATTAGAGTAGTTCAAACAAAAGGTTGATGTATTTGTAATAAAATTGAGTGGTATGTCTTCAAAACATCATTAATATACCTCCATCATAAATATAATTCATATGGAATACCAGCCATTCATGCTTTTGGTCTTATATATATATATATATATATATATATATATATATATATATATATATATATATATATATATATATATATATATATATATATATATATATATATATATATAGATATAGATATATAACCACCCCAAAAAAAGACTCCATATCATTAATCAATGCGTAGTCAATGCATACCATTTCAACACAGAACAGACTTGGAGGCACCATACCTGGTGATCTATAAACTGTCATGGATATTCCACTTGACAACTCACCACAAAAAATATAATAATATTATATTAAAAATCTAAAATTTCTACACTATTACAGTTTATTAAACTTTAAGATATGTCGATTTAACTATAATTAGTGCATGAGTGTGAATGGAAATTATGTGGAAAAGAAGAGAACGACAAAATAAGCACACGCACACAAGACACAAGATATGCTCTCTGGGAAACCCTTTCAAGAGAAAACCCATATGGAAGGTGAGGCCACTTCCCTCTCTTTGTCTGTCTAGAAATATCATTGAAGGTACAAAGAAGTAATGTCTATGGTTCATGGGATGCCATAGTGCACAGATCCTCTTTGTGTGATCTACCTCCTATCTCTCTTGTCTATCTTTTCTCAGGTATGGAACAAAATGCTCTCAAAATAATGGAATGCCCCTTCCTCCTAGTGGCCCAGTTATAACACAACATGATAGCCTACTAGTGGCTAAGTTTGACTACATGAACTCTTAACTAGAGTTACAATATATACCCTTCTAGAGTATTTTACATCAAAAACACGTGGCTAGCCCCTTTTCCAGAAATAATGGGGGTTGACACGACATCCTCCTGAACTATATGTGTGAAAATAGGAAGGTCAACATCTGAGTGGAATAACGTTTGCACACTGACTCCGATTGATGTGCTTCTTGCGCCATTTGAAAGGTATATGTATGTAGAATAGAATGAAAAGATGTGGCGCTATAAAAGAAATGTGATATCCCAAAAAAACTTCATTTGATTCCTCAAAACAATCTCAAAAGGTTTCAAACCTTGTTTCGTCAAACTGCGTCCCACTGGTAAAAACGGTCTCGTGAGCTGATTCCTCCACTTTTCCCACTCCAAATGCATTGATATGGATGAAAAACCATATAACAATCCAATTCAGATCACTTGGGCTCATATCTGACCAAAAAACCCACACCACTATACCAATATCATCCTTTCCCTCTATTTTCACTTACACAGTAAGCCCATTCTCTTCAAAATCATTCTCCAATGAACAATTCAGGCATATATCCATCATCATGACCACACAACACCACAATACTTGAGCTCTATTTTGAAAGGGCGTGCATCCATATCACATATTTTTCACCATGATTTGAAAAACTATTCAACGTAGTCAAACACACCAGTTGCAACTTCAACTCTGCAAACACGACTCAACTAGAAGAGACTTGTTTGGCAACCTTATTCCCATGCTCAAATTCTCACTTGCAACCTTAATGTTCCACATTCTACAATTCAACTGTGGATTTGACTTGTGAATATAATAATATTTTTTTATAAACTTCTTAAAGGGATGGAGAAAAAGGAATTCAGAGATGAACTCTCAAAACTTATCATCCACTTTGCTCAATTTAGTATCATAACAAAAATCCTGCAGTGCCTTCATGACATTCAATTCAACGTAGCATTCAAAGTGAGTTGAGATAACACAATAAACACAACAAAAACCAATAGACCAATGTATAGTAGTAATTCATCCAATAAAACAAATGCATAGTCATAGGACAAAGAGTAGGGGAATAAAGCATACGGAAGAGAATGCAGGAGTTACTTGGTAGAAAATGATAAAAATTGAGGCTGGCTCTAATACATGTTACGATAAGAGTAACTACGAATGAATTTGTTATATTTTCATTAAGATAGAATATGACTATATACAAGGAGAGGGAGACTTATTGGGTTTCATCTCCCAATATCTCTTCATCTTCCAACTTCTCTTATTTTTCTATTTATAATATTTACATAGGATTCTTAATCCCAATGATTCAATGTTCAAAAAATGAATTATTAAGTAAAGGTTATACCAAATCAAGTATTTCCCCATGTGGAGTCTGCATGTTATTTGTTAAAAACAAAGATGGGGCTTTTAGGATGTGCATATATTATAGAAATTTGAACAAACTAACTTTTAAAAATAAATATACTTTACCCTGCATATATGATATATTTGATTAAGTTAGAGAAGTAATCATTAGGGGACTTTTGAGGTCTAAAATGGGTCTCCTAAGGAAATTATAAAATAATAGTAGCAATAATAAAATAAGATTAGATTACATCATCAAATGATAGAGGGAAAAAAGGAAAAAAAGCATCCAACTCATATTTTCAACTTATCTCCCTATGGGTTTATTCAAATTTTGAGAGGTAACAGTTGTTGGATGCAGAATTTGATTCATCATCCAAGGAGTACCCATGTTGCATACTTTTGATGGACCCTACTACAAGAAAAATGAGAAATACATGAAAAATGTTATTGCAATCACAATTTTTCATCTATTTCTCATTTTTTGTAGAGCAGGGTCCATCAAAAGTATGCAAAATGAGTACTCCTCGGATGGGGAATTAAATTTTGCATCCAACGAGAATTCCCATTCGAAATTTGAGTAAAACCTTAAGGAGATAAGTTGAAAATACAATTTGCAAAAATAGTTTTTTTACTTTATTATTTTTAATATTTTTACTTTTTTACCCCAAAAATGGTGAATCATCCCCCATGGTTGACATCATCATATTGAATCCTATTGGTTCTTATAAAGTTTATTTTGCTTGTACATTTCTCTAAGGAGGCCCATTTAGACATCAAAATTTCTATAATGAGTGTTTTCAAAAATAGAACTTATATTTGGATATCATCAATTAAGGATAAAAGATTAAGACATACATAAGACAACATTTAGGAAAAGGTATGGACACTACGAACTTGTAGTACTAACTTTTGGTCTTACCAATGCACCAACTACATTTATGTGCTTAATGAACAATGCGTATAGAATGTATCTAGACAAGTTTGTGTTGGGTTTCGTTGATGATATTTGGATATACTCGAAAAAAAAAAAAGAACATTTAGAACATTTAAGAATAGTGTTACAAACCTTGAGAGAGCACTAGTTGTACACAAAGTTCAACAAGTGTGACTTTTATAAAGACAAAATTTAGTATTTGGGTCATGTTATATTTAAAGAAGGAATTTATATTAACCTTGAAAAGGCGAAGGACATTTTAAATTGGCTAATAGCTAAGGACATAGTAGATATCAGGCCCTTCATGGGAATTACCAGTTATCATAGAAGATGTATTGAAGGATTTTCAAAATTAGCCTATCCCATCGCTTCTGTACAAAATGGAGTAAAATTTAATTCGAAAACAAAGTGTTAAGAGAGTTTTGATAGATTAAAACATATACTAATAGTTTCCCCAATCTTAAAGATTGATAATCCAGAAATCGACTTTGTGGTTTGTATTGATCCATGCCTTGAAGAGCTTGGTGGTATGCTAATGTAGGAAAACTATGTTCTTGTTTATGAGTCAGGAAAATTGAAGCCTTGTAAAAGGAAATGTGTTTTTTATGACTTGGAATTACCTCTTGTTATACATTCGTTAAAAATGTGGAGACATTACTTATTGGGAAAAATTTTACTCTTATTATTGACAATATAAGTTTAAAAGATCAGATTTGAATACTAAACAGACAAGGCAGATGGAATTCTTAAGTGAATTTTAATTTGACATCAAGCACATAAATTGTAAATAGAATAAAGTTGTAGACACCCTATGTAGAACTACAAACCATTTAGTTGAAATTTATATTAGTAGTGCTAAAATAGATTTGTAGAGCTGATAATAATTGTAGCTCAAATACATGAAGTTTATAGACAGTTGCAACACAAATTACATCATACAGAATTTCCTGGTTATGCAAAAAATCACGAAAGATTATTACCTTTTAGTAACCAAATCTATGTCCGAAATGAACCTGCTTTGAAATATCTCATTCTAGAGGAACACCATCGAAAACTTTTCTCACATAATCCTGGATATAAAAGAATGATTACATAATTAAGAAATGAATTTTGTTGTCTAGGCATGAAATAATAAGTGGATGAGTATTTGGCCAAGTGTTTAGAGTGTCAATAGGTTAAGATAGAGCATAAATAGCCAACTTGACTACTAAGCCCTTTACCCATTCCATAGCGGAAATGTGAGGTTATTTCTTTAGACGTTATCACTCATCTTCCAAGAACCAGAAGGCAACATGATTCCATTATGGTCACTGTGGACAAATTCAATAATGTGGCCCACTTTTTACCTATTCACTCTACATTTGGAACAACCTAAATTCAAATATATTCATGAAATAAATTTTCCAGCTACATGAAATACCTAAAACAATGATATTAGACATAGAGGTTAAGTATACTTTCAACTTATGGAAGACGTATTTGGAGGAATGGTTGTGTAGTTGAAATATAGTACAACCTACCGTCTTGAAATAGAGGGTCAAACAAAAATGATAAAGTAGATATTGGAAGAAATTTTAGGAATGTATGTTATGGATAGGCCCACTATGTGTGAATATTATTTACATACAGAAAAATTTTCATACAATAACAACTATTGCGATTATATAAAAATGAGCCCATTGAATCTATATATGGGAGGTAGTGTCACACTCCTGTAGGTTAGAGTCATTCAGAAGACACGTTGGTTTTAGGATCTGATGTCATTCAGGAAAGGAACAAATGGTAAAAAAACAAGACATAATTTTAAGATTGCCCAAGATAGATAGAATATCTATGCACATGAAAAGTGAACGCATGAAGAGTTTAAAGTAGGAGAGCACATATATATTAAATTCAAACCAAGGAAGAGTACACTAAGACTAGGAACTTGTGCTATGTTAGAAAGAATGTTTTGTGGACCTTTTGAGATCCTAGGTAGAGTTGGGTTAGTGGCCTATCAACTCGTATTTCCAAGTCATATAAAAGTGCATAATGTTTTTCATGTCCCTTTATTGAAAGAGTATATTCATGATAATTCTCAAGTGATTGAGTGGAATGTGGTACAAGTGTAGCTAGAAGGGAAATTCTAGGTAGAACCACTACAATTATTAGATTCGAGAGAAACCATGCTCTAGAAAGAGCCATCACCCAAGTTAAAGTGCAATTGAAGCACTTTACTCTAAAGGATTCTACCTAGGAGATGGAGGAAAAAATGTGTGAGGCATTTCTAACATTGTTCCAAGAGGAAGGGCACTAAAATTAAACACTGAGGTCGATGTTTAGTTTAAGAGGGGGAATATGTTACACCCCTATGTTTTTATTTTTAAGACATGCATATTTTTAGAATTTTGAATTATAGTTGGACTTAATGGCTATCAAAGTCAGGATTGAAACTATTTGATGATGTAATTAAATTTTTTTTTATTAAATTAATAAACGAGATGTTTGGAGATATTTGGGAAAGAGAACTTGAGTGTTGGAGGCTTCTTGCTAAAAATTTGTTAGTGGTTAAGTTCACATGGTGTGTTGAAAAATGTAACTAGGTTCGGTCTTCATAATGACATGCGTAATTATGATTTTATGTAATTGATATAAAGTAGAAAATAAAATTATTTTTATAATGCTTGATTGATGTGTTTCATGATCAGGGAATTATATTTTATAGTTAACTCTCCCATTGTGAGTCTGTAGGGTTGTTCATCAAGTCATAAAATCTGGGGAGTCAATTTCATATGTTGAAGACATGTCACATACTGTAAAAAGTAATTTTGATTGTGTTAATAACACTCCAAAGACATTGTCACAATATATTCGTCATGTTGGCCTATGGATGAATCTAGAAAATCCATGTCGACCTTGTTACTTAGAAGTTGGATTATTTTGGATGCACCAACCACTATAAATAGGGGAACTCGACCTCACTTGAAGATATAATTTAGTCAAGCAATCAAAACAAAGAATAAATGCGAAAAACACAAGAGAGAAGCCTCATCACCAAGAAAAGGAAAGGGGAAGACAACCCATCCATTTTCTAATATGTTTTTGTGTTAATACCTCCACACATGCGAGAATCTAGTATTGTTTGCTTCAAAAAAGGGTTGAGGCTAGTAAGGTCACCCTAGAAGCCGAATCAAAGGAGGAGACATAACATTCATCTAGTCAAAGTATAGAAGGTAATTTTTCCATACAAATTAAGTGTTATAAAGGTGTGAAAGTTGGTCAATATCCATATCATGTGTTTCAACTAGGGTTTTTGAAGAGGCTGAGGGTTGCATGTATGATCTAAGAAGTCGATATCTGAAAGATAACCAAGAAGGAGGAAGAAGCAAGTTATTTGACGATCGTTGACTCAAGGAAGAAGTGGTTAAACCAAGAGGACTTGTGACTCGGTCTTGGATAGGTTAATAGGTCAAGGGTATTGGTCTTGGTATTCACCAATTGAAGTCTCTATAAGAAGAAGAATCCATTTGGGTTTTCCTGTCAAGTTGAAAATGTTTTTCCCCTTGATGATTGCCTACATTTTGTGTCTCTTGTCTCTATATTGTTTATTCTTCAGTAATTTGATGAAGAATAACAATAGCATAATCTAAGAAAAGAAAATATATTAATCTAAATAAGTAAAATTGATTCACAATAAGTTATCATTAAAGAGACATCTCTTAATCCTCATTCCCTAGATTTCTCAAAATGGTATCAGAGCTAAGGTGACAAATCAAGGAAAGGACATCTCATCAAGGGACAAACAAGCACTCAAGGATCAAATCTTGAAAGATATCAAAGAAAAGTCAAGATCTACAAAGAAGTGTCAAAACCCTAGATCAAAGAAGAATTCTACACCAAAAGAAGTCTTGGGATCCTAAAAAGACAACAAAGATCCCACTCAAGTTGTAGGGACCTACAAATTAAATTTTCTTGAGGACTATTCATCCTAGAGAAGAAAGATCAAGGATGTTGCCATCATATTCAAAAGGTTCTAATGAAATCTCCCTTTCATTGAACGAAGGTCCTTACCATTGAAGGACATCATGAAGATGCCATCATTGATCATCATCAAAAAATACATCACCATCAAAGGATTTAAAGTGATGTTCCTCTTTGTGGGGTCAAGGATCATTCCTGAAGAGAACTATATGCATCAAGGATACGTTTTCTATTTAATTATATCATCATCAAATTCGAGGAAAAAAATGGAAGAAGCATCTTCACAAGTAAGTATATTTATGGTTGAATCTATGAAAATGTCTTTTTTCAAGGAAAGAAACAAATTTGTTGGGGCATCAAACTATCTTGCATTGAAGAAGAGAACAAATATGAATCTCATTGAAAATGAGGTTATGGATCATGTCAAGGTTTTTATCACCAAATCATCAAAAGAATATGTTCAAGAACTTGAAAATTTTATGAAAGGGGAAGTAAGGGATTAGAGGATTCTCATAGAATCCATCAAGTATCCCCTCATTCCATATGTATCCAAACTAAACATATGAAAATAAATATATGAAAAATTGGTAGAGTTGTTTTCTGTAAGAATTGTAGTAGAAGTTATCTCTCTAAGGAAATAATTCTACAAGACAAATATATCTAAAGAAGAAGGGATAACCTCATACTTCATGAGGATATCTGAAATAAGGCATCAACTTCAAGATCTGGGTGAAATAATGTGTGACAAGGAGATGACCATTGTATAACAAAATGCACTACCATAGGAATGGGTTAACTTTAGTTCAAGCATTTATCGGAAGAAAGAAGCCACTATATTCCAGGATGTATTGTCACTATGTAATATTGAAGAAACCACGTTGAAGGGAAAAAATGATGTAGGATCAAATCGACAAATTCAATCATACCCATCTGTTATGTAGGTAAATCCTCTTTGTGGACAAATACTATCCCTCTAGCCCAATGAGTGGGTTTAGCAACAAACAAGACAATCTACAAGACACTTTCCTAGATTACAATCGAAATAAGAGAAGAGGAAGGAGACCTACCTTGCTCTGATGCTATAATGCACTCCTTTGTTGAAGATCTTGATCACTTTCTCCTCAAGCGCAGCCCCTGCTTCTCATAGCATTTAAATACCTGCAAAAGAGGCCAAAGACATGACAAAGCATAAAAGTGCAACAAGCATAATAAAATTCAATCCACTTATTAGATCAATGAGCATTAAGATAAATGAAGTATTGACACAAGAATTTATGGAAAGTGAACAAGTAGTTGTATATATTAATAAATAAAAGAGGAAGCATACAACCGAGACCTTGATGTTAGTAGCACTCCTTGAGTGAATTTCCAAGTCCAAGATCAAGCTCTCCAAGCAGTCCTTCTCCAAGCCAAAATGAATAGCATGTAGGCACCATCTCACCATAAGCATACAAATAATCAGAGACCAACCATTTGGGAATGGAGGGGAATGAATTTATAGGTGAGGAGAGGGAGTTAGGATCTTAGAAAACATAAGGTAAGGTTCTCATCTCAACGAGAAAGCTCATAGGGGTAAGATCAAAGGGTAATATAGGGAATAATTCGATGACATCCACAACAAACATCATCCAGGTCGTCATTATGGAAGCCTCTATATCACAAGGCTTCTCCTCCACTTTGGGAAAACGTTCATTTTAGGGTTCATCACATGTATCTAGGAAAAATCCACTCTAGTAGCACAAGGCTCATATGGTGCAACCTACCATCAGCACGAGAGGGTAGTGTCAAATTCATGCTGACCCAGAAATTAGGGTTTGGAGTTCATTTTTCTCACGAAAATCTCAAGGAAACATTTCATTAGTTCTTCATGGAGGATCTAGCCTGCATATCAGGATGGGTACACTACATAGTCGTCAATATTTTGGCACTCTGGGGTATGACACAGGGAAGTGCATGAGGTGTGACAAAATATTTTGTAATAGATGACCCCTAAAACATGAGGGCAGAATAGTGAGTGATGGCTGAGATGCTTTAGGAGCTAGTGCAAGGAATAGAACAAACAATGTCAGGAGACCTGAAAAACAAGGACACATATACATATACATATCTTATACCTCTCTCATATATATCAAAAAATGAATCCATGGTATGGATGCAGCCATTCAGATCGAAAGTAACAGGTGAAAAGATCCATGATATGAGCGCAACCATCTGAATGAAAAGGATGGTTTGGAAGTCCAAGATACACGGTATGGATGCAACCATCCATATAGAGGAAACATGTACACAATCATGAATAATACATAAATCCATGCAACTTGAGTTATATCAGACAAAACTCAAGGTCTTGTTCTCCATCCCAACCCAATCAAAGTAGGAATTCAAACATGTGAATGAATGTATCATAGTTGAACATGCTAGAAAACCGCCCGATTATCGGCCAATGTTGTGAACCATTAACAGGAATGATCGAAACCACCAATAATGACATTGTCTCTCAATGTACGATAGTACAATCCGCGAATGTGAAAATGAACCTAAAGTCGAACACTCATGGAATCATCCAATCGAAGGCTAATGATGAAAACTTGTCATCGAATGCAAAGAACTTGTCACTAAGGCATGCAAGATCTAAGGTGTTGAAAGAGAGTTTCTAAGTCGTATTCCTAGATAATGAGCTGAAGTCGATAGGAAATTACCCGTCAAAGGAGGGCCATAATGATTCCCTCATCATCAACATGAAAAAAGGAATAAAATGGAATAAATGAGTATGATCCAGCACTATGGTAAAAGGTCATACAATGTATTGGTAGTAAACTACAGATAGGGCTTATCTTGAACATATTGGTGACACGACTCTGGAGTGTGGAATCATTTCAATCAACATAGAAACAAGAGTCATGAAGATGAAGTGGAACAATCATATGAGAGGCAAAATAGATCACCCAAACCCAGAAGTACAAGTTGGTGAGTGAGGATATCCCAAACCCGACATGAGAAATCAATGAGTGTCATGTTCAAGAGCAACATGCTTCCTATACAACAGATGTTTCACTTCCACTTTCTCCCCACTATTTCTAGTGAGTACCGCATATATTTTTTATCGCAAGCTTGAAGGGGATAGCATATGCTTGCCATATAAGTTCACCCTTTGAATTAATCCATCCTGTAAGTTTTACGATCCCTAGGAAGGAGGAACTTGATATTTTCATGGTGACGAGTATTTCTTCATTTAATTTTTACAAGTCCAACGAAAGAGTAACTTGGTATATTTTTCATATTTAGAGAGTTTGAAAAAGAGATGAAAAAAAACTCCATTAGGTCCCTTTTCATAATTTGTCTCTTGAACCCGAAAAGGTAGAAAAAAATATTCGAGAGAACCTCTTGACCATCTCAACCAAGGTGTTCCTTTTTCATAAATAGTCAATCCCATCCTCAAAAAGGGGTAAACATATACTGAGATGATGCTAATTCATTTAATTTAACGAGTTCGAAAAGACAAGTACTTGACGGCCTTTTCATCTTTCGAGATTCAGAAAAGAGCTTAAAAATGACTCAGGGCAGGGTTCCTTTTTCATTTATTTTTAACGAGTCCAACAAAGAGATAAAACAAAACTCATTGAATTGGTTAAGAATGATCACTGTTAACACCCAAAGATCCTTTAACTACACAAATACAACCACACATCACCCATATCGAGAAAAATAATAAAATATTGGTAAAAACATATTTGACAACTTCTAAATAGACAAAAAGTAAAAACATTTTACCAGTTCACTTTGGGTAATTTGGAGAGTGAATTTTACCCTATTTTCTCTGATTCTTTAGGAGAAGTGTGGCATAACTGAGACAACATTTTTTGAACTGTCAATTACAGGTAAGAGCTCTTCCCTTTCTCTTGTTTTTCATACCATTTTTATGTCATTTCATAGAATTTTTTATTGTTTAAGAGGAGGTCTTTTGTTTTTATTATTGGGGGCGATTAGCGCGAGTCTGATCATTGGATCCTCATTGATCACCCCATGGCCCAAAAGACCATCACACTGCTATCACGGAAACAATTTGAATAGTCGTGCTGAGTGCAGAGAAAAAGCTAAAATGCGAAATACTCTATCTTAATCTGTTTTTTCAATATTTTAATCCATTGAACGACTTCTAAATATTATTTATTGATTATTTGTAGTATATTTTAACGAATATGGCCATTGAATGGAAAGAGAGAGGCCACAAGGCGGAAGACCACAAGGCTACTCAAAGAACAGTGTGTGTTAATGCTTCGAGGAACTGTGGATTGCTTAAGTTCTTTCAAACCCTAGGACTTACAGCTCAGAATGAGTTGCTAGAGTATCCCATATGATTATGGGATGTCGGTCGTGAGATATCCATTATTGGATATCAATAGCTTGAAATAGAGGTATCTGACATCTATCTCATCACTGGACTGTCCAGGAGAGGAGAGAGGATCCAACTCTCCATATCTCGTACTGGAGGAGAGAGCACTAGCACACTGATCAGAAGGCATTACCAGGATGTAGAAACAACCATGAGTGGAAAGGTTAAGATAACAACCATCGATAGCCTAACCTTGAGGATTTTTCTACATACCATGGGTCATGTAGCTAGGGATCAAGTGTTGCATGAGGAAACGAAATCTCAGGTCCAATATGTAGTGGATTGTCTCACTCCAACTATATTTAATTTGTGTGAAGGATTGCTGGTTAACATGAAAAGATAGTTGAACAAGTTCAAAATAGGTCATTTGAAGAAATTTGGGTATGGATCAATCTTAGTCACATTCTTCTTAGATTGTGTGCCTCTATTTCATTACCGGTGGGTACAGGTGAACCATCCATCTCAGAGAGATCAAAGGTTACTTAAATGGGGTGAGATTATGCCTCAAGCTAGAGGAGGTCAATGAATGCATTTCCCTCCAACGTTCTTTGGTTGGTTACACCAACAGCTGATCGTGCTAGATGACTATACCAACGTTGGCACCAACTTCAAAGGAGACCTAGATATTCCTCTACCACCTAGTGCACAATGGACTGATGCAGGTAAAAACTTATTTTTTGGGATTTTTCAAGTTTTATGATTTCTTTTTTGAAGTGTAATTGAGAGTTTACTTATGATAATTTTGTAGATGTGGGACCAGAAAGGCCTCTCGGTGATAGCTCGGCGAGTAGCACGCCAAATATAGGAAGAAGCTCCAAATGAGGAAGGAGTAGACCTCATAGTGAAGATGGAGTTAAACCTGGAAACCCTTACTCGAGGTATTCTAGAGTATGCTACTATAGGTGACATGCCGCTGCAGTACCAGAGGCACACAGTGGGAGTATGCATGAGACTTTGTCAGTTGTTAGGCTGAGTGACTAGATCTATCTCATGCTATCATGAGAATCATGTGGGTGGATAGCATATTCCTAGTCTTATTATCTACACTATCATAGGCTTTCTAAGCCATGTTTCTCATAACACTATTTTTTGAGATTTTGATATAACAAACTTTGACAAACTCGATATAAATATATACATATGCATGCTTCTATTGTTTATTTATGTGTTCATATATCATGATGATGTGTTCAAATTTTTTACAAGTGACGCAAATGTCTATCTAAAACATAATTTTCCAATGCATTCGTTAATGTATTCAAATTTCGTGGAATGTGTTGATATGTGATGTAATCAAAGTGTATTTTTAGTAATTGAACACGTAGATACAATCACAAAATTTGTGGGTTTCTCACTGAAAAATGACCATTTAGTTGTAGCACAAAGAGTTTTGAATCTAACTTAACAACCAAATTTCTGATTCTGAGAGCAACTACTTCTGATAACAGTTCGATAACTGCATTGTACTCAACAATATTATTAGTTGTTCATCCCAAGGAAATACCTTGTAACTTGATCAACTCACCATTAGGGGTGAAGAGTGCCCAAGTTGTAGAACATAATTTATGTGTACTACGACAAGCACCATCAACAAAACCAACGTAATGGTTTGATGACATCGCGAATCGAGTGGAACACAAAGTAATTTATCAATAGACAATGAAACGAAGTTTCACCATCACCATGATGTGTAAGCATCGACTTGGCCAAATAATGGAATAACGCACATAAATGACCATGCCCCCATGCCCCCTAGGAGAGTGAGGGTTACAAGTCATAGGATGAATACCCCATTACGATAATTGGAAAATGGTAAAGATACGGTGAGGAGATGTCATGAAATAAGGAAACAAAATATTAAGCTCATGGCGTGGAAAAGATGGCTCTAATTGAAATATTTTTACAATATCAAGTTGGACTGAAATGTCAATAGGCAAAGTAGTAGTAATATTTCCCATATTGCCTTCCGATAGAACTTCGTGCACCAAAATAGGTGTTTGAAATGGATGTGTCGGGTTATGAGAAACAAAAGTCTCAAGACATGAAGAAATCTCAATAAGACTTGTAAGAAACCAAGAATGATGATGAGCATCATTCCAGGGAGTTTCATCAAGAGACATAACCTCAACAATACTTTCATTGATGGGAAATATCTCATTCAATGGATCCAAAGAATCCCAACTACCAAGCCAACGATATTGTGAATACACGTCTAAGTACATATTACGAGTAGTATGACTTTCAAAAGTAGCCGCTGAAGCCAAAATAAATTCTTGATAAGATTGTTCTAAAGGACTTAGTGGCATATCATCACCGAAAGAATCAACCTAATCTGGAGTAGGGATGATCCATGGATCGCATGAGGTTGAGATCATCTTGACCAAGGTGATATGTGGAGGTCGGAGAGAAAAAATTCCCATTAAAGCAGAATCTTTGAAAAGACCTGCCCCCACGCTCTCATAGGGAATATACGTATTTCCCACATACGGGACATTTCCATTTGAATAACAAGAAGAGGAAAAGGCCAATTGATCGACAGTGATGATTTTCCCTTCATGAGGAAAACAAAGCACACGGAACAAAGAGGAAACCACACACAACATAGCATGAGTCCAACTTCATCCAAGTAGAAGGTTGTAACTCATAGTTACATATATAACTTCTACTTTAGATTCGACAATTTTCCCTTCCAAGGTAATGGGCAAACTTGTGAGAATACTATAAGGAGGGATCCTCTGCAATCAAAGGATCCTAAGGTGTTCAGAGACTAATTGAGAGGTGGAGAGCCAATGGCTTTCCAACATGAAATAGACATGATGCATGTGGAGGCACCCTCATCAATCACAGTTCAATGAATTGTCTTCCCTTTAATAATGACTTGGATTAAAAACACAATTTTATGGGGAAGATGAGGAACATGGTTTTTCAGATCAAAAGTGATCAAATTCAAATCTAGAAGATCAATTCCTCCTATTGTAGATAATAAAGATTTTTGTTGCATTGGACAAGTTTGGAAAACTTCCAAGGCAGACATCACCGAAGGCAATTGAGACAGATATTCGACAATACTGTAATGTTTAGAAACTCTAGCATTCACATTATAAGATGACTTCCAAAGCACGCCTTTAGGAGGTGGTCGGATGATAGATTCATAATTGGGTCTCTCGATATGAAGAGGTCCAGAACTGGGTGGAGCAGAAGTAGTAGGTGTATCACTGGCTTCCTTTTCCACCATCTTCTTTTGAGAAGTTTGATAATCTTTCGACTGGGTGGCAACATAAATAGGCATTGTTCCGCTCATGTAAACCTGAGAAACTAAAGAGGTAGAGGATTGAGGTTGTTCTACCAATTGGTTCTATTGTTATGGAAATGGCTCTTTTAGTACAACCAAGGTCCCTTTAGTGCCTTTCAACAAGTGACTAACTTTCGCATGATGGGGACAATACTTGGTATAGTGATCTTCCTCACAAATGAGGCAAGGATATTTAGGCTTATGTTTGGAGACATCATCAGCATATGACTTAAGAGGATCCTATTTTAGGGTATCATATTTCTCTTTTCATTTACCCTTATTTTGACCTTTTGAGGCTTCGCCTACCACGGTAGACTGAACGACATTAACGTCAGAGGTTTTACCAGGATTTGAAGAGGGTTTCGAAGGAGGATTGGATGCAGTATTCAAAACAAACTTATGTTTTGAAGAAACTTTATTAGAACTTTGAGACAGTGATCCAATAATACCATCGACAAGTGGTACGTCAAGTGATTTAGAAGATGAAGGATCCGTAGATGGCCTCGAAGCATCAGTAAAGAGATCATATAACGTGCCAAATTGGGAATATACCAAATCTAAATATTAGGCATAGGCAATGGCTTGATATTCAATAACACAACCTCCCATTGCTATGTTTGATTCGGTAAACCATTCAGTTAAGAACTCATCATGTATTTCAAACTTCATGAGTGTAGGTTTTAACCCCGTATAGAAATTACCTGCATATGAATTCTAAAACACAAAAAAAATAAACAATGCGAGAGCATAACACATAAAACACATATACATAGAGATTTTCCCACTGGATCCCAAAACTGAGACTACCAGCTTGATTTTTCATTATGTTCCTTTCAATGTTACAACACATATTTATACATGCCAAAGCATCCAATACCATGGACCGAAAACCATCTCGTCCAATACCATAGACCGAAAACCATTGCGTCCAAAAAAACATGTGCGAAAATCATGCACAAAATCATAGGTGGGTCCTCCCAACCTAACATAGGGTCCAAAACCAAAATTTTCTGGGGCGCTACCCTGGACCCCATAAAGTGGGGTTACGGGTGCCCTTCAAACCCCCTGTTAACTACGTGGAAAGAATATAACACAACCCAACATTCTCCCACTTGTTGTTTTCTTTCCACAGGGGGCCATAAGAGAGCTTAGTCATTTTCCCAGCCCTGAAATGCCCATTGTCTCTCTACACCAAGAGAACTTCTCAGAGCTCACAGATTTTGTCAATGCATCTGCAGTATTCTTCAAAGTGTCCACCTTTACCAGCAACACCTTTTTTTCTTTTATCATATCCCTCACAAAGTGATACTGAACATCAATGTGCTTTCTCTTTGAATGATATCCAGGGTTCTTTGCCAAGACAATTGCACTTTGGTTGTCACAGACTATCCTTATAGCTTCCTGTACTAACCCCATACTTGAACATAATCTCTGCAACCAAACTGCTTCCTTGCTTGCATGAGTGGCTGCCATGTTTTCCACCTCTGTAGTTGATAGTGCCACTACAGATTGTTTCTTACTCATCCAACTGACTGCACCTCCAAATAGGTTAAACACATACCCACTTGTAGATCTTCTCTGATCTAGATCTCCAGCCCAGTCTGCATGAACAAAGCCACGAATATCCAACACTCTGTCCAATCCTAGTCTTCCTTGGTAGTACAAACCATAATCACTAGTGCCACGCAAATACCTGAAAACCCGCTTCACTGTTGTCCAATGCTCCTTTCCTGGTTTTGACATAAACATGCTCAATACTCCCACTGCATGTGCAATGCCTGGTCTAGTACAGACCATTGCATACATCAGGCTACCGACTGCACTTGCATATGGAACATAGGACATGTCCTCTTCCTCTTCTTGTGCCTTGGGAAATTTCTCAGAAGATAACCTCACACCTACAGGAATAGGAAACTTCACCGGTTTACTGTCCTGCATATTAAACCTCTGCAGTGTTGTCTTGACATACTTCGTCTGGTTTAACCAGACCTTCCTCTTTGCCCGATCTCTTTTAATTTCCATGCCCAAAATATAGTTTGCAACAACAAGATCTTTCATGTCGAATTTGGAGGATAATTGGGTCTTCAAATCCTGGATAATTTCTTTGTCATTTCCAACCAGCAACATATCATCCACATACAAGACTAGATAAATAACATGGTCACCAAGTAATTTAAAATACACACAGTGATCTACTTTGCTTCTGGTGAAGCCAAGTCCCTGTATAAATGTATCAAATTTCTGATACCACATCCTTGGTGACTATTTTAACCCATACAGAGACTTCTTTAACTTGCATACCAGTTCTTTCTTACCCTTTGCTGCAAAGCCTTCAGGTTGCTTCATGTAGATTTCCTCTTCCAAATCCTCTTGAAGAAATATTGTCTTCACATCCATCTGTTCTACCTCAAAATCAAAAGCAACAGCAATAGATAAAAGTAATCTAATAGAAGTTACTTTGGCAACATGAGAAAAAATATCACCAAAATCAATTCCCAGCACCTGGGAATAACCTTTTGCTACCAACCGAGCTTTGTATTTCTCCACTTTTCCTTCTACATTTGTCTTCTTTTTGAACACCCATTTGCTGCCAATGGGTTTCCTTCTAGTCGGAAACTCCACCAGATCCCAAGCCTCATTTTTGTGCAAAGATGCCATTTCATCAACCATGGCCTCTTTCCAAAGTTTTCCATCCTCTGAATCTATTGCTTCCTTCACAGTTCTGGGATCATTGTCTGTAATAGATAAAGCGAAATTTGAATAGAAAGAAGATGGACTATACCTTTTAGGCTGCGTTCTTTCTCGAACTGATCTTCTCACAGCCGGAGTTTGTGGCTCTTCATCTTCTGATTCCTCCTCTGTTGTAGAGTCTAACTCTTCCTCCTTTAGCTCAAACTCTATCTTCTCAGGTTCCTTTCGTTGGACTTCATGTTTAATAACATATTTCACCTCTCTGAGCACCACATCTCGCCTGTACACAACCTTCCGTGTGACTGGGTTCCAAAGCTTATAACCCTTTAAACCATCCTTATACCCAATATAGATGCACTTTTCAGATTTACTATCCAACTTGTTTTGTTTCTCCTTTGGAACATGTACATATGCATCATATCCAAATACCCTCAGATGTGAAAGAGAGGGTTCCTTACCAGTCCATACCTCTTGTGGAGTCTTGTCCTCCAACGTTGATGAAGGTGACCTGTTGACCAGGTAACATGTAGTATTCACCGCCTCTACCCAGAATTCCTATCCTAACCCAGCACAACTAAGCATGCTTCTTTCCCTTTCCATCAACATCTTATTCACTCTTTCTACAACTCCATTTTTCTGAGGTGTATATGGAGTAGTCTTCTGTCGTGCTATACCACACTTCTTACAAAATTCTTCAAATTCCTTACTGCGAAACTCTCCACCATTATCTGTCCTTAGCACCTTTATCTTCTTCTCTGTCTAGTTTTCCACCAGAGCCTTAAATTCTTTAAACCTTTCAAAGACTTCAGATTTATTCTTAAGGAAATATATCCATGTATTCCTTGAGAAGTCATCTATTAATTTTACATAGTAAATAGACTTACCGAGTGATGGAACCTTCATAGGTCCAAACACATCACTGTGCATAAGTTCTAATATCTGTTTCGCCCTCTTACTACCAGAGGGGAAACTCACTCGATTTTGCTTCCCATATACACAATTTTGACAGAAATAAAAATCCAGAGAGTTATTACTCATACCTTCTACCATACCTTTACCATGAAGTATCTGAAGGCCCTTTTCTCCAATATGTCCAAGCCTTTGATGCCACAGCATGGTCTTCTCTCCAGAGACCACTAGATTTTCTGCTCCACTTTCAAGAACCAGAGAACTATTGCACCCATCAATAACAGTGCTACCTTGTAGCTTGTACAGAGTTCCAATCCGAACTCCCCACATCAATACCAGTGCTCCCTGAACCATATTGCAAGTATCCTTCTCGAACACTGTTTTTACACCTGCATCATCCAGCTTGCTAACAGAAATCCGATTTCTAGCTAATGTAGGAATATGTAGAACACCTAGAAGCGTTCTAATCCTTCCACCTTGCAACCTCAACTTTACTTTTCCATGACCAGTGATTCTAGCCTTCTTGTCATCCCCCAAAAAGACATCACCACCATCATATTTCTCATACTCGCAGAACCACTCTCTATGGGGAGTGAAGTGAAAGGATGCACCTGAGTCAATCAACCATGCTGCATGATCTACATGTGTACTTGAAGAAGCCAAGTACACATCCCCACCTTTATATGAGGTGGTTTTCACCTCTGTAAAAGGAGCCTCATCAAATCCTTTTCCTTTATCAGGAGCTTTAGATTTATAGTCCCTTTTGAAGTGCCCTTCCTTTCCACATTTCTAGCACACCACCTTTACAGGTTTTCCTAGAGATTTAGATCTCCCTCTAGATTTAGATGTCCCACTCGATGACTTATTTTTGTTTCTGTTCTGGGACCATCCTCGTACAGACAAGGCGTCACCATTCTGGCTCTCCATATTTTTCCGTCTCCTCCTCCGTCAGCAAGGATGAGAATATTTCATCAAAATGCAAGGCAGTTGCATTACTACCTATTGCAATAACCAGACTATCCCATGAATTTGGTAGAGAACACAACAAACTAATGCACTTATCTTCATCTGAATTTTAATATCAATAGATGCTAACTGACTTACCGCAGTATTAAATGCATTCAGATGCTCTGTCACCTAGTCTACATCTTTCATCCTCAGGTTATACTACTTTTTCGCAGGAACAATTTATTCACCAGAGACTTAGATTGGTACAAAGTCCCTAACATGTCCCACAAAGCCTTTGCCATAGCTTCCCTTGATACATTCAACAATACTAAATCTAAGACACACAATCATATTGTGCTCTTTGCCTTCTGATCCAAGTTGTTCCATTCTTCATCGGTCACTACCGTTGGTTTAGTACTTGGATCTACAACGATCCACTGATCTTTATCCACCAACAAATCCTCGATATTGAGTTTCCACGACTCAAAACTCTGACCATTAAATTTCTCGATCTCTATCTTTCCACCACCCGCCATCTTCTTTCACCACCAGAATCGATCTCACAGATCTCCCACTGAACAAGGTCTACCAAAGGCCCGAGCGAAACCCCTCAGTAGCAAAGGCATCCCCTTGAAGCCAAAAACAGCTATGATACCAAATGTAGGTTTTAACCCCATATAGAAATTACCTACATACAAATTCTAAAACACAGAAAAATAAACAATGCAAGAGCATAACACATAAAACACATAGACACAAACATTTTCCCACTGGATCCCAAAACCGGGACTACTAGCTTGATTTTTCATTACATTCCTTTCAATGTTACAATACATATTTATACATGCTGAAGCATCCAATACCATGGACCGAATACCATCGCGTCCAATACCATGGACTGAAAACTATCGCATCCAATACCATGGACCGAAAACCATCGCGTCCAAAAAACATGTGCAAAAATCATGCACAAAACCATAGGTGGGTCCGCCCAACCTAACATAGGGTCCAAAACCAAAATTTTCCGGGGCGCTTCCCCAGACCCCATAAATTGGGGTTATGGGTGCCCTTCAAACCCCCTATTAAGTACGTGGAAAGAATATAACACAACCCAACAATGAGGCGACGCCGACATCTCCATTCATGAATGTGATCGGAGATGTGGGTAGAGGTATCTTGTTTCAAAGATGTAAGCAAGTGGGTACCACTTTCATAACGAACCAGTAACTGGAAGTGAGTGAGGAAGGCTATGGCCAAAGAACTGAAATTTGAATAGGCACCTTGAGGTAACTCAATGTACCATTTCGCGGCGGCACCCGTCAAGGTTTGCTGAAAGAGACGTAGATGAAGAGAGTCGTCAACCCAGGAATTGGATGAACACCATAAGTAGTAATTCATAACATGGGCATGGGGGTCATATTTAGATTTTCATTCTAATTTTAGGCAATGTCTAGGAGTTTTAGTGGGAATCGAAGCCCAATAAGGTGAATTAAGTATTGTATCATTAGTCAAGCTTGACACATCTGGTAGTTCTAATCTAGCTAAAAATGGGAATTACGGGTTGAAAAGCATGGGAGGCCTTTAATAAGGTCTAGTTTGGAGATTCCATCCTTGTTGGTATGATTTTTTCCCCAGAGTCGCAGATTTGTACCATGAGAAGCTCGATATTCCCCCACTGAGGGGTGCCCTGACCATAAGGTGGATTGTTCCCCCACAAAGGTGTGCTTTGACTAGGGTAAGGTTGATGCTGACATGCCATAAGCCATGTAGGACCATAAGGTGGATAAACAATTTGTGAGGCATATGGATTATAAGGTTGTTGTTGCAATTGTTGTCCCTAGTGATAAAACTTTTGGCCCTGCTACTGCAGGGGTTAACCTTGTGCCTGCAAGAGTTGACCTTACAGATACAAGGGTTGGTTCAGTTGTTGGACAAACTTCCCTTGCTGCAAATGTTGTTGATACTACTTCAAAGGTTGCCCCTGTTGATGCAAAGGTTGCCCCTACTACTGTAAAGGTTGTTTTTGAGTAGTTCTTTAAGGAATTCCTTGTTGGTACTGATAAGTTCCTGTTGGGAATTGACCATATGCATTAGAAACATGATTTTGACAAGGTTCCATATGAAGACCTACTTGTGGAATATAAGGTAGATTTTGAAGTGATTTTGAACCATATGGAACATAAGACTATTGGTGGGTTATCTGGGCCGAAGAAGTTGATACTGGACACTACTTGCTCCAGTTGGAATAGATGATCCAACGGGATTAGGAATACCATTAACAGGGTGACTCACTCCAACCATGTGAGGTTGTGATCCACTCACATTGGTTCCACGTGACGCAAGAGGGATATTTTGAAATTTCTCCCCATGCTGCAAATGAGGTGGTGGAACATTTTTTCGACTTGATGGGGGAATTTAGGAACTTATAGATGTATTAATACAAACTATTGGTTGCACTGGGATTGTAGGTTGGAAAGAAAGTAACGATTGTGTTGAAATAGTCGATTGAATCAGAAATGAAGTAATGGGAGTTTGTACGGGAATATGGGAGGTCACGTTAGGAATAAATAGACCAGAAGTAGGGATAAAATTCGATGAAAAAATTGGATTTTGGTATAACGAAGAAGCACTAGGATCCTGAAACTAGTTGATCCAAGGTTGTATAACTAAGTTGATTCATAGGCCCACAGTTTTCAGGAGGTGGTGGAGGTGCACCACTTCCCACAAATGGATAACCTTTGGGTGGAAATTCATATTCATAATCATTATCAACACTACGAGTGTGAGTAGCTGAGACTTCCGAAGGACCTTGAGAAGAGGCTAGAAACCCACCTTCTGAAGCCATGGGTGGAAATATTTGGTGAGGAGGAATCCGAGATGGTTGTTGAGATAACTCCAAAGGAACATCAAGTCAATCGTATGTACTATAAGTTTGTTGAGGAGATATCACCAACGGATCAAAAATTGGATTCGGAGGGAATAAAACACACCTATGTGCACTCTCAGGGGTTTTCGGATTAGACTCCTGAGATGACGATGAGTCTCGAGGTGGGGGATTTTTACACAATATTTTGTCACATGTCCTTCACTTCTCTATGACATACCACAAAGTGCCCAAAACATGACCATTATGCAATGTACTCATTCATATATGAAGCTCAGATCCTTCTTAAGACATTGATTGGAAAATGCCTTGAGCTTTCCCTGAAATAAATATCTATAAAACCCTAATTGGAGAATCATCACGATTATGAGACTAAAAACAGTGACGATAGCTCACTGCACTGCACTTTACCCATGATGGAATCACTCTGTTCACTTGTATACCCGCGATGATCCCAAAAATGCAATTTCCCCAAAGAGGACGAGAAGCTTTGTGATCTAGAAGCTTCCAGAGCAGTGAGGTAGAGGTTTTTTGTCATATATGAGGTCAAATTCTCCCAACTTTGCCTCTTTGTCTTATCCCTATGAACTACCTCCTTGAGATAAGGGCCCACTCCTATCTTTGAAGATATTCTAACTCCCTTTCCCATCCTACATATTCATCCTCTCCCATTCCCAAATGGCTGGTCTATGCCTATTTGTACCCTTATGCTAAGATTGTGTTTGGATAAGGAGTGCTTGGAGAGATTAGCTTGGACTTGGATATTCATTAAAGGAAATCCTATCAACATCAAGGCTTGGTTGTATGCTTCCCCTTATTTTCTATTAATATACAAATGCTGGTTCATTTTCCCTAAATGTGTATGCTCATGCATCATTTAGCTTAACATTCCTTTATCAGTTAAGTAGGTTGCTTTTGAATATGTTATTTATATTTTCATGCCTTGTTGTGTATTTATCTCTTGTGCAGGTGCATAAACACTGAGAGTAGTATAAAAAACCCCATGATGCAAGTGATTCAAGGTCTCCCACAAAGGAGATCTAGATAGCATAATAACAAGGTAGGCCATCTTCTTTGTCTCTCTTTTCAATTGAAACTGAGGAAAGTGTCTAGTAGATTTCCACTTCAGTTGCTAGACCCAATCATTGGGATAGAGGGATTGTCTCTGTCCGCAGAGAGGATTTACCTAGACAACAAAATGGAAAATCCACTAGGGAGACTATGATCCTTTCCATTCAATCCTTCACCTTGTTTTTTTTATGAGTTTGACCAAATGTCCATTCCCAGACTTGTTTGCTTGTCTTTAACTATTTTCACTTTCTGGTAATTTCTTGAAGTTTCTTAATTTGTGTAGCTCTTGAAGATTTTATTTTTTTCCTTTATCTTTCTCCACCATCGCGGTTCTGTCCCTTATAGTCGCGATGACATTGTGGATATGTTGATTACAGTAGCGATGATCATTTCTTTTCTTTTAATAGGTGCGATAATATCAGAGGTTAAAGAAAATTAGGGTTTATCTTCTTGTTTTTAGTACTTTTCCTTCTGTCACTCGATTACCATTCTAATTTTAGTGTCCTTGTCTTGCTTGACATGTCTGTCTGACTACAATTGCCTATTGATTTGGTTTAAGTGTGTTTGGAGCTTGATTTTCCTTCTAGGGTTTATAGGACTTCTTTGTCATCTTTCATTCACTCAATGGTATTCTCTTCATAGATCAATTACCCTTATTCAAAGAGTCTTTTTGTGTTTGGGAATAATTTGCAAATCACTTTTGGTTCATGGGTATTAAGTATTTTTCATTAGTGTCGAATTGAGTAGATTCTTTGAAAGTCACTTTAGTTCCATTCGGAAAGCAATAGATTACAAAATTGTTTGTTTCAATTGAACTAAAACGAAGTATTTTCTTTGAATTTTGTGTTTTGAGAAGAAAAAGTGAAGTATTTATCTTCTAAGTAGTTTTTGAAGCATTTGTTGCATTCAAAATCATTAATGTGAAAGAGATTTTCATGATTATTGAGTTGTTTGCATTCTCTTTTTCTCTTTTGCACTAGATTACATTGATTGCATTAAAGTGAAAAGGAAATAATCATTATATCCTAAGTTAGATCACTTTAAGATTTTATTTTGGCATTGCATATGCCTATGAAATGAAAGATTATATTTCATGTTTTGCATTTAACATTGGAAAATTGACATTGATACATTGTTTCTTGTTTGATGCATGACTTGGGTGTTTCTCTTCCCTAAATAGGTAGCCTCATCAAATGAAAGGATTTCGATTTCATCATTTAGCTACATTTTAGGAATCACTGACATCGTTAAGGCCTTGAAATCGAAACATAATTTAAATATTAACTTTAAAATCTATCAATTAACCTAAGGAGCATTTGAAACATTAACGCTCATACTTAGTGTTCTATGCTACAGACGTGTTCCAACATCTATAAAACTCAGCATCTGTCATTTTGTTTTGCATTAGAAAATGCTAGCATGGACTTGTGCTTCCTGTATTGTCGAGTATATAAAGGGAGACCCCCATAGGTTGCAAGCCTTTATCCATAGGAAGCTTACTCTACCACCTTGTAAACATGATACACCGAACACAACATTCAAGGATATTTCCTGCACGTACATCAAGTCGTTGGTAAATTTATTTTCTAAGGTGTATATTGAAGTTCATGGTTACTTGGTACTCTTTTTTGCCTACAGTTACCTGAGTGGTCATTTCAATATTTTCTGACTCCTTAAATTTGAAAAGATCATCGAGCACCTGTCCTTTCAAGCTCGCTAAAACTATGAAAGCGACTAGATTCACCTTTTTCATCCTTTTCTTGACTCTTAAAACATGAAAAAGCAAAGTTTTCGTTTCAAATTCTAAAAATGACTACCCACAATAATATGTCGAACCGATCCAGTTGCTTCTTGGACTAATATTGAGTAATACCCTGTTAATTTCAAGATTGTTAATAAGCCCTTACTGAATTATCTTTCTTCCTTTGTTCTTTAGAGAAAGTCATTGTGGCTAAACCATTGAGTTCATCTCATAGTTCCCCTTCATTGTTTGATATGGAGGGGTGCTCCCAAGGGGTTCATCCAAAGCTTCCTTAGTCAATTGAAGATCATGGTTTTTAACTTGGGATTATTCCAAGTATTCAACCCTTGCCTTCTCGTCCACCACCATCAGATTCCTGGTCACCTCAAGAATCTGATCCTAAGACCCTTGACAATTCTATATAGACCCCTGAGAGTCCACAAACCCTTGAGAGCCCACAGAGGCTTGTTATTCATCCATCGAATCCGTTATTTGATTCTATTGTGATATCTCCTCAGTGTCCTTACAATCCTTATGATCATTCTGGTATTCCTTTGGAGTTATCTCCTCGCACATCTCAGATTCCTCGTCACAATTGTTTCCACCCATGGATTCAGAAGGTGAGATCCCAACCTCTTCTCCAGGTCATTCGGATGTTTCCGCTACTCATATTCCTTATGTCATTGATGAAAAAGGGTATGAATTTCCTCTAGAAGAATTTCTTTTTATAGGAAGAGTCCCATCTCACACACTTCCTAAAACCATTGGGCCCATGTTTCCACCTGGTTATACAACCCTCGCCCAGTTAGTTTCAGGAAGTCCTAGTGCTTCATATTTGTATTAGAATCCCATTTGGTCTTCAAAGTTCATGCCTACTTCTAGCCTGTTCATTCCTGTTCAACCTATGATTCCATCACAACCTGTACCATCATTTCAAATGACCCTTCCGATAAAAATAACTGTTTCAGGTCAGGTTTCAGTTAGTTCTTCGACCCCTTTGTCAAGTGAACACAATGTGCCACGGCCTGGGGGGGGGGGAATCCGAACATTCCTCTTGTGCTGGGTGAAACCAATGTGAGTGGATTACAAACTCGCATGGTTGGACTCAATTAACATTTTTCTGGTGGTATTGCTAACCCTGTTGATCCATCCCAATCAAGTAACATGCAGTATCAACGGCCTTATACGGCTCAGATTCCACTCCAATAGGCTTATGTCCCATATGGTTCGCAAGCCTTGGTCAACCCACCTTACACTCTGTTATGCCCCTATACCAATAGGTGTCATATTTCAATAATGACTTGGTTTAGCTTTGTGATATTTTCATACCTTTACTCGTTGCAAAGGTTTTCCATATTTGTAAGAAATTAAAAAAATTTAAAAAATGTAAAGAGGGTATACCCTAAAAGAAATATCAAAGGGTGAAAATAATAAAAAGATGGTCAAAAAATGAAAGAAAATGAACCCCAACAAAAAGAAATTCTAGGAAAGTGTGCAAGTCTAAATGCCACTACTTTTTTGCTTTTGTCTAATAACAATTGTGTGCAGTTTGTCACCTTAGTCAAATAGTTTAAGCTTGGCTAGTTCATATTTCAATTTTATGTTTTAGAAATAGAGAATAAAATCTGACCAAACTGTTTAATCTTGGTAGATAAGTAGATAGGTAGAGTGAAAAAAGGAGCTCAATAGTTTAATCTGAGCCCTTGGATGTAATAAGTGTAGACTTATATAGGCATTACCATGTAAAAGAAAAGAAAAGTTGATAAGGGTTTTCCAGTCTAAGTGCACCCAAAGAAAGAAGTAAAAATGCTAGGATAAAGTAGGTAGGGTAGGTAGATGATGGTTGCAGAATAATATGTGGTGAATGAATAAGTTTAAATGTGTGAATCTTTTATTTTCGTCATAAGACAAAGGCATACATCACATGGAAGACAAATCAAGCAAGTAAATTAAAAATAATTAACATCCCTTCTCATTTCCCCTAAATTTTCACTAATTTTCGCTAAGTACCAAGGTATCTATCAAAGTTAAAGGGGCTTAGAGCATTTTTCTGACTTTTGGAGGGACCGGACCCTCGGCCCAATAATTTGGAATACCTAAAGTACTTGAATCCTCTTCCACAACAATTACCCCTTCATAAAGTCACTCACCCCCTTGATAAAGTTTTTCCTAAAGTAAAATCCTATTTTACCAAGGAAAATTGCAACATTTTCCATAAAGACCCTCATTTTCAATTTAACCTAAGTCTTAAATACACACATCAAAATGTTTTAGACTTAGCACTTTTCATTTCATTATGTCATATTAATTACTAACTTATATTATATAGTAACTCCCTTATAAAAAATTACCCATTCCCGTATTACTTTAACTATGTAAAAACCCCAAAATCTATATATCCCACCCCTCAGTTAAATATAATCATAATACATCTTTAATGGGGATTAATTAGTTAATCTGTAACTAATTAAGAACCCCGACCCCCGCCATATTAAATAAGGATTAATTAACCCCCACAGTTAATTAATAACTTTCCCAACCAATCCCATTGCTCCCGATATGATTAAAAAATCTTTAATTGCGTTGGGCCCGCCCTCATTAAACCCCCATCACCTTTCATATCCGATAGCCGTCCGATCAACACGTGCAGATCCAATGGCTGTCATGCATATCGCACGGCCCTCCGCGACTGAACGTTAGCACGCAATCGCGAAGTGGTTTTGCAAACAGTACCCTTGCCACGTGTCGCTCATCGTATGGTATTGCACGGATGAGCCCAAATACTGCCCCCCCTCCAATAGCGGTGCGATAGAAACCGCTTACCACCTTCTACTAAATGACAAAATATCTTGTCATTCAATTGCCGCCAATTGTCATTTTCATTCACCCGCCAATATCAACCATTTACCCGTTTAAACAAATAAACCCCACTTTTGCTCGTTTTCCCTTGATTGTGCAGTAAAACCCTATGTAACCCATCTGCGCCACTTGAAGCCTCTGTTAACCGATTCGAGCATGGTTTACCTCCCGAAAAGAATTCTGGACTCACTCCATAGACCTTTCAAACTCAAATGAAACCTTTTTGACCTCCCATGCAAGCCAATGTTTTCTTAACAGTTTTTTTTATTGTACAGGTGATCAGAAGACCACAGCGTTGGATAAATAGTCTTAATACTAGTCATAAGACCTGTTTACTCCGAGATTGTTATCAAATCTATTCAAATAGAGATGGAAGGTAAAAGGACACAGTAAAGAAAAGCTAAAGTGTATCAGGATTAAAGAGTATCAGATTGAAGACCAAGTCAAGTAAATCAGCTAACATGAAGATAACCAGCAGGGAAGACAATTACAAAACAGAGTATACAAATTCATGTCAAAGTGAAGACAGATGAAAAAAATATAACGATAAAAGTAAAAAGTAAAAAGTAAACAGTAAATAGTAAACATGAAGACATTAAGGGTTAAACAAAGATGAAAACACTTTCACTAGCTACAATGAAGTTTATCCAAAGTAAAAGTGAAAAACAGTCAAAATAAGTTCAAGGTTAAAAGATGAAATCAGAGCAAAAATGGTACATTCTTCAGAAATTTCCTGTTTAAGTCATAGTTTTGCAGAAACTCTTGTGGCCAATCCAAGATGTATTTGAAAAACTGGAGGAGGTTTTTGTTCCTAAAAGACAAGTCTACAAAAACCTCTATCACTTGTTACACAGGTATTACAAAATGGTAGATAAGTGCATGTCTTCACAGCCTATTTTTCAATTTGTGCAAAATCTTGTTTTTGACATTGTGTTACAGAGAATATTGTGAAAATTTAGAGCTGAATTTTGGGAAACTGAGAGAGTTTTATCTCAAAAACATTCTCTTCTATAAAAACCTCTTTCACGCTTTACATATCTATCACGGATTGAGATATAAAAGCGTATCATTGGACCTTAAGTTTGCATAATTTCTCGAGCAGAATACACAAAGGAAGGATGCAATTAGTGATTGGGATGCCTCATCATCAACTAAGAGTTGCTATCAAATTCTACTTTCTCTTATTTGTCACCATAAATCCATAGAAATAGTGCCAAATAGATTCATTAGTTTTGAATGTCCTTTATTTAAGTTCTATTAATGTAAATAGTTGGATATTTTTGTGAAACCAATCTTGATATTTTTTCAAGATATTTCAGTTTAGAATTAGTCCAAATACTTCTTCATTTGAAGTATTTTGGGGTGGATTCTTAGACATCTCTGTAAGACTCATTATTTTGGAAAAGAAGTACTATTGGGCAATTTTTTTATGGCTGGCTGGATGAAGGAATAATACAAAGGACTTTTCACAAGATTCATGTGTCAAACATCGGGCAAATAAGTATCTATATCTCATGTGTTATTGTTTTCTTGTTTAGTATATCAACTGTGTTCCATATCTAAATATTAAAATGAAAAAGTGTAATTCAGAAAGTGCTTAAGTGCAATCTGTCTTCAAAATCGTTTTTATTCTAAATGTTTTCTTCTAAACTATCATAGGTAGTGAATTCTTAATTGCTCCTGCTTTTTAGTTTATCATTTCGGTCATTTGATAAGAAATTCTTAACTGATTTTTATTAATGATCATTCAAGTTCCCTCCTCTTAAAACATGTTGAAGGATTCTTAATTGCCCTTCTTCCCTTTTAAGTCCATTCCATCCTTTCAAGTTACCATTTGTTCCCTGTTTAGCTATCTTGCCCTGTGAAGCCATCCTTTTGTTGAAAAACCAAATTCAGTTAAGCCATCCCTAGTTGACTCCATAGCCCAATGCCCTGAAATCCTCAGTTTTATCCATTTTCTCCTGAATTCCACCACCAAACAAAATCAAAACCCCCCAAGCTTTCATAGCTAGCCTAATATCTTAACAAACAAGGCTACATCATAAAGAGAGAGCCCTCTCTGAGTATAGATTGGCTAGATTCCGTACTTAAAATATTGGTTTGTGGTTACCTAGGATCCTTTCCTTCTTCCAATAACTTCAAGGGAAAATCTGAGTGATAACATAGTGGCGACTCCACTAGGGAAGAACAAATCCTCAGTTAAAATAAACGTTTGAGAAAGCACTAAATTAAATATCTTATGTATCTTAAAGGAATGATTTGAAGTTATTTACTATTTTTCTTCAGAAGTGTTTTACAGGTTTAGACCTGATCTATGATGGTGGAAAATGATCAGAGACACAAAGGTTAAAATCATCCACCTGGCGACTCCACATCAATTTCACAACTAAGACTCCACTGGAGGAATGAACCTGAAAGAAATATGTGAAAAGATCGGGCTTTTAACTGGGATTTTTATCCACGACATTATGTTCTTTCTAAATTCATAGAGTTTTCCAATGTACATTGTATTTTAGAGAAGATTTTAGATTAATTTTTTTAATTATTTTCCTTTGAAAATTGTAAATATATACCATCCTTTTGAAACTTATGATGATCACTTTCAAATCAAGAAGCCTCAAATACTCAAGACTCCACTACTAAAAGAATCTAGAGTTGTTGAGAACCTATGGTGACCCACTTTTAGCATTGAGTGTTTTCAAGATGAATTCAATAAATCAACGTAGGTATGATCCTTTGGACAGGTCAAATATTCCAGGTTTTCCAAATCCTTTGCCCAACTTTAATTGGTCAAAAAATATTCCATTGTTTAAAGATGAAATAGGAGATGATGCTGCTTTACATTTATTAAAATTTCATATGCACATTTGAAAGTTTAAAGTCAAATTCCATGAATATTGTCTTATGAAAATATTTATGGTAACTTTAGAAGAAAAAGCTAGATCTTGGTATGAAAATCTACCATCCTCTAGCATATGTTCTTTAAAGCATTTTCATGCTGCATTTCAAGACAAATACAAGGAAAGTTATTCATCTCTATTGCTAATTTGAGATTGTTGTGACAATTTTGAAAGTTTTATTCAATATCTTGAAAATTACGATGATGATGATGATCAATTCATGGATCATGAAACATTAGAGGTTTTAGAAGCTTTTCAAAAAGTGGAAGCCTTGCCTGAATTATCTTCCCCTCAGAAAGAAAAAGATGATGTATGTTTTTCAGAGGACCATGAATTTTCCCCACAGGAAACAATTCTTGCAGCACAACAAACTGATTAGAATAAAGAATAAATTCAGTTCTCTGAACTTGCTCAAATAGAAAACAACAATGAAAAAAAACAACAGTCCAGAGATCTGGAGGTAGAGGCGATAGAGCTTCAAAATATTGAACCATAAGACCATCTTCAACAAGTAGTGGTTTCTTCAGAAATTAGAGACTAGTCAAATTTCCTTGATGAAAACCATATCAAAAATTCCTTTTCCTTACATATAATTGAAATAAGACAGCATACTTTGATAGATCATGATCTTTCATCTAAAATTAATGAGAGTTTGCAACTCCCTTGCAAGCTTCTATATGACAAAGATAATGATAATGATTGTCCTATTGTATGTGGATAAGTTTGTTATATTTGATGAAGATCAAGAGTATTCAAAGCACTTGATTACAATGGATAATAAGGAGGAGAAACAATTGACCAATCACTTAAATCAAGCAGCAGTTTGGAATGAGGTTTGCTTTCCTAGTACAAATCATCCAGAAGATCTTATATGGCAGGATTACCACTATCCTTTGGTCAATATCCATCAGTACAAGAAGAGATTAAGAATCATGAACAAATTCCTGCTAATTCCAACTACCATAGATCAGAAGATAGATTTATAAAGCAATAATGTGGAGATGAAACCTCCTAGCCTAATGTGTGTGTTTGATGACATTACTTCTTTTGATGATTTTCCCAAATATGATCAGTATGATGATAATTATGTTCTTCAAATCCAAACTAACTTTACAGAGCAATCAAAGGCTAGTTTGGGGAATAAGGAAATCCAGTTTCACCAACTTGAGAATAGTGATCAGCTTGTTCATTTCAGCTATGAAAGTGAGGAAGAAAATGCAGAAAATTTGGAAATAAGTGAAGCTTCTTTGCCTCTTTATTTTGAATCATTTCAGTTTTTAAAGGGAATGTGGTATAAAATCTCTAAAGAAAAGGGTGAGCAGCTTGTAGAAACTTATGAAGTTCCATTCAAACCTATATGTAATAAGTTGCATCAATCCTTCCAAGTTTTTCATGATCCCATAACTGATGAGTTTGATAATGAATGCAATCATAATTTTTCTCCATTAACAGACTATGAGAGTCAAAATCAAGATGATAATGGTTTCACCAACTAGACATTTCAATCAAAAGAAGTATCATCACAATGCTCATCTGAAATTTTGCAGGGTGGTAAAGATAGAAGTGACATTTTAGTTTCATGGCATGGAGGCTATCCAGAATAACTACATAGTTGTTTGAATCAGTTCAAAAATAGGGTACATATTTTGGATGATCCTTTTGTATAGCTTCTAGAGTCACAAAAGGAAATCAAGAATTTCCTTATCTTCTCAAAGGTTAACAAAGCTATATTTGATTTCAAGATCTCAATTTTAACCACCAACAAGCCCAAGCAGCAAAATCCATCAACATATATACGGCTTGAGTGGTTGCATTGGTTGTTTCATTTTACCTAACCAACAGTCAGAAAGCTTATTAGAGTAAGTAGGTAGGATTTTAGTTTGATTTAATTCAGTTTTTAGTAGATTATGAACTAAATCCTTAAAGATTTGAATCCAATCAAAAGGCCCTAAGGTATTGATGATTTAATAATTTGGTTTGATGGTTGCAACACCTTTTAAGTTTTAGGTTAGATCTCAAGTTGTGTAGGAAAAGGTTAAGAAGCTTTTGATAAAAGGACCAAGGCTAAAAATTCCTATGTAAGTGACAAGGTGCTCAAGTGGGACTCAAGAAGGAAGGATAAATTTCATATTGTTGATTTGAAAGTAAAATTTTGGAGTTGAAGCTAGAAGAGAAGGCCCTAAGCTTCAGAAATATCCCTGTCATATATACAATAAAGCAGCAAGCAAAAGGAGACTGCAAAGCACGGTCAAAGTCATTAAGAGGCCACTGATCTACTGTTTTTTGACTTTCCACCAAGGAAAGCCATCCCCAAGTGGAGCCACTATTATGCCCCTATACCAATAGGTGTCATATTTCATGATTGACTTGGTTTAGCTTTGTAATATGTTCATAACTTTACTCGTTGCAAAGGTTTTCCATATTTGTAAAAAATTAAAAAAATTAAAAAATGTAAAGGGGGTATACCCTAAAAGAAAAATCAAAGGGTGAAAAGAATAAAAAGATGGTAAAAAAATGAAAGAAAATGAACCCCAACAAAAAGAAAGACAGGAAAGTGTGCAAGTCTAAACGCCACTACTTTTTTACTTTTGTTTAATAACAATTGTGTGCAGTTTGTCACCTATGCCACAATTCATGAATAGTAAAACAGTTTAAGCTTGGCTAGTTCATATTTCGATTTTATGTTTTAGAAATAGAGAATAAACTCTGACCAAACTGTTTAATCTTAGCAGATAAGTAGATAGGTAGAGTGAAAAAAGGAGCTGAACAGTTTAATCTGAGCCCTTGGATGTAATAAGTGTAGACTTAGATAGGCATTACCATGTAAAAGAAAAGAAAAGTTGATAAGGGTTTGCCAGTCTAAGTGCACCCAAATAAAGAAGTAAAAATGCTAAGATAAAGTAGGTAGGGTAGGTAGATGATGGTTGCAGAATAATATGTGGTGAATGAATAATTTTAAATGTGTAAATATTTTATTTTCATCACAAGACAAAGGCATACATCACATGGAAGACAAATCAAGCAAGAAAAGTCAAAATAATTAACTTCCCTTCTCATTTCCCCTAAATTTTCACTAATTTCCCCTAAGTACCAAGGTATCTATCAAAGTTAACGGGGCTCAGAGCATTTCTCTGACTTTTGGAGGGATCGGACCCTCGACCCAATAATTTGGAATACCTAAAATACTTGAATCTTCTTCCTCAACAATTACCCCTTCATAAAGTCATTCACCCCCTTGATAAAGTTTTTCCTAAACTAAAATCCTATTTTACTTAGGAAAATTACAACATTTTCCATAAAAACCCTCATTTTCACTTTAGCCTAAGTCTTAAATACACACATCAAAATGTTTTGAACTTAGCGCTTTTTATTTCATTATGTCATATTAATTACTAACTTATATTATAGAGTAACTCCTGTATAAAAATTTACCCATTCCCGTATTACTTTAAATATGTAAAAACCCCAAAATCTATATATCCCACCCCTTAGTTAAATATAACCATAATAAATCATTAATGGGGATTAATTAGTTAATCTGTAACTAATTAAGAGCCCCGACCCCTGCCATATTAAATAAGGATTAATTAACCCCCACGGTTAATTAATAACTTTCCCGACCAATCCCATTGCTCCCGATATGATTAAAAAATCTTTAATTGTGTTGGGCCCGCCCTCATTAAAACCCCATCACCTTTCATCTCCAATAACCATCTGATCAATGCGCCCAGATCCAATAGTTTTCGTGCATATCACACGGCCCTCTACGACCGAACATTAGCGCGCGATCGGGAAGCAGTTTTGCAAACAGTACCCTCGCCACGCATCGCTCTGTTGAGTCCTAGACCTGCATCTTCCCTATATACCTTTTCAGCCTTCTTTTCCATTTACTTGATCCACCAAGCTGTCAAATCATTGCATATTAGTCTAAAAAGAGCTTATAAAATGGTTTGCTAACTATGTTTGTGACTGTTGTTTGATTTAGATTTTTGTTCAATCAGTTGCGGAAACTTGTCACTTTCCGCAGCTAGCTCAAGTTTCCGTAGCCATTTTGTTAAAGACTATGTTACAGGTGTCCAATGGAGAATCTGGCCACATGGGCAAGCTGCAAATGTAATGTACATAGAGCATGTCCCCTTGGTTCAGTTGAATCGCTCACAAATAGCCATGGTCAAAGACGGTCAAAGGAGTGGTCAAACCAAGAGTTTTGCGGTGGCACGACTCTGTTTTGCCCATGTGAAGTTTTGCGTGGCAAGATCCTCAATTTCCGAAGGTGTGCTAACACCTATGGATCAATCCGTGAACCGAATCGAGCAGCCACCACTCCATGGATTTATCTGTCATGATTACCATACCGCTAGATCTTAGGCCGTGGAGATTTACGTGTCTGTTTGGCAGCATAGAATCTAGGAATCAGTTATAGCATTTTCACTTATAAATAATGCATTAGTATACGCTTGATAGCTAGCTTTTGATATGTAATCCTGACTGTGTTTACGAGCCCCACTGTACCGTGCTCTATTTCTATGTTTTTACTGCACTTTAATATATGAGAAGACATCATTCCTGAGTTCAATTTGTGACTAAGTATTGATTGGCTAAGGTTGCAAAGGGCCCCTGCACACCAAGGCTCTGTATCTACTATATAGTTTCTCGCTTTCTTTTATTATGTTACTGCTTTTATAATCAGTTTCTTGTGTATATATTTCCTGATGTTTATAACTAACTGTTGTTCATCTTTTCTTTTATGCTTTCTCATGGTTGCTAGCTGATCAGTCTTTGTCTTTCAGGTTCTTATAGGCAGCCCGGGCAAATTACATAGTTTTAATGACTACTAACATGAGATCATCTTGTCCTTTCTGCTGATTCATTTAATGAGTTTTAATTTCAGCATTGTCATTTCTTTTAGTTTTGCTTTTCTTATTTAATTTTCTGCAACTTAGACATCATATTACTCATTTGTTTATGATTTCCTTCCTATAGCCAAGCGACTCAAATAGTGAGGAATCTGAATATTACTTGATGTAGTATGATTTAGTTTGCTTTCCTACAAGTTAGTGATTAAATTACTTCTGTCATTTTCAGGAATTGAAATATGAATGAGTAGTTAAATCTTAGTTTCATTTTATGAAATTTGATTTCCTGCAATTTAGATATCATATTACTCAGCTTGTTTATGATTGCTTCCTATAGCCGAGGCGAGTCGAAAGGTGAAGGGTCAGAATGTGGGTTGAAGTAGTGTGATTTAGTTTGCTTTGCTTTCAGTCTTTGGTTGCTTTGAGTTCAATTTTTATTTTCTTTTCATACAGCAGTAAGGATACTGGGCCATTGTCACTAGTTCACTGTTTTGGTACATTTTTATTTTCTTTTGAGAATTGATTTCATCACAGTCAGTTTGAAACCTTCTTTTTGAGAACTTTAAAGTTTGGAAAATCATTGTAGAAATCACCATTACCATCCATACTTGACTTTCAATTTTTCCATCTCACACTAGGGAATCCACAGAAGATAAACCCAAAAACAAACCAAAAACTCAAAAACGACAAAGAACTAAGAAATCGATTATCTTGCATATACAGTGCACTTCACTTCAGCAGTTTACGACTCCAGGATTGACATTTTAAATAGCAATTTAGGACACACTAAATTGACCAAACACGCTCATTGTATGGTATCGCATGGATGAGCCCAAATACTACACCCCCTCCAATAGTGGTGCGATAGAAACCACTTACCGCCTTCTACTAAACGACGAAATGTGTCGTCATTCAGTTGCCGCCAATTGTCATTTTCATTCACCCACCAATATCAACCATTTACCTGTTTAAACACAAAAACCCCATTTTTTCTCGTTTTCACCTGATTTGCAGTAAAACCCTATGTAACCCATCTGCACCACCTGAAGCCTCTGTTAACTGATTCGAGCATGGTTTACCTCCCGAAAAGAATTTTGAACTCACTCCACAGGCCTTTCAAGCTCAAATGAAACCTTTTTAACATCCCGTGCAAGTCAATGCTTTCTTAACAATTTGTTTTATTGTACAGGTGATCAGAAGACCACAACCTTAGATAAGCAGTCTTAATACTAGTCATAAGACCTATTTACTCCGAGATTGTTATCAAATCTATTCAAATATAGATGAAAGGTAAAAGGACAATAGTCAAAGTGTATCAGGATTAAAGAGTATCATATTGAAGACCAAATCAAGTAAATCACCTAGCAAGAAGATAAACAGCAGGGAAGAAAATTACAAAACAAAGTATACAAATTCATGTCAAAGTGAAAACAGATGAAAAAACAGAGTGGTAAAAGTAAAAAGTAAAAAGTAAACAGTAAACGTAAACATGAAGACATTAAGGGTTAAATAAAGAGGAAAACACTTTCACCAACTATAATGAATTTTATCCAAATTAAAAGTGAAAAACAGTTAAAAGAAGTTCAAGGTTAATAGCTGAAATCAGAGCAAAAATGGTACATTCTTAAGAAATTTCCTGTTTAAGTCATAATTTTTCAGAAACTATTGTGGCCAATCTAAGATGTATTTTGAAAATCTGGAGGAGGGTTTTGTTCCTAAAAGGCTAGTCTACAAAAACCTCTCTCCCTGTTTACACAGGTATTACCAAAAGGTAGATAAGTGCATGTCTTCACAGCCTATGTTTCAGTTTGTGCAAAGTCCTGTTTTTGACATATTTGTGTAGAGAATATTGTGAAACATTGGAGCTGAATTTTGGGAAACCGAGGGACATTTTTCTCTAAACATTCTTATCTACAAAAACCTCTTTCAATTTTTACATATCTATCACGGATTGAGATATACAAGCGTATCATTGGACCCTAAGTTTGCACAATTTCTTGGGCAGAATACACAAAGGAAGGATGCAGTTAGTGGCTGGGATGCCTCATTATCAACTAAGAGTTGCTATCAAATTCGACTTTCTCTTATTTGTCACCATAAATCCATAGAAATAGTGCCAAATAGATTCATTAGTTTTGAATATCCTTTATTTAAGTTCTATTAATGTAAACAGTTGGAGATTTTTGTGAAACCAATCTTGATATTTTTTCAAGATATTTTAGTTTAGAATTAGTGAAAATAATTCTTCATTTAAAGTATTTTGGGGTGGATTCTTAGACATCTCTGTAAGGCTGATTATTTTGGAAAAGAAGTATTGTTGGACAATTTTTGTATGGCTGGCTGGATGAAGGAATAATACAAAGGACTTTTCACAAGATTGATGTGTCAAACACCGGACAAATAAGTATCTATATCTCATATGTTATTGTTTTCTTGTTTAATATATCAACTGTGTTCCATATCTAAATATTAAAATGAAAAAGTGTAATTCAGAAAGTGCTTAAGTGCAATCTGTCTTTAAAATCGTTTTTATTCTAAATGTTTTCTTCTAAACTATCATAGGCAATGAATTCTTAATTGCTCCTGCTTTTTAGTTTATCATTTCGGTCATTTGATAAGAAATTCTTAACCGCTTTTTATTAATGATCATTCAAGTTCCCTCCTCTTAAAACATGTTGAAGGATTCTTAATTGCGCTTCTTCACTTTTAAGTCCATTCCATCCTTTCAAGTTACCATTTGTTCGTTGTTTAGCTATCTTGCCCTGTGAAGCCATCCTTTTGCTGAAAAACCAAATCTAGTTAAGCCATCCCTAGTTGACTCCATAGCCCAATGGCCTGAAATCCTCAGTTTTATCCATTTTCTCATGAATTCCACCACAAACAGAATCAAAACCCCCTAAGCTTTCATAACTAGCCTAATATCTTAACAAACAAAGCTAAATCATAAAGAGAGAGCCCTCTCTGAGTACAAATTAGCTAAATTCTGTACTTAAAAGATTGGTTTGTGGTTATCTCGGATCCTTTCCTTCTTCCAATAACTTCAAAGGAAAATCTGTGATAACACACTCCACAAGAAGGAGCTTATATCTAGCCTAGGCAATCCACTATTCCTCGTGGACATGGTCAGATTCAATTCGGAAATTACGAATATCCTCAGGGTATTTCCCAACAAGCTACCCAACAACCCTTGCAACACCGAGGGAAACCATTGGAGCAGAAAGGGAAACTGGTACAGTAGCAAGGGAAACCTTTGCAACAGTAGGGGAAACCTTTATAGCCATATCAGAAACCCTTGCAGCAACAAACGCATTTTGTTCAATAACCTACTCAACCCTTGTATCTACAAGGCTAACCTTTATAGCAACAAGGTCAACCTTTATAGCAGCAAAGTGAGCCTTTGCAATAGCAAGGTCAACCTCTACAGTAAACTCAATATTCACAGGCACATGGTCAACCCCTACAACAGCAGGGCCAATCTCTTCAAGTCCAAGGTCAATACATTCAACAACCTTATGATCTGTTTGCCACGTATAATGCTTATCAATGGCCTATGGTAGGTCAATATCAAACCTACCCTGGACAAAATCCACCTTATTGTCAAGGTACCCCTCAGTGGGGGCAAAATCAAAACCCATATGGTCAAAATCCTCCACTGTGGGGGTATAATCCTTAATAGAAAGGTTGGAACCCACAGTTTGGGTCTCCTCAAAGGCCCTATATGCCATTCAATCCATAATTTCCCTTCTTGGCTACGTTGGAACTGCCTGATGTCTCAAGGGTCACGATTGATCTTATTTTTCATTCGCCTTACTAGCCCCTGGTTCCAACTAAAATTCCAACCAATTTCCCTAAGTTCGAAGGAAAGTATAAAGAGGATCCATAAGCCCATGTGATGACATATCACTTATGGTGCTCTTCAAATTCATATGTTGACGATTCTATCCATGTTCACCTATTTCAGAGAACCTTAATAGGTGTTGCCGCAAAATGGGATATCGAGTTGCCTCGAGCTACCTATGTTGACTTTAACTCTTTAGTTATGGCCTTCCTCACCCACTTCCTATTGTCGATTCAATATGAGACTAGAACTCATTTGCTTGCATCCCTTAAGAAACGTACCGTGACCCACATTTCTGATCTTATCCATGAATGGAGACGTCGGTGTCGCCTCATCAAGTTCAAGATTGTTGATAAGTTGTTGACTGAATGGTTCAAAAAATTGTTCATTAACAAGATTGCTAAGGATATAGATATGGGTGGGTGTGTTACTGAATAACAAGCTATTTCCTACTCTTAGAGTTAGTCTATTCGCAATCTGGCACATTATATGAGATGTTTCCTAATTCTCCAACACCATATTCAGATCTAGAAGACTCAAAGTCTACCAATGTACCACCTGTTGATGGTGTAATTGGTTAAGTATCTTAGACTTCCGTTAAGGCTTCTTCGAAGCAAAAATCTGTTTCAAACACTGGTTCCAATAATCCTTCAAAAAAAATCGTCAAATCCTAGTAAAACCTCTGAGATACATGTTTTTCAATCTACCGCAACAGATAAGGAGTCAAAAGGTAAGAAAAACGGTAAAGGTAAAGCCAAAACCGATACCCAAAAATAGGATCAACCCAAATTATCTGTTGATGATGCTTCCAAGCACAAGCCGAAATATCCTTGCCTCATCTGTGAGGAAGATCATTATAACAAGGATTGTCCCTAACGTTCTTAAGTTAACCACATATTAAAAGGGACTCGAACTATTTTGAAAGAAAAATTTCCATCTCAGCAGATGCAGTTGGTAGACCAACCACAATCCTTAGCCTCCTCTAGTTCCCAAGTTTTATTGATGCAAGGTTCATCACCTATTTCGATTGCTACTCAAAAAAAGGACTATCAAACCCGGCAAAATCAAACATGGAGAAATAACTCACTGATATACCTTCTACTTCCACTCCATCCCATTTTGGTCCACTCCATATTGATCATCCTGATAGTGATTCTGTAATCCGACCACCTCTGAAGGTGTACTTCAGAAATCATCTTATAATCTAAATGCTAGAGCTATACAACATTATAATATTGTTGAGGATTTAGCTCAAGCACCTTCGGTGAAGTCTTCTTTGGAAGTTCTTCAAACCTTTCCAATGCAGTGGAAATTATTGTTGTCTTCTATAGGCACTACTGATCCTACCAATTTGAGTTTAATTACTTTTGATCTTAAAAACCACGTTCCTTGTCTTCCTCATCATATTGCTTTTCTGATTCAAGTTGCCATTAAAGGAAAGATGATTCATCAGACTATTATTGATTAAGGTGCTTCCATCTGCATCATGTATGTTTCATGTTGGAAGGCTATCGACTCTCCTCCCCTCAATCAGGCCCTGAACACTTTGGAGGCCTTTGATGGTAGAGACTCCTTTCCATATGGTATTCTCACAAACTTGCCGATCACCTTGGAAGGAAAGACCATTGTGCTAGAACTGAAATTTGTAGATGTGAATCTCAACTACAACCTTATTCTCGAGCGAAGTTGGACCCACGATATGTTTTGTGTGGTTTCTTCTTTGTTCTGGGTGCTCCATTTTCCTCATGAAGGAAAAATGGTCACGGTTGACAAACTATCTATTTTCTCTTCCAGTACGTCGAATGACAATGTCCCATATGTGGGAAATACCAAGATTCCTTATGAGAATGTGGGGGTAGGTCTTTTCAAAGACTCTTATTTAATGGGTGCTTTTACTCTCCCATCTTCGAATGTCACTTAGATCAATATGATCTTGGTTTCTATAGATCTTTGGATTATTCCTACTCCAGATCAAATTCATTCATTTGGTGATTCTATGTCATTAAGTACATTAGAGTAAGACTATCAAGAAATTGTCTTGGATTCAGTGGCTTCTTCAAAAATTCATGTTTCTTTCAGTATGAACCTGGATACTTATGTGCCATCTCCTTGGCTTGGTTCATGGGATTCTCTGGATCCTTTGAATGAGACATTCCCCACCGACGAGAGTATCGTTGAGGTTATGTCTCTAGATGAAACTCCTTGGAACGATCTCCATCATCATTCTTCATTTCTTCCCAACCTCAGTGAGATGCCTTTGTGTCTTGAAACATTCATTTCTCATTGCCCAATACACCCACTTCAAACACATGTCTTGGTGCATGAAGTCCTATCTCAGGCTAATATGGGAAACATTACCACAACTCTACGAATTGACATTTTAGTCAAACCTAGAATCATCAAAATCTTTCAACTGGGAGCACCTTTTCCTTGTCATGATATCAAGTTTTTCTTGCCACCTCTCATGATATTTTTCATCGAGTCTCTATCATTTTCCCATTTTCGTAATGGGGTTTTCAACTTATCATTCATAACCCTCACTCGCCCAGGGGGCATGGGGGCATATCCTTCTATGATTTTTACTCTATTATTTGGCCGAGTCTGAATGCTTACACATCATGTCAACGATGAAACTGTGGTTTTATTCACTATTGATCAATTATCTCAGTCTGAAAATGGACTCCATATGAATTTTTTATGTGAGGCAATTTGTGTAATGATTTTTTTACATTAGTGTGAATTCACTGGTGTGCGCTTTTTGATTTTTTGGTGTGTTTGTTTTCTTTTCATACATGTGTTTTTCTGCTTACCTTGTGTTCCACTCAGTTTGCAGATGTTGTCAAGTCATTATCTTGGTTTTGATGATGGTGCTTGTCGTAGCACATAGAATTTGTCTTTTGCAGCTCAGGTACTCTTTGACCTTCATGGCAAGTTGATTGACTTGCAAGGTATATGCCTCAACTGAGCAACAAACAATATTGTTGAATATAGTGCAATCATTGAACTATTGTCAGAAGCAGTTCCTCTTGGCATTAGAGATTTAGTTGTCAACATAGATTCACAACACGTCTTGTTATAGTTAAACGATCATTATTCAATAAGAAATCCACATATATTGTGTATGTATCTACGTGTTCGATCACACGAAAGAAATTTTGATTTTATTACATATCAACACATTCCAGGCAATTTGAATACATTAACACATGCATTAGCAAATTATGTTCTTGATAGAGATTTGCATCATTTATAAAACTGGTCATATTCTGGACACATAACTAGAAAACAAAGCAGGCATATATATATATATATATATATATATATATATATATATATATATATATATATATATATATATATATATATATATATATATATATATAGAGAGAGAGAGAGAGAGAGAGAGAGAGAGAGAGAGAGAGAGAGAGAGAGAGATATTGAGTTTGTTGAATTTTTTACATCAACATATAAAAAAAAAAGCTGTTTTGAGACACTTGGCTTTCAAAGCCTACAAAATGTGTAAAATAATCTGGAAAGGCTATCAACCTGCATGGTACTCATGGTAGCACGAGAATACTCTAATCACTTTGCCTAACCGCAAAAGCAGTCTTGTGGATACTCCAAATATGTGTCTCTTTCAGCACAATAGCACCTCGTCTATAGTAGCATACTCTGGAACTCCCCGAGTAATCACATATAGGTTGTGCTCCATATCAGTTAAGGGGTCCACCCCTTCCTCATAGTCAGCACCCATTATCTGATGAGAAACCCGTCGTATTATTGGCGACATGCCAAATAGTCTTTCTGGTCCCACATCTACACATTTATCATAATTCGAGTCTTAGTTTACACTTTCACAAAAAAATCATAAGACTTGAAAAAATCCAAAAAAAAAGTCTTTACCTGCATAGGTGCATTGTTGTCCCTGTGGCAATGGAAAATCTGGATCCCATCTGAAATCCGTGCCAGCATATGCATAGTCATCCACCATGAGTAATTGGTGTTGCAGCCAAGTAAAAAAATATGAAGGGTTGTGCATCCGCTGATCCATCCCTCATCGGGGCATGAGTTGACTCCACCTCACTAGCCTCGGGTCTTGGGGGGAAGGATCTGGTACCACTTCAAACTAATAACAAAATAAGGGCACCTTTTCTAGGAATAAATTCAGGACTATCGATCCAAACACAAATTGTCTCATGTTTCCCTGCTTCCCTTTGGCCAGCTATCTTTTCATATTCGCGAGAACTAATCCACACCAGTTGAATATGGTGGGGGTTCGACACTCAACTACATAATCGAATTAGGATTTTGAACTCTCATGTAGGGCTTGCATCCCAGATACGCGAGCTATGGTTTATAGGATGGTTCATAAAGGAAGGTTGTTGGTGACCATGGTGATATTCACCTTCCTACCCCTCGTCATCTCTGCACCTGGGAAATGGCTCCTAATCAGAGCACTAGTAATCTCACCACATGAGGGAAATCCAAAGATTTGGACTCTCTCTCCCCTTTGGTACAATCCTATGATGAAATACATGTCTGCTTCTTCTATTTCTAGTTCCTTGCTGGGTTGTGTTGGAGTATTTCCACGACTAGCCCACGTAATTAACCAGGGGGTTAGAGGGGGGGCGAAGCCCACCCTTCATAGCGGGGGGGTCACAGGGGGTTTCAGGGGTGCAGGTAACCCCCCTCTATGGGGTCTAGGGCAGAACCTCGGAAAATTTTGGTTTTGGACCATATGTTATGTTGGGAAAACCTACCTATGGTTTTGTGCATGATTTTTGCACATGGTTTTGGACGCAATGGTTTTCAGTCCATGGTTTTGGATGTGATGGTTTTCGGTCCATGGTATTGGATCCTTCGGCATGTATAAATATGTATTGTAACATTGAAATGAACATAATAATGATAAATCAAGCTGGTAGTCTTGGTTTTGGGATCCAATGGAAAATCTCTGTGTATATGTGTTTTATGTGTTATGCTCTCACATTGTCTATTTTCTATGTTTTAGAACTCGTATGAAGGTAATTTCTCTACGGGGTTAAAGCCTACATTTGGTATCAGAGTTGTTTTGGCTTCAAGGGGACGGCATTGTTGCTGAGGGGTTTCACTCGGGCCTGTGGTAGACCCTGTTCAGTGGGAGATCTGTGATATCGATTCTGGTGGTGAAAGAAGATGGCGAGCAGTGGAAAGATAGAGATCGAGAAATTTAATGGTCAAAGTTTGAGTTATGGAAATTCAAGATGGAGGATCTGTTGGTGGATAAAGATCAATGGATTATGGTAGATCCAGGTACTAAACCAATGGGAGTGTCTAATGAAGAATGGAAGAAGTTGGATTAGAAGGCAAAGAGCACAATACAATTATGTGTCTCAGATTCAGTATTGCTGAATGTATCAGGGGATGCTACGACAAAGGCTTTGTGGGACAAGTTAGGGACTTTGTACCAATCTAAGTCTCTAGTGAATAAACTATTCCTGTGGAAAAAGTTGTATAACCTGAGGATGAAAGATGGAGACTCGGTGACAGAGCATATGAACACATTTAATATTGTGGTAAGACAATTATTATCTGTTGATATTAAAATTTTAGATGAAGATAAGTGCATCAGTTTGTTGTGTTCTCTACCAGATTTGTGGGATAGTCTGGTTATTGCAATAGGTAGCAATGCAACTACCTTGTAGTTTGATGAAATAGTCTCATCCTTGCTGATGGAGGAGATGAGATGAAAAAATATGGAGAGCCAAAATGGTGATGCCTCGTTTGTACGAGGGCGGTCCCAGAACAGAAACAAAAATAAGTTAGTGAGTGGGAGATCTAAATCTAGATGGAGATCTAAATCTAGAGTAAAACCTTTAAAGGGGGTGTGCTGGAAATGCGGAAAGGAAGGGAACTACAAAAGGGACTGTAAATCTAAAGTTCCTAATAAAGGAAAGGGATCTGATGATGCTCCTTCTGCAGAGGTGAAAACCACCTCAGATGAATGTGGGGATGTGTACTTAGCTTCTTCAAGTAGACATGTAGATCATGAGGCATGGTTGATTGACTCAGGTGCATCCTTTCACTTCACTCCCCATAGAGAGTGGTTCTTCGAGTATGAGAAATACGATGGTGGTGATGTCTTCTTAGGGGATGATAGGAAGGCTAGAATCATTAGTCACGGAAAGGTAAAGTTGAAGTTGCAAGGTGGAAGGGTTAGAACACTTCTTGGTGTTCTGCATATTCCTGCATTGGCCAGAAATCTGATTTCTGTAAGCAAGTTGGATGATGTAGATGTAAAAATAGTGTTCGAGAAAAATACTTGCAAGATGGTTTAGGGAGCAGTGGTATTGATGCGGGGAGTTCGGATTGGAACTTTTTACAAGCTATAAGGTATCACTATTGTTGATGGGTGCAACAGTTCTATTTTTCGTGAAAGTGGAGCAAAAAATATAGTGCTCTCTGGAGAGAAGACCATGTTGTGGCATCAAAGGCTTGGACATATTGGAGACAAGGGCCTTCGAATAATTCATGGTAAAGGTATGGTAGAAGTTATGAGTAATAGCCCTCTGGATTTTGATTTTTGTGAAAATTGTGTATATGGGAAGCAAAATTGGGTGAGTTTCCCCTCTGGTGGTAAAAGGTCAAAACAAATATTAGATCTTCTGCACAGTGATGTGTTTCTACCTGTGAAGCTTCGATCACTGGGTAAGTCTATGTACTATGTATCATTTATAGATGACTTCTCAAGGAATACATGAATATATTTCCTTAAGAAGAAATCTGAAGTCCTTGACAGGTTCAAAGAATTTAAGGCTCTAGTGGAAAATCAAACAAAGAAGAAGATAAAGGTTCTGAGGACAGATAACAGTGGAGCGTTTTGTAGTAAGGAATTTGAAGAATTCTGTAAGAAGTGTGGAATAGCATGGTAGAAGACTACTCCATATACACCTCAGCAAAATGGAGTTGCAGAAAGAATGAACAAGACATTGATGGAAAGGGCAAGAAGCATGCTTAGTGGTGCCAGGCTAGGACAGGAATTCTGGGCAGAGGCCATGGAGATAGCATGTTACCTGGTTAACGCATCACCTTCATCAGCATTGGAGGATAAGAATCCACAAGAGGTATGGACTGGTAAGAAACCCTCTCTTTCACATCTGAGGGTATTTGGATGTGATGCACATGTACATGTTCCAAAGGAGAAACAAAGCAAGTTGGATAGTAAATCTGAAAAGTGCATCTTTATTGGGTATAAGGATGGTTTAAAGGGTTATAAGCTTTGGAACCCAGTAACAAGGAAGGTTGTGTACAACTAAGATGTGGTGTTTAGAGAGGTGAAAGATGTTATCAAACATGCAGTCCAACCAAAGGAACCTTAGAAGATAGGGTTTGAGCTAAAGGAGGAAGAATCAGACTCTACATTAGAGGAGGAAACAAAATATGAAGAGCCACAAACTCCGGGTGTGAGAAGATCAGTTCGAGAAGGAAGGTAGCCAGAAAGGTATAGTCCATCTAATTTTTGTTCAAATTTTGCTTTATCTATTACTGATGATGATCCTAAAACTAAGAAGGAAGCAGTAGATTCAGAGGATGGAAAACTTTGGAAAGAGGCCATGGTTGAGGAAATGGCATCTTTACACAAAAATGAGGCTTAGGATCTGGTGGAGTTTCCGGCTGGAATGAAACCCATTGGCAGCAAATGGGTGTTCAGGAAGAAGACAAATCCAAAAGGAAAGGTCGAGAAATACAGAGCTCGATTGGTAGCAAAAGGCTATTCCCAGGTGCCATGGATTGATTTTGGTGATATTTTTTCTCCTCCTCCGACAGGTCACTTCCTATCGACTTCAGCTCATTATCCGAGAATATGACTTACAAACTCCCTTTTAGTACCTTAGAACTTGCATGCCTTAATGGCAAGTTCTTCGCATCCGATGACAAGTCTTCATCATTGGCTTTCGATTGCATAATTCCATGAGTGTTCGACTTCAGTTTCATTTTCACATTCACGGATTGTACTGTCATACCTTGAGCGCCATTGTTATTATTAGCGGTTTCTCTCGTACCTGTTAATGATCCACATCATTGGTCAGTAATCAGGTGGATTTATAGCATGTTTGACTTCAACACATTCATTCACATGTTAGAATTCGTACTTCGATCATGTCGAGATGGAGTACAAGACCCTGAGTATTGTTTGATATGACTCAGGCTGCGTGGAGTTATATATTATTGATGATTGTACACATGTTTCCTCTATACAGATCGTTGTGACCATACCGTGGGACTTTACATTTATGATGATCCTTCTATATCGAATGGTTGCGACCATACCTTGGATCTTAGATTCACAGATGATCCTTCTCATTTGGATGTTTGTGCCCATACCATGGATCCTTTCATATAGTCCTTATCATCTAGATGGTTGCGTCCATGTTGTGGATTCATGATATTAGATATGTGTATGTATATGCATCCTTGATTTATAGGTCTCCTGACAGTGTTTGTCCATGTCCTTGCAAAAGCTCGTAAAACATCTTAGCCATCACTCCCTATTTTGCCTTCATTCTTTAGGGGGCATATGTTACACAATGTTTTGTCACACCTCCTACACTTCCCTGTGACATACCCCGAAGTGCCCGAAACATGACCATTATGCAGTGTACTCATTCATATAAATGCAGCTCAGTTCCTTTCTAAGACACTAATTGGAAAATTCCTTGAGCTTTCCCTTAAATAAATATGTATAGAACCCTAATTTGAGAATCATTGTGATTATGAGACTAAAAACAACGATTATAGCTCGTTGCACTGCACTTTACCCATGATGGCATCGCTATGTTCACTTGTATACCAACGATGATCCCAAAAATGCAATTTTCCCAAAGAGGATGAGAAGCTTCGTGATCTAGAAGCTTCCAGAGCAATGAGTTGGAGGTTGTTTGACATAAATGAGGTCGAATTATCCCAATTCAACCTCTTGGTCTTATCCCTATGAGCTACCTCCTTGAGATAAGGGCCTACTCCTATCTTTGGAGAGATCCTAACTCCCTTTCCCAGCCTATATATTCATCCTCTCCCATTCCTAAATGGTTGGTCTATGCCTATTTTCACCCTTATGCTAAGATTGTGCCTATATGATACTCATTTGGCATGGAGAATGAGTGCTTAGAGGGCTTAGCTTGGACTTGGATATTCATTCAAGGAGAGCCTATCAACATGAAGGTTTGGTTGTATTCTTCCCCTTATTTTCTATTAATATACAACTGCAGGTTCATTTTCCCTAAATGTGTATGCTCATGTATCATTTAGCTTAACATTCATTGATCCGTTAAGTAGGTTTCTTTTGAATACGATATTTGTATTTGCATGCCTTGTTGTGTCTTGATCTCTTATGCAGGTGCATAAACCCTGAGAGAAGTAGGAATGAGCCTGTGACGTAGATGATTCAAGGTCTTCAACAAAGGAGATCGAGATGGCATCATAACAAGGTAGGCCATCTTCTTCGTCTCTATTTTCAATTCAACTTAGGAAAGTGTCTAGTATATTGTCACTTTGGTTTCTAGACCCACTCATCGAGCTAGAGGTATCATCTCTCTCCGCAGAGAGGATTTACCTAGACAACAAGGATGAGAAGGAAGGGGTTGGATACATGGGATAATTCCAACTTCAAGACCTTGAGCTTCAAGTGACTGTGAAAGTTCACGACAAACTCCTTGTGATGACCCTTTAGTATCAGATGATGAAGGGGAACGGTGAGGTCAACGCAGTGGTTCAACCACGATGACTTTCTCTCAAAAGAAAAAGGATAAGAGATGATTTCATTGAGGGCTTTAAAATTAAAAATTACAAGGAATTACTCAATATGAGGTCAAGAAGCAACTTCATGGGTTTGACATATTATTGTTTGCACTTAATTTTTTAACTTAAAACAATAAATAAATTGAAAAGGGTTATACTAGGCAAGAGGGTTTACCAAGTATCCGTCACCCACTATATACATCTTAGCTAAAACCAAGGACTTGATGTATGAAAGCCAATCTCCCCGAATGTTGTGGTCGGTGTATCACGTTGACAAGGTGGCTGACTCATTTACTTGTGGCTAAAATATAGAAACCTAGTGGGGTCTCCCAATATATACTCGATGGTACAGGGAGCACAATTCTTTGTTAGTGTTTTGTAATGCATAACCATTTTGTGAGAGCGTTTCGATATACTTGGCATACTGAAGTTCCCCCTATATACCTGAAAGTACTAGAGAATCTTCGATATACTTCCGTACTTGAACGGGATTTCACCCCCAAGATATAATGTAGGTGGTTAACAACAACTTCTATGTTTAAAGACACCAGAACAAGTCTCTAGCCGAGACTTCTAAATATTTGTGTTAGGTTACAAATGATCCTTTGGTTAATTGAGGTAAATTTTAAGTTTATCTTGAATTAGGTTTCAATTTTATGGCTCAACGATGTGACCTAAATTCCTATGATGCAACTAAATGAGAAAAATGAACGATTTTCATTCAATGAAAACTAAACTAATGAGAGAAGATAGACAACCAAACAATGCATTAATTAAGCAAAATGCATCAAAACATATCTCCCTAACGTTTTGAATGGAAGATGTAAAAAATGAAAACTATGTTTCACTTTCACTAATGAATGCAATTCCAAAATGCAATCTTATGAGAAACAAAATCACTTTCTTTCACTAAGGTGCACTAATATTTTTGTTCTTTTTCTTTCACTTTGATTCAAAATCAAAACTAATGCTTAAGAGAAGGAAAAGTGGATTTCAAAACAACTAAAATGAAGATTTCATTCACTCCGGTTTCAAATAAAACAAAAATCATTTCAAAAATACTTTAATGAAGAGATCCTTTCACTTTTCTTTTGGAAAAAACGAAATCAAAACAAACATATACTTTCAGTTTCACCAAAGAAAACAATTTTAATCTATGTTTGACAATGGAGCAAAACTAATTTTCAAACTACAAATATGATCCAATACTAATGAAAACAACCTCGCAAATATGAACTGAAAGAAAGTTGAAAATGGTGTCCCAATCGCAGTAAAACTCCTAAACAGAGGCAATCGATCTCACAAATACAAGCCAAGGGATGAGTGAAGGGTAACCTAGACCTAAAAACACTAGAAGACAATCTAACTTCACTCACACAACAACAGAAGCAGAGAGACAATTGCAACCATTAAAGGAAAATAATCAAGGCAAAGACAATGAGATCACACTAGAGAAACACTCACAGAGGTTGAGACACACTAAAAATGATAAGAAACCCTAATTTTTTTATCCTCTTGGATCAATGCACGTGTGAAAGGAAAAGTAGCGTTGAAATGCAAAGCAACACTTCTATGAAACCAGCAAACGCACTGGGTGTGGAAAAGAATGAAAAATAAAAAATCAGGCCAAATGCAACACTCTCAAGAAAAAACTAGTGACTGTATAAACCTACAGTGATGCACACAAGCCAAGAAATCGACGTTTGTTCAAACTAAACAGAGGATCAGATCAAAGAAATTGATGGAAAGGTTATATCTTCCCCAGTGGAGTCGCCATTTTTTTTTGTAGGTAAATCCTATCTACGGACATAGACAATCATGCTAGCCCAATGAGAGGGTCTAGCAACAAACAAGACAATCTACAAGACACTTTCCTAGATTACAATCGAAATAAGAGAAGACGAAGGAGACCTCCATCGCTATAATTCTATAATGCACTACTTTGTTGAAGATGTTGATTACTTGCTCCTCAAGCTTAATCTTTACTACTCATAGCATTTGAATACCTACACAAGAGGCCAAAGACACGACAAAGAATAAAAGTGAAACAAGCATAATCAAATGTAATCCACTTAACAAATGAAGGAGCATTAAGATAAAGGAAGTATTGACAAAAGTATTTATGGAAAGTGAACCAACAGTTTTATATATCAATAAACAAAAGAGGAAGCATACAACCCAAGCCTTGATGTTAGCAGCCCTCCTTGAGTGAATGTCCAAGTCCAATCTCAAACTCTCCAAGAACTCCTTCTCCAAGCCAAAATTAATAGCCTGTAAGCACTATCTCAGCATAAGGGTGCAAATAATCAGAGAGAAACCATTTGGGAATGAAGGAGGATGAATTTATAGGCAAGGAGAGGGAGTTAGGATCTCACCAAAGATAAGGGAAGGTTCTGATCTCAAGGAGGGAGCTCATAGGGATAATATCAAAGGGTAATATTGGGGATAATTCAACCACATCCACAATGATCATCATCTAGCTCATCATTCTGGAAGCCTCTAGATCATGAAGCTTCTCCTCCACTTTTGGAAAATTGCCTTTTAGGGTTCAACGCAAGTATCCAGGAAAAATCCACACTGGCAGTGTGAGGCTCATAACGTGCAACCTGCCATCAACATGAGAGAGCAGTGTCACAATCACACTAAGCCAGAAATTAGGGTTTTAACCTCATTTTTATCAGGAAAGGCTCAAGGCAACTTTTCATTATTTCTTAATGGAGGATCTAGTATGCATATCAGGATGGGTACACTACATACTTGTCAATATTTTGGAACTCCAAGGTATGACACAGGGATGTGGAGCAAGTAATATTGTGTAACACCACAATGGAAAAAAGAAAAGGAAAATCTGGAACATTTCATCCCCAGAAAAGGAAGGAAAACTTGGCTAAGATTCAATGTTATGGATTTCAAGAATATGGGCATTACAAAAGAGATTTTCCTAAGATTAAGAAGGACAATAACAAAAAATGAAGAGAAGAAGCCCATATTACCGAAGAAGTGGAAGAAGTTTAAAAGAATAAATCTAAGAAAGAGGAAGTAAGAGACCTCTACCATGACTGAGATAGTCTTATTCACCTAGTTCTTTTCAAGTTTCTATTTTACAAGTTTTTTGTTCTAAGATAAGATGCATCATGGAATCATAGATGCATTTAAAGTAAGAGCTTATGATATCATCATAGAGAAGCATGAAATATAGATGAAGTCTATGGAAATCACCTATGGAAGGATATAACTCTTGCTAACCTCATTGAATCATATCTGGTACTTACGGGAAAAGGAAAATTCATCTAGTACAAAGCTCATCATACATAAATCAAAAGGAAAAATTTGCTAGAAGAGGATATAGAAGATCCTCTATTGGAATCTTCCTTGGAAGCTTCACCGTTTAAAAGGAAGCAAGGGTTTCATCAAGAATTCCAACTTGTTGGAATTCATCGGATGATGGTATGATGTCATAAGAAGTAAATCAGATCAAGGAAATGAAGATATTTTAATCAAGGAAGCAACTTAAGATAGTCTAATATTACATAAAGAAAATAGGGTATGTATGCTTGCATTTGATAAACTACACTCATGTCACATGGTTACAGGTAACAGGGATAAATACTCTATCTCGATAGCATGATCAAAAGAAATGATCTCCTCCTTTAATAGGATGCATGAAAGCATGGGTCACACATTTTTTATATGAAATCAAGATAATATGTCCTCATATGAAATATGAGGTGGTTGATAAATTTGGAAGAACTCTGGTTGAAATTTCCCTGGAACAAAAACGTGTTAAGAAAGAAGGGAAGAGATTGTGAAATATGAAACTATGAAGAAGGCATTCAACATCCAAGGACTAGAAGATTTGACTAGGGTATCTCCTTGAAAGATATGAAGACTTTAATGAAATCTGAAAAAGAAAGAGACCCTTGATAGTATATATGTTTCAGAGATGTGTCAATGTGTATGTAGGATGTTGATAAAAATTAGAATATGTCATGATGGAATACCATCACAAAGGTAATTTTTATTTAATGTTCATTTCATATTTTTGAATAATATCTAGATGGGATTATGCATGGCTTCCAATGGAAGAGTTGTGGATTTCTCCCACCACCGATGACCATGTAGCTTGATGAAAGATCATTTATAAAACATGGCATGAAGAAGGATTATATATTGGCTAATGGATCAATTTCCAATGGGAGGAATGACGACATGACTGACTCATGGATGAAAGTGACGGATGTGACAGATGGTCTATGCCCTACGAAGAAGTCCTAAAAAGAATGTAGACTCTATGAAAGAAAGGAAAATTGATGACATCAAAGGAAGGATTTATATAATCAGTTGGTTATCCCATGATCTCCACTTGAAGTGTTGTTGAAAGTAAGTCCTCAGTCAAGAGGGAGCTTGGTCAAGTCACTAGTCAAGAGGGATCTTGGGTACATTCCTGTTTATAAGAATGTGTACATTCCCTTAGTGGAATGGGTATGTACTCCCTAGATTGAGAGGGAGATATAGACACGTAATTCTTGTCTTCACATTGCAAGAGGGAATGGAGGATTGGGTAAAACTCTGGCATCCAATACTCTTGGATGATGAGTTAGGGCATGCAAGATAAGAGTAGTCGTAGAGGATCGATATTCTTTGAGGACTGGGAATCCAAGATAAGAATATTCCTGGTGGAACATACTCTGAGAGAACCCAGGTGGGGTATGTTCCAAGAGAGACAATGATGAGGGCGTCTATGCATCATTGGGCTCACCAGCATTTAGCTCTGACCTTGTGGAGAGACAGATTTTTTAGTAAAGGCCTTGCTATGTGATAATGTTGGATTATATGGTGCTATAAAGAGGGTTACCAATCAGACTCTTCTTCTCATAATTCTTTAGATTGAGAATGTCCAAGTACTTTGTATGGATAATGAATACCTACCTAGTTTAGAGGGAGCATTGAAAAATGTAACTAGGTTTGGTCTTCATAAAGACGTGTTATTATGATTTTATGTAATTGACATAAAGTAGAAAACACAAATTCTTTTTGTAATGATTGATTGATGGGTTTCATGATCAGGGAATTGTATTTTATAGTTAAGGATCCCATCGTGAGTCTTTAGGCTTGGTTTTCAAGTCATAAAGTCTATGGATTCAGTGTCATATGTTGAAGACATATTACATACTGTAAAAAGTAATTTTGATTGTGTCAATAAGTCTCTAAAGACCTTGTCACAAGATATTCTTCATGTCAGCCTAAGGATGAATATAAAAAAGGCATGTCGGCCTTGTTACCTAGAAGTCAACTTATTTTGGATGCACCAACCACTATAAATAGGGCAGCTTGGCCTCACTTGAAGATATATTTCTGTCAAGCTATCTGAACTAAGACGAAGTGTGAAAAACACAAGATATAAGCCTTATCACCAAGCGAGGGAAACGTGAAGACAACTGAGCCATTTTTTTGGTCTGGTTTTTGGCTAACACCTCCACACAGGCGAGAATCTAGTACTATCTACTACAGTGAAGGGTCGAGGCTAGTAAGGTAACCCTATAAGCCAAATCAAAGGAGAAGACATAGAATTCATCAAACCGAATTATAGAAGGAATTTTTTCCATCCAGGCAAAGTGGTATCAAGGTGTAAAAGATGGTCAATAAACATCTCACATGTTGCAACTAGTGTTTCTAAAGAGGCCAAGGATTGTAGGTTTGTTCCAAGAAGCTGAGATTTGATAGATAATCAAGAAGGAGGAAGAAGAAGATTGTTTAACCATCATTGACTCAATGAAGAAAAGGTTAAACTAAGAGGTCTTGTGACTTGGTCTTGGAGAGGTTAATATGTCAAAGGTATTGGTCTTCGTATTCTTCAATTGAAGTATCTATAATAAGAATATTTCGTTTAGGTTTTCCTCTTAAGCTAGAGAGGTTTTTGCCCTGGTTGATCGCCTACATTCTATGTCTCTTGTCTCTATATTGTTTATTATTTGGTAATTTTTTAATGAATAAGAACACTATAATAATCTAAGCAAAGAAAATATCTTAATCTAAAGAAGTAAAAATAATTCACAAGCAGTTATCATTAAAGAGAAATATGTTAATCGTCATGCCCTAGATTTCTCAACATGGTGGACATTCACAAAAAGTCTCCTAAAAATCCCATGGAGAAATTTGTTAAATAAATTAGCATTATGTGAGAGAAATATTATGCTAAACGCTTAGTTGGAGAGCAATGGTTAGTTGAGTGTAAAGAATAATAAGGCACAGCTGGAGAGAAAGGTGTGCTTTAAAGAAAAAGAAATATCCTTTTCTTAAACTAGAACAAAATGCCTAGATAAATAAGGGATGCAAACCCTTAAAGTAGGATGTTGCTAAGGAGAAATTTTTCAGAATAATTTGTAAGAAAACCACACAAGAACATAAGAAGGTCGTTGATTCCTAGAGGTAAGAAGGTTTGATCTTGGAGGGAATTGTTGGATACAATTCATGGTTGGGAGGAATGTGCTTTTTTCCTGAGTATTCCCCAATAACCAATTATGTTCATATATACATCATTTGGTTACTTCTATGTTTATTTTATGTTAATTGTTCACTATATATTGAATTTTTGTTTAGTTGGAGTTGTAGATTGAATGAAAAATTAAGGAGTAAATTGAACAAAATACAGGTTATTCGTGCGTAGATAGAATGTTTTGTTGGAATTAATATGTCATATATGAAACTTCTAATGCAAATTAGGTGTAACAAATAGAGGAATGACAAAAAGAACTAAAAAAACTTCTTCAAGTCCATCTCAGTAAAGAACTATTGTTATGCCTATACTATCATAATTGTAGTTGAATGTAGTGAAGGAACTTCATATCTCGCTTGTATAAAGGACAATATGTATATGTCTATATATATATATGTTACACAACATATATTCATACTGTAAATCATTTAAATTTCAAAGGAGCTTTTTTAAATATCCCAACGCAAACGTTTAACCCAAAGGAAGAATATCTTGGGGAGATTGTGCATCTATCTAGCTAAGGAAGTATGGAATACTTAAGGTTTTCCTTAAGACTAAAATACAATTCCATTATCTTTATAAGAGTTATTCATTATTAAATTCAATGAAGTTAGATAGAACCTATATTCTATTTATAGTATCATTTGAAACTCTAGGAAGAGACATGTTCAATTAATGGTGCCATAAATTCTGAGATATGTATAAAAAAACTAAGTCTTAAAACTATGAATAAGATAGCCTATTTTATTTCATTATTATTATAAATTCTTAGAGAAAGCAAACGTTAACCAAAAAAAGAAGAGTTGTAAGGTAGTAGAGAAGCTCAGAGTTAAATAATTATTTAGGACATGACCATATTATGCAAGTAATAATATGGAATCCTTAAAGAACTATAGTGAAATGATTTATAACTATGTACACATCATAGTAGGACAAAGATGAGTAAAATATTAAATTGAATAAATTAAAAAGTATCAACTTGACATAAGTAATGTCAATAATATCCCGAGTAACTCGGAAGAGATAACTCCAAATATGTATAGGAGGATATTTTTATAAGTTCTCTGGGTATTACACTAAGGATATTATTACCTTACGGAAGAAAAAACATAAATGTATTCACCATATACCATTGTTCTGAGTTACTCTCTAGAGTAAGTGATGCTAAATAGCTTTAAATAAATATGATATTGATTATATAAAATTTATTACCAAGGATAAGACACTCTAATATAGAAACATAATTTAAATATAGAGGAGATTTATTATATAGTTCAAAAAGTCTAGAGAGAACCTAGCTAACACAAGACACAAGATAAAATAGCTTTAAATAAATATGATATTGATTATATAAAATTTATTACCAAGGATAAGACACTCTAATATAGAAACATAATTTAAATATAGAGGAGATTTATTATATAGTTCAAAAAGTCTAGAGAGAACCTAGCTAACACAAGACACAAGATACAATAATTCTTATATAGAAATTAACCATCAAATAAGGCCAATTACAATAAATGTAAATTTGATCTCATACACAGTTATATGATAAAATATTTACATTATTATATGATAAAATAATAATTATTTGGAAAAATTATAGGTGTAGCTGAAATTGTAGGGCCGCTAATTAGAACACAAACCCGTAACACTCAACCCTAGTCATTCTCCACCCCTACATCTAATGACCAAATGACAATCGTTGAATATCCACCTCTCAAAGGAGTCATGTGACCACACATGGTTTGATTGTTCATGGAAGAAGGCAAGTGTTACCATGTGTAACATATAAATTTCAAATTTGATTTCCTATATCCCACATAAACCAAATCAAATCACAGGTTAGAGTTTAAAGAAAATGAAGGTAATAGTTCATTGTTCCAATAGATATTATATTCATGTGCCAAGGTTATTATGGATACAGTATTGATATATTGTAAAGTGTATAGTATTCTATACATGATAGAGGAAATAACATTTAAATATCTATGTTAAGAGTTGACCATGTTAAGTTTAAGAGGGCTAAAATGAGGAATATATATATATATATATATATATATATATATATATATATATATATATAAATATAAATTATTGAGATTTGAATAATGGTTTAATTAAACCATCTTATAGAAATCCTTGAGGGATAAAACTTATTACATGTTACATGTTTTTATGAACAAAAACCAAATAATATAAGAAAAACCTATTTATTCTAGAGTTCACCTATTAGGTAAATTGAGCATAAAAAATAAAACAATGACATGAAGTAAAGTGGAATTTTTATGATTTTAAAATTACTATCAATGTGTCAATGGATGTTTAGCCTATATAGTAGGATAATAACTATTTTTTCTAAAAGGTACTTACCTATTTACTAAGAATAGTGTCAACTTAGAAAAAAAAATATGGAATTGAGGTATGTTACATATATGAACTCTCTTTCGTAATATTTGTAAGAATTTTTAAATTATGTGCTTAGAAGCACCACCATATACTAAAAAAACATCACCTCCTTTGGTGATTGTTTATTTGAGAGCTAAGACAAAGTAATCACCTTCGTATTTTATCACTCTTGTCTTTTTCTGAGATGTATACTCCATATCTCCTACATGTGCACGATGTTTTATTTTTCCCTTCACTTGAGAACAATGGAAAGAAAAGTGTCCAAACTTCTCACAGTTGTAACACCTAATCATATACACATCCTTCTTGTGATCTAAAACTCATATTCTATTTGTTTTTTTATTGTTGTTTCTTCTTTCCTTTCCTTTCATCATATGAGAAACAAGAAATTGATTTTCTTCATCATTGGTGTTTTGTGCCTTGGATATCAGTCTTGATTCTTCTTGTACACAATATATCCATAGATTATCAGATTTAGGTAACTTCCTTTTTTCACAAATTTCTTGAACAAATGCATCCCAAGAAGAAGGAAAACCATTTAGAGTTGTAGTTAGAAGCTCTACATCATCCATTGAATCTCCAATAACTACTAGTTGATCCTTGATCTGATAATTCCTCATGATGTAGGTAGAAACTAAATCTAACTTGTTCATGATTACAATTTTGAGTTGATGCGTTAGTGTTAGCTTCCTTCTTGTATTCTTTCTTTCATATAGTCTTTCTAAGGCATAAAACATTTCCTTTTGTGTCTTCAACTCTCATACATGAGGAATTAAGTGGTATTTGGTTGAATCTAACAAGATCATCTTATCATTGATCACATTCTTTTTTTATTTTCCTTGACCTCTTCCTATTTTGGTTCTAGGAGGTCTTTCTTGAAATAATCCAATAGATCGTCCTCTTCTAGGATGAGATTTATGCAATGCTTCCATGATCTGAAATTCTCTACTCCATCTAGCCTCTCTTTAACTCTGATATTGGACACCATATTGCAAATGGAAAACTAAATTTCCCAATTATGGCGTAGCATTTGTCTTAACATGCAGTTCACTTTAATAAATCCTTTTGTTTTGTTTTATATGGTATTGTTGTTGGGAAAAGTATCCAATACGGAATGACCCTATCCCACTCTAAGGGTGATAGTACCTCAGCAACAACTGAATGCAAAGCTATTCAAGATTACTTCTTTATGAGATGTAAGAAAGAGGAGAAAGGGATCCACTAACCGTAATCATCCGCAAATGGTTGATCCAATCTTCCCTCTTTGCTGCTTGCTCCCAGCTCCTTTCTCTTTCACTGGCCCAGCTACACAAAGATCCTGCAAAAGCACAAGAAAGGGAAACTACAAGAAGCATGCATCCATAATTGATTCAAGGATTAGAATAAATCAAATATACAAGCATCAATACGCCACAGAGACACATGCATATAGAAGAACCTCAAATGCTTTATTAATGGAAGAAGTAAAGTTCTGAGAGTGTTACAACCATAAGAGGCCCAATCCAGCAACACCTCCCAGCAGAAAGAAATCTCCTCTTCACCTCCTTCAAAGCAATCACCCAATAGTTCTATACTCAAACCAACAGCACTTCCTTATATTCACAAGATTCCAGCCTCCTTAGACCTCATGAGAGAGCTCTATATATAGGAGTTTTGGAGAAAGGATGAGTCAGCTTGAGGCTGGCATGAAGCTGACTAGTGTCCTCTCCCACTTCAGTTATTCTTCAGTTCTTGAGTCCACTTGGAGGTTCTTGCTTCCACTTGGAGATCTAGATCCTCTTACTCATCACAAGGCGAATTCCCTGATCCAAGTGTCATTTTGGAAGCTTCCTGGGCATTTGACACCTTGCAGAATGACTGTGCCACTTGGCCAATCTTGCCCAGCGCAGGTAGCCTTCATTAGATTTGACATTCAGCGCAGGTACAGAGTGGAGCAGTTGACATTCAGCGCAGATGCTCGGTGGAGCAGTTTACATGATCCAGAATTAGCTTGTTTTTGAGTGTTTTCAGGTGGAGAACTGATTTTCAGTGCTGTGGTTTGCTGACCTTGTTCCTCTAGGGGTAGGAACAACATGTTTAGGGACTTTGGATCCCTTAGATTATTGACATTTCATGCTTCATGCTGCAAGGCACAAAAATGTCTATAACAGTTGCCCCCTAAAGTATGAGGTCGTTTATCGGGTGAAATGCTTTATCAGGAGGATCCGAAGTTCATTCAATCGCTGAGAGGCGCCCTGTAATAGAATACAATACAATACATTATTTTTCATTCTGCTTTCATGATCTAGCTGAGGTGGGCATTCCCATGCTCAGCTTTATAAATTCATTTTGGTACATAGAACAGACGATCATCTGATGGTAGACTGATAATTCTCTGCTGAAATTATCATCCTTTGAGTAGGATGATCATCTGCTGCAATGATGTACACATCAAATGTCTTTATATCCTGAATATATATCGCAGCCCAGATGGATGAAACTAGATCCGGGGTCTTCAAACTCGTTCGATCTTCACTCTAAGTACAAGTCGATCCATGTGAGAATTGCGCTGAAGTCAAACATGGAAAGACATCGCTTGATTACCGGTCAATAATGTAAACCGTTAACAAGCGCGAGAGGAATCACCAATAATGACAATGACCCTCAAGGTACTGCAGTACAATTCACGTGGTGTGAATAAAGGACTTGGCGTCGAACACCACGCAAAATCTTCTGGTCGAAGGTCATTAATGTATACCTGTCGCCGGAAGTGAGAAACTTGCCATTGAGGCATGCAAGCTTCAAAGTACTGAGGGGTGTGTTCCTAGATCAACTTCTTGGATAATGAGCTGAAGTCGACAAGAAGCGATCCGTCAAAGGAGGGCCTTGATGAATCCCACATCAGTGACACGGAACGGAGCTAATGATTTTAGTGGAGGTGAAAACAATCTGTGAAATATGATTCAGGGTGGCAATCATGGGTGGATGAAGGATAATGTATGGCAGTGGATGGGACACGGTTGACTCTTTCTGAACAAAATCTCTTGAACATATAACGACACTGATGTGATGGATCGGTAGCATTACCCCAAATGTGGATGGTTTGGCGAAGACCATGGTGATGAGACCGGTGAATGAAACAACCCAACCCGATGTGATACGGAGGACAAAGTGTCATGTTCAAGAGCGACTTGCTACCATTAAAGCTTCGAGGTTCTCCCAATTTTTCCCCAGTCATTTCTGATCAGTACCTCTTTATTTTTGTCAAGCTTGAGGAGGATAACATATGCTTGTTCTATAACCTGCCCTTCGGGCAAGCCCATCGCTATGTTTTAATGAGCCTAGCGATAGGGAAACTCGTTCTCGTCTAAAGACAATTTTGTCGCTATTTAATCATTTTAACGAGTCTAACGACAAGGAAAACTCGGTCCTTTTCATTTTTAGAGAGTCTGAAAAGGTACAGAAATTTAACTCCAAAATTCCTTTTTCGTCATCTAATCCCTTAAGTCCGAAAAAGTATAAAACAATACAAAAGGGAGGAGTTTTCGATAATTTTAACGAGCCGAATAAAACAAGCGCTCGACCTTTTTGTGTAATAATCCCTCAGGTCCAAAAAGATTAAAATCTAGAGGAGGGATAGCTTTTCCGGTCACTTTAACGAGCTGGAAGACCAAAACTCGGCAAACTTTTCATATTTTACGAGTCAAGAGAAAAGAGCTCAAAGAAGACTCGTCTTTTGAGGAATGAGTGATAAACAGGGATAGCAGCAAATTCCAGGTACAGGTTGGAATTTTCCAATCACGGCAGTGTCACAAGGATGGCTAGGTGAAATCACTCTTCACAGCTGTTCCTCAAAATAGGTAAACAATCATATGGAGGTGAACGATTGGCCAAATGGAATGGAGGTGGCGGGTGCAAATACGACCAAGGCTTTTTATGGCTAATAAATTTACGATCACAATGGTTATTCACCGGAATAGGTTCATTTTTTAATGAGCTTAAACTCTGGTGGAAACTCGTGCTCACGCTTTTCTATTTTTTAACGAGCATAAATTCCACGGTAAAACTACTCGATCTTATGTTTATTTTTTAACGAGCATGAACTATGTGCTAAAACTGCTCGGATCTCGCTTTTCTATTTTTTAACGAGCATAAATTCCGCGGTAAAACTGCTCGATATACCAGTCATAAGATAAGAATGTCTCCTGCAAGATTCCAATTTTTATAGAGCTTGTACCTCACATAAGCTATGCTCCCTCACATCCTTTCTTTATGCAAGTTCGGAAACGGCTAATCTAAAAAACAGATAAATAACCGCTCCTAGCTTGCACTCCAAAAGGTTTGCATGCCCCCAGGTATAAAGTACAATTTCAAGGCTGCCCCTACTTATCCGATAAAACATTCGTTTTAAAGGGTGAGGCTTGCCTCTTTCTGGTTACCCAAAGATTGTTTTGTTAACACCATCAAACGAAAACACTTCCTCGGCACTGTCTACCGAAGTAGACAATGGTGACTGACCTTTGTCAAACAAGTAACCTTATCAAAAGAATCTTGTTCTAGAACAACTCCTCTTCCTTCCACGGACGAGGTACGGACTAGTCATATTCCTTCGCGGAAATTCTACCTTATACCCAAGGTTTCCTCTGCCCAAAGCAGACCAGGATGCATGCCCCCTGGGTTCCATTCCCATCTTTCCGAATCACTCGCACTCATCGGGAAGGAGGACTGGGGGTGGAGACATTTCTTGGGTGAATAGACCATTGAGGGTTGGTATTTGACTATTTGCGATGCGTGATCCCGGAAATGAAAGTTGGTCTACGAGCTTGACCATTCTTCCTTCATGTGGAAAACACATTACTCTAAAGAGTGAGGAGACTATAGCTCCCATGCAATATATATAGTCTCGTCCAAGGAGTAGGTTATAATCCAAGGGTCCTTGAACAACCATCATGTTCATCTGAACGGTCTTCCCTTTCAATGTAACAGGCACATTGGGGAGGATCCCTAACGGTCGACTGGTTCCTTTATCAAAACCCGGGAGATTTCTTATCTCAGGCAAAAGCTCCGGGGAACCCAGTGCTTTCCAAGCAATAGAGGAAAGGATACTCACAGATGCCCCTTCATCAATGATAGTTCTAGCCATTACCATCCTGTAAATTTGGACGATGATTCTGAATGGTATACTGGCTGGTAACCGGGGTCTACCTAGTTGGTTCCAATCAAAGGACACAACCAGGTTGCTTGGTGGTGGGACCGAATACACGGCCGAGTATGACCCTGATGATGTTCCTTCCTGCGATAAAGGAATGGGCGCATTGCCCTGATGCTCATCAGAATCTGTGTTGATGAAAAGAATCTGGATGGTGTCATCCTTATTCTCTTCAGTGAGGGTGTCATTTGAAGATGAATCTTCAGTGACGGTGACATTTGAGGATGAAACCTCTGAAGGAAGAACCGGGTCAACTGCCGTATTGACCTTTAGACTTTCGTCTGGTCTGGATTCAGTAGGTTCATTTTCAATGACTGACGCTTCAGCTGACCACTTGAGCAGGCCAGCTGTATTTTCAACCAACGAAGGACTTGGCACGAGTTTTTTGTATCCAGGAGGAAGCATTACCGGTGAAACCGGACGATCTTCCAAAACTCTCTTCGCTTCGTCTAAGAAGGGACAACGGTGGATGGCGTGATCGCCTTTACACAGTTTGCAGGGGGATCTTGCTCCCCCTCTTTGTCTTGAACCTCCACTTTCGCTGGTTGACGGTAAGCATTCAACATGGCTATCAGAGGTTGATGCTCCTGAATTGTGCAAACGAGGTGACCAGTCCCTTAGTATCCAGGGAATACAGGGACAATCTCTATGGAAGTGGTCTCCTCTACATATGACACATCGCGATTTAGGCCCGGTCTGTGCTGTGTGTGGATTTTTGTCAGATGTCTTTTGCTTGCCCCCAGTCGCCTTAGGCTCCTTCTTCTTCTTCTCCTTCTTCTCCATGGGAGCTTGGCTTTTGCCGGCTCTACCTTGCGAAGATGAAGGATTAGAGGAAGAGTTATAGGAAGTAGAAGGCTGGTGGGTAGCTCTGGACTCATCTAACTGTTGACTCGACTGTTCAGGAACCATGGTGGTCTGAACTACATTGGTTGAGAATAGCCAAATAGGCAGGCCAATTGTCAGTCCTGGAAGCGACAATGTGGCCATGTGGGGCGCACCAACTTCTCCCCAAGAAGAGAATGGACTAGGATTTCCATCATGTGGAATTCCTTGGTTGGGGCATTCCATGTTCTCAACCTAAGATCAACGGGGGAATAGGAGGTGATTATGTTCCGTTTAAAATAAATTTTATAACGACGCTTTAGACACAACTTGCTTTTTCACTTTTTAAGAGTCGAGAAAAAGCTAAAGATGACTCTAGTCTCCTTCGATGTTTTAACGAGCCCGAAGTGACAAATGCTCGGATGGACTTTTTCAGTTATAGAGTTTGAAAAAGGCCAAAAGAAACTGCTCTGGAGTTCTAGGCAGAGGGTGTGCCAAACTTTTCGCAAAACCACAGAATACGTTTTACGGTACGAGTGGTCGATCTTCGTGAATGCTGTGTTCACTGCATTGCGATCAGTAGGGCGGCCGACATGGTTTCCTATGGATAAAGGCTTTGTTCCTATAAGGGTCTCCCAATATATACGCGACGGTACGTGGGAGCACAAGTCCGTATTGATACTTATCGCTTCACCGTGGAGGAATCACCCAACCACTCAACGCTAAGATATCACGTTTAACGACGCCGGAACACGTCTCTAGCTTAGACCTCTATGTGTTTGCGTTATGTTTCAATGCGTTGTTATGTAAATTAAATTTATTTTAAGGTTGATCTTGTTTAGCAGTTTGCCTTTATGGATCACCACGAGATGTATGATAACACTCCTAAATGCAGTCTAAGATGATAAGCAAGCTTTTCAATCTTTCAACTTTGAAAATCTTAACTACTAAGGGAAAAGAAAGATAACATCTTTTCACACAGATCATAGAGCACACACTAATGCACTTTTTCCTAAATCAACATGCAAGTTGTCATAATGCACATGCACAATGCAAGTATTTCTTTTCTCTTTCTTAATGTTTGTGCGACACAAAAAGAAAGCTGTTGTATAATTTCGAATTCAATTTCAAGTGAAAGCAAACAAGCTTGTCCAAAATCGAAAGACACCTTAAGATTTACTTGTTTCGACACTAGAAATATATAAACTCAAACCATATGACGAAAGCAAAAGCTCAATCAGCTATGAACAACAAACAAACTAACTCTTAAGATCAATACGACACTTTATCACAAGTCTAGATCTAAGAGGCCACAGCAAGACTAGTTCACTTTCGTTATGGGAAACTGTAAATGATACAAGAAATACACAAAGAACAAACACAGTTTCTTTATACAACCGAGGTGGAATAGTGGCAAGGAAAGTTGGTTTCAGATAGGCACATTGACTGGTAACAGGCAACAAAAACAAGAGTGAAAACAGGGCAAGAAACAGCAGGAAACCCCAGTAGCACAAGGCAAGACTGGTCCAGCGCAGGTGGTACACAGGCAGTTTGACCTTCAGCGCAGGTAGCCCCTTCGGGAACTGCGCTGAAATGCAGACAGCCTTCACACAGCCTGCACTAAAGAACGAAACTTTCGTTTCTCTTGGTTTCCGGGTCACAGATTGCTCAAAAATTCACAGTTTTTGGCCAAATCAGAAGCTATCAGTCAAGGACACACTAAGGGATGGCAAGGAGGATGAAAAGCTATCACTAAGAGCTTATTAGAGTCCTTGTGGATCAGCTCTTCAAATCATAAACTTGCCCAAAAACTGAGCTAGACTAGCTGCCCTCTACTTCGCATTTGAAAGATCCAAATGCAGTTCGATTCGGTACTCCCTTTGTTTATGAAATGAATAGAAAAAACACAAACAACCAACAAGATACGATCCCCAGCGGAGTCGCCAATTTGTTGTTGGGAAAAGTATCCAATACAGAACGACCCTATCCCACTCTAAGGGTGATAGTACCTCAACAACAACTGAATGCAAAGCTATTCAAGATTAGTTCTTTATGAGATGTAAGAAAGAGGAGAAAGGGATCCACTAACCGTTATCTTCCGCTAATGGTTGATCCAATCTTCCCTCTTTGCTGCTTGCTCCCAGCTCCTTGCTCTTTCACTGGCCCAGCTACACAAAGATCCTGCAAAAGCACAAGAAAGGGAAACTACAAGAAGCATGCATCCATAATTGATTCAAGGATTAGAATAAATCAAATATACAAGCATCAATACGCCACAGAGACACATGCATATAGAAGAACCTCAAATGCTTTATTAATGGAAGAAGTAAAGTTCTGAGAGTGTTACAACCATAAGAGGCCCAATCCAGCAACACCTCCCAGCAGAAAGAAATCTCCTCTTCATCTCCTTCAAAGCAATCACCCAATAGTTCTATACTCAAACCAACAGCACTTCCTTACATTCACAAGATTCCAGCCTCCTTAGACCTCATGAGAGAGCTCTATATATAGGAGTTTTGGAGAAAGGATGAGTCAGCTTGAGGCTGGCATGAAGCTGACTAGTGTCCTCTCCCACTTCAGTTATTCTTCAGTTCTTGAGTCCACTTGGAGGTTCTTGCTTCCACTTGGAGATCTAGATCCTCTTACTCATCACAAGGCGAATTCCCTGATCCAAGTGTCATTTTGGAAGCTTCCTGGGCATTTGACACCTTGCAGAATGACTGTGCCACTTGGCCAATCTCGCCCAGCGCAGGTAGCCTTCATTAGATTTGACATTCAGCGCAGGTACAGAGTGGAGCAGTTGACATTCAGCGCAGATGCTCGGTGGAGCAGTTGACATGATCCAGAATTAGCTTGTTTTTGAGTGTTTTCAGGTGGAGAACTGATTTTCAGTGCTGTGGTTTGCTGACCTTGTTCCTCTAGGGGTAGGAACAACATGTTTAGGGACTTTGGATCCCTTAGATTATTGACATTTCATGCTTCATGCTGCAAGGCACAAAAATGTCTATAACAGGTATGAAATACCATTGGCCAATGGTTTACTAAAAACATGGACCTATAAACCACAAACCATAAAAGAAAATTACAAAATGATATGTAAATTCTTTTTTATCTAGTAACATAAATTTTGCAGATCGGTAACAAATTCATTTTATTAACTCGTTTTGGAAAAAAACTTGTGCTCTTTAACATAGCTCTAATACCATGTTGAATTCTTTCTTATTTTCAGATCTTGGCAATTATTGCCTTATGATCAATAATTACACACTTGAAAATTCTCAATGTTTCTATTTTTATCTTTTATGATTGAGTAAACATTATTATATTGATATAAGTTATATGTGATACTTATTGATATATGATTACAATTGAGGACCCTGATATATATACGTAGTCATTAATGGACATATCCTTTGTCTTTTCCTTTTTTATATATTATTTAGTTACTCATTATTCATAGTTATATATTATATTATATATATGATATGTATATATATATATATATATATATATATATATATATATATATATATATATATATATATATATATATATATATATATATATATATATATATATATATATATATAATATATAAATATATATTGTTATAAAAAATATAATATATATTATACATTATTTCCTGAAAGGGAATACCTTCATCTACAATATAAAACAACAACACGTTCATGTACACTGTTAAACTTCAAATGAAGGTGATCACTTTGGACGTTAATCTCTAAATGTGTTTTCTTCCTTTATCAAATAAATTTAGTGAACTTAATGATTAATATATTATTGGTTGTATAGTCATTCCTTAAATCATTAATATCAAATTTAAAATCCTCTGGTTTTACACCAATTTACACCTTTGGCTTAACAATTCCAATGGTATTATATGCAATCACATATAAACACTAGGTCATCATGGTTTAATTTTCTATTATGTCTAATTACCTTTCACAAAGGGTTGGCCAATCTAAATACTACTTGATCTTTCTTATCGTAGATTCACCCTTGTTCAAGTTGGACAAGAGATTCTTCCACTTCAATTTTAACTTGTTAAATAATGTCTTTAGTTTAGACTTTGAAACACTTGGAAAGGCTTCTACCATTTTTTTCCATCAAAAGTTTTAAATGTGTGTTGTTCCATGGCAACAACTTCTTTTAATAATAGGGGAACAAAACTTGATAAGTTTCTCTATGTGAATTTTTACTATATCTTCAACCAACTCATGAAACAATGAGTGAAAGTTTATCAATTAGAACCTCTATTAGATAATTCTAACTTCTTCTGTCAAGATTTACACAATCCTTCTCAAGGCCCGCCTATAACATTTCTTCTTATACATCAATTATTATCTTTAAGTATTTAAACCTTTGAACATTTTCCAAGTTTATAACTTATCACTCCTCACAAAATACGACTGTTAATGACACCTTATCTCGATATTTTAAAATTATATAGGTCATCACTTAGCTTTAACGAATCACCTTGCTTAATCCATTCATCAATATATTTTTGGGGACCTACCACCTAAGAGAGACCCCTTAGTACTATCACATAAATTAGTCCTAGAAATCATTATATTTTCACAGTTCTCTTCAAAATTTAATGTTATACACCTTAAAGAATTTTATGAACTTGATTAGCTATTCTAATCCTGAAATTTCAGATTTTTTTATTCACATTAACACCTTATTTTATTATCACTAATCTTGGACTTACCATAAAATACTACCTATATGATAAGGCCTTGTTTTTTCCCTTTTTCCGCTTACAAATTTTTCTGAATTTATAATTTTTTGCTCTTTATTCCAACCATGTAGATATTCATGGGTTTATTACCCCCACAATATAATGTTTCCATTCTTCCTACCATTCCCTAAAATGACCTTCATCATAATCACATTTTAACTGGTTGATTCATAATATTTACTCCTTAATACGGTTTTTTCTTATTTTGACCTTATAGAGATCCTTATCCTATTCTTATATGGAAATACCTATGTGATTTCTCAACCATTTTCCACAAGTTTACTTATGCATAGATAGCTCAAGAGTGTTAAGTTATTCAACCATGTTTTTCCCCAAATATAGATCTTCAATTCTATCATAGAATAGTCTATTACTTCTTGTTGATTATTTACACTCGTCTGTGAGACCTCTACTCACTCACTTTAAGTATCCTTATATACTCTTTTATATTCATCCCCTCCTTCACCCTTCCTCCTTAGGTAACTTCATCATATGTACACTACAACATTGGGATCAATCTTAGAAAATTTCCTTCATTTCTTAAAGCACTGGTTGATACACTTGTTTTTATATCATCTCATTATAGTAATACATTTAATAACCAAAAATTTATTGATTCTCAACTTCAATGTGTGATTATTGTATTTTTCTCCCACTCTTTAAAAAGAGATGACCTTGGATCAAAGCCAATATCAATTTTGGTATCCTTTAAACTACTCATATTTCAATAATCATCAAGGTTTCTTCATATAAAATTCAATCACTCCACATGGCTAGCTTCACAGGGTTTTGAAAGTATTCCAAATTCTCTAATTAGTAGTTTGGACCAATAATTCTCTATTTATGTAATTCGATAATATAATTCTTATATATCCTAGTTTAATTAAGGGTAAAAGAAGTTTGCTTATTTCTTTTCGTTCCGAGTTGAATTTGTTAATATATTTTATAAATGATTTTAGGAAGGTAAAATATTTTTCAATAAAATTCTTGATTCTCTATAAATTTTATATTGTACATATAATATATTACCTTGATGAAAGGGAAATATGACCATTGATAAACCTTAATCCACCCATAATCATCCAATTTGACTACAAGCAATAATATGGAGAAATTATTTACCTCCTCTCATTCCTGTCAACACTAAATTACCATTTACAAACAATGTCATTATTAGTGGGTCGTTATATAGTAATCATCATTCCTGTGAACATGCAAATCTTACTTGCGATTTTCGAGTTGTAACACTACCTAGATCTTTTTGACCAAAAAAACGTTTTAGGGATAACTCTCCACCCAACCATAGGCTCAGCTGCATAGAATCTTTTTACAGTTCAGCACCCCAAGTTCTTAATCACTTACTACAACTATTGACTCGTTTGTCGCAAAAAGAATGAATAAAGAGGATTGGAAAGGGGATTGTTTTTCTTTGTTCTAATTTACCTTAACTCAACATTTTTCTTAATTTAACCCTTGCTTATTTTTATTTTTTTTTGTTAACTTTAATTATTCTTAGAATTTGCTTTTATATATTTATTGGAAACATTGGTTATTATTTATAATTTTATTTATTTACTATTATTATCTTTTAACATACATTGTTTTATTATTATACATGTCACAAGAAAAATATTACGAATCAATTTTTGCATTGACTTGGTATTAATTTATTTTTTACCATATTTTTTTAAGCTACTCAATAACTTAACCTTATAAAATAATAATAATTGTTATTTAAGAATATCTAAATTAATTCCTTATAAAATAAAAATAATTGTTATTTAATAATATTGAAATTAATTTTTCTCTCATATGATTTGTTGGCATCATTCAACTGTTATTTTCTAATGATGCCATCTGTTGTGAGGATGGTACTACAATGAAGTCTACCTAATGTATGTACCTACCTCTATTACCTGTACTCTCTGACTTTAACCACCTTATCTCGAGATAGTACATTGTCCATTCATTCAACATGGTGTATGTCACTCTAGACCACTAACACTTTTACCATGTACAAATCCAGTTGCAAGTACCCAACTCTATTATTCTAGAAAAATATGCTATTACTATCAGTGTCTAATTTCGCTGAGACATACTTACAAATGGATATTTCTAATCAAATACTTGATTACTATCAGCATCTAATTTCACTGGGACATATGATTGCCTTGGGGGTTCGTGTCCATTGAATCATTATTTTTATAAACCCATATCTTCTCTCTTTTTATTCAAATGCCTATTATTCCAAATCAGTGATTACATTTACATTGGTAAGTAAATTTCATTAATCTCATCTTGAATCGGTCCCTAGTACATTCTTCAGTCGCGACCAAGAGTTCATCAATTTCCCATGCTTGGCAAACCCCCAAATGATTGGGGCAAATAATATAATTATCTTAAAGATCCATAAATCATAAATAATGCATAAATTTTGTCAGATCCATAAATCATAAATAATGGATAAATTTTGTCACTTGGGGTGACCAGTCCAATCTCATTTGTGCAAAATATTTGTTTGCAACCTGGATGCAATAACTTCATGACTAGATTTCACATGAACCCTCCAGAGGATGAGGTTTTTTTCAATGAGAAAAAAGCTTTATATTATATAAACTGGAAAATAAGTACAGAATAGAAACCATTACATATCATTCTAAAGATGATTGGAAAAAACATGTTTTCCATTTCTCATAAGGGGAGCAGGTGAGAGCTATCATGTTGGAACTATATATTGATCATCAAAAACAAGATCGTATAACCTTGGAGCATAAAGCTTTAGTAGTTCCAGGGCAGTGGGTATCCCCTTTTGTACAACAAAATTGCATGTATAATTTAGAGCAGTAATCAAAATTTACATATACAGGAAAAAAAAAAAAAAAAAAGAGAAAATCAAAATTTTGCAGAAAAAAGAGAGGCTTGGATTTAACTCGGAAATAGGAAGTCCCCCATGTCGTATGTATTGTGCTCCCGAGTGATCTCCAAGTACCAGCTGCTAGGTGCTCCAAGCAGTTCTTTTCTTGATAAGTTGTCTGCTTCCATGTTCTGGGATCTGTGTATGTGCTGGATTGTATAGTCTCCCTAAAGCTGCCAAAGGAGCTCTATTCTCTTGAGCCATCCTTGTAATATAGGATCTTCGAGTCCCCATATATGTGCAAGTGTGGGATATCTAGAAAGTTTTTGAACCACAAGAGACCTCATTTACGAAAAAAAAAAAACATAGGGTACATAAACTGTGATTTATTATGCACCTGTGGGTTATAGCTCGGACGATTGGGTTTTGAAAAGAAAACAGAGACCTGTTGAAAGTCACCCCTTGAGTTCTGAAACAGATACTTGTTCTGCCAATTCCAGATGGCCCATATAATAAGTAATGGAATGGCCCTCCAGGAGAATTTTTGAGTGCTCCACCACATCAGAGATTCGTTGATGGAGGAATGCAATATATACTGAAAACCAAAAATTTTACATAGTTTTAGGTATGTTGAAATTGCTATGATTATTGTTTTCAGTGTCACTTTTACATATAGAACATATACCCGACCTTTTCCATTTATTTTTCTGTAAGTTCTCCCAGATGAGATTCTTATTGTGAAAAACCAACCATGGAAAGGAGATAATTTTATTTGGAATTCCTATTTTCCAAAAGGAAAAATGGAATTGTAGATATGCTTGCAATGTTGATACCCTGGAGAGAGAGAAATAAGTATCAGCAACAATGATATTATCAGTTGTCATCTTGCCCTTCCATGTGATTGAGTCTCAGGGTCCCGTGTGGCAGATGCCAATGTTTTTTATATTTGCTATAATATTGTTCCACTGCAGGGCCATGTGGCCATTTAGGCCAAGAGTGTGGGCCTTTTTCCAAATAGGAATTGGACCTTGCCAGTCAGTTATAGCTTGACCCCAAAAATAAATGCCCTGTCCATTTAGGTGAATTTTTATGTTCTCGAGGATGGAGCATTCCTCCCCAGCACCAAGGATTGGGTCAACAACAATGAGAATACAATTTCCATTTTGAAATTTCCATGTAAGTTGTTGAAAGAAACATTTTTCCATTTTCCAGAAGCTTTGCCAAATGGCAGAACCCTGCTTGATGCCTATGGTGCCTTTCCTGTACCAATACTTGAAATCTTTATTTCTGAGGTATTTTTGTTGGATGATATTGCTCCAGGGGCCATTCCCAAATAAGCCCCTCCATAAGGATTTCATCAATAGCGTTCTTCCAAATCTGCGAAGGTCCATAATCCCCCATCCACCCAATTCCTTCTAGAGAGTGATGCTGGCTAGCCTGGTGAGATGGTATTTTTTCTTTTCATGGCTCCCTCCCCATATGAAGTTTGTTGTAAGGTAGTTTAGATCCTTGACAATGGATGCAGGGATGTGGTATAGATGAGCCCAGTAAACTGCCAACTGTGCTAAAACTACTTGGGAGAGGACAACTCTCCCACCCAGTGAAAGGCATCTGAACTCCCACCCAAATATCCTTTTGAAAAAGCAGTGAATAATCCATTGCCAGTCAAGAGATTTGTAACAGCGAGGCTTTAAATGATATCCAAGATATTTCATTCCCTTTTGAATAGGCATTGCCTTGATACCAAATAAATCTTCAATATATGTAATAATCTCCATGTCACAATTTCCGTGGTATATTACAGATTTTCCATTGTTTATGTGTAATCCTGTAGCATTTGCAAATTTGTTAAGAATATTAAAGAGACATAACTAGGAAAAGCGACAGAGCATACCCAAGATCAAAATATCATCTACAAAAAGACTGTGTGAAATGTTGTTGTTGTTGCCTATCATTAGTTGGTGGAACCATTCCTCCATTACCGCTCTTTTTATGTGCAGACTTAGGCAATCCATTACCAGAATGAAGAGTAGCGGGGAAAGTGAGCATCCCTGCCGCAAACCTCTAGCAGCTCAAAAATATTTAGTTGGATAACCATTTATTAGGACAGCGTAATTTACATTGTCAACACATGCCATTATCCAATTTATACATCTAGGACTGAGTCCAATTTTGATAAAGACGCATCCGAGAAAACCCCAATCCAGGCAGTCGTATGCCTTCCTCAGGTTGATTTGGAAGATAACCGCATTTAGAGTCCCTTTAATCTATGTTTTGTAAAATATTAATGTAATGGTATTACACATACAATATCTAAAATTGCTACTCAGTATCCAAATCAAGTAATTAGAAGCCCTGTTCAAATGCCGAGTGGATAACTCCATGACTCCTATCAGGCCAGGTAGTAACTCCACGAAATTAACTCATATTATTCCTTCAGGTAGGTCTTTATTATATACATGAGGGAGACTGTTCACTTCATCTCCTGATGACTGTTCATATTTCTTATTTATTTATTTACATCAATTGTATTTATTCAGCCAATCCTGATGATTAGGTGCCAACATTCCCCCCCTTAACCTGAAGGGATGTTGGTGAGTCCAAGCATTATTCTGAATCGTTCAAGATTTTCTCTTCCAAGCGCTTTGGTGAAGATGTCTGCAATTTGCTTATTAGTGGAACAATGACGGAGATGGATTGTCTTGGCCTCAACATGATTTCGAATCAGATGATATTTAGTATTGATGTGCTTTGTTCGATCATGGAACTTTGGGTTCTTGGCCAACTTTATTGTAGAGGTATTGTCAATAATGAGTGGAGTTGATTGTACTTGTTTTACCTGCAAATCTTCAAGAATTTTCCTGAACCACACAATTTCTTTTGTTGCTTCAGCTGCTGCCACGTATTCTGCTTCTATTGTGGAATCTGCTGGAGCTGATTGTTTGCGTGATCTCCAAGAGACAGCTCATGATCCAAGACTCATAGCATATCCTGAAGTAGATACCCCAGTTTCTTTGTCTCCATCGAAGTCTGAATCAGAGTATTCAATCAAGCTGAAGTCGTCCACCTGTGTATACTTTATTCCAAAGTCTTGAGTTCCCTTCAAGTACCTTAGAACTCTTTTTGTAGCAGACCACTGTCCCTCACAAGGCTTTTGCATAAACCTGGAGAGGATTCCAACAACAGACGAAATGTCTGGTCTGGTAGTAGTTAGGTAGTTGAGACTTCCTACAAGTTGTCTATACTTTGTTGTATCCTCAAATTCTTTTCCTTCAATAGCTGTGAGCTTTAAGTTTTGTTCCATTGGAGTAGTAAGAGGATTGCATTCTGTCATGCCAAACCTGTTCAATAGATCTCCAATGTATTTCTTTTGAGAAAGAAATATGGACTTCGGATGTTGGGTTACTTCAATACCAAGATAGTAATGAACATAGCCCAAATCAGTCATTTCAAAACTTTTCCCCAATTCCTTATTTATGGATGCAATGTAGCTTTCATTGTTCCCTGTCATTAAGAGATCATCTACATATACCATAAGATATAAAACTGTTTTGCCAACTTTCTTGACAAATAAAGTTGCATCATCAAGATCATAATGTTTGAAATTGAGTTTCAGAAGATGCTCAGTTAGTTTTTCATACCATGCTCGTCGCGCTTGTTTGAGGCCATACAAGGACTTCACCAGTTTGCATACTTTATGTTCATGTCCTTTCACAACAAATCCTTCAGGCTGGGACATAAAAACATTTTCTTTTAGATCTCCATTCAAGAAAGTAGTATTTACATCCATTTGATGGAATTTCCAAACGTTCTGAGCTGCTAGGGCAAAGAGTGTCCGGATGGTAGCCCATTTTGCTGTGGGGGAAAAATTCTCCTCCTAATCGACCCCTTCCTTCTGTGCAAAACCTTTTGACACAAGCCTAGCTTTGTGCTTGTCAAGTGAGCCATCAGCTTTATGCTTGTTCTTGTAGACCCACTTGCAGCCAATTGGTTTGGTTCCTAATGGAGGATCAACCAGATTCAAAGTGTCATTCTTTATGAGGGCATCATACTCCTTTTGCATCGCTTCTTTCCATTCATCATGAGAAGCAGCTTCTTTGAAGGAAGTTGGTTCAAAATCTGTAGACAAGTTCAATTCAAAATCATAAGAAACATCCATATCAACAGGTGAATTAGAGTCATCTACATCACCTCCATTTTTCCGGTTTAAATTTCTAGTTCTGTCTTTCCAACCTCATCAGGATGAACACTTTCAAGTGTCTTTGTCAGCCACTTTGGGGGACCTTTTTTAGATGGTCCAGGCTGCTCCGCTGATTGAGTTGGGACTGAATCAAGAAAGAGTCTCCCAATTATGTCAATCACATCACTTAAATCATCATCCATTGTTAGAGTTTCATGTAGGGGAGAGTGTTCTTCAGAAGAAGATTCCACATGTTGATCTAGTATAGGAATCTCCCCTTCAAAATGTGGAATCTGATTATCAAATTCTTGAAATTATTTTCCTTTTGCGAATCTATTCAAGCAATCAAGTTGCCGCTCAACAACATTGTCAGTTTTGGATGATTCAAGAAAAATCACATCTCTAGATACAACAAACTTTTTATTTCCTTCATCATAGAGATGGTATGCTTTGGAGGTGTTTGAATACCCCAGGAAGATACACTTATGACTTCTAGCACCAAGTTTATTTCTATGTACCTTTGGTATCAAGGCATAACAGGTGGAACCAAAGACCCTGAGATTTACCGAAGGAACATGTCCATACCACATTTCATATGGAGTCTTGTTTCTAATAGCATAAGATGGACATCTATTCTTTATATATGCAGCACATAGAACAGTATCAGCCCAAAACATTATCTTTTTATTTTTTAAGAAGAGCATGGATCGTACCATATTTAAGATTGTCCTATTCATTCTTTCAGCTACACCATTCTGTTGGGGATTATAACGCACAGTTGTTTGATGTTTCATCCCATGTTGGCGAAGATAATTTTCAAATTCATTTGATGTGTATTATTTTCCATTATCAGTGCGAATAGACCCAATATGAGAGTGTGCATCATTTTCAATCCATTTATGAAAATTCTTGAATATTTGAAAAGCATCAGATTTGTTCTTCAATAAATAAACACAACACATTCTGGTGTAGTCATCAATAAATGTCATCATATATTTATTTCCATTTCCAGAAGGAACATGCATTGGACCACATAAATCTGAATGAATGAGTTCAATTTTTCTATGTGCTCTTGAATGTGAATCATGAAAATACTATTTGTTATGCTTTCCTAGAATGCAAGCATCGCATTGCTTAAGTTTCCTAGGAATTGTAGGCAAACCAGCAACACCATTTTCTTCAATACGTGGAGTTTGTCATAGTTCAAATGTCCAAATCTAGCATGATATAATAAACTTGATTGAAGTGTACCTTCTTCATGATGAGAATTGTATGAGAAATGTTTTGCATGAGCAAAGGTTCCTTGCAGCTTGAGAAGCCTTTCTTCTTCTATTCCCCTCATGACAAGTGAGTGGTCAGATGCTTTTCTTACCTCAAGCTTGCCATCAAACATATGAATGGAATGACCTTGCTGGTGGATGTGGACCAAGGAAAACAAGTTTCTCTTGAGCTGTGGGAGATAGAGAACATGATGCAAAAGAAAGTCTAGAAGACCAGGCAATTAAAGCCTGATTGTGCCAAGCCCTGATGGCTTGATTTTTGATTGGTCTGCAAAGTATACTACTCCATCGACATTGTCAGTAAATTCTTCAAAAGAATCTTTTCTATGAGTCATGTGGCAGGTTGCTCCTGAATCAAGTAACCAATCATTTTTCCAAGAAGCAAGTGAAGCATTAAATAAATCTTCATTTACTTCAATATTACATTGTGCCACAACATAATGATCGGATTCAGGTGCTTTACCTTTGTCTGTACCATTAGTTTTACCTTTCTGTTGGTTTCTTTGCTGCTCAATTTTGTCCCATGGTAGCTTGCATGTAGAGGCATCATGTGATCCATTTCTTTTGCAGCGTATGCAGTGCAAATCTGCCTTTTCTCCTTGAGAGTGTTTGCCCCCCCTGCCTCTGAAATATCTTCCTCTTCCTCTTCGACCACCTCTTCTTCTGGAAGAATTTTTAGTAGGATTCTTTTCTTTATGAGCAAGGCACACAGTCTCTTCAGAAGATTCAGGAGTTTTCTTCTTTCCAAAAGCTTTCTCTCTTTCAGCAAACTTTTTCACAAGAGAGTCAAAGGTGATATCTTTGAGATTTCCATTTGCTTGCAATGACACAAGATAATTGGAATAAGTAGGATAAAGTGCCTTGAGAAAAGCGATAAGAAGAATATCCAATTCAGCCTTAGTGGATTTGATTTCATGCATTATAGACTTTACTTCAGATGCAAGAGAAAGAGGATCATTATTTTGCAATTCAAGAGTGAAGAGTTTAATCATGAGTTGAACAACTTCAAGTGCTAAATGTGAGTCATAGAGTTCTTTCAGCTTTTGTAAGGCTTCAAAAGCAATTGAAAATGGTGAAATATGGCGACTCACCTCTTCATTTATAGATGTTGCGATTAATGCATAAGCTTTGCTTTTCTTGTTTTCCCAAATGACAAGTTCTTTGTCTGAGGTAGGTTGTTCTGCCTCTTTGTCTCAATCTCCGACACACACTCCTTTCCACGACTCATTGAAAATGAGGGTGTGTTTTATCATCTGGAACCACTCAGGATAGTTCTCCTTGCCAGTGAGAACTATTCCCACAATGGATACGATTGAATGCATTCTGTAACAAAAAACTTCTGCTGCAAAATTTTACTCTTAATGGGAAAAAATATACATCTGATATGATGGGACAGCAGATTCAAATGTCAATCCGCATTCATCTGGACAGCGTTAAAGTATAGAATATGGCAGTGTTTAAACAACACATATATGGCAACGTTAAACAAGATCACTCCATTAATACACGGGAGAGCCTACATTCAATGTACAACACAAATATCAAACTTCACCTATTACAGACCACAGTATTGCCAACAAAAGCAGAAAAAAATATATTCACTGTGTATACATCTAGAAAATCTCATCCACAACGAGAACAAACACAAAAAAAAATATTGCTGCCGGAACACTGCATTACAACAACAGCGATATATCATGGAGCGATACCTAATCTCTGCTTCTCGCTGGTCTGACCTGCTCGCTAGAATTGTTGGAAATTTAGTGAGCTCAATGCTAGCATCACAAACATAGTGTCCCCTTAAAGGGAATTCAATGCACAAAAAATTAAATGGCATTCAATGTACATGAGAACGTAGAACTACAAATATACATATGCACCATTAATATGCATACGCATCATATGAAATTTCACGGTAGGGCATCTCACTGTAGCAGAGTAGGTTCACAAAGGCAAAGTCATTCTATCTTCCACACAGAATATTGACTATCAGAAAAATCAACGCACAGACCAACTTATGCACAATCTCACAGTGAGCAACAATGCATAAAATCCAACAATTTACTACAAGAAAGAAAGAAATGTTTGTTGTATACAGTGAAAACGTTTGACCACCATACGTGTGGCTGCGTGGAGGATCACTTGTTTCATACCACACTTGGCGACCTGTTCGAAGCAGCCCTCACGTCTCATGCAAGTGCACAACACTCCCTCAAACTTCAACAACACACTCTCTCATCTGAGTTCCTTCACGCTAATACCTAGACTATGGCACGAGTTTGAAAATCAAGGGTGGTACACTATATAGAAATGGGCACAGGATTTCAGCGAAGGAGGTTCAATCATGTGGAGAACGCTTTTTCTAAAACCACCCTCAAAGGTGTCAAACCTGAAATATGGGCAGAATAGGAAAATAGACAGAAAATTGAGTTACAAGGGCAGAAGTACTAAAATTAGCAGTGGCTCTCATACCATGTCAGGCTAGGTAGTAGCTCCACGAAATTAATCACCATAGTTTATTTCCGAAGTGCAAACCATGAGTAAGGAATATATTCTATTTATTATTTTCAAAGAAAGAAATACATAAAATTATTCTTCACATCTAGCTAAATCTCTCAAGGTATCTCCACACATTTTCCAAAGTTGTCAAAATTGCATACAACGAACTGCTCACGTAGAACTAAGAGATTCAAGTCCGATGAAGACTGCACTAAAGCATTCAAAATATCTCCACATGTTTACCCAAATACTCAATATTGCAGATAATTAAACGCTGGCCTACAGGACACAACTTCGAATGCTATGGAGACTGCAAACTTAACGACTCTTTCTTTCATTCCCCTTCTATCAGCTCTTCTGCAACATCTCGTCCTCTTTAGTGCTTCGTATGGATCCATTAGACTCTCCCTTAGTGTACGAAATTCACAAACTGGGATAGAGGCCTGAGAACGACATCCCTAAAGAATTTACGAGGCCTGAGAATGTTGTCCCTCGAAGAATTTATGAAATGGTCTCTATTAAGTTTTTTGAACAACAAAAAACTGTTTGGAAAAGCTGCAGGAAAAAAGCGAGCTTAATTTCTATCAATATCTCATTTGATTGTGTGATGTAGTCTGGTTCGAACTTCACACTTTCTGGTATAATATGGGTAGACGAACCTACTCTCATTCTGCCTCTATTTTAGAGGAGAAAATCAAGGCATATACACAAATGGGCACGATTGATAAAGTCACTCTCAAAATACTGATTCAGACAAATCATAAGAGTGAGCACCAAAATTTGTGCCAAGTGTAACACTCAGTCCTTGCAATGGTACTCTGACGTAGAATCAACAAAAAAAACCATACATCCATTCAAAAAACCATAGAGCCATGTATTTTTCTACGTGTACGGTAAGAGAGAACTTAGTTAATTTTGCTATTGGCAGCGATCTGCGTAATGGCACGTGGACAATAATCTATACACTGGCAAAACAAAGTGTCAAACATGGTGCCATTGGCTTTTTACTTTTGAATTCTATATGTTTTTTCATTTTTTTTAATATATATTTTTAACGATTAAGTAATATTTTTCATTATTAAAGAATATTTTCATTATGTAGACAAACTCAATATTTTTTAAAACAATTAACATTTTAAAATTCTAATATGATAACAAAATGAAGTATATATACATTGATTCAAATAACTGGACCAGGGTTGGAATTTGACGAACATTTTGCTCGTCAAGTACCATTTTTCCGGTAAAATACTTTTAAAATTTTTACATGCGCGTTAATCGTGATATGTTTTGAAATTTTCAAAACGTATTTTCGCTAGGTTGATTTTATCCAAAAACGTCATTAAGAGCTGTTGGAGGGAACTATTTCATTAGACGAAGTTTCCCACTACTCCTCGGCAGAACTATTTCATTAGACGAAGTTTCCCACTACTCCTCGGCAGAGGTTTTGAAAATTTTTAGGGAAGTTCAGCATCTCATAATGCAGCTTTCAGGCGGAGAGCTCAGTATTGAGGATGGTGTTGCGTTGAAATGGGAGGCGGAAGTAGGCAGTGCTGCGGAGAGCTGTGTAATTTTTGGGTTGTATTACTGGTGAATAAGAGTTTGAAAAGTGGTTACTGAGAGGAAATACAACTCTAATGGTCTGAAGCGATTAGAGGATGATAATGGCAGTATATCTGACTTATTTTACATAAACAGTTCACTGAAATTGAGAGACACGTCGGCGATAAGCTCATTGGTTGCGTCTTCGACACTGGATTACTTACTGAAAGAAGTTATTCACGACCATACCATTTTTGAGACCTTGGTTTTGAGACGGCCAGGGGACTCTCTCTATGGAAACTTAAGTGAACAACTCTGTCAGTTTCAGGATAAGCCCCTGGCAGCTTCGCGATCTTTGAATAAAATACAAGTGTTGACCCTAATTATGAAATTGAGGTCTGGTTTTGGAGCTTTTCAGTGGCACCGTGATGCAGGGTGCAACTCTCATTACCATCACACCGAGTAATCAGACTCACTACGAAGAAGACAATGTGTTGATGGGATGGCTGAAGCAGATCAATCGAGGGAATTCTCATCAAGATGTAACAAATGAGCATGGTTTATGGATTGAAAATGCAGTAGATGTCGACCTTGGATTTTTTTCTAGGGTATTTGTCGAATGGTTTCTATACACGGAATGGTTTCATCGAGTATGTTATCAAGCTACTAGTTAGGTTTGTAGCTAATAATGATGAAGTCTGTGGGTAGTAGTCTGATCCATTACATTTGAGGTGTTTTAGTTAGAGAATCGTGAAATTTTTTGTCTTCTATATATCCTCTAATATGTTTATCAACTTTTCCATCTAGTCCAAACTTAGTTTTTAAACCCATTTGCATGTAACAAGTTTTCGTCTTTTTGGAAGAGGTCCGAGGTTTTATTTGCCAATAATGAATGATATTTTTCATTCATAGCTACGCACTAATCTCGATGGCCTGAATCTTCTATGTTAGGACATTCTGACAAATAGGAAATAGTCAAGTATAACTTGGTCTAGTGTAGAGTTAGGTAATGTGTGTTTCTTTATTTTGTACTTTTGTAACTTACAATCTGATGGTCACTATATGTTTTAGACATGAAGTGATTTGACGGTTCATTTTTTCTTTGGTATTACCGACACTTGATCCGTGGCTTAACACCCGATTGGTCCATGATCTCTATTTAAAGAGCATGGAGGGTCATTTGTAAGGTGACCGTTCATGAGAAAAGCTTATGTAAATTTTATTTCTTTTACATTAATAAATTGGCTAAAGTGGCCGCGTTGGTTCACGCCATGGACTGTTTCCCACTTTGATGGTTTTAACCACGTTAAGAATATTGGTGTACTGATCTGTAATCTGTTTGTGAGCAGTGTCCCTTGATGTTCTATATAAGGAACTTACCCCATAAATTCCTACATGGTATCATAGCTATTTGAGGGTCGCTTCCATTGGTGATCCAAATCTGAAGCCGATACAACTACATTCGACTTTCATTTCCTAGATCTACTATTTCTGGCCACTTTCGGACCGAGAGGACTGCTCTATTGTGTTATGAGCATCTGTTCCAGTTGGCAACCCCTTTCGTTTCACACGAAAAAGTTTCTGGTAGCCCTAACTACGTCATTTTTAAGACTTGGAGGTATACAGTGTTTATTTGCAGTTTTAGTTATTTATCTCTCTGTTTATTTTGGTTTATTTATCTCTCTGTTTTTATTACCAGATCTATACCTTTCATTTCTACATATGCTCTTTTCCCTGTGACTCTATGGAATCTGGGCAAATCAAAAACAGAAATGAAGGATTTTTCTCATATGTATGGTCTTTTCCGTCACACCTTAGTGTGATCTATGTCAAATTATTGAGCACATGGAAAGGAATATTACAAGTTTACGACTCGCCCGAACCAATTTACATGGCAAATGAAGGCAGATGCAAGTGTTAAGCAAACGGACCGCATGAACGTGCACAAGGCCCACCCCCAGTCACAACTTACCATTTTTGACACGTGTCCGTGTACCTGAGCACAGCCTCACACCACACAACCCGACCCGCCTGAACGAGTTTACACAGGCACCCTCACACGACACAACCCAAACCGCCCGAACGAGTTTACATGGGTGCCCACACACGACCGAAACGAAGGCACAAGGGAGAGGTGGGCAAACGAATGGCACAAATGTGCACAAGGCCCACCCCTGGTCACAACTTAGCATTTTTTATACAGGGACTTGTGCCCAGGCGTGCCCTCACACATAATGACCGGAGTGAATGAGCTTACACGGGCGCCCTCAAATGACCCGACCAAATGAGTTTACATGGTCGCCCTCAAATGACTCGCTCAAACGAGTTTACATTGGCACCCTCAAACAACTCGCCCAAATTAGTTTACATGGAAAATGAAGGCACATGGGACCATTGGGCAAATGGATCGCATGAACATGCACAAACCCCACCCCCAATCACAACTTAGCATTTTTTACACGGGCCGGTGTGCCCAGGCGCGCCCTCACACGACTCGACCTAACCCAACCCCACCCGACCTACTTGAACGAGTTTACATGGGCACCCTCACACGACCCGACCCAATCGGACTAAATGAGTTTACATGGGCGCCCTCACTCGACATGACCCAACCTGCCCAAACGAGTTTACATGAGCGCCCACACACGATCGAAACAAAGGCACAAGGTAGAGTCGGGAAAATGGGCTGCATGAATGTGAACAAGGCTCACCACTAGTCACAACTTAGTATTTTTGATACAGGCACATGTGCCTGGGTGCGCCCTCACATGGAACGATCGATCGAATGAGTTTACACGGGCGCCCTCAAACGACTCGCCCAAACAATTTTACATGGCAACCGACCTGCCCGAACGAGTTTACATTGCAAACAAAACAACCCGCTCGAACGAGTTTACATGGGAAACGAAATGACCGACTCGAAATGAAATGACCCACCCAAAACAAAACGACCCGCCTGAACGATTTTACATGGCAATTATATTTTGCAGCAAAATGATTTTGAAAATTCTTGTTGGAAAACCCTTGGCAGCAAACAAATACTCTAAAAACCTTAGGAAGTGGAGAAACTCTAGCCCAAACTCAAGATAAACCGAGAAAAATGAATTTCACACTTATGCTTCAGATTTATCAATGAAACCCTCGTAAAAATTTTCCAAATTAAAAAAAAAAAATTATAACCTTAAACTGTAAAAGTAATACCGCTGCAAAAAATGGTTTTGAGGCTAGATCTTACCCTCTAGGGTCTAGATCTCGCTTCAAATCAAACTTGATCTTTAGATTTGCAACCTATACTTAAAAACAAAAACACCCAAAACCCAGATATATAAAAAATAATTAAAACCCAAGAAATCCAAGTCAGAAAACCCAAAAAACTTTATAGATCTATTCACAAGAATGAAAGATCTATCATAACTAAGGAGTGTGAGTCGAGCTCTGCTCCCAGATTTGACAATCTAAGGCTCTCAACAACCAGATTTATCAATTTCGCACATAAAAAAATATTTCTTTAAATTTTAAGGGAGGTACTTAGCTCAAAACCATTCATGCATCACCAAAAAATCTTATGATAAGATTGGGATCAAATTAAGCTGAGCTCTTCAGGAAATAGGGATCTGGAGTTCGCGGGTCCAACTGAAAACTTCCCCTAACACCCGAGGATGTAAAAATCAAGACTTTTCTGCAAAACACAATTCAGCCATCAAAATAGAGCGAGAAAACAATAATAAAATTCAGATAAATAGAGATACCTACTATTATATTCAAAACTTAAATTATCATTTAAACCCCAATGACTAAGTAAGATACCTGTACTCAAATCACTCTTCAGAAGTTATTATCAATGACTAAGAAAATATGCATGATAAACAACACATCTTACAATATTTCCATGAAGAGTAACACCAAAAAAGATTTACCCCAAAGTCTTTCTTTATTATTAAAAAAAGTACACGAGAGCTTTAGCTTAGCACAAGACTCAAAGATCAGATGGATCAACTGACAAATGACCTCCTATTTTAAGATAAATCTTCTAATGACTAGTTCGAGTGATCCTCATCAAAGCAATCATTACAAATAAAAATATTGTTTAATTGAATATTCTCGTATCGAATTGTGGCATATCAATTGGTGAAGCGAAGTGAACCGAATCACCAAAATTTGTATATTTTATAAAGCTAGCATAAAATATATTCATTTTTTTTCCATTCACATAGTTTAGAGTTTTATTTTAATTTTAAAAAATTTAAGCCATAGAAAATCTATAGTTCAATTGCCTTTTAATGGTCTTTAATACTTCGGCATATGATTCTCGGTATAATTAATTAGTCAGCACCATAAATAAAAAATTATTGTAACATTCACATCAAGGATGAAATCCTCGTGACAAATGCGCATCTATTACACCGAAATCATAGCTATAGTATAGACCATGGTTTTATTGCCAAACACAAAAATGATCCCTCCTACAAATGCACGTTAAACTACCATGTGTAAAAGGATTTTAGGCCAAGGGCTAGCTGAAACCAGAGCTTTATCAGTGATATGACATCAACAAATAATGACGAATGTATAAGAATACTGCGAAAACATGAAAAATCAAGCGCTATTCTAGTGACTAGGAGGTGGCGGCGTGAGAAATGGGATTGGCGGGAATTGGAAGTTTGGAATTTGTGGAACCTGTGGGAAAGGAGGAGAGCCTGGAATGGTCGGTTTTGGAAATGGAGGGAAACTCAACTGAGGTAGAGGGGGAGTTTTGGGGAGAGGAGGTACACTCAACTGAGGCAGCGGAGCGATTTTTGGGAGAGGGGGTGCACTTGGCAATGGAGACGTTTTGGGTAGAGGAGGTACGCTCAACTGTGGGAGCGGAGAGATTTTTGGTAGAGAAGGAGCACTTGGCAATGGAGACATTTTGGGGAGAGGAGGTACACTGAACTGCGGGAGCGGAGAGATTTTGGGGAGAGGAGGAGCAGCTGGCAATGGAGACATTTTGGGGAGAGGAGGCACGCTGAACTGAGGCAGCGGAGAGATTTTGGGGAGAGGAGGAGCACTTGGCAATGGAGACATTTTGGGGAGAGGAGGGATACTTGGCAGCGGAGGAGTTTTGGGGAGAGGAGGAAGACTGAGCAGTGGAAAGGGTAGCAAGTGGAAACTGAGGCAATGAAGGGATTGTGGGCGTCTGTTGCCCTGCTTTCGAAGACTGGTCAACATCCTCAGCCATTGCTCGACCATGGATTATTGCCAACAAATCTTTCGAATAACAGGATGGAGGCACAGTTTCATGGCGGTAGCTAAACAAGCCTGCACTGTACGTGACAACTCCATGGGAAGCCGACTGTAGACTAAGCTTTGATGGTGCAGACATTCTGGGAATGTTGCACGAGTCGTAAGGGCTGTTGCGAGGCTTCACCCAACAATTATTCAATTGATCAGCAGACTGAAAAATGTTGGAGGGAAGCTCCACCCTGAATTCTCCGTTTTCGTCTGTTTTTCCGAGAAAGGATATGCTCATCATCTTCATGTGGATTTCATATTCCACAGCTATTAAAGGACCTAAATTAGGTTTGTTTCCTTAGATCTATTCCATTAAAGAAATATTCTTCAAGATCATCAATTGCCAAATCAAAAATTGAAGAAGAGACTACATGTATGAAGGAAATATGTGGACTGTGACATTTAATTTATTAAGTGTGGCTTGATGTTGACATCTCACATGTAAAAAAAGGATAAGTGAAGCATGCATTATTAAATTAAAAATAGAGAATTCAAATATAACAAGTACTTATAGATGAAGGAATAATGGTCCTGGGGGGAGATTTAGAAGAAAAATTATGAGTAGCAGAAGACTTAGATTTGGTTCATATGTAAGTGCATGATCTGAGGGGGAGATGTTAAGAGTACAAGCATGGTATCAAGGGGAGACTCTATGGAAACATATCAACATGGTTCAATTAGATCCATGGCATCATCCAAGAATAGTTTATGTTGGCATTATGACTAATGTGTTGTCCTTGATGGAAACGTACTTGATGTGTTGTCTTTTGATGGCAACCTAATTGATGAAGATGTCAATAGGATGTTTCTACATGTGATAGAGAATTTGGTCAAAGGCATACAAGTTCACAGATAGAGGAATGATAAATATGAAGTTTCAGGAAGTATATGTGGGTTATGTGAAGAAAATTTGCATACACACGCGGGTATGAAGAGGGGAAGGTGCATACAGTTTCTGCACCATGGTATTAAAAATATCAAGGGTCTTTACCATAGTATTGACCCATGGTATTGCTCCCAACAACAAATATTTGATCCCTTCCAAGAATACATTGGCACTATTCTGGTTTTGACCTGTGGTATTGTCTAAGGGCTAAGCTATATAAGGAGATGAAGATCAAAGTGTTTGAGGCATGAAAGTGATGAATATTTCATGAATAATTAGATCCATTAGATGCTTCTCTATTATGCATCTACTTGGATTCTAATATTGAATAATACTTGGACATGTCAACTTTCTTCCTTGGTCCCTTCGATCTCTTTCCTTTATGATGAGAAATGTATGCATTTCATACTCCTTCATGATTGGTAACCATAGAGATCCTTACTTCTTCTTGATTGCAAGTGACCAATAATTCTTCAAAGGTGGGAGCTCCCTTCCAACTATTGATACCTACAACAAATGGACCCTAAGAGGGTGGAAACCCTAATAGAGCAGTGATAACAAGTTCTTTGTTTGGAACAATCTTATCAATTCCCAAGAGATCATCCATGAGTCTAGCTATCTTCACAAAGAAGGTTGCCACAATATCTTCTTTAATCATCTTCATAGTCCTTAGCTCATTCTTCAAATTCAAATTTCCTACTTGACTAATATTATTAATAGTAAAAAAAATTCAATAAGGCTTCATACATTTTCTGAGCATGATCGATGCTAGCTATGAATGAGACAAGATTGTACTTTATCCCTTCTACCATCAGAGTCATGGCCACCAATTCTAATTACTTTTATTTCATTTTGTCGTCATCACTGGATTCCTCAGTAGGTTTCTTCACATTTCCTCTTACCAAGTCTAATACATTGTTATTTTCAAGGATTAGGTCAATCCTCTTCTTCCAAGACCTGAAGTTAGAGGCTCCTTCAAGTATTTTCTCACCCTTGATATAGTTAGACATATTTCTTGAATATAGTAGACTCCTTCCTTGAGATAGTCCCTTTGAATGGATCAAGTGCTTGAGACTGCCTTCTTCTTCCTCCTTCAACAAAACTCTGATACCATGTTAGAAAATAAGAAAGGAAGAATTATTTTCTTGATATTGATAATTACTTGTGATATTTCTTATTATCACGATTCTTTATATCTTCTTTCTTTAGTTCATCAAGAAATTACCAAAATAAGTATCACATAAAACAATAGACACCAGATGTAGGCACATGTCAGGGCAAAACCCCCCCTCCAGGGGAAAACCCAGTCAAGATGATTCTTTTTTTAAATAGTATTCTTTGAGACTCTTCACCCGAGACCAAGAACATACCTTCCCTCCACAACAAGTCAGCCTCCCATCATTTCGATCTCTTTCCAACAAATTCGACTAGGCAACAACTTATGGAAATTGGTAGCTTCCGACAATAGTGAAAATTGGAAGACTTCGATCTCCCAATACAGGACACGAAACAGAGAGAGAGAGGCACCAAAATTTCGATTTTTCTTTTCCCCTTATACTTCTCCAAATTCACATTCACTTTGGCTCCCTGACAATAGGCTTCACACCTTTTCCCAACTACAAGGCAACTTCACACTTCTTCCTAGCTACAAGATAATTTCACTTTTTCCCAACTACAAGAGAATTCGAACTTTTGTGAGAATGATGCTCCAAATGAATTCTATGAGCTTCCTTTTATAGGCTTCTTGTGGGGTCGAATAGGGTCCTTAGGCTAACCTGGTCTTCTTCTAGGCCCACATGGTGTGGAGGTTATATAATTCATATTTGACTCAATACTTAACCTTTTTACGTGATTCAAAAGCTCAAGAAGGGTATCTTTAAATGTATAATGAATCTATAAACTAATAATAAATCCTAGAAGTCCTCAATGGGGACTTTGACCTAAAACATGGTGACCCAACCATGAAACACGTGCTTTAATAAGTCACAATAATAATAATAATAATAATTTTCTTTATTCTTTTGACAAGTACATTATATGATGACTCAAGTACATTATTGAAGACCGAACATGGTTACATTTTCCAACATTGTTGACCTAATATAGTTTAATGCAATCCATTCCTGAAAAATGTCGAGATTAACCTAACATTTTGAACCTAGTCGAGGTTATGATATTTAGTAAACTATAGCTTTATTTTGGGAGGCCCATGTACCTCACAACCTAAGGTTGTAGACTTGATTACCTTGTACCTTGGCCTTGTGATTTTTGTTCATTGTACAACTTGACTTACAATCTCATATTAAAATTCTCATTAACAACATTATCCACTCTCACATTCTTTAAATGATTGCAACCTATATTTTGAAGTTTTGCAATTTTTATTGATAAGTTTTTCCAATTACATGTTAAACATGAAAATACATGTTTAGCAACAATAACAATAATATCTATTTACGCACATGCAACTTGGATTGTGTGCATTGTTTTGATAGTCATTATTTAGTCCAATTTCTTTTGGGATTTTAATTATGAAGCTACCACTATTGCCACACAACGTTGTACGTACTTCAAACAATATGATACAATAACTTTCAACTAGAAATAAGGAAGAGAGAAAGATTTATAGTCACAATAACTAATCCAAATTATTCAAGATAAGCATACATATACACCTACTTCTAAATTGCATGCACTAGGTTTAGACTCAAGTGCATTTGTCCTTTACTCTGGTATTACATGTTCCTCCCTACGTTATTAAGGGATTTGATAGGTGACCCTTGATAAAATTCACCATATATTAAACTCGCCACATAGATCGACCTACCTCATAGTCCTTACTTTGGCAGGGTTGCTAAGAAAAAGGTGTTGAATAGATGGGAGAAAAGTGTGATCTATCTATTAAACTTTGGTAATACATTAGGAGCACCCCACCGTCCTTTTCCTTACCATCAAGAATTATTGAATTTCTAGGGAAAAGACGATAGAGAAGCTCAAGAGAACCTTATGCAATTTGGGTTTCTCATACGTAATCCAAAATATAGAGAAGATGAACACACGACCATGTTTACCCAACATCTCGAGGTGATGCTTGTATATCGTATCAATCAATGTATGTTGCCTCTATCTCATCATGCAATGACTTTTTCACTAAGTTCAAAAAGCGATGGTTCAAAGAGCAAGATGTAGTTGAAATATACGAAAGCTTTTTCTCTAGTAAAAGAGAAGAAGGAGAACCTATTAAAGAATTCAACCAAAGGTTTAACGCTCTCGCGCACCTAATCCTAGAGGAACTTAGAGCCCCAAACGAGGTTATCCTCACAACCTACCTTAACACCTTTACTGGGAGTTTAACATTTGATGTAAGGAACAAGAAACCTACTCGCCTCTTTCAAGCTCAAGATATCACTTTTAACCTTGATCAAGCCATGAAGGAAGCTTCCATCAATACTGTATTCCTAAATGACCAAGATAATTCTATAAGTGAAGATGACTAACTCCCTAGTAGGAACCCCACTTTGCAAAGGACTGCTAAGACAAAGAAAAATAAGTGCAAAGAGAAGCCTCTTGAGGTTGTTGATGTTGACCCTACCATTGTGGTGAGCTTAAATAAGAAAGGTCATTTCTATATTTCCCTAAATATCAATGAATTCATCATAAGGAATTGGGTCTCCGACCAACATCATGCCTCTAAGAATAATGCAAGACATGGGGCTAGCTATATCAAAGAAATACGCAGGTAAGTGTATAATTGACTCGAAGGAAATTGAAGTCTGTGGTGTAATAAAGGAAAAGGTGTAATTGCAAAGTTATCATCAAAAGGAAATTATCATGGAAATAGTTGTGATACATATCCCTCCATCATGGAGAATGATATTGTCTAATCAATTCACTAATGACTTAAAGATTACTATGAACAAAGACAAGATTGGCATTAGGGTACCCTTGGGAGAAAACTCTTGTGCCATAATACCTAGACATGAATTCACTAGGTTAATGATTACTCGCTCATGCGAATGCGATGAGGATTTAAGAGAAGAAGACTATGAGCTTGGTGAATGGATACTATTTAAAAACTAACCCACCATAATCCCCATGCCTCCTGGGATGTGGAATATGTACTTTGATAGAGCTTGGTAGAAATCTGGCTCTGGGGGTGGTGTGGTCCTCATTTCCCCATCTCATGATTATACGCTATTTTCACTCAAGCTTGCATTGAATGCACTAAGAATGTAGCTAAATATGAATCCCACTTATTATGAATTCATGCTAGCAGATCTAAAAAAATCGAACGATCAATCGTCATAGGTGACTTTAACCTGATTATTTCTCAAGTGAAAGGATCCTTCAACACCAAGGATGAAAAACTAAAGCCATACAAGGAGATGGTTACTAATGTGCTCAAATATTTCCAAGAATTCTCTATCCAAGGAATCCATAGAGACCTCAATTCCCTTGTCGATGCCCTTGCTGTAACTGCATCAAATTCCCAATACCCTGATGAAAGTATTTTAAAATTAGGAAGATGTATAGTAGGCACCATATACTGACCAACCATCACTTATTACAATGAACATTGGCCTGTTTATGAAAGTGACAAGAAGATAAATAACTTTCTCCAAAACCATGATAAATCACATGCCCAAGAAGAAGATTTGATTTATGAGCAACGCTTTGATAGGAATGACCATAGTACAACCAATCCTGAAGATAATGATTCACCTGATATTGTGGACCTAAACCTAGGGACTGCATCTTCACCCAAAATGGTTAAAATTGGAAGGAAAGGGATGAACTTGAATGATTGTTAAGAGAATTTAAAGACATGTTTGCTTGGTCTTATGATGATTTGATAACATATATCCTATAGAGCATGCAACATGCAATTCCTCTCAAAGAAGGGGCTAAGCTTGTCAGGCAAACGTTCAGGAGAATGAATCCTAATATTTCTTCCTTAGTTAAAGAGGAGCTTGCTTCCTTAGTTAAGTGATGAATATTTTATGAATAATTAGATCTATTAGATGATGCTCTGTCTTGCACCTACCTAGATTCTGGTTGTCTGGATCTGCGCGAGATCTGTAGCTCATGCAGATCCTTCTATATGGTGTTCGGTGCCTGCTTTTTCTATTGCTCAAACTGTTGCTACAGTTTTGTCCCTGTATCTTGCACCTTGTCGCTAATTTCGTCCAAGACACCAACTGTTAAGGTAAACTTATCTAGCAACGACTTGGTGGCTTTCATCTTCTTTCGTTGTCCCTCATTTTCCTACTCCCTTTACTGCTTCACTCGGAAGGGAGTGCTCTCCTGCTGATCACCACTGCCCTCCTCTGACCTCTCTTCCTCCTCTATTTGGGGCGAAGGGTACTTCCGACTTCTTCAGAGCCGTGCTCTTCCTTCTCTTCTTGTTCCTTTGCGGCACACTCTACTTCTGTGCCAATATTTACTTGTCTAGTCTTCAATGGCGTAGTGATATCTGGATTCTATATTTGTGGTCCCTCCACTTCACGATGGCCTTCTACCTATGGGATATTAATTTTCCTTGGATTCTCGTCTTCCTCTTCAGTAGTCACATTGTAGCACTCCAACGCATGGCACAACTAGGTGGTCCAATCTGGTTGAATCAAATCTAAAGGACCTGCGATATTCTGAAGATCACTACCTTGACCTCCTACAAAGCCTCATCAATGCATTCAAATCCATCCTCAAAATTGAATGTCATCAAGAATCCCTGTCTCAAAATGTCCCATTCTTTAGTGCCATGACGGAGCTCTCTTTCCAGTGACCAATTCATTGGTATTACATCCAAAGTATGACAGAATAAATGTACCCACTCGGGTTGTGGCCTTGTCCCACAACGTCAATCCATTTGGCTAAATGATCACACGGATCATTCCTTCCATCATATTTCTCTCTTAGCCACATTTTTGGGCAAGCAAACCACAATCTCATCATTTTTCTATTTTTGCGCCATCCATCAAAATTGTCTTTATGCGTACCCCACCATCTTGTGGGCATAGCGCGCAATGCCAAATCCAATGCTTAGAAGCGATGCTTCTTAGGTACTTCCATTTCAAAGGCATCCAAAAATTTACCTACGCCAGTAAGACCATCATAATAAGGCAACTGCATAATACTCTTAAAGTGTCAATTGTGAACCCAAGAGTAAAAGCATCTTTAAAATTTCTTTTACAAACTCGTACCTTTCCATCGATAAAAGCCACCTTGAATCCTTTGTCTTCCATTGCCAAAGCGGACACCAAGTCATTCTTGAGATCAGTTACATATAGTACTTCTTACAAATGAATAGTGTTACCTTGATTCAATTGAAGGGTAACATTCACTACTCCCTTCACGGGATAGGTGGCATCGTCTCCAAGGATGATCTCCAAGTTTGTCACCTTTTCGATTAGATTAGAGAGGGCTTCCTTGTATCCGGTAAAGTGCCTTGAGGCACCACTATAAATCAGGAAATTTCCCAAAGCATCTGGAGGAGACACAATGGAGAGGGCCGATATAAGATAGTAGTCTTTTTTCTTATTGTTAACAACATTGGATTCTTTGTACTTGGAGTTCTTTGATTTCTTGGACGGTTAACCATTTCCTTAATGTCCTACATTCCTTTTCCCCTTGTCATTGGACCTGCCATTCCTTTGATCGTTGTTGTTGAAGTTTCCCTTGGAATGATTATGATAACGATCATGCGATGTGTCCCTTCTATTTGGACACTCCCTTGCATAGTGGCCAAACTTATTGCAAACAAAGCATCTACCCTTCCTTCCATTTTTGAATCTCGATCTTCATTGACTTTTATTATTTGAATGTGCATTGTTCTTCCTCTTCGCATGAGCAAAGAATGTAGTGGGATTGCTTCTATTAGAAGGTATTTCTTGCTCCACCATTCTAGTTTCTTCTTGAATTCATCTCTAATGGATCTATTAGAAGTATTTTCCAAGTAGGTCTATTAAATCTTAGTATTAATGGCCATTGTGATCTAAGGAATATGATATTATTTATATTATATATTTTTGACATCATTCTATATAAAAAAGTATTCTCATTTTTAATGTTATTAGAACCTTGATTTAATCTCTATGGAATAGCCAAGGAATATTTTTAGTAGTAGCGAGGATAGAGGGTTTAGATATAGCTCAAAAGTAATTATCACTTTTTTATTTAAAAATAATGTTATAAATTCAATTCAATTAAAATATTTATAAAATATTTTGATTGCAAAATTATTTATGGTTTTTCCGCATGTGGTATTAACAGGTCATGGTATTGTAAGAAAACCTATTTACAAGTTAATAATATCTATGGTAAATTGGAGGTGAATATCCATGGCTAAGAATCTTGTTATATTGTAAGTATTAAGTTTTTAATTCTTCATTAATTAAATTTAGATATGGGTACAACATGGTTATTTTAATTTATATGGTAATATGGATATTAATTTATAGTTACTATTTATATGTTATATATTTTAGTGAGATATGTCTATTATGATTTTCTTTTATCTAAAAAATTATTAATAATTTTATTAATAAAAAAAAAATACAGTATAAAAAATTGAATTTTATTATTTTTTTCACTTTTAGCTTATTATTATTAATTGAGCATATATCTAAATGTTTGCATTCATTAGTACACACTACAACATCCCTTCCATACTCGACTCTATATTACTTTTAACCTTTTATTTCTTTTAAATTTAACCTACATATAAACGTTTATAAACAAACATTTACACCACTACAACATCACCCATATATTGAGTTGTAGAGAGTCTCTCAACTCAATAGCAATATTAATAATAAATATGTTAATTCAATTTTTTATAGTTTATGAAATTTGTTAATTTAATTTATTGCGTAGAGAGGTGCTCTACAACCCAATATGGGATAGATGTGTATGCCTTAGATGTTAGATGTAAATATTTTTAAAATTTAATTTTTTTATATTGTAATTTTCTTTTTATTAATGAAATTACAAACAGATCAAAGAAAATCATGATATACATACCACATTAATAAATTGACGTCCATTTTACCATATAAATTAAAATAATGATTCCATAAACATATTTAAATTTAGTTAATAAGGACAAAAGAAATTAATATTTACAATATAACAAGATTCGTAACTACAAATATTTAGTCCCATTTTACAATGGATATTATTGACTTCTAAATAGGCTTTCTTACGATAATACCATGGCTTATCAATAACACATAGCCAAAAACCATAACTGATTTCAAAATAAAAAATAAAAATTATAAATATTTTATTTTAATTTATTTTTATAACATTTTTTTAAACAAAACTATAATTACAATAAAGATACAATACAACAATATTTTTAACCATGGATATTCACCTTCATTTTACCATAGTTATTATTAATTTGTAAATATGGTTTGTTTCAATATAGTGAAGTAGAGATGTTGTAATATCCTATAAACATTTTGACTTGGTCAAAATAAAATATAATACACTCATGATTATCAATAAAACATTTTGAATTTTGTCAAATTACATAAAATTAAAAACAAAAAATAAAATAAAATATAAAATTAATAAATACAATTAATAATAAAACCAACCTGGATCAATTTTAATTCAGGATATACTAAGAATTGAGAGGGATCAAATATCTTGAGATACAAGCCTCTTTTGGAGTGAAAGGAGATTTGATCTCTTTCAACACTTGGTAAATCTAGAATTAATATGAACCTAAATTGATTATAATTTATGAAGTTTGTTTGGTAGGTAAATTAGTTAGTAAGCTAAAGTAGATTTTTTCATCAAAATTTGAATATATTTATTTACATTTTCAGGGTATTGAATATTTCTTACAGATAATGTTAAGTATAAACATCAAATTATTTTGCTAGAATTAGTATAAGTTTAGTTTAATTTTAAATTTATAAAGTATTTAAGAAAATAAAAATATTTAAAAAATTCCCTTAAATTTATAAATTAAAATAGCACATTTGAACAACACTATTTAATTAAGCGTCTCAAGGGTATCAACATGCCAATGGATAATTCTAAAAACATAATTAGAAATTAAGTTGTAGAAAGAAAAAGACACAATCGTTTAAAGTGCCAATTCAAGGATCTTCCTTAATAAAATTGGGCATTAAGATTCTATCATTATAGACTGAGAGGATTCACCTTGGTGGTGGACTTAGTTATAGGTTAACCATTTTTACTTGGTTGGCTCTAAAACACTATTGCTCATAATACTTATGAGTTACATTTTCATTTGTTCTCCCCAAAAAAAATCAGTAATTTATGTTTGTTTAAAAGTAATTTAGGATATATTATTTTACCATAAAATTGTAAATTTTTTCTAGAAAACATAAATATTGTTATAAAAATATCTCGAAACATTTTATAGTTGTTATTTTAAGAATTAATAATATTTTCTAAGGTTTCTACACCTATCAGTGTGGACCCTTAAAACTTTCCCTGCTGGAAAATTGATGAAGCATTTATTCCAATATTATTATTCTTAAGGTGTGCATAAGGAAGCTTGTCCTCGTCAAGAGGAAGGTGGTTGAGAATATCCTTGGAGAGGGAATTAATAAACTAGTCTAATGGCTCAAAAGAGGACTCCTTTCATTATTGACTTAGGCATTGTGGCTAATATGGTTAGCTAGAAATGTAAATATCTTTCAAAACAAAAATTACAACCCTACAGAAGTTTTCCAAAAGCTCAAGCTGAGTGTAGGTGATGTAGGAGCATCTAGGCCTAGCCAGCAACGTGATGGTGTGGTCACATGTTGTGTCTAATGAATGTTTGGAGGAAGAATTGGTTATTTAATTTGTATTAATTTCAAATTATGTAAGTGGTTAATTGTTGCCTAATTCTGAATAGAATTCAGAATAAAATGGCAAGTGATCCTCCCTGCGTGGAGATCAAGCCAATTAGCTATATTGATTAGTTAGAGTAGAATTTGATTTCTTAAAATATAGTGAATTCCTTCATTTGTGGAAGGAAACTGTTAGATAGAACATATATGTAATTTCATTTCTTTTCTGGAAGGGGGATTCGAGATAGAGAGAGAGGATTCACGAGGAAATTGTAAGCCTACAAGCAGATTAGGAACATAGGCCACTAACTTGTAGAATCAGGTCAGAGAGGAAAGGTTCAGGAGAGGATTGAGTAGAGTGAGAGCAAGTATAGTGTGTGGATTGCATTTTGATAACAGAGATCTTTAATTTGTGTAATCGAACAAGATGAGACTCTGTAAGCGTTTTATGTTGAATGAATGATATTGTTGTGTTTATGATTGATTATCGGGCCTGCGGAAACCCTCGTTGTGCTTTTGTTTCCTTTGTATTCGGGCAGAGTGACTATCTCTTAGTTTTGTTGTGTTTAAACGCCTAAATCGTGTGATTGATAGCAGTCCTGGATTTATTTTAAATATCATTGTTTGATGCAGGTCGGCGAAGTCTTTTTACATAGTTTTGGTCCGACAAGCGAAAAACCTAGTTTACACTAAAAATGAGCGCAAAACATAGTCGGATTTGGAATCCGGCCTTGAACCATTTATAAACGAGGCTCTAAACTTTATCGGGTTCGTTAGATTGATATTGTATCAAATCTTTGAAATAGAAGGACTCTAAATAGTGGGCATTGCGACTTGCGATTGGATGGCTCAATCGTGGTCATTGGATCGTGATTAATCGTGACCATTGGATCGCGAAGGCGGTTTGCTATAGTGCATAGTATTTCGGGTGGCAGAAGGACTGTAAGCGGTATTGAGTGGTGGTCACCCAATCCTATTCACCATTCGACACATAGCAGCGAAGGCGAACAAGGAAACCGCTTTATCAAATGGTTAGTCGTTGTATTAATTGTCCACCCGAAATAAGATATCGGCCATCGGATCCACTACGCGTAGATCGGTGGTCGAGAATCGACACGTCAATTTAAATGTTCACAGTGAATGCTGACCATTGGTTTGGAAAGGGGAATAAACAGTGGAGATCATACGATTAGAGATCAGTGATTGGAGCCCATAGTAGGAAGGTGATGGGCCAAAGTATGGATCTGCCAATATTTATAGAGGTGGGCTTATAATATTTGAGATCCAGGCCAAAGGCTCCGACGGGGTTTTTCTTTGTATTTCATTTGTTCCGTGTATTTCCGATAGTTCTATGGCCGCAGGTTTTTAAGGCTAAACGCATATTTAAATTCTCCCGATAATATAATGGGTTCAGATAGCTTAAGTGGTCCTGTTTCCTAAAGAAAAAGCACTAAGCTACGCTTCCGATATGTATACGTGGGCATGGAGCTTCAATAAACATAATAATTAATTCAATAAATAATAAAATTAATTTATCCCCCTAAACTGATTAATAAAATAAGTAATTGAGACAAATTGATAAATTAATTAATAATTAATAAATCAAAAAAAATAAAAAATTAATTAATAATAATAATAAATAATTAAACAAATGAAACTTCTCTTTAAAAAACCTATATATATATATATATATATATATATATATATATATATATATAACCAAATTAGAGCTCATGAATATATCATTAACATCTGAGAAGATCTATTGTCGCATCCCTTGATGATGGTCTCACATGGTAATCCAAAACGTTGGGTTCACAAAACTCATTAACAGGTCATTCCTCCTCTTCTAAAAGCTTTAGAGGTTTATAATGGTGAAATAGTCCTGATAATGTGTTAGGTTGTAACAGCCATACGGTTGCATCAATAGGGAAGGATGTAGTGAAGTCCCATCAAAAGCCTCCAAGACACCCATCCTCACCTATAAGAAGGTTGAGTATGGCATAAAAGCATTTCGATGGAGTTGGTAAATGAAATCTTACTATATGTGGAATAGGAGGATGGCTTTGAACATAAGACAAAAAAATAAATGTTCAATTGGTTTAGGAGTAACCACAAACAACCAAATCCAATTATTAGCAAAAAGAAATCTAATTAATATACAAAAGAGAAAAGTATATCTGAAATAGAAATTTCTAAAAATTTAAAGACTATTATAAGATGGATGATGAGCAAGCTTCTCATCCAAAACATATACCATTGCCATAAAATTATCTTTGATTTTAGAACTTTCACCTATATGAACAAAATTAGTTAATTAAAATAAAATAAAAATTTCAATACTATAGATTATTTTCAAGTATTTTTTTTTTTAAATCATTGATGAAATATGATAAATTATTTTCTCAAAATCTAGTTCAAACTGCATAAAACCATCTTTAAAAGAAACATCGTATCTACTACCTTGCTTTCTTTGCATCATCATTATCCCTTTTAGCGATGGGCTCGTATTTCAATAACGACTGTACAACCACATCATCATTATCCCTTTTAGTGATGGGCTCGTATTTCAATCACGACTCTACAACCACAATAGCATAATCTCCTTGCTCCCGAGTCTTAGGTGCCAAATCGTAAATTGGATTTGACAATGCCATTTGCCTATTTGAATGGTGTGTTGGATTTTAGGTTCGTTTGTAATTGTAGTCTAGATTGCATTATTAAAGCTGATTCTAGTTATAATGGTTAGGATTCCAAACAAAATTAAAAAAATTCAATGGAACTCGTCCCAGTAAGATGACGAGTTATATTTTCTGAGCTTTGCTCAGATTCTTTATCCGTTAAATTGATTTCTTAGATTTGTTAAGTTTGCAACAAAGAGGAACAACCTTTTAATTTTTCATTATTTTCCTGTTTAAAAGTTGATTTTCATCTTAGATCAACTGCTCATTTGCGTTATATTTTTCCCTTGGCAAAACTGCTTTATTTTCCATGTATTTGTTATTTTCATGTATTTCTTATTTATATGTAGCCTTTGATGGTCGAAGTTGGTACAGTTATTTCTTTTTTTTTATTTATTTACTAATTTGCCCACATCTAAACTATTTTATTTTTCATTTATTTATTTTTTTCAGAAGAAAAAAAGGGTATATTCAGTTATAGGATATAACACCCTGTTATCTATATCATGGGTCATCTGACATGTAGTATCCAGTATTCCAGATCAGTCCAGTAACTGACAGTCAAAACTAAATATAAGCACCTGTGACATATTACAAAAAAGGCCTATCATTGCCCTACCTGTAGCATCCACTTTGGATATCAACATAAAAAAAAAGAGAGGAAATGAGGCAAAAATATATGTTGTGAGCAACAATAGCAAAAAACCATGTTGATAACCCTTATCGTGATATTTTCATAGTCCCAACATCATGCCATATTTCCTCCATTTTAATGTTCACATGGAGACCGTCCATAACCTCCCGAATGCCCAATTTGGATAAATTATCCGCCTCCATATTGAATTTTCTGCATATATGATGGATGAAGGATTGAGGTAGGGGGCGCTATAGAGTCTTGATCTGTTGTAGCCAGCCATGGAGAGAGAACTTGTAGATAGTGGTTTTTTCCCTACATAATCAATAATCACCTTTGAGCCTCCATAAATATGTATAGATGGTATATCCAGGAAATGAGTGAACCATAAGTGACCCCATAATGTCATAGCTTCTACTTTATTGTTGGCGCCCCGCAGTGCCCCTCCCCTAATGGACATAGTATGACATTTCTAGATTTATGTATTTGTTATTTATATGTAGCTTTTGAAGTTAAAGTTGGCGCAACTCTTTCTATTTTTATTTATTGGCTAATTTGTCAATAAGTTGCATGACTAGCCTAAATTGTTAAAATTTTCCAAAAATTAATGATGAAAGTGGAACTTTTCCTTACTAGAAACAAATAGACTTAACTCAAAAATTGAATTTGTCCTCTTTTTAATTATTTTTTTAATTCTCTCTTATATTTGTATAATAATTCCTCCCTCTAGGCTATTAGTGAAAAAGGGAAAACTCATCATGAGTTACTTGGACTTCACGAGAACCATTATTGTATTTTTCTTGCGATATGATAACCACTCTTGTGTTTTCTTAGGATATATGTTCTTATCTTTTTCGTTCACTACTATCGAGAAATAAAAGGAAGAAATAAAAGAAAGGCAGCTCCATAACACGCTGACTTTTTTAATAGGAATTTTTATTTCAGTTCTAAAAGGAGAATCCCAAATCGATTTTAAGAGTGTTCTATATAATTTTAAATAAAGATTTAGAGTTCAATATCATTTTTATGTTATGGTTTTTTTAAATGATAAACATATGAAAACTGTGTAATTGTAGGGTAATTTTTTAATGAAATTTATAGGGTGAAGGGTTAATTTATTATATAAAAAAACGACTCTGGAATGTAAAATTTTTAAAAGGAATCCAAATTCTACACCCAGTGAGATAATTAGAAATTTTTATCGAATCTACTTAAAATTACTAAATATATGAATTTTATATTAAGTTGGATAATGTTAATTTAATTTAATTATTAACAATAATTAATTTCAAGGACATAGTCAAGTTAGACACTAAATTGTGTTACGAAACTTTTAAAAAATTTACAATTTGATTGTTTTTAAAATATTTGTTTTTAACTACTACACCAGATGCAATGACTGCTAAGTGGACTATTCAAAAAATCATGAGAAATTAGTCAGTTACAATTAACTCTCATGGAAATGGTCGTAGATGAATGAATTACTTAACACAGTTGAATCCCAAAATATGATATCTATTATATTCCTATAATTATTTAATTTTTCAAGCTATACAAAATATAATATATTTTTAAAAATCAACTACATTTATTGAAGGTGTCTACGGAATTATTTAATTTTTCAAGCTATACAAAATATAATATATTTTTATAAATCAACAACATTTATTGAAGATGTACACGGAAATATATCTTTATACTGCTTTCTATGTAATGAAACATTATTATTGTCACTCAGTAGGATTGGATTCTCCATGACTACAATGCAGAATTACAATAACAAAGCATCTTAATTTACCAATCAATAACACTTAAATTAACTTAAATTAACTGGATTATAAACCTTAATACTAATTCAAATTCAATATCTTTATTTTAATTTAACTATATTTAAACTAAATAACAAATAGTGATTACTATGTAACTTAATTTCTTTACTTTATTATTATTATTATAATAGGATTATTATTTATTATATTATTATTATTATTATAGGATTATTATTTATTAATTTATTAATATAAGACATTACATATTTGCTAAAAAAAATAAAAAAATAAATATAATATTTAAATAAAAATATTATTTTTAATTATAGAAACCATTTTTATAAAACAAATATATACTTAAATATATACAGATACAAAAAAAATATCTATAACAAACACATTCTAATAAAACTATTATCGTGGAAAAAAGAATATGATATACCTTACTCATCTTAATACATACATTTTATTATAGAAATCTAAATATACAACTATATTATAGATATAAAAAAATAAATAACCTATACAATATTTAGAAATAAATAAAAATTATAATGATATCCGGTTTATATAAAAATATCTTATAAAAATATATATATATCAAAATTGTTAACTTAGAATAATATAAATTTCCCTTAATATCTAATCAATAAGGAGAAATTATGTGGAAATAAAATTATACTTACAATCTCTCTTGAATAATGAAATACAAGGTGCATTTCTTTTTCCAATAGACATTTGCAGGGAGCGGGAAGGCGCAGAAGAATCGTGGCGGCCAGGGTTCCTCTGCAAGCGGAGTTCGTTTCGTATGGAGAGTGGCAGGGGAGGGAGCTTGGCTCCCTCCTACAAAGAGGCAGTGGCCATTAGAGGCAAGGGACCCACTGGAAACAGTAAAAGCGATAGGAACTATAAAATCAGAGATAATGAAAAAGAAACAGATGGGACCAAAAAAAAATAAAACAGCAACACAAAGGACAAAGAGGAAGAAGACAAAAGTCTGGGTTCAAAAGACAAAAAACTAAAAGGACCTTGCAAACCAAAAGCTGAAATCACTCCCCGAGTAATACTAAATGATCCTGCTCTGCAAGAACACAGAGAACATATGGGAACCTACGCCATAATCTTTAAATTCATGGGACTATGGCCCACTGAAAAGGCTTTACAAACGTAGATCAAGTATCATTGGAAGCCCAAAGGAAGCATTGACCTACATCTCGGGTCAAAAGGATTCTTCATAGTTGTGTTCTCCAATATCAAAGACAAAGACAAAGTATTCGAAGGAGGACCCTATTTTTTGCTGCAGTAGGTCTCTATATGAGACCTTGGAAAATGAACTTTGTTCCAGAGAGGGAGACTTTCACTTCAGTTCCTGTGTGGGTAAGGCTCTACTCTCTCCCTCTTCATTATTGGCAAACTGAATCGTTGGTTGCCATTGGTAATAAACTAGGACGCTATATCAAAGCTTCGGAAGCCACAAAAAGGGGCAAATATACCTCCTTTGCTAGAATCTGTGTGGAAATGCATCTATCAGGAGCACTTCTGGACGAAGTTGTACTGGAAGTTCTGGATGAAGAGTGGGTACAGGCGGTTGACTATGAGCATATACCCTTCAGATGTCGAAAATGCCACGAACATGGGCATTTATTAAGAGACTGCCCTATCAGCAAAGAAGATAACAAAGAAAAACTCAATACAACGAAGAACACCGAAAGCTTTCAGAAAGTGGCCAGTAAAGGAAGGAGAGGAAAAAAGGGATAAGAACAACAACATATTGAGGGGAAAAAAGTCAATCAAAATAAGTTTAAAGTGGTAGAAGAGACTAAAGAAATCACAAGAGAAAATCAAGATCTGGAGAAAGATGCTAAAGAAAAAGAAAAGCAAGAGGACTTATATCTCTCTCCAACTATGGACTCTCTAAAAGAAGCAATGAGATGTGAAACAGAAATGGAAATGGACCAGGAAATGACTCAAAGTGAAACAGATCTGGAAGAGCATGAACTACAAGAAATCCTTGACAAGGAAAACTTGGATCTGGAAGGATTCCTAATGCAAGGTACCAAAGGAGGAATAGATTCTCTGCCCCAAGATGAATGCAACAGAATACAGCAGTTGTTTTTATGGAAAACACAGGAACAAGAACAGGAGAAAGGTAAGAACATCCACAAACAGGAGCACAGAGGGGTGAAAACAATGAAATTAAATCCAGGATTAGCCACCAGAAATCCAGGAAAGAAGAGAGGTAGAAAAAAGAAAAATGAGCTCCTGATGGAGTGTGGAAAGCTAATGATAGACTCAGGTAAGATGAAATATCTAACCAGTTACTCCTTTACAAATCTTTAACTATGAAGTTCATCTCATGGAATATCAGAGGTCTAGGTAGTAAAAGAAAACAGAGAATGCTAAGTAATAGAATGAAACTAGCAATGCCGGACATATTCTTCATTCAAGAAAAAAATGCTCCATTCAGAAGATAAAACAAATCCATAGCAAATGGCTTAGCAAATATGAGTTTCTAGAAGTTAAAGCATAAAACATAGCGGGGGGCATTCTTACTCTCTGGAACCCCCAAAAAGTAATCATTGTAGATGCAGAGGCAACGAGAAATTACTTATCAGCTATCATTCAGCCAATGGGGATGTCTGAGACCTTCCTGGTTACAAATGTCTATGGTCCATAGAAAATAGATGAGAAGCTTAGATTCCTGAACTCCCTGGTAGATCTCAGAAGCAGACATAAAGAAATCCCTTGGGTCATTGGAGGATATTTTAATATGATTAAATCTCTTTTGGAAAAAAAAAGGAGGCACCAAAATCCTCAGTAGAGATTCAGTAGAATTCAATTCTTTCACAGAAGACATGAAGATGGTTGACTCTGAAATGCAAAACGATTTTTTTACTTGGAATAACAAAAAGGAGGTGATGCTCAGGTTTCCTCTAAGTTAGACAGATTTTTGATCTACTAGAAGTTGATGCTCACAAATTCAGAAATATCGGCGAGTGTTTTCCCATTTGGAGGCTCTGACCACTGGCCGATTCAATTAGAAATCAAGGTAATTGATGCTCCCAAGAATAGACCCTTCAGATTTGAAAATATCTGGCTCTCCCACCTAGATTTTTCAGCAACATTGAGGAATGGTGGTCCGAAGATTTGCAAATTCAGGGCTCCAAAATGTTCCTCCTCCATAAGAGGCTAAAGCACATAAAAATCAAACTCAAAGAATGGAACAAGAAGGATTTTGGTAATATTTTTGCAAACAAAAAATTGGTAGAGATCAAAATGCAGGAACTAAACCAAGCAATGATCGCAGAAGGTTTTGATAAATACAAAAGTGAGCAAGCTGAAAAACTCAACCTAGATTGGGAGAATTTATGCAAACAAGAGGAAATTTTTTGGAGACAAAAGTCCAGAGTTCAATGGCTCAAAGAAGGTGAATGAAACACTAGGGTTTTCCACCGTTCCACCTTAGCCAATAGAATGCACAATAGAATCTCCTCAATATTGAATGAAGATGGGGAGCTTCAGACCATTCATGAGAATATCGAAGTTGTGATGGTTCAGCATTTCAGAGGCATCACAAAGGAAAATAATATAGATAGAGACCATAACATCAAGGAAATTATAAAGAATATTCCCAAGATGGTGTCTAGAGAAGATAATTTTAACCTGAACAAACTAGTAACTGAAGAAGAGGTTAGTACGGTGATCAAAGAGATGCAAAATGGCAAAGCTCCAGGTCCAGATGGTTTTAATGTGGACTGTTTCAAAGCCTGCTGGAATGTTGTCAAACAGGTTATTTTGGATGTGGTTGAGGAATCCAGAAGAAGCAAATCTATTCTGAAAGCCCTCAACTCCTCTTTTATCTCCCTGATCCCCAAACAAGACTCTGCCATGTCTCCTAATAAGTTCAAACCAATAGCTTTATGCAATGTTGTTTACAAAATCATTTCTAAGATCCTGGCCAACAGACTCAAACCTCTTTTGCCCTCTTTGATTTTTGGGGAACAATCTAGTTATGTGGAAGGAAGGCAAATCCTGGATAATATTATTTAGGCCCAAGAGGTTTTTCACTCTCTCACCAACAAAAAGTAGGCCGGTATGATCATCCAATTAGACATAGCAAAAGCGTATGACAAGGTGAACTGGACTTACATCAGAAAGGTCCTTTCCGCGTTTGGGTTTGATCATGACTGGATCAGATGGGTTATGGCTTTGGTTACTTCACCCAACTTTTCAATTTTGGTGAATGGAGCGCCCTCGAAGATCTTAACTCCTTCCAGAGGCCTCAGATAAGGAGATCCACTCTCTCCCTTCCTTTGCATCCTGATGATGGAAGGATTAGGCTGAACCATTAAAACTGCTAAAGTTTTAGGTAAGATTAAGGGCCTTTAGTTACTGGAGACTGGCCAAGCCCTGACTCATCAACAATTTGTGGATGACATCATGCTGCAGGGTATCCCCATGGTCAAGGAAGCTACAGCGTACAAAATAATCTTAAATGACTTCGCCTTGGCTTCAGGTATGGAAGTCAATCTCTCCAAATCAAAATTGTTTTCTTTAACACTAACATTGCTATTCAAAGGAACATCTCCAGAATTTTGGGCTTCCAAAGGAGGGTCCTCCCGTCAAAGTATTTGGGAATCCCCCTTACAGATAAACCTATGTGCAAAAGTATCTGGGAATTGGTGCTCAACAAGATGCAAGACAAGATCAAAAAAGGGACTTATAGAGCGTTGAACCTAGCTGGCAGATTGGTTTTGACGAAGGCTGTTCTCGAATCCATCCCCATTTTCTTTCTATCAACCCTGCTAGCCCCCAAAGGGGTTTTACAGCAACTCAGGAACATTCAGAGAGACCTCCTCTGGGGCAAGGAGGAGACAAAAAAGAAATGGGCCCTCGTTTCTTGGGATAAAATCTGTAAACCCAAAAGTCATGGAGGCCTAGGCTTAGACAATCAGGAGATTCTAAGTAATGTTCTAGGAGCCAAACTCTGGTGGAGATGGGTTAAAGAACCAGAGGCGCAATGGTCTAAGACTTGGAAAGAAAAATATGCCAGCTCCTGGCAAACAAGTGATCTCATTAGAATGTCAGGGAACATAAAAGGCTCTCATATCTGGAACAAAGCCTGGGATAACAGAAGCCTAGTTCAGAACAACAGCTTCTGGAAAATAAGAGCGGGTGAACAAGCTCTCTTCTGGGAAGACAAATGGCAACAAGAACCAATGTTGTTAAGGGAGGACTTTATTAGCATCAAGCAGGAAACTCATTCCCAAGGACTAATAAAAGTCATGGATTTCTGGAATCTTCCTCATGATGCTGAGAAATGGAGAAGCTGGAGGAGAATAGAATGCAGAGGGGTAGGCACCACAAAGACAAAAACAGAAGAACTTACGAAAATTTTAGAACAGAGAAAGATCTGGGTCACAGATGGGCAAGATCAGTTAAGATGAGGACAAAACAAAGAAGGCATCTTTAACATCCATGAAGCTAAAAGAATTTCCCTTAACCTAGATCCCTGCGTTTCGGCAAAGTCCTGGCAAAAACTCTGGAGCCATCAAGGATGGATGAAGATCAAACTGTTTATGTGGTTAGTTCATCATAAAAAAATATTAACTTGGGATAACATTCAAAAGAGGGGAGTTATGGGGCCCTATAGATGCCCATTATGTGAGGCTCAAGAGGAAACAACAGAACATATTCTCAACAACTATACCTATATCAACTCGCTGTGGGATTCTTTCAACATCATTTTTCAACAGATAGACAGAGATAAAGGTAGCATTAGTAATACCCTGAACAAGTGGAGAAAAAACTTTTCAGATAATGAAATCCTCAATTTGGCCTGGACCTTGACACCAAGCTTCATCATCTGGAATGTTTGGAAGGAAAGGAATAAAAGAATTTTCAAGGATGAAAAAACTACTACCATTTGCCTGATGGAATTAATCTTAAAACAGATTAGAGAGACTGTCTTTACCACTGTGCACAGTTACCCCTCAAATCCCCCCACTGCGCACGAATTAAGAACTCTCAAGCAACTGCGAATTCATGAGATCATTCTCTAGGGTCTTATCAAAAAAGTAAGAGTGTTGGAAAGGGAAAAGGATTTCTGGCATCCTCCACCAAAAGGGTATCTAAAATGCAACATTGATGGGGATTCAAAAAGCAACCCAGGAACACTAGGTTATGGAGGTGTGTTAAGAGACGAAGAAGGAAAAATAATTTTCACTTTCTACTGCCATTTAGGCAAAGCCACCAATAATATGGCTGAATTAATGGCGTTGGAACATTGTTTGGACTTGCTTAAACTCAATCACAGCTCAAATGTTCTCATAAAAGCAGACTCAGAGATTTCCATAAATGCAGTTAAGAAAATCAGCTATGGAACAGCGCCTGAAAGGGTCTCAAAACAACGGAGACTTATACAAGTGTACCAGAGAATCCATAAACATCTCTAATGCCTTTGAACTGTTAGTTTCAATCATGTTCGGAGGAAGACCAACAAACTTGCAGATCTACTGGCCAACAAAGGAGTGATTAATTTCGAGTGTAGAATAGACATGAAATGGCAGGAGATGCCTCCTAGCAGGCTAAAAGCTATTTGTGAGGCTCAAGCCGCTGAGGACAAGGAAATTTATGATTTCTGGGCTCGCGGAGGAGAGAATGAGTAATAGAAGATTGAGAGGTGGTTTCCTTTGCTATTTAGAGTGAGTGTAATGGTAACCACAATTCCTTCTTTAATAGAGTGCTCCTTTCCCGTAATAGATTCCAGGTTCAGGTGTGGAGATATAGTTAGCGCAGGAGGAATCCCGAGTCTCCCGACAGCAGGGGTTTTTTCGTTTTTTGGGGTTTGGAGGGATAAACCGCTTCATCGGCGGTTTTCATCCGATCGCACTGCTTTTACTCGGGAAGTGGTATTCTCTTTTTTGGAGCGATCACAAACAGATTATGCCATGTGGCGGGACAGTGGTTTGCAAACAGCCCTTCCCCGCTTACTTTTGCGGGGTCTTTCTGTCCCGTGCGATACTAATCTCCACCGTTGGATGCAACATAGGTTAATCAACGTTCTTGTTTCTCTATGCATCTTTGAGGTTTGGTCCCACTAATCTTCAGAGGTCTTGTCGGAGAGTTTTCATCCTCGACCATCGATTTGCTTGTGGAATGATCGGCCCAGGTTGATGGGCTCTTCCGCCAGTTTTTTAGTTGTTCTCTGTTCAACTTAATGGCTTGCCCTTGGGCTTGTCCTTAGTTTTCTTGTCTTCTCGGCAACGGGGAGATTTTTGTTCATATTGTAAACTATTGGTTAATTAATGCAAGAGAAGGTTCAACATTTGCCTCAACAAAAAAAATGAAATACAAGGTGCATCTTATTCCTTTCTCTATATATATTAAATAGTGGGAAGGAAAATTTATTGTTGATAACTTTTTTGAATAGTATTGTATTCCTTCCCCTGATTAAAAGATCTCAATTTAGGCATTTGGATTCAACACTTCATTTTTGCTAAAATGTCATACTGAGTCATGAGAATATTAAAAAATCGCTTATGATTAGTTTAGGTTCAAAAATGGCTCTCAACAACGTTAAAAATGTACTTTGCAAAGTTTTTTGTTGTTGATGATGTTGGCAAAGTTGGCATTGTGGTTGATATGGTTCTCTTGTTATAGTTGTTCCATCCTTCATTCCCTCCATGTCGTTTTTCTCCAGAAAAACACTAAATAATAAAGTGTCACCTTTTCGGCTCAACTTTATTTACTCATGAGTTGATAATGTTTGAAATTTTTATTTACTCACTTCAATGATGGATAATGTTTGAAATAGAAAAGGTTTGTACCATATATATATATATATATAAAATCAAATATTTCTAATATAATAGGTGGCACATTTTTCAGACAATCATGCTTTTTCTAATATTATTTCATGTTATCACCAAAAAAATAAATATAGAAAAGACATTCTATGGCATGAATATATTATTTACCTCCTCATTTTTTTGGAAAAAATTTTTACAGTTAGAAAGAAAAATAAATTATTTTTGGTAACAAAAAAGTTTGAGGAAATATCCATTCAACCATTTAAGATGATCCAAACTGTAAATTAACCTGAGCGAACTCTAAAAGATGAGGTAGTCATACATTTCAAAAGAATTCCCAAATTTTGCACGGAAGTCTTACTGAAAAATTGATGGTTTTTCCATTTGGAGAGGCTTTATTTTTTTCTTTTCTCAATTATTTTTCTTGCATGGTTTCTACGGTGTTTAATGATGTTTTATAATTACACATTTCCCTCTCGAGTGCAGTGCATCCAGGTAATTGTCAAACAAATTTCCATGAATCAATGACCAAATGAAGGTATTGATTTTATTTTTCACTAGTTTTTATCATCTCATCGATACTAATCACATGATGGATTTTGCAGTAGCTATATCCAATTTCTAGACAACGATTCATTTAAATTCTTTTATCGTTCACCTTCTTCTAACTAGTTCTTAACTCATTGTTTTTAATGGTTCATAATTTACTATCGATTGACAGAGTCATTGTATCAAAGTTCTTGAATAAAATTTTGGTTTTCTTTATCCTTATTTTGTTCACATATGATGTATGCATATATTTATTTATTTTCTTGTAAATTATTAAATGTTGTGTTACCACTAAAATCACACCGTCCCTCAAAAAAATCTACTTAGAAGCTCTCTCTCAAGGCTGAAAAAAGCTCGTAAGCATCTCTCACTTCAAGGTCCAGTTTTCAGAAATCAAAGTAACGTTTCAATGCCATATTTTGAATCGTTGAAGGGAGGAGCCCAACCTGGTGGGAGTTGGTGGTCGAGTGTCGATAGGGCGTGACGGTACGGGGACTCGGAAGCTGTGCAATTCCCAATTCCAACGGGGCTATGCCATGCCATCCAATGACCCACACACCTTTGTACCATAGACTTCCATGGATTTTAATCTCACATAGGGGTGCAGAGAGGGCCACGTGGCATTCTCTCAAGCCACTCACCACATTGGGAAACTTCCTATGATGAGTTCGCAAGACATGTGAAGGGATCCACATGGCCCTCCACATAAGCATCCTACGCGTACCACACATGTCATGTCCTTGCCACGTATGCTTATCAGGGTAAGCCCCCTGCCATGTCCACGCGTACCACATCTTTTTTAAGGAGAAGTCGCTGCCATTTTAAAGAGAGCCACAATAATCTTTGTGTTTGCACAAAGGTCTCTTCGCTGTGGCCGAGTTACTGTGAGCCACCATCAAGCGATGGCCCTTCTAGTGAGCCACCATTCCAAAAAAGTTGGGAGTTCGTTCCATGGAGAAGTTAGCTTGACATGGGAAACTACAAATTGTCAAGTCCAGACGGGAATTTCCCCAAGGATTTTAGAGTGCTTGCAGCCAAGTCTGCAGGAAGAAGATTAAACATGTGTACAAAGAAACTTACCTGTTCATCGTTGGAGAAATGACAGATCGGAAGTATTGAATATGAGAGAGGCCGTCAGTCAGAGGATTCTTAGCGTGGGAAGAAATCATTTGAATTTCATATGCACAGGAACTTAGTGCGACGACAATCGAGGTAAAACGTCAATACTGTTAAGGTAAAATATAAAGTTTTCCCTAATCACTTTTGACGAGGATCACACACAGAGCCATAGGTGAATGAAGTGAAAGGTGAAGGAAAATGTGCATTTATCATTCATTGAATATCTAAATTTACCAGTGATTTTGTTGGTAGTATTCCGAAATGTATTCAAACATGACAACGAGTCAAGAAATTTCAGAACTTGTGGAAACAAATAATTTAAGACAAGTGAAAATTGTCTCATCTTTCAAAAATGGAAAGTGTGTTTGGGTTAGTGTTGAACAATATCGGGGGCTTTTAAAACGAATACTAGCCCGTTTAAAATGCAGTAGACAAGGAAAAAATGGTCTCAAAGGGAAAGTACTCTCGCCCTTCACAATAAGCATTCTAACAAGTCCCCTATGCAATCATGTGGAAACAACAAGCCGAGAGGAAAATCCATTGATGATTATGCCTTCTATAGTCCCACATCCACACCTCTCACTTGGTCATTTGATCTTTATGTGAAATAATTGTTAAATGCAAAACAAAGGTTAGAGGTTTTAGAAGCTAAAGAGAAGGAAAAAATCATAAACTTAATATAATAACCGTTGAGAACAAGGCTTTGGCTGGAAAACAATAAAGTTTTTAAAGTACAAGTGGCATTGCTATAGGAACATCTCTTGATAAGGAAGACAAAATGGCAACACATGAAGGTGGATGTGCAAAACATGAATAAATTTTTATTAAAAATTACAAATGTGGTGAATGTGAAACCATCCCAAGATAAAGGGAAAGAGGTTTCCCAAAAAGACAACCATTAAGAGAAAGCAAGAGAAGAAAGGAAAAAAGATTCCACAAAAGTTTCCAAGACTTAGGCTCAAGTTATTAACAGCTCTACTGATAGGGAAGGAGAAACAAATAGTCGCGTTGACAACATGCAATATAGAGAAAGAAAGGAAAGGCAAAATAGAGCAGCAAACATAATTATTAAAGGGAACAAAAGACTATGCGAAAAATTAATGTACTCTTGACCTTGCAAGGGACTTCTTGAAGGAAAAGTTGCTATGGAAAGGACAAATATGGCAAGCATGGAGGGTGGGTAAATATATTGGTGAGAGAGCCAGGTCCATAGAATTCATCATGCCTAACATGCGTGATAAATATATCATTCTAACCAAGAAGCATCTCTTCAGGGGTTTTCATTTTTTTCTAGAAGAATATTTAACTGTAAGACAACAAGAGGAAATGAGGGAGGAAATGTTAAAGGTTTGGGAAGCAAGAGATGAAGGCAAGAGAGCATGGATCTCTAAAGGTAAAGTTTTGATAACATGATTTGGACCTCCTTCCAAAGCAAAGCAACAAGATAGTAATAAAGAAGAGAAAACAAACTCTTCAATAAAAAATTGGGAAGCAAGGTTAGTATGGAAAAGTAGGAAAAAAGAATAAACTCTGAGTCTTGCATGTTAAAATAAATAGAAATCAATTCATACCCAGGTTTCCTTAATATTATTTTGTTGGAACTGCAGAGGTTACCCATGGAGACGAGGACCTGGGTTAGGGCCTATTGTAGAAGATAAAGACACAATTTGTGTCATAGAAACACATGATCATGAAGGGTGCATGACACCTTTGTTCGAAGGATACTCGGAGATGGCAGTGTGGAACAAGACAGTAGGGAATGTCAATAGACATAGGGGTATCATGGTATTAGTGAGGGAAAAAGAAGGTCAACTCACTCAGTTAGAAAGAGAAGACTCAAATAAAAAAATGATTTGGTTTAAAACACCAGAAAATGGAAATCACAAAAAAATTGCAGCATGTTATTTTGTGCCATAAGTTTCAAAAATCTACAAAAGTAGAGGTCTTCACCAAAAAGATACCTTTGCAACCTTAAAAGAAGATATTGCAACATATTCTCAACTAGGTGAAGTCATTATAGTGGGCGATTTCAATGCTAGGACTACAAGTCATCAAACTATCATTCTTTGTTGTAAAGAAGTCTATGACCCTACTTGGCTTATAAAAGTATAATCATCAGTGAGAAATAATTTCATAGGACAAGGGTTGCAATCTCTTTGGTGAATAATTACTTACTCTATGTGGGGCCCTTTATTTAATCATTTGTAATGGATTGGCTAGATGGGAAAAGTTTGGTAATTTCACATGCAATACTTACAATGGAACAAGTGTAGTAGATTATGTAATTTGCTCGCATGGTTTGTGCGAAAAAACGAATTTTTGATTGGAGATCAGCTTTGGGACTTAAAATCATATCAGAAGCCAATTTATTTAAGTTTCTCTTGGATTGGAAATGAGTAATTAGAGTCTAAAACTTAGTGTGTTCAAAAAAATATACCAAAGGAAAGAATTATTTTGACTCCAAAAAATTATAATAGCTTCAAAATGACGCTATAGAGGCTCTTCGAGAAGGATAAAATCCCAATTCATAGCCTTAATAGTCACGAATTAACACATTTAATTCAAAGCGTACTTGCAATGTGCAAAAGAGAAAAAATTAAGAAGTCTAAAACAAATTGCTTTCTAGTAAATGTTTGTCTTGACGAGGAATGAAAAAAGGGAAGGAGAATATGTAAAGAATCAAACAAAGATAACATAAAGCTCAAATATTACAAGCAAATATTAAGAAAGAAAAATGTCGATTTCATGGTTTCAAGGAGGGAAGAACTAATCTTCCTTGGGAAAAAAATCCCAAATTATTTTGGAAGGTGCTCCAATGGAGAAATATGCAAATTAAAAATAGTATTACAAGTTCTAAATGCTTTGACTATGCAAGATAACTCTATGAGGAGGATCCCAAGGTTGACCCTTCCCCCTTGGTCAACACTAATACTAAAATTTTCATGGTTCAAGAGGTAGAGATGGGTATCAAGAAGTTGGGTGTTGGAAAAGAAAAAGATTTAGTTGAACTTCAAGCAAAGTATCTAAAGTGGGGCTCAAAGATTCTTGCACCTCACATTACAAAATTTTTCAACAACATCATAAAATAGGGGTTCCCCATAGATTGGAAAACTAGTCTGGAAATATAATTTTTCGAGAGTGGTGACATCAATAATCCCTCCTATTATAGGACCATAATGATAAACGCTTTGTTTGCAAAGTTATTTGGAAGCATGCTGGAAAATAAAGTCAGCAAGTGGGTAGAATAAAGAGATAAGCACGCTAAAGGGTAAGCATGTTTTAGACCTAAAAATTCAATAGTTGATCATTGTATAACTTTAAGGAACATCATTGAAAAAGTTTGCGAGGAAAAGGAAGATTTTTTTTTTTTCATTGTTGATTTCAGAAAAGAGTTTGACACAACTCCTAAGGATAAACTTTGGCACATAATGGAGGAGACTGGGGTTCTTGAACATTTGAGAGTAGTTTTGGATAGGCTGTATGAAGAGGCGAAAGTCAAAATTATAACTTCAACAAGCATTTATGAAAGTTTTGGAAGTGATATCAAGGTCAAGCAAGGCTTCCCACTATATCGTAACCTTTTTGGTTTATATATCGACAAGCTTGAGAAGTGGTTAAATTCACAAGGCAGTGATGGTATCTATTTGGGCAAGTTTGTTATAAGGGTTCTTTTGTATGCAGATGGCCTTATTTTGATTTCTAAATCAGCTCTTGGTTTGCAAGAGCACTTATTGTCCATTGAACATTCTTTTAGAAAGGTGGGGATGCAATTCAATATTAGCAAAACAAAAGTAGTGGTTTTCTCTAAAAAAATAAAACATAACCAACATAAGTTCTACTTTGAAGACAACATTCCTAGAGAAGTTGTGGATTGCAAATACCTCATAATTGGCTTCAACAAAAGTCTAAGCTGGGCATGGAATTAAGGGGTTTTAAATTTTTAGTGGATGAATATTTTGTATCATAGTACATTGTTACAAATGGCCTCAAATAGCCCACCTTATTTTAAAGGAGAGGGTAAAAAAGGTAAATTTAGCCCTTGAAATTAGGAGTTACAACCTTCCATTTGCCCTAATTTTCAAGAATAGGTTTTATTTAAGTGAATCCCATGGGCCAAATACCATATTTATAAAAGAGGTATGGTAAATTAATAAAAATATAAATAAATGAGAGGTATGGTAAATAAATAAAACATTTTTTGTATTTACTCCATAAGTCACCTTATATACATGCAAGGGTGTAAACAAATAAAAATATAAATAAAGTGGAGGTATGGTAAATAAATAAAAATATAAATAAACTAGACGTATGGTAAATAAATAAAATCTCTTTTTATATTTAGTCCAGAACCCTCTTTCTATTTATGAAGGCTCAAAAAAGAGGTTTTATTTAAGTGAATCCTATGGGCCAAATACCATATTTGTAAAAGAGGTATGGTAAATTAATAAAAATATAAATAAACGAGAGGTATGGTAAACAAATAAAACATATTTTTATATTTACTCCATAAGTCACCTTATATTTAAGAAACATTCAAAAAATGCATTATATTTAGGTGAAACCTATGGGAAAAATACTATGGGCCAAATACCATGGGCTAGATTATTATTAATACCATGCAAAAAAAAATTATTAACCCTAATATTAGTATTAATAAAAATAAAAATGGCACATGGTATTGACCCATGGTATTCACTTGGAATGTAGCCTATTTAAATGGGGGAATTAAACCAGCATAGATCCATCTTTACTCTGGATCTACTAAGCCCCCAGAGGGATCAAATATCGTGATATGCAAACTAGCATAGAGTGAAAAAATATTTGATCCCTCTGCGGGCTTGGTGGATCAAGAATAAAAATGGATGTTGTAATTTAATGTATGTTAAACATTTTAACTTGGTTAAAATAAAAAATAAAATAAAAATCAATTATTAATTTTTATAATTTTTATAATTTACTAATAGTAATTTTTAAGCTCCAGGTATATGATAACCCATGGTAATACCATGGTATTCATGTGAGCATAAACTATTTAAAGGGGAAATTCTATCATCTTAGATCTATCTTAATTCTAGGTCTACCAAGTGCTCAGAGGGATAAATAGGTTTCATCCCCCTAAGAGTGTTAGATGTGGAGTTAAGATGGAAATATGTCGGTTTTTATGATAATGAAGATATTAAATAGACTTAGGAAATTATATTGTAAAAACATCTTAATGTGAATGGTTAAACCTACATTTAGTCATTTCACAAAATTTAGTAAAAAAGACCAATATCTCCATTAATATTGGTTTTTAACTTTTTCTGATTTAACAAAAAAAATTCAAAACAATGAAACCTTATCACTCTTTTGGCATCACCCTCGCACAATATTTCTCACCATTTTTCAAACATTCTCAATATGATATCTTCATGAAAAGGTTTAGGTACTGATGTTGGATTAGTTGTTTGAAAAATAAGCTAGTTTGTACAACCTTTCATCTTCTGTGCTATTCTTAGTTTGTCTTAATGATCTGTAGGGGTTGGAGCCACTGCACCATATTTTCCTAAAAGGTGGAGATTGTTTACCAAAAAGGAAATTAATCTACATGTTACAACGCTGTTAAAAAATGCGAGACCTATGAGGGTAGTGAATTATGCTAATAAGCAATTTAGATTGCAAGAGACGTAATAAAATTTGATTATTTAGTTGAAGATTTCCAATTAAAATAATAATAAATCTACATTTATATATTCATATATTGATTGGAAGGATTCTCACAATGGTCACTTCTTTCAATTAGATCCCCTTCAAGCCTTTGGGATACCTAATACTTTCTTATATAATATAGTTGGGGCTTGCTACTTGTTGGCGTGTTGGGGTAAACAAACTTGAGGTGTGTTTTTTATCTCGTAGTTGGAGTCTATGGAATAAGAAAGAAATTTGACAAATTGAGAAAAGTGGTAGCTTGCCAAAAGTTGTAGAGAAAAAATTAATCTCTCCTACTTTGATAGAACTCGTTGTCAATATCAACACCTACAAGAACTTTGTTGTGGAATATTTTAGAAGGATATGAAAGAGTGTATTGTAAGAACCTTGACTAACATGGCCATTGAAACTTGGAACATTGTTTGTAGGAAGAGAAAATTATGTTTCTTTTTTCCAAGCATGTATGTTAGTATATTACAGATTAATGAATATGTTTTCTTATTATCATATATGGTTTCATACTTTAGCAAAACATTCGCCACACTTCACAATGTTTTATTATTCAGTAAAAGATTTGCGAAGATCTTACAAGATTTTATAATTCGGTGAAAGATTCTCCATCACTGTACAAGATAATATAATCTGGTGAGAGATTTGCCAAAAAAATTATTTATACATATTATATTATTGATAAAATCGCCTCCCATTTTTCTTATGTATCATGGGGATTGACCCATTTATTATAAATATAAATTTAGGGTGGTTCTTAAAATTTTCCTTGAAGCTAGGATGGTTGTACAAAGAAAATAACTTCAAGGTGTTGGAAATAACATTATGCTTTTCAAAATAGGTGTAGAGAGGTAGAATTGTGGGACTCGAAAGCCACTCAAACTCTTTTTGGGCTTCTAGTGATTCCAATGATTCTCTATGGTTGTGAACTGTGGGCCAACAATACATCTGAAATGCAATGGAAACAAACTAAGAAAATTCATAAGCGTTTGATTAAAAACAAATTCAAAATTAAAGGTGCATTTCCTTATGTTATTTTGTTAAGTGAAACAGGGGATGATCCTATTGAAGAAATTCCTATGGTGTGAGTCATAAGGCTTTTTTAATAGAGTGAGCAAATAGAAGAGGGTAGATGGCCTAAGGTTGGCATTAATGACATACTGTGCAAAATAAAAAATACTTGGATGCAACAAAATAACAAATGGTTTAGTAAATGGGATATTTGCTTGAACACGTGTCCCATAAACAGTAATGAGATAAAAGATTTTACTATGGATAAGTTCCACAAGCGTACTTTGGATAAGGATTTAGTGAGAAATAAAGAGTACTATATTGAAGTGTTTAATCTCTCTGATAATAATCAACAAAAAGTGTACATAGAGGACAATATTTCTTGGAGATCCAAAATTATTATTTCTGAGTTAAGGACTAATTCTGATTAACTCTATTGTGAAACAGGGCACTGAAAAAGGCTAAAAGAAGTGTGGGAGGAAAGAGTATGTAATTTTTGTTCTTCAAGAAAGGTGGAAACAAAAAAGCATTTCATTTTAGAATGATTGTCCTTCAAAGACAACAGGGAAATTAATGCAGATATTCTGGCAACTAGATCTTGGGATAATATATTTAGCGAGGGGGTTTTCAAGAAGCTGGGAAACTTTATTGTGAGGCTTCACAGGAAAAGGGTCGAATACATCAACCAGATGAAGAATAATTTTTTCCCATAGGTTATCTTTATCCTTGTGGGCGTTAAAATAATTTTCTTCCTTTCTTTCTTATGCCAAATCAACCACTATCGATGTTGGATTACTACAAAGCACAATCATCTGCCATGCAACTCTTCCATTACAACATACAATGCATGGCATCACCTGCGTCATTATGACATCAACATGATGTCAGGCAAGTTTTCATCCCAATGATATCTTGCATGTGTCAAAGGAATTTTATTTTAAAAAAGGGCTTGGGCCCCATTTTCATCTGTATCATGTCTAATTGGCTTCCAGCTCACTTTGCACACCCTTGGAGTTAGTTTTCTCAATTCCACCCCTTTTTAGAACAAATTTTCAAATTTAACCTAATAATTCACCCTTTATCCATGAATTTTATGTTAAGACTTTGCCCATCCTAAATTTGCAAAATTTGAGCTCTAAAACAAACCTTATCCTCCTCATCATGAGGAAACATGCACACGCACAGAAAAAGTCCTCCTCGCAGCAAGGAAACCAATGAATTTATCCAACTATCCTTCTAAGTACATTCACAAGCTTAATTAACTTTCACTTTTATCGAATTCCATCTCGACTTGTGTAAAAGCCCCAAATTTAACCATTCACTCGCACAAACCAGATTCACAAATCAGAAATTTAAATGATTCTCCCTCGACCTCATTAACATGTCATAATTATCCATTTGGCTCCTCCACATTGGCCGGTTAATCCCTTTGACTATCTCTTGTTGTCCTTTTCCCACTTCCTAGTCAACTAGCCATTTTCAGGAAGTCTTCCTTTCCAATGGCCTTTGCATCTGCCAAAAGCTTTGTTGATGTCCAAATGAATGAGAAAACAAAAGAGACTTATTTTTATGATGGTGATGCTAATTTTTGGGACCCACTAATAGAAAATTTTGTTAAGAGGAAGGCTATCCATGTGGGACTAAGTACTTGTGATATCTTAAGGTACCACAACAATTTATTAGCAGTAAAATTGGTCATGGTTGTTGCTCCATAAATATTTCATTTCCGATAGATGGTGTCCTAGAGTGTCAGTCAATACTTGGAAAGTCAAAGAGTTATTGTCTCATCTCAATGATGAAAATAAATAATTAATGTAACACAAGAAGCCATTGTAGACATGCTCTCTTTCCCGGACATGGAAAGTTTGTAAAACTTGGATCAAGGGACCATTGAAAAGAAATAGAATGTTCTTTGCCTAGAAATGGAACAACCAATATTTAGTGGATTTTTCAAATAGGAGGTACTTTCCCCTTCTGGTCATCCTCCCTAACCCATTACAACCTTTGATTCTATACCTAAATTGTCCTTTTGTCATTTGTTCAATAAGCATTGTATAAAGTTTGACATTTAATAGTTATGGTCTCATTAAATTCACTCCCAAATGACACAATTTAGAGAAGGGAGATCCTATCGTTATCAATCCTACCTAGTTTACCTATTCATCCACCAATAATATTCTCACATGGAGCACCTAAAGCAGAAGATGGTGGGTGAGAACAATGCCTTGTTACATGTGTATGAGTGCTTAGTAATGGTCAGAAACCTAAAGACAACCCATGTTTCTTTAATTATCTTTTTTCTTTTACGCAAATCATATATACCCTTCTACATTATGAACCATTACCAAGAGCTCTATAGTTCCTTAGGGAGAAGTTACAATTCACTCCTGACACCAGAGTAGGTGATTGGTACCTCTTCAAAGAGTACATAGTCATCAAAGTACATGGATTTGAGGGCAAACCCCACCAGCTACCAAAATATTTTACTCCTCACATCTTTACACTAGTGTACATCAGACAAAGATTTAGTAGTGCCAGTGTGCATTTTACTTTTAGAAAGGGAATAGTTACTTTCCACCTCCCTCATGTGGTAGGACCATTTGTAGCCAATTTAAGAAATTCTTTGGTTCTTGTGGATTAGATGTTACAACACTTTAACTTTCCACAAGTAGGAGTGTGGAACTATGATCCTGATAATATCATTTATGACATGAGGAAAAATAGAGACCAAGAAAATCACAGGAATGATTCAAATCCCATATTGGAAAAGCGTGCTAATAAATTCACTTGGGATGAAGTTGTTGCATCCAAATGGATCAAGCACTTCCCACCTCTCTGGGAAGAAAACCATGACATCATAGCCCTTGGATGTGGATGATGGGGAGGATGATAGCTCTAGGAAAGTCAGGGAGGAAGAAGAGAGAGAAAATGATGATGAGGTGAAGTCAGAGGCACTAATATTGTATAAAATCCAACTGATGACCCCATCTAAGAAAGATTTCACTATGGAACACATGCCATATTCCATTTTAATCTGAGAAGCTATAGAGTTAAGAAATGTTTCTAAACTTGGACACATGTTAGAGGTGCAGAAGTTTCAAGAGTTAGATACTTAAAAGAAATCAAGGAAATAAAAAGGGACATTAAAATACATATAATCAACTGCTTCCCCCCATGTAGGGTAAGAGTGCACTGGACAACAAAAAGGGGAGTTTCAAGTTGGAAATATTATAGTCCAAGATGGAGACATTTACATCCATGTCGAATTATCAAGTTCATAAATTGCCCATATTAGTAGATCCTATCCTATATACAAAGATTATCGAGTTGAATATGAAGGTTACCCACATGGTGCATAGATGAATGCACATAACAAATTCTACAACCTTGAAATTGAAAGAGTTGTACAAAAAGGCTAGCACCTAATAAAAATATGAAAGGATGGTTTACAGGTCCGAGAAGATGAAGACAAAAACACTAGAGGAAAAATTTACCCACCTAGCTATCTTTCCTCATTATTTTAAGCACTTCAACACTGTGCTATAAGGATAGGGAGATATGCTCTATGAAAAAGGAGCTTGTGATCCCAGATGCAGATTTTGTGCAATAGATGAGCTAGTTGAGGTAGAGAAGGAGAACTAGGAGCTCAAGTAAAAGCTCCATGATGCATTATTGAAGAATAACAAGTCTAAAGTCCATGTTGTGCTACTAGAGGAACATGTTCAAGGAATGAAGGAAAATATGCGTGAGACTTCACAGTCCCACCAAACCACTAATGTTGTGATTGGGCATGTTGAATCGTTGACAATATAAAAATATGTCAAAGAGTTGCAATTTCTACTCTCAAGTCGATGGAAATAACTAAAGAAGAAAAAGAGTTTGAGGTTACCAAGATTGAGTTGTACTAGAGACAAGAGAATAGTGCACAGATTGAAGTTGACCTAGAATTTTTGAATAAGAAGCATCCAAATAAATCCTCTTTCAAAGCTACCAAAAGAATCATATGGGACAAGATCATGAAGACAATATAAAATCATTTGGATCATATATAATTAATCAAAGAAAATATAGAAACTATCAAAATTGTCCACAGGGAGATGAATGTGATTAACAATATTATTGGTGACTTCCACACTAAGGCTACAATAATCATAAATTTCCTTAATTAAAATTCCTAGGTGGAGGTCTTCAAGGAAAACATTAACAGAACTAGGTGGGTAATGAGGGTGAACCAGTTGAAGAGGAAACAAAAATTAGTGAAACTAGTGGAGAAGAGAGAAAAACCACTGTCAAATGCAGTACAAGGCTTTAAATATAAATGTGAAATGTTATACAAAAGGAAATTCCCACCATTCTTTGATGTGAATGGAGATTTATATTCCAAAGAATCCCTCATGAAGAGCCATAATGATATTAAATAAGAACAAAAAGGATTCTAGGAGGAGGAATGTGCCCTACATTGAAAGGAAATGGTAATTTTGTCTGAATATTATTTCAAAGTTGTGTTCATGTTGAAGAGCCTCTTCGAGGAGAGACGTAAAGTGGATTATGAGACAATAAAAACTGTAGAAGGGACAATTTTGGATGCTCGATCTTGTGATATTCCTTTGGGAAAATAATGGAGGGGTATGATTGATTTATATAAATCATTCAATCAATTGGGACATGCACCAATTTCCATAGGTGTCACCAAAAAAGTTAGGGTTATGCTCCAAACCTCCTCAATAACAACAAGTATGTCCTTAGCCATCGTCACCAACATCAACACAACCAAGTCTGGCACCATCGAAAACACAACCAAGGTGATGTGCACTCTTCCACCAACATCTAGGCAAGAGATAGACGCATCTTGTGCATAATCAGGAGATAGAAGGACAAACCTACTACAACCAAATCAATGGGACTCGAAATACAACTTGCACTTTTTCTGGAAACTTATAAAAGAAGTTAGTCACAAGAGACTTATCATTTTGTAAAATATTCTTAGTGGTTTCTTCATACCACTAGTGGTTAAGAGCTAGGACCTTTAGTCTTGTTTTCCTATATATACACCTCATTTTGATGTAACCAAAGAGAGAAATTTCCTGGTGAAGGGGAAACTCTATCAATTTTTTTCTAGAATTCGCTAGGGTCTTTGAAGCTACTGTAATGAGGAATTCATAAGTATCCATTAGGTCATTGGTGTTTATTTTTGTGTAATTCTAAAACCCACCTTGTAATTTGCGTTTTTCACCATATTTATATAATTAAGGATATTTTTCATGGAAAATCATGTTGTAAACATGATGTTTGTGTGGAAGTGAAATGTGATTATTAATTAAGGAAAATTCTAGATCAGTATGATTGTTTTCTTTAATTTTTGTAGAATTTATCAAGGTTATTGAAGTCTATATTTACTATTTTGATAAAATTTTACATGGATTTTAGATGAAAATGAAAAATTCTTAGTTGTGTAGTTATCCATCTAATTTTAGTATGTTAAAATGAATTCTTAATTTCTCATTTGAGTTTGTTAAATGTGTTCTCAATTTTTCTCTTGTCACTAGACCCTTTATTTCTTTTATGTCAAACTCGAGGCACATGGATGCTCTAGCTGAAAATGAGTGGAAATTATGCCCATCAAAACCTTTCTGAATTGTTGACATTTTCCCTTACCTAAATTCTTAATAGAAATAGAAATTTCAAAAACAAATATTCAAAACTTGGCTTGACTGGCTGAAAATTGCTAGTTATGTTTCTTTATTTTTCGTGAAAACACTATCTGAAGTAATTAAATTGAATGAAACTCAGATTTGAATTAAACACAAAAATATCAAAAAAATTCAATGTAGAATTTACACAATAATTCACCAAAAAAAACATTCACAATAAATAGGAAACAATGTGTGATTCATTTTGTTTCGATCTATCTAGTACATTTTATTTTTCATGCTGAATATTTACACCAATAACCAACATGTATCAATATTGGAAAAAGAAGAAGACATAAATATTCAGCAAGATTAAATAAATTTAAATAAATTCACATTTATATCAAAGGGAAACAAATGTTAGAATGTTTAGATTTTGACTAGACTATTAAGCATGAGATTAAATTTTTTTTTGTAAATAAGCCCACTTTTGAGAAATACACCAAGGTTAATGAAGTTTACGAGAAATTGGTAAATCTTTATATACCAAGTGAAGACAGATGGAATCACTTGTGTGAAGTTATTGAGTAACATTCATGAACAACTGAAAGGAAATTGGGAAACACTTTTTTGGGACCACATCATCAACAGATTCCTAAAGGATAGTGCCAGCACTTAGCAATTTTGAAATTCCTATAGTTTTGTACTATTTTTGTAATTTTTTTTTAAATATCTAGAAGAAATTTTGTATAAATAATTCCTCCTTCCAGTTATTAAGGGTTGAACCCTTGGATGAGCTTTGAAAACAAAATTGTAACCAAGCTGGATATTTTCCAAGTTAATGAAAGGATTCTAAATTTGCCTTCTATAGTTTTGTATCCTAGTAAGATTTTCATATGTGCTTATTTCATTACGTCTTTCTTCATATATTTAAGTATTTATGTAGATATATGAGTAAGACCATTTTGAGTATCATTCAATCCTAAATCCCCTGTGAATTTATCAACAATAACTAGGGACTAGTTTATAAGACTATATGTTATTACAGACTCCTCTATATCAATTAATTGTCACACAAAATCTGCATTCGTTTATATATATTTTGTTATATAGGAAACATTGTTTTCCTCTATTCTTTTCTTATAACCAATCAAATATTTTGTCTGAATATTTAGCAAGTTATATTTCATCAATATTATGTTATTCACACATTTTAAATCAATTAAATATACCTAGACAAATAACAATCCTTTCATCTAGCTTAGTAATTGTTAAGGCTTAAGCATCTGTTTTCAATAATTCATAGCATTGGTCATCCATAAAACTTAAAAACAAACACAACATTTTAGATGATCTGGCATGACTAACTAACCTAGAGTTGTCTTAGAGGACAACGTCAGAATCGCGCCATTTTCGGGGAGCGAAAATTGAACTATTTTCCCTCAGGCAATGATTAAGATTTTTTCTTTAAGATGAATAAGAAATTGTAAGTTAAAATCATTCACCTGGCAACTCCACTAGACCACGATGGCTCCCTCAAAACATAACATATCTCACTCTGACTCTCAAATTATATCTCCTTTATCTAATCCAAAGAAATTGGTGAAAGAGGCCTCACTTAAAAGGAGGCTAGAAGCTTCTGCTCCTTCTTTTGTACCATTACAACCTAAAGATATTTTAGCTTGTGGTCCCTTTAGCTCTGTTCCATCCCAGTTAGGTTTGGCTAATGTAAAACCTAGGGTTTTATAAATTTTATCTAAAGAAGTTGATCTGCAGTCAACTCTCTTAGTCCAATCTTTAGAATCTTACAAACTCCTTGAAATATTTTCAGATTCGCCAAAGTTAGAGGAAGAACTAGATGTACATTTACCAAAGCTAAAACCAACTGATTTTATCTCCCCCACTCATTATACATTTCCATCTACTTCTGCCCAATCTGAAGAAACCTTCTCTATATATTCAAACCCTTTGTTTGAAAGTAAAGAGCAGTTTAAAACAGAGGTTCAGAAGTTAGTAATTAAAACACCTTTGAAAACTTTTATGGATCCTCCACTTTCCCATTCTCCTCCTCCCACTTTTAGACCTCCATCTTCACCCATTGCTTCACCACCTTCCTCTTCATCCTCCACTACATCATCTCCTACCTCTTCTACTAAATCATCCTCTTATTCATCTTCAGATATGGCTTTTCAACCAATAATTGAAGCAAGATATTCTGCATGCATCTTCCCGAACAACTCAATAATTTTCCAGGTGGTTATTTGAAACACCTGCCCAAGTTTAATGGGGAAACTGGTTTTTCTGCAGAAGATCATCTAGTTGCATTTTTAGATTTTGCAGATGATATGAACATAGAGAATGTGGATGTATATATGTGTTTATTTGTTCAGTCTTTACAGGGAAATGTTAGGATATGGTTTAGACAATTAAGAGTTGATTCAATTTATTCTTGGAATGAATTAAATATTATATTCAAGAATCAAGGGGTGTATAAAAGGACCAATTTACTACCTTACTAAGTTTTAAGATATTAAAAGAACCATGGAGAACCAGAGGAAAATTTTATTAAATGAGTTAATAATATTTACCACAAAATGCTTCCTGATTGCAAACCTCCAGTTACAACAACAAAAGTTAGGTTTTCCAAAGCCTTTGATGATGACTTTGTAGTCATGCTGAGGGAAAGGACATCCCCTATCTTATAGGAAATCCAAACTAACACTATAAAAGTTGAGGTTAATAGATCAACTTCATCTAAACTCAAAGCCAAGGTTGAAAAGCATGAAATAAAAATGAAAGCTAAGGAGAAAGGATCTTCCTCAAAGACCAAAAATGATGATCAAAAAATAGATGAGATAACATCATTACTTAGAAACCTTTCTAATAGGATTTGTAAGATTGAAACTCAACCTAGAACGATACAAAAAACTACTATTAGACCACAAACTCAGTTTATAAGAGCTCTTCAAAGTCAAATTTTATAGAGACCTAACACTGACCAACAAATCCAATCCTAATCTAGGAGGATTCCGTTGATTCAATTGTACAGGTTTTCAAGCGTCATCATCAGTGTTTAGTGTCATCATTATTTCAGTTCAGATTCGACAGTTCGACAGTGTTGGTTATGGATCAATTTGTTTAGGTAATGTTTATGGTTTCATGGCATTTAGTTAAGATGGGTCAGCACTTGGATGTCGACATGAGTTCATCGACAGTTCCCCAGTATTTGGTCGATGATATGTGTTCTGTGTATCTTCTTTGCAGGATTGGTGCTGACATGGGTGTCGTCATGGCAAAGGGTTGATATGATCGTCGTCAACATCAATTCTCATTTGTATCCAGTGTCGATTCGATGTTTTGGTTCATGGAACGTCATGTAGTGATTAATGTTGCCTTGTGACAAGAATTTATAATGGTTATGTAAAAGTCTAAATTTTGGACATTAAAGGACTAATCCTAAATCATTATACTAGAACCTAAATACGAATCAACCTAACCCTAAGAAAAGTCTAAACCTATGCTAAATCCATGGTATAACCTTAAACCTATATCACACAATGCAACTATGTATTAAAAAACTAAATCTAAAAGCCCTAAAACTCTGTTATACTACATAACATTCATAAACCGTCACCTCTGACCATGCGGGTGGAATAATTGCATCGGAAGTCATGTGATCATAGCCTGATAGATCATAAGGGTTATCAAAGCAACCATCTTGGGGTTAACCGCCAATCTTGACTGTGTCGAAAACTAATCGGCATGTGAGCAGATAAGGGTTAGCAGTGACCGTCGGGGTTTCATAAGCCGCTAGTTCGTTGACCAAAGTGGTAACTGTAGCAATGTGAATGCCGAACAGAGATATGGAACCATCAACAAAACTGCTACCGTAACCTCAGAGTTTGAAAACCGGAACCGTGAGGGTAAAGAATCTTTGTTGACATGTGCTAGCAGGAGAAACTCCGCTTGATCAGCTAACAGTTAGCAGTTAGTGCTAAACCAAAGTCTATTATGGGGTTTTAATTAAGTTTTATGCTATTCTTAATAAAACTACCATGTAACCAACACCTAAGGTATCTTACAATGAAAAGACCTTAGCTAAACAAACCCTATTTTTAGCTTATGATTCCCTAAACTAGCCCAAGGAGGTTATCATGTACCTGTAGGCCTTTTTAAGGTGATTGGCCTTCATTGAAGAAAGGAGAGTGGTTTTCGACTTTTTGTATGCAGATTCTGGAGGTCATAAGCAGTTGTGTTTTCAGAGTTACGGGAGCATCTGGGGTCGGTTTTGGAAATCGTAAGAAGCATTGGAAAGCTGGTTCAGAGGGCTATCTGATGTTAGTGATAAGAAGTGCTTGTGTGCACACTCATATTGATCAAATCTCTTTGTAATCAACACCTTCTTCTCATTCCTAATAAAAACGGTCGCCCATCTTGAAAGCAGACCCGGGGAAGTAGTCCATCAAGGACGAACTCCGTCATCAATATTGCTGTCTATTATCACTGTGTTTTTACTATTTTCACTTCTTTTATGGATCGATTTTATGTTTAATTAGCTGTCGTAAAGTGTTCTTCTCAATCAATTTTCCTCAATTTTCGTGCATTCAGTTAACATTCAAATCATTAATGGCTAATCAATTCTACATCAGTTTTTAATGAATGATCATTTCAGATCATATAATTTGGTATCAGAGTAGGCTGCATTTGTAGAATTTTCCATTGAATTTTTATTAGGTCTAAGTCACAACGAGGAGAAGGAATCCTTGAGCAGATCAATCCAAAGATTGGAAAGCGACAAGTCATTCAGAAATCGACCATGTGAGGACTTGGCGCAAGTGAAAACAATGAAACTAAGATAAGTGAAGAACAGTTTCAACAGGCGTTCTTAGCCATGCAGTAGATGTTGGGAGAATTGTATGAAGACAAGAAGGCAAGAGATGCAACTTCTTATTCAAAGCCATTGAATACGGACAAAGGTAAAGGAAAGACTGATAAACCACCTTCACCTCCATCATCTCCATAATCCTGTTCTTCTTCTTCTTCTTCCAGTGCAGAATCTGAAATGGAAAAGAAACCTAAGAAAACATTTCTTTTGAAACTTGATATTAAATTTGAGCTACCTGTTTATGATGGCAAAATGAATCCTGAAAAGCTAGATAACTGGATAAAGCAGTTAGAAGTGTATTGTCGCATTCAGAACATTTCTAGTGATAAAAATAAAATTCAATTAGATACACTTAGAATGGGGGAACAACTTTAATCTGATGGGAAGGTAAAACTTAGCTAGATGTAAAGCGTAAAGGAAAAGTCATCTCGTCATGGTCTAAGTTTTTAAAAGCTCTTATGAATTAAAGCTATCCTTTAGGATACATGCAGCAAGCTATTATTGATTGGTAGCATCTGAGGGAAGGTAAAGGACAAAGTGTTCAACAGTTTACTTAGGAGTTCAGCAAGAAAGCATTGGTGCTTAGTATTTCATTGGATGGACGTGAAACTCTGTTAAAATACATCGACAATTTACATTCATATTTACAACATAATTTATTGATGTTTAATCCTGATGATTTTGATGAGGTGTGTGTTTAGGCCATACATATTGAATCAGGTGGCATACCATTCAAGTTTTCATCACAGCCATCCAAAGAGATGGAAACTAAATATTCCAGTGATAGTAAAGGGAAGAACATTTCTAAGAGAAAGAAATCAGCGATCGTTCAGAAGGAAATACCTACTTGTTCTCATTAGCAGAGAATCGGTCATGATGAATCAAAGTGTTGGAAACTTCATCTAGAACTTAAGCCCAAAAATTTCCTTCAGGAGAAGGATGAAAAGAAGGCCATTGCAGCGGTCCAGCAGGATCTAGGTTCAAATTCAAGTGATGAAAGGAGGATAACTGCCATGGTTATGACAAGTAAAACTTCTAACACTAGTTCAAGTTCAAAAACTATTTCATCTTCTTCAAACATAAATCCTCCACAGGAGGATAAAAGAGTTGAATTTTTTAACATAAGGATAGCTTCTAAGCATACAAATATAGATACAATTCTTGATAGCAGATCACAGGCAAATTTAATCTCTGAATATTTAGCTAAAAGTTTGGGTTTGGAAACACAAAATCATCCAAGACCTTACCCATTAGGATGGCCAAATAAATCGATTCAGATAAAAGTCACCAAACATTGTCGATTAAGATTTTCCATAACAACTAATTACATTGATGAAGTGGAATTAGATGTGGTTCTAGTATACATATGTGTAGTTGTCTTAGCAAGTCCTTATCTTTATGATCTTGATGCTTTATTTTACAGGAGGGAACATAAATATCACCTTAGGAAAGACGGGGTTGAATTTATTGTTAGGGCACATCAGAACAAAAATCACTTGAATCCAGCTAATGTTAATTAGATGAAGTGATTAATAAGTTCAAACAAGAAGTTTGTAATCATGTGTGTAAAGGATCAACATAACAATCAACATGATTCTTGTTTAAGTTATGCAACTTAGCTTAAACATTTTTTGATTAAAGATATAGAAACTTGTTCATTTCTATGTAAAACCAAACATCTTATTCATAAGCAGGGAATACAACGTGAATTACAGTTTGTGTCTAAAGCTCCTCTTCCTAATGTCAGAATGAATCAAATCAGTTTAATTTTGGATCTTAACAGTTGCAAGGATACAGGTCAGTATTGGGGAAAGTCAGTGTTCAATTTCTCTTGTATTGTGTCGCGATGTCATGTCTCGAACAGTTTGGAAACCTCTTTTCAAGTGGAGAGGAAACCTATTTGTTTTCATATTAAAGCCTTTTCCAAAATAGTGTCAAAGTGTCTAGGGGAAACTTATGCATCAGGGGAAAGTGCTAATCAATGGAAACATCATGTAATAAATGAAGGAAAAGTGATTCAAACAAATCAATAGCTAATTCAATACTTTCAGAATCAAACTAAGTTGCAACAAATTTCACCTTACAATTGGATAGGTTCAGTGCAGCAAGTTCACTTAATAAATAGGAATCAGGAAAGTATAGATGGTTTGATTTCAATTATATCTTTGACTGTCTCTGTCATTTCGCAAAATAGATTGTTTATACATGTTGATGGTATTAAAAAACATCCAGTAGAGACTGTTTTCAAAGACTGTGAATCACTAACTCATGATTCTTTGTGGAAAGAATTCAATTGTCATGTTGATAACAGGTCGTTTTCCCATCATCACAAGTTGTTCATACTACGGATGGATGAAATAGGTCACCGACACAAAAGATATCATGGTCAACATAATCAGGGTCATCACTTGCAGGTGATTGATCAAATGTATTGGTACATCGTCAAGTCAAGGTGGAAAGAGAGGGAGATCTACCCTCATCGACTAAATGTTTAGTCAAACTTTTGTGGTCCAAAAGATTTCAAGTGGAGAGGAATGATCCAGGAGGATTTTGTTAATTCAATTGTACATGTGTTCGTCGTCATCAGTGTTCAGTGTCATCTTCATTTCAGTTCAACTTTGACAGTTCGATAGTGTTGGTTATGGATTAGGTTGTTTAGGTACTATTTATGGTTTCATGGTGTTCAGTTAAGATGGGTTAGCGCCTAGTTGTCAACGTGAGTTCACCGACAGTTCCCCAGGATTTGGTCGACAACATGTGTTTTGTGGTTCATATTTGCAGGATTGGTGTTGACATGGGTGTCATCGTGGCAAAGGGTTGACATGATCGTCATCAACGTCAATCCTCATTTGTATCTAGTGTCAATTTAGTGTTTTGATTCATGGATCGTCATGTAGTGATTAATGTTGCCTTGGGCAAAAATGTATAAGGGTTATGTAAAAGTGTAAATTTTGGACACTAAAAGACTAAACCTAAATAATTATACTAAAACCTAAACCCTAATCAACCTAACCCTAAGCAAGGTCTAAACCTATGCTAAATCCATGATATAACCTTAAACCTAACATCATAAAATGCAACTATGTATTAAAAAAACTAAATCTAAAAACCCTAAAATTGTGCTATACCAACCCCCGACATAGTTTAAACATGTAAATACATAACAAAACTACATAACAGTCATAAACCATCACCTCTGACCGCGCAGGTGGACTAACAACATCGGAAGTCATGTGATCACAGCCTGATAGACAGTCGGGGTTACCAAACCAACCGGATTGGGGTTAACTGCCAGTCTTGACCGTGTCAGAAACTAATGGGCATGTGAGTGGATAAGGGTTAGTAGTGACCGTCAGGGTTTCATAAGTAGCTAGTTCGTTGACCAAAGTGGTAATTGTAGCGATGTGAATGGAGATATGTAACCATCAGCAAAACTGCTACTGTAACCACCAAAGCTTCAAAACTAGAACCGTCGAGGTAAAGAACCTTTGTTCACATGCGCTGGTAGAAGCAACTCTGCCCGATTAGCTAATGGTTAGTAGTCAGTGCTAAACCAAAGTCTATTATGGATTTTTAATCAATTTTTATGCTCTTCTTAATAAAACTACCATGTAACCAATACCTAGGGTGTCTTACCATGACAAGACCTTAGCTTAACAAACCCTATTTTCAGCTTATGCATCCCTAAACCAGCCCAAGGAGGTTATCATGCACTTGCAGGCCTTTTTAAGGCGGATTTTTCTTCATTGAAGAAAGGATAGTGGTTTTTGACTTTTTGTATGCAAATTCTGGAGGTCATAGGTAGTTTTGTTTTCAGAGTTACGGGATCATCGAGGGTCGGTTTTGGAAACCGTAAGAAGTGTTGGAAATCCGGTTAAGAGGGCTATATGATGATAGTAATCAAAAGTGTCTACATGCACATTTAGACTGATCAAATCTCTGTGTAATCAACACATTCTTCTCATTCCTAATAGAAACGGTCGCCCATCTTGAAAGCGGACCAGGAGATGTAGTCCATGAGGGACAAAAGCCGTCATCAATCTTGATGTCTGGTATCGCTTGTTTTTACTATTTGCACTTCTGTTATGCATTGATTTTATATTTAATCAGCTGTCATAAAGTGTTCTTCTCAAGCATTTTTCTTCGATTTCTGTGCATTCAGTTAACATTCAAATGATTAATGGCTAATCAATTCTACATCAGTTTCTAATGAATGATCATTTCAGATCATATAATTTACCACAAAAGGCTTCCTGATTGCAAACCTCTGGTTACAACAACAAATGTTAGGTTTTCCAAAGCCTTTGATGATGACTTTGTAGTCATGTTGAGGGAAAGGACATCCCCTATCTTATAGGAAATGCAAACTAACACTATAGAAGTTGAGGCTAATAGATCAACTTCATCTAAACTCAAAGCGAGGGCTGAAAAGTTCGAAAGAAAAATGAAAGCTAAGGAGGAAGGATCTTCCTCAAAGACCAAAAATGATGATCAGAAAATAGATGAGATAACATCATTCCTTAGAGGCCTTTCTAATAGGATTTATAAGATTGAAACTCAGCCTAGAACAATACAACAAATTGTTGTTAGACCACAAACTCAGTTTCTAAGAGCTCTTCAAACTCAAATTTTAGAGAGACCTAACATTGATCAAAAAATACAACCGCCTTTGATGATTGATGACCAATAACCAAATGACATTGGACCTCTAATTTATGAGGATATAAATAATTTTGATTCTTCATCTATACATAATGCTATTTTTTATGACCCTTCAAATGAGTCTTCCCAAAATCAAGAAGAAAATCTAATTTTTAAATATCAAACCTTCTCTCAATTGCTAATTGGAGAATTGAATAGAAGATATGATATAAGACCTAGGTCAGGGCCTAGTAGACCTCCAAAAAGTCCTACTCTAAATGAACCTCATATCAAATATGTTGAAACCTAGACAACAATCATTCGACCATTGAATCAAAGAGGTGAAACAAGCCAAATTGATAAAATTGTTTTGACAACCTTCAATGTTGAAAGAGAATTGGAAAGAGTTAAAATACCAATTCCCCTAGATGAGTTTCCAAAGAACCCAGTGTTATCGCACCATTTGCAACTCTTGGTATATTTTATGCTCTGGTTATGGCCTAGGGAAACCCTTCCTTTACAAAATTTGTCCAAATTCTTAAAAATCAGTGTTTTAAATCCCATACGCTATTTTTCCCTGTGTAAAAAGGATATACACGCAGGTCAGTCTATACCCAACCTGCATATATATGTTAAAACACTAAAAAATATATAATATCCTTAAATTCAAGTGGAGTTTACGCGTTTTACCTGTTACTCACCTACAATAGCCTGTTGCCCAACTGTTTCCCAACTAAAAAAGCTGATTTGGAGAAGTATAAATAAACCTCCATGGGAAGGCCTAAGGGGAGGAGATATGAGATATTGATATTTTAGTTGATTACATCCCTAATCAAGTTTGAATAAATACATGTGCTTCATGCACTCCCAAGTTATAGGAAACCTTTGTTTCCTTCTTTGAGATGTCCTTCATCCCTTTTATGACATTCTTGTGTATACCAATGGAGGAATATTACTGAGGCCTGGACAGGACGGATATAGAGGAAGGCTCAAGTTGTAGTTTTCCACATTTCATTTAGATTACATAAATAAAGAAATGTTGTTCTATTCCTGATATTTATTTATTTTATGCATTAATCTATGTTATGAATTACATATGAAATATTATGTTAATGCTCAATTTCTCACTTGATTATATGATTCAACACCTATATCATGAATATGATTTCTATTACTGCTGTTGTATATGCTTTTCTTGGATAAGTTACAGGTTCTAAAGGGATTGGAAGGAGCAGAGGGTTTAGACCTTGCGGGATCGACTTGGAACGTAGGACCTCTGGGTAATACAAATTCTTCCTACTTCAGTAGTTTAAGCATTTAGAATGTTTGTCTATGTGTTACTTTATGCTATATGCCCCCCGCCCTGTTGGGATTTTCAACTGAAGACCCTAGGGAATTTCTGCCCACAACATTCTGGTTTTTCCTAGTTTGGGTTTTTTCTTCTTGATCAGGTTTTGTTTTCTTGATTTCTTGTTTTTATAGTGTCAGTGACTTATTCGCTTCGTAGGCATGAACTCTGATCTTTTGTGTCAGGCCTTGACTTTTTATTTTTATTAATTGATCTTTTTATATGCAATTTTTTAGGGATACAATAGTGTATACATGCTTGTTTCCTCAAATAGACTCATTTATACACGAGTTTCCTATGTTTGAAACGCATGTGCATGCCTCTATGCCTTTACACAGTCACGTATACTTAATTTTTAATTGATTTTCAAAATATTTTTCCCAGTTAAGTCTATTGCCTGGTGACTTTTGCTATTTTCTAGTCATTCACTGCCAGTAGAGCTTTGTTCTCTTGCAAGTGTTTGATTTCGAATCTTCTTCTCGGTGAAAAACCTAGTTGACCTAAGATTGATTTTTGAGTGAGATTTTAGTTTGTGTTTTGGGTTCTGAGCTTCTGTGAGAAGTTCTTGGTTGTTTTGGCTTTCCAGAACAAGAAATTCATTTCAGTTTCGTTTATAACCCAACTTTCAGATTGCTTTTCTTTGCTTTCCTTTTTGGTTGACCTATTTTCTTTTTCATGGTTTTTGAGTGTCTGCTTGGCAATCTGGAGAGTGTTTATTAACATTCTGTTGGATTGTTGAACTCTTTTATACTGCTATTCAGATCACTAGATGCAAGTTTGTAGTCCTTTCTTGTTTCAAGTTTCATTTTATGGATTAGTTGCATAACTTGCGAAGTTTAGGGACTCTTTATGCTTGTTTCTTGATCTTTTATGTTTAGTAGTCTTTTGTGACTTGCAAATTCTCTTTGAGTTTTTAAGAGAAAGAGACAGAAAATATAGCTTTTGCCTTTCTTTTTGTTTTCAAGTTTTTGTTTTTGGTTTCTTTTGTTTTGTTTTTGAGTAATTGTAAACTTTTTCAATTGGTTTTGCTTGGCTTCAAGGGAAGTTTGTCTTTGGATTTGTGCCCTCTTTGTAGTCAATTTGGCCTACTGATCTTGTGAAGGAACACATTTTCTTCTTGTATGAGCATCCATGCACCATCATTATAGTTTGCATTGCAAACATTTTAGTCTTTTTGTTAGATTTTGAGTGTGTGGAGTGTGTTTTCTGGAAAAAGAAAAATTTCCTTGTATAAGTTTATTCATAGAACTTTATAGAGATCCCTTTCCATTGAAGAAAAATAGATGCATTTGAATATAGCTAAGTTTCTATTGATTTCTTTTGCATCAAAACATCATAAGTTTCACTCTCATTTTACCCATGACTTAAAGAACAACCCCTTAAAATCAAGCACTTTAATAAAAGAAACTAGAACTTTTTTAATTTGTCATTAACAACACCAACAAGTTTAACTTATTTAGGGCCTTGGAATAGGTGAGTGGAGAGTTAAGTCTCTAAGGCCACTCAAGCCATCAAACATAGATGTTTAATAACGAGTGAATTCGAGTGTTGTTAGAAAGACTGGGAAAGCTCCATGACTGAGAGTCAAGCACGAGGGAGAGTGAACACAAGGAAGAGAGATACTCCCTCTCCTACTTGTTGGATTCCACCTTGAGACTGTTCCACCCACATTTTGATACAAACTAGTGCCCATAGTTGTTATTCCTAGCGATCACATAGGTGGCTATGGAGGGGAATCCCGTAGCACTTGAGGCAGATGTTGCATCACATTCATTAGTACTTTTGGAGGTTACCCTTACAAAGCCTGGGTGCTTGCACCGGCAAAGGATTTTTTCTGGAGGTCACCGTAACTATTTTTGTTACCTTCGCTGGAAGGCTTGGGCTGTTATTATCCCAAACTATGTTTGGAAGGTCCCTTACTTCACTTTCATGTATTTTGGTGTTCAGCAGTCATCACTGGTATCAGAAATATTTGGAAGTTGATTGATTGGTTGCATATTTAGGGACTTTACAGTCGAGTGCTCTTTGCTCTTTGTATTTAGTTGGCTTTAGGTGGATTTGTCTTGTCCCTTTTAGACATTAGATTTTGAGTAACTGACTTACCACTCCGCCAATATTGAAAGGCCTTTGATCTTTCTATTGAAAGTTATAGAGTTGCTTCCTTAAGGGAAAAGGTTTTGATTGTGCGTATCTCTTCCTTGGAAATTCATTTGTACATTCCCGCAAGGGAAGGATCTGTGAATAAGTTAGATATGGCCAATATTCCTATGGATATCAACCAAGTTACCCTTCCAAAAGGGGATCCTTGTGCTTTTCCTTTCTTTGGAAACATTGGTACCCCCTTGATGGTCGCTTTGAATATTCCTGGAATGAATGTTGGACTACCAGTTTGGCTGTGGTACACTTTGAATATTTTATATGTCCTTGAAGATTCTCAGATGAATGTTTTATTTCTAGGGCATCAAATGGGCGTTAATTATTCATATTCTTTAAATGAGAAATATAGGATTGTTCTTTCTCCTCCCTTTTGTAATTAAAGATCTAAGAAGAAGAGAATGAGGAAGATGAAGAAGAAGAATATTTCTATCCATTCATCACCAACCTCTGCAATTCATGTTGGAGATGAGCCTTCAGCTGATCCAAGTCATGCTGGAAGCATAAATCTAGTCACGGCAAGTCATCCTAGAAATACATCACCAATCCTTGCAAGTCATGTTGGAGATGAGCTCTCAACCGCTGCAAGTCATGCTGGGGACATAAGTCTAGTCACTACTAGTCATAGTAGAAATGAATCATCGTGAACCTCTACTAGCCATGCTGGATATGAGCTTTCAGCCACTGTAAGTCATGCTGGGGGCATAATTCTAGTTAATGCAAGTCATACTAGCAATGAGTCACCTACCTCTGTGAGTCATATTTGTATTGACTCACCTACTTTTGTGAGTAGGGCTGGGGGCACAAGTCTTATCTCTCTTGGGAAAGAGTCACTAACCTCTTCGAGTCATGTTAGGGTCTTTCCACGAACCATTGCTAGTCATGTTGGAATAATGGATGTTAATCAGAAATGTAAGCGTATAAGTTTTAAACCTAAGTTCCCTTGTAAGATCTGTAAGGGAGACCATCTTACTCATATGTGCCCTGGTATTCCAGTTGTACAAAGGATATTTTCTGAGTCTAAAGGTTCTTCTACTCTTGAATATGTTATGGTTTCTCAACAGTCTCATTAACCATTGGTTGATGAAGTGGTCGAGGTAGTGCAATCTCTCGTTGCTTACACTCCTCTTTTGGGGGGTGAAGTGCCTAACAACAGAGTCTTCTTGATTTCTAGTACAGAGTATTCTGGTATAGGGGACGTTTCGGTTTTTTCGAATGCACCCCCTCCAAGTTCTAGGATTGTCTCCTTTAATTGGGATAATCTTGTCGAGCCTCATCTTCCTTCCACTACATCTTTCCAAATAAGGGTTAAATTTAATTCCATAAACGTTATCGTTGTATGGTGGATAAAGGATCCTCTACAAGTATTATATCCTCTTTGACTTGGAAAGCTTTGGCTTCTCAAAAGTTGTTGGCATCTGATAATCAGTTGCTAGTCTATGATAGAAGACCTGGTGAATATATGGGTGTTCTTCCTCAATTGCCTATTACTTTAGGTGGGAAGACTGTCTTAATCGATATGTTGGTGGTTGATCGCCCTTTAGACTTTAATATGCTACTTGGGCATGATTTTGTTTGTGCTATGAATTCTTTAGTGTACTCACTCTTTCGAGTGATGTGTTTTCCTCATAATGAAAATATTTTCACTATTGATCAGCTTGCATCTAATAATGACCATCATAATTCGAATTTACTACTGAATATCCCTTGGTTTATTCCAAGTGTTTAAGTAGACTCTACCCCGCCACTGGTGAACTACGTGGCATTGAATCCTCAATGTTCAATTTCTTATGAGAAGGATCCTTTGAAATATTATTCTCCTTCTTGGGACTTGGTCCCGACAGCTGACCAAGTGATTCCTCATATAGGGACATGGGACCCCTTAATTGATCCTTCTAGTTCTCATGGTTTCTTGGAGTTTGATTTTCCTTCACCCGATGAACTTTTTGAAGCCATGAGTTTTAATTATCAAAGTAGTCCTTGGGCCGAGCCCTGCAATGGGCTTGTCCTGAAGAACTATTATGTGTAAGCCACAAGGCTGCATGGTTCCCTGTACCATATTGTACATATAAGATAAATATTTTCAAGTTTTGTATTCTATAACACAATATTTTACTTAAAGTTTATATATGTGGGATGTATTAAATTCTTGTCTAGTGTTCCTATTTATGTCTATAAAACTGGGAAGATTTCTCCTTTGGACATTTTTGTGGTTGATCTGCTCTAACAGGTATTGGTTCTAGAAACTGGCATATAGGTTAGGTTTTCACCTACATTATGAATTTATCAGTTTCATTTTCCATTTCCGCCTTAGGATCGAACCCACCAAGATATGACGCAGAACCTTATCATTGCTTAGAAGTCTCATGACTTGTGTGGTAGAGCCTACCTTATCATGGGTGCCCTAGCTAGTACCTTGTTGTCACTTGGAACCCATGCTTAACTTTTGTTCTTAGGCTCGGGAGTCCTCTTTATTCCCGCCATGACTTGTGAATTGAAGATTGCTTCTCTTACTTTTTCGTTATTTTTCTGGCTTTATTCCCTAGACGCTCCTTTGTGTTGAGTTGTACTGTTACATTGCATGTTGCCCGTTTGTACCTTTTGGGCTTAAGTCGACTGCACTTGGACTCATGTTTAAGCTACCTTTTGACCCATTATTTTGTGAACTCAACCTTGCAATCACTTAACCTCTACAACTTGAAACCCTCTTACCCGTGGAAAGAACATTCTTTTGAGTGTCACTGCCGAGTTTCGTCACCTTGCATTGAGCATAGAAATGTTCCCCTCCCAGAAACTAGCACATCTTTATTTTCACACTCATTCTTTCCACTGTACTATAGGAATTATTTTATTATTTTTCAGGCTTCGTAAATATGAAAAAGACAAAAAATTATATATTCCAAAAATAAGGGGAGCAGGAGATTACTTCCATGATTGATGGCAGCTAGAGTCGGTGTTGTCACCCTTGAAAAAAGCACTCAAAAATAAGTATTTCCCCCATTGGGATGGGCTTTAATTTGGCATAGGAGAGCCTTAACCTTATTATTGAGTTAGTACTCCTTCGATTGGTTATCTCTTCCAATAATATGGAGAGCTTTTTTATGCCTCCTGCATGACAAACTGATACAAAGTTATCATATGCTTCCATGTAGTAACATTTGAGTCATGCTCTTGTTCAAAGGAAGTAAACCTGAGTTAGACTTTCTACAGTGTCTCTTGACCTATTGTTTAGTCAGCCATCCCTGGTTTCAGAGTCATGTTCATTATCACATCAACTATTTCTTATTATCATATATGGTTTCATACTTCAACAAAACATTCGCCACACTTCACAATGTTTTATTATTCAGTAAAATATTTGCGAATATCTTACAAGATTTTATAATTCGGTGAAAGATTCTCCATCACTGTACAAGATAATATAATCTGGTGAGATATTTGCCAAAAAAATTATTTATACATATTATATTATTGATAAAATCGCCTCCCATTTTTCCTATGTATCATGGGGATTGACCCATTTATTATAAATATAAATTTAGGGTGGTTCTTAAAATTTTCCTTGAAGCTGGGATGGTTGTACAAAGAAAATAACTTCAAGGGGTTGGAAAGAACATTATGCTTTTCAAAATAGGTGTAGAGAGGTAGAATTGTGGGACTCGAAAGCCACTCAAACTCTTTTTGGGATTCTAGTGATTCCAATGATTCTCTATGGTTGTGAACTGTGGGCCAACAATACATCTGAAATGCAATGGAAACAAACTAAGAAAATTCAGAAGCGTTTGATTAAAAACAAATTCAAAATTAAAAGTGCATTTCCTTATGTTATCTTGTTAAGTGAAACAGGGGATGATCCTATTGAAGAAATTCCTATGGTGTGAGTCATAAGGTTTTTTTAAAAGAGTGAGAAAATAGAAGAGGGCAGATGGCCTAAGGTTGGCATTAATGACATATTGTGCAAAATAAAAAACACTTGGATGCAACAAAATAACAAATGGTTTAGTAAATGGGATATTTGCTTGAACACGTGTCCCATAAACAGTAATGAGATAAAAGATTTTGTTATGGATAAGTTCCACAAGCGTACTTTGGATAAGGAGTTAGTGGGAAATAAAGAGTACTATATTGAAGTGTTTAATCTCTCTGATAATAATCAACAAAAAGCGTACATAGAGGACAATATTTCTTGGAGATCCAAAATTCTTATTTCTGAGTTAAGGACTAATTCTGATTAAATCTATTGTGAAACAGGGCACTGAAAAAGGCTAAAAGAAGTGTGGGAGGAAAGAGTATGTATTTTTTGTTCTTCAAGAAAGGTGGAAACAAAAAAGCATTTCATTTTAGAATGATTATCCTTCAAAGACAACAGGGAAATTAATGCAGATATTCTGGCAACTAGATCTTGGGATAATATATTTAGTGAGGGGGTTTTCGAGAAGCTGGGAAAATTTATTGTGAGGCTTCAAAGGAAAAGGGTCAAATACATCAACCAGATGAAGAATAAATTTTTCACATAGGTTATCTTTATCCTTGTGGGCGTTAAAATAATTTTCTTCCTTTCTTTCTTATGCCAAATCAACCACTATCGATGTTGGATTACTACCAAGCACAATCATCTGCCATGCAACTCTTCCATTACAGCACACAATGCATGGCATCACCTGCATCATTATGACATCAACATGATGTCAGGCAAGTTTTCATCCCAATGCTATCTTGCCATGTGTCAAAGGAATTTTATTTTAAAAAAAGGGCTTGGGCCCCATTTTCATCTGTATCATGTCTAATTGGCTTCCAGGTCACTGTGCACACCCTTGGAGTTAGTTTTCTCAATTCCACCCCTTTTTAGAACAAATTTGCAAATTTAACCTAATAATTCACTCTTTATCCATGAATTTTATGTTAAGACTTTGCCCATCCTAAATTTGCAAAATTTGAGCTCTAAAAAAAACCTTATCCTCATCATGAGGAAACATGCACACGCACAGAAAAAATCCTCCTCGCAGCAAGGAAACCACTGAATTTATCCAACTATCCTTCTAAGTACATTCACAAGCTTAATTAACTTTCACATTTATCAAATTCCATCTCAACTTGTGTAAAAGCCCCAAATTTAACCATTCACTCGCACAAACCAGATTCACAAATCAGAAATTTAAATGATTCTCCCTCGACCTCATTAACATGTCATAATTATCCATTTGGCTCCTCCACATTGGTCGGTTAATCCCTTTGACTATCTCTTGTTGTCCTTTTCCCACTTCCTAGTCAACTAGCCCTTTTCAGCAAGTCTTCCTTTCCAATGGCCTTTGCATCTGCCAAAAGCTTTATTGATGTCCAAATGAATGAGAAAACAAAAGAGACTTATTTTTATGATGGTGATGCTAATTTTCGGGACCCACTAATAGAAAATTTTGTTAAGAGGAAGGCTATCCATGTGGGTCTAAGTACTTGTGATATCTTAAGGTACCACAACAATTTATTAGCAGTAAAATTGGTCATGGTTGTTGCTCCATAAATATTTCATTTACGATAGATGGTGTCCTAGAGTGTCAGTCAATACTTGGAAAGTCAAAGAGTTATTGTCTCATCTCAATGATGAAAATAAATAATTAATGTAACACAAGAAGCCATTGTAGACATGCTCTCTTTCCCGGACATGGAAAGTTTGTAAAACTTGGATCAAGGGACCATTGAAAAGAAATAGAATGTTCTTTGCCTAGAAATGGAACAACCAATAGTTAGTGGATTTTTCAAATAGGAGGTACTTTCCCCTTCTGGTCATCCTCCCTATCCCATTACAACCTTTGATTCTATACCTAAATTGTCCTTTTGTCATTTGTTCAATAAGCATTGTATAAAGTTTGACATTTAATAGTTATGGTCTCATTAAATTCACTCCAAAATGAAACAATTTAGAGAAGGGAGATCCTCTCGTTATCAATCCTACCTAGTTTACATATTCATCCACCAATAATATTCTCACATGGAGCACCTAAAGCAGAAGATGGTGGGTGAGAACAATGCCTTGTTACATGTGTATGAGTGCTTAGTAATGGTCGGAAACCTAAAGACAACCCATGTTTCTTTAATTATCTTTTTTCTTTTACGAAAATCATATTTACCCTTCTACATTATGAACCATTACCAGGAGCTCTATAGTTCCTTAGGGAGAAGTTACAATTCACTCCTGATACCAGAGTAGGTGATTGGTACCTCTTCAAAGAGTACATAGTCATCAGAGTACATGGATTTGAGGGCAAACCCCACCAGCTAACAAAATATTTTACTCCTCACATCTTTACACTAGTGTACATCGGACAAAGATTTAGTAGTGCCAGTGTGCATTTTACTTTTAGAAAGGCAATAGTTACTTTCCACCTCCCTCATGTGGTAGGACCATTTGTAGCCAATTTAAGAAATTCTTTGGTTCTTGTGGATGAGATGTTACAACACTTTAACTTTCCACAAGTAGGAGTGTGGAACTATGATCCTGATAATATCATTTATGACATGAGGAAAAATAAAGACCAAGAAAATCACAAGAATGATTCAAATCCCATATTGGAAAAGCGTGCTAATAAATTCACTTGGGATGAAGTTGTTGCATCCAAACGGATCAAGCACTTCCCACCTCTTTGGGAAGAAAACCGTGACATCATAGCCCATGGATGTGGATGATGGGGAGGATGCTAGCTCTAGGAAAGTCCGGGAGGAAGAAGAGAGAGAAAATGATGATGAGGTGAATTCAGAGGCACTAATATTGTATAAAATCCAACTGATGACCCCATCTAAGAAAGATTTCACTATGGAACACATGCCATATTCCATTTTAATCTTAGAAGCTACAGAGTTAAGAAATGTTTCTAAACTTGGACACATGTTAGAGGTGCAGAAGTTTCAAGAGTTAGATACTTAAAAGAAATCAAGGAAATAAAAAGGGACATTAAAATACATATAATCAACCGCTTCCCCCCATGTAGGGTAAGAGTGCACTGGACAATGAAAAGGGGATTTTCAAGTTGGAAATATTATAGTCCAAGATGGAGACATTTACATCCATGTCGAATTATCAAGTTCATAAATTACCCATATTAGTAGATCCTATCCTATATATAAAGATTATCGAGTTGAATATGAAGGTTAACCACATGGTGCATAGATGAATGCACATAACAAATTCTACAACCTTGAAATTGAAAGAGTTGTACAAATATGCTAGCACCTAATAAAAATATGAAAGGATGGTTTACAGGTCCAAGATGATGAAGACAAAAACACTAGAGGAAAAATTTACCCACCTAGCTATCTTTCCTCATTATTTTAAGCACTTCAACACTGTGCTATAAGGATAGGGAGATATGCTCTATGAAAAAGGAGCTTGTGATCCCAGATGCAGATTTTGTGCAATAGATGAGCTAGTTGAGGTAGAGAAGGAGAACTAGGAGCTCAAGTAAAAGCTCCATGATGCATTATTGAAGAATAACGAGTCTAAAGTCCATGTTGTGCTACTAGAGGAACATGTTCAAGGAATGAAGAAAAATATGCATGAGACTTCACAGTCCCACCAAACCACTAATGTTGTGATTGGGCATGTTGAATCGTTGACAATATCAAAATATGTCAAAGACTTGCAATTTCTACTCTCAAGTCGATGGAAATAAGTAAAGAAGAAAAAGAGTTTGAGGTTACCAAGATTGAGTTGTACTAGAGACAAGAGAATAGTGCACAGATTGAAGTTGACGTAGAATTTTTGAATAAGAAGCATCCAAATCAATCCTCTTTCAAAGCTACCAAAAGAATCATATGGGACAAGATCATGAAGACAATATAAAATCATTTGGATCATATATAATTAATCAAAGAAAATATAGAAACTATCAAAACTGTCCACAGGGAGATGAATGTGATTAACAATATTATTGGTGACTTCCACACTAAGGCTACAATAATCATAAATTTCCTTAATTAAAATTCCTAGGTGGAGGTCTTCAAGGAAAACATTAATAGAACTAGGTGGGTAATGAGGGTGAACCAGTTGAAGAGGAAACAAAAATTAGTGAAACTAGTGGAGAAGAGAGAAAAAACACTGTCAAATGCAGTACAAGGCTTTAAATATAAATGTGAAATGTTATACAAAAGGAAATTCCCACCGTTCTTTGATGTGAATGGGGATTTATATTCCAAAGAATCCCTCATGAAGAGCCATAATGATATTAAATAAGAACAAAAAGGATTCTAGGAGGAGGAACGCGCCCTACATTGAAAGGAAATGATAATTTTGTCTGAATATTATTTCAAAGTTGTGTTCATGTTGAAGAGCCTCTTCGAGGAGAGACGTAAAGTGGATTATGAGACAATAAAAACTTTAGAAGGGACAATTTTGGATGCTCGATCATGTGATATTCCTTTGGGAAAATAATGGAGGGGTATGATTGATTTATATAAATCATTCAATCAATTGGGACATGCACCAATTTCCATAGGTGTCACCGAAAAAGGTAGGGTTATGTTCCAAACCTCCTCAATAAAAACAAGTATGTCCTTAGTCATCGTCACCAACATCAACACAACCAAGTCTGGCACCATCGAAAACACAACCAAGGTGATGTGCACTCTTCCACCAACATCTAGGCAAGAGATAGACACATCGAGTGCATAATCAGGAGATAGAAGGACAAACCTACTACAACCAAATCAATGGGACTCGTCATACAACTTGCACTTTTTCTGGAAACTTATAGAAGAAGTTAGTCACAAGAGACTTGTCATTTTGTAAAATATTCTTAGTGGTTTCTTCATACCACTAGTGGTTAAGAGCTAGGACCTTTAGTCTTGTTTGCCTATATATACACCTCATTTTGATGTAATCAAAGAGAGAAATTTCCTGGTGAAGGGGAAACTCTATCAATTTTTTTTCTAGAATTCGCTAGGGTCTTTGAAGCTACTGTAATGAGGAATTCATAAGTATCCATTAGGTCATTGGTGTTTATTTTTGTGTAATTCTAAAACCCACCTTGTAATTTGCGTTTTTCACCATATTTATATAATTAAGGATATTTTTCATGGAAAATCATGTTGTAAACATGATGTTTGTGTGGAAGTGAAATGTGATTATTAACTAAGGAAAATTCTAGATCAGTATGATTGTTTTCTTTAATTTTTGTAGAATTTATCAAGGTTATTGAAGTCTATATTTACTATTTTGATAAAATTTTACATGGATTTTAGATGAAAATGAAAAATTCTTAGTTGTGTAGTTATCCATCTAATTTTAGTATGTTAAAATGAATTCTTAATTTCTCATTTGAGTGTGTTAAATGTGTTCTCAATTTTTCTCTTCTCACTAGACCATTTATTTCTTTTATGTCAAACTCGAGGCACATGGATGCTCTAGCTGAGAATAAGTGGAAATTATGCCCATCAAAACCTTTTCTGAATTGTTGACATTTTCCCTTACCTAAATTCTTAATAGAAATAGAAATTTCAAAAACAAATATTCAAAACTTGGCTTGACTGGCTGAAAATTGCTAGTTATGTGTCTTTATTTTTCGTGAAAACACTATCTGAAGTAATTAAATTGAATGAAACTCAGATTTGAATTAAACACAAAAATATCAAAAAAGTTCAATGTAGAATTTACACAATAATTCACCAAAAAAAACAATCACAATAAATAGGAAACAATGTGTGATTCATTTTGTTTCGATCTATCTAGTACATTTTATTTTTCATGCTGAATATTTACACCAATAACCAACATGTATCAATATTGGAAAAAGAAGAAGACATAAATATATTCAGCAAGATTAAACAAATTTAAATAAATTCACATTTATATCAAAGGGAAACAAATGTTAGAATGTTTAGATTTTGACTAGACTATTAAGCATGAGATTAAATATTTTTTTGTTAATAAGCCCATTTTTGAGAAATACACCAAGGTTAATTAAGTTTACGAGAAATTGGTAAATCTTTATATACCAATTGAAGACATATTGAATCACTTGTGTGAAGTTATTGAGTAACATTCATAACGACTGAAAGGAAATTGGGAAACACTTTTTTGGGACCACATCATCAACAAATTCCTAAAGGATAGTGCCACCACTTAGCAGTTTTGAAATTCCTATAGTTTTGTACTATTTTTGTAATTTTTTTAAATATCTAGAAGAAATTTTATATAAATAATTCCTCCTTCCAGTTATTAAGGGTTGAACCCTTGGATGAGCTTTGAGAACAAAATTGTAACCAAGCTGGATATTTTCCAAGTTAATGAAAGGATTCTAAATTTGCCTTCTATAGTTTTGTATCCTAGTAAGATTTTCATAGGTGCTTATTTCATTATGTCTTTCTTCATATATTTAAGTATTTATGTAGATATATGAGTAAGACCATTTTGAGTATCATTCAATCCTAAATCCCCTGTGAATTTATCAACAATAACTAGGGACTAGTTTATAAGACTATATGTTATTACAGACTCCTCTATATCAATTAATTGTCACACAAAATCTGCATTCGTTTATATATATTTTGTTCTACAGGAAACATTGTTTTCCTCTATTCTTTTCTTATAACCAATCAAATATTTTGTCTGAATATTTAGCAAGTTATATTTCATCAATATTATGCTATTCACACATTTTAAATAAATTAAATATACCTAGACAAATAACAATCCTTTCATCTAGCTTAGTAATTGTTAAGGCTTAAGCATCTGTTTTCAATAATTCATAACATTGGTCATCCATAAAACTTAAAAACAAACAAAACATTTTAGATGATCTGGCATGACTAACTAACCTAGACTTGTCTCAGAGGACAACGTCAGACTTGCGCCATTTTCGAGGAGCGAAAATTGAACTATTTTCCCTCAGACAATGATTAAGATTTTTTCTTTAAGATGAATAAGAAATTGTAAGTTAAAATCATTCACCTGGCAACTCCACTAGACCATGATGGCTCCCTCAAAACATAACATATCTCACTCTGACTCTCAAATTATATATCCTTTATCTAATCCAGAGAAATTGGTGAAGGAGGCCTCACTTAGAAGGAGACTTGAAGCTTCTGCTCCTTCTTTTGTACCATTACAACCTAAAGATATTTTAGCTTGTGGTCCCTTTAGCTCTGTTCCATACCAGTTAGATTTGGCTAATGTAAAACCTAGGGTTTTATAAATTTTATCTAAAGAAGTTGATCTGCAGTCAACTCTCTTAGTCCAATCTTTAGAATCTTACAAACTCCTTGAAATATTTTCAGATTCACCAAAGTTAGAGGAAGAACTAGATGTACATTTACCGAAGCTAAAACCAACTGATTTTATCTCCCCCACTCATTATACATTTCCATCTACTTCTGCCCAATCTGAAGAAACATTCTCTATATATTCAAACCCTTTGTTTGAAAGTAAAGAGCAGTTTAAAAGAGAGGTTCAGAAGTTAGTAATTAAAACACCTTTGAAAACTTTTATGGATCCTCCACTTTCCCATTCTCCTCCTCCCACTTTTAGACCTCCATCTTCACCCATTGCTTCACCACCTTCCTCTTCATCCTCCACTACATCATCTCCTACCTCTTCTACTGAATCATCCTCTTATTCATCTTTAGATATGGCCTTTCAACCAATAATTGAAGCTATATATGCTGCATGCATCTTCCCAACCAACTCAATAATATTCCAGGTGGTTATTTGAAACACCTGCCCAAGTTTAATGGGGAAACTGGTTTTCTGCAGAAGATCATCTAGCTGCATTTTTAGATTTTGCAGATGATATGAACATAGAGAATTTGGATGTATATATGTGTTTATTAGTTCAGTCTTTAGAGGGAAATGTTAGGATATGTTTTAGACAATTAAGAGTTGATTCAATTTATTCTTGGAATGAATTAAATACTATATTCAAGAAGCAGTGGGGTGTATAAAAGGACCAATTTACTACCTTACTAAGTTTTAAGATATTAAAAGGAACCATGGAGAACCAGAGGCAAATTTTATTAAATGAGTTAATAATATTTACCACAAAATGCTTCCTGATTGCAAACCTCCAGTTACAGCAACAAAAGTTAGGTTTTCCAAAGCCTTTGATGATGACTTTGTAGTCATGCTGAGGGAAAGGACATCCCCTATCTTATAGGAAATCCAAACTAACACTATAAAAGTTGAGGTTAATAGATCAACTTCATCTAAACTCAAAGCCAAGGTTGAAAAGGATGAAATAAAAATGAAAGCTAAGGAGAAAGGATCTTCCTCAAATACCAAAAATGATGATCAGAAAATAGATGAGATAACATCATTACTTAGAAACCTTTCTAATAGGATTTGTAAGATTGAAACTCAAACTAGAACGATACAAAAAACTACTATTAGACCACAAACTCAGTTTATAAGAGTTCTTCAAAGTCAAATTTTATAGAGACCTAACACTGACCAACAAATCCAATCCTAATCCAAGAGGATTCCGTTGATTCAATTGTACAGGTGTTCAAGCGTTGTCATCAGTGTTTAGTGTCATCATCATTTCAGTTCAGATTCGACAATTCGACAGTGTTGGTTATGGATCAATTTGTTTAGGTAATGTTTATGGTTTCATGGCATTTAGTTAAGATGGGTCAGCACCTGGATGTCGACATGAGTTCATCGACAGTTCCCGGAGTATTTGGTCAATGATGTGTGTTTTGTCTTTCATCTTTGCAGGATTGGTGCTGACATGGGTGTCATCATGGCAAAGGGTTGATATGATCGTCGTCAACGTCAATTATCATTTGTATCCAGTGTCGATTCAATGTTTTGGTTCATGGATCATCATGTAGTGATTAATGTTGCCTTGTGACAAAAATGTATAATGGTTATGTAAAAGTCTAAATTTTGGACATTAAAGGACTAATCCTAAATCATTATACTAGAACCTAAATACGAATTAACCTAACCCTAAGAAAAGTCTAAACCTATGCTAAATCCATGCTATAACCTTAAACCTATATCACACAATGCAACTATGTATTAAAAAACTAAATCTAAAAATCCTAAAACTGTGTTATACTACATAACATTCATAAACCGTCACCTCTGACCACGCGGGTGGAATAATTGCGTCGGAAGTCATGTGATCATAGCCTGATAGATCATTAGGGTTATCAAAGAAACCATCTTGGGGTTAACCGCCAATATTGACTGTGTCGGAAACTAATCGGCATGTGAGCAGATAAGGGTTAGCAGTGACCGTCGAGGTTTCATAAGCCGCTAGTTCGTTGACCAAAGTGGTAACTGTAGCAATGTGAATGGAGATATGGAACCATCAACAAAACTGCTACCGTAACCTCAGAGTTTGGAAACCGGAACCGTGAGGGTAAAGAATCTTTGTTGACATGCGTTGGTAGGAGAAACTCTACTCGATCAACTAATAGTTAGCAGTCAGTGCTAAACCAAAGTCTATTATGGGGTTTTAATTAAGTTTTATGCTATTTTAATAAAACTACCATGTAACCAACACTTAAGGTATCTTACAATGAAAAGAACTTAGCTAAAGAAACCCTATTTTTAGCTTATGATTCCCTAAACTAGCCCAAGGAGGTTATCATGTACCTGTAGGCCTTTTTAAGGCGATTGGCCTTCATTGAAGAAAGGAGAGTGGTTTTCGACTTTTTGTATGCAGATTCTGGAGGTCATAAGCAGTTGTGTTTTCAGAGTTACGAGAGCATCTGGGGTCGGTTTTGGAAATCGTAAGAAGCATTGGAAAGCTGGTTCAGAGGGCTATCTGATGTTAGTGATAAGAAGTGCTTGTGTGCACACTCATATTGATCAAATCTCTTTGTAATCAACACCTTCTTCTCATTCCTAATAAAAACGATCGCCCATCTTGAAAGCAGACTTGGAGACGTAGTCCATCAAGGACAAACTCCGTCATCAATCTTGCTATCTAGTATCGCTGTGTTTTTACTATTTTCACTTCTTTTATGGATCGATTTTATGTTTAATTAGCTGTCGTAAAGTGTTCTTCTCAATCAATTTTCCTCAATTTTCATGCATTCAGTTAACATTCAAATCATTAATGGCTAATCAATTCTACATCAGATTTTAATGAATGATCATTTCAGATCATATAATTTGGTATCAGAGTAGGCTGCATTTGTAGAATTTTCCATTGAATTTTTATTAGGTCTAAGTCACAACGAGGAGAAGGAATCCTTGAGCAGATCAATCCAAAGATTGGAAAGCGACAAGTCGTTCAGAAATCGACCATGTGAGGACTTGGTGCAGGTGAAAATAATGAAACTAAGATGAGTGAAGAACAGTTTCAATAGGCGTTCTTAACCATGCAGTAGATTTTGGGAGAATTGTATGAAGACAAGAAGGCGAGAGATGCAGCTTCTTATTCAAAGCCATTGAATAAGGACAAAGGTAAAGGAAAGACTGATAAACCACCTTCACCTCCATCATCTCCATAATCCTTTTCTTCTTCTTATTCTTCCAGTGCAGAATCTGAAATGGAAAAGAAACCTATGAAAACATCTCTTTTGAAACTTGATGTTAAATTTGAGTTACCTGTTTATGATGGCAAAATGAATCCTGAAAAGCTAGATAACTGGATAAACCAGTTAGAAGTGTATTGTCGCATTCAGAACATTTCTAGTGATAAAAATAAAATTCAATTAGATACACTTAGAATGGGGGAACAACTTTAATATGGTGGGAAGGTAAAACTTAGCTAGATGTAAAGCGTAAAGGAAAAGTCATCTCGTCATGGTCTAAGTTTTTAAAAGCTCTTATGAATTAATTCTATCCTTTATGATACATGCAGCAAGCTGTTATTGATTGGTAGCATCTGAGGGAAGGTAAAGGACAAAGTGTTCAGCAGTTTACTTAGGAGTTCAGCAAGAAAGCATTGGTGCTTAGTATTTCATTGGATACACGTTAAACTTTGTTAAAATACATCGACAATTTACATTCATATTTGAAGCATAATTTATTGATGTTTAATCCTGATGATTTTGATGAGGTGTGTGTTCAGGCCATACATATTGAATCAGGTGGCATACCAATCAAGTTTTCATCACAGCCATCCAAAGAGTTAGAAACCAAATATTCCAGTGATAGTAAGGGGAAGAACATTTCTAAGAGAAAGAAATCAACGATCGTTCAGAAGGAAATACCTACTTGTTCTCATTAGCAGAGAATCGGTCATGATGAATCAAAGTGTTGGAAACTTCATCCAGAACTTAAGCCCAAAAATTTCCTTCAGGAGAAGGATGAAAAGAAGGCCATTGCAGTGGTCCAGCAGGATCTAGGTTCAAATTCAAGTGATGGAAGGAGGATAACTGCCATGGTTATGACAAGTAAAACTTCTAACACTAGTTCAAGTTCAAAAACTATTTCATCTTCTTCAAACATAAATCCTCCACATGAGGATAAAAGAGTTGAATTTTTTAACATAAGGATAACTTCTAAGCATACAAATATAGATACAATGCTTGATAGCGGATCACAGGAAAATTTAATCTCTGAATATTTAGTTAAAAGTTTGGGTTTGGAAACAAAGAATCATCCAAGACCTTACCCATTAGGATGGCCAAATAAATTGACTCAGATAAAAGTCACCAAACAGTGTCGATTAAGATTTGCCATAACAACTAATTACATTGATGAAGTGGAATTAGATGTGGTTCTAGTAGACATATGTGTAGTTGTCTTAGGAAGTCCTTATCTTTATGATCGTGGTGCTTTATTTTACAGGAGAGAACATAAATATCACCTTAAGAAAGATGGGGTTGAATTTATTGTTAGGGCACATCAAAACAAAAATCACTTGAATCCAGCTAATGTTAATCAGATGAAGTGATTAATAAGTTCAAACAAGAAGTTTGTAATCATGTGTGTAAAGGATAAACATAACAATCAATATGATTCTTGTTTAAGTTATGCAACTCAGCTTAAAGATGGTTTGATTAAAGATATAGAAACTTGTTCATTTCTATGTAAAACCAAACAACTTATTCATAAGTAGGGAATACAACATGAATTACAGTTTGTGTCTAAAGCTCCTCTTCCTAATGTCAGAATGAATCAAATCAGTTTAAGTTTGGATCTTAACAGTTGCAAGGATACAGGTCAGTATTGGGGAAAGTCAGTGTTCAATTTTTCTTGTATTGTGTCGCCATGTCATGTCTCGAACAGTTTGGAAACCTCTTTTCAAGTGGAGAGGAAACCTATTTGTTTTCATATCAAAGCCTTTTCCAAAATAGTGTCAAAGTGTCTAAGGGAAACTTATGCATCAGGGGAAAGTGCTAATCAATGGAAACATCATGTAATAAATGAAGGAAAAGTGATTCAAACAAATCAATAGCTAATTCAGTACTTTCAGAATCAAACAAAGTTGCAACAAATTTCACCTTACAATTGGATTGGTTCAGTGCAGCAAGTTCACTTAATAAATAGGAATCAGGAAAGTATAAATGGTTTGATTTCAATTATATCTTTGACTGTCTCTGTCATTTCGCAAAATAGATTGTTTATACATGTTGATGGTATTAAAAAACATCCAGTAGAGACTGTTTTCAAAGACTGTGAATCACTAACTCATGATTCTTTGTGGAAAGAATTCAATTGTCTTGTTGATAACAGGTCGTTTTCCCATCATCACAAGTTGTTCATACTACGGATGGATGAAATAGGTCACCGACACAAAAGATATCATGGTCAGCATAATCAGGGTCATCACTTACAGGTGATTGATCAAATGTATTGGTACATCGTCAAGTCAAGGTGGAAAGAGAGGGAGATCTACCCTCATCGACTAAATGTTTAGTCAAAATTTTGTGGTCCAAAAGATTTCAAGTGGAGAGGAATGATCCAGGAGGATTTTGTTGATTCAATTGTACATGTGTTCAAGTGTCGTCATCAGTGTTCAGTGTCATCTTCATTTCAGTTCAACTTTGACAGTTCGATAGTGTTGGTTATGGATAAGGTTGTTTAGGTACTATTTATGGTTTCATGGTGTTCAGTTAAGATGGGTTAGCGCCTGGTTGTCAACATGAGTTCATCGACAGTTCCCCAGGATTTGGTCGACAACATGTGTTTTGTCGTTCATCTTTGCAGGATTGGTGTTGACATGGGTGTCATCATGGCAAAGGGTTGACATGATTGTCGTTAACATCAATCCTCATTTGTATCTAGTGTCAATTCAGTGTTTTGGTTCATGGATCGTCATGTAGTGATTAATGTTGCTTTGTGCAAAAATGTATAAGGGTTATGTCAAAGTGTAATTTTGGACACTAAAAGACTAAACCTAAATCATTATACTAAAACCTAAACCCTAATCAACCTAACCCTAAGCAAAGTCTAAACCTATGCTAAATCCATGATATAACCTTAAACCTAACATCATAAAATGCAACTATGTATTAAAAAAGCTAATTCTAAAAACCCTAAAATTGTGCTATACCAACCCCCGACATAGTTTAAACATGTAAATACATAACAAAACTACATAAAAATCATAAACCATCACCTCTGACTGCGCAGGTGGACTAACAACATCGGAAGTCATGTGATCACAGCCTGATAGACAGTTGGAGTTATCAAACCAACTGGCTTGGGGTTAACTGCCAGTCTTGACCGTGTCAGAAACTAATGGGCATGTGAGTGGATAAGTGTTAGTAGTGACCGTCGGGGTTTCATAAGTAGCTAGTTCATTGACCAAAGTGGTAATTGTAGCGATGTGAATGGAGATATGTAACCATCAGCAAAACTGCTACCATAATCGCCAAAGCTTAAAGACTAGAACCATCGAGGTAAAGAACCTTTGTTCACATGCGCTGGTAGAAGCAACTCTGCCCGATTAGCTAATGGTTAGTAGTCAGTGCTAAACCAAAGTCTATTATGGATTTTTAATCAATTTTTATGCTATTTTTAATAAAACTACCATGTAACCAATACCTAGGGTGTCTTACCATGACAAGACCTTAGCTTAACAAACCCTATTTTCAGCTTATGCATCCCTAAACCAGCCCAACGAGGTTATCATGTACTTGCAGGCCTTTTTAAGGCGATTTTTTCTTCATTGAAGAAAGGATAGAGGTTTTTGACTTTTTGTATGCAAATTCTAGAGGTCATAGGTAGTTTTGTTTTCAGAGTTACGGGAGCATCGAGGGTCGGTTTTGGAAATCGTAAGAAGTGTTGGAAATCCAGTTCAGAGGGCTATATGATGATAGTAATCAAAAGTGTCTACGTGCACATTTAGACTGATCAAATCTCTGTGTAATCAACACATTCTTCTCATTCCTAATAGAAACAGTCGCCCATCTTGAAAGCGGACCGGGAGATGTAGTCCATGAGGGACAAAAGCCGTCATCAATCTTGATGTCTGGTATCAGTTGTTTTTACTATTTGCACTTCTGTTATTCATTGATTTTATGTTATTATTAGCTGTCATAAAGTGTTATTCTCAAGCATTTTTCTTCGATTTCCGTGCATTCAGTTAACATTCAAATGATTAATGGCTAATCAATTCTACATCAGTTTCTAATGAATGATCATTTCAGATCATATAATTTACCACAAAAGGCTTCCTGATTGCAAACCTCTGGTTACAACAACAAATGTTAGGTTTTCCAAAGCCTTTGATGATGAATTTGTAGTCATGTTGAGGGAAAGGACATCCCCTATCTTATAGGAAATGCAAACTAACACTATAGAAGTTGAGGCTAATAGATCAACTTCATCTAAACTCAAAGCGAGGGCTGAAAAGTTCGAAAGAAAAATGAAAGCTAAGGAGGAAGGATCTTCCTCAAAGGCCAAAAAAGATGATCAGAAAATAGATGAGATAACATCATTCCTTAGAGGCCTTTCTAATAGGATTTATAAGATTGAAACTCAGCCTAGAACAATACAACAAACTGTTGTTAGACCACAAACTCAGTTTCGAAGAGCTCGTCAAACTCAAATTTTAGAGAGACCTAACATTGATCAAAAAATCCAACCCCCTTTGATGATTGATGACCAATAAGCAAATGACATTAGACCTCTAATTTATGAGGATATAAATAATTTTGATTCTTCATCTATACATAATGCTATTTTTTATGACCCTTCAAATGAGTCTTCCCAAAATCAAGAAGAAAATCAAATTTTTAAATATCAAACCTTCTCTCAATTTCTAATTGGAGAATTGAATAGAAGATATGATATAAGACCTAGGTCAGGGCCTAGTAGACCTCCAAAAAGTCCTACTCTAAATGAACCTAATGTCAAATATGTTGAAACCTAGACAACAATCATTCGACCATTGAATTAAAGAGGTGAAACAAGCCAAATTGATAAAATTGTTTTGACAACCTTCAATGTTGAAAGAGAATTGGAAAGAGTTAAAATACCAATTCCCCTAGATGAATTTCCAAATAACCCGGTGTTATCGCACCATTTGCAACTCTTGGTATATTTGATGCTCTGGTTATGGCCTAGGGAAACCCTTCCTTTACAAAATTTGTCCAAATTCTTAAAAATCAGTGTTTTAAATCCCATACGCTATTTTTCCCTGTGTAAAAAGGATATACATGAAGGTCAGTCTATACCCAACCTGCATATATATGTTAAAACACTAAAAAATATATAATATCCTTAAATTCAAGTGGAGTTTACGCGTTTTACCTGTTACTCACCTACAATAGCCTGTCGCCCAACTGTTTCCCAACTAAAAAAGCTGATTTGGAGAAGTATAAATAAACCTCCATGGGAAGGCCTAAGGGGAGGAGATATGAGATATTGATATTTTAGTTGATTACATCCCTAATCAACTTTGAATAAATACCTGTGCTTCGTGCACTCCCAAGTTATAGGAAACCTTTGTTTCCTTCCTTGAGATGTCCTTCATCCCTTTTATGACATTCTTGTGTATACCGATGGAGGAATATTGCTAAGGCCTGGACAGGACGGATATAGAGGAAGGCTCAAGTTGTAGTTTTCCACATTTCATTTAGATTACATAAATAAAGAAATGTTGTTCTATTCCTGATATTTTTTTTTTATGCATTAATCTATGTTATGAATTACATATGAAATATTATGTTAATGCTCAATTTCTCACTTGATTATATGATTCAACACCTATATCATGAATATGATTTCTATTACTGTTGTTGTATGTGCTTTTCTTAGATAAGTTACAGGTTCTAAAGGGATTGGAAGGAGCAGAGGGTTTAGACCTTGCGAGATCGACTTGGAACGTAGGACCTCTGGGTAATACAACTTCTTCCTACTTCAGTAGTTTAAGCATTTAGAATGTTTGTCTGTGTGTTACTTTATGCTATACAGCCCCTGCCCTGTTGGGATTTTCAACCCAAGACCCTAGGGAATTTCTGCCCACAACATAATTGGCGACTCCATTGGGGAAACATTCTGGTTTTTTCTAGTTTGGGTTTTTTTTTCTTGATCAGGTTCTATTTTTTTGATTTCTTGTTTTTATAGTGTCAGTGACTTATTCACTTCGTAGGCATGAACTCTGATCTTTTGTGTCAGGCCTTGACTTTTTATTTTTATTAATTGATCTTTTTATATGCAAGTTTTTAGGGATACAATAGTGTATACATGATTGTTTCCTCAAATAGACTCATTTATACACGAGTTTCCTATGTTTGAAATGCGTGTGCATGCCTCTATGCCTTTACACAGTCGCGTATACTTAATTTTGAATTGATTTTTCAAAATATTTTTCCCAGTTAAGTCTAGTGCCTGGTGACTTTTGCTATTTTCTAGTCATTCACTGTCAGTAGAGCTTTGTTCTCTTGCAAGTGTTCGATTTCGAATCTTCTTCTCAGTGAAAAACCTAGTTGACCTAAGATTGATTTTTGAGTGAGATTTTAGTTTGTGTTTTGGGTTCTGAGCTTCTGTGAGAAGTTCTTGGTTGTTTTGGCTTTCCAGAACAAGAAATTGATTTCAGTTTCGTTTATAACCCAACTTTCAGATTGCTTTTCTTTGCTTTCCTTTTTGGTTGACCTATTTTCTTTTTCATTGTTTTTGAATGTCTGCTTGGCAATCTGGAGAGTGTTTATTAACATTCTGTTGGATTGTTGAACTCTTTTATACTTCTATTTAGATCACTGGATGCAAGTTTGTAGTCCTTTCTTGTTTCAAGTTTCATTTTATTGATTAGTTGCATAACTTGCGAAGTTTAGGGACTCTTTATGCTTGTTTCTTGATCTTTTATCTTTAGTAGTCTTTTGTGACTTGAAAATTCTCTTTGGGTTTTTAAGGGAAAGAGACAGAAAATATAGCTTTTGCCTTTCTTTTTGTTTTCAAGTTTTTGTTTTTGGTTTCTTTTGTTTTGTTTTTGAGTAATTGTAAACTTTTTCAATTGGTTTTGCTTGGCTTCAAGGGAAGTTTGTCTTTGGATTTGTGCCCTCTTTGTAGTCAAGTTGGCCTACTGATCTTGTGAAGGAACACATTTTCTTCTTGTATGAGCATCCATGCACCATCATTATAGTTTGGATTGCAAACATTTTAGTCTTTTTGTTAGATTTTGAGTGTGTGGAGTGTGTTTTCTGGAAAAAGAAAAATTTCCTTGTATACGTTTATTCATAGAACTTTATAGAAATCCCTTTCCATCGAAGAAAAAATAGATGCATTTGAATATAGCTAAGTTTCTATTGATTTCTTTTGCATCAAAACATCATAAGTTTCACTCTCATTTTACCCATGACTTAAAGAACAACCCCTTAAAATCAAGCACTTTAATAAAATAAACTAGAACTTTTTTAATTTGTCATTAACAACACCAACAAGTTTAACTTATTTAGGGCCTTGGAATAGGTGAGTGGAGAGTTAAGTCTCTAAGGCCACTCAAGCCATCAAACATAGATGTTTAATAACGAGTGAATTCGAGTGTTGTTAGAAAGACTGGGAAAGCTCCATGACTAGGAGTCAAGCACGAGGGAGAGTGAACACAAGGAAGAGAGATACTCCCTCTCCTACTTGTTGGATTCCACCTTGAGACTGTTCCACCCACATTTTGATACGAACCAGTGCCCATAGTTGTTATTCCTAGGGATCACATAGGTGGCTATGGAGGGGAATCCCGTAGCACTTGAGGCAGATGTTGCATCGCATTCATTAGTACTTTTGGAGGGTACCCTTACAAAGCCTGGGTGCTTGCACCGGCAAAGGATTTTTTCTGGAGGTCATCGTAACTATTTTTGTTACCTTCGCTGGTAGGCTTGGGCCGTTATTATCCCAAACTATGTTTGGAAGGTCCCTTACTTCACTTTCATGTATTTTGGTGTTCAGTCGTCATCACTGGTATCAAAAATATTTGGAAGTTGCTTGATTGGTTGCATATTTAGGGACTTTACAGTCGAGTGCTCTTTGCTCTTTGTATTTAGTTGGCTTTCGGTGGATTTGTCTTGTCCCTTTTAGACCTTAGATTTTGAGTAACTGACTTACCACTTTGCCAATATTGAAAGGCCTTTGATCTTTCTATTGAAAGTTATAGAGTTGCTTCCTTAAGGGAAAAGGTTTTGATTGTGCGTATCTCTTCCTTGGAAAGTCATTTGTACATTCCCGCAAGGGAAGGATCTGTGAATAAGTTAGATATGGCCAATATTCCTATGGATATCAACCAAGTTACCCTTCCAAAAGGGGATCCTTGTGCTTTTCCTTTCTTTGGAAACATTGGTACCCCCTTGATGGTCGCTTTGAATATTCTTGGAATGAATGTTGGACTACCAGTTTGGCTATGGTACACTTTGAATATTCTAGATGTCCTTGAAGATTCTCAGATGAATGTTTTATTTCGAGGGCATCAAATGGGCGTTAATTATTCATATTCTTTAAATGAGAAATATAGGATTCCTCTTTCTCCTCCCTTTTGTAATTCAAGATCTAAGAAGAAGAGAATGAGGAAGATGAAGAAGAAGAATATTTCTATCCATTCATCACCAACCTCTGCAATTCATGTTGGAGATGAGCCTTCAGCTGCTCCAAGTCATGCTGGGAGCATAAATCTAGTCACGGCAAGTCATCCTAGAAATACATCACCAATCCTTGCAAGTCATGTTGGAGATGAGCTCTCAGCCGCTGCAAGTCACGCTGGGGACATAAGTCTAGTCACTACTAGTCATAGTAGAAATGAATCATCATGAACCTCTACTAGCCATGTTGGATATGAGCTTTCAGCCACTGTAAGTCATGCTGGGGGCATAATTCTAGTTAATGCAAGTCATACTAGCAATGAGTCACCTACCTCTGTGAGTCATATTTGTATTGACTCACCTACTTTTGTGAGTAGGGCTGGGGGCACAAGTCTCATCTCTCTTGGGAAAGAGACACTAACCTCTTCGAGTCATGTTAGGGACTTTCCACCAACCATTGCTAGTCATGTTGGAATAATGGATGTTAATCAGAAATGTAAGCGTATAAGTTTTAAACCTAAGTTCCCTTGTAAGATCTGTAAGGGAGACCATCTTACTCATATGTGCCCTGGTATTCTAGTTGTACAAAGGATATTGTCTGAGTCTAAAGGTTCTTCTACTCCTGAATATGTTATGGTTTCTCAACAGTCTCATCAACCATTGGTTGATGAAGTGGTCGAGGCAGTGCAATCTCTCGTTGCTTACACTCCTCTTTTGGGGGGTGAAGTGCCTAACAACAGAGTCTTCTTGATTTCTAGTACAGAGTATTCTAGTATATGGGACGTTTCAGTTTTTCGAATGCACCCCCTCCAAGTTCTAGGATTGTCTCCTTTAGTTTGGATAATCTTGTCGAGCCTCATCTTCCTTCCACTACACCTTTCCAAACAAGGGTTAGATTTAATTCCACAAACGTTATCGTTGTATGGTGGATAAAGGATCCTCTACAAGTATTATTTCCTCTTTGACTTGGAAAGCTTTGGGTTCTCAAAAGTTGTTGGCATCTGATAATCAGTTGCTAGTCTATGATAGAAGACCTGGTGAATATATGGGTGTTCTTCCTCAATTGCCTATTACTTTAGGTGGGAAGACTGTCTTAATCGATATGATGGTGGTTGATCGCCCTTTAGACTTTAATATGCTACTTGGGCATGATTTTGTTTGTGCTATGAATTCTTTAGTGTACTCACTCTTTCAAGTGATGTGTTTTCCTCATAATGAAAATATTTTCACTATTGATCAGCTTGCATCTAATAATGACCACCATAATTCGAATTTATTACTGAATATCCCTTGGTTTATTCCAAGTGTTTAAGTAGACTCTACCCCGCCACTGGTGAACTACGTGGCATTGAATCCTCAATGTTCAATTTCTTATGAGAAGGATCCTTTGAAATATTATTCTCCTTCTTGGGACATGGTCCCGACAGCTGACCAAGTGATTCCTCATATAGGGACATGGGACCCCTTAATTGATCCTTCTAGTTCTCATGGTTTCTTGGAGTTTGATTTTCCTTCACCCAATGAACTTTTTGAAGCCATGAGTTTTAATTATCAAATGAGTCCTTGGGTCGAGCCCTGCAAGGGGCTTGTCCCGAAGAACTATTATGTGTAAGCCACAAGGCTGCATGGTTCCCTGTACCATATTGTACATATAAGATAAATATTTTCAAGTTTTGTATTCTATAACACAATATTTTACTTAAAGTTTATATATGTGGGATGTATTAAATTCTTATCTAGTGTTCCTATTTATGTCTATAGAACTGGGAAGATTTCTCCTTTGGACATTTTTGTGGTTGATCTGCTCTAACAGGTATTGGTTCTCGAAACTGGCGTATAGGTTAGGTTTTCGCCTACATTATGAATTTATCAGTTTCGTTTTCCATTTCCGCCTTAGGATCGAACCCACCAAGATATGACGCAGAACCTTATCATTGCTTAGAAGTCTCATGACTTGTGTGGTAGAGCCTACCTTATCATGGGTGCCCTAGATAGTACCTTGTCGTCACTTGGAACCCATGCTTAACTTTTGTTCTTAGGCTCGGGAGTCCTCTTTATTTCCGCCATGACTTGTGAATTGAAGACTGCTTCTCTTACTTTTTCGTTATTTTTCTGGCTTTATACCCTAGACGCTCCTTTGTGTTGAGTTGTACTGTTACATTGCATGTTGCCCATTTGTACCTTTTGGGCTTAAGCCGACTGCACTTGGACTCATGTTTAAGCTACCTTTTCACCCAGTATTTTGTGAACTAAACCTTGCAATCACTTAGCCTCTACAACTTGAAACCCTCTTACCCGTGGAAAGAACATTCTTTTGAGTGTCACTGCCGAGTTTCGTCACCTTGCATTGAGCATAGAAATGTTCCCCTCCCAGAAACTAGCACATCTTTATTTTCACACTCGTTCTTTCCACTGTACTATAGGCATTATTTTATTCTTTTTCAAGATTCATAAATATGAAAAAGACAAAAAGCTATATATTCCAAAAATAAGGGGAGCAGGAGATTACTTCCATGATTGATGGCAGCTAGAGTCGGTGTTGTCGCCCTTCAAAAAAGCACTCAAAAATAAGTATTTCCTCCGTTGGGATGGCCTTTAATTTGGCATAGGAAAGCCTTAACCTTATTATTGAGTCAGTACTCCTCTGATTGGTTATCTCTTCTAATCATATGGAGAGTTTGTTTATGCCTTCTGCATGACAAATTGATACAAAGTTATCATATGCTTCCATGTAGTAACATTTTATTCATGCTCTTGTTCAAAGGAAGTAAACCTGAGTTAGCCTTTCTACAATGTCTCTTGACCTATTGTTTAGTCAGCCATCCTTGGTTGTCAGAGTTATCGACTATGAAAAAATTCTCTAAGAGCAGATCTAGAGCGGCACCCTAGCCCTATTTTCATTATTGACAGGTCACCTTGTGCTCAACATCGATCAATATCGTAGGTCTTTTCCTAAGTGATTTCTCTTCTGTTCGACACCAGCTTTCATTATCACACATTAGGATTCATGCAATACCTTGGTTTCCATTTGACCCTATTGGTGGATTCCTCACGTCTTTGTCAGCTTTCATTATTGGTTGGTTAAGAGGGTTTCTGTCACGCACTAGCCACATCTTGTGTATGCCGGAAACGTTCTTTGATTTGGTTACTGCATCTTTCTTCATCTGATTCCTTCCACATTATTGGAATACAGGTTGCACTCACACTGGATTGATGAAGGATGCCTTAATGCCTTCCTTCCAGCGGATATTTTCCCATTGACTTCAACTCATTTCTCTGGGAACAAGGTCTAGAGTCCATTTAGCAGTACCTTAGGGTTTGCAGTCACCAGTGGTAGACTCCTTCGCTATCGACAGTGGGAAAGAATCATTGTCTCCTGAATGATAGATTCTTCGAACTATTCGACTTCAGCTCATTTATTTGCACTTGTTAGATTGTACTCGGTACCTTGGCTCTCATCATCATTATCGGTGAGTAGTCTCATGTTTGTTAACGGTATACATCAATGACCAGTAACCAAATGATTTCTCACACAGTTGACTTCAGATCATTTATTTCCATTGTGTATAAATGTACCACGACAGTCAGTGAAGACCTTGGGATACCATCAACAATTTTTGGTTCAATTTCCAGTCCCTCCTACTCTTGCTAGTTGACATCATCCACCTTATATGTTGCAGTTCATTACAGTGGAATCCTATACATTTGCACCCGATTTTCATGTAGTACCATTTGTTCCACCATTTCACTTGATACTTTTTGGATCATCTTTATGACTTCAGTGATCAACTTCCTACTTCAGCATCATTGATCAATTCTTTATATATGTGATATTGAGACATGTACTTATATGGATATGATCAGATGATCCACTATGTATTTAAAGTTCCTTTATACTTGTATTCATATTGGATCCGCTTTTGTACTTGAAATGCAAACATGCTTTATTATCTCTGAGCATGGGTTTGCCTGCCTCAGACAGTAGGTTTATTTATGATCTCTTTCACTGCCTTGTCATGTTGAATTCTAGTGAACTCCTCTCAGGTCTCTGCATGATTCCTTCAATACACTTAATACTTTTTGGCCATCATGTACCCCTTCTGATCTCATATATTAGGGGGCATCTATCATAGTATCAGTTACCACTCTTGGTAGATTTGATGCTCTGGTTATGGCCTAGGGCAACCCTTCCTTTCCATACTTGGTCCAAATTCTAAACAACAATGTTCTAAATTCCATATGCTATTTTTCCCTGTATAAAAAGTGTATACACAGAGGTCAGTTTATACCCAACCCATGTATATGTGTTAAAAAACTAAAAAATATATAATATCCTTAAATTTAGGCGGAGTTTATGGGTTTTATCTACTACTCACATACTATAGTCTGTGGCCCAACTGTTTCCCAACTGAAAAAACTAATTTGGAGAAGTATAAATAAACCTCCATGGGAAGGCCTGTGGGAGGATAGATGAGATATTGATATTATAGTTGATTACATCTTGATCAAGTCTGAAGAAATCCATGTTCCTCCTTCACTCCCAAGTTATAAGAATCCTTTGTTTCCTTCTTTGAGATGTCCTTCATCCCTTTTATGACATCCTTGTGTATACCGATGGAGGAAGATTGTTGAGGCCTGGGCAGGATGGATCCAGAGGACGGTTTTGCTTGGAGCTGGAGGAAGACTCAGGTTGTAGTTTTCCACATTTCATTTAGCTTACATCAATAAAGAAATGTTTTTATGTTCATGATATTTATTGTGTTTATGCATTAATCTATGTTATGATTTACATATGAAATCTTATGTTAATGCTCATTTGCTCACTTTATTATATGATTTAACACCTATATCATGAACATTCTTTCTATTACTATTGTTGTATATGATTTTCTTGGATAAGTTACATGTTCTAAAGGGATTGGAAGGAGCAGAGGGTTTGGACCATATGGGATTGACCTCGAACGTAGGACCTCTAGGTAATACCACTTCTTCCTACTTCAATAGTTTAAGCATTTAGACTGTTTGTCTACGTGTTTCTTTATGTTGTATTCCCTCCACTTTGTTGGGGTTGTCAACCCAAGACCCTAGCGTGTTTCCACCCGCAACACTTGGGGTATAATAACCAAGTTTCTAAATGGATCCAGTCATCCAATGTGGATGCTGAAGGGGATGTTATAAGCCTACAGGATGAAAAACCCTTAGTAGTTTTTGGTCCTAACTCTGACATTATAGATGAGAATGTACCATCGTTTTACGTGACTCTGAAAATTCATGATTTCCTATTATATAACTGTATGTTATATTATAGTGCCACCAATAATGTAATGGCTAAAGTGATCATGGACCAGTTGCAATTAGAAGTCACTAGAACTTACCATGTGTTGGTCGCTCTAATTGTTCTCACAATTCGAGCTCCACATAAATTGTCAACCCGAGAAGGTCTTTTTATTCCAAAGGTAATAGCGCACTGGATATGCTCAATTTCAAAAGCAGTTCAATGTTGTAGTAAAAGAAAGTCACACACATTTGTTAAATTCATCAATCTATCAATTTTCAGTCTACTTAATTAGAGCTGAAGTCAATTAACTTATAGCAGACACGATTTCTCTGTTACAGCAAAGGGAAATAGATGTATGAGAAAAGAAATCATTCAACCATAGCAGGAACAGGACCCTATTCCTTGGTGGGAACTTCAGCACCTGCTGCCTGGCACTAATCACACTGTAAAAGAAGTAACCTCAAGAGGTCAAGACCCTATTCCCAGGAACAGGAATCTTCAGCACTTGGCCTCTCGTTTCTAATCACACTGCAAGTAAAAGAAAGCAATCAATGGGAGCAAGACCCTATCCCTCTGTACAGGGATCTTCAGCACATGCTCTCATCATCCACTCGTGCAATCAATACATGTAGCGCTAAGAAACAGAGTATCACAAACCATGTAACTAGTGTTTCAGCAACAGAATTAAATACAATGCAAATACATAAGAAATAAACAACTACAGGAATAAAGGGGTGGATCTTGTGAGGAAGGCGGGCCCTTTCCTTCTCACAAGATTCCCCGGGAGAAAGAATTAAACTGGAACGCTCAAAACAAGTCTTTATTCATCTGTCAAGAAACTGATACATTACAAAAAGGAGACTAGCTCCTGTCTCACACAATGCTGTTCTATGAATTACAGTTCGATCCCCCCTAATGATGATGTCTCCTCTTTTTAAAGAGGAGACATCATTTACAATTTTACACAAGAGCGAAGATCTCGATTCTGTTCTAAACAAAACTATTCTGTTCTTTCTTAAAAAGAGATACTGTTACAACCGAGACAACAGAAATGCTATCTTCAAGATAATCCAGGTAACCGTATCTTCTGGCTGCTGCTATTATCCACAAAAAGTTCTTCCAGAATCGCAAAAAACGCATAGCGGGAGTTGCGTGCTTTGACGGCTGTTTCAGCAACTGCGTTAGCTGTTTCAGCAACGGGACCAGCTGTTTCAGCAACGGGACCAGCTGTTTCAGCAACGGAGTTGGCTGTTTCAGCAATGAAGTTCAGCTGTTTCAGCAACGACCGCTCGTTCCCAACAAGGCATATATTATCTGCGATCTTTGACTTGTGTTAGCAACAATGCACTTCAATAATTGATAAAATATAAGAGTATTATGGAATTAAATGTAAGACAGATTAACCATATAATAAAGAAGAGGTTTCCATATACCTTGGGATAAAGTGAATGAAAAAGACATTGAGGTTCATGGTTCTAAGGGTAAAGTGATGTCAAAATATATAACAAAAATGGTACATATTGGAGTCCTAACATCCCCCCTAGCTAAAAATGTTGCATGTCCTCAGGAAACCCCTTCGTCTGAATCAGAGTCTGAGTACCGGGACTGGCAATGCAAATTACTCAAGCAGTAGCTGGAGAAGGTGGCGTCTGTAGGAGCCCGGAACCCGCTGTTGGTCTGCAACTGTTGCCACGCCGAGGCTTCCTCTTCGTCAGTCAACTGGTAATGACCTTGATATTTTTCTGAAGGCAGCCATAAGATTGGAAAACGGAAATGATACCCAATCCAATTGACTCCACAATGCTGAATGCAATCAATATACTTAGGGACTCTATACAATGCAGCGTGAAAATTGAGAGGGTTAAAAGGATGATAATCCTGTCTTTCCTTATCTGATTGCTGCCAAAAGAGATCATTGGCCTTCAGTGCAGCAGGACCCTTCATTCGAATATGCTCTTGACAATTAAAAAGGACTGAAGCCTGTAATTGCTCTATGTGCTCGTTCATACCTGGCTTCTGCAAGAATTCATAGTACTGTGCTATAAACATGGCTGGGCTTACCGGCTCTGGTCTAATCCACAGGAGTTTATTCTCCTCATTATGACTGCTTGCATTGAACGCAGTCTGCCAAGTGAGCTGATTAGACAAAAATGAAGCAAATGCCCTAATTTGTATATCACCTGCAATTGGAATAAGATTAATTCTTCTTTCTTCAGGAATGGCTTCATTATGAAGGTAGAGTTCGCACAGCAGATGCTGGTCGCTTTCAGGGGCCTCCTTAAAGGTCTCAACAAACTTTTCTGAAGTTAGTACTTCATGTGGTCTACCATGTGCTATTGATTTAATTTGAAAATAAACTAGTCGTTCAGCAAGAAAAAGAGCGTAGTTTACAGAAGGTTTACGTGTAACCATCAACTTCCGCACCAATGAAAACATCAAGGCTATCCGTTCCTTAGACTGTCTGGCTTCCTTCTTATATTCCCTGTGCTCTAGCAGTAATTGCTCCCAGTTCTCCCAGTTAGTGTATACATAGTTTTGCCATTGCAACTTATGCTGTTGTAATACTATATCCTATTTCTCAGCATGCTCCTTCTTCCATCTGTTGAATTGTTCCAATGGGTCCCATAGCCGAGTCTGTGTCTTTTTAACAGAAGTAGTGGGTTGGGACACTATTTCCTCTGTCTGAATGGCTGCCTCAGAGGTAATGCATTGGGGCATTCTTTCTTCTGTCGGGATACTTGCATCAGTAGTGTGCTGAGGCAGTGTCTCTTCTGCTGGAATAGCTGCATCAGTAGTCATTTGCTCTGGCAATGTTTCCTCTGTCGGAATATCCGAATCAATAGTAGTGTGCTCTGGCAGTGTTTCTTCTGCCGGGATAGCTGCATCAGTCCCCAAAGGATGAGATATCTCTTGTTCAATTTCTTCTTCTTCTTGCATCATAGGGGGTCCTACTGGTTCTTGTGGAGCAGTAGGGCATTCCTCTTGTGTTCCCTCTGTCATAATTGTCTCAGGGAGTGGAATTTCAACTACTTTATAGCCTGCATTCTGATAAATGGTGCCACACTCTTTGCACATATATTCTATACATGTCTCCCTGTTTTGCATTGAGGCTACTTGTGCTAATGTATGGAGATTGAGTTCTTTTTCAAAAGCCTCTCGAGCCATGGCTAACTCAGCTTTGTAAGCTTCTATTTCAGACTTCAGGAACTCATTTTCCTGCAGTAGAGATGTCATCGTATGTGGGCCTTGTATGCTGCTTGTTTCTGCTGGGATATTTTGCTGATGCACAGTGGTAGCTGGTTGTTGCACCACAATGGGTGCCTCTTGTGTTTCATCCATTGTGCCAGGAATGGATTCTTGTTCTCCAGTAACTAGATCAGATACCATAGTAAGTGGTCCTTGTGTCCCATCAAGAATAAGTTCTTGTTCCTCAGTGACTAGTTCTGATACCACAGTAAATAGTCCTCGTGCTCTATCAGGAATAAATCCTTGTTCCTCAGCAACTAGTTCTGATACCACGGTGAGTGGTGCTTGTATTTCCTCTATTGGACCAGTCATGAATTCTTGCTTCTCAGTGACTAATGTTGGTACCACAGTGGGTGGTTCTTGTGTTTCATCCACCGGGTTAGGAATGGATTCCTGTGTTTCGGTCTCCAGTTCTGGTACCACAGTGGGTGGTTCTTGTGTTTCATCCACCGGGTTAGGAATGGATTCCTGTACTTCAATCTCCAATTCTGGTATTTCAATCTCCAGTTCTGGTATTTCCATCTCCAGTTCTGGTATTTCAGTCTCTGGGCATTTCCCACTATCATCTTGCTTTGTAAATTCTTGTGCCTCAGTGACTGGTTCTTGTGGAACAGTCACTGGGCATTCTTCACTAACAACCTGCTCTATAAATTCTTCTGCCTCAGTGACTGGTTCTTGTGGAACAGTCACTGGGCATTTCCCACTATCATCTTGCTTTGTAAATTCTTGTGCCTCAGTGACTGGTTCTTGTGGAACAGTCACTGGGCATTCTTCACTAACAACCTGCTCTGTAAATTCTTCTGCCTCAGTGACTGGTTCTTGTGGAACAGTCACTGGGCATTTCCCATTATCGACCTGCTTGGTGTATTCTTCTTCCTCAGTGACTGGTTCTTGTGTTGCAGTCACTGGGCAAGTGACTGGTTCTTGTGGAGCAGTCACTCCTTGATCCATAACCAATGTCGTATTATCCCGAGGCACTGATTTTTGTGTGACAGTGTCTTCGGACGAGACCGGCTGGGGAGTTCGGGATGGGGATAAGGGTTTCAATACAATAGTGGGAGGGTTAGGGAAAATGGAAGTGGATTCTGCCTCAACAGTCTTTGTCCTCTTTCTTTTTGGTAGGAAGGCAGCAAAATCGCTGCCTTTCCTTTTCCTTGAACGGGAGGGCTTTTTCTTCGGGACAGGGTTTTCCGGAGGGGTAGGAATTTTGGATGTGGACCTTGTCCGTGGTCTAGAACTTGTGACTGCTGGGGTTTTCCTCTTTTTCTTAATGGGTGAAGAAGGGGGTGTTGGAGAATCGTCACTAGGGACAGGAATAGTAGAGGGTGTTAGCTCTGCTAACTGAGGCGAGCTCGGGGTTGGGTTGACGGGAGAATTCAGGGTTTCCTCCTGTTGTTCTTTATGAGGATTTTCAGACGGTTGGGACGTTTTCTCTTGCTGAGGAGTTTCGGGTGGGGCTTGCAAAGGGACTTCAGGTGGTTGGGGAATTTCTGGTGGGGCTTGCAGAGGGACTTCAGGTGGGGCCTGCGGGGGAATTTCAGGTAGGGCCTGCAAAGGGGGATTTTGCTGAGCAAAACCCCTCCGTATTAGCAGCTGGCATAAGCGGTGATGGGTAAGGGATGACATTGGAGATTTGGCTCGCTTACAATAATACGACATGTTTTTAATACAGCCAAGCAGATAATAAGGGATATTAATCAATCTTCCATTCCTCAAATGATTCAGCAGAACAAAGTCATGATTGTACACTACCTGATAACGCCCTTCGCATGTTAGGTAGTGTTTGACGAATTCTGCCACTGATGGCCATGGTTGAGGAAGTGAATACAGACTGACCCCGCGGCCTCTAGGTTCCACTTGCTCGTCCGGGCGCAAAAAGTCTTGCTGCGCGTTAAGAACGACCTGCTTCCTGCTAAACCAGCGAATGCCCTCAGCTGGCAACCCTGATACCTGAACTATGTCATCCTCTGTCACTGAAATGCGAACCCCTCGGACCACTGAGAAATTGTCTTCAAAGTTCTGTGCAAACTCTAATACTTCTTCTGCGTTAAAATCTCCCAACCTTTCAAAATATGCTGTCCACCCTGCTTGTTGGAAGATCTGATACACTTCAGGAAAGAGCTGTAGAAGACTTATGGAGCCGAGCTCATTTCTAATGGCCGCCTTTCCCATGGCTAAAGCTCTGAGTTTTTCCGCAGAGGCACAATTCAGTATTCTCAGACCCTGATCAGACTAGTTGTTGCAACAACGGCTGCGTAGTCTAAATGACGGCAAAAATGGATATGATAACAGGCGGCAGGTTGGTTCATGCGAAATAATCATTCTATTTTTGGAATTCCCCCCCCCTACGTATGGTGTAATAATGATTGGACGTGGGGAGATATGCAATCATTATGAAATGAAATCCTCTCTTTTAATATGATTTAACCGAATTACATTAAAACCATATACCTTATACTTTACCTTTAATTAATAATTCGAAGTGTCGGTTGCAATAGCCTTGAATGATCATAGAAGGGTTTGTGTAATTGATTCTGGTATATGCCAAATAATTTTCACCAAAAGGATCTGAAGTATGATTGTGAAGGACCAGAAAGCTTATATGTCGACAAAGAGAGATGCTGCTTTGATAATAACAAGTTGCTGAGACTGATGTTTGAGCAACTGAACGATACATTGCTGAAGCCGGTGTTTCATCAATCGGGGGAAATTGATAATGTATTGCTGAAACAGGTGTTTCAGCAATGGGTAGAATCAATGATATGTTGCTGAAACAGGTGTTTCAGCAACGGAAAAAGTTGGTGTTACGTTGCTGAAACAGGTGTTTCAGCAACGGGAAAAATTGGTGTTACGTTGCTGAAACAGGAGTTTTAGCAACGGGAAAAATCAGAAAATTGTGATAACTGACTTAGGTCTGTGAATGATAAGGGATTATTTTCAGCAGTAAGGGATGGGTAACACAGACTGAAGGAAGATATTTTGGGAGTGGTGGGAATGATAGAAATAATGGAGGGATATTACTTTAGGGAAGAGGGTAAAATGATGGGAGGAAGCTTCTTGATTTAAAGCTTCAGATCTTCTCATGATGAATCTGTCCTCCTTATTGCCTTTCCAGAATCTGCAAAATTCAATTGTAACATGCCAATCCTTGACAGGGATTATTAGTGCTAAATCTAATCTACTACTAAAAATACAGTGCAGAAAATTAAGTGCTGTGAGGAGCAGAAGACTCCCCTAGAAAAAGATAATGAATATCAGTCATGCAAGCAGTCTTGAAATCTTCTTTAGAAACAGGGCGCTCATATAAACGGAGCCTATGGCCATTGACTAGTAGAGGTGTTTTAGCATCATCAATTGTTACAAGTCTTACCGTTCCGTTTGGAAAGACATCTTCTACTTCATACGGTCCAAGCCAACGTGTACGTAGCTTTCCTTGAAAATTTTCAAACCGAGAATCATACAGCAAGGCCCAATTACCTTTTTGAAACTGCTTGTGTTTGATAATTTTGTCATGCCATTTCATCCTTTGTTGCTGAATCATGTTTGTTTGGTGAATGGCATCCCATCTCTTTTCATCCAACTCCAAAAGTTGCTGCAATCTAGCTGTCTGCACATCATTCAAATCAAGATTAACAGCTAAGGCAGTCTTTAAAGTTTTAATTTCAAATTCCACAGGAAAAATAGCATTTTTACCATAAACCAATTCATAGGGAGAAAAACCGGTAGTGTTTCTCCAAGTAGTCCTGTAAGCCCATAATGCCTCAGGGAGCCTTTGGGACCAATCCTTCCGGTTGTCCTTCACTGTTTTAGTTAGAATGGCCTCTAAAACTTTGTTTGTGCTTTCCACCTGCCCATTGGCCTGGGGGTGGTATGGTGTAGTCATTCTATGTTGAATATGATATTTGTGAAGGGTAGATTTAAAACCATGAGAACTGAATGGAGGTCCCCCATCAGTGACTAGCTCTCTGGGGATTCCAAATCTAGTGAAAATATCTTCAAATAAGAAGGCCAAGACAGCCTCTTCATTGGCTCTAATAAGTGCTTTGGCTTCCACCCACTTAGTCATATAGTCTGTGCAGACTAATATATAGGTTCTTTGATTGGATGGAGGGTTAATGGGTCCTATGAAGTCCAAGGCCCATCTTTCAAATGGTTCAGAAACTACCTGGGGGTTTAGTGGCATTTGGTCTCTATGATTGGGTTGACCCATTCTCTGGCAGCTATCACAAGCCCTTACATACTTCTTTGCATCCTTAAATAATGAGGGCCAATAGTAACCCATCCTCAGGATTTTATGCGCTGTTCTTTTATCAGCAAAATGGCCTCCACAAGGGCCATCATGACAAGCTTTCAATATGTCATACACTTCATCTTCTCTAATGCATCTTCGGATCTCCTGATCAAGCCCAGTATAGAAGAGACATCCGCTGATCCAGCTATACCTGGCACTTTGTTGAACAATTCTTCTCTTTTCCCTATATGACAGGTGTGCTGGTAGTTTTCCTGCAACCAAGTAATTAGCAATATCTGCATACCATGGAGAATGAGCAGAAACTGCAAACAAATATTCGTCAGGAAAACTATCATCTACTGGAATATCATTATCAGTTTTTAACCGTGAAAGAAAATCAACCACCACATTTTCCTTACCAGGCCGATCTACAATTGTAATATCAAATTCCTGCAATAGTAACAGCCATCTGGTAACTCTAGCATTTGTGACAGATTTGTTCATTAAGTATTTAATAGTTGAATGATCAGTGTGCACAAAAGTAGGGTACCCAGTAATATAGTGTCTGAATTTATTAATGGCATAGATTACTGCAAGGAACTCTTTCTCGGTAACTGTATAGTTAAGCTCAGCAGAGGTCATGTTCTTACTGATAAAGTATATAGCATAAGGAAGATGATTTTCCTCTTGTCCCAGGACTGCTCCAATAGCAACATCTGAAGCATCAGAGGATATGTGAAATGGAAGATTCCAGTCAGGCCCCCTCAAAATAGGAGCAGTAGACAGTTGATGCTTCAATTCTTCAAAAGCTTTTTGACAAGAATTAGTCCACTTGAATTCAGCATTTTTCATAAGCAATACAAACAATGGAGAAGCTATTTTAGAGAAATCTTTAATAAATCTCCTATAATAACCAGCATGCCCTAGAAAACTTCTCACATCAGTTTGAGTTTTAGGAACAGAAAGATTCTGAATGACTGATATTTTAGATGGATCTACCTGAATACCTAGAGATGAAATAAAATGTCCAAGCACTATTCCCTCACTCATCATCATGTGGCATTTTTCGGTACTTAAGGAAAGGTGGGCTTGAATACATCTTTTAAGTACTTTCTCAAGGTTTTGTAATCCCTCTTCAAAAGACACACCATAGGGGGTAAAATCATCCATAAATATTTCCATACAGTCATTCAGCATATCTGAAAAAATTCCTATAACAGCTCTTTGAAAGGTTGCTGGTGCATTGCATAATCCAAATGGGAGAACTCTATAGGCGAAAGTTCCCCAAGGACTGGTGAAAGTGGTCTTGTCTTGATCCTGGGGTGCAATTTTTATCTGATTATAACCACTGAATCCATCTAGAAAAGAGAAGAATTTCTTCCCTGCAAGACTGTCCAACACCTGATCAATGAAGGGCAAGGGAAAATGATCCTTTTGGGTAGCTTTGTTTAAAGCTCTATAGTCAACACATACCCTCCATTTCCCGTTTTTCTTAGGGACAATTACTAACGGGGAAACCCATTCACTGTCAGATATGGGGTATATAAACCCTGCATTAAGCAATTTTTGAAGTTCTTCTTTAACAATTTCTCGTAAATTAGGATTCATTCGCCTTTGGGGTTGACAAACAGGTCGGCATCCCTCTTTAATGTAAATTCTGTGAGTACATAATTCAGAAGAAATACCTTTCATGTCCGTGTAATCCCAGGCAAATGCCTCCTTATATTCGTGTAATAACTTCATTAACTGCTGTGTTTCAGCATCTGTTAGATCAGGATTTATGTTTAATGTCTTACCGGGTTCAATTTCAACTGTTACGCTCTTAGATGGGATCGTGTTTAAAGTTTGAGATGAATCTTCAGGTTCAATCTTTTCTTGTATATCAGTTTCAAAAATTGCAGTTAATTGATTGTGTGTTTCAGCAATAACAGAAGAAGGTTCACAAATAAAATTATTGATTATTTCATCTTCTGTATTGTCTTTAAGGGTTAAAGCTTGTCCTATAGTTAGAATCGGCTGAACAGCATTATCATCATAATCCATCCATATAGAATCTTCATTATTAACTACTGGCGTAGCGTGAGGATAAAGAGTTAATTGTTTTGTTTCATAACCATTAGAAATTGTCATTGAACCAGATCTGCAACTTATAAATGCATCAGCTGTGGCCAACCATGGCCTTCCTAGAATTAAGGGATGTCCCCCCAGCTTTGTTTTAGTTTGCAATACAACGAAATCAGCTGGATATTTCCAGGATTCAACTGAAATGAGCAGGTCTTCAACAACCCCTTCTGGCTTAATTGTGGAACGGTCAGCTAACTCTAAAATGGTGGGTGTATCTCTGATTGTGTTATTCAGCTGTAACAATTGTGAAGTTTCCAGAGTCATTATATTAATTGCTGCACCTAAATCTACCAAAACTCGGGGGATTACTGCTTTACCAATCTGAACTGTGACAGTAGGATGGCCAGGATCACCATATTTTACAGGAGGGGCTTTTCCGGACATTAATGCAGACAAGTCTCCCATCACATGTACTGTAAGGGGATCCTTGGTTTTCCTACCAGGTTTCTTCACACAAATATCCCTTAATGTTTTGGCATAAATTGGTACATCTTTTAATGCTTGTAAAAGTGGAATTTTAATATACAAATTTTGCAGTTCCCCCATAAAATTAAAAGCAGGTGTTTCAGCTGTTTTGGTTAAAACCAAACGCTCGGGGAATGGAGGTTCTGTTAATTCAGCATTTTTGTTAGAAGGTGGTTGAGCTTCTTTTTGCTTTTCGGTTTCATTTTTATCTGAATCAGTTATATCATCAATAATAGGCTCTACTACTCTTCCAGATCTCAAGTGAATATCATTACATTGCATAGTAGGAAATATAGACTGATTCTGAATATCAATGACTTGCACAGCTTTATTATTGGGGTTAGGATTTGGTTGCGCAGGTAGTTGGGGTCTCATTTGGTTGTTTGGTGGGGCATTTGATGGCAGAGAGAGTGATTGTTGGAATTGAGGCATCTGATTTGGGTATGGAAGTGATTGATTATTCCAACTTGGGTTCCAAGGATTGAAAGGAGGTGGTTGCTGTGGAGGCCAAGGAGTCCACATTGAAGGGTCAACAAAGGGAGGGTTTTGCATTTGCATGGGTGGGAAATTCATTTGACTGAAAAGTGGATATTGCATTTGGTTGAAGGGGGGGTAGCTTGTTTGGCCAAAAGCAGAATAATTGTTCCAACGATTAAATGGCATACCAGAGTTCGTACCTTGCCCTTTAGGTTGCCATTGTCTTCTTTGAGTTAACAGGTAGACTGCTTCAGCTTCTTCCTCTGTTGGCTGCATCGCTGCTTTTATCCCTGGTAGAGATGGACATTGTTCTGTCTCATGATCTTTCTCACAAAGGGTGCAAACTGGTACTTTATCTCTTGGACACTCCCTTAGTGGATGTTTATCTCTACATTTCGGGCAGTAAACAGCCAGAGTTGCTTCTGCCTCAGCCTGCTTCTTCTTAACCTGCAAAGTGTCAATCTGCGAAGCAAAAGAACTTAGCATTTCGGTTTTAAATTCTTCAAGAAAATTACCTATCTCTGCTCTTGTTGCTCCTCCATTGGCTAATTTCTGTACCCTTGAATAGGTGGAATCTCTTATTCTGTTTCTTGCAGCTCCCCTAGAACATCTTTTAGCAAGTTCACAAATCTCATCATATGATTCTTTAGATATATCTCCCTTAGCAAGCATATTTAACATATTTAAACAATCATCCCTTAAACCTCTAAGTAATATTGTTTTACGAATTTCCTTACTTATATCTGGATGATCGGATCTCTGTATGTTGTATTGCAATCTTTCGATGTAGTCCTCCAAGCTTTCATCCGATTTTTGTGCCATATTGAATAATTCATCCTTCTTCTCTCTTGTCCGGCAGTAGTCCTGATATTTAAGCAGAAATTTTTGTTTCATTTGCTCCCATGTTGTGATTACCTGACTCCCAAGGCTCATGAACCATCTCAAGGCATTCCCTTTTAAGGTGGCTGGAAACAGTTTCAACTTTTGAGCATTAGTAACATAATCATAGCTTCTGCATAAAATATCAAATTCAAAAAGAAACTCGTCAGGATCCTCAGTAGATAAACCATGAAAGTTAGGTAGGGCAGACAATGGGATATTTTTCATTGTTCCTGCAGGAAGATCACTGATGGGAAATCCCAAGGTAGAAAGAGAATTTTCATCCCTTCTTTCTTCTTCAGGACCTGTACGTCCTCCTCCAAAGAGGAGATTATCATTGTTGTCTTCCATTGTTGGTCCTCCTACTGCACTTTCTCGATCGTCAGAATCCTCTATTGGTTCTTCAATGTTTCCTACTGGTCGTCCAGCGCTTTCTACTATCTCCTCGATATGTTCTTCTATTCTGCTACTTTCCTCTGACTCTTCAGCGCTGACTGCTGGTTCTTCTGTATTTTCAGGACCCACAACTTCTTCTGTCTTGTAATCTGACTGAGGGGAACGCTGAAGTTTTGACTTCCGAGAACTCAATCTTTGTGATGATTCCGCCTTTGATACAATTTCGTCAATAAACGTTTTTCGTCCTCCCCAGCCCTTGCCACTTGCGCGGTTATTTTTCTTCTGGTTTCCTCGTCCTCTCATACAATCTGCACATTAGGAAAAATAGATAAATGCTTTTTGAAATCTATAATTACCTTCCCCGGCAACGGCGCCAAAATGTTGGTCGCTCTAATTGTTCTCACAATTCGAGCTCCACATAAATTGTCAACCCGAGAAGGTCTTTTTATTCCAAAGGTAATAGCGCACTGGATATGCTCAATTTCAAAAGCAGTTCAATGTTGTAGTAAAAGAAAGTCACACACATTTGTTAAATTCATCAATCTATCAATTTTCAGTCTACTTAATTAGAGCTGAAGTCAATTAACTTATAGCAGACACGATTTCTCTGTTACAGCAAAGGGAAATAGATGTATGAGAAAAGAAATCATTCAACCATAGCAGGAACAGGACCCTATTCCTTGGTGGGAACTTCAGCACCTGCTGCCTGGCACTAATCACACTGTAAAAGAAGTAACCTCAAGAGGTCAAGACCCTATTCCCAGGAACAGGAATCTTCAGCACTTGGCCTCTCGTTTCTAATCACACTGCAAGTAAAAGAAAGCAATCAATGGGAGCAAGACCCTATCCCTCTGTACAGGGATCTTCAGCACATGCTCTCATCATCCACTCGTGCAATCAATACATGTAGCGCTAAGAAACAGAGTATCACAAACCATGTAACTAGTGTTTCAGCAACAGAATTAAATACAATGCAAATACATAAGAAATAAACAACTACAGGAATAAAGGGGTGGATCTTGTGAGGAAGGCGGGCCCTTTCCTTCTCACAAGATTCCCCGGGAGAAAGAATTAAACTGGAACGCTCAAAACAAGTCTTTATTCATCTGTCAAGAAACTGATACATTACAAAAAGGAGACTAGCTCCTGTCTCACACAATGCTGTTCTATGAATTACAGTTCGATCCCCCCTAATGATGATGTCTCCTCTTTTTAAAGAGGAGACATCATTTACAATTTTACACAAGAGCGAAGATCTCGATTCTGTTCTAAACAAAACTATTCTGTTCTTTCTTAAAAAGAGATACTGTTACAACCGAGACAACAGAAATGCTATCTTCAAGATAATCCAGGTAACCGTATCTTCTGGCTGCTGCTATTATCCACAAAAAGTTCTTCCAGAATCGCAAAAAACGCATAGCGGGAGTTGCGTGCTTTGACGGCTGTTTCAGCAACTGCGTTAGCTGTTTCAGCAACGGGACCAGCTATTTCAGCAACGGGACCAGCTGTTTCAGCAACGGAGTTGGCTGTTTCAGCAATGAAGTTCAGCTGTTTCAGCAACGACCGCTCGTTCCCAACAAGGCATATATTATCTGCGATCTTTGACTTGTGTTAGCAACAATGCACTTCAATAATTGATAAAATATAAGAGTATTATGGAATTAAATGTAAGACAGATTAACCATATAATAAAGAAGAGGTTTCCATATACCTTGGGATAAAGTGAATGAAAAAGACATTGAGGTTCATGGTTCTAAGGGTAAAGTGATGTCAAAATATATAACAAAAATGGTACATATTGGAGTCCTAACACCATGATATTTACACTTTTGGCTCCATGAAAGTACCTTGTCTTGGACTTATTAAAGACTTGGTGGTTACCTTAGCTCAAATCCCTGTCAAAAGTGTGGTTTTAGACGTAGTAGTCACTAACATCACTCCCAAATTTGGCATGTTGCTGTCAAGATCTTGCTGCGCTAAATTTGGAGTAAGCCTACAAATGGATATGTCTTATGCCACTATTCTAGTTTATAGGGGTGAGCATCTCAAGCTATATAGAGAAGTTAGATTTATGAATACTGTTTATAGATTTGATCAAGCTAGTAATCATCTTATTTATGTCACTGACCAAGACTTTGGGTGATTTGAACTATCAGTTAATAATCCACAAAATACACAATTTACTATTGAAACATTGTTGGTCAACCTACAACCATTAAAACTGATATTTGGAAATTGTACTTTGATGGTCCTTGCTCAAAGGAAGGAGCAGGAGATAGAACTGTATTAATTTCACCAGATAAAGAAAATATTACCTAATCATACAAACTTGAATTCGATGTAACTAATAATGTAGCAGAGTTTGAAGCTTTTCTTCTAGGATTAGAGTTAGTAAGAAATCTTAAGGTGAAAAACTTAAGTGTATACAGTGATTCTGAACTTATTGTCAAACAAGTTAGGAATCAGTGTCAAAATAATCACCCTATATCAAGATCTTATAGGAATGAGATTTTGGATTCAATTGAAAATTTATTTTCAGCATTCAATATTACTTCTATTCCTAGAGATCAAAACATGCATGCAGATTCCTTTGTTGTTTCTGTAAGTTCCTTTAAATTTACTAATAAAATTCTTGTCCACTATCAAATTCAAGTCAAGTATAGACCATCTATTCTTGAAAATCTTAAGCATTGGAAAATCTTTGATGATGATGAGCAACTAAAATCCTTTTTGCAAGTCATAGATGAATTCTCATACATGCAAGTTGAGAAAGAACAACTTGATAATCTTGAAATTCACAACGAAAATCAAACACCAAAATTTGATTCTAAAATTGTTGATCATAGCATTATCCAATTATCTAACAATTTTATTCCAAAAGGGTCAATCCCTTTTGATAAGCTCTTTGATCATAATGATGCCCCCAAAAATACACTATCTGATTCACATTAGGAAAACATTGAAATTTATAACATTGGAAGTTCTCAAGAGATCAAAAATGTTAAAATTTATGCATCTATGTCAATCGAAGCTAAAGACAAATATTTAGCCTTCCTTAAAGCCTACAAAGATTTTTTTTTCCTGGTCTTATAATGAATTAAAAACATATGATAAATCTATGATTGAACATAAGATTCCATTAAAACTAGAGGCAAATCCTTTCAAACAAAAATTGAGGAGAATTAATCTTGTCCTTCTTCCTGTGATTGAAAAATAACTTAAGAAGCTACTGGATGCTAAAATAATACTTCCGTTAACATACTCTGATTGGGTAGCCAATCTCGTTCGAATGAGAAAAATAATGGTGAAATCAGATTATGTGTGGATTTTAGGAATTTAAATAAATCTTCCCTCAAAGACCATTATCCATTACCTAAGATGGATCAATTACTTCAGAAAGTTTTAGGAGACCATAGAATTTCCATGTTAGATGATTTTTCGGGATAATCAGATTATTGGTAGTGCAGGGGATAGACAAAAAACTACATTCACTACTCCATGGGTCACATTCATGTATGCCCGAATGCCTTCATGGTTAAGTAACGTTGGAGCCACATTTCAATGTGCTATTGACCTCACATTTGTAGGTAAGACCAAAATTTTTGTTGTTATTTATTTAGATGATTTAACTGTTTTTTCCAATTCTAATGAAAATAATTTGAAGCATTTGAGAAAGGTTTTTGAGAGGTGCAAAAAATTTGGGATTTCTCTTAATCCCAAGAAGTCTTTGTTTTCACTCCAAGAAGGAAAACTACTCGACCACATCATTTCTAAAGGAGTAATCATTTATCCTAAAAGAGTCTCAGTAATTCATGCACTCATATTACCAAGGAAAAAGAAGGAAGTTCAAGCTTTCCTTGGCAAAATTAATTTTTTAAGAAGGTTTATCCCTAATTATGCTGAAATAGTTAAGTACATAACTAATATGATGAAAAGGAACCATGAATTTAAATGAAATGTTCTTGCTAGGTATTCATTTGATCAAATTAAAAAGGCCATTGCGGAAATCCCCATCTTAGCCAATTTATATTACTCTGAACCTTTCAGCATCTTTTCTTTTGCTTCTGAAACTACCTTACTTACTGCTCTTTTACAAAAGAGAAAATATGGAGATGACCAACCCATTGAATTTTTTTAGCAAAGTAACAAGATATGATGAACAAAAGTATGACATCATAGAAAAATAGGCCTGTTCTTTAGTTCAATCTATGAAATCCTTTAGAGTCTATCTCCTCCACTCTACTATCATTGCCTATGTACCCAATAGTGTTTACAAAACTATTTTCACTCATCCTAACTGTAGAGCTATAAAAAGGGTCTCTTTCACCTCTAATTACCTCACATTAATATGTCAATCTGGGAACGTTTTGTTATTTCAAAGTGTCTCAGTTTGAGGCTATCATTTGCCAGAGTAATGCTAGTAGCATAGTGTTCAGAAATACAAGAGTAAATGGATGATTGTCTACAGCTTAACCACTTCAAAAGATTAAATCACACCTTCAAAAGACTAAGCAACTTATCAATCAAGGATTCGGTAGCAATAACCCATCCCTTTGGAAACGGATGGAAAAGGAAATCAGAGAATATATCGTGGATCTGGGAGCCGGATAGTAGATGCCAATGCTCACTTTAGTCTGCAATCGTTCTTCACGCCAATGCCAGGAATTGGAACGACAAATAAGAAATGGAACAGCAATTAAGAAATTGAACAACAAGTCTAAAATGGAACAGCAAATCCAAAATGGAATAACAAATCCAAAATGGAACAACGGCTAAGAAATAGAACAGCAACTAATTCTCACAAGCAGTAACCTCTTAGTCTATCAGATCAAATGCATTAATCGTAATCTACAGGAATTAAACGACAATCTTTCACTCTTAAGGGAAGATTGAATAACACACAACAATGGAACAACACTGATTACTAATAAATTATGGAACACCGCTTAAAAACCATATACACACACAACACACTTAAATAGTAATCTTATCCAAGTATCGATCTCAGTTAGAAAGAATACGACTGCATTTGAAAATAGAACATCATTGTTTCTAAATCCAACAGTCACAAAGAACATAACTTCCAAGATGAATTCCGTAACGTTAATGAATAGGTGCACAACACAAAAGCTCTGTAATGGAACAATAACAGTATTCTGTAAAGACTAGTAGTATTAGATCAACTCTTAAGAGAACAGTAATATGATGTAGAGTCAATACAATTGTTCTGTCTGTAGAAGCCTTAATGAATTAAACATAACAGAGCATGTGATGTAAACTTATAAAACACACCAGATTACCAAATGACGTCAATAGGAAAACCACGCATGAACCAAACGTAATAATACAGGAGCAAGTGTCCTCCAGGGCCGGGCCCTTAGCCTCCAGGGGTACACTACTTAAAGTTATTCCAGACTCAGAGATGAAATAATAACCAAGTTTGTATTAATGCATAGAGCAGAATTACAATAAACCAGTTCTTAACGAGACTCGATGATCAAAGTTTTGATCTTTAAAGGAAATTACATAAAAGCATAACCGTTTCCAACTCCCCCCAAAGCTAACAGTGCTACCCCTTTTATAAGGGTGACGACAGAGATATCTAGGTGCAGAAATAGATAAAACAACGATCCCTCAGGATCAAGGATCCTGAGGGATTCGCCAAGCCGTTAGTCCTCAGTCATTTCTTTTCTCTCCTGCGTCGAGCTGATATCTCCACCTCCTTTCCCGGGCTGATTCGCTTTGATTTGCATTGCCTTGTTTGAATTCGGTCTCCCGTCAAAGGGATAGCGGTTAACCTGTCCTTGTCCTTTCCTTTGGAATGGAAACTTCTCGTTTTCCTCCTTTCTACATAAGGAAATGACAATTGTCAGCATTTTTGTCTTGCATATTAATCTCACATGGTCTATTATAATTCTTTATCATTTTCCTAGTTCATGATGCAAAAGGATTGTAAATTTCAATGAAAATATACTGAAATAATCATCAAAAACATACCTTCTTTAGTACTCCACATACCCCCTTGCTTACCCTGTTTCATGCCCTCATGAAAACATTGTAGTTGACATGTAAGGAAGTGAGAGAATAGGCTGGAGATGGAATCTCATGTGGAGGCCTACAACCATGATGAGTAACTAGGTAGTCAAAGAAATGGCCTGTCTGACTCTCGGGCATCTCATACAGGGCTTGGTATCCGGGGGCAGGGTGGCAAATAATTGGACTCTGGAACCTATATCCTAACCAGGATGGCCCTGCCCTCAAAATGATTTCACCATAGAGGTGCAAGCGGTTGGCCGCTAATTTGAAATTCTCATACTTAAACGGTTCCCTGAGCTGGATGTTCGGATTAGAGATTTGGTACCGAAATTTAGCTTCATCAATGGCAAGGTCTTTGATAGAGAAAAAGTATTCTAATGCCTGTCGAATGAGTGCCTCATGCATGGGTCCTAATTCTTCAATTACACCTGGAGTCTTCATGAGGTTTCTATGTGCTCTCCACAACTGTACTGGGTCCCTAGGCTCAGCCCTTACCCACAAATCTAGTTCGTTTTCTTACCTTTGGAAAGTATTATAGGCTTTAAGCCATTTAATTTGATTAACACCAAATGAGATGAATGCCTGCAATTGGAAATCACCAACAAAAGGGCCGGGGTTCAGCTCGATCTGCTGGTCTAATACAAGGTTATGTAAATAGAACTCACATAGTAGTCTTTAGACTTTTACCCCGTAGTGCTTACAACAGTCTATAAAATCATTGACAATGTTAATTTGTATGGGAGCACCTACTTTAACAACCTTTATTTTTAGTTGCAAATACCGTTCCAGTAGAAACAAGGCATAATTACTGGCAGGGGCTCTACATGCTAAGACGTCATTGTATAAAGAACACAAGGTATCCATCTGCTTGATAACGATATCTAACCTACGAGTTACCTTTGTGACTTTCTCTTGTTCCCTTCGCCACCCTTCAAAAGCCTAGCTTTTGGATAGATTGACCTTCCTAAGCTGCTGCTGTAGCTCTTCATACTTTTCGCGAGGGACCGTTTGCTCCCTAAGATTTTTTGCTTCTTGCTGAGCTTGCTTCAAACTCTTTTGTAGGGTTACTGTTTTTGGATCTTTTCTCCATGCGGCAGTGGAGGCCGGGAGTTTTACCTGAACTTTCCTATTGCGTTGCTTTGATTTCATAACCCTTATTACTCCCGAAAGTGCTGCCTCCGTATGAATTTCCTTATCACGGGTCATCATCTCATCCATTTCTATCTTAACGTGGATATCAGTCCATTGCTGTTTCTTTTCTATTGGAACAACAGTCTGTTTCTCAGCATCAGTTGGAACAACAACCTGGTTTTTGATAGGGTTTTGAACAACAGGATGGATTCTGGTCCTCCGCCCCTTTGCCTTGAGGGGTTTTGCTGGAGTGGTCACATTTTTGCTTCCCGAAGTTCTTTTTACCCTTTGCCTTGCTTTTAGAATCCTAATCTGCTGGTGGAGTTGGACTATTATATTCAATAATCTTTGATGTTCCTTTCACAGTTCTTTAATTTCCAAAATTTCCTTAGAAGGAACAGAAAGCTGTTCACTGCAGCTTGGACTGTGACTAATTCCCGGATTTTCCTTCTCGGGTGTTTCTTCACTGTCCTGCTCTGGTTGTTCCGGGGCAAGAATCCTAACTGGTTCTGTTATTTCTTGGGTGACCTCTCTTTATGCCCCTGTTTCCTCCAAAATTTCTTCTGGTGTCTTCTGGTTAGGAACGAATTGTTCCTGTTCAGCATCTCCTATCATCTTTTCATCATGAACAGGCAGATTCTCTTCTTCTACCTCCTTTGCATGTGGTTCTTCAGGTGCATTTTCCTCCTGGGGTTTCTTCTTGGCATGGGGGTCTGATGGACTGGAAGGTTGGCCATATTCGCTCATATTGGCCAAGACTTCGGCCAATTCGTCTTCTCCCACTGGGTCCTGCAGTGGGCTACCTTCCTGTTGTTCCGTTTCCTCCTCCTGCTTGGATTGCTCGGCTTCTTCTTCCTTATCTTCTTCGGTTTCAGTTTCTTTTTCTCCTTCCTCTTCAGATTATTCAACTTCTTCTTCTTTTTCTTCTTCTTCTTCAGATTGCTCGGCCTCTTCTTCTTTTTCTTCTTCTTCTTGCAATTGCTCGGCCTCTTCTTCTTTTTCTTCTTCTTCTTGCGATTGCTCGGCCTCCCCTTCTGGCCGTGAGGGTTGCTCATCTTCAATTTCTACCGGCTGGCTGGTGTTTTCTTGGGACTTCTCTAGCCTCCCTTGTAGTCGTGCTAGCCGGACCAATTTCTTGCATTTTTCGGGCCGTTCGGGTATACCGGCAGCATGTTTACGCTTCACCAATTCCCTGCGTTTTTCTGGACGCTCGGGTGTGCCGGTGGCATGTTTATGCTTTTCTAATTCCCTATGTTTTTATGGACGCTTGGGTGTACTGGTGGCATGTTTACATTTTGGGGATGGTGCGGTCAATCCCCCATTTATTATGGCAATTAGCTCTTCCCAGCTGCTCTACTGCTGGGTGAGGCTATGGCTGACAATTAACCGTATCAACCCGTGATGATGAACAACTAACTCTACATGCCGTGCCTTTTTTATGCTCCGTGCAATGTCATGAAGTAACGAATTCAAAAATGTAGGTAAATTCACAGAGCATTTTTGCTTTAGTATAGCTAAGAGTTTAAGATGTCGTGGTCTTACCACGTCTTTTGTGCCTACACAGGTGATGTAGCTCTGAAGGGTCTTGGCCAATTCTGCCCACGACTCTCCTAGTGCTGCTGGCAGAACTCCCTTTCATCTAATTGCCAGGCTCTGGCCTTCGTCCTGGAAGATTTCTATAACCTTTCGCAATCTTTCCTTTTTTAATGTCCATACAGGTCCAGTGGCTGGTAGTCTCGAGACTTCTGCGATTATGTCATCAGTGAATTGCTATGTGTCCCCCCCTCACTGTGGAGTAATCCTCTTGCAAATTCTGCAAGAATTCAATTGCCACAGTCTCGTTAGACTCCTGCAAGCAGTTGAGATAAGTCAGCCACCCTGCTCTTGCCAGGATTTCCCGGGCAGCAACAAAGACTATTAACACCTGTGGTTCTCTTCGAATCGATCTTCCTCCCATGGTTTCACTGTAAACTCTTAATGGAACAACAGCTGTTTGTGCTGTTGAAACACAGAGAGGCTGACAAACGCAAGACTTGTTCAAAATCTAATGCTGTAGAGTATATAATAAAACTGGCTTATGAACAGCAAGTCATGCAGAAAAAATAAAAGTAGTATGCCATTGAGTCGTGTCATACCCTACTACACAACTTCCCAAATAGTGGGCTGACACGTAACCCAGGGAATGATGAGGTTAACCTCCCCCCCCCGCAATGTGATAGGCTGTCCCAACCGTCAAATAAAGGAGCAACACCTGCTCTGAAGCAGAGTCATAAAGGAACAGCGTATGGCAATATGCCATGTTTACAAAAGCAGCAAATTACCGTAATCGAGGCATGGGGTTGGATTGCTTAATACGTCAGAAGCTGCTGTGATATGATGCAAGGATGGGAGGATAGGACATCTTCCGTACATTCCAAGTCTGATGCGGTCATTGTCAATTGCTTTGCCATGATTGGTGATAATATATTTACATGCGATATATGATTTGGGAAATAGTATATGATCAATTACTAAGGTATAAGAAACATAAGGGTGCTAGTAACTTACTTATTGGTGTAAATAATGTGAATTCAATACCATTAACAATGCTCTGTTGCCGACAGGTGTCCATAACCTTGGCAGAGTTGTTTATTTCACCCATGGAACCATGGTCCTTTGTGTATGCTTAGGGAATGTTGTGTGATGTCAAAATGTAGGCGATTATGCTGGCTTGGTGACCAGTTAACCACAATGCCATTCATGAGGAAGGAGCAAAAAGTGGGCAGGCCGACTCGTGATGAGACCTCCTATTCCAAGGGTTGTTTATTTGGTATACCCTTTGGACCATATCCCTGGTGTGGTGGCCATAGTGGGAATGCCACTTTGCTTTCGTCCTCATGATCATGGTAGGCTGGCTCTTGATGAGACCCCCTATCCTGCATTTGACAACTTATAAGTCATGTTTGCCCTTTTTTTTCTTTGTTTTTCCTAAAGTACCTTCCCTTATTTATACACAAAGGGTGGTTCAACACTCCTTAAGAGTAGGAATGGTGGAAGAAGTCTTGACATCTCAATAGGAAGATACAAACCCTTTGCTCTTATTCCTAAATAATGATCAAAGAGGATGAAAAGGGATCATCATGATAAAAATAACCAATCAAAGCAGAATTAGTAGAACAATGGCAACAAAAGATGATAAATAAGCGTGTCCTTCCTTCTATCCTCTTACCAATTCAGAGCAATTTCTTATAAAGATAACGATTTATGATTGACTGATTCTAGTATGTTGTGATTTTGTATCCATCGCATAAGTGCATAGCTGTATTCTAAAAGACTTGCAAGAACAGGAGCAATAAGCATCCTCAATTTAGAACAGCAAAAGGAACAAGCTGTTTCTCAAGGAGAGCAAAAACATGCAAGGGACAACAGAAGAGCACAAATGTTGTTCCTTTGGAAAAGGAACAGCAGAAAATGCAAATGTCGTTCCTTTGAAAAAGGAACAACAAAAATGGAAAGCGTTATTCCTTTGGAAAAGGAACAATAGAACACACAGGTGCCGTTCCTTTGGAAAAGGAACAACAAAAATTGAAAATGTTGTTCCTTTGGAAAAGGAACAACAGAACATACTAATGCGGTTCCTTTGAAAAAGGAACAACAAAAATCGAAAAAAATGTTGTTCCTTTGGAAAAGGAATAGTAGAAACACACATAAATGTTGTTCCTTGAAAAAGGAATAGCAGAAATCGAAAATGTTGTTCCTTTTCAAAAAGAACAGCAAAACAAGCAAAAATGTCGTTCCTTTCGAAAAGGAAAAATAGAAATCGAAAATGTTGTTCCTTTGGAAAAGGAACGACAAAACAAACAAAAATGTCGTTCCTTTGGAAAAGGAACAACAGAAATCGAAAATGTTGTTCCTTTGGAAAAGGAGCAGCAAAACAAGGAAAAAGGCTGTTCCTTTGGAAAAGGAACAACATGAATCGAAAATGTTGTTCCTTTGGAAAAGGAACATCAGAAATAGAAAATGCTGTTCCTTTGGAAAAGGAACAACAGAAACACAAAGAAAAAAAAAATTACAAAAAAATGACAGCTGATCCAAAAGGGGGGTTGCTCTTTTTAGAAAAGGAACAGCCAGAAGAAAAAGCTGTTCTTTTGAGAAAAAAAGGAACAGCAAAAATAGCAGCAAAACGTTGATTCAAAAATATGTACAAAAATGATTCAGAAAAAAAAAGGAATTATGTACAAACTGTAAAAAGAAATAAATTCCTTAATGAATTACAGGTGAGGAAGACTTCTCTTCCTCCCCCAAAATCTCCATATCAGAGTCTTGGCGTAGCTGCTGGCAGAAGGACTCCCGGGTAAGTGGTTTGCGATAGAGATGAACTCGGTGGCCATTTGCCTTGAAGGCATATCCAGAACCGTCAATAGTGATTAGAGTAAGGGTCCCATTGTCATGTACCTTCTGGATTTCGTATGGTCCCAACCAATGAGTCTGGAGTTTCCCGGGGAAGTCCTGAAACCTGGAGTCGTACAAAAGAGCCCAGTCTCCTTCGTGGAAGACTTTGTTTTTAATGAGAGCATCATGCCATTTAGCTCGCTGCTGTTGGATCAGGGTAGTGTTTTGAAGTGCAGAGAGCCTAATTTTGTCCAGCTCATTGATCTGCTGCAATCGATTAATCTATGCCTCGGTTAAATCTAAGCCAACTTCCTATGTTGTTCGTAATGTTTGGATTTCGAATTCTAAGGGGAAATGGGTTGTTTTCCAAACATTAATTGATAAGGTGAGTAACCAGTGGTGCTTCTCCATGTTGTTTTGTAAGCCCACAGTGCTTCAGGTAGTCTGGCAGCCCAATCACGTCTGTGTGATGCAATGGTTTTCGTTAGGATTGCTTCTATTATTTTATTGTTGCTTTCTACCTGCCCATTTGCTTGTGGGTGGTATGGAGTAGTGATTTTATGCTGGACATGATAGTTGTTGAGTGTTGCAGCTATTCTATTCCCAGCAAACTGTGGTCCACCGTCTGTAATTATTTCTCTTGGAAGGCCATAACGTACAAATAGATGAAACATGAACTCTATGACAGAGTCCTCTGTAGCTCTTAGCAATGTCTCTGCTTCAACCCACTTGGTGACATATTCTGTTGCCACCAAAATATATGTTTTCTAGTTTGATGATGGGTTAATTGGTCCAATGAAATCAAGAGCCCATCGCTCGAATGGTTCGATGACTAGCTGTGGTTTTAGAGGCATCTCATCAGACTGACCAGGGTGTCCTGCTCTCTGGAAACTATCATAGGCTTGGATAAATTTCTTTGCATCTTTGAAAATCGTGGGCCAATAATACCCTATCTGTAGCACTTTATGTCCAGTTCTGCGATCGGCAAAATGTCCACCACATGATCCGTCATGGCAGGCTTTTAAAATGTCAAAGATTTCATCTTCTCGAACGTATCTCCTGATATGCATGTCTGCCCCTGTATGGAACAAATAGCCCCCAATCCAAGAAAATCGAGCACTTCGCTGAACAATCTGTTTCCACTCATTAGGGGTTAGATGCTTTGATAATTTACCCACTGCTAGATAATTGGCAACGTCAGCATACCAGGGTGTTTGAATAGCCACAGAAAATAGATGCTCATCCGGAAATTGGTCTTCAACTGCTGCTGCATCAATTGGCTTTGGAATTCTTGAGAGAAAATCGGCTACAGGATTTTCTTTGCCAGGTCGATCCTTGATTGTAATGTCAAATTCTTGCAATAAAATCAGCCATCTAGTTATTCTGCCATTTGTGACAGGCTTATTTGCTAGATATTTTATGGCAGAATGATCTGTATACAAGATAACAGGATATCCAGTAATGTAATGTCTAAACTTATTGATAGCATGTATTACAGCTAGAAATTCTTTTTCAGTAACAGTATAGTTTAATTCAGCAGGAGATAAATTTTTGCTGATGTAGTAAATTGCATATGGTTTTTTATTCTCTTCTTGCCCAAGGACTGCTCCAATGGTTGTATCTGAGACATCAGATGATATCTGAAATGACAAATCCCAATTTGGTCCTCGAAGGACTGGGGCTGTGGACACAAGTTGCTTTAGATCCTTGAAAGCACGTTAACATTTTTCTGTCCAAAGAAAATCAATGTTACCAGTTAGTCCATACAGAGGTGCAGTAATGTGTGAATAATGTTCTATAAATCTCCTATAATAACCAGAAAATCCAAGAAAACTGCGTACCTCCGTCTGAGTAGTAGGAGTGGGAATAAGCAAAATTATTTGGATTTTGGCTGGCTGTACCTGAATGTTAGCTGCTGAAATATAATGTCCTAGGATAAGTCCTTCAATCATCATCATATAGCATTTTTCGTGGCTTAAACAAAGCCTGGTAGCAATGCAGCGTTGTAGGACTTTTTCTAGGGTATCTAATGCTGGATCGAAATCATCTCCGTATGGTGTAATGTCATCCATGTATACTTCAAGTCATTCATTTATTAAATCTGAAAAAATGCTAAGGATAGCCCTTTGGAATGTGGCAGGAGCATTGCATAAGCCAAAAGGTAGAACTTGGTAGGCAAATGTTCCCCAAGGACAAGTAAAAGTAGTTTTTTCTTGATCTTCAGGGGCAATCTGAATCTGATTGTGTTATGCTCTTAACCTGCAAAATGATACCCAAATACAGAATATGCGAAGAAAAGATACCCAGAACACAGAATAACAATGATTTTATTATTAAGAGAGTAATGTTCACTTGCCTCTTCGAGGGGGCAAACTCCAATAAAGCAGAGCTCGACTACAAAATAAGACACGATGCTCCTCGCAGGGAGTCTCTAGCCTTTATATATGACTCATACATGCAATACCACGGGCCAATACCGTGGGTTTTATTAATACCATCTATCTAATACTACGGCCCATTTGCAACTAACTGTGGTTCCATCATTAATTGCGGATTAACCACTTACATTTATTAATATGGGCTTTATTGACTGTTGACTATGACGTGATCCCATTACATAAATAAGGGGGTTAGGGTGGGACCCTAACATGCCCTCCCCCTTAAGACGAGCCTTGTCCTCAAGGCTGAAGCTGCAGAAACTGCTGAAGAATAGTGGCTGGTTCCCAAGTTACATCTTCCGGAGAGGTGTCTTTCCATTTGACGAGGACTTCCTTAATCATGCGGCCGCGCAGTTGCTTGTCTCGTGTGTCTAGGACCTGTTCGGGTTGAAGCCAGATGGACCCTTCTTCATCCAATTCAGGTAGACTGGTCTGAATTCTACAATTGTTCCCAATCACTTTCTTGAGGCATGAGACATGGAAAACTGGATGGATTTTTGTAGTAGGTGGCAAGGCCAACTTGTAGGCCACTTCTCCAATGCGTTGAAGTACTTGATATGGTCCATAGAATTTGGGAGAGAGTTTCTGACACCCCTTGTCCTTGAGTGATGTTTGCTTATATGGTTGTAGCCGTAAAAATACCTGATCCCCTTCTTGAAATTGGCGCTCTGAGCGATGCTGGTCTACCTGTTGCTTCATGGGATTCTGAGCTTGATGAAGATTTGCTCGAAGATGGGCGAGCATGGTTGCGTGGTGTTGTAGGAGTTGATCCACTGCTTGTACTTTTGAGCATCCCTTGAGATACGAAGTAGGTGAAGGTGGGAGTTGACCATATACTGCTTCATAGGGAGTCATTTTGGTGGTGGCATGATAGTTGGTGTTATACCACCATTCAGCCAGAGGTAACCACTATACCCAAAGGTGTTGCTTTTCTGAAGTGAAACACCTAAGGTAGGTTTCTAGACATTTGTTGACGACTTCGGTTTGACCATCTATTTGCGGATGATAGGAAGTACCGAGTTTGAGTTGAGTGCCTTGTATTCTGAAGAGTTCTTGCCAAAAATTACTGGTGAAGATCGGGTCGCGGTTGGACACAATAGAAGTGGGCATGCCATGCAATTTGAAGATCTGATCCATGAAAGATTGAGCAACCAAAGTTGGTGTAAACGGGTGGGGTAGGGTGCAGAAATGAGCATACTTCGACAGTCGGTCCACAACCACCATGATGACTGACTTGTTCCCTGACTTTGGAAGACCTGTAATGAAATCCATAGAAACCTCTGTCCAAATTGATGCCGGAAAGGGCAATGGTTGTAATGTGCCTCGTGTGTTGACGGTTTCCCCTTTGTGGCGTTGACAGACATCACATTCTACTACGAAATTAAGGATGTCCTTTTTCATGCCTGTCCAAAAAAATGATCTTCTGGTGCGAGCATACGTCTTCTGAAAGCCCGAATGTCCTGCAATGGGAGATGAGTGCAATTCTGCCAAAATTTGACTTTTGAGGGTGGATGTTGGTGATATTACGACTCTGTCCTTGTAGCGAAGAATATCATCCTGCCACGAGTAGCCCTTGGTGGAATTTGGATCTACCTGCAATTGAGAAATGAGTTGGGAGAGCCCGGGGTGTGAAAACCATTCCCTGCGAGCCTCTTCAATCCATTCTGGAATGGGGAGGGAAATTGCTAGTAGAGTACTTTCCTCCTCAAATTGGCGAGATAATGCATCTGCTACACTATTGTCTTTCCCTTTCTTGTAAATGATCTCATAATCATATCCCAGCATTTTGGCTAGCCATTTATTTTGTTGTGGGGAGGATAGGTGTTGCTCCAAAAAATATTTAAGACTGTGATGATCTGTGCGGATTTGGAAATGTCGCCCCAATAAGTAAGGTCACCAGGTCTTGACTGCATGTAAGATGGCCATCATTTCCTTCTCGTAGGTAGATTGGCCCAGATTCGTCCCACTGAGTTGTGGGCTTGTGAAGGCCAACGGCCACCCTTCCTGCATTAAGACTGCCCCAATACCTATACCTGAAGCATCACATTCAATGACAAAAGAATTGGTGAAGTCAGGTAGTGCTAAGACTGGAGTGGAACACATGGCATTTTTTAGAGCTGTAAAGTCCTGTTGTGCTTCCTCATTCCAAAAGAATGAATTTTTCTTTAGGAGTTGGGTGAGGGGCTTCGCTATGGGACCATAGTTGCGGACAAATTTACGATAATAGCTTGTGAGACCCAAAAATCCTCTCAAGCTCTTCAAGGTCTTAGGTTGAGGCCATTCTTGCATTGCCTGGATCTTTTTGGGGTCCACCTTGACACCTTCATGCCCCACAATGTGGCCCAAATACTCTACTTCTGCCATGCCAAATGAACACTTGCACATCTTGACAAATAATTTATGCTTGCGGAGCAGTTGTAAGAGTAGATCTACATGCTGAAGATGTGCGGCCCAAGTGCAACTATAGATGAGGATGTCGTCAAAGAAAACAAGGACAAATTTCTTGAGATATGGTTTGAGAATGTGGTTCATAAGGCTCTGAAAGGTAGAGGGGGCATTACAAAGACCAAATGGCATGACCAGGAATTCATAATGGCCTTCATGAGTTCTGAAAGTAGTCTTGGGGATGTCGACTTCCTTCATGCGAATTTGGTGGTAGCCTGAGCGAAGATCCAGCTTAGTGAAGAATTGAGCCCCATTGAGTTCATCCAGCAAATCATCAACCACCGGGATGGGAAATTTATCTTTGACTGTCAACTTATTGAGGGCCCTGAAGTCGGGACACATCTGCCACTCCCCATCTTTCTTGAGCACCATGACCATTGGGGATGAATAAGGACTAATGCTGGGATGAATGACACCTGCTTCCAAAAGTTCCTTGATGATTTTTTCTATTTCATTCTTTTGGGTGAACGGATATCTATATGGGTGCACATTTGGGGGTTGGGCCCCTAGAACCAAGGTGATTCTATGATCATGTTCCCCTCGCGAGGGTGGAAGCTCATGAGGCCTGTCAAAGACCGACAGATGGTTATTTAAAATCTGTTTCATCTCAGGATGAATTTGTAGAGGCTTTGTTTCGACTGCCTGGATGGCATTAAATTGAGCTACAACTCCATGATTTCCCTTTTTTAACAATTTTTTCATCCTATGTGAGCTGATGATAGAGGGGGCTCTCGCCTGGAGTCCACAGAGCGTATGTGTAGTTGTTCTGCTTAAAACTCATATATAACTCCTGGAAATCCATTGTGATTGGCCTAAGAGTGCGGAGCCATTCAGCGCCGAGGACAATGTCGCAACCCCCCATGTGTATTGCTAACATGTGGGTTTTCAACTGATAATCCCCCATTTGAAGTTTGACATTTTCACAGCGGCCTTCACATTTCATTGTGCCTCCATCCACAATTTGAACTTGGAAGTTAGAAACTGCTCGTACAAAACAATGCACTGCTTCTGTGACTTTTTGATGGATGAAATTATGTGTACTTCCATTATCAATCAAGACTACTACTGGGCGATGTTTAATAAAACCTCTGATTTTGAGAGTTTGAGGGGAAGAAATCCCTACCAAAGCATGCAATGAAATAACTGGTTCATTAGAGACATTGTCCTTTTGGTTGTCTTCTTCTAGCGGCTCCTGTTCCTCCAGTGGTGGATCTTCCTCTGTTGAGCTGCAGTCAGTGGCATCAATTTGAAAAAATTTGGGCTCCTTGCATTTATGACCTAGGGAGTATTTTTCATCACAGTATTAGCATAGGCCTTTCTTTCTTCTTTCGGCCTTTTCCGCAGGTGACACCTTTTGGACCTTAAGTGTTCGAGTCGTGTTGTGAGCCTGTGGGGGGCGACCTTTAGCGGAGAAATTTGGGCGACTGTATTGGGCTGCTAATGCACGTTCCACGTTACGAGCTACCTTGCAAGCCTCCGTCCATGTGGGAGGGTGGTGTAGTAGGATTTGGGCTTTGATAGCTTCTTTAAGACCGCTGATAAAACATTCGGTGTAGAACACATCTGAGAGACCCCAAGTGCGGAAGGCTAAGGCTTCAAAAGCTGTAATATATTCATCCACTGTACCAGTCTGTCGGAGCTTAGTAAGACGACCCAAAAAAGATGATTCCTGGTCAAAGCAGTCTTGAAGAGCTTTGGTGAATTTGGTCCAAGTCCTAAAAGGTCCAGTGCAACGCTGATGCCATTCCCACCATTGCCACCTTTCATTGTCCAAGTACAAGCTCCCCAACATAAGCTGAGTCGCATCAACGAAGATGTGATTCAGTTTGAAATACTGCTCCATTTGTGCTATCCATGTCGACAGGTGAGAACCGTCAAATTTATGCATATCCAACTTGGGAGGTCGCTGACTGGGTGGTGGGTGGGCGTGCCAGACGTGAGGAGAGTGGCTAGACTGACCCTCATTGTGTTTAGTGCCATTATACTCCTCCGCATGGGCTTTCTCCTTGCCCTTCAGGACTATTTTCTCAACCATGCTACATAGTCCAGTAAGCTGAAGGTGGAGGTTGTGCATTGATTCTTCAAATTTGTCCATCCTTTCATTGGCCATCGCTTGAGCTCTAGTTTCTACCATACACCAACCAGATTTTTTTTAAAATTGGGACCGCCTAAAAAATTTTCACTAAGAAGTGAATGGTACTACCGTGCTCAGCTCGTCGTCCTAATTCTGATGGGCTAGATCACCAATAAGCACCAGAAAAGATCTCAGACCTTTTTTTTTTTTTTTTTTTTTTTTTTGTTTTTTTTTTTTTTTCTGAAAACTCCTAACAGAGTTTTACTCCTTCCTTATCAATACTGCAGTGGCCAAATCCTCAAAATGTCAATGTGGCCAAAAGTCCTGCGAAAATTATACCCCGGTATAGGAACCCTTCACAACGACTCTGATCTGGTGGATCTGAGAGATATGAATGGCAGATCTGATGGCAGAACAGACTGCTTCTGCGGATCTGATGGATCTAATAGATCGGAATGGCTGATTTGCAAACTCGAGACTGCGGGACTGATGTCTGCTGCTGCTGCACCCCTTTGCACAGGCGGATCTGGAAGAGATGCTGTGTGATCCCCCGATAGAAAAGGGAACTATGGTCTTGAGGAGTGTCAAGTGCTACAGATCACAATATAAGGTCTGGCAATAGTACTCGGCCCAATGTTTCAGGGCTCTAACTAAGGAGGATCGACTGTACCCTTAGCCGTACAACCCGACTACCCTATCGTATGGGCGAGTAATCTCTCCGAGTGCTGTTCTCGGTGTACTGTAGCCGCAAGATGGCCGATGGTTTATCTATGGCGAGGTTTCAAGGGAGCCTAGGGGGCTTCCGATATACCCAGAGGGTACGTGGAAGACAATCCGTGTGCGGTTCTGTCTAATGCGCTACTACTCGAAGAAATACCCACAGGGGTTACAAGGGAGTCCAATAGACGTGACCACCTATTGTATTTCCTGCGTGCATGCCTCCCCAAATCCGCAGGTTTATGCGCTCAACGACAGATCCCGTGGTTTAAAGACGCCGGAACACGTCTCTAGCCAAAAATTTTTTTTGCTAAGAAATGGAGATCCCACTGGCCCTGGAAAGTGCTCTGATACCACTTGTTATGCTCTTAACCTAAAAAATGATACCCAAATATAGAATATGCAAAGAAAAGATACCCATAAGACAAAATAACAATGATTTTATTATTCAGAGAGTAATGTTCACTTGCCTCTTCGAGGGGGCAACCTCCAATAGAGCAGAGCTCGACTACAAAATAAGACACGATGCTCCTCGCAGGGAGTCTCTATCCTTTATATATGACTCATACATGCAATACCACGGACCAATACTGTCAGTTTTATTAATACCATCTATCTAATACTACGGCCCATTTGCAACTAACTGTGGTTCCGTCATTAATTGTGGATTAACCACTTACATTTATTAATATGGGCTTTATTGACTCTTGACTATGACGTGTGTTGTGGGGAAAAGTATCCAACACGGAATGACCCTATCCCACTCTAAGGGTGATAGTTCCTTAGCAACAGCTGAAGCAAAGCTATCTAAAGTTACTTCTTTATGACATGCAAGAGATGAAAGGAAGAGATCCACTTACCGATGTCTTGCGCAAATGGTCGATCCAATCTCCTCTATTTTCTGCTTGTTCCCAGCTCCAAGTCTTCTCACGGGCCCAGCTACACGAGATCCTGCAAACAAGACAAGAAAGGGAAACTACAAGAAGCATGCATTCATAATTGATTCAAGGATTAGCATAAATCAAATACGCAAGTAAGACAATACACCATTGAAACACATGCGAATAGAAGAACCTCAAATGCTTTATTAATATAAGAAAGTAAGGTTCAGGCGGTGATACAACCGTAAGAGGTCTAATCCAGCATCACCTTCCCGACGGAAAGAAATCTCCTCTTCACCTCCCTCAAGCAATCACCCAATACTCTCAACTGTAAACCAACAACAATTTTTTGCACAAAATTCCGGCTTCCAGATCCCATGGGATGAGATCCTTATATAGAGTTTTGGAGTGAAGATAAGTCAGCTTGATGTGTGACTTGTTGTCCTCTTCAACTCCAGTTGTTCTTCAGTCCTTGAGTCCACTCGGAGTTTCTACCTTCCACTTGGAGTTTTAGAACCTCTTTACGCATCATTAGGCGAATCTTCTGATCCAAGTGTCATTTTGGAAGCTTCCTGGGCACTGGCACATTGAGAAAAGATTCCTCCACATGTCAAAGTACGCCCAGCGCAGGTAGCCTTTGTTGCACTTGCTATGCAGCGCAGGTACACCATAGGGCTCTTGACATTCAGCGCAGATGCTTAGTGGAGCAGCTGCTTTGATCCAAAATTGACCTGTTTTTGAGTGTTTTTCAGTGGAGAACTGATTTGTAGTGCTGTGGTTTGCTGACCTTGTTCCTCTAGGGGTAGGAACAACATGTTTAGGGACTTTGGATCCCTCAGATTATTGACATTTCATGCTCCATGCTGTAAGGCACAAAAATGTCTATAACAGTTGCCCCCTAAAGTATGAGGTCGTTTTATCGGGTGAAATGCTTTATTAGGAGGATCCGAAGTTCATTCAATCGTCGGGAGGTGACCTGTAACAAAATACAATACAATACATTATCTTTTCATACTTTCTTTTCATGATCTAGCTGATGCGGGCATTTCCCATGCTTAGCTTTATAAATACATTTGCTGTACATAAACAGACGATCGTCTGATAATAGACTGATAATTCTCTGCTTTTAATTATCATCCTTTTAGTAGGATGATCATCTGCTGCATATGTCTATGTTTTTATCTCCTGAATATATATCGCAGCCCGGATGGATGAAACTAGATCCGGGGTCTTCAAACTTGTCCGATCTTCACTCTAGTACAAGTCGATCCATGTGAGAATTTCTTGAAGTCGAACATGGAAAGACATCGCTTGATTACCAGTCAATAATGTAAACTGTTAACAAGCGCGAGATGAATCACCGATAATGATGATGACCCTCAAGGTACTGCAGCACAATTCACGTGGCGTGAATATAGGATCTGACGTCGAACACCACGCAAAGTCTCCCGGTCGAAGGTCATTAATGTATACCTATCGCCGGAAGTGAGAAACTTGCCATTGAGGCATGCAAGCTTCAAAGTACTGAGGGGGGTGTTCCTAGATCAACTTCTTGGATAGTGAGCTGATGTCGACAAGAAGTGATCCGTCAAAGGAGGGCCTTAATGAATCCCACATCAGTGACACGGAACGGAGCTAGTGATGATGGTGAAAACGATCTGTGAAATATGATTCAGGGTGGCGGTCATGGAAGGATGAAAGATGATGTATGGTAGTGGATGGGACCGGGTTGACACTTTCTGAATGACATCTCTTGAACATATAACGACACTGATGTGATGGATCGGTAGCATTACCCCATGTATGGATGGTATGGCGAGACCATGGTGAAGGGACCGGTGAATGATAATAACCCAACCCGATATTTACGGAGGCAAAAGTGTCATGTTCAAGAGCGACTTGCTACCATTTAAGCTTTGAGGTTCTCCCAATTTTTCCCTAGTCATTTCTGACCAGTACCTCTTTATTTTTGTCAAGCTTGAGGAGGATAACATATGCTTGTTCTATAACCTACCCTTCGAGCAAGCCCATCGCTATGTTTTAACGAGCCTAACGATAGGGAAACTCGTTCTCGTCTAAAGACAAGTTTGTCGCTATCTAATATTTTTAACGAGCCCAGCGACAAAGACAACTCGGTCCTTTTCATCTTTAGAGAGTCTGAAAAGGGTACATAAAGTGGACTCCAGGGGTCCTTTTTCGTCATCTAATCCCTTAAGCCCGAAAAAGTATAAAACAATACAGAAGGGATGAATGTTCGATATCTTTATCGAGCTGAACTAGACAAGCGCTCGATCTTTTTGTGCAATAATCCCTCAGGTCCAAAAAGATTAAAATCTAGAGGAGGGATAGCTCTTCCGGTCCTTTTAACGAGCTGGAAGGCCAAAACTCGGCAAACTTTTCATATTTTACGAGTCAGTGAAAAGAGCTCAAAGAAGACTCGTATTTTGAGGAACGAGTGATAAACAGGGATAGCAGCAGATTCCAGGTACAGGTTGGAATTTTCCAATCACGGTAGTATTACAAGGATGGCCAAGTGAAATCACTCTTCGCAGCTGTTCCTCAAAATAGGTAAACAATCAAGTGGATGTGAATGATCGGCCAAATGAAAAGTGGAGGTGACGGTGCACAAACACGACCAAGGCTTTTATGGCTGATGAATTTACGGTCTCAAATGGTTATTTACCGGTTCATTTTTTCTTGATGAGCTTGAACTCTGGGGGAAGCTTGCTCACATGCTTATGTTTATTTTTTAACGAGCATGAAGTCCGCGTTAAAACTGCTCGGATCTTGCGTTTATTTTTTAACGAGCATGAACTTTGCCAAAACTGCTCGTTTGATAAGGTCAAATTCATATTTTACCATGACTAGTTTCTCTTTTCCAGAGATAGTACTGTTTCATCAATTGCTGCAACAAACTTGTTAGAAACGGATAACATGAAGTAAAAATACTAATATTTCACTTTGAACTACGTAAAAAGCAATTAAAAGATGTTTTTACCTCTCACTTTACCATTTCATGTGCATTTGGTTTGTTGGAGCTTTGGAGGTGCCTCTTCCTCTCGATTTTTCACCAGCTGATTTCGGGAGATTCTGTGGACGATTTTCAGCGCCGTTTCCACCAGGTAGGAGCTAAACCCTAGCTCTATCTTTTCATGGTCTTATTTCTCAGTTTTATGCTTGTTTTCCTGCCCCCATGAGCCCCTGGGGTTTCTCTAGGGCGCTCTGCCATCAGCGCAGGTGCCCCATATCGAAACCTGCGTTGGGGGTTTTCATTTTCAAAGGCAGTTTGTCTCCCAACGCAGGTGAGACCCTTCCCCACCTGCGTTGGGCGCAGAAAACTTTTTGGTTGCATACTTTTTCATGTGAATTTTGCCATTTTCTTTACCGAGTCAGGGATCTTACTCCTCCTCTTATTTGTTTTGCAGAGTTTATTGGAGCAGAATGACTCTTACGTGGCGAGAACGAGAGCATGAAGAGGAGGACATGATTGCCCTCCATGATCCTGTTACCGTGAGCGCGTTGCGGAACTGTGGCTTGCTAAAATTCTTCCGCATATCTAGCATGATGGAACAGATACATTTACTGCAGTACTTGCTTGATGCTTGGGATCCTGTTAACCAAGTGTTCCAGATTAGGGGCAAGTCCATCCCTTTGACCATAGTGGACATTTACTTCTTGACTGGGTTGTCAAGGCGGGGTGCCCCCATTTCCTTGTCCGGTTCGGCCCGAGGGAGCGATTCCGTGAAAGATTATATCCGTCAGTATTGTAGGGAGGGATCCCAGCCGAGCAGAGACGGCAAGGTTTCTATCCGTGATATCACTGACAGGTCTCTCAGGTCCATTCTGTACATGATTTGTAGGATGGCCGGCAGCGCATCCCCTCATGTTGCCAACAGGTCTTATGTGCAGCACGCCCTGGAGTGTCTTCAGCCGAAAGTTTTTAACTGGTGTGATGCAGTACTGGTTCAGATGAAAAACCAGTTGACCAAACTAAAGGACGGGAAACTGAAGAATTTTGGCTTCGGTTCAGTTTTGACTGCCTTCGCTTTGCAGAAGATACCCTTGATGCAACCTCAGTATATTATTCTCGACTTGCCATCTCCTACTGAGCCACGCATGCAGAGGTGGGTTGACCACATGTCCAGACATGTAGGTCAATTTCAGATTACTTTTACTGATGCCTTCTTTAGGTGGTTCGAGCGGCAGGATATGGCTTTTTCCGAGTATCCATATATTGGCATGGATTTCCGAGGTGATCCGGATTTGGTGCTCCCGGATGGCGAGCAGTGGGGTGATCTTGGTAAAATCTTGACCTTATCACTATTTACTGTTTTATAATGTCCTTGTGCTTTACTCTATCAAGACTCTAATCAAACTCATGTGTGCATGTAGATGTTGGTCCCGTCCGTCCAGCAGTTCGTCCGAGAGCTCCGGCCGCTGCCCCAGCAGGGGAGGCTCCAGGGAGAGCTATTCTCCGTGACCTTGACTTGGCCGAGACTCTTGCAGCTGTGCAGGATAAGGTCGAGGGTCTTACCCTTGGGATTCCGGATGTACGGATTGACGAGTTTCCTCTGTGATTGCAGCGACATACTGCTGGTGTTCCTAGACGATGGTCTCGTCTTCTGCGCATGATCGCACAGGCCGTGGCATGTTATCATGAGCATCACTAGGCTAGGGTGCCCCCCAGCTATTTTTGAGTTTTGGGGTCGTATGACCGATTTTGTCTTGGTTACAGAACATTATATGTAAACCGTAAACAGTTATATATATTTTTGATTTTCGGGGTTTATTCCAGTTTTTATGTGATCCATGTATGAAACATCGATGATGCTTCTCTTTTTATCAATTTTGCAAATGTCTATCTAACACATAGTTTGCTAATGAGTCGGTTAATGTGTTTAAGTTTCTGGAAATGTGTTGATATTGGATAAAATCAAACTGTCTTTCCAAGATTTTAACTCTTAGGAACTTGCGATAAATAGCTGGATTTCGGACAGAGTAGGTACCATTGAGCTGTACTACCACGAGCTGTGAGTCTAGCCTGATGACTAGCCGGCGTATGCCATGGGTGATGGCATCAGAGAGGAGCTCTATCAACGCGCTATACTCAGCGATATTATTTGTTGATTGACCAATACATACCCCCCTGAAACTCACTAACTCGCCGCTTGGGTCAAAAATGGCCCATGCTGCAGAGGATAGGTTCCTCGAACTACGACTCGCTCCGTCAGCATATCCAACCCACGGTTCCAATGGATTTGACATCTGCAATAAGTGTAAAAAGCGGATTACTTAAACCGGAACAAACGCTTTAGCGAAAACAAAAATGTAACAAAAGCATACAGGTTACTATTAGGCATAGTAACGCTTAAGGTACAACCCGTTGTGGGGTTGCGCCAGTGGAATCCTGTCATAATCTACCAACTCGTAGGCTCCTTTTGCTAATACACTCTTAACAATATAAGGGCCCATCCATAAGGACTTAAATTTCCCAGCTCCCAATTTATCGGATTCTTGGTCATAAAGCAAGACCAAGTCACCTTCCGAGAAGACACGGGGTTTGACATTTTTGTCGAACTGCGCTTTGACTCGTTTCTTATGGGCTTCGTTGGCCAAGGCGGCATCACGACGGGTTTCATCCAACTGGATTAACTCCAAGAAACGAGCTTCTTCTTCTGAGGTTCCGGGGGGGAGATCAATTGCGAGTTTAAGGGACGAAATTTCACACTGGATTGGTAGGATCGCCTCTAGGCCATACACCAGTTGAAACGGTGTGAACCCAGTGGCATTCCTTACCGATGTTCGGTAGGCCCACAAAGCCGAGTACAGGATCAAATGCCATCTTCTTTTGTGAACCCCCACCATCCTTTGCAGCATGCACTTCAGGACTTTGTTGATTGCTTCAACCTGTCCGTTAGCTTGCGGATAGTACGGAGTAGAGCTGTCGTGAGACAATCCTAGTTTGGCAGTTAATTCAACCATCATGTGATTTCGAAAATGCGATCCATGATCTGTCACTATGGCCTGTGGTATGCCGAATCTAGCGACCACATGATTAAAAAAGAATAGGGCTGCTGTTTCACCAGTGTTATCCAATGTAGGCATCGCCTCGGCCCATTTGGTAAAATAGTCAACCGCGACTATAATATACCCATGCCCCCCAGTCGAGGTGGGGTTACATTGCATGAAATCGATGCCCCACTTGGCGAAAGGCCCCACAGCTATTATTGGCTGTAAAGGAGCGGGGGGTCTTCTGGTTTTGCTATCAAAAATCTGACATGCATGGCAACTTCTGACTGCGGTTATGCAATCTTTGAACATGGTTGGCCAGAAGTATCCTGCTCGTAAGATTCTTTGTGCTGTAGCATATCCAGATTGATGCCCCCCACAGGTGCCTGAATGACATTCATTCAGGGCTCTTTCGGCCTCCTCATGGGTTAGACACCTTCTCAGGACCGTATCGACACCACGACGGTAAAGCGTATCACCGCCGATCATGTAGTCTTTTGCTTGGTATCGAATGCATTTTTGTTCTGAGTGAGAGGTATCTGGCCGAAACTTTTGGGTTTGGAGATAAACTATTATATCTCCATACCACTCATCACTTGCTGATATCAGAAACAAACTTTCTTCCACGATCGATTCTTTGGACGTTTCATCGTTGGACGATGATGGGAGATCGCATAATAATTCTGCGAAAACTAAAGCTTTCTTTGATTTGGATTTCACAAATTCCAGATCAAACTCTTGAAGGATAGCTATCCACTTTGAATATTTTCCCCCAAGCAACTGTCGTGACAGTATATAAGTCATGGGGTTGCAATCTGACAATACGGTGGTCTTCCTGAAGAGGACATAATGCCGAAATCTTTGTATCGCTTGAACAACAGCCAATGCTAGCTTTTCAACATGAGAATATCTACTTTCTGTATCATTTAATTTTTTACTTAAATAATATATAGGGTGTTCAATTCCATCGACTTCTTGAACTAAAACCATTGCTATGGTCGTATCTGCTACAGCCAGATACAGGTTAAAGTCCCTTAGATAGTCTGGGGCGTACATTAATGATGCTTTGACTAGCGCTTCTTTCAAAGCATCAAAGGAAGCTTGTGCAACCTGGTCCCAGACGAAAGGTACATCCTTTTTCAGGAGACGGGTATAACCTTTAGCAAGTTCTGCGTAATTTGGAATGAACCTCCTCAGAAAGTTTGCTTTCCCTTGGAGTTTCTGAATCTGAAGCAAGTTCGAAGGTGGAGGCAAATTAATGATTGCCTGCACCTTGCAAGGGTCGAGACAAATCCCATCCTTGGAGACTATAAAGCCAAGTAAACGACCAGAACCGATGCAAAACACACATTTGTGCGGATTGAGTCTTATCTTGTAGTGTCGGAAACGTAGAAATATTGCTCTTAAATGCTGCGGATGATCAGTCCGCTTTTGCGAATGAGCCGGAAGATCGTCGAGATAAGGTTGAACGATGTTCTTAATGTCATGGAAAGCATAATTCATTGCTCTCTGAAACGTCGCTCCTGCGTTTTTTAAACCAAAGGGTAATTTTCGATAAGCGAATGTGCCCCACGGACAAATAAATGCAGTCTTTGACTGGTCCTGTGGGCGGATATTAATTTGATTATACCCGGAAAATCCGTCCATAAACGAAAAGATTTCACATCCGGCGCATTCATCAATTATCTGGTCGATGAAGGGTGTAGGGTAGTTGTCCTTTGGACAGGCTTGATTTACATCCCTATAATCGACGCACACTCGTATTGTTCCTTGTTTTTTCATAACAAGGACAATATTCGATACCCAATCGGTTAGAGGAACCCGGTAGATGAAACCAGCATGGAGAAGCTTCTCAACTTCTGCTTTAATGGCAGCGGCCCTCTTGGGGTGTACCTGCCGAAGTCGTTGTCTTACTGGTTTGACATCAGGATACATCTTAATTTCATGTTCAACGATACTCGAGTCAATGCCTGGCATTTCATCATATGACCAGGCAAAGACATCTCTAAATTCGCGGAAAAGAGCTTTATATATTTCTTGTTCTGAAGGGGAACAACCTTTGCCGACATAAATATTCTCTACAATGTCTGTTTTGGTCGAGATATTTATGGCTATAGTTTCTTCTATATTGGATAGGTTTCTCTCGGAGTCCACCGTATTTACAGTATTCATTAGGAATTCAAATACTGAGGGGTGATACAGGTCGCCTTGAGTATCTTCCTTAGGAAGGGAACGATGGTGGTTATCATCCCATGGTGCCCCCTCAATCCTCATTGATTGCAGGATTCCTTCGTCACTTGCATGCACTCGTGACCAAGGATCCAAAGGGGTACCACATTCTCCTGAACTATCTACCCAAACGCTTGACGAGCATTGATTTGGGCTCGCCTCCCATGCCTGAAACATTGATTGCTACAATATTTCGATTGGGCTCAGGTGCAAGACCATTGCCCGATCCATGATGACTTTGTCTTTTGCGACCTTCGTGGAAGATATCATGTTGCAGGTAGCCACCAATGGTACATTTCCTATGTACATATGATTTGGTAGCGAGAAAGTCCCCATCATCGTGGGGTCTTTCAACAGGCCTACTCCTATATCTTGAATTGAATGATCGCTTTCATGGATCATGGGAATGCTTCCCGTAACTTGTGAACCATTAAGGAGGAATTTCTGTTGGTCGACGACCGTAATCCCTCCTTCAAACGGGAATGCGATCTTCCTAAAATAAGTCGACACGACAGCTGCCATGGCATAAATCCATGGTCTTCCCAGTAGGATGTTGTAATCCAGATTTCCATCTATGACTTCAACATCAATCTCTACTGTTTTTCCACCTAGTTCAACCTTCAAGTTACTTAGAATACCGTAAGGGGTATATGTCCTACCGTCGAAAGCCTTTAGTGTTGTCGAAGATCTCGACAAGGTTGGCGACCCTAGCATTTTCCAGCAACTCATCGACATAATACATGTAGATGCGCCCTCGTCAATAATTGTTCTGTGAAAAGTTTTGTTGAGGGCTTTCACTTGAATAAGGAAAGCTAGTTGAGCTGGTAACTGAGGGTCGTACCCTTTGTGATCAAAGGACACAAGATTGGAATCCTTAGGATCAACCCCCCCTATTGCCGATAACAATGCCTGCCTTTGGGATGGACAATTTTGTAGTACTTCTAGAGTCGACATAGCGGATGGCGATTGAGCCAAATCTTCTACTATGTTATAATGCTGCGCCGCTCTGGCACGAGGATTAAAAGTCGACTTTTGTACTACACCCTTAGGTGGTTTTATCGTTAATTCTAGCATTATGGGCGGGACAACTTCTGTCAAAGTTGTTGTCGAACTACTAGGTTGATCTTTACCTTTTTCGTTTGACAGTTGCGGATTCCCGTAATCTTTGTTCCTTGTCGAAATCAAAGCATCATTCTGCTGCTTGGAGATCGATAACATGAGCACTTGCGACGGGGAAGCATTTCCACTATCAACCATATTTTGACCTGGATTGGGAAATGGATCTGTCAACACAGCTGGGTTCTTTGGACTTTTAAAGAATCTCTTGAGCTCAGCTTTGTATGGACAATCTGTTGTCTTGTGATCTTCGTCACATATCATACAAGGCCATTTCTTTTTCCCTTTCTCAGGAGGGTTTGAAGAAGTTTTTTCAGGTGACGGATCATCCTGTTGCTTCTTCTTCCCTTTGTTTTGCTTCTTCTTGCTTCCTGGTTGATTGGTTTCTTTGCCTTTATCTGCTGATATGGCATTTACTTCCGAAGCAAGAATCTCTTCATGGGCATTTCGATCTGAAGTCTTACGGGCTTTCTGAGGTGAAGCCTTTTTCGACTTCGCGCTTGCAGTGCCAATCACGCCATCTCCGACATGAGAGTCAATATTTGATTTAGGAGGGGGAGGAATTGAAAATTCAGGTCTGGGGGCATCAGGTATTTTGTCGTAGAGCGTGCCAGACTGAGTATATACCAAGTCTAAATATTGAGCACGAGCAATCACTTGCTCCTCTGTTACGACCCCCCCCTTGGCCACATCTTCCGTTATAGCCGGAAGTAATGACTTTATAAATCATTCGGCTAATAGCTGATCAGGAACGTATGTTTTCACCATCCTACGACGGCGACGCCACTCATGTATGTGATTAGATATGTGAGTAGCTGTCGTCTGTTTGAAGTTGGTCAGTATCTCGGTTCGTGTTTCATACCTGATAGGTAATTGAAAATGGGTTAGGAAAGTCGTGGCTAAGGAGCTGAAATTGTCGAAAGAGGTTCTTGGCAATTCTATATACCATTTAGCCGCCGGACCTGTCAATGTCCTCTGGAAGAGGCGAAGTCTTATCGAATCATCGTTCAGAGTGTTCGATGAACACCATAGATGAAAGGTCATGACGTGATTCGACGGGTCTTCACCTGGATTTCCATTGAATTTAGGAATGTCGAAGGGAAGTTTGTGAGGAATCGCTGGCCACCAAGGGGCATAAGCAATTGGATCGTTCGTCAACCGATGTAAATCAGGTAACTCTAGAGTTGCCACGAATGGCAGCTGTTGACTCAGATTAGGCGAAGCGTACCCAGGATACGAAGGGATCGCCTGAGCAGTTGGTCTTTGCATACCGGCATAATGTATTTGATGCTGGTATGATTGATACTGTTGGTGGACTACCGCACTGTAAAGTGGTTGGTTTTGACCGTATTGTAGGTACGGTTGTCCATTGTTCACAAAAATCTGCTGCTCGGTACCTTGGTACACTTGCTGGAACTGCGGTTGTTGATACTGCACCAACCATGGTTGTGATACCATTGGTTGTTGTGCGATGCTTACCACTGGGCCAAGATGAGGGGTAAGGGTACCCGTTTGTGCTTGTGTCGCCCCGCCAGTCGGCGATTGTGGTTGGGTTGCAGGGCCAAAGGGTTGTTGCATTACAACCTGGGAAAATTGAGGTTGACATGCAACAGGTATCGTTTGAACTTGCGACACAGTCACAATTGCTGGTGTCGTCGAGATGTTCGTCACAGGCATCTGTTGTTGCATAGAATACACAACTCTTGGTTGCTGGGGTAGCATAGGTATCCAACCACTTGTAGTTATTCCAGTATAACCAGAGTATGGTTGTGAGCTCCCGTATGGGTAACCTCCCAGAGGGGGTAATGAAAAAGCATATTGCCCCCCATACGGTGGTGGTCCGAAACCGAGAGGATTTATTACACCTCGAGGACCGGATTGCCCAAACTGATTTTCGAAAGGATCAATCTGTTGAGTTCCAACATAGGAGTTACCGGGTATTATCCCGGGAGAACAAACAGGAACAGACCATACTGTCGTCACGGCCCCCGAAGGGACCCCCTCCAGCTGTTGAGAGTTAGGGACAGATGGTATGTCGGCGAACATTGTTGGAATGACTGCAGGGAGTTCTGCTGTCGCTGTGTCATTTGGCACAGTCCTAGATGTTGACGGTTGTTCAGACATTTTGAGTCTATCCAGTAGATTGCCTAGTGATTCTTCAGGAACTTCTCTGGGTGATAGGCTAGCTTCTGATGCAGTAGGAAGTAGAGTGATCCCTGCTCCAAAATGTGTAGGAGTAGTTACTTGCGGATCTTCTACAATTTCTTCTATTGCGATCAGACTGGGTGGAAGAGGAAGACCGTCAGGTCCGTAGAATATTTCTGGTGCCGAAGAAGGGGTTGTTTCGACAGCGACAGTTGTTTGAGGAGCAAGACTCTCTGAACCGATCACTGATGGAACTGATTCAGTAACACAAGTATTTGCTCTTAGACTAGGATCAGTGTTACTGTCCTTCTGGGGCTGTTGAACTTCTTCAATAGGGGAAGGGTTTCCAGAAATGTTTGGAGTAACTGGAACCTCAGATGTCGTCGGAACACTTGTTCTAACTTTGACAGGAGATTTGGAACCAGTTGAACGAGATCGTTTTGCCCGGGTTGTTTTCGATTCCGGAGACAAAGACGGTTGACTCGTGCGCCTCCGCGAACGACGGTTCATCGATTGACTTTCTTCCACGGTTGCGGATTACTTGATCAACCAACAATGCACAGGGTAAAAATGTGTTTTCGAATTGAATTAATTTTAGACGCTTTTTAAGACACAACTTGCTTTTTCATGTTTTAAGAGTCGAGAAAAAGCTAAAGATGACTCTAGTCTCCTTCGATGTATTAACGAGCCCGAAGTGACAAATGCTCGGATGGACTTTTTCAGTTATAGAGTTTGAAAAAGGCCAAAAGAAACTACTCTGGAGTTCTAGGCAGAGGGTGTGCCAAACTTTTCGCGAAACCACAGAATACGTTTTACGGTACGAGTGGTCGATCTTCGTGAATGTTGTGTTCACTGCATCGCGATCAGTAGGGCGGCCGACACGACTTCCTATGGATAAAGGCTTTGTTCCTATAGGGGTCCCCCAATATACGCGACGGTACGCGGGGGCACAAGTCCGTATTAGTGCTATCGTCCCTCAGGAGGAATCACCCACCTTCGTAGAGATCGACAGTCACTATGTTTAACGACGTCGGTTCACGTCTCTACCTAGACCTCTACTGTGTTTCGTTATGTTTCAAAGCGTTGTTAGGTAAATTCAGTTCGTTTTAGGTTGATCTTGCTTAGCAGTTTGCCTTTATGGATCACCACGTGATGTATTATACAACTCCTAAATGCAGTCTAAGAATGATAAGCAAGCTTTTTCAATTCTTTCAACTTATGAAAATCTTAACTACTGAAGGAAAAGAAAGACATCATCTTTTCAAACAGATCATAGAGCACACACTGATGCACTTTCCTAAATCGACATGCAAACTGTCAAAATGCACATGCACAATGCAAGTATTTCTTTTCTTCTTCCTTAATGTTGATGTATTACAAAAAGAAAGTTTTTGTATGATTTAGAATTCAATTTCAAGCGAAAGCAAACAAGTTTTTGTCCAATAATCAAAAGAACACCTTAAGATTCACTCGTTTCAACACAAGAAATACTGAAATTCGAACCATATAACGAAAGCAAATGCTCAAGCAGCTATGAACAACAATAAACTAGCTCTTAGAATCACAACGACACTTTATCACAGGTCTAGATTCAAGAGGTCATAGCAAGACTAGTTCACTTTCGCTACGGGAAACTGTGAATGACAGCAAGAAATACAATAAGAACAGTCACGGTTTCTTCATACAACTGAGGCGAAATGAAGGCAAAGAAAGGTAGTTTCAGCTGGGTATACAGGTTGACAACAGGCTGCAAAAACAATATTGAAAACTGGGCAACAGACAGTGGCGAACCCCAGTTGCAGAAGGCAAAACTGGATCAGCGCAGGTGCTGCACTGTCAATCTGACATGCAGCGCAGGTAGCTTCTTCGGGACCTGTGTTGCAGCGCAGGTAGCCTTTGCTGCAGCTGCACTGAAGAGACAACTCTCGTCTCTCTCAGATTCCTTGTCACAGTTTGCTCAAAAATCAATGGTTTTTGGCCAAATCAGAGGCTATCAGTCAAGTATACACTAGAGGATGATTAAGGAAGATGAACACTATCACAAAGAGCTAAAAAGAGTCCTTGTGGATCAGCTCTTCAAATCATAAACATGCCCAGCACTGAGCTAGAGTAGCTGCCCTCTACTTTGCATTCGAAGTATTCGAATGCAGTTCGATTCGGTACTCCCTTTGTTTAGGAAATGAATAGCAAGAAACACAAGCTACCAAAAAGACACGATCCCCAGTGGAGTCGCCAGTCTGTTGTGGGGAAAAGTATCCAACACGGAATGACCCTATCCCACTCTAAGGGTGATAGTTCCTTAGCAACAGCTGAAGCAAAGCTATCTAAAGTTACTTCTTTATGACATGCAAGAGATGAAAGGAAGAGATCCACTTACCGATGTCTTGCGCAAATGGTCGATCCAATCTCCTCTATTTGCCGCTTGTTCCCAGCTCCAAGTCTTCTCACGGGCCCAGCTACACGAGATCCTGCGAACAAGACAAGAAAGGGAAACTACAAGAAGCATGCATTCATAATTGATTCAAGGATTAGCATAAATCAAATACGCAAGTAAGACAATACACCATTGAAACACATGCGAATAGAAGAACCTCAAATGCTTTATTAATATAAGGAAGTAAGGTTCAGGTGGTGATACAACCGTGAGAGGTCCAATCCAGCATCACCTTCCCGACGGAAAGAAATCTCCTCTTCACCTCCCTCAAGCAATCACCCAATACTCTCAACTGTAAACCAACAGCAATTTTTTGCACAAAATTCCGGCTTCCAGATCCCATGGGATGAGATCCTTATATAGAGTTTTGGAGTGAAGATAAGTCAGCTTGATGTGTGACTTGTTGTCCTCTTCAACTCCAGTTGTTCTTCAGTCCTTGAGTCCACTCGGAGTTTCTACCTTCCACTTGGAGTTTTAGAACCTCTTTACTCATCATTAGGCGAATCTTCTGATCCAAGTGTCATTTTGGAAGCTTCCTGGGCACTGGCACATTGAGAAAAGATTCCTCCACATGTCAAAGTATGCCCAGCGCAGGTAGCCTTTGTTGCACTTGCTATGCAGCGCAGGTACACCATAGGGCTCTTGACATTCAGCGCAGATGCTTAGTGGAGTAGCTGCTTTGATCCAAAATTGACCTGTTTTTGAGTGTTTTTCAGTGGAGAACTGATCTGTAGTGCTGTGGTTTGCTGACCTTGTTCCTCTAGGGGTAGGAACAACATGTTTAGGGACTTTGGATCCCTCAGATTATTGACATTTCATGCTCCATGCTGTAAGGCACAAAAATGTCTATAACAACGTGATCCCATTACATAAATAAGGGGGTTACGGTGGGACCCTAACAGATTGTATCCACTGAAGCCATCCAGGAAAGAAAAGAATTTCTTTCCTGCCAAAGTGTCTAATACTTGGTCGATGAATGGGAGAGGGAAGTGGTATTTTTGTGTTGCTTTATTTAGCTCTCTGTAGTCCACACAGACTCTCCATTTCCCATTCTTTTTTGGTACCACCACCAGCGGAGAGACCCATTTACTATTAGAGATAGGGTAGATAAAATTGACATCTAAAAGTTTTTGAGGTTTGGCTTTTACCACATCTTTTTGATGAGGATTTAGTCTCCTCTAAGGTTGACGAACAGGTCTTGCATCTTTTTCTATATAAATGTGGTGTGTACATAATTGGGGGTCAATTCCTTTCATATCAGGATAGTCCCATGCAAATGCTTCTTTATATTTCCTTAACAAATGGATGAGCTTCATTTCTTGCTCGGGTGTGAGGTTGGCATTAATATTTAAGGTTTTACCTGGTTCAATCTCCACAATTTTATTATTTACAATGGACGTAACAGGTATTGTTTGATCATGCATATCTTTCAGAGGATCTTCTTCTAATTCATTATCAAATGCTGCTTCTATCATATGACACTGTGTGCAGGATCTGGATTCAGTTTGACTAATGAAATTATTAATGGCATCATCTTCTGTTTGGTCTTTGAAATCAAGTGCCTCTTGTATGGTTAATGGAGATCTAATGTTATCAGTAAGGTATGATACAGGGTGCTTATTAGTTTTGATTATTGTGACACTTGGTTGCGCTGGAGGATATAGAACTAAGTTCTTGATATTTGGTCCTCTGGTTATGGTCATATTTCCTTGCCGGCAGCCAATATAAGCATCGGCAGTGGCAAGCCAAGGTCTACCTAAAATCAATGGATGTCCATCAAGTCGGGTTTTGGGATTTATTATCAGGAAATCGGTTGGATATTCCCAGGAATCAAAAGAGACCATGACATCATGCAGTGTACCCTCTGGCCTAACCACAGATCGGTAAGCCAATTCTAGCAAGGTAGAGGTGGGTTCTACAAATGTAATGCCTAGATTTTGGCAAGTAGTGGTTGTTAAGACATTAATTGTAGCTCCTAGGTCAACTAAGGCATTGGACAGGGTCTGACCATAAATTTGGACAGTTACAATTGGATTTCCGGGTCTTCATATTTAATGGGTGTTTCTTTTCCTGATAGTAAGTCAGATAGAGTGGTGACGACTTGGACTCTTGGATTATTTGTTATATTCCTCCTTGGTTTCTTTATGCACAATTCTTTGATAGTTTTTGCGTATATGGGGATGTCTTAAATGGCTTGGAGGAATGGAATTTTTATGTACAGATTTTGTAATTCAGCCAGAATGTCAAAATCAGGATATTGTATAGGTCGAGGTATGACTAATTGTTCTGGGAACGGGGGAGAGGATGTGGTTGCTTGATTATGAGTTTGTTGTTTATTCACATCCTCTTGTTGTGAGAGATGTTCTCTGGGTAATTTATTGTCAACCTAAATTGTCTTATCTCCCTCAGTTTCAATAACACGCCTAGATCTTAACTGAATATCATTACACTCCCTCAGGTCGGCTCCTATTTCTGGTGTTTCTATAATTTGGACAGATTGGACTGCTCTTTGTTTGGATTGGGGTTGGGTTGGGCTGGGAGTTGCAGCCTCAGATTAGACTGAGGATTTTGTTGTAAGGCTGGCAGTGTAGGTTGAGGGAGCGGAATGGTTCCTACTAGCTGATGCATCGGTCTCTTCCAGTTTGTCTGCCAGGATGAACTTTGTGAAGTAGGGGGAGCCCATTGTGGTGGATATGAGTTACTTTGCCAATATGGTGGGGTATAAGGAAGATTTGGCCAACCAGATTGGCTTGCTTGATTCAGCCACGGGTTTGAGGAAGGAAACGATTGCGGTGACCAGTTTGGAAACGGGGATTGGGATTGACTCTGCCACATATTATATTGTTGAGCATTATACTGCGGAGGCTAAAAAGAAGAAGTTGGGTCTAGAAACATACCAGATTGTCTCGGCTGCCACTGACGGCGTTGGTTGAGCAAATACACTGATTCTGGCTCTTCTTCTGCTTCCTTATATACTGCTTTCAATCTAGGGAGTGAGGGGCAACTTTCCATCAGGTGATCTTTTGTACAGATGGCACATGTTTGGACTACATCCAGTGGACACTCCTTATGACTATGCTTTTTCCTGCATCGAGGACAGAAGATTGCCAAATTCTGTTCTACCTCCAGTTTCTTCTGTTTGGCCTGCATAATATCAAGTTGTGTAGTTAGTGTCCCTAGTATATTAGTTTTAAAATTTTCCAATAAATTTCCAATTTCTACACGCGTTACTCCTTCTGTCGGAATTTTATTATCTCTTACAAACCGATCATGTTCTTTCGGTTTTACTCTTGTGCTGCCTCTCGAGCTCCTGATACATAAATCAATAATGTCAGCAAAATTTTCTTGATAAATATCTCCTTTTCCCATAATATTTAATGTTTCAATCCATTGTTCCTTCATGCCCATTATTAATGTTGTTCGTAACACATTATCAGGTAAAGGTAGTGATGCATAGGGAGATCTTTGAAGATTATACTAAAAGCATTCCACATACTCCTCTAATGTTTCATTTGGTCTAACTTTCATCTGGAATATTTCGTCCTTCAGTTCTCTAGACCTGTAATAGTCCTGATATTTTTTCAGAAAATATTCTTTCATTTGATCCCAGTTATTTATAACCCCGCCACCTAATCCCATAAACCATCTTAAAGCAGCCCCTTTTAATGTAGAGGGAAATAGTTTCAGTTTCTAGGGGTCGGTGATGTAATCATATCCCCTCCACAGTACATCAAATTCAAATAGAAATGCATCCGGATCTTCTGATGTAAGACCGTGGAATATAGGGATATGTTGAAGAGGGATTGCTTTCATACGTGCATTTGCTGCAGAATCCACTATGGGGTATTGTAATGTAGAAGTTTGAGTGTTTGGCTGGTTTTGAGCCATTGGGTCGAATATATTCTAGTATCCTTCTGGGATATCTAGGAGAGTATTCCTAGGTGTTGAAGCCCCGAAAATTGGGTCGACAACAAGGGGGATACCCGCCCGGTCCGGACCTTGGTTGGCAGCTCCTTATCCGTTTGGTATAGCGGGTCCGACTGGGGATAATTGGACCAGTTTCCCAATCTGAGGGTGTGTGTGTGCAGAATTGGATGTTTCTGATCTAAGGATACTTAAAGCTAATCTAATTCAAACTTTTAAACTAACTTTATGCTATTGTAATCTAATGAAAAACAGCACATCTAATCTATGCTAACCCGGGGTGTATTTCTTCTATTATGCGATCTAAAAAGATTTCGAATAATAACTGGTAATAAAGATCATTCAGCTATCACAAGAATAGAAATCAATTAAGATGAACTACTTTACATAAAAAGTTAGGAAAAACAATTGTGAACAGCATATCGCATAATAAGTTATTCATATATCAGATATAAATAAATGGCTCCACCGTACAAAAGTGCCAAATGGTAACTCACACATTCATGCAATAACATATAAACAACTAAAAACTGTATATCACTTTAAGAATATAAGCAGAAATGGTCAAGAGATAAAAGTACCATTTGTGATTGGTTCTACTCATAAGCTTCAAGCAACAATGGTTTATCTCTCCTTGCTCTAACATCTACTAAGAGTACAGAAGTGCAACATCAGTAGCAGATATCAAATGCAAACATTAATAAACCTTGATCCATCCATTCATCAAAACCCCCTCCAAGGGTGCAAAAGTGCATGTTCTGAGGACAAGTTTTTGACAAATTTCTGGACCCTTGTCCGAATGCATGAGAAGGGTTTAAATACTGCTATCTAAATAACTTAATTACATAAATTTAGGATACGGTTTAAATGACCGCCCTTCTTCTAAAGCAAAACTATTTCTAAAAACTGAATCTAAGTCCTAACTATTTCTGCATTTGCTCCTTAAATGTTGCGAGCATTCAACATTCGCCTGGGAAGAGTAAGATGGTTGCCTTCTGCTTTTGTTTGAGTTACGCAAACAGAAATGGCAAGCGCTGGCACCACTTTTTAGTACACTAGAAGATATTTTTGAGAATTATCTTTTGGTTGGGCGAATTTACTACGTATATACTTGGCAACAACCCAAATTTCTCTCAAACTGCTTCTGCTTTTGCTATTTCGGTTTTTGGACTTGCGAATGACTAAGCAAGTTAGGGACTTTGCTTTCTGAACAATTTTCTTAGCGATGCGCGATTAGCGCTAGGTGCTAATCGCGCATCGAAAACTGCCTCTGTTCTTTGATCCGGGCTTTTCTGGTGCGTTTTCCGCCTTTAGCGCTTTTTCCTTCACCGGGTAGAAGTTTCAAGATTTTTCGTAAACATGCTGCTTTTGTGAGCTTTCTGACCCTGAATGTTGAATCACCTATTGACCTCAGCATCTGTTGAGTGATACTCTAGAATCTGTGGTTCTGTTGCATGCGGCATCCGTTTATGAAGGCATCTCTTCTCTGTTCTCCGAGCATTGATGCTTTCCCCTTTTCCTTAGATGTTTCCTGCTCATTGCTTCATATTGTTTCCTGTTTTTCATTCCTGCAGTTCACGCAAAGGAAAAGAGTAATGATAATAAATACTGATACGAAAGTTCTAACCTCTATGAATGTATACAATCATGACACCAATCGTGAACTGACTCTTCGAAAAACACACAACTGTCCTTCACTAACACTTTGGCATATGTTCATTAATTTCCTTTAAGGCGCGTGCCTAATTTTGGTTTATAGACAGCTTTTCTTGAATGTTGAGCCGAGGAAATTTGCGATGGGCGATAGCAGCATCGCGTCATCGCATTACCTAGATGTTTCATCGCAATTTTTTTTAGATCAGGCTATCACAGATCGCAGATCGCGTTTATCACAGATCGCAGATCGCGGATCGCGACGAGTCGTTAAATCATTGTGTGCTGCTTATGCGATATTGCGATATCCGACGTCGCATATCGACCGTCAGAGATTTCTTAAGATCTTTATTTAAGAGCGCTTCTTAATGCATGCGACGCGATGGATTTTGCGTCATTTTTTCCGCAGTTTTTTATTACGCTCGTAAAGAAATGTTTATCTTCTTCGCGCGATGCGACATATTTTTAAGGAGTATAATACAAAAAGTTTTATAAAATCTTTTTGAAATTTTTATTAAGGGTCCCCATTTGCTTAGTGTTATTTCTAATACTATACAAAGAGGGGGGTTGTTGGTGGCCACAACAATGGCGATTCACTTGGAAGAACCAGTTATCTTTGCTTTTCTATTGAATTTTTTTTTTTTAAAAACTTTCAAAACAGAAAATTTTTCATAAATCTAAGCTTTGTTATGGATAGATAGAGTACATTATGCCTTATCCTATCGATGATATTTTGTTTCAACCTCTTTCTATTCTAATTGTTTGCTTCCTCAGGCTTGTCCTTGTACTTATATCAACCACTACTTGGTCTTTTTAAAGATAAAATAAAGTCTTCTCTGTGTGCTGGCTTTAAAATATGCTCATTTGTCGTAGGTAGAGCCTCTGCTGCCAGCAGGCGTCCATAGCCTCGACAGGGTTACCTGTTACCCAGCAATGATCCTTTATCCTGCTTAAGGCTATCTACAACCTTCGAAGAAAAATCCACATCGACACTTTTTCCTTTTTTATTCTCAAAGAACAATGTCTTGGTTTGGTAGCCAAAATTATGACACAGTCATTCACTTGATTTACACTTTTGCTGAACAAGCTGGCTCGTGATGAGACCCCTTGTCTTTTGATTGCAACAATCTTGAGTTGTTGCCATGTTTTGGTGGACAGTATTGGCAAAGTCAGCAAGTTATAATATCTGTGATCATGATAAGCCGGCTCGTGATGAGACCTCTTATTCTTTGAGATATAGTGTTTCTCGGATTGTTCCTCTGAATGCTGCGATTTTCTTTAGCGGGGAGGAAGTCATTGTTTTTCCTTAAGAAAGCTCTGGACGACAATAATAGAGTTTGAAAACAGCAGTCTTATAGAGAAGCCTTATTTTGCTATTGATACCTTTCATTGTGCTGATATAAAACAATTCCTTCGCTAAAGGTTGCTTTCATCAAATTTTTGAAGTTGAAACTAGTATCATATCTAGGCTAAAGTTTTTAACTGTATCTGTCAATAATAAAAATTAGATTTTCAAAATTTTTTGCTACTTATACAAGGGAAAGCTCAAAATCTGAAAGAGAATTGGTGTCTTTTCCGCGAATACCTGTAGTAACCACTTACAACTGGTTTTATTATGAAAAAGAAAAGAAAAACTATTCTACAAAATAGAAGAATAATCTTCTATGGAAAACATATTTTAAGGATTTGTCCATTAACAGGCAAAGAATCCCTTCTACCTGCTAAATCCTGCAACACAAACGTTGATGGACCTATGACTTCAACAATCTAAAAAGGACCAAGCCACATCTTTTGAAATTTCGTATGTTTGCCCTTTTCTTCATGAGCCTTATCCCATTTCAAAACTAAATCTCCCATCTGAAAATTTTTTCTGGTCATTATGCTTGAATCAAAAGAGGATTTTATTAGCGCTTAGTGATGAGCATGGGTTTTCTTAGCTTGTTCTCGTTGTTCTTCTATTTTAATTATTTCCATTTGTCTTAGTTGTATTGAGGAAGTAGATACTTCATCGATGTATTGTACTAAAGACAAAGAGGGGATGACTAAGTGTGTTGGAAGAACCACTTCTTTCCCATAAACTAAATTAAAGGGAGAAGTGCCGGTTGAAGCTTTCTTTGTTATTCTATCTGCCCATAAAGCATTTACCAAAGCTTTGTGCCAATTCTTTTGGTTCTGGTCAACTGTTCTTTTAATAATCCTGATTAGGTTTTTATTTGTTGACTCAGTTAACCCATTACCTTGCGGATAGTAGTTGGCCGAATATTTCAGTTTGAACCCTCTTTTAAGTGCAAACTCAGTCATTGCATTTCCAGAAAAGTATGATGCATTATCAAACATTAAAGCCGTTGGCAATCCAGACCTAGAGATTATAAATTGATCAATGAATTCAATAATATTTTCAGAATTAGCTGTCTTGAGAGGAACTGCTTCTACCCATTTGGTAAAATAATCTGTTGCCGTGAGGATGTATCTGTGCTGCTTAGAAGAGTGAGGAACAATCTCACCTATTATGTCCAAGCCCCACTGACTGAATGGTTGCTTGATGTTTACCAGATGTAGTGGCAGGGACGACTTCTTTTGTCTTCCAGCAGTTGTTTGGCAGACTTGACATTTCCTTATGTAACTGTGTGAGTCTTTGAACAGCGTAGGCCAGTAATATCCTGCACGTAAGATCTTATGTGCAGTAGCATCTCCAGCATAGTGTCTGCCTGCTGGTCCGTCGTGGAGTTCCTACAAAACTTTTTCAGCTTCAGTTTTCTCAAGACATCTAAGAAGAATAGAATCATAATTCTTTCTAAAAATAACATCATTTATGAGCTGATATTGTTTAGCTTTCAATCTCAGAGCTCTTTTCTTAGTGTGATCTAGGTGTGATGGAGCATATCCGTTCTTAAGATAATAAATGATGTCAGCATATAATGATTCTGCATCGTTTAGGCTTACCTCATACAGTTGTACCTGTTCAGATGAATTTTCAGAAATCTGCGATGCTCCGGCCAACATTTTGCAGAAGCCTTGACCTCTTACAATGTTTTCTGGCTTGATCTCAAGGTCGTATTCCTGTAAAGCGGTGATCCAATTTTCTCTTTTCTCACCCACATCCTTCTGTACTAGAAGATTTCTTACCGCTGGAAACAGTACTATGACCTTGGTATGGGTTTAAAGTAACAAAGGTCTTAAATATTTGACCGCTTTGAAAACAACATATGCATGTTTCTCCACGTCTAAATAGTTGAGTTCAGCACCTTGTAAATTCGAGCTAAAAAATTCAATTGGAGCTTCCGCTTTTTCTTGATTTGCTTGAGTTAGAATCGCAGCATATGATTTCTCTTAGGAAAATGTGTATAAGATAAAAGATTCTGAAAAATTCGGGGTTGCTAAAGATGGAGCATTAATGATAGCTTGTTTGATCAGGTTGAATGCTTCATGTTCATCTTGACCCCATTTAAAATTTGAATTCTTTTTAATCATGGTTTGCAAAGGAGACACAATTCGTGAAAAATCTGGGACAAATCTCTTTACAAAATTGATTTGACCAAGAAAAGATTGCATGGCTTTTTTATTATGAGGTAGGGATATTTCAGAAATTTCTTTGATTCTGTCAGGCTCGATGTGAATACCAGATTTTGACACTATGAATCCTAGAAGTTTCCCTTCACTTAGTGCGAAAAAAGATTTCTTTGGGTTAAGTGAAATCCCATACCTTAAACATTGTTGAAAGATCTGTTTTAAGTCTCTGAGATGGTTGCTTCGCTTATTGGAGTACACTGTTATATCATCCAAATAAATTACTACGGATTTATTGACTAAACCCTTAAATGCGATGTCCATGGCTCTCTGAAATGTAGCACCGGCATTGATCAAACCAAATGGCATCTTCCGATATGCGTATGTGCCCCATTTAGTTCTGAATGTGGTTTTCAACTGATCATCGGGATGTACCAGCACTTGATTATATCCTGAAAATCCATCCAAGAAAGACATCAGTTCTGAGCCTGCTACTGCCTGTAATATCTGCTCCATAGGTGGGAGAGGAAAATTGTCTTTTTGACAGGCTTTGTTGAGATTCCGAAAATCGATGCAGATTCTAATATCTCCATTTTTCTTTCTAACGAGTACCATATTGGAGACCCATTTGGAATGTCTGACGGGGAAAATTATTCTGGCTTTTAATAAGTTATTTAGCTCAGTTTTTATCTGATTTTCTAAATTGGGGTGGATCTTTCTCAGTTTTTGTTGGACAGGTTTTTCGTTGTCAATCATAGGAATAGTGTGCTGAATGATAGAAGTGTCGTACGTCTTCAGCTCATCGTAATTCTAGGCAAAGGCATTTTTATATTGTCTCAAAAGACGATTATATGCTAGTTTTTCTTCAGGGGCTAAGCTGATGCCTAGATTAATGTTTTGTGGTTTATCATCGGTTCCTAGGTTTACTAATTCGTAGTTCAGAGTTGAACTGTAGAGCTTTGAATTGGTAGACCTTTTAAACCGATTTTTCAAATCGTATAAGTCTTCTAACTTAAACACCGATTTAGGTATAGCATTATCTATGCCATTTTGTTGTATTTGTCGATCGTGATGGTCTTCGTCAATTATCTGATTGGAGTAGGATCCTTCGGAAGTGAGGAAATTTACAATATCAGGATCGTCGTTGAATACTCTCCAATTTGTAATGTTGTCAGGGATGGATGGTCTAAAGATTAGTTCTATTGAGAATCTATCTGGACTAAACTCTTCGGAGGGAATAAGCCTAGAGGCTACGTTAGCCAAAAGGTCTGCACTTGCGTTTTGGAGTCTCGGGATTGAAGAAATATTGAATGCTATGAAATGCTCAGTCAGATCTTGCACTAAAGATTGATAGTGTTTTAAATGACTTGATAGGCAATGAATAGTGTTACGTACCTGTTTGACAACAATCTCAGAGTCTCCGAAGACTTGAAGATACTTGACGTTCAACCCGATTGCTTTGTATAGGCCTTGCACCAAGGCCTCATAGTCTGCTGTATTGTTTGTGCAATCGAATTCGAGTCTGCACGTAAGCATGGTCTTATTTCCTTCTGGACTAATCAGAACGCATCATGCTCCTGCTCCTTTGTTAGATTTAGAGCCATCAAAATATAATTTCCAAAACAAAGATGTATTTACAGGTTTATCTACAAAATTAACACACTTTGAATTATCAGTTTGGGAAAAATTTTCGACTTGGGACAAAACTGAATTTTCTAAGTAAGGTGATGTATGAGCATTGAAATTGCCGAGAAAAGAATCTACCGAGTAATTGCCTATGATACTGTTGTTATATGCTACTGCTTCATTTTCTCCCTCCAATTCCGTTACTATGTACTTCTGGTGTAACTCTTGTTCAACCTTTATTTGATTCGTTTTACCATTGTATGGTAACCACATGTGTGACCAGTTGGTTGAAAAGTATCCATGGAGTTTCTCGGACCAATCCCTACTAAGAATCAAGCCATAGAATTCTGGGATATCAGCCACTAGAATGTCAATAACCTGACATACCTTTGGGTTGGATGACAATCTTATGGTTACTTGATTAAGTTCACCAATCACTTCGACTTGAGATCGATCAAGCTGAACTATGCGCACTGCGGATTTTTGTGGTTGAACATTTAACTTGGCACATAATGATCTGGGTAAAATATATGTTGAAGCACCAGAATCTACCAAAAAATTGTGCACATTTTTATTGAAAATTTCATAAGTGAGAAGGAAAGGGGGAGTGTGAGACCTTGATCTTCCTCCAATCAAGGCGATGTCATTTGGATCAATCTTATTGATCGTGTTGGTTGGAGGTCTTCCCATGTTCTGGGAAGCTACAGCTGTAGGCAAAGATGTAATAGGCACGACATTTAATTCTTTCATCATTATCTTCTGTTGATGTTTCAATTTGCTCAATTCGTAAAGGGTAATATTAGCCATAGTCTTTTTCATGTCGTCAATAATATTGTATTCCATTTCATCCGACACTATTAGTGTTTTTGATGGAGTTGTCTGATCTGATTGGACCGGGCTAGGTTGAGTCGCTTTAGTGGTCTTTTTTTTGTTGCGACTTTATCTTTTATTGCAGAGCTTGTGCTCTTCTGCTTAGGGGTAGTTTGGGGAGGATCAAGTTGATTTTTGCTTCGTGTGCTAACCGGAAATGCTTCTTGATCTTCTTCTTGTGGGAGGATGAAATCCACATTCCTTGTAATTCCACAACTTCTTCGTCATCAGTCTGCCCTTCAGTGTTACTTTCTTCTTCTTGTTCTTCTTCGGATTCGACATTTGAAATAGCATTAGGTGGTTTTACATCCATTGAAGGACCTCTTTTAAAAGCTCTGTAGGCCTTTTTTGAAAAAGTTTCTGCTACTTGTTTTTTTATGTCAATCATCTCATTGGACATGGTTTTTAATACTTTTTGCAATCCTTCCAAATTGAAAGGGTCTTTTGTTTGTTTCTTCTTGGAGTCTTCCTTGAAGGTGACTTTTTTAGACTTGCATTCCTCTATCGCAGATCTACTTTCCAGGGCTATTACGCGTTTCTCTACTGCTATCGCCTCTGTCAAGTTTTCAACTAAGGTTGTTTTATTTGCCCTATCCACGAAGATTGCTAAGTTTGATGGTAAGGCCGTAATATACCATTCACATCATACTTCTTCACTGGGTTGGGAAGCAGTGGGAATTTTGTTGAGGATCTTATTGAACCGTAAATTGAAATCTTTGATGGGTTCTCTAGCCTCGACTTTAAGATTGGATAGGTCATTGATTAACGTTGTCGTTGATCTGTCATCACCAAACTTGGTAAGGAATTAAATTTGGAAAATGTCCCAACTTGTGATAGACCCGGAGGGTAATGAAAAGTACCATGACCTGGCTGTTCCTTACATTGTATAGGGAAAAAGCCGAACAACATCTTCGTTAGTAACTCCGTTGAGATTGACAGAAAGCATGAAATTGTTTATGTGTTCTTCAGCTAGCATGCCTGCTTCTGCATTGAATTTGGGTAGCCATTTCTCAGGATGGGCCGGTATTTGACTCAAGGGTGGAGGCATTAAAACTGCCCCAGGATTATTCCATGGAGACTGGGCCATCGTTGAGTTGCTAGTGAATGAAAGTGCAGAAGATGATCCCTGTGGCTGGGAAGATGAGGACCCTATGATCGTAGATGATTGAAGAGGGGTTGTGGGAGTTCCAGTAAGCGGATGGATGATGGTTTGGAATGAAGATGTGGGTGGCTGACTTCGCGGTGAGGGAGTTGAAATGGAGGATGTAGATGAAAGACTCTCACTGTCAGACTCTTGTGGCGTTTTCCTCGCTCTTTTCATGGTGGGGAGAGGCAATTCAGTTGGCTGGATGCCAAATTTTTCACTCTTTAATCTGGTCAGGGGATGAGCATGATTGTACTGCGAAGTCACGTTGCTTTGAGATTTATCAGACCTCTGAGTAGAAATGGAAAATCCCTGGAGTTTATGAATCAGAGTTTGAACTTCAAGCATTCAATGGTAGATTGGTCTGAAATATTAGGGTGTGTAGCAGTGGTTAATACTCGAGCGACTTCTGCCTCTGGATCTAAACGTACTGGGGAAGTCGGGGGAGTTGATGAGGGTGATTTACTCTCAGAATGGTATTTAGATTTTGATATAGGTGCCATTCATAGTTCGGGCCCTCCTTCTAGCGCCAAATATGTTGAAGCCCCGAAAATCGAGTCGAAAACAAGGGGGATACCCGCCCGGTCCAGAACTTGGTTGGCAGCTCCTTATCCATTTGGTATAGCGGGTCCGACTGGGGATAATGGGACCAGTTTCCCAATTTGAGGGTGTGTGTGTGCAGAATTGGATGTTGTTGATTTAAGGATACTTAAAGCTAATCTAATTCAAACTTTTAAACTAACTTTATGCTATTGTAATCTAATGAAAAACAACACATCTAATCTATGCTAACCCGGGGTGTATTTCTTCTATTATGCGATCTAAAAATATTTCGAATAATAACTGGTAATAAAGATCATTCAGCTATCACAAGAATAGAAATCAATTAAGATGAACTACTTTGCATAAAAAGTTAGGCAAAACAGTTGTGAACATCATATCGCATAATAAGTTATTCATATATCAGACATAAATAAATGGCTCCACCGTACAAAAGTGCCAAATGGTAACTCACACATTCATGCAATAACATATAAACAACTAAAAACTGTATATCACTTTAAGAATATAAGCAGAAATGGTCAAGAGATAAAAGTACCATTTGTGACTGGTTCTACTCATAAGCTTCAAGCAATAATGGTTTATCTCTCCTTGCTGTAACATCTACTAAGAGTACAGAAGTGCAACATCAGTAGCAGATATCAAATGCAAACATTAATAAACCTTGATCCATCCATTCATCAAAACCCCCTCCGAGGGTGCAAAAGTGCATGTTCTGAGGACACGTTTTTGACAAATTTCTGGACCCTTCTCCAAATGCATGAGAAGGGTTTAAATACTGCTAACTAAATAACTTAATTACATAAATTTAGGATACGGTTTAAATGACCGCCCTTCTTCTAAAGCAAAAATATTTCTAAAAACTGAATCTAATTCCTAACTATTTTGGCATTTGCTCCTTAAATGTTGCGAGCATTCAACATTCGCCTAGGAAGAGTCAGCTGGTTGCCTTTTGCTTTTGTTTGAGTTACGCAAACAGAAATGGCAGGCGCTGGCACCACTATTTAGTACACTAGAAGATATTTTTGAGAATTATCTTCTGGTTGGGCGAATTTACTACGTATATACTTGGCAACAACCCAAATTTCTCTCAAACTGCTTCTGCTTTTGCTATTTCGGTTTCCGGACTTGCGAATGACTAAGCAAGTTAGGGACTTTGCTTTCTGAAAATTTTTCTTAGCGATGCGCGATTAGCGCTAGGCGCTAATCGCGCATCGAAAACTGCCTCTGTTCTTTGATCTGGGCTTTTCTGGTGCGTTTTCCGCCTTTAGCGCTTTTTCCTTCACTGGGTAGAAGTTTCAAGATTTTTCGTAAACATGCTGCTTTTGTGAGCTTTCTGACCCTGAATGTTGAATCACCTATTGACCTCAACATCTGTTGAGCGATACTCTGGAATCTGTGGTTCTGTTGCATCCGACATCCGTTTATGAAGGCATCTCTTCTCTGTTCTCCGAGCATTGATGCTTTCCCCTTTTCCTTAGATGTTTCCTGCTCATTGCTTCATATTGTTTCTTGTTTTTCATTCCTGCAGTTCACGCAAAGGAAAAGAGTAATGATAATAAATACTGATACGAAAGTTCTAACCTCTATGAATGTATACAATCATGACACCAATCGTGAACTGACTCTTCAAAAAACACACAACTGTCCTTCACTGACACTTTGGCATATGTTCATTAATTTCCTTTAAGGCGCGCGCCTAATTTTGGTTTATAGACAACTTTTCTTGAATGTTGAGCCGAGGAAATTTGCGATGGGCGATAGCAGCATCACGTCATCGCATTACCTAGATGTGTCATCACAAATTGTTTTAGATCAGGCTATCGCAGATTGCGTTTATCGCAGACCGCAGATCGCAGATCACGATGAGTCGTTAAATCATTGTGTGCTGCTTATGCGATATTGCGATATGCGACGTTGCATATCGGCCGTCAGAGATTTCTTAAGATCTTCATTTAAGAGCGCTTCTTAATGCATGCGATGCGATGGATTTCGCGTCGTTTTTTCCGCAGTTTTTTATTACGCTCGTAAAGAAATGTTTATCTTCTTCGCGCGATGCGACATATTTTTAAGGAGTATAATACAAAAAGTTTTATAAAATGTTTTTGAATTTTTTATTAAGGGTCCCCATTTGCTTAGTGTTATTGCTAATACTATACAAAGAGGAGGTTGTTGGTGGCCACAACACTAGGTTGAGAGGGAATAGCTTTAACAGGGACAATTTTAATAATGCTTCCTCTATCTGGGATAATGAGAGTGTTTGATGTCTGAGGAGATTGAGTTTTTTCAACAATGATTTTTGCAGCACTTCCCTTGTCTGGGTTGTTTAATGGCTGAGTTGTTCCAATGGGAGACCTTGGTTCTTCAGTTTCCCCCGTTTCTCCTTCCCCTTCACAAAGATTGCTGAGATTCCCTTCCTACAATAGTTCTGGAGTAGAATTTTCAATTTCTTGAAAGTCCTGCTCTTCAGTTTGACTATGCACCTCAGCAAAGGCTACAGATGGTGATCCTGTGGCCTGTAGGGAACTAGTAGGCTATTTAGAAATGACTTTCCTGAGTCCTACTAAGGGCTGAGATTCTGATTTCTTGTATATTTTGTCTATGAAGGTTGTTTGGCCAAGGGTCACCAGCCCCTTATTTTTTTTTGGCTTGGGTAGAGGTTTGGAATTTTTTTCTGGCTTTTTCTACTTAGTCATGCACTCAAATTAACTACTAAATTCTACTCAAACAAAACTGCAGCAAATCTGTAGGAAAGCGGGCAGAGGAGCAGGGCTCTTACATGCTCCACACGTAGGTTCTTACCTTCCATTTTTAAAACCCAATTCTTCCCTAACAGGTTCGTACGCTACTCTGAAAAAAAAAGAACAAATGGCTACACTCTTTCCCCGGCAACGACGCCAAAATGTAGAGCTATAAAAAGGGTCTCTTTCACCTCTAATTACCTCACATTAATATGTCAATCCGGGAACATTTTGTTATTTCAAAGAGTGCCTCATTCTGAGGCTATCATTTTCCAGAGTAATGCTAGTAGTACAATGTTCGGAAATACAAGATTAAATGGATGATTGTCTACAACTTAACCACTTCAAAAGATTAAATCACACCTTCAAAAGACTAAGCAACTTATCAGTCAAGGGTTCGGTAGTAATAACCCATCCCTTTGGAAACTGATGGAAAAGGAAATCAGAGAACAGATCGTGGATCTGGGAGCCGGACAGTAGATGCCAATGCTCACTACAGTCTGCAATCGTTCTTCACGCCAATACCAGGAATTGGAACGACAAATAAGAAATGGAACAGCAATTAAGAAATCGAACAACAAGTCTAAAATGGAACAACAAATCTGAAATGGAACAACAAATCTGAAATGGAACAGAAGCTAAGAAATAGAACAGCAACTAAGTCTCACAAGCAGTAACCTCTTAGTCTATCAGATCAAATGCATTAATCGTAATCTACAGGAATCAAACGACAATCTTTCTCTCTTAAGGGCGGATTGAATAACGCACACCAATGGAACAACACTGATTACTAATAAATTATGGAACAACACTTAAAAACCATATACGCACATAGCACACTTAAATAGTACTCTGATCCAAGTATCGATCTCAGTTAGAAAGAATACGACTGCATTTTAAAAAAGAACAGCATTGTTCGTAAATCCAACAGTCACAAAGAACATAACTTCCAAGATGAATTCCATAACATTAATGAATAGTTGCACAACACAAAAGCTCTGTAATGGAACATTAACAGTATTCTATAAAGACTAGCAGTATTAGATCAACTCTTAAGAGAACAATAATATGATGCAGAGTCAATACAATTGTTCTGTCTGTAGAAGCCTTAATGAATTAAACATAACAGAGCATGTGATGTAAACTTATAAAACACACCAGATTACCAGATGACATCACTAGGAAAACCACGCATGAACCAAACGTAATAATACAGTAGCAAGTGTCATCCAGGGCCGGGCCCTTAACCTCCAGGGGTATACTGCTTAAAGTTATTCCAGACTCAGAGATGAAATAATAACCAAGTTTGTATTAATGCATAGAGCAGAATTACAATAAACCAGTTCTTAACGAGACTCGATGATCAAAGTTTTTATCTTTAAAGGAAATTACATAAAAGCATAACCATTTCCAACTCCCCCCTGAGCTAACAGTGCTGCCCCTTTTATAAGGGTGACGACGGAGATATCTAGGTGCATAAATAGATAAAACAACGATCCCTCAGGATCAAGGATCCCGAGGGATTCACCAAACTATTAGTCCTCAGTCATTTCTTTTCTCTCCTGCGCTGAGCTGATATCTCCACCTCCTTTCCTGGGCTGATTCGCTTTGATTTGCTTTGCCTTGTTTGCATTCGGTCTCCCGTCAAATGGACAGTGGTTAACCCGTCCTTGTCCTTTCGTTTGGAACGACAACTTCTCGTTTTTCCTCCTCTCTGCATAAGGAAATGACAATTTTCAGCGTTTTCACCTTGCATATTAATCTCACATGGTCTATAATAATTCTTTATCATTTTCCTAGTTCATGATGCAAAAGGATTGTAAATTTCAATGAAAAGATACTGAAATAATCATCAAAAACATACCTTCTTTAGTACTCCACAGTGATGATGATCGAAGGAGAGGTAGATGGATAACTAAAATTTTAGAGTATGATCTCATCATGAAGACTACAAAGCTGGTAAAAGGTCAAGGCCTGGTTAAGCTCCTTACTGAATCCAATTGCAAGATCTTAGGAATAAATTCCATTTTTGAAATCTCAGCTGAGAAGAATCCACAAGAACCTTCTGACAGCCCAACTAAGAAGAATCCATAACAACCTTCTGAAATCCCAACATAGGAGAATCCACAAGAACCTTCTGCATTAGATTAGTCAATTATGATTCACATTAATGAAAAAAATTTATTATGAGATTGGTACTTTGATATTGTGAACTTTCTTAGAGAATTTGAATGTCCACCTCAATTCAGCAAAAATCAATGTAAAACATCGAAGTTGAAGGCTACAAAGTACTCTATTGTAAATGAAAATTTGTCTTGGAAGGATCCTCTTAACATCCTTTTACTTTTCCTAAAACAAAATTTCATGCAGGACTTTGTGGAGGGGACTATGCTTGGAGGGCTACAACATACAATATCTTAAGGAGAAGGTTTTATTTGCCTACTATGTTTGCAAAGGTGGGAGAAAATGTTAGGAGTTGTACACAATGTCAAATCATTGCTGGGAAGCAGATATTAGAAACTCTTCCATTAGTTCCAGTGTTAGTCCAAGCACCATTCCTTCAACAGGGATTGGATTTCATTGGTGAAATTCATCCTCCATCAAGCAATCAACACGGATGGATATTGACTACTACATATTACTTTATCAAATGGGTAGAAGCCATTCCAGTGAGGAATGCAACTAATACTGTTGTTGTCAAGTTTATTGAAGAATATTGTCTAGATTTGGATGCCCTAGGAAAATAGTGACAGGCAATGCAGAGGCATTCAGAAATTCAACAATGCTAAGATGATTGATCTCTGTCATAAATATTAGATCTTGCTGCATCATTCTACACCATACTATCCATAGGGAAATGGACTAGAAGAGTCCTCAAATAAGAGCTTGGTTAAAGTTATAAAAAAACATTGGAGGATCATAAAAGGAGTTGGGACAGTCATCTCATTTATGCACTTTGGGCCAACAGGATTTCACCCAAAAGATCTACAGGTAAATCACCTTTTCATATTGTTTATGGTAAATAAGCTATATTTACCACACATTTATCTTTTCATGTCATGAATTTTTTGCAAGAGTCAAATAAAGATCCTGATGACTTCTCTCAAAGAATAAATTAAATCATAGAATTAAATGAGGATAGAGATGAAGTACATTACAGGCTTAAGAAATATCATAATAAAATGAAAAGCTTGTTTGATAGGAAAGCTAGGGAAAGATGTTTCAGGGAAGGTGATTTGGTACTAAGATGGGATGCTAGGAGAGAAGACAAAGGGAAACATGGCAAGTTTGACAACCTTTGGTTGGGACCTTTTAGCATTGTTGAGGTCAAGGGTAATAACACTTTCATTCTACAGAGTTTGGAGGGAGAGTATTCCTCATTTCCTATCAATGGGAAGTACTTTAAGCACTACATTCAGTATTGAGAGGTTTCCATTCATTCATCATTATGGTATACCGAAGAGTTTTATTTTACATGAAATGTGTATTTGTTTCAATAGAGACCCCATTAGCCCGAGGAGAAGGCACATGAATTTGCAAGTTCTTTGCAACCTGCAAGAGGAGGCAGTCCCCAATTGGAGTTGATGTTGTAACATGCTTTATTTTTGATAAGTTAGTTTTTAAAAGAGGGTATGAAAAAATAAAGAAAAAATGGAAATATGAAAAAATAGAAAATAAAAAAAAAAGAGATAAAATAAAACCCCATCAAAAGAAAATAAAAAAATGTATAAGTGTGCCTGTTTAAAAGAAAATTCATGAAATAAATTACATTTTTAATAAATAAAGGTTTTTGTGATATTTTTTTTTATGCCACAGCCTTTTCTTTTGATTTCGATCAAACTATTTAACCTTGATTAAATCATTTAAAGTTTTGTATTAGATTAGTGAATAAGTTCACCAAACAATTTAAACTTAGTTGAATATTAGAAGATAGGATAGAATAGGATAAATAAATGGCCTAATATGCTCAAAATTTGGCTAATTTGTATTAGATTAGGTTCAATTACTGAATTAGAAAAATAGGGGTTTCTTGTCTAAATGCGCCCATGATAGATTAATTATTAATTAGCACTTAATTACCTTTTAAAAGCTGATTATTTCTTTATTAAATAAAACTTTTTATTCTTTTTGGTCAAAGGTCATATACAACAAAAGCAATTTGTCAGCAAGTGATAAATGACAAGCACAAACCAAAGGCGATTCGCCTCACCACCCATATCAACTGCAGGGAAGCCACTTCGCATCCCGTCGCCATGATACAAGATAACGGTAGGGAGCGTGGGTGTGCAAAAAGTTGTTTTATCCACGTAGACCCCTCCCTTACGTGTCACCACCTCTGCACTTTGCACCCCCTATCTCCTTACCGCTTACCACTACCACCCTCCTCTGAAATTTGCTATCTACCTTCCCACACTTACCAATACCGTGCCAATGGTAACATCTCCCATGCCTTCCACCTCTTACTTCTCCACGCCACATGTCCTCACCCATTGCTGCTTATCCGTACCTGCTTATCCATTTCTGCCATTTATTACCTCCCGTTGTTGATCTTCCTACATTAAATGCCTAATTAGTCGATCAGTAATGGCCTGGCCTATAAGGATAAGCTTAATTCGATGATAAATATCCCTTTGCCCCATTACAACGACTTTTCCTAAATAGTTTTCTTTCACTATTCAATTCACTATTTCTATTCTATAGTCTTTGCCGAGCCAAACCTACAAAAAGTACGCATCATTTGAATGTATCTCTATAACTTCCGTGTTATCATATATTTCAGTTTTATCATGGCTCCAAAGAAGAAAGTCAAGCCATCTTCCAGTTCTTTTGCAGTGCAGGAAACCCCAAAGGCCTCTGATGCCTTAGACCTGGACCATATCCCTTTAGCTAACCAACATTTTAAGGTTGTAGACAAAAAATTTGAATTCGAAATGTTCAAATTGCACAATTGGCTAAAACAGACATACTTTGACTCTGAAGATGAAATAAACCTATGGGAATCCCTTCTACTTTTGTATATGCGAAACCAAGTATAATCCTTTACAGAGAACCATGGTAGATCAGAATGGATACATTATGATATATATCACCCCAAAAACCATGAATAAGATGCTTCTGATCTCTAAGAATGATTCTCTTATCTTTTTCTCCACTGCATATTTAATTGACCTATATCATAATCTCACCTTCCCTCAAAGAGCTCAAATTTTTGAGATGTTTCTCCTTGAAGATGTTGAGCTCCCTAACAAGAATCCTCCTTATCTAGCATCCATATTCCCTAAGATAGCTCAACACATAATTTCCATAATTTCTTGCTTGTTAGGCTACCAATCAAATCAGTGAGTAGATGAATCTATTCTAGGTCATATGTCAATTTTTTCTAAAGAAAACAAAACTTCCTTCATGTATAATTACAGTCAATTCTTGGCTAAATCTATTCATGAGAATTTGATGACTATAACTACTGAAGGAGTCTTCAAATACTCCTTTCTGCTAATCCATCTATTTATTTTTCAGCAAGGAGGAAAGTTACCTATTGTTTTGCACAAGCAGGATGATCAACATGAGAATCAAGAAGTCACCTAGTGCGCCTCATTGATTATATAGAACTCAACTGAGTTCAAATTTTCAGACTTCATTGATTGTTTCATTCACCCAGTGTCACAACTTATCAACAGCCGAAGTGAACAGAGGAATAGTACAGAAATCAAATGGATCCTACATGATCAAGTTAGAACATGAGACTGGTATCTTTACTAGAACTACACATAGATAAGAGTATATGGTTGCGAATTGGCTCCATACAATTTGCCCAAATATGTTCCAATGAGAATTTTCTCTTTGGAATATATTAGGAAAATGATGGATATGGATGAGCTTCATTTTATTTGAGGGAAGAGGAGATCGTAGTTCAAGATAAAGACATAGGTAGGATCATTCATTTGTAATACTAGATCAATAGGTTTAGAAGTAGATGCCATACTAAAATAGATGGGTTTCCAACGAAGTTTCAACTAGTTTTATGACCCATTCAGTGTTATCTCATACTTAAGGGTGGAAATCAAAACCACACCTTACAATCATACACCAAGACCAGAGATTGAGAGTTTCAAAAATCAAGAACATTACGAAGAGAATACTCTTCAAGAAGAAGAAGAACAAGTTTTACCTCTTTCTACTCTTGAGACTCCTAGTTCTCAAACCAAGCATGATAAGAGGCCCATAGAAGGATCGTCATCATTAGTAGTTGGAGAAAAGGAATTCGTTCAGTATTAGAAGAAATAAAGGACTAAATAAAAAGGAACTACTACTACTCAGGGTGAGAAGGAGCCTATCATCATCAATTTGGATGATTCACAAGTTTCCATAGGGATAGAAGAACCTATAATCACTGCTCCATCTTCTTCTTCTTCTTTACAAAATTTGTTAGAGATCACTCAATCTGCAGGACCAAGTGAAACATATGAGCCTAATGTATTCACTATTTTGCTTGAAATTAAGTAGAAATATGAAGCTTTAAAAGAAAATGTTTATGTACAATTTGGAAGAATGCAAATGGATTTTCTGCAGGCTCAAGTGCCTTTTCCTGAGGGTTCTTTTGATTACAAGAAAATGTGTTCTATTTTGATGCTATTTAGATACACCCAATTGATCAAATGGACATGCATAGACCGTCTAGTGAGATGTTTTTCTCAACCATGATCAATACTGCTATCGCATTGTCAAAACTCAAAACTTCTCTATCAAATGTGCAATCACAATTGAAGAATGAGAAAAAATCATCTTTAGCAAAGGATAAAAAGGTCAATTCACTAGAGGACTTAGTAATTAAAATTGGATGTGACCCTACTGATGTTAAAGCTGCTGAAGTTATTATCAAGAAGAAAATCACATATATTGTAGCATTGAGGAAGCAACTGAAACTACCTTCTACATACGACCCCTAGACCAAGAAGATAGCAAAAAGTGAACAGAAGAAGGAAGAAATGCTCAAACTGATCATTGAGCAGAATGTACAAATAAAGTACATGGAGGAGAAAATTGAGAAATTGCTTAAGGAAAAATAGATATTTACTCAGTTAGCTATAGATCCCATTACAAATATTCCTATTATAGTGTCCAGAATAGTGGGGGAATCTACATCAGGCACAATAGAATCTACGTCAACAATAGGGGATTTGAACAAACTCTTACAAGACCTGACTCACCGGAAATAAGAAAATGAAAGGCTTCATAAGAAATTCAAGAATTTGGAAGCTCAAAAGATAAATAATGACACTCTGTGTGTTGAAGAAATCCATAAAACACAGGTTGAACATAAGAATAGAAGAGTTGCAGAGTGAGTTATTGATGACTCAAACCTTGGCAGAAGCCAAGGAAATGATTTGGGTAGATATCAGTCAAGCCATAACTTAAGCATGGTCCTCCATTTAGATCATTTTTGAGCAGGAGGAACTCATAAAAAAATTTCTAGTAGCCATTGACGAAGTGAAACAACTTGTTAAAGACAAACCAATTGAATCTACATACATGATCAAAGTTCTTAATTCGAAAACCAGGGACGAATTGGAGCAGATTGAGATCATAGATAGAACAAAAACAATTTTGGAGATACACAAGGTTTTGTAGAAAAAGAACCTTATGACTCAATTAGAAGCTAAGTGCCAAACCTTGAAGACTTTTGGCCAAAGGTTTCATTTTAAGTTTAATTTACTTGATTAGAGAGAACTATGAGGATTAGTGGCCACAAATGATAGGTTGATCAATTTGGAAGAATATTGTCAGAAGCTTTATACTATAGAAACTAATAAAGAAAACTTTGCAAGCATAAAGGGTCATATTACAGGGAAACAAATGTTAGAAGGTTTAGATTTTGAATTGACTATTAAGCATGAGATTAAATATATTTTTGTAAATAAGCCCACTTTTTAGAAATACACCGAGGTTGATGAAGTTTATAGGAAATTGGTAAATATTGATATAGTAGGTGAAGACAGATGGGATCACTTGTGTGAATTTATTGAGTAAATTTCATGAACAATTGAAAGATAGTTGGGCAACACTTTTTTGGGACCACATCATCAACAGATTCCTAAAGGATGGAGCCAACACTTAGCAGTTTTGAAATTCCTATAGTTTTGTACTATTTTTGTATTTTTGTTTTGAAAGTATATAGAATAAATTTTGTATAAATAAATCCTCCTTCGAGTTATTGAATATTGAACCCTTGGATTAGATTTGAGAATAGAATTGTAACCAAGTTGGAGATTTTCAAAGTTAATGAAAGGATTTTGAATTTTCCTTCTATAGTTTTGTCTCCTAGTAAGTTTTTCATATGTGCTTATTTCATTATGTGTTTCTTCATATATTTAAGTCTTTATGCAGAGATCTCGATAAGATCATACTGAGTATCAATCGGTCTTAAATCCCCTATGAATTTATCAACAATAAATAGGGACTAGTTTATAAGACCATATCTTATTATAGACTCCTCTATATCAATTAATTGTCACACAAATCTGCATTCTTTTAAATATATTTTGTTCTATAGGAAACATTGTTTTCCTGTGTTCTTTTCTTATAACCAATCAAATATTTTGTCTGAATATTTATGAAGTTATATTTCATCAATATTCTTCTTTCACACATTGTAGATCAATTAACTATAACTAGACAAATAGTAGCCCCTTCATCTAGCTTAGTAACTGTTAAGTCTTAAGCACATGTTTGCAATAATTCATAACATTGGTCATCCATAAAACTTAAAAACAAACAAAACATTTTAGATGCTCTGGCATGAATAACTCATGTAGAGTCATCTCCGAGGACAACATTACATACTTTTGATGAACCATACTACACGAAAAATGAGAAATACATGAAAAATGTGATTGCAATAATATTTTTTTTTATGTATTTCTTATTTTTTGTGTGACAGGGTCTGTCGAAAGTATGCAACATGGTTACTACTTATATGGGGAATTCAAATTTTCATCCAACGATAACTCCTTGAAATTCGAGTTAAAAATTAGGGAGATAAGTTGAAAATACAAGTTGAAAAAGTAGTTTTATTATTTTATTACTTTTTAATCTTTTTACCTTTTTATTCCAAAAATGGTGAATCATCCGCCATGGTTGAAATCATTGTCTTGAATCCTATTGGTTCTTATAAACATAATTTTGGTTGTACATTTTTATTAGAAGGCCCATTTTGGACTTCAAAATTCCTCTAATGGACCGTCACAACAAAAGGGGAAGACAAATTAGAATTCACACCTAGGCATAATTCAGGAAATGATCAAATCATAAGATCCCATGTTGTCTCCACTACTAGTTCAACTAGTCAAAGAGGTTGAAAGAAATATGGCACTGTTCTTTAACTTGGAACAAGAACTAAGTAAGATAAAGGCCCTTGTACCACTATTAGAATTGGCCCATAACTCGATAAATCAACCCCTCGTACAAAAGCTTATAAACCCTACTGAAACAATCTCTCATAGCGACTCTTTGAATGTCCAGGAAGATCGACCCAATGTATAATGTGGACCACATGTAGAGAAACAAGATGATGATAGCCCTCCATTTCACATCACCCTCAACATTCACTGTAATCTCCTTCAAAAATGCATGCTATATTCAAGGGCATCACATAATCTCATGCCCAAGTTGGTCATCGTGGAGCTAGGCTTGGCTATTACCAAATCATATCATGATATTTATTCATTCGACTATAGAAAGGTAAAATGTCTCAAAATCATTAAGGATTTAGTGGTTTCCCTTACCCAAGTACCCAATAAGATCCTAGTTATGTACATAGTGATAATCGATATTCTAGCTACCTATGTCATGTTACTTTACAAGTCGTAATCAAGAAAATTGGGTGGAATCATGTATATGGATTTATCCTATGTGAAAGTCCCCATATTTAGAGTTTAGGATAGGAAAGTATATAGGGAGGATAAACCTCTATATGTTGTGATTGATGTGAAGAAATCAAATAATATACTTAATTATGTCATAGAACAATCCATTGGTTGTTACAACATATACATGAACCCTGGAGCAATAGCAGAAGCAAATCAATTGTCCCTTAAGATTGAATCACAATAGGAGAAAAACCTTTTTTGTAAGTTTTTATTTGATGGAGAATGCCTTAGGGAAGCAATAGAGGCAGGAGTTATCTTAGTACCTCTTGTGGGCCCAAACATCTCCCTCTCATTTAAACTTGAATTTGATGGCACAAACAATGTTTTCAAATATGAGGCATTAATTCAAGGGTTGGAAACAATGAGGAATATGGGATTTAAGATAATAGAGGCTTTTGGTGATTAAAAACTGGTAGTTTTCTAGATAAGAAACAAATTCATAACCAAACAGCCCAAAATGAGTTCATATCAAAATGCAGTGTTGGATATTATTAAAAATTACTTTGATGCATTTATCATTACAACTATGCAAGGGTAAGATAATCAGTAGGAAAATGCACTAGAAATAGAAACCATTACATTTAATCCATGAACTAAAAAAAAAATTAAATTTGAAGTAGAGATGTGATACATGCCATCCATTCTAGATAACATTAAGCTTTGGCTAGTATTTGAAGAGGACGAACAATTAATGTGACTCTTGGACTTGGTGTATGAGTTGTCAGCCATCAACGTAGATAATGAAGATCAATCTCTCAACGCAGATCAAGAGGAGGTAGAATCACAGGAATATGGTCTCAACAACCTCAACCAAATCAGAGGTCATAAAGTGATACAATTAAGTAATAAAGTTATACCAAAAGGACTAGTCCTTCTAGAGAAAATATTTGACCAAAATGATGTTGCTACTAGGTTTTCTTTCCAGCTAATAGCCTAGAACACGGAGGAACATAACCTAGGCACTAAAGAGAATACGTAAAAGGAAAATATTTCATAGTATTTAGAACCCACCTACAAAGCAAGGTACATCAAGTTATTCAAAAAATTCAAATATTTTTTTGCATGCATTTAGGAAGATTTCAAAGATTTTGATACATCTATAATACAACATAAAATACTATTGAAAAAAATATCTAAGCCTTTTGTGCAGAAACTTTGGAGATTTAATCCTAATATTCTACCAATGATAGAAAAATAAATCCATAAGCTACTGGATGGGAAGATAATTGTACTATTGACATAATATGAGTGGGTGAAAAATCTCGTAGGCATCAAAAATAAAAACAAAGACATCAGGTTATGTGTAGATGTTAGAAATTTAAAATGACACTGACTAAAAGACACTTACCCACTACCTAATATCAATCATTTGTTGCAGAAAGTGATATGATCCTCTAGAATATCAATGGTGGATGGCTTCTCAGGCTACAATCAAATAGTTATCCATCCAGTAGATAAATAAAATAAAACATTCACAATACCATGGGGTACATTCATGCATGATAAAATTACCTTTGGATTGATGAATACAGGGGTGCAATTTAAAAAGGCTATGGAAATTTCTTTTTTCGAAGAAAGAGAAAAACTCATAGTTATCTATTTGGACGAAATAATATTATTCTCCACATCAGATGAAGAACATTTAGAGCATTTGAGAAAAGTGTTCCTAAAATGCAAAAAGTTTGGCCTTTGGTCAAATCCGAAGAAATCACTTTGCTTTAATGGAAGGAATATTTTGGGACATATTATTTCTAAAGACGGTGTCAATGTTGATCCAGAGAGGGTAAAGACTATATTGAACTTACGCTTGCCCCATAATAGAAAGGAAGTTTAGTCAGTGTTCAGGAATATAAATTTTCTACGCAAATTCATTGCAAACTCTATAGCACTCCTCAAGTATATAAAAAATGTGCTTAAAAATAAAATGATGTAATATGGGCACATGGAGCATGCATATATTTTGAGAAAATCAAGAAGGCTATTATGGAGGCATCAATCTTAGAACGTCCATATGTTTCAAAGTAATTCTGGATATTCACTTTTGTGAGTAGTGGTTATCTTACAGAGGAATAAAAAAGGGTATGAGAAGCCCATATCATTTTTTAGCCATGCATTGAGAGTTGCCAAAATAAAATATATTATTCTAGAGGAACATGTGTATGCTATGGTGAAAGAATTCAATGCTTGTAGAGAATATGTGCTACATTCAAAAGTAACAACATATGTGCCATCAACGGAAGAAAAGGATGTTCTCACACAACATGGTAGTAATGGAAGGCGGGGGGGGGGGGAATGGATAGCCAAGCTATAGGAGTACGATATCAAGATAAAACCTATAAATCTCATGAAAGTTCAAGCATTGGCTAAGCTACTTAGTGAGTCAAACGATAATGCACTTGAGATGTGCACCAATGAAGATATTTGCAGCATATAAAAAGAGAATAATCCACAAGAACCTCCTTCTTTGGGAAAGGATAATCCAAAATATCCTCTTCATCTAGGAGGAAATAATCCACAAGAACCTCTCATTCTTGTAGGAAGGATTCCACAACAACCCTTCCCAAAGGACCTTTCAAAATTCCATAACTTCATTTGGTATCAGGACATAAGATTCTTATTGTAGAATTTACAATTTCCTCCTGAGATACCCAAGGACAAATGTTGATCCCTAAAACTGAAAGAAGTCAAGTATTTTATTATAGATGACGGCTTATATTGGAAGGATCCTACCAGTGTTCTACTCACTTGTGCTACTAAAGATATAACACAATAGACCATTGCAACATGTTTCCATGGGATATGTGGGGGCCAGCAAGCATGGGAGGCCATAACATATAAAATATTAAGAGTTGGATATTATTGGACTTCTCTTTTCAAGGATACAAATGCTACCATCAAAGCTTGTCTAGAATGTCAAAAGTTGGAGGCAAGCAAAAGCTAAAATCTTTATCATTGAATCCTATTAAGGTTCAAGCTCCATTTATACAGTTGGGGTTATATTTTATTGGGGAGATGCACCCTAACTCAAGTGGTCGACAAAGATATATCCTCACAACCACCGATTATTTTTCTAAATGGGCGGAATCCATTCTGAATTGGAAGGATGATGAGAAAATCACCATGGCATTCCCCGAAGATTCCATTCATTTGATATTTCGGTCTCCTAAGAGACTCACTACAAATAATTCATATGCATTCAAATCATCCAAAATGATGTCATTCTTCTAATACTGAAACATATAATTGATATGTTTTGTAGCTTATTATCTTGAGGGAAATGGACTAGTGGAATCCTAAAAAAAATATTATTATAATAATCAAAAGGATGTTGGATAGAAACAAGAAGTGTTGGGATGCCAATATCAAATACACACTTTAGGAAGGTAGAATCAACACCGAAATGGTTATCAATACTTCTCCTTATCAGCTAATGTATGGTATGGATTCAATTTTTCCTATGAAACTCACCTTGTCGATCATGAAGCTGTAACATGAGGACAGACCAAACTCAAGCCCAATGTAGAAAATCATTTGTCAAATGATAGAAGTGTAGGAACAAAATGAAGAAGTTGTAAGTAATAGTAAATCTTATCAAGGGAATATGAAAGTTATTTTTTATCGAAGAGAAAAATAACAAGATCTACAAACAAGAGATTTCATAGTAAAATGGGACTCAATCTAAGCACGCAAAGGCAACGATGGTAAATTTGATCATCTTTTGATTGGCCCATTCTGAGTACAAGAGGTATAAGGAAAAAATACATATCATATTAAGACTCGTGATGTAGATTTCCTTGGGAATCCTATCAATTATAGGTTCATGAAGAATATTTTCACATAACTAATTCTCCCAAAAGAGAGAAAAGAGAGACAAAATAGTTTTCAAGAATTTTATTTCCAAGGTTTTTCTTATGAAAATGGAAATTTTACGGTTTTCAATAAAATTTACAATGAAGGGAATTAAGCTAGTTCAAAGAAGACTCCAAAGCCTGATGAAGGCACTAAAACTTCAAGTTCTCAATAGGCTATAGGGGCCCATTATCCCCGATGGAGTGGATGTTAGCAGTAGAATCACATTATACCTTGAAAAATTCTCCTTAGAAGTTATCAATGCTAAAAGTAACCCATGAGCATCTTGATATTCAATGTACAATTTCTAGAAAGCAAAGCAAGGTTTCAATGCCATCATTTGAAAATTTGAAGGGAAGATCCCTACTTGGCAGACACCAGTGGGCGAGTGCTAGGACAACGTGGCAATACGGGCACAGGGAAACTAGGGATATTAGAGCACCAATGATGGGAAAATGTGCACCACCATAATCCAAGGGTGGATACACAAGGCCATCCAATAGACGACATGCCTCTGCACCATAGACTCTCATGGATTTTAATCTAGTGGAGGGGTAAAGAGGGGGCCACATGGCGCCCTCTCATTTTGATCGCACAAATGTGAACATTTCTACACTAAGTTCACAAGCTGCATGAAGGGAGCCACGTTTCCCTCCACGTAGGAATCTTATGTGTCGCACACATACCAATTGCTAGCCACATATGCTTACTATGTTATATCAACCATTGTCCACATCATCTTCCTGCCATGAACACACGTCTTCCACAAAACAATTCCACATCATAAACATACCATGCTAGCACACCTGACATGTGGCATGATCCATGTCATGGTGATGTCATCATGATGTCTGTATAATGTAAGGCAAATTTTCAACCCAATGATGTCTTGCCATGTGTTAGGGATTTTCTTTTTATAAAAACTACTTAGGGCCCATTTTTGTCAGTATCATGTCAATTTGGCTTCCAGCTCACCATGCACACTTGTGGAGTTATTTTACTCAAATTTTCCCCTTTGAAGACCATATTTGAAAATTTAACCTAAGAGTTCATCCTATATCCATGAATCTTACCTATTAAGACCCTAATCGTCCTGAATTTGAATAAAATGATATCTAAAAGAAAACCTTAGCCTTCTCCTAAGGAATAAATTCCCGTGCCTATGAAAACTATCATGCGTGTAATGAAAAAATATCTCAATTCATCAAATTAATGTTCTAAGTAAATTCAAAGGCTCAATTTGTCTCAATATTTTTTGAACTCTAGCTCAATTTGTTCAAAATCCCTAACTTTGACCATTAATGCACATTGACCAGTTTCACAACATAAAAATTTAAAAGAATCTCCCTCTATGTCATTAACCTGTCTCTTTCAGCCACATGGCTCCTCCTTATTAGCTGGTTAAACCCTTTGAGAATCTCCCATTTGTCTTTTTCCCACTTCTCAGACAACTAGCCCTTTTCAGTGAGTATTCCATTCTAATGGACTCTTCATCTTCCAAAAGCTTTGCTAACATCCAAATGACTGAGAAAATAAAGGAGCCTAATTTTTATGATGGTGATGCCAATGTTTAGGGCCCACTGATATAAACCTTTGATATCAGGAAGCCCATCCATATGGTACTAAGTACTTTTGATATCGTAGGCGACCACAACAATTTATCGACATGAAAATTGATAATGGTTATTGTTCCACAAGTATTTAATTCCGTAGAGATGGTGTCCTCGTGTTTTAGCTGGTATGTGGAAAATTGAAGAGCTATTGTCTCATCTCAAGGAGGAAAAGCAATAATTAATGTAACACCAGATGCTATTGCAAACATGCTTCCTTTACAATATAGGGCAGGTTTGGGATAAATATACCATTGAAGAGAAATGGAATGTTGTTCTTCCATAAATGAAACAAAAAATGGTTAGTGTATTTTTCAAAGAGGGATTAGTTTTCACCTTCCAATCATCCTCCCTATTCCATCACATCTTTTGATTATATGCCTAAATTGTCCCTTTTGATGGTTTCCCAACTTCTTGGTCTTGATATTGATGTTTATGTAACCAAAAAAACATTACATCTCTTAGACTCCTTATGTCCTCCGACCACCAAGACCTATATAAAGTGACTTTCCACAGTTTTTTTTTTGATGAATTTCACCCCCAAATGGTACAATTTGGAGAAGGGATATCCTTTCGCTACCTAGTGTACCTAGTTCACCTATTCATTTACTAACAATATTCTCATCTGGAACACTTAGAGACCATGATGGTGGATGAAAATAATGTCTTGTTATATATGTATGAGCGTTTACCAATGGTCAGAAAACTCGAAGACATCTAGGGTTTCTTTAATTATGTGTCTTATATTATGTCGGTTGTATATACCCTTCTACATGGTGAACCATTAGCAAGAGATCCCCAGTTCATTAGGGAGAAGTTACAATCCACTCTTGAGACCAGAGTAGGAGATTAGTACCCCTTAAAAGAGTTCACAATCATTAGAGTATATGGATTTGATGGAAAACCTTCCCGATTTCCAATATTCTTGACTCTTCATATCTTTACACAAGAGTACACCAGGCAAATAATTAGTAGCAAAAATGTGCATTTTATTTTCAAAAATTAAATAATTACTTTCCACCTCCCTAATGAGGTAGGAGCTTCTGTAGTCAATTTAATTCTTTGAATCTTGTTCATAAGATGTTACCGAGCATTGAATTCCCACAAGCAAGAGTTTGGAACTATGATCGTCATAATATAATTTTTGAGATGAGGAAATATAAATACCAAGAAAATCACAAGCATGATACAAATCCCATAGTGCGAGAGTGTGCTAGTATATATAAGTGGGAGGAAGTTAAATCCATATTTCATCGAGTTGAATCAAGCACTTCCCAACAGTCAAGGAAGAAAAGGTTCACTTTAGAACACATGGATGTGGATCAAGGGGAGGAGCCTAGCTCTGAGAAATCCTAGGTAGAAAAAGTGAGAGGAGATGATGAGAAGCATGATTATGAGATAGAGTCAAAGGAACTAATAATGTATAACATACATCAAAATACCCCATCAAATAAGGATTTCACCATGCAACACATGTCATCTTCCATGTCAGCCTTAGAAGCAATAGATGCAAGTGAAGTTTCCAAACCTGCAGAGGTGTCAGTAGTGGAGAAATTCAACAATTGGCTAAGCAAGCTACCAAGGGAATAAAATGGGACATAAGAATATCAAAGAATCAATCACTTCCCTCCATGAAGATTAAGAGTGCACTAGACAATCAAAAGGGATTTTTTAGTTGGCAGTATTATAGTCTAAGGTGGAGACAGCTAGATCCATGTTGGATTCTCGATTTCATCAATTGCCCCTATTAGCATATCATATCCCATATACAAATATTATGGAGTTTAATACGAAAGTTACCTACATGCTGCATATAAAAATGCTCATAAAAATGATACCACCAGGAAATTGCAGGAGTTATGTAAAAAAGGCTAACACCAAGTTGAAATATGAAAGGATGGTTTACATGTCTCAAAAGATTATGATAAAAACCTTAGAGGAAAGTTTGACCCATATCACTACCTTTCCTACTAATTTTAAGCTATATAAGACTGTGGTGGAGGATATGGATAGGGAGATAACCTCTATGAAAAGGTAGCTTGAGATCCAAGATTCAAAACCTGTGCAGATATATGAGTTAACTAAGGGAAAAAAGGAGAACTAGGAGCTCAAGCAAAAGTTTTGTGATGCATTAATGAAGAATAATGAGTATAAATACTAAGTTGTGCTACTAGAGGAATAGGTTCAAGGAATGAATCTATATATGGGTAATATATCATAGCCCCACCAAACACTTGATGTTTTGATTATACAAGTTGAACGATGTTTTGATTATGCAAGTTGAACCATTCATGATATTAGAATATGCCAAAATGTTTCAGTTTCTACTCTTAAGTCGAGAGAAAGAACTGAAGATTAAAGAAGAAGAGCTAGAAAGTACCATGTTGGAGTTGTACTAGACATATGAGAATCATGCTCACATTGAAGTTGAACTTGAGGTTTTAAAAAGGAATATTTCAAACAAATCCTCTTTCTAAGATTCCAAAAGAATAATATGGCATATGATAGTGAAGATAATAGAGAAGAATTGGGATCATATGGAATTGATCCAAGAAAAGATAGAAACTATGAGAAGGACCCATAAGAAAATGATTCTAATTAATAATATTATTGGTGACTTCCATGCTAAGGTTAGAGGGATCATAAATTTCTTTATTTGTGTGACCAAGGAGGAGGTCATCAATGAAATCAATGACAGTTCCAGGTGGGTAGTGAGGGCCAACCAAATCAAGAGGAAATAAACATTGGTGATACTAGTGTAAAAGAAGGAAAAGGCACTCTCAAATGAAGTACAAATATCTAAAGATAAATGTGAGATGTCTTTTTTTTGTTGTAAATCAGTATTAATTCATAGAATACATAGAGTACAAAGAGGTCTACTCGCACAGACTAAAGAGAAACATCCTTGCCCAATTACAACGCTTATGAGCTGCTAAAATTATGTCAAAAGACCCCAAGGCATACCATGCAGGGTAGCACAGAGAAGGGTTGGGGCCTGCAAAACAGTGTGCCCTTTCCGGTGACTGGAAAAAAAGATAGAAAACAAACCAGATGGACATCAGAGACAGAAACAAGTCAAAACAGAAAGGTGACTAGTAACCTTGAAAACAAAGACAAAACAAGTTTTAACAGCAATAGCAAACTGAAGCTGCCAAAAAAAGCCATTATAGCTTAAGGATGACATAATCTTTGGTAGTGACACACGGGTTGGCTGAAGCAGTCGAATTACCAGGTAGAGGAGTGAACTAAAATGTATGCTTCCCCTAGCTAGTTCCTGTAGCCTCCTCCGCACCCTCCCCCGCAACTGAGGAATCCTGGCGAATAGTGTGCCTGAGAAGACTGATTAAAACACTCATTTTTTGGGAGAGATTGTCGACTTGCTGCACCAGAGCACTAAGCTTGAAATCCAGGGCGTCCAGTTTCGTCGTGTGCTCCATGGAAATAACGGAGATAGCTTGATGAGCCTGATTAATGTATTCCCCTTGCATACTAATCGCCTTTGCTAACATAGTCTTCATTCTCCACATCTCCGCCTGAGTACACACAAATTGGGTGGCCCGAGTGGTTTCCGTTCCAGGATCTTGAATCCACTCCGCCTCCTTCTCGAAATCTTGCTCCTCCAGATGCTCTTCCTCCTCTACCACAATCACTTCAAACTCCTCAATCTTTCGTTTTTCCTTAAGGGAGGTTCATGTCTCATAGGAGTCTCGAGCCCTCTGAAGGTCTCTATTAGCCGAAGCATTACGGCTGCCCTCACGTGCCATGCTTCTATGGCAGAGAGATGAAATTCTGAGCTTTCTGAGAATACTATTGAAACTATGCTGAGTGTCGTGGGAAAGCAGTGCATTACCCTTGTGATGGGAAGCCATAGTTATAGTGGAAGGAAACCTTGAAAGGCCTAAGGCTTCCCACTTCTCCATTTGATGAGCGCATGTCCAATCATAATAATTGCTGCTCCGATCCCCACATTTCTGTTGATGATACGAATCCTTATTATTAACTCTGCCACACTTGAGCCAATTTGCGGATTGCCAAGTGTCTCCCTTTGTGATTTGATGTCGGCGCTGCCCATATTTTTTGTTCGCTGTGCTTCTTGGTACTAGCCCTATGTTCTTGTGAATTAATTGCCACTTCCTCTCTTGTACTTCCTGGGCCTGCCATCCACTTATCCTAATGTTCCTTCAATTGGTTGAAATCATTCTCCTAAGATGGGGAAATTCTTCGTACCCCTTCGCCACTTCTTTCATTAAATAATGTCTTGCCTTGAAAGAAGAGTGCATCTGTTCCTCAGCTCCGTGCATGTGATTTCCTGTCAATAGGTGTCAAAGTGGGCTAAGGGATTATCAATTCCATAATTTGCCAAATGATCTACCACTACATTCGCCTTTCGTCTGACTGCATGAATGATTAATCTGTCTAGGCACGATAGGTGTTCACTGATGAGTTCTGTTACCTTGGCAAGCCTCTAGTTCCTCATAACTTTACTTGGTTTAGCTCCTGTATATATTCTCCTTGCTTCCCTGATAGCCAGTTGAGAATCTCCTTCTACCACGATGGCTCCAGCTTTCATTCTTCTGAGAATTCTCAAACCCTGCTCAAGTGCTACAAATTAAGTTTCATTATTAGTCCCTTGACCCAATGATTGACTATAAATATGCTGAATTTCACCTTTGTTATCCTTGAGAACACCCCCAATTCCTGCAGCTCCCGGATTACCCCTGGAGGCTCTGTCAAAATTGAGTTTGAGGAAGCCTGTTGGCGGAGGGATCCAGGTATATACATTGGTATTTATTTCCTGTCAATGAGTTGATGAAGACGTGAAGGTTCCCATGTTAATGTCAAAATATTTTAGAATTTGTAAGTCTAAAATTGAGATGTTCTTGTCCTGTTCCAATCTCCCTTTGGAGAGAAATGTTTGCTTGATATTTTGAAGAATTGTGTATTTTATGTAATTTATGCCTCTTGTTTCATTTAGGAATACTTTCCTATTTCTTTCTTTCCAAATTGTCCATGCTATAAACCCTGGGATAAGTTTCCATATTGTATTAACCAATTGGGTATTGGAGAAATTACCTCTCCAATTCTCTATTGTTTCTTGTATTGAATTCCTTACCCTATCCATCCTTTTAAGAATGGTTTCCACCCAATTCCATAGGTTGTCTGCCCATTCACAGGTATTGAGGAGGTGATTCATGGTTTCCTCCTCAATTCCACACATGGGGCAGCGAGAAGGACCAATGAATCCTTTTTTTCTAGAGATTCTCCCATGTCAGTGTTCTTCGGTGCATCAGGAGCCAAAGGAATGTTTTAATCTTCGGCCATAGTTGGGCGTCCCATACTTTGTTGTGCTAATTGACCTTTTCTTCATGCTCAATACCTTCTCTTGCTTATTTGAGTGTGAAGTTACCCCCTTCAAGCTTTCCCCAGCATAATTGGTCATTATCCCCTACTTTCCTTATTCTTCTTTTGGCTAGCTCTGTTTGCAGGTCCTTTCAACTATTGTTTTCTTCTGCCATAGTTTTGTCTCATTGAATATTCAAGTTCTCCATGCCTGGTTCTCTTCGTTAGGCTTCTAGTATTGATTTAGTATAGTTATTCCTAGCTCCTGGTTTCTTCTTTGGATATCTAAGAAAATAGGGCTTTCCAGCTTAGGGAGTTGTTGCCACACATCTTCCTAGAAAAGGGTTGTCTTTCTGTCTCGAATTTCCCAAAAACTCTGCTCCTGAATTATATGCCGGTTAGTTCTTTCCAGGTTCCAAATTGGAGATCCTTCTAGAGTTTCTTGCATTCATATTAAGTTCTACAGTCTGATATTTGGAGCACACTTCGCTTTCCAATGTTTGGCCCATGGTAGTTTGGGTTCCTTTAGCCATCTCCACCATAATTTTGCTCCACGGGCACGATTAACTGTTAATGGGTCCTACCAGTTCAACCCTCCCAGATGTTTGGGTTTGCAAAGCTTATCCCACGCCATTAGTGACCATTTCTTCTTCTCTGAATTACCCGACCAGAGAAAAGCCCTTTGGATGACCCTTATCTTTTGCAGAACTCCCTTGGGAGCTGGCAGAATGGAGAGCATGTATTGTGGAATGGCTTGGAGGATTGCTTTGGTGAGGACCAGTCGACCTGTGAAGTTAAGGGCTCTGTGTGTCCAATGATGACATCTTTTTTCCAAGCTAGCTAAAAGCTTTTCCCAGTGCAATTTCTGCCAGGGCTTGTCAGTCAGCGGAATGCCGAGGTATCTCGATGGGAGGTTACATCTTTTGAAGCCTAGGATGGTAGAAAGATTTTTCTGAATAGCTAGGTGTGTATTAAAAAAGAATATAGAGGATTTAGAGAGATTAAGCTCCATACCTGAAGCTTTGCTGAAGAGATTGAGAATACTTTTGTATCCCATAGCTTCTTTAACTGAGGGTGTGCCATGCAGCATTGTATCATCTACAAACTGTTGATGAGTAGTTGCCAGATTTAATGGCAAGGGTTGAAGTCCTTCAATGATTCCTTCCTCTTTAGCTTTTCTGATTAGTCTGCTTAAACCTTCCATTAAAATCATGAAAAGGAAGGGGGATAAGGGATCACCCTGCCTCAAACCACATGAAGGAGAGAACTGGGATGTTGGGGCTCCATTAACCAGTATTGAAAATCTTGTGGATTTGACTAAAGCTAGGATCCAAAATATCCATTGTTTAGCAAAACCGAAGGCTTCCAAAATAGTTTCTAGATAGTGCCAGTTTACCTTATCATAAGCCTTCGATAGGTCTAGCTGCATCATCATACCTGCTTTCTTCTGCATTTGAAGTGTGTGAATCATCTCTTGTGCTAGTAAGATATTGTCCAAAATTTGTCTCCCCTCTACATAACCTAATTTCTCTTCCGAAATGATACCTAGAAGAATGGGTTTCATTCTATTGGCTATGACTTTGGAAATAATCTTGTACAGGACATTGCATAGTGCAATCGGACGAAACTTTGAGGGCGTGTTGGCTTCCTCCTCCTTTGGAATAAGGGCAAGGAAAGTAGAATTGAGGGACTTGAGGATTGAAGAGGAGCACCATGAATCCTCCACTGCTTCCCATACTTCTATTTTGACTATCTCCCAACAAGCTTTGTAAAAGTTGATGGTAAATCCATCAGGCCCAGGTGCTTTACCATTTGGCATCTCTTTTACAGCCTCTTCCACCTCTTCTAAGGAGATTTCTCAACTTAAAGCTATGTTTTTCTCCTCCGAGATTAGCTTGGGGATGGAGGATACAAGTTCCTTAATGGCCTCCTCTCTGTCGATCCCAGGTTCCTGAGAAATCCTACTGAAGTGGGTTATAAGGAGGTTGGAGATTTCTTGATGCGTCTGTACAGTGGCTCCTTGTTCATCTTTAAGGCTTAGAATTTTGTTAGCCCCTCTGTGGTCAATGGCAGATCTATGAAAGAATTTGGTGTTCTGTTCGCCTTCCTTAAGCCATTGGATTCGATATTTTTTCTTCCAAAGTGTTTCCTCCTATTGACATCGTAGTTGCCAGTCCTTCATTAGCTTCTTTTCCCTGTCCACAGTGTCTTGGTCTATGTTACCTTGAATCCATCCTTCATGTATATGTTCCATTTGCTCCTCCAGTTTCTTTTTTTCCTTGAATATATTCCCAAAGACTTCATGATTCCAGACTTTGATTTTGGCTTTGATGTGTTTCAGTTTAGCCTGCAGAAGATACATTTTGGTACCTCTTATGCCTAACGGTTCTTTCCACCATTGTTCAATTTTCTGAATGAAATCAGGATGAGTGAGCCAGAACTTTTCAAATCTGAAAGGTTTATTTCTAGGAGTGCCTTGGATTGCTGCAGTCATTGTGATGGGCCAATGGTCCGACCCTCCACTGGGAAGAATGTTTGATTCAACAATAATTCCTTCCAGAAGAATGCTTTCTGTTACTACAAATTTGTCCAGCCGAGAGGCTATTTGACTTTCCCCTCCCCTTTTGTTGTTCCACGTGAAAGCGCTGCTCTTGGGGAATACATCTACCAGATTGGCCGATCTGATGAAGTCTAGGAAAGCTTCAGAGTCTCTATTGAGTTTTCTAATACCTCCTCTCTTTTCTGCGAGTGAGGTGATCATGTTGAAATCACCTCCAAAGATTGCCTTTGCTTGAGGATATCTTAGCTTTAGGTTGAATAGTGTTCTTAGAAATAGAAGTTTAGCCTCTAGTTTCTGGGGGCCATAGACATTGGTGCAAAGATAAGTTTATGAGTTCCCTACTACTTGGACTTCTATAGATATGTAAGATTTGGTTGCCTCAGAGGAAAGGAGCTGGATTACCTGTGGATTCCACAAAATGACCAAGCCTCCCTCCCATCCATTGCTTGTTGTCTCCAAGTATTCCATGCGTTTACCTAGTTTTTTGCTGATATTGACTACCGTATTGCTTGAGCACTTAGTTTCTTGCACAAACACTATGTCTGGTTGTTCCTTTTGGACCTTCTTCTTTAATAAACATTGTTTTGTTTGGCTATTTAGCCCTCTAGCATTCCAAGAAAGAACTTTCATTTTAAACAGAGTTTAGGAGGTTAGTGAGAATGCCTCAAGGGCTTTCATCTTACCTGAATTTAAGAGCATCTGTCCCAGTTCTTGTAATGCCTCATTGTTAGTCCTTCTTCCTCTTTTTTTCCGGTGCTTGGAGTTGCTGGAGGTTTGATGCAATCCCTGTGTGCGAATCCCTAGCCCTTTTGTTGTTCCCAAGCACTTACTCTGTAGCTCCACCTCTGCCCGTTGCCGTGCTATGAATATGTCATTGATTCTCTTTACCTCCTCTTCTGATATATGTTCCATTCCCTTCTTTTTCTAGTTCTCAACCATATTTGGTAGATCCATACCTTCTTGCTCTAGTATGTCGCTTAATTCCATATCTTCTAGCCCGATTTCATTGGTGAACATCTTCGAATCTTCTTCTGCCGCATCCGTTGTTTCTTGAACCTGATGAATGCTACTTGAAGGGTTCATCTCCGGATCCTTCCTTTTTGGTGTGGTTGTAGATTTGCTTATATTCGTGGTCTCTTGTTCTTTATTGTTGTCCTCTGATTCTGTTTCTGTCTCCAATACTTCGAATGCATTGCTTATATCGCCATGTGAAGTGCTTTCCTTGGTTTGGCGTTTTTTATTTGCTCTCTGTTTGGCTTTCGGTCTTGTGAAGACTTCCTTGTTCTTCTCTCCTTTGTTTTCTTTGTTTTCCCCTGCCACTTTGTTCAATGGGCATTCTCTGATTAAATGACCATGCTCATGACATTTTCTGCAACGGAACGAGATTTGTTCATAGTCAATGGCTTGGAAATAATCTTCGTCTCTATATTCCAGCCATAGGCCCTCATGCAATGCTCCCGAAACATCCATCTCCACATAGATTCTAGCACAAGAGGTATACCTTTTTTGTAATGTCGCTTCTGAGGCCTTGATGAAGGTCCCTAGCTTGTTACCTATCTGTTCCAGTGCTGCATGTCCCCAATAATCAATTGGAAGAGAAAAAAGGTGTATCCATACTGGTACCTACTTGAAAGTTTCCTTTTCTGGTATAAAGTTGGGTTTCCATGGCCTTATGTAAAGCCCTGCGGAGGCAAAGAAATACAACCCTCCATCGAATATCCTATCCTTGTCTTCCAGATTGGAGAAAACAATAGTAAAGAAACCCTTGGCTCCTAAGTGCAGCCTTACATCACCTCTGGGTTTCCATTGCTGCTTTATCCACTGGCACAGTGCTCGCTCTGTTGGCCAGAACCCCATGAACCTACAGATCACTGCATGTTCAACCATGTGGTCTCGGTATGACTGAATTTCTGGATCAGAAATCACAACCCTTAGGGTCTCTGTGGCTTTGGGTTTGCACGGACCCTAGATTTTTTCTCCTGTGGGTGCTAACGTTGTTCCCTCCTGTTCCTCTTTGTCTTGATTTAGAACCTCTTCTTCTACCACTGTATGTTCCTTCTCTGGCTTGTTTCCCTGTGAAAACTGTCCTTGGGTAGGATTCTTGTTGTCTTTGTACTCTGTACTTTTACTTTCAACATTTTCCTTTAGTTTCTTGGTATTTTTACCTTCATTATTCCTCTTCCCCTTTTTGGGTGGATTCTCCTAATCTGACTTCTCATACCCTGATATACACACCCTGTCCTATGTTGTCTTCTTGTTCATCATTATCTGTTTGTATGATGGGGTCCCTATGGACACCGCGTTTTCCATTTGTCGGGTTAGAGTTTTCCCCCTTCTGTGAAGCTCTGCTGCTCTGGGCTTGTTCTTCTCGAGAGTTAGTACTTAGGTTGCTATAGAAACCGTGAACTTCAACCCTAGTTCCCACCAGAGCTCCCGACTGTATTCATCAACAACTTCCTCAGACTAGTCTTCTGGGCAAGCGAATGTTACTGGACTTAATCAACTTGTATTTGTTGAAGTCAATATCCTCAAAAGAAGACTTGTATGAAAGTGATTTGGAAAACAACCACTATCATACTCAATGTGAGATGTTATACAAAAGGATATTCCCGTTTTTTTTAATGGGAATGGGGATTTATATTCCAAGTAATCCCTTATGAATACCCTGTTATGAAACCAGCTCACAAAAAGATAGAAAAGATATATCAATGACTTCAAAATCAGCCTCTTCGAGGGTGAAACATCCTTTACATTACACAAATGAACAATTCTTCGATGATACAAATGACAAGACCTCCTTTCTATATAGAGGAGTCTAAGGGGTCCCAATACAATCATAGCCTACATAACGATAATATCGTAGGGGCACAACAATCACAATAATGGGCTTCTATGGGGAAAAATAATAACAACATGGGGACTATATGGGCACAATAATACAATAAGGGGGTTGCACTAATAACGATAAGGGGTTACACTGGTAGTATAGGGACCTAACATGCCCTTCTCCTTCAAAGTGTTGTCCTCAACGCTTGGGTAGTTTTGGATGCTTCTATATAAAATTATCATCCTCCCATCTGGAATCTTTAGTGGGTAACTTCTTCCACTTGATGAGATACTCTGAAATTGATCGATTTTGTAGATGTCAATTTCTTGCTTTTGTGACTACTTCAGGTTCCATTATGATTTTCATTTCCTCGACATGTTTTGGAGATATTTTTTGAACTAGGATCTTCTCACCTATAACCTTCTTTAAGAATGAAACATGGAAAACTGGGTGTACTCAGGAAGATGCAGGAAGCTCCAATTTGTATGCCATAGTACCAATATTTTGTAACACCTTGTACGAACCATAATACTTTGGTGATAATTTATTATCCTTCTTAGATTGCTTGAGGGACATTTGTTTGTATGGTTGTAGTATTATAAATACTCAGTCACCTACATCAAAACTTCTTTTGCTGCGATGTTGATCTGCATGTTGTTTCATTCTATTATGTGCCAAAGTGAGGTTATCCTTTAAGAGTTTGAGAACTTGTTGTTGATGCTCGATATGATTCTCCACTACCTGAACCATCGAATTTTCTTTTAAAGGTGATGTGATGGATGGTGGATGATATCCATAAAGTGCGATAAATGGGGTCCTTTTTCCTTCAATATGGAAGGAAGTGTTATACCACCATTCAACTAGAGGAAACCACTTGATACATTGTGTTTGTTTATTAGATACAAAGCAATGAATATATCCTTCCAAACATTTGTTCACTATCGTAGTTTTCCCACCCGATTCAGGATGATAAGATGAACTATGAGCTAACTGAGTACCCAAATATTCCACCTCTTGTACCCCAAAGAAACAATTGGAGATTTTTTCATATAGTTGTTTCTTTTCCAATATTTTGAGCACCCAGTCAACATGTTGAACATGATCCTTCCAAGTCTTGATGTAGATTAGTATATCATCAAAAAATACTAACACAAATTTTCTAAGGGTTTGAAAATGGGATTCATTAAACCTTGAATTGTAGAAGATGCATTGGTAAGGCCAAAATGCATGACCAAAAATTTAGAATGATCCTCATGAGTTCTAAATGTTTTTTTTGGAATGTCTACAATCTTCATTCTGATTTAATGATATCCTTAATGAATATCCAACTTGGTGAAGTAAATTGGTCCATGTAATTCATCCAATAATTCATCAAGGACAAGAATGGGAAATTTATCTTTAATAGTAAGCTTGTTGAGCTCCTTATAATCCAGAGACGTGTGCCATGATCCATCCTTCTTGTGTACCAATACCACTAGAGCAGAGAAAAAACATTGACTAGGCTAAATTATACCAACCTCTAGCATTTCTGCAACCATACATTCAATTTCACTCTTTTGGGCATATTGGTATTTGTAAGCCCGGATGTTTGGGGGAACACTTCCTGGAATCAAATGAATAGCATGATTAGTATCATGAATAGGTGGGAGGCCTTTGGGAGTCTCAAATACCTTGGAATGATTGTCCAATTTTTTTTGGAGATCTGGTGAAATAGATGATTTCGATGTGGGTACCTCTAGTGAACACAATTGTGAAATTTCATCCCATTGTTATTTATTTAGAAGATTTGTCATGCTGTTAGAGATGATTATCTTTCCGGGTTTCCCTATGATACCCCTTAATTCAACTTCCTTTCCTTCCCAACAAAAATTCAAGGAAATTTATTGAAAATTAAAAGATATCATACCCAAAGATTGTAGCCATAAAACAACTAGTACAACATCTGCACCACCCATTGTAATGGAAAGCATTGGATTGTTCAAGACATATTCTCACATGCATAGCTTGATATTATGGTACTTTGTAGAGAAATTTATTCTTCCTCCATTTTCAACCATTACTTGACACTCTGGTGCTGGATATAGGAATAAATTCAATTCCTTGGCTATGTTACAATGAATAAAACTATGGGCACTACCTGAATCAATAAACATTGTTAGCTTTTTCTTCTTGATGTGCCCTTATATCTTAAGAGTTTGAGGAGTGGTAATTCCTATCAATTCATTACAATATATAGTCAAATTCATTTATTCCTTCTCTAGGATTGGTTCCTGGTGTATATCCTCTCCTTTTGACGTTTCTTGTTCCTTTTCTTGCTCCTCTTCCCCATCTATGTAAATTAATTTCTTCTCAACACACTTATGATCTTTAGTGTATTTTCTATCACGATTGCAACAAAGCCCTTTTGTTCCTTTTTCTTCCAATTTTTGTGGTCTCAACCTTATAGGTGGTGAAAGGGTAGGAGAAACAACACTTCCATCTTTATAGTTATGAGTGGTAGGCTTGCTTGCTGCCATAATTTTGCTTTCAATTTCTTTTTCCAACCTGTATGCCTTCTCTAATCAATCAAGTTCCCAAAGGTGAACCTCATGTTGAGTGTTATCCTTTAAAGTCCCTATGAAGACATAAATCCTTTGCTTCTCTGGAATATCATTTAACCTTATATTCAATTTTTAGAAGTCCTCAATGTGCTCTACCATTGAACCCTTTTGTTTGAGATTTATTAATTGGATAAAGAAGGTGTTGCTCTTTTTATCCTCATAATGTGATATCATTTCCTCCGTGAAAATTGACCAGGTGACAAGTGATTTCTGAGAACAAAGCCATTTATACCATAAAAAATGATTCAGTTCTAAATACAAGGATGCAATACGTACCTTTTGTAATAGTTGCACATCATGTAGATCAAAATATTTCTCCATCTATAGTATCCATGTTATGGGATCCTTGGCATCAAACTTCCTCATATCGATCTTTGAAATATGGCGGGTCTTCAATCCCATGCTAGATTCTATGAAATCATGATTAACATATTTTTTTTATCATCATGACTTTCCTCTACTACATTTTCATCATTAAGAGGCCTCTCTTGTAGTAGCTTTGTCACACCTTCCTTCAAACCTTCCATGTATTTCTTCAAATATTCCTTGTTCTTATTTAAATATGCTTCCCTACCATCATTATTAGCTTCAATGGCACATATAAAACTATTTATCTTCGCTTCGATCACATTCTTCAAATCATCCATCCAATTTTTCTTACTATGTGTTTCTATTTTCTTCATTCGAGTCATTGTTTCTCTTTCTTTTAGCATATCGATCTTGAATCTGTTGTATACGTAAAATTTTAGATATTCAAGGTATGAAATTGCGACCTATAGTAGCCCTTTGTGTCCTCTTTGAACTTCGACTAGTCTGATAGAAATTGGATTCGCTGAGAAAGACTTATGCCCAATCTCCCAAGATGACTTGATTATACACTTTTTCATTAGAGAAAACTTGTACGAAGTGCCACATGTCATTTTTTGACCCTCGGACATGAAAATAATACAAGGGAATCTACAATCCATCCTCTTTGTATAACATCTTATTCAATTTAAATCTGATGCTCAGAGAGAATGTTATGATGATTTTCCCAAGGTCACATGTTTGGAATGTAGTTAGGGAGCTTGCAGAAACCCTAAATATCTTGGACCTTATATCCGAAAGTGTAGCGAAAGAAGATCTAAAATTTGGGCCCAAGATTCACCTAGATTTTGGACCAAATGGGTTTTAATTTCAGAGTCTATACCTTTGTAGAAAAATAAATATAGCGAAAATTCCACAATGACCTATTTGAGATGGAATTTTGGAGCTTCCAAAAAATCTAACTTCCTCATATCATAGCTCTGACAATATAGCGATACAAGATCTGAAATTATGACCCAAGGTTCAGAAATATTTTGGCTTAAGTGGGGTTTTGTTTTATCTTCTGCAATTTCGTAAAGAAAACGTTATAGCTAAAATTCCACGATGACTTCTTTGGAGCAACAAAACCCTAGAATCCAAAACTCTAATACCAAATGTTATGAAACCAGCTCACAGAAAGATAGACAAGATAGATCAACGACTTCAAAATCAACCTCTTCGAGGGGAAAAACATTATTTACATTAAACAAATGAACAATTCTTTGATGATACAAATGACAAGACCTCATTTCTATATATACGAGTCTAAGGGGTCCCAATACAATCAAAGCCTACATAACAATAATATTGTAGGGGCACAACAATAATAATAGTGGGCTTCTATGGGGCATAATAATAACAACATGGGAACTATATGAGCACAATAATACAATAAGGGTGTTGCACTAATAACAATAAGGGTTTACACTAGTAGTAAAGGGACCTAACATACCCTGAATGACATTAGAGAAGATTATAAATGCTTTAGAGAGGAAGACTTTCCTTTTCATCGAAAGGAAATCGTAAATTTGTATAAATATGTTTTTGAACTTTTATTCATGTTGAAGGACCTCTTCAAGGAGTAAGGTAATGTGGATTGTGAGATAATCACAATTCGAAAAGGGGCCATTTTGGATGTGCAGTCATGTGATATTCCTTTGGGTAAATAATGGAGAGGTATTACAGATTTTTGTAACTTAACCATTCAAAGGGGACATGCAAAAATTCCACAAGTGTCACCGACAGAGGAAATATCAAGTTCTAGTCCTCCACAACAATAACAGTGATGACCATAGCTATCATCACTAACATAAACGAACCAAAGTTGGTACCACCAGTATCCCAACCAAGGTGATGGGAACTCTTCCACCAGGGCCTCAGAATGAGAGAGAAACACCCAACAGATAATGATAAGATATAAGGATAGGCCTACTACGACCAAATCAAATGGGACCAACCCTACAACTGCCATATTTTTCTGGAAACTTCTAAAGGAAGTTAGTTACAAGAACAATTTCATTATGTAAAAGATTCTTAGTGGTTTCTAAATATCAATAGTGGTTTTTTGGCTAGGGTCTTGAGTCTTGAGTGCCTGTATATAGGCCTCACTTTGATCTAATCAAACAAAGAAATTTCCTCGTGAAGGGGAAAGTTTGACAATTTTTTTCTAGAAGTTGTTGGGGTTTTTGACATTGTTATAAGGATGAATTTTGAAGTATCTCTTGGGCTATCAGTGCTTCTTTTAAATATAATTCTAAAACCCACATTGTAATTTGAGTTTTGTGTCATATTAATACAATTATAGAGATTTTGATGGAAAATCTTGTTGTAAACCTAATGTTTGTATGGAATTGAAATGTGATTATTAATTAAGGAATTTTCATAATGAGTATGATTGTTTTCTTTAATTTTTGTAGAATTTATCAAGATTGTTTAAGAGTATATTTACTATTTTGATAAAATTTTACTTGTATTTTAGATGAAAATATAAAATTAACATTTATGTGTTTTCTTACAGTTGAATTCTTAATTCCTCAGTTAGGCATTTGATTTTAATATTTTTAAAATAATTTTTAATTGATAATTTAAGTTTGTTAAAACATGTTCTCCATTTCCCTGTTGTCACTAAATCCTTTATTTATTTGTTGTAAAAAATAAACATAAGGCACATGAATTCTCTAATTGATAACTATTCTTAATTGCTTAGTTAGGCATTTGATTCTAGTGTTTTTAAGTGTGAATTATTAATTGATCATTTAAATTTGTTAAAATATGTTTTCCATTTCCCTGTTTTCACTAAACCCTTTATTTATTTGATGTCAAGCATAATGCACATGAATTCTCTAATTGAGAACTAGTGGAAATTATGCCCAACAAACCCTTTTGAATTGTTGACTTTTTTCCCTACCTAGTTGCTCACGAGAAATTGAAATTTCAAAAAGAGAGATTGAAAACTTCATTTGAATGGATCAAAATTTTTGGTTATGTTTCTTTATTTTTCGTGACAAAACTATATGAAGGAACTAAACTGCATGAAACTTATATTTGAAATAAACATTCATTCAATAGAGACAGCATTCACAATAAACGGAAAATAATCTTTGACTCAATATGTTGGGCTAGTGTACTATGGATAAGACCATGTGTAAGTTGAGTCACATCTAAACATGGTTGAATGACTTCATGGTAGGATTAAGGAAAGGGGAGGTTGGATCAAAATTTTATATCAGTGATGTCATGAAGGAGTGGAGGATGGATAGAAAAGATTTGGTGTAATCTCGAGATAATAAGCCTTGGGTTCCTTTATCTACAAAATTTGATGATACAATGGAGGAAGTGAAATTAGCCCAAGTAGTTAGGTGGGAGTAACATATCACTGAGTAAAAGGAGATTAAATTTTACTCATGTGAACCACATGATGGAAACCACTTTGAAAACATTCCATGTCAAGTTCTTATAGAAGACCATGTATCATCAATGATCACTCATCCATCAAGGTTTGTGCCCAAAGTTGCAGGGTTTCTGGATTCTCTAGGAGGTTATAGATGGCTCAAGATAGAGGACTATTATATGATAGGAAACATTTTATGCATTTCATTGAAGCTATAGTAGTTGGTGGGGACAACTAAACTTAGTTAAAGAAAGTTAGAGGAACCAAATTGAACATAGAGTCCAAAGAAAAAATTAGTATAGTTACGAGGATGGATGTAAGAGTTAAGAAGATAGTTAGTATATACCTTAAAGTGGAGCACACTCTTGGTTATGTGGGTAACATCTTCGTAGGCAATTACTTTTGGATTTCAATTTTATAAGCTTCAATCTTGGAATCACTAAATTCCTCATTAGGTGCTTTAGTTGGATATTTCCTCATGTCACACTTCCTCTCCAATGGATGGCTATGTTTTGTATTATAATCAAAGGAGGATGAGATGAATGTGATATATAGGAGGTGTTGTTGTTGTAATTTCTCCCTTAACCTCGGGCTATGGAAACCGTGCTTCAACCTAAGGCAAGGTGTGATGATGACCCTGCTAATGTATTAATGTATTATGAATATATTTTAACTATGGAATGATCAAACTCTTTCCAATTTTTGGAACCACATAGGAAAGAATTTAATAGTGGACCCATCTTATAGAGAAATACTTCAAGGATTTTTGTGAACACTGCTATTCCAATGTTGTTGGTAGAGAGTATTGGAGTTGACTATGGAATTTGAGATTCACTCAAAACCTAGACTATGACAATGTACCTATTAGGTGTGTGCATTGTCATTTAGTAAGGAACATGGTGTATGATTGTGAGAAAAGTTTGATTAAGAGAGTTTGAATTAACAATAAGGTGAGAAAGAGCCTATATCAAATCACTTAAACCCTCTATAAACATTATGAGCCGTATAGGTGGAAAAACATGTTGGTGCCACAAACTCTAGTTATTGATAAGACTTCCACAATGGTAAGAGTAGTAATAATATTAGAATTGGAGGTTCCATGCAAAATATAGAAGCATTTCCTCCATCCTCTAGTAAGTATGCAAGTAACATTTCTCCTATTTATACAATCTTGTTCCACTAAGGGTTTGAAATGTGTGATACGTAATAAGATGAGGGTACTAAGGGGTTTAAAGAATAATTGGTATTATAGATATACCCGATGGAAACCCATTGATAAACTAAGTTATTATCACCATCCCCTTTGGGATCCATAAATTTTGTTATCTTGAATTGTGGTGTAGTCAAAAGCACATGTGTTTGGGTTCATAGTCCACCTCATCTAAGGATGTATTTCTTGGAAATTATTATTAATTGAAGTTAAAGGAATCGATAAGAAATGAGGGTGCTAAAATGATAGGAGCATTAGGCCTAAATGGATAAAGAGGAGGGGAAATTAGGTGTTTCTAGGAAAAAAGAACATTTTTCATGCTCAAAATAAAGATGTTGTGAAGGTTCTTCAAGGGAAGATGAAAACCTTGACATTAGCTCTTAGAGATGACCAACCCTCTAACAATGTTAGTAAATGAAAATACTCTCTTTGAATATAAGGGGTTGGGTAAACCTATGAAAATACATGCCATCCATAACCTTAGCTAAAATAGATAATTCTAGTGTTGTGCTAATTTAGGAAACAATGTGCAAGTAGGATATGTTGATGACTAGGGAAGTTGCTATCATGTGGGACTCCTTGTGGGTGGAGACTATCATTTGTTTGGGTTGATTAGTGAGTCAGATGAGGTTGGTGCTTAAAATAACAAGATCTTTCTCTATTCCTTCATGTCTACTCATGTATTTAAGTCACCGTGTTTGTATTTGCAACTATTGATTGTAAATCTTTATGGACCTTTTGAGAAGAACAAGGAGTTATGGGATTTTGTGTTTCCCTCTTCACTCTAAAGATAAGAAAATATGATTATTAGAAGAGATTTGAATTTAATCTTAAGATACTATGATATCAAGGCTGCTAAAGTATGCTCATAGGTACAAGTGGATTACTTGCTTTCACCAATTAAGGACATTCAATATACTGGAGAAACAAACTAAAACCTACCTAGTGAAATAAAAGGCTCATAATGGTAGCGAGTCTTGAAATGGTTGGATTTATTCATAATGATGGAAATGTTACTATTGATAATGGGTAACTATACAGGTTAGCTTGAAACATGAATGTGTTTGGAGCACAACCCTATTTATTTGGATTTCACAAGGCTAGAGGCCAAACCATTGACGTAATTAAAATTAAATCCAAGTTGTTAGAGGAGGAAAAAATTTTAGAGATTGTAAAGGATTTGTGGGTGGCCTATAATCTACAGTTAGCTATTTTAGTAAGAAGGTAGTTAGTGGATTCCCTGGAAAGGGTAAAAAACGTGTCATTGAATGGTCATATTTAAGGTAAAAAAACAAGTACCGCAACATAAAAGAAGTGTCGAATGTGGTGGAGGCCTTGTACAATGAAAAAACAATCGTATTTTTCTCTAATTTGGAGTTAGATAAGATGGAAGAAATAGAAGTTATAGGAAAGGAATCCCTTTGAGAGATGTAGGATGAATGGAAGATCAAGATCAAAGGACTGAGGTTGGAATTCAATGATGAAAATACTAAATACTTTCATAAGTTTTGCAATTATATGGAAAAAAAAAAAAAATCTTTAGGAGTTGAAGGATGATGGTGGATTCTATGTTTGGGGGTTTATGGACCCAGAAGGAGCAAGGGTTCACCACTTTGCCAAGATTTATAGGGAACATGAATTAGCCAATATTTCCTATTTAGTTAATGTATGCTCCCTTTTCCTAATATTAGTATCCAAGGAGGCCAACAAGGAATTCTATGTTAATGTATGGTGAGAAAAATCAGAGGGCATACTTATAACCATTTATAAAGATAAAATTATAAACGTAGATGAGTGAATGATTGAATTTTGTGTTTTATTATTTAAGTTACTAGGTCAAAGCATTCTATTGGTGATTTTAGAGGACACGATAATAGGTTAGGTTCTTGCTACCTTTATAGATTTGAGGCCAATGTTGGATAAGACAAACAAAATTGGGTATTTCAAGCCAATATTATTATGCAACTATGTTTATAATATTATCTTAGTTAGGAAGAAATGGTAGTTGTCCTTAATCATCCTCATGAAGAAATTTGGGCTTGTGATGTTGGTGATTAGATAGAGTAATAACTCCAAACATTATTGATTTTTCATTAACTCAAACATTCATATATATAATATTTTTTTATATTTTGCTTCACCTTCCAAGTTTCAATGTCTCTTCCTATTCTAAATATTCATATTGATTTTATTTTAAATATTTAATAAATACTTATAATTCACCAAAATCCCTAATGACTTGGTCTCTAATATTTCGCCCTTAATCCCTAGGATTTTTATAAGTCCATGAAAAGAAATGGAGAGAAATTATCAATGGTTTAATTTTCTCTCTAAATCTAGTGGTTTCGTAATGACCACCAAATGGCTAGTAGAATATGATTCCCTCTACAAAATGGTACTTTAAAAGATGACCATAGGCTGATGTCTAGTAGAGGCCATAAGTATGCTAGTAAATAGTGGTCTAAACATGCCCATAAACTAATGTCTAGAAAAGGCCTTCAGTCTTATAATTAATGGTGATTTAAGGGATCAAACATTGAACGATATTTATGGACAATGGCTCTAGCTATAGCTTTGAATTGTGTACTCTAGGGAAACAATGTAATGAGAAGATTCAATTGCTTTATTACTCACTAGATATGATGATTAGTATTTTTCTTCTTTCCAAAATTTATTTCCTTTTATCTTCTTCTACAAGATTATGTGTGTCTATTCCTCATGTCAATTTCTACGATTCTAGTCAATGTGAAGATAATGTGTCTTTATTATTTTAATTCCTTCTCCTCTATATGAGTCATTTGATTGATTCTTCCATTTTTAATCAGGGAGAATATCCTCTCGATTGTAATAAGCTATTTTCATCCTTCGAAAATATTTCTCATATTCAACAAATTTTATCACTGGAGAGACAAACGTGATGGAATTGATTTGGCCACTAGGTTGTAGGGATTCAAGATATTGAGTGTATGTCAGGTAGAGTGCCTTGATGAAGGTAATGAAAGAAATTCCTATATTCAATATGGTGGCTTATATTTCATGAAGGGAGAATTTGATATTAGAGGCTAAATTCTTGGGGTTGTGGTCCCTGAATGCTAGGTTGAGGAGATTCACCAATATTTGTAAATATTTTTGTTTTTACTAATCATATAAGTAATTTAATTCAAAGGAAATTTAAGGGAGTAAAGGTAGGAAGTATATCCTAGAAATATTAAAACTAGCTATTTCGATGGAGGTTAATAAGGAGAAAAGTAATATATCCTTTGCACTAAAAAAGTAAGGGGTAGATTTCAAGGGAATTTTTAAAGACTATTTCATTTATATGATGCTCATTTTGGGGAAGGATATAAGTGTTTTATATATAGGATTAAACCAATAAGGTACAAAATGGATGATTAGAGTTATCTCTGAAGGAAGGTGTAAATACAGATTCAACATTGGTGCAACTTTTGATTACCCAAAAAACATATGAACTAACCTTAGTGAAGGAGATGCTAGAAGTCGTTCCAATATATTGTTAATTCATGACTACCATCATAAAAGGAGTGATGTATAAAAGTAGGAGGATATGCGCTAACTTTCTTTTGATTTGAAAGAAAGATAGGATGGTATTCACTAGTGGAGTTGGAAGTCTATTACATAATCCAAGGACGAGGTATGATAATGTCCTGAGAAAATTCACAATTTTGGGATGGCACTTGTTGGAAAATTTATATGGAATAATGTAATGAATAAAAACTTTTGGCATAGATTGATTAGAAAGAGATATTTGGAACTAGATTCTATATTAACCTTGGCACCCAAATAAGACATGGAAGGAAAGGTTAGCACACAAGGAGGCTTTAGTAAACTCTCTTCCATTAGTGGGTTGACACATGGCATGGAAAATGGGGAATATGTCATATATTCAAACTAGAGGTTTATCCAATAGATTTATGTGGACAAAAATAAGATTATATCTTGAATTGGTCAGGTACTTGCAAAATCATCCAATAATATCATTAAAATATTGTGGTGAGCTAACCAAAATAATGTTTTGTGATTATTCACGACAATAGACTTACTTCTCTGGCCTTGAAGAAGATTCAAAAAAATAATTGATCTTCTTATTCAGATGTTGAGAAAGACTCATGTAAGGATTGTAGAAATTTGATAGAGTTATAGCCAATCAAGAAATTTAATCTAAAATCAAGAGACATTGATCTACTCGACTAATTTGCAGAATGAAATTCATAATTTAGAACAATGTGCATAGACATGAAATAAGCAAAAACAAATACACAGTGATTTATCGGGGAACTTAATTAGGAAAGAAACCTCAATCTTATTTGCATTAATAAATGAATTAAGAAACTATTACAATTGCTCGATCCAACGCTAAGCTTAATCCGCAAAATAATAATTGTTCTCCTGCTCAATGCACAAGCTCTCACAAACACTTAGACAAATATTTTCTAACCAAGGCCTCTATTTCATTGCACAAATATTGAGGAAATTAGTCTCTCTTCTTTAGGAATTTCCTCCAAAATTATTGTGTAATTACCAAAGATTGATTGTTGATTGCATGCAACACTTATACACTCAACACTAGATTAATCATCATGTTACACCGCCCTCGAATCTCCACCACAACTGAGAAATTCAAATTATTTGCATACATGAGATATTTCTCGTCGATTTATCAATTAACTAGATGATCTGTGAGTTAGCCTTCTATTCCACTGCACAATTGACCTCCAACTAGTTCTATTAACTATTACAACTAGTTCAACTGAGTACAACTAGAAATAACTAAACTGGATTGATATAAATTAGAAATCACACATGCTTAATTGAGCTGCAAGCCCTCTAACTAGAATTTACTGAGCTAACTAAGTGAAAAGAGCCATGTCACCTCAGTTAACTACGTCGAATTTGTCTGATGATGCGGAAATTTCAATTTTTTTGAATTTGACCAAGGCTAAGCGAATTTGCTCCTTTCTTGCTACACTTCTAAACACTCCCACTTAGCAAGAAATGGATTATCAACAACCCCTATCCTGCACCTATGGTATTTATACTTCCCTCTTAACAAATTCTTTTTCAATATGTCAAATTCTTGTTCCTCAGTCGGAACGTATTATAGAAACATTATCCTCCTATGCACACAATCCTGTAAGTTATGATAACATATATCTATATGCTTTGATGAATTGTGAAATACAAGATTCTCAAAGAGCTTAATGAAACTTTGATTATCACAATAGATCACATTTTGATCCATATCCTAACCAAATAGTCCCACAAGTATCTTTCTCATCCATGTAGCCATGTATCAAAATTTTACTGAGCTGAGAACCACAGACCTATGCTTCCTATTGTATGAAGAAATTGGTGCAGACCCAACACTAAAAATTCACCTAATGTACTCTTTCAGTCAGATGGAATCCCTATCCAATCTTCATGTACGAAGTAATGTGGATTCACTCCCTTTATCTATTTTTGCCATAATCCATTATGTTTAGTGCCTTCGAGGTATCGTAAACATGCTTTACTGCCTTCCAATACAATTTGGCTGGCCTAACCATAACTTGTCTCATCTGGTTGAATTCATAACAAATATCTTGTCATATACTCACAAGATACATTAGTGAACCCATTAGCTACCGATAAATGGTAGTGTCAACCTCTTCACCTAAAGTGGCATTCTCCTTCCTCTAATTGGTTAGTAGAGGTGTCTCCATGGGCTTACAACTATCCATGTGAAATCTTTGCAGTATCTGGGTGGGCTACCTTCCTTGAGACACAAACAACTCCCCATCACCTTTCCATACTTCCATCCCAAGGAGGCAGTGCATGAGACTCATGTCTTTCATCTCAAATTTCCTTGCAAGGTCCTCCTTACAAGATATGATTAGTTGCTCATCACTTTTCAATATTAGATCATCAACATATAAAGCAATGATAGGAAACCTACCTTCTACCAAAATATTATAGAGGTTCACATTTGTATCACTTCGTGTGAAGACCAATCTAATGAGATAACCATCAATCTAAGTGTAGAAAGCTCGGGATGCTAGTTTCAGACCGTACAATGCTCACCTGAGTTTAAACACATGTGAATACCAATAAAATGTCTCAAAACCTTCTCGATGCTCTATGTACACCTCCTCCTCAATATAACCATTTATAAATGTTCTTTTTACATCCATCTGGTGGGTCTTCCACCCTATTTGTGTAGCCAATGAAAGAATCAATCTAATGGATGAATACCTTATTATGGGAGCAATTATTTCCTCATAGTTAATTCCCTCAACTTGAGAGAATCCTTTGGCCACAAATCTTTCCTTATACTTCTCTATGGTTTTTCCTATTTCATGCTTAATTTCTAAGATACATTTCGAACCCAAAACTGATTTTTCTTCTGTTCTTGGGACCACTTCCCAAACATTTTTCTTTATGATCGATTTATATTCTTTCACCATTGCATCAACCCATACTAGTTTATCAACTACTTCCTAAAACAATGGTGGTTCAGTCTCTACAATTTCATTCATTAGAGCCACGTAGCCAATGTACCTCTAAGGTGACCTCCTTGCCTGCATAAATATGAAGGACCTCCCATATTCTCCCTCACATCCTACACCATTCTTTCAGCATCCATGTCTCTTGTTATACTTTCTATGGATGATTCTGCTTGAGTGGATGTCCCTACTATGCCTCCTCTTTGGTCCTCCATTTGTGGCTTCTCAACAACTTCCTGAGGCTTCTCCTTCGGAGCTAAAAGTTCCTCTTTTGGTGGGATCTAAAGCTCCCTATCAAGAGAGTATCTAATTCCTTTTTCCTCATCAAACATTACATCCCTTTGCACAACTATCATTCTGAGGGAAGGTAAGTACACCTGATAATTATGTGGAGTTTCTGTGTAACCCAAAAAAAATTGAACTATGCTGTCAGGTCAAGTTTCTTCCTCAAATATTTGGAGAAATGGTAGTAATTAGAGGCTCCAAATTTTTTTAAATGAGAAATATCTAGCTTTATCCTTGAGAATGCCTTGTCGGGCGTAATCATACTATTATCATTTCTATAACACCCTTCAACATTTCACTACGTTCAAGTTTTGGAACCTATTTCATTGTTGTATCAAGTGCCACCTCAGTTTTAAAGAGTATTCTCATGTTTCTCTATATATTTAAGTGTTCTTGAATGTTATCAAGTGTCTCCACATTGATTAGAACATCTCGAGATGTATTTTATGGTCATAACATATTTTTTGTGGTAAAACAACACTTTTGCACTGCAGACTCACACTCTTCACTCATAATAATTTGGATATGTGTATAAAGTGGTATTTTGATGTATATTAATTTTTGATAAAGCTTTTCTAATATTCATCGATGAGTTGGTATGTGTCACACATGGTTTTAAGACTAGAACTCATCTTTCTCAACTCTTGTCTTATGATCTAGACTTAAGCAAATTTTTATTTCAAACTGAACCCATAATGACCAAGAGCACACAAGCACATTTTGAAGCCTTGATGAGAAACATTTTGTTATTTAAGAGTGCACCCTGTGCCCTACAAGAGAACAAAGTGCACTCCTCAAACCTGATTCCCCTTACTTGTTCTGAATTGCGCCCTCTAAAATGACTAAATCTTCCTTCAGCGCACTCCTTCGAATCAGTGAAGCATGCCTACCTTGAGCACACTAGCACACCTTGAATACTTGAAGTTTAATCCTTCAACTTTCCCCAATGTGCCATGTAGCCTCCTAGACTTCTTGAGTGCACTATCACACTTTGAATGAATGAAGCCCCCACCTTCAGCCTTCAAGAATGTGCCATGTGCACTTCCTGAGGCCTTTTGAGCACATGAGAACACCTTGAAGGCATGAAGACTTAGTCTTTAGTCTTATGGAGTGTGTCTTGTGCCATCCCTCTCTCCCTTGAGTGCACAATGCACTTGGGAAGCCTGATGCCTTCTGCTTTGTCCTTTAGTGATTGTTTTCTTCTTTTGCGTGCATGAGTGAATGTTGAAGCCTTGAAGCCTCTATTATTCATCCTTTTAGCCTTCCAAAGCACAACATTTCTACCTGTAGCCCCTTTGACCCTCTTTCAGTGCCCCAAAAAGGAATGAACAAAACATATGCATGGATCATGATTTAATATGATATTTGTGTTGAAATGTAACAGGTGTTTACCTTCATAATTGTATCATGAATTGATGTAATCTCTGTACTTGTCAGAAGAAAGAAAATGAAAATATATTTTTGTAAAACAAAAAATATTTATTTATAAATGGGTTTTCTTCCCATGGTTATTTCTCCTAGATCAAAGCACCTATTGGGTGCTCTAGGGGTTATGAAGAAAAATTCAAAGAGTGAATGTCATGACGTAAAGTCCATCGAAGGGCTCAGAAAATAAAATTGTTATTTGTATATTAGAAATATTTAGATGCTCCAATAAACCAAGTTGCCCAACAAGTTAGGAATCCAACCTTATGAGGGCTTGAAGGCCTCATGTAAAGGCTATATAAGGATACCGATTCAACCTTCATTAGCTAGACAACGAACTTGTATAAGAAAGAGTTTCGGTTTGTGACTAGAAGGAGGTGTGAAGGTGGAGAAAGGTGTGCAAAGGAGGTAGGTTCTACTGTACATATGTAGTACGTAGGGTCACCTCAGGTTTGAGGTTAAGGAAGTAATACAACTCATTCTTTTGAAGAGCCCTAATTTCATTGTCCTTGGAGAACTTGTGGAGGAAGTTTGGTTGATCCATTGATGGAAGAAAATGTCTAGGGTTTGGTCTTGGAAGCGTCATTTTATTTGACTCTATAAGAAGACGTTTTCATGGGATTTCCACTTCAAGAGGGGTTTTCCCCTAGCTTGAAGACTATTTATGGTGTCTTTCTCTTATGGTTGCTATCTTCATTATTTTGGAATTTATTTCACGATGAAAATTATTAAACTTAATAAATACAGAAAGAAGAACAAAATATCATTGATAAATGTCATGTATGGAAAATGAAATAATAATCTGCCCTAATTCTAAAATTTTCCAACATGTTATCAGAGATAAATCTTGTTATAGTGGGCAGAAAGAAGATCAGTTACTCTAGGACACACTTATGAAGGAAAGAAGATTAATTTCTATGCATTTGGAGGGAGGACCTAAGGCTAATCAAATAGGTCCCTCAAATATTCTTGTTCTGGTAGGTTGATCAAAGTTTTCTTCATATGCATATTAGCCCTTATTTCTATGTCAAGGCCACATACTTCTTAAAGGGACACAAAGGCATATTCTTAAGAAATTGGAATGTCAGTCTCATCAAAAGGCACATCAAATTCCTTTGCGTCAAAATTAGTATTATTAAAGTGACAATATCTCTGAATAGATATTACTTTAAAATATCCAGAGGCCTAATGCATCATCCTTGAGTAGGTTGAGTTCTTTGGAAAAGTAAGAAAGCCTCTAAACATTGATTTAAAGGACTCTCTCGACCATCTGAAGAAGTCAAAATCATAGAGATATCTTTAGATCTGAGGTTCTGATCACTTTCATAAATACTATTCAAGTTAAGAAAATAATTTAAAGGTCTAATCGTAGTATAGGCATTCGTATGATCTAACCCATAATAATTGTAATGAATGGTTGAAACAGTTATGGGATTATTATACTTATTGGAAAACCAAAATCATTGATCACAGTCATCAGTGAACATGGTTTGAGGTACTATATTTCTATATAGGCCTAGACTAAGCTTGAGGACACAATGAATGAAAAATATCAAGCTACAGTAATCCTGGAAGTTTGATCCTATGGATTTTAAGAGTATAGTCTCCAAATATATATATGCTTATTCTTTGAAGCTTGAAACAGAGAAATAAGGAAGCCAACCTAAAGTTGGTCTTAATCAAGATATGTACCTATGCATATTGAAATAAAAAATTGTAATCCAAAATTCTGTGAAAAATCAAGTTTTAATTTTTATAAGGCTATTATCATATCAAGGAACTGAAAATATTCTAATTCCATGCATGAAAGATACCTAGAATAAAGGTCCATCAGGCTTATCATGAAGTATCTTTTTCTACGATGAAGTGTAAGTGTCTCTTTGCTTAACAAATGAGGGTCACATCATTGTTCACAATCTCGAACAATATCCTATGAAGGAGTAAAGCATTGTGTATTATGTAGGGACGAAATTATCATATATATACAAGTTTATCTAGTCATATCAGTTAAAGCTGACGTGTGCGATATTTACACTGAATCAATGCTTGATATTTTTGTTTACTGAATATCATTGTAAAGTTGACATCTGGAATAAAATCCTTAGAAGTGAGGATAAATAGTTGCTCAGAGTTCTATAAGGACTATTGGAAAAGAAGAAAATAAAAGGTACATTGAGCTTGAAGAGATAACAAAGGAGCTTGGAAGGATTGTAGTCATATGTTCCTAGATCTATGGAAACAAAAGGGCATCACTAGATTATCCTGAAAGCAAGAAAAAATATATAAGAGAGCACACTAAAGGATATCCAGAATTGAGGGAATTCATAGCATCCAAATTTGAAGGCCACTATAGGTATGTAACCTTAAGGTATGTAGTGCATATTTTCATAAAGGGTCCAATATGATCTATTGTAGGGTTAATTTATAGTATTATTATAGGGTTTGGTTATCGAAATCATGATCATTGGTAATAATCATACCAGAAATCAAATTGTGTTCTCTCACATAAAACACTTGTTTTGTCCACAATCTAGGGCCTGCAACTATTATGAATAAGGATGGTAAATTGTATGTGAGTTCCATGGTCTAGGGTTGGATATTGAAAGAACCCTAGGAAGTACATTCACTAAGTTTCATGATAACCATATATTTTTAAGTAGACATCATCCTTTTGTTATTTTGCTTGGATGTACTTGTCAATGTATATTACAGGTACATGAGGTACAGAAAGAAGGATGAGAATATCCTTTATTTTTTCAAGCATTATTTAAGGAGGGAGCTTTGAGGACCCTTGGATCCATGAAAACTATAATAGATTCATGGAAAATATATGGATGTCTAGTAAAGAAGAATGAACAGCAACATAAATGAATACTCTTAAACCTAATTATAAAAGTCAACCTCATAGAAAGGAAGTTATTTAGAAAATTCATCATACATCATCATCGTGAGAAAGAAACTTTGGTTGGATGAGGATAATCTAGATCCTCAGTTGGAATCTTCGTTAGAAGGTTCATTTCCTGGAAGAACCAAATGTCTCACTCAGAAATCCACTTTGGATGGAATTCATTATTTGAAACAATGAGGGTATGATGACAAAATAATGCAATATAAGGACAAGAAGTTGTTTAAGTAAGTATAAATGATCAAAGAAGAGAAGAGAGTGCATGAAGGCGTGTTTTACATACTAACTAGATGAAATAAACATAACATTTCGTCATATGGAATATGAGGTGATTGAGAAAAATGAAGGAACTATGATTAGGATCTCCTTGGAAGTAATATGTGAATAAAGAGAAAAGAACATATCGTGAAAGTTGAAACTATGAGTAAGGCGATCAACATCCAATGGCTAGAAGAATTAACTATGATATATCCATGGGAAAGATATGAAGACTTCAATGTAGTTTGGGAATAATTGTAACCCTTTACATTTAATATATTTGAGATGTGTCAATTTATATGTGCAAGATGTTGATGCTACAACAAGAATATGTCATGATGTAGGGCCATCACAAAAGGTAATTTTTTATTTGATGTTCATTTATGATTTTTGAATAATATCTAGATGGGATAATACAGGGATACCGAAAGAGATGTGTGGATGTCATCTACAACTGATACTCATGTAGAAGGATGGAAGATCCTGTAAGATACATGATATACCTATATGAAGAAAAGTCAGATATGGTCTAATGAATCACTCCCTGATGAAATGAAGGATGACATGACTACCCTGACTCAAGAAGAAAAGTAATGGATGGCCGGTGCCCTAACAAGAATTCCCAAAGATGAAAGATCCATAATATTAAATATGAAATTCATGACATAGAACGAAGGACCACAACAAGAATCTAAAAGTCCCATGATCTCCACCAATGAAGAAAGAGCTTCTGCTGGAAATAGGCCCCTTCTTAGGAGGGTGTTAAACGTGATTTTGTCACCATTAGGAAAATGGTCGCTAATCTAGATTGCTCGCTATCTAATAAAATGTTCCAAGAATTCCCCTACAAAGTTGGAAGTAAAAAAATCCCAAAGACTATAAGAATTTTGGATTGCATTGCTCAAAGAATCATCTTAAGAATTTGTCCAATTTCTCTAGCCATTACTTGCACTAGCATAGTTTTGACCATTGTTACCTGTGCAAGTCTACACACTATCTTCAATTGTGAATAGTGCAAATCTCTTAATGATAGTAAAATTAAAAAGTAATTTCTAGAAACCTTGTTGGAGGAATATTTCCCAACTGAAGGTATCAAACCTCTACATACATGGGCCTCACCCCTTTTTTCATGAAGAAAACACCCTCTCTTTATGGGACCCTCCTCCCTCTCTTTATGGATCTCATCCCTTGATAAGAGGTATCAGAGCAGGTCCTTTGGTAGAAGCTTGATCGCTTGAAGGAGATCTGTGGAACAATGGGAAAGAAGCTTAAGAAGAAAGCTCATAAGAAGAAGAAGACATCTCAGAAGAACTATGACAGTGGGAGAATCGATTGGGGATTAGGTATAAGAAGCTCTTCAGATTCAGATTTAGATTCGGAATCATTTCAGAATGAAGATGAACTATCAGGTATGAATTTGCTATCCTCTGATGTTCCAGCTATCTATCGAGTTGGAAAAGATGGAAGTGATAACGAAACAACTGAATGTGCTCTTATGGGTGAGGAAGAAGTATATCAAATAGAAGCAGAATTTAACAGGCTGACAAACAAAATTAGTGAACAAGAAATACTTCTGAACATAAAGAGTGGTGCCCTCAAAGAAGCTGTTACTAGACAAAAGGCTCAACGAGAGTTATTCAAGGAGAAATATCAAAAATTGTAGGTTGAAGCAACATCTCTAAGAAATGAAGTCAATGAAAAGAACACAACCATCAAGAAACTCAAAGATAGATCCAGTTACTATGGAAGTCTTGAAGCCATGATCCTCTCTCTAAAGGAATATCTTGAAGAATCAAAGAAGCAGAATAAATATCTAGTCCAAGATATTGAAAAACAGGGAAACGAAGTTATCAACTTAAAATCTCAGCTAGAATGTGCCTTCAGAATTCGTCAAATGCAACAGGATCTGAATGAAGAACAAGAAAAGGAGATTCTCAAGCTAAAGTATCAGTTGGAAGAAGAAAGGAAAGCTGAAGAAGACATGAAGAAGCAATATCTAGAAAAAGAAGAACAACTTCAGGTTGAGGTAAATATCTTGAAAAGTAAATTAGAAGGAAAGGATAAGCTCTTACGTTTTCAAGATAGTACTAAAGTCTTGGATGATATTCTTAATCAGTCAAAGATCTCCTGCTATCAAAACTGGTCTTGGCTTTCATGAATCTGTTGAAGGTGAATCTAGTTCACAAGGTGAGGCAAGGAACTCTAAAGAGAAATCTAAAATGATCGACAAGGAGATAAGAGAGATGAAAGGTCAATCTCATCATCAACCAAGGAAAGAAATTCTTCAAAGAAAATCTTTTACTCCTCCTATGAATAATGTTGAATGTTATGTATGTCATAACCTTGGACATGTTGCAACCAGATGTAGAAGAAGAAGGGTTCAAGATCATCAAACAAACAGATCATCTCAGTCAAGGTACTTTAATGGATATTGCTTTGCTTGCAATATGTTTGGTCACAAAGCTGCTGATTGCTACAAAAGGAATATGAAACATGTAAGATGTTATGCATGTAACAAGCTTGGACATATAGCAAAGGAATGCAGGAACAAAGCACGGACATCACACCAAAAGGAGAAAACATCATCACACTTGAAGATATGGAAGAAAAAGGAAGTTCAGTCAGAAAGTGGCCGCACAACACATTATACAGACATAACAGAGGGAGCTAGAAGTGTAAAACTTCAATCTCCTACGCAAGCTTGATAAAGGGAAGTTGCATATATACGCGAATTTGTTACTGCACAGTCGCGTATATGATTGTTTGAAGAAAGGCAGTAGGGACAGATTCAAGAAAAGGATCAGTTTTGCACTTATTGATAATGGTTGCATTTTTCTAATGATGTGTGGATATGATGGTTAGAAGTATTTTGGTTCTAACTTGATATTGCTGATGTCTTGATACTTCTTATTAATATGCATGATCAGATCTGACAGATGGCACATGTTTAAGGGGAGCATATGCTCTTAATGCATTGTTGGCATTATGGTTAATAGTCCTTGGTGATGATGCTTATATGGATAAATGATTCATCTTGCTATGATATGGTTATGAGTTGTTCAGATGATTCTTGGGGTTACATAGTTGATATTTAGATTAGATTTGTGGTTGATTCTCTAATGGTGCTTACATGGTGATCTTCATAAGGATAGGGAGAAGTACAAAGCTTGAATTCACATATTCCTTACTTGATGATGAGTCACTCATATGTTGTTGTCATCATATGCATAAAGATCATATATTACAGTTATGATGCAGGATTCCTATTGTTCTTGGCACATATATGGATGAGGATTGTTGGCACATACATGGATGATTATTCAAAGCTGCATTGTTGGAGACATGATGATGATGAGTTCTTACCTATATGATGACAGGTTGTTTCGTACATATGTTGATTGATGCAGATATTCCCAATTGATGATACTTGGTTCATGCAGATCTGGATGGCTATGGTGTTTCTCACATATGATATAATGTGAATGATTCTGTATATACAGAATTCTGTTCGAAAGGATGAGTTGATACGGCCATATCTTGATGATTCATGCACTAATACGAGTTGCTGGTCTAGTTGCTGTTGACAGATACTATGGAGTAGATCATACATTGTCGTTGCTGATGTTTATCATGATCTTATTTAGGTGTTTGGTCTCTATATAAATGTCATGTATATCATTCGATGTAAAGGTCATATCAAGACTCATGATGTAATAGTGTGTCTCTATCTTTTGTAGTCATTTGATGAGATCTCTTCAGGTCATGTAACGGCCTATGTTGGTTTCCCCACTATGCCTGGGATGAATGATGTTATTCTCTTATGTTATCTGTAAACTTTTGGTATATCACCATTGTGATGGGAGATAGATGTATGTATGAGTCTTTGGTGATAGGAAGGTCATTTATGATGTATAGATTCATGTACTTCTTGTAGAACATCTTTTTACAGACCTTGCTTAATAGTGAGGGGGAGCATGAACAAGCATATTTCAGCAGAGCAGAGATTTTAGCATGTTCTCAGAGAAAGCATGGACAGATTGGTGCACCATGGCATATACAAAGGGGGAGCTCATTCAGAGATTTCAACAGGTACTCAGGGGGAGTATGAAAAGCGGAATGCCTTTCTAGGAAAGAGAATATCTTGGTTCGCCCTTTGCCCTTGATGTCAAAGGGGGAGAGTGCTTTGGTATTGTTGCCATCAAGTCCAAAGGGGGAGATTGTTGGCATTATGATGCATGTGTTGTACTTGATAGAAAACAACTCATAGAAGATCAACTCACTTAATCTACGGAAGAGATATCAGATGACAATTCTCAGTATGACAAGTCCAAAGGGGGAGATTGTTGGCATTATGAGACAAGTGTTGTCCTTGATGGAAAATCACACAAATGATAAATTATAGTGCAGCAAATTTATTTGATAAATTATAGTGCAACAAAGTTTATTTCATGTAGAGAAAAGTTCATGCACTTTTATGCAGAGAAAATTTTATTCCATGTAGAGAAAAGTTCACGCACTTTTATGCAGAGAAAAATTTATTCCATGTAGAGAAAAGTTCACGCACTTTTATGTAGAGAAAAGTTTATTCCATGTAGAGAAAAGTTCACGCACTTTTATGCAGAGAAACGTTTATTTCATGTAGAGAAAAGTTCACGCACTTTTATGTAGAGAAGAGTTTATTTCATGTAGAGAAATGTTCACACACTTTTATGCAGAAAAAGTTTATTTCATGTAGAGAAAAGTTTACGCACTTTCATGCAGAGAAAAGTTCCCTTCATGCAAGAGAAAAGTTCATGCACTTTCATGGTTGGTTCATGGTATTAGTCCGATAGTTTTTGATCCTATGGTTTTGGCCCGTGGTATTGCATCCAAAAGTGTTGATCTCACGCACTTTCATGGTTGGTTCATGGTATTAGTCCGATAGTTTTTGATCCTATGGTTTTGGTCCGTGGTATTGCATCCAAAAGTGTTGATCTCACGCACTTTCATGGTTGGTTCATGGTATTAGTCCAATAGTTTTTTTGATCCTATGGTTTTGGACCGTGCTATTGAGAAAGGACTAAGGCTATAAAAGAGGAAGGAGATCATTTGACAAAGCATCATCTGAATTATTGAATATCTAGATCTGGAATACTGTGATTGGGTTATGGTGCAGATCTGGATCTGATCTAAAGAGGGATCTCACCGGTTGATGGAGAACAAGATCTAAGGATAGATCGGGATCAAATGGTTTGAAATGAACTATCTCTATATAGTTGATTATGCTTATTCTAGATCTATATACTGACGCTTGTAATGATCTGAACTAGGTATAACTTAAGTTTGAAATCGCTGCAAGTCATGATTGAATATTTATAGATCTGTACGCAGGTTGGCTTTGGTGAAAGCACGTATGTACGCAGGTTTGGTTCATTGTAGTAGCATATACCATTTGAGCTATGATGTTTAATGTTACAGGTGGTTCAAGTTATTGATGTGTTCTGATGACTGTTTAATGGTGTCAGTATTCTACATATTCAGTTTGATTGATTGTGTTGATGGATGAGATCTAGTAATGGATCTAATGGACTAGATCGGGTTGCTAACACTCATATTATCCTTGTATATGTATTGATCTGGTGATTGGGTGATTCAGAAGATTGATTGATTATGTGCTTCAATGATATTTATGGGTCCAGTATGAAAATTGGATGAAACGTGGCCTTTCAGATTATGTGTTGTGCTTCAGGTGTATCCAGTCTGAAAATGTATGAAACGTGGTACCTGGAGGAGAGAAGATTGTAGGCCGGCACCTACGTACTAGTATCTTAGCTAGTACAAGAGCTAAGGGGGTGGAAGCTACCTTCCAGTAGCAGTTGTAAACTTTGGAGCATTGTAGCAGGTAGCAGCCTGCGTACAAGTAAATGGATCGGCTAGTACAAGAACTATGGGGGTTGTAGCTCTCTGCAGGTAGAAGCCTGCGTACTGGTATAAGACTGCACCAGTACAAAAATATTGTAAAAGGATTTTCTTATTAAGAAGAAGATTGAGATGACTTGCAGCAGGTGGTTTTCTCCCACATTGGGTTTCCACCTTATATCATGGTGTTCATGTGTGTGGCTTATGTGTGATGATTTGTTCTATTTTACTGCACCTGTTTACTGTTAATATGGTTGATAATGTTCTAATGCACTCATTAAGGATCAACTAACTGAATGATAAGAAGTTGTGGAAGTAGCATATATGAATCTGAATATGGAAATGAAAAAGTTTTATTGATGTGATAATACTGATTCACCCCCCCCTCTAAGTATTATTTCCAACATTGTGAATAGTGCAAATCTCTTAATGATAGTAAAATTAAAAAGTAATTTCTAGAAACCTTATTGGAGGAATATTTCCCAACTGAAGGTATCAAACCTCTACATACATGGGCCTCACCCCTTTTTTCATGAAGAAAACACCCTCTCTTTATGGGACCCTCCTCCCTCTCTTTATGGATCTCATCCCTTGATAAGAGGATCTCAAACCTCCTCCTCTTGGCCTATAAATTCAACATAGACCACAGGGTAAAGGAGACACTTTTGAATGTAAACTTGTGTTGTCGTAATAGGGCTGGAAACCTTTTCACCTAAGGGGAGGGTTGAAGACCATTGGGAGGAGGCATACATCATCAAGGCTAAGGTTGTAATGATTCTTCTTGTTCAATATTAATACATGCATTGTTATTTCCTACTTGCACTTGTTCTAATTCTCTATTTAAATCTCCTTGATGCTTTGCATGATTCATAGCTAAATATTGATTTAATCTTGTGATTGATGCTATACTATGATTTCCATTCATGTTATTGTTGGCATTATGAATCAGGTTTGGCACTATGGAACAGGTGTTGTCCTTGATGGCAACTCACTCAAGTGGCAAATCATTGTTCAGGCTCTCAAAATAATAGAAAATGAGATACCCACAGGTGAGCCTAACAAAAGCTGTGGACCCGCAGGTGCCCCGAACAAGAAGTGTGGGAATACCCGCAGGTTCTCCTAACAAAAGGTGCGGATGTCCTTTTCACTCACTTCAATGTAGAGAAGAGTGCACACGTGGAAATTTTTATGATTGATCCATGGTATTTATTCCAACGTGTTTGATCCTATGGTTTTGGTACGTGGTATAGCATCTAAAATATTGAACCCCGGTTTTGTGTCCCTTGTATTGGCTTTCTATGGTTTTGATCCATGGTTTGTGTAAGGGCTTGCCTATGAAAAGGAAAGGAGATCATTTGGCTAAACACTTGTGAATATTGAATATCTTAAGATGAACTAGATCTGAAATACTTGTAATCAGTTGATGAAATAAAATTAAACCTCAGCATGAGAAGACTGATAAATTGAGGGGTCGTGATCTCTTTGGCACATGATCAGATATGTGGATCTGATAGTCTGGGGTACAATTGAGGACTGATAAAGTGTTTATATCCGGAGGTCGGCAGGCGAGATACGACTTAGGTGCGAAGGTGCGCAGACCAGAAGACGGCGCAGGTGCGGAGGTCCGCAGATCAGTAGATGGCATAGTTGTGGAGGTTCGCAGCCCAGTAGACGGCGTAGGTGCGGTGGTCCGCAGCCCAGTAGAAGGCGCAGGTACGGAGGTCCGTAGTCCAGTAGAAGGCGCAGGTGCGGAGGTCCGCAGTCTAGTAGAAGGCACAGGTGTGGAGGTCCGCAGTCCAGTAGAAGGCACATGTGTGGAGGTGCGCAGTCCAGGAGATGGATAAGGTGTGGAGCTGCACAGGCTAGACATAGCAGAAGTGTAGATATTCGCATGTTTATATTGGTGAAGTTGCAGACTTTTCTTCAAATATTTGTTGGTTGCCTTTGTCTATTGCTGCAGAGTTCTGGGTTTATATTACTGGTATTGCTTGTTTGGTTACTACATTATGAGAGGCTATTGGTTGATTCATTAGTTGATTGTAAAAGGAGATTGGTTGATTCACATGTACTTGATGATTATTTGATGTTCATGGATCCAGTCTGAAAAATAATGAAACGTGGTCCCTGAAAGAAAATAAGCAGGGGGTTGTAGCTCCCTTCCAGGAGAGTCTGGAAAACAAGAGAGGGTTGTAGCTCTCTGCAGGTTGCAGCTTGCGTACTGGTAAAGGACTGCACCAGTACAGAATCATTGTAAAAGAATTTTCTAATTGAAAGAAGATAGAGATACATTGCAGTAGGTGGTTTTCACCCACATTGGGTTTCCACCTTATATCTGGTGTTCTTTGGTGTGACTATCTGTTGTTCTTGTTCCTGTTCATTATTATATGGTACTGACATTCAAATTAATGGTCAACATCTGAAGAATAAATTGAATTATAAATCTAGAGGGAATATTGAAAAGAATTTGATAATACTGATTCACCCCCCCTGCTCTCAGTATTATTTCCAACAGTTATGTTTTACCTTTATCTACGTTATGATTTTATGCATTGTTTGTTTCTATTCATGAAAATATTCCTCTGAAGCAACAAGGAAATGATTTTAAAAGCATCGAAAGGACTTAGACATAAGTAGTTACCTACGCAAGTCTCTTAAATTTTTTAAAAAATAAGGTTTTCATTTGTTGGGTCCATAATTTTTTGTTGGTTTACTTTCATGGATATGTTTACATTGTGGAAAAGTCCACTCTATTTTGATTTGATGTTTTGAGTTTCCTTCTTGAGAAATTACTTATCTTTGCAAACTATGGTTCAGGGTTTGATTTGGTGATTTGTTGATTAATCAAAAGAAAGACCAATCATTACTGAGATAACTTGATTTTGTCCTTCTTCTGTCAAAAATTCATATTATGTACTTTGTTTTCATGATTGAAAATAATCATTAGTATTGGTAAAAGATTAGTGGTTTTCAAGGTAGCACTTGCGAATTGGACTTTGTTGTTTTTGTCGAAATGAATATTAGTTATTCCTTTTTATAAGGAAACACAATAGTATGCCTATAGTGATTCGTAATTCATTACACCATGTTGAAATTTTGGCTTGTATCTTTTGAAGGAGGAATTAAATATTTGATTTTGGGTATGCAAGAAGTTGTTAAGATTAAAATTTTGCATTTTCTAGCTTAGATTTTAAGGATATTAGCTTGGGGGGCCAAAAATCATGTATTCTAAATTCTCTTTGATTTGTATTTTGAAAATGATTCATTGATTCTTTCATTGTTGAAAAGTGAATTAAAATTATCTCCTTACTTTAGTTAGGATTCATCGAAGTGAAAAAATTCCATTATTATGTTAAATTGCATTCAGTTTTGAGTCAGGTTTTAACACCATAGGTTTAATATCCATCAACCTGTTGAGTAAACAACAACTTAAAAAGAAACACTAATAAAATAGATTATACTTTTTATATTTCTAGGTCTCATTACACCTACATTAGATCATATTGTAGAGCCTTGGAATAGGAAATTTATTTAACTTTCCAAAGCTACAAACAAACAATAGAATTTTGCGGTAGGGAGTAAATCCATCTATATCATTTTGACTCTAGGAAGCTCCTCTTACAAGGGATTTAAGCACGATATCATATCGGACCCAGCGAAGTGATTGCACCCACTTCATTGGTCACGGTAGTTTGATTCACATGCATTACAAATGGTGTCGAAAGTTTGTTGGGGTCACTGGAAGGATAAACCTCAGATTGACCATGTTGAGAAACCTTCAAGGGGATTGAGCTTTGTTACTCTACCCTTGCCTGTATTTTCGATATGAGATTGTTCCTCGAGGTTAAATTCTTGTATGTGGTAACTTTAGAGACCATTATCTTAGGGAAGTTACCCAATGTGGGAAAACCTTACTGTTTCTCAACAATAACTTCTAACTAGTTACTGTAATATTTCTCCCAACCTACTATTAGTTGAAGAAGTGATTGATCTAATTCCAAGGACAATCAATCCCACTCTTCCATTGGAGAGAGAAACACACATAGCTAAGGTTTATGAACCATTGGTTGGTTGAATTGATTCCATATTTGGCCAATCCCACTCTCCCTTTAGAGAGTGAAGTTAATACCACTCAAGTTATACTTGTTACTTCAGATTCTTCCACACAAGGGGGCATTTCATTAATTTCTACAAAAACCCCTCTAGGTACTGAGATTGTTTCCTTTGATTGGAGTAGAATGACATAGCCTCATATTCCTTATTATGTCCCTTTCCAAATCATTGTCAAGGCTTATGGTAAGAATGTGAATCACACAAATGTAGATGAGGGTGCTTCTATTAGTATTTTATCCTCAACTTCTTGACAAGATTTGGGTTACCCCCAACTTGTGCATGTTACACAAATTTTTTTAGATTTTCACAAAATCTCCATTGAACCTTTTGGGATCCTTCCTAAGTTACCCATTAACTTGGAAGGTAAAATTGTATGCATTGATTTTATGGTAATCCAAGGCCCCTTTGATTTCAACTTTCTCCTTGGGTGATACTATCTCTAGACCATGAAAGTTTTTTTGTCCACACTCTTTCGAGTGATGTCCTTCCCTCAAAATGGAACCATTGTGACCATTGACCAGATTTCATTCATTGGTCTTGATTCGACTACCAACCATCTGAATTCCATGAATGTTCCTTATATGAAAGTGGTATCTACCCCACCATAGGTTAATTATGTGGCAAATTGTCCCATGTTTTTAGTTATCGATGCAAGTGAGACTCTCACTATTTTCCCAACTTATTTTTCCTTAGAACTAGTAATTGTCATGGTGAACACTTAAATGGGGACATTTGAACCCGATTTTATTATCCCTACTGATTCCCTTGACATGTGTTCCTTCTAGAGAACTATTCTTCCATCTAATGAAGACCTCTTGGAAGCCATGATCAAGGTGTGTCCCTTGACATGTATTCTTTCTACTTGGAAGCCATAATCAAGGTTCCATCAGGATAGTACTTTTACTGTGTACTCTTTACAAAATGAAACAATTCCCTATGAGGATGGTTATTTTACTATGTCAACCTCGTTAAAAAATGAAACATGTCCTTATGAGGATGGTTCTTTTACTATGTAAACCTAGTTAAAGAATGAAATAGGTCCTTATGAGAATATTTCCATTTCTTGTGTCATGCTCATTAAAATATGAACAAGGTTCCATGAGCATAATTATTTTCTTACATCGATCTTGTTAAAAAATGAAACAAATCTTCCCCTAATTGAGCCGACTCTTTCATATGATCTCATGAATGAACCTTCATTTCATCCACCTATTAGTAACTAGTAGTCTACCTAGGGAGATGAAACGAATATTCGGGGTCATGTACCTCTAGAGTTTATGCTTGGTGGGCATTAAAACTTATCTCAAGCACAATTTCTTCTCTGTTTCAATCTTGTTTAAAAATGAAACCACTGTCAAGCATAGTTTTTCTTTGTTTCAAGCTTATATAAAAATGAAAAATATTTAGAGTCCATTTTGGCTATTATTTTAAGGACTCGTTAAACTCATGAAAATACCAAGCCTATTTTTCTATATTTTTATTCTCGTAAAATGTACATGAAAATGTCGAGTTCTTTCTGTCTTTTCTTGCTCTTTAATTAAATTGAAATTCAGAGATATGAGTATACTTTTATCACTTTCTTGGGATCCTTAAACTTATGAAAAGGAGAAGCCATGGAGTTATCTTTAAGCTCTTTTATGACTCCTGAAATATGAAAATATTGTTGAGTATGCTCGTTTATTTCGAACTTCTTAAAGTAAACGAAAAACGTCTACTTGATATATGTTTACTTCTTTTACGGATCATGTAGACTATTTACAAAAAAGATATACTTTGAATAATCAAGTTCAAAAGAGTTCTCTCTTGCATTATTTTACCATTTTCTAGGCTTGAGAGACTAAAATTACGGAAAAGGACACTATGGAGTTTACTTATGTTTTTCTCCCAACTCCCTAAAAATGAAAAACACTAGGCTTTAATTTATTTGAGCTCATTAAAACTTTACGTTGAAAGAACTGAATGAGTTTTCTTTTAGTGTCTTTTTCATACTCTTTAAATGTGAAAATGACATCAAGACACCCATTTGCTGGAATCGTAAAATGTAAACAGTGTAGGACTCATCAAGCATGATGAGACTGAACCAATACTTCCTAGGCTTCATTAAAAATACGCTAAAGGACTCATCAAAAGGATGAGCTTATAGGAAAAGCATATGTTATCCTCCTCAAGCTTGTGTAGAAATAAAGAGGTACTTGCTAGTAATGGTGAGGGAAAATTGGAAAGAAACATTTGTTTTTATAATGTAAGAAGGCAATATGTCGCACTTGAATATGACACTCTGTCACTTTCAAGTCTAGTTTGGGAAATCTATTTGTCTCTTTGCTAATCATACCTCATTGAAAGTCTTCAGTTTGGTTTTGGGTTTTATTTTGAGTCAAATGCTGCCAAGTCAAAATGTTGTGTCACCAATATGTCCAATAGAAGTCCAACCTCAGTCAAAATTACCTTGCAATTTACAGCCTTCGATTGTGTCAGCCATCCCTGAGTCAGTCCTAAATTAGTCCAAATTTGTTCATTAAAACTTGACATGAGTTTCATGTCATAGGCCCTCCTACGATTGGTCACTTCCTATCGACTTCGGCTCATTATCTAGGAAGTTGGTCTAGAAACCTCCTTTGGTACCTTGAAGACTTCATGCCTTAATGACAGGTTTATCACCTTCACTGATAGGTTCTCATTGTTTACATTTAGTCGAATGATTCTATTCGTGTTTTACTTTAATACATTCAATCACACTTCATAGATTTTACTAGGGTACCTTGAGAACCACTCTCATTATTGGTGGTTTCTCTCGCACGTGTCATTGGTTCATATCATTGACTGGTAATAAGGTAGTTTCTACCATGTTCAACTTCAATATATTCACTCGCATGGTTATATTTGTACTATGAATCAATGGAGATGAAGACCAATACCCTAGATCTAGTATCATCCATCCAGGTTTCATGGAGTTTCAAGATATTCATGATTGTAAAGATAAATCCATATTTCATGGTTGCGTCCATACTATGTCTACTATTGACATGGACCTCTGTATATTTCCATACTGATTCTTTGAGATACTTCTACTCTAAGTATGGGAATGCCTACCTATGTGATATTTATATGAAAATATTGTATCGTTATCCTTGATTATTTGTTTCAAGTCTCGAACCGATTGGCCTCTAATCCGAACTTTGTCATGATAAAGTGCTTGATGCCTCAAACATATTTTATGAATTTTCACTGTAGGGGGGAATCTATTACACACCATTTTTTCACCATTAGGAAAATGACAACCAATATGGATCTCTCACTATAAATGTTCCAAGTATTCCCTTAAAAAATTGGATGTAAACAACCCTAAAGATTATAATAATTCCAAATTTCATTTCTTGAAAACCTATTTTTAAGAAATTGCATAGTTTCTGTAGCCATTAGCTGTGCAAGAGAAATTTTGACCATTGTGACCTGCACAATTCTATGCACTGTCTTCCACTATGAACTACGTAAATTTGTTAACGAGAGTACAAATAAAAAGTAATTTATAGAAGCCTTATTGGAGGAATATTTCCCAACTAAGGGCATCCAATCTCTACATACTTGGGCCTCACCCGTTTGTTCATAGAGAAAACTCCCTTTCTTAGTGGAACCCTCATCCCTCTCTTTATTGATCTCATCCCTTGAGAAGAGGATCTCAAAACAACCTCCTTTTGGCATATAAATTCAACACAAACCAGAGGGTAAAGGAGATACATCTAAATCTAAACTTATGTTATCATAATAGGGCTGTAAATCTTGTCACATAAGGGGTGGATTAGATACCAGTGGGAGGAGCCATACATCATCAAGGCCAAGGTTGTAATTCTTCTTCTTGTCCAATATTAATACAAGCACTATTCTTTCTTAATTTCACTTGTTCTAATTATCTTTGCAAAGCTCCTTGGTCCTTTTCATGATTCATAACTAAATATTGGTTTAATCTTATGATTGATTCTATATTGTGATTTTCATTCATGTTATCTTTTAACTTTATTTACGTTATGATTTTATGCCTTGTTTGTTTTTGTTAAGGAATACCTTCCTTTGAAGCAACGGGGAAAGGATTTTGAAAGCACCTGAAGGACTTCCACAACCATTTTGTAGAGAAGGTAGGAGGCTCTTACATACATTACACTTCATTCATATGTTATGAATTAAGGAAAGGTATCAGCCACTTTTCTATTTGTTACTAGATCTCTTTATGAATCTAGGGAGATCACTCTTGTCTGCAAGAGCAAGTTTCTAATTATGAAGAAACTTAGAAGAATGTCCCTAAGTGAAGAGCTAGCTTGGTCAAGTCACTGATAAAGAGGGAGGTTAGATACATTTCTTTTATAGGAATGGGTACATTCCTTCATGAGAATGGGCATATCCTCCCTAGTTGAGAGGGAGAGATAGAAACATCATTCTTGTCTTCACTTGGGAAGAAAAGAATACATCATTGGGTAAGCATCTGGCATCCGATAGTCTTTGAGGATTTAGTAGGGAATTCAAGATAAAAGTAGTTGTAGAGGACCAATATTCTTTGAGGACTCATAATAAAAAATAAGAATATTCGTATAAGGATATACCGTTTGAACACCCAGGTGGGGTATGCTCATGGAGAGACAATGATGAACGTGTCTGTAAATCATTGGTCGCACCAGCATTGTCCTCTGATCTTATGGAGAGACAAAGATATTACTCAAGGCCTTTCTATGTGAAAATGTTGGATGATATGATGTTATACATATGGGTTACCAATCTGAATCTTCTTATAAGAACTTTTCAATCTAATTATTTTTCCTTCTACCTGTGGTTAATTATGAATACCTACCTAGTTAAGAGGGAGAGTTGAAGTCTAACTACTGTTAGTTTTCATAATTGTATCATGACTTGATGTAATATTTGTAATTGTCAAAAGAAAGAAAATTAAAATATGTTTTTGTAAAAGAAAAATTATTTATTTATAAATGGTTTTCCTGCCCATAGTTATTTGTCCTCGGTAAAAGCACCCATTAAGTTCTCTAGGGGTTATGAAGATAAATTAAAAGAGTCAAGTTCATGATGTAAATTCCCTTGGAAGGCTCATGCATCAAGAAAATAAAATCGTTATTTTGTATATTAGAAATATTTAGATGCTCTGATAAATCAAGTCCTCTAGCAAGTTAAGAAGTCAAATTTATCAGGGCTTGAAGTCCTCATGTTAAGGCTATATAACGATACCAGTTCGAGCTTCATTAGCTAGACAAGAAACTTGTATAATAAATAGTTTGGGTCTGCGTATATAAGGAGGTGTCAAGGTGGAAATTTGTTATGAAGGAGGTAGCTTCTACTCTACATATGTACTACCTAGGGTTACCTTAGGTTTGATTTTAAGGAAGTACTACAACACATTCTTTTAAAATACCCAAATTTCGTTGTCCTTGGATAAATTATTGAGGAAGTTTGGTTGATTGATTAATGGAAGGAATGGTCTATGGTTTAGTCTTGGAAGTGTCACTTGATTTGATTCTATAAGAATAATTTCTCATGGGTTGTCCCCTTGTGGAGCAATTTTTCCCTAACTTGGATCCTATTTCTGATGTCTCTCTCCTATCATTGTGATGTGCATTGTTTTTGAATTTATTTGATGATGAGCATAAAGATAATAAATTAAGAAACCAGAACTAAATATCACATATACATTTCATGTATGGAAATCGAAATAATAAGCTACCCTAATTATGAAATTTTCCAAGAATTTTCAGGGTGATAGTTTCTTGTCATGAGTGGGTGCAAGTACAGGTATTCCAAAAACACCAAAACAAGCACACATGAGTAATATCGTTCAAGGAGAAAAAGAAAAGGAAGCCTGCAAAGAAATAAGAACACACTTAAATATTCATGATCAGAACACTTGGAAGACTCCAAGATTGAAGACCCTTTGGAGGGTGAAAGCACCATGATCAGAATAACAATAAAGAATGAAGAGACAACTTTCAATGTCACCCCTGAAGAAATTTATCAATCATAATTGGCCCGAGTCATAAAAAAAGTGACATGTCAAGCCTGATCACATGATGATGTGGAAGTCACGATGTATTATTGTAATCATTGTAAAATAAAAATAAGTGGAAATCAAAGAGACTTGTATGAACTAAAAAGTCATGGAAGTCCAAAAGACATGAAATATCAAAAGTTGTATGTAATTCGAAAAGCCATTTGAAATTTCAACAGTTATAGAAGTCCAACGGTCACAAGAAGTTATAAAGTCAAGAGTCATGAGGATGTGAAAGATCATTCCTCAAGTTATAAATAGATCCTCGTTTCTCATGTAAAGGACTTTTAACCTTGGCTTCTCCTGCAAGGAATTAGAGAGGCAGAGTTTGTACTTATGGGGAGAAATTAGTGGCTCTAATGCTCTGCTATTGGAGCTAGTGGTTATTTATTGCATTTATGTATCTTGGGACTTTTGCATAATATTTATGCCTTCAAGGATAACACATTTTCACACATGTACTGTGAATGTTTCTAAGACTATTTTTAGAATTTTTATGGTTGATGTTTGTTTACATTAGTACTAGATTGTTGAGCCATTTTGGTTACTCTAATGCTCCTTGCTGGAAATATGTTTTTATGTTTATAATGATCGTCACATCCTTGTGAAATATTTCGCTTGATGTTAGATGGACCTTTCCCTTTCACATGTGTATCAATTAGGGTAGTACTATTACTTCTCTATTAGAGGCTCACGTAATGTGCCCACGCAATAGAAGAACCTTGATAGATCGACAATAGAACAATCACAAGGAATACTAGCTTTCTAATTCAAAAGGACAATTCTGTTGGATGTAGGAATTGCACTTAAGAAAACGCCTCAACACTTAATTGTCAAACAAGGGGTTTCGTAAACTTAGAGATGAAGCACAGGCAATGCCGGAAGTGGTAAGAACTTTTCGTATTCCTAATCCTACTTCCCAAATCAAATGTTACAGAATCAGATAGAAAACAATCTTAAAGACAATCGACACCAAAGAAATTATAGTGTTGGAATGTAAAAGAATATTTTTTGAGGAAATCAAGTAAAGGAACTTTCACACAAATGGAAGCAATATTAAATGCTGAAACGAAATACTATGTTTATCTTCAATATAGATGGCTAATAGTTTAACAAGTGGGCCCTTGCAAAGATGTATTTCACAATTGATCTTCCTTCTACACCAAGTAACATGTTCTTGTACTATTGTAATCTGCTTGCACTAGTGCAGGTACAATACTTACGTGAAAATGTATATTTTACCTTCTTTACTGAAGACTTATGTCTTTATGGAGGTTCTCTAAGCCTCAAGGCTTAGAGCACACTATTCCTGTGACAAGAGACTAGCTCTTGCACCGAGACAGAGCTTCCTTCACCAAAGTTTCGAATTTACTCTCAAAAGAATTAAAAGACGTGTTGAAAAGAATTGCAATTGCAAGCTAGATCCTAAGATAAATTACATGTGAAAAAGAATGCTTTAATTAACTGAAATTTGCAATGAAATTAAAGTTCATAAAGCAAAAGCAATTTGGAATAATGAAGAAGAAATCAAAGTATTTTGCATGCATCAAATAACTTTCGGCAATTCACTTATAACATTTATGTCCCTTTTTCTTAAGTCATAAAATACAAGTATAAATTATGGACTTTGTAATAACGTTCTTCCATAATTCATGTAAAAATTCGTATATCCTTCAGAAGTATAACTCTTAACATCGAGAAAGATTACTTGAATTCACAATACATTTGCGTGTAGGAATAAATGAAATTATTAGCAGGAAAAGGAATGTAATACTTGTTGTAAAGTAATTGAATAAATTGGAGTGCAAGAAACTAGATGCACTGATACAGGAATAATCTTCCTACATGATGTGAGCGGAAAAAAATTAAGACAAAAATTGCAGGAAGGAAATTGTAAGAAATAATTTGAAGGAAAGAAATTGCAAGAAAGAAATAAACTTAATTAAACTTCCAAACTACGTATCCGTTCATGCTTGACTATGAAATTAATTTAACTCAGAACTTCTGAAATAAACATAGGAGAAATCCAAGCCACACAATTGAAAATGAATATATTCACACAAACTTTTTAAATGGTGAAAGAACAAGGGAAAACAAGTTGGGTTGGCTGGGCCCTAGTCAACCAACTCGTTTCCTATTTAGGAAACAAAACGGTTCAGCACTTAATCATGCATGAAATAAAAAATTAAACATGGCGTGAAGAAAACATGATGCATTCCTTGTATTAACTTAATCAACAAATATACATGATAGTGTGAGTCTAGCCCAGAACCGAGGGTGATACAAAATTACAAAGTAAATAAAATTACAGCTCAGAGATCTCTAGCTTGTCTCTACCTACGGTCTACATTATATATAGTCTCTTAACCTTAGCCATATTATGATAATTATAGTCATTTCTTATTCAAGCCCTTCGAACGAATATACTAACAAACGAACCAACTGAAGGTTATAATAAAGCACAAACTTTTCTAGCCTTAGAATGTATTCTTGGAAAGTATCGCTGACTATACGCTACCAATGTCCATCCTCAGATAGTCTGCAACCGAATTAGGAGTCATGCATCAAAACGCCCACTCGGAATATCATGGAGATCACTGAGCAACATCGTTAGCGGTGCATGAATCTACCTTCACTGATCATGCTAAGTAATGATTAACACTTAGTTCTTCAATTACTTTTAGGAAAGTTAAACATAAGTTACAAGAGATTGTAAAAGGTATGAAATCTATGTAAAGTAATTAATAAAGCACTCAATAAATCTTAATTATGAAATAGGAAGTATATGTATGAATAGATGATTATCTTGGACTAGTGCAGGAATGAGAGGGTTAAATAGAGATCAAATAGAGGCTAAGGCTTATGGGAATAGGGTAAAAATAGAGCAATTTGGGACACCAACAAATTCTGCTTCTCTCTTGTGCTGAAAGCTAAATCTAAGGCATATATTTAAGTAAACGATAGTCGGGTCATATTCTAGATAGGAATCCTAGACTAAACAGTGTGAGGTTTAGTTGGGACATTATATCAGGGAGATTCCCTGTATGTTTGAAGTATCAGCCACCATCAACACATATGAAGAATCCGTTAAGGACTCCAATTATACAAGTAGACTATTGTGTTAAATTCCTTTTCCCACAAATGTAGTGACAAGTCTTTCTCATGTAGCATAGATCACGTAGATCCCACAATGCTTTAGCTCTTTCTCTCAGCTATTACATTCTTTTGTGGGTTGTGGGGAGTTTTTGGTTCTCTATGAATTCCTTCTTTGGCATAAAAGTCCTTAAAGTCATTCGAAACATAGTCACCTCCATTGTCACTCCTGAGAGATTTGATATTCTTTGTGGTCTCTTTCTCAACTATGCCTTCAAATTTACAAATTTTGAGAATGTCTCATCCTTATTCCGCCTGAAGAAGATCCAACACTTTCTTGAGAAATAATCAATAAAAATAACATAGTATTTATGTCTAGAAGTGGAGGTTGTCAAGAAGGGTCCACAAACATTAGAGGCTAGCCAAGGGGGCAATAACAATATGCTTGTATAGATCTTCCACCTTTTGCAACATTCATACCAATCACTCCAAGCTCATCCCAAACTTGTGTAAATATGGTGATATATTGCAGAATAGTTTCATTTTTATGCAACTTAATGTTTTAAAGTTTGTCTTTTAGGGCCAATTTTCTATGGTCACTACTATTTTCAAATAGCTCAGTGAGTGTCTTCCACATGGAAAATGGTGTCTGTTTACAATGGATATTTGAGATAGTGTGGTCTCTCACTCCCTCCATGATTATTCTCCTCGCCTTTATTACATATTTCTACTGTTGGTGCTTGTTTTTGGCATCGACTGATCCTAGTTTTGGAATGTTTGTCTTAACATAATCCAGTAAACCATTTTCATTAAGCAGTGCCTCGATTGGATTTCTTCAAGGAAATGAAATTCGATCTTTTTTCTAAGTCATACCCTAATCTCAGTTCATTGAAGGTTATTCTCCCAACTCTAAGGAAATCCTTCTACACTAAAGCTGAAAATTTGAACCTCCTGAGGAAACACTTCAAAATTATTTCTTTAATGTGAATCATCCTCTGATACCATGTAGAAATTCGATACAGTTGAAACTCCTCAAGAAATTTAATATAAAATCGAGAGACATAATTCTACTCTACTAATTTGCGGAATGAAATTCAAAATTTAGAACAACATGCATAGACATGCAATAATAAGAAACACAAATACATAGTGATTTCTAGGGGATCCTAACGAGGAAAAAAATCTCAAGAGTTTTTTCATTAATCAATGAATCGAGAAACTATTACAGATGCTACCTCTAGCTCTGAGCTCAACTTGCAAAAGAATAATTATTCTCCTACTCAATGAACACGATCTAGCCAACTGTTAGCCAAATATTTTCTCCCCAAGGCCCCTATTCCCTTGGAGAAATCTTGAGGAAGTTAGCCCCTATTTTTTATGAATATCTTGAAGAATTATTTTAGAATTCCCAAGGATTGATCACTAATTGCATGCAACACCTGTACACTCAACTCTAGTTTACAACTCATGTTACACTGCCTTGGAATCTCCATGACAACTGAGAAATTTGAATTCCTTTCATGCGTGAGCTATTTTTGGTTGATTGATTAGTTAACTCGATGATCTCGAAGTTAAACTATTGTCACACTATACAACTGAATTCCAACTAGTTCTATTAAGTGTTAGAACTAGTTTAACTAAGTACAACTTGAAATAACTGAACTGTATTGCTATAAATTCACAATCACACATGCTCTGATCTTGTGGAGAGATAGAGTTGTTAGTGAAAACCTTGCTATGTGAAAATGTTGGATGATATGATGCTATACATACGAGTTACCAATATGACCCTTCTTATAAGAAATTTTCAATGGAAGTATTTTCCTTATACCCGTGGTTAATTGTGAATACCTGATGCAGGATCATTTGGACTTGGCCAACAATGTGAAATTTTGTTCAGATGTTGTGGCTAAACAAGTTGAATTTCACTGACCTAAGTGGTCAAAAGTCAGTTTTTACAGAGAGGTTTGGATCTCTCAATAAATGAGTTGTATTTCATTATTGTAATAAGTACAAATTGTCTTATTTTAGATCCAAAGATAAGTTGTTAGCATAGGTGGGTGATAGAGCTTGAAAATAGAGATTGATTGTTAGAATGTTTCAAATTAGAGATTGAGTTGTTAGGCAGGATTGGATTGATAAAAAGAAGAGAAATGTAATGTAGAGGGATTGGAAAAGAGGAAGAAGGATTGAGGGAGCGAGATTCGGGTGATAGAGTGAGGACTTCCATATTGAACAGAGGTCTTTCAGATCGTTGTAATCGAGCCGAAGGGTGAGACTCTGTAACCATTTTTATAATGAATAATTGATGTCGTGTGTATGTTTATATGTTGATTCTATGTGAAATTTCATTTTGGCCTTTGTTTATTTGTATTCGTGACAGAGTTGAATATTTCTCTATTTTCATGCTTACGATATAAAACACAGTGTTAACAAAAATCGCAGTTCTTTAGTGTGATTAACATTGTTGATGTCTGCTTAAATCCCAACCGTTGGATCACCCATATTGCATTGCAAAATTTGTTTACAAGGGGCAGACCTCAGGCCTTCAATAATTGTGATTTGAGATCACTGTAATATCGCATCACAGTAAAACATTGGTGTATGGTCAGAGCACAGGCTTTAAGAAGTTGCGAAGTGTAATCACTGAAGCATTGCATCGCAGAAAGCTTGAGCATGTTATCAGAACCCTGGCCTTAGAGACAGTGTGATATGTGATTGCGATACATAGCATCACAATATTTCATTACAAAGGAAATGGGCCTTGAGCATTGGAAACTTGTGATAGCAATATAACGTGGACCATTGGATCATTGTGTTGCAATCTATGGTGTACCACCAAGCGATCTCTATTAAAAAGGGGAAATACCAGTGTTCGGGCTTTTACAAAGGAAATTCGATCAAAGTAGCAAAAGGTTGGACTGTAAAGGAGATAGAAACACGGGGCTGATTGTTGAGACTTCTTTGAAACAATTGATTCCTACGTCATTTGTGGTATCAGAGCATAGAGAGATTAAAGTTGATTGCAGTAAACATGCCACCAAGGAGAGGAGCTGGCATTGGTTGAGGAAGACCGGAAGCAAATGCAGTTCTGCTGGAGGAGATCTGAAGTCTGCATATGAGGATGGAAAAAATTGAGACTTCTTAGAGAAGAACACCTAATGAAGGGGATGACAGTGCTAAAGAAGAATCTTCTGAGGAAGAATAATAGGAGGAAAATTAAACTACTAGAGTTATTAATATGCTGGCAAAAGTAGGAGAAATCAAAGTTGGAAATTCCTACGTATGTAGGTTGTCTCAATGCAGAAGAGCTAATGGATTGGATCAGGTCATTAGACAAATATTTTGACTATGAAGAGGAAGCTGACGACAAGAAGAAGGTGAAAATTGTAGCTACTAGATTAAAGGGTCATGCAACTATTTGGTGGGATGAGCTACAGACATCCAGTACAAGGAAAAGAAAGTCCAAGATCAACAAATGGGACAAAATGGTAAGTAATATGAAAGCCAAATTCATGCGTAAATATTATCGGTTAAATCTTTTTAAATAGTTGCAAAATTTAAGGAAAAATGGAATGTCTGTTAAAGAATACACAAAATAGTTTTATAGATTGATTATTAGAGTAGGACATGGAGAATATGACATGAAGAAGGTAGCTAAATATATCAATGGCTTATGATATGACATACAAGACGAGATCAACTTGTTAAATATGAAGACTATTGAGGATGCCTATCAAGAAAGTTTGAAGGCAGAGGAGAAGATGTTGAGAAAACAGAATCAGAGGAATAGAGGAAGAAGCTCAGTAAGAGGTAGAGGAACTACCAGACCAAGGGGACAACAACATCAGCATGAAGCAGGCAGTTCAAGTAGAAGACCACCACAGAGAGGGGATTTTAATAGAGGAATATTTGCGCCCAGAGAAAGAGGTCGAGGAAGAGATATTCTGTTCTACACGTGGAGAATGGGGACATGTGTCGTGGAACTATCCTCATAATAAACCAACAAGTTAGAGGAATGTGAATGTGGCTGAGGAAAAGATAGAAACACCTCAACTTATGCAAAAAGGAAGAACCCCTTGAAGTAGGAGAATCCCTGATGTTGAGAAGGACATTTCTTAAGATAAGGAAAGAGATTGAAGAACCAGTGCAGAGGAAGAATTTATTCATAACTACTTGTAAATCAAAAGGTAAGTGTTGTAAAATAATAATTGACAGTGGAAGCACTGATAACCTTGTTTCTACAGAGATGGTGGATAAGCTCAGATTAGTGAAGATAGTATACCCTACTCCTTACAAAGTGTCGTGGTTGTAGAAAGGACATCAGATTATTGTGACAGAACAATGCAAGGTTGAAATATAGATTGGTATGTATAAGGATGTAATATTGTGTGATGTAATGCCAACGGATGTGTGCCATGTATTGCTGGGAAGACCGTGGCAGTTTGATCAGAAAGCTATTCATGATGGGAGGAAAAACACTTATACTCTAGAGAAGGATGGAAATAAACATATATTGTTGCCATTGAAGGATGACACTGACAAAGGAGCACTTGGAAATAGTGTTATGCTGATGAGTGGAAAGGAGCTGTTGCAAGAGGTTAGAAAAGGTCAAGAAATGAATTTTGATCTCGTATGGAGACCGAAGGTAACTTTAACTTCCACAAACATAGATGATTTAACTGAAGAAACCAAAACTTTGTTCAATGATTTCTTTGATATTATTGTGGATGAGTTGCAAATGCATTGCCACCGATCAGGAGTATTAGTCATCATATTGATCTAATACCATAAGCGAGTTTGACAAATAAAGCAGCGTACATATTAACTCCTCTAAAGAATGCAGAAGTTGGAAGACAAGTGTAAGAATTCATGGATAAGGGACTAATTAGAGAGATTCTTAGTCTATGTGTTGTACCAACAGTACTCAGTCCAAAGAAAGGAGGTGAATGGTGTATGTGCATAGATTCGAGAGCCATAAACAAGATCACAATTAGGTATAGATTTCCCTTGCTGTGCATGGATGATTTAATGGGTTGTTTGAGTGGATCAAAGTATTTTACTAAAATATATCTGAAGAGTGGATATCATCAAATAAGAATTAGAGAAGGAGTTGAGTGGAAGATTGCATTTAAAACAAACAGTGGGTTGTATGAGTGGTTAGTGATGCCTTTTGGAGTCACTAATTCTCATAGCACATTCATGAGATTGATGAATGAAGTCTTGAAGGAATATGCAAGCAAGCTTGTGATTGTTTATCTTGATGATATTCTGGTTTTTCGTAAAAGTAAGGAAGAACATATAGATCATCTTAAATTGGTTTTAAGAACTCTGCAGAAAGAGAAACTATTGATAAATCTGAAGAAATGTAGTTTCATGAAGGAAGAATTAATTTACTTGGGATTTTTAGTTTCTAAATAGCGATTGAAAATGGATCCAGAAAAGGTACAAGAAATTTTGACCTAGCCTATTCCCAGAAATATATTTGAGGTAAGAAGCTTCCATGGTCTTGCAAGTTTTTACAGAAATTTTATCAGAGGTTTGAGTCATATTTGTGCACCAATTCTTGAAACAATTAAGGAGACTAATCAGTCGTTCGAGTGGATAGAAGCAGCAAACAGTAATTTTAAATTTCTGAAGAGGAAAATCACAGAGGAACCAATTTTAGCTTTACCTCATATTGAAAAGGTATTTCAAGTCGAAACAGATGGTAGTGGATTTGCAATTGGCGTAGTTCTGAGTCAGGAACAAAGACCGATAACGTACTTCAGTGAGAAATTGAATGAAGCGAAGAAGAAGTATTCTTCTTACGATAAAGAGTTTTATGCTATTGTGCAAGCCTTGAAAAAATGGAGACATTATTTGCTACCAAAGGAATTCATATTGTATTTAGACAATCATGCATTACAGTTCATAAATAACCAGCCGAAATTGAACTAGAAACATGCCAAGTGGATATAATTTTTGTAGACAATTACTTTTATGATAAAGCACACAAGTGTTAAGTTGAAGAAATTCACTGATGCATTGAGCAAGGTAAGTTTTATTGTGCAATAATTCCAAGTTGGTGTTGTAGGATTTGAAGAAATGATTGAAATGTACAAAGATGATGCAGATTTGAAAGATATCTATACAGCAGTTCAAAATCCAATAGTTGATAACAGAAGTAAATGGTTATATTATCTCATCCAAGGAGGCTTATTGTTTAAAGGCAACAAGTTGTGCATTCCAAAATGGTGTATGAGGGAAAACATCATAAAGGAGAAACATAGTGGAGGATTATCTGGTCACCTTGCACAAGATAAAACCTTTGCTCAGGTGAATGCTTTTTTTATTGGCCAAAAATGCAAACGGGTGCTAAGAGATTTGTTGAGAAGTGCAGGATATGTCAGTATGCTAAGGGGAGAAGTTAGAACACAGGATTGTATCAGCCATTGCCAATACCAGACCAACCATGGGATCCAGTTAGCATGGATTTTGTTTTGGGATTACCAAAACCTCAAAGAGGGAATGATTCCATCTATGTTGTGGTAGATATATTTTCGAAGATGGCACATTGCATTGCCTGCAAGAAGACTAGTGATGTAACACATATAGATAAACTAGTTTTTTAGAAATTGTAATATTACATGGATTTCCTATAAGTATTGTGTCTGATAGGGATGCAAAATTTGTAGGACATTTCTGGAGAACTCTTTGGAAGAAACTAGGAGCTAATCTCAGTTTCAGTTCAGCATACCACCCTCAAATAGATGGACAAACTGAAGTAGTAAATAGGAGCTTGGGAAACATATTGAGAAGTTTAGTGTATCAAAATCATAAGCAACGGGATTTAGCACTAGCTTAGGCTGAATTTTCTTATAATGACACTCTAAACCGAAGTACTAGAATGAGACTATTTTAGATTATTTTTGGAATGAATCCAAGAGGTGTGTATGAGCTCAGAAATTTTGGTAAATAGGAGACAATGAGTGCAAAAGCTGAAGAATTTACAGAACATATGGAAAGACTTCAGGAAGATGTCAAAGGAAGATTGCAGGAAAGTAGTGGTAAATACAAACAGAGAGTTGATATGAAAAGAAGAGAGAAAGAATTCGAAGTGGGGGATTTAGTGATGGAATATTTAAGAAAAGAAAGATTTCCTACTAAGACTTACAATAAACTAAAGATGAAAAAGATAGGACCATGTAGAATTGTAAGAAACTTTTCAGCTAATGAATATGAAATTGAATTGCCATAAGGGATTGGAATATCACCTATTTTCAATATTGCAGATTTGTATGCATACAAAGGGATGGAGACAGAGCTACAGGAGGAAACTATAAAAGATGAAGTTCAAACCTTGAACTCGGAAGAACAAATGCCAAAGGATGTTAAGAAAGAATTTGAAGCTGTTTTGGAGAAAAGAGTATCCAAAAGAACTAGAGGACAAACTTATTTTCAATATCTAGCCAAATGGAAAGGACAACCAGTGGAGGATGCTAGCTAGTTAACAACAACTAAGTTGCAGAAGTATGGAGTCAGCCCTGAAAGCCTAAAGGATGATTCTTTCCTTCCCCGAGAGTCTGATGTAGGAGAATCTAGACTTAGCTAGCAATGCGAAAGTCTATTGACATGTTGTAGCTAAACAAGTTGAATTTCACTGACCTGAATGGTCAACAGTCAGTTTTCACTGAGCAGGTTGGATCTCTCAAGAAATGAGTTGTATTTCATTATTGTAATACGTATAAATTATCTTATTTTAGATCCAAAGATAAGTTGTTAGCATAGGTGGGTGATAGAGCTTGAAAATAGAGATTGACTGTTAGAATGTTTAAAAATAGAGATTGAGTTGTTAGGCAGGATTGGATTGATAAAAACAAGAAAAATGTAATGTAGAGGGATTGGAAAAGAGGAAGAAAGATTGAGGGAGTGAGATTCGGGTGACAGAGTGAGGACTTCCATATTGAACAAAGGTCTTTTAAATCATTGTAATCGAGACGAAGGGCAAGATTCTGTAACCCTTTTTATAATGAATAATTGATGTTGTGTGTATGTTTATATATCGATTCTGTGTGAAATTTCATTTTGGACTTTGTTTATCTGTATTCTTGACAAAGTCGAATATTTCTCTATTTTCATGCTTACGATATAAAACACGGAGTTAACGAAAATCACAGGTCTTTAGTGTGATTAACATTGTTGATGCCCACTTAAATCCCAACTGTTGGATCACCCATATCGCATCGAAAAATTTGTTTACAAGGGGCGGACGTCACGCCTTGAAGAATTGCGATGTGCGATCACTGTAATGTCACATCGTAGTAAAACAATGGTGTATGGTCAAACCATAGGCCTTAAGAAGTTGCGAAGTGCAATCACTGAAATATCACATCGCAGAAAGCCTAGGTGTGTTATCGGAACCCCGGCCATAGGGACAATGCGATATGCGATTGTGATACATCGCATCACAATATTTCATTACAAAGGAATGGACCTTGAGAATTGGAAACTTGCGACAGTGATATAACGTGGACCATTGGATCAATGTGTCGCGATATATGGTGTACCACCAAGTGATCTCTATTAAAAATGGGAAATACCAATGTTCAAGCCTTTACAAAGGAAATTCGATCAAAGCAGTAAAAGGTTGGACTGTAAAGGAAATAGAAATGCAGGGCTGATTGTTGAGATTTATTTGAAACAATTGATTCCTGCGTCAATACCTCCCTAGTTAAGAGGGAGTGTTGAAATGTAACTAGTGTCAGTTCTCATAACTTTATCATGATTTGATGTAGTCTTTGTACTTGTCAAAAGAAAGAAAATGAAAATATATTTTTGTTAAAGAAAAATTATTTATTTATTAATGGTTTTCTTACCCATGGTTGTTTTTCCTATCTAAAAGAAACCATTAAGTTCTCTACGAGTTATGAAAAAAGTCAAAGAGTCAAGGTCATGAAGTAAAGTCCCTTAGAGGGCTCATGTCTCAATATTTTTTTTTTTTTTTTGTATATTAGAAATATTTAGATGCTCCAATAAATCAAGTCATCTAGTAAGTTAAGAAGTAAGCCTTATGAGGGCTTGCAACACTACAAGAAAAAAGGTCATTGGTGAGGGTCATGCTTGTGATGGACCTTTAAGGTCCATCACCAATGTCACATATGGTGACGGTCTTTAAAAAAGCGTTGTTGTAAGTGTATATAGTGATGGTCCTTTAAGGTTTGTGACCAAAGCTATTTTCAATGACACTTTTGGTGAGGGTCGTTAAAGGCTCGTCACTAATTCTCTCTTTGGTGACACTTTTGGTGAGGGTCGTTAAAGTCCCATCACTAATTCTCTCTTTGGTGACACTTTTAGTGACGATCTTTTATTGACCGTCACCAATGATATTTTTGGTTACTTTTGGTGACGGATAATAAATGTTCGTCATCATTGATCATTCCAATGAGTTTTTGATGATGCTTCATGCCTCTGATGGACCTTTAAGGTCTATCACCAATGTCACATATGGTGATGGTCTTTAAAAAATCGCTGTTGTAAGTGTATATAGTTATGGTCCTTTAAGGTTTGTCACCAAAGCCATTTTCAATGACACTTTTGGTGAGGGTCGTTAAAGGCCCATCAATAATTCTCTCTTTGGTGACACTTTTGGTGAGGATCATTAAAGGCCCATTGCTAATTCTCTTTATGGTGACACTTCTAGTGACGATCTTTTATTGACCCTCACCAATGCTCTTTTTGGTTACTTTTGGTGACAGTAAAAAAAAATTCATCATCATTGATCAGTCCAATGAGTTTTTGATGACGTTATGTACCTATTACTATATTTTTTGTCAAAAGATAACGATTTAAGACCATTGTTCTGGAGTCCTTTTCATTATGTTTCCAAGGCCATAGTGGTTAGAGTCAGTCAATTTTTTAAGAAGTAATTAGTGTGTATCATTTCCCTCAAGTCATAAGAATATAGCTTTCCTATTAGTCAACACATGATTCATCTCTATTAGGTTTATTATCTAGCAAATTCCCTTTAGATAAAGTTCCACTAGTGTGTGTAGGAACTATATTATTTAATACATAATCAAGCTTTGTCAATTATGTTAATGAGAGAGACCTAACACTCCTCAACACTCATGGCACACCTTAACCTACTTTGGAACACACTAACATTCCTTGGCACCTCACATGTCTTGGAACATATTTGTACTTGGAACATCTTTGTACCTAGAACATCTTGCCATGAGTAGGACGCCCAAGCACATGTTGGCATGCCCTAGCATAACATAGCACTCCCCTAGCATGTGTTGGCATGCCCTATAGTCCCTAGCATGCCCTGGAACACCTTGGCATAATATTGCATTGACATACATTAACACTTGGCACACATTGGCACTTGGAATGTATTGGAACATATTATTAGCATTCCTAACATTCCCCTTTTGAAAAAGATAAAGTCCCAACTTATTAACCTTCTTATGTGTTCATTTCCTTGCATTTTAGCTTGGTTATTCCTTTTGTTGCCTTGAAACTCCTTGACACATATTGGCATACTCTGGCACCCTACACATCCTAGCATGTCTTAGCACCTGACATGTCTTGGCATGCCTTGGCACTATTTGGCACATGTTAGCACACCTCGGAACTACCTAGCATACTCTAGCACTTCTTGACATGCCCTGATATTCCATGGCATGCCTTACCCATGCTTAACATACCTTGTCACTCCCTCCTTGGCATGACAACTAGCACTCATTGACACTCCCTGACACACCCTCATATTCATTCACTTCCATGCATTTTGACCTAGTGCTCCCTTGTGTTGTCCTAGTACTCCCTAACACTCCTCAACATGCATTGGCACTCTCTAACACAACTTAGAACTCTTTGACATGCTTTGTCACTTCATAGCATGCATCACACTCCGTGACACACATTGGCACTTGGCAAGTCTTAGCATGTTTGGCATGCGTTGAGATGAGTTGGTATGCTTTGGCATGGTTTAATATTAAAGTTATTTGAGATCAATTATTGGAAAGTAGATGAGAAGCAACGAAGGAATATTTGGCACTTAGAATGCACTAAAACTTGGCACCTATTGGCACCTAGTGTTGGTGTGCCTAGCATGCCCCTCATGGAAAAGGTAAATTGATGACTTATTAACCCTATTATGTGTTCATTTCATTGTAGTTTAACTTTTTCCTCCCTTTTGTTGCCTTGATAGTCCTCGACATGCATTGTCACGCCCTTACACATATTGGCATGCCTTAACACTTGGCACATCTTAGCTTGTTTGACATGCCTTCATACTATCTGACACATGTTAGCATGCCCTAGCATTCCCTAACTCACCTTGGTAGTCATGCCCTCACAACTAGCATTACATTTTTCCATGACTTGGGAACCTTAAATTCCCTAGAACACCTTGGCACTCCCTAGTTGTCATGCCCTCATATATAGCCTTACTATTTTTGCGACTTGGGAACCCAACCAATTCATTAGAAAAACAATACTGTGCCCAACCCAAAGTCTCCCTTTCTTTGAAATCGCTTTGTCCATGCCTTATCACAACCATAAGCTTTCCTCTTGCAAGTCCTATTCTGAACTTTTCCTAAAACACTTCATCCTTGGGACACCTAGAATTCACTAACACTCCTTGGCACACAATCTTATTCATTCATTTTCAAGAATTTTGACGTAATTCTCCCTTGTGTTCCCATAACACTCCCTAACACTCCTCAGCATCCATTTACATTGTCTTCCATGTGTTAGCAAGCCTTTTCATTCCTTGGCATGCCGTGGCACTCCTTAGCTATCATGCCCTCACAACTACCCTTTCTTTTTGTTGGTCGATAAAAGATGCCTTTTGAAACTCCTAATTATCCTCAAATTAATTATCAATCCGAGCAAGTCTTCTTATTTCAAGAGTGTACAGAGTATGTGGCTACTATTTAACTTAGAGAGTAATGTTCCTAAATTGCAGTATAGATCTTTTAAATATAAGAGTAAATGGATGCATCTAGTAAATTCCAATTGCAATTAAAGGAAACTCAATCCTTTAACAAAATCAAATCTTACATTCATCAAAGTAACAACAATATCAGTTGAGAGTATAGTAGTGATAACTCATCCCTCTTTAACTGATTTAATCTAAATCAAACCCAATTTTGAATAATTAATCTAAACAATGAAAGATATCAATTTGAGAGTTTCGACAACAATAGTTAATACTCTTTATATTTGATTATATCAAGTGGAATATTTATCTAAGAAACTTGATCTGGAATGAAAGCAAACTGAATCAATGACAATCCCGCAAATTATATATAGTAAAGAGATTATGTCAACAATGGAAAATAATAAACAACGCTGCGATAAAATCACAGAAAGCAAGAATACTATCCAACCATCACACTTGCGAGAATTGGAAATTTATGACACAAGAAAAGTAGTTGAATCCACGAGAGGCTTGGCCCTTAGCCACCAACAAAACACTGCTAATTTAATTTATGAAACATGAGGGAATAACAACTTTACTTATATATTAATCATCAAATTGAATGATCATTACAATATATTTGTGTTCTTCTCGACAACGAGGGTATATGATTACAATTACAATTAAAATAATGTAGAAATTCCTCCCCTTTTCCTTGTTACAAAACATCTCCTTTTATAATAGGAAAGGTTAAAAAGATAAATGATAAATGCGATTCCTTAGGATCTCTCGATCCTGAGGGATTCGCAATAGTTTTCCATCTTCAAACATCATTTCCTTTCTTGCACTGATTCTGTTGATTTGCTTTTGGTTGTATCTACAACTACCGCATTCCTTCCTTAACTTGCGGATTTTTGTTGTTCCTTCATAGGGAACAACATTTGTCCCTTTTGTTGTTTTCCTGCATAAAGGAAGGTAATAATTCGCTAAGTCATAACTGCAGATAATTTCTTCATTTCTTACTGTAATTCCTTAATAGATTAGCACATTAAGATATAGAAAGGATAAGAATAAAGGAAAAGGATGATGAGTTTAATAGTAAATGCATACCTTTTCCTTGAATCAATATACTTCCCTACTTACCCTTTTTCATGTCCTCATGAAAAGCATGTAGTTCGTATGTTGAGCAGTCAAAGAATAAGCTAGAGAAGGAATGTGGTAAAGCAGTTTGAAACCATGATTCTTAGACAAGAGCTCAAAGATGTGCCCTATCTATCCTTCAGGCAGTTCATAAATAGCCCAGTATCCTTCAGCAGGATAACCAATAATAGGGTTGCGGAACCAACAACTTGGCCTATAAGGACCTTCTCTTAAGATGAGATTGCTATAAGTGACAAAGCATTCTGCAGCAATTTAAAATTTTTATAATTAAATGGCTATTTATTCTGTACATTGCTATTGGAAACTGTCCACCTGAACTTGGATGCAGCCAAGGAGATTTCCTGAATGGAGAGGAAGTATTCTACTCCCTTCTAGACAATATATTTTTGAATAGGCCCCAAAATCTTGATTACTCCTTCCCTTTTCATCAAACTTTTGTGATTGGCCAGCATTTGTAACAGGGGTTTTGATTCACCTTTGACCCAAAGGTCCAGTACATTTTCCTACCTCTGGAACGTGTTATGAGCCTCGAACCATTTCAGTTGATTGACAACAAATGAAATAAAAGCTTGGAATTGCACATCCCCCACAAAAGGACTGGGGTTCTTTTCGATTTCTTCCTCTAATACAAAATTATGTAGGTAAAATTCACACAGCAATCTCTAAACTTTTACCCCATGTTGTTTGCAATAGTTTATGAAATCCTCAATTGTTTTTAATTCTATCGGTTTTCCAACCCTGACGGTTTTGATTTTTAGCTGCAAGTATCTTTCTAGAAAAAATAAGGCATAATTATTAGCAAGAGATATGCATGCTAGGACATCAATGTACAATGAGCAAATAGTGTCCATTTGACTAATGACCTTCTCTAATCTAAGCTTCATTTTCTTAATTATTTCTTTTGCCTTTCAGTATTTATCAAAGGTCTCACTTTCTTACGTATTCATGTCCCGAAGTTGCCTCTGTAATTCTTGGTATTTTTACTGGGAGACAGTTTCTAGCTCAAGCCGTTCTATGGTAAGCTGAGCCTGGGCTAAATCTTCTTGAAGAGTCACTATACTGGGGTCGTTTCTCATCATGATATCTTTGGCTTGGGTATTTGTCTGTGTACTCCTGCTATGAGAATGGATACCTATTGTCTGTGCTTCTTTGTTGTGGGAGGCCCAAGCCTCTGTCTGGGTAGCTGCTTCTGCAAAAATCACATGTTGTTCCTTAACAAGTTGAGTGAGTATGGGCTCTGTTTGAGTCCATATAGCTCTTGTTTCATGTAATTCAGTTTGAATGGATGCATTTATTGTTTTGGGGGTTTTCTCAGGAACCTTCCCCACTGCTAATTTTCTTATCTTTCGCCTGAGACTTTTAACTATTTTTTGCAGCCTCTGGTGTTCCTTCCTAAGCTTTTTAATTTTTTCTCTCTGCTTTTTAGGAGGAACAAATGTTCTGCTAATCATCTCTGCCCTTAACGAGCTAGGTTGCTCATCCTGGTTTTTTTCTACAAGAATTGTGTCCTCTCCCTGGTTTGTTTCTATTTATCTTGTTTGGCCTACATTCTTTGCATTTAGGCCAACCTGACTGGGTTCTTCTGGAAGCATATCAACAAGTTGGTTCACCTCTTCTTGAGTGGCCTCTGTGCTTGTTTCTGCTTCACAACTTATGTTTTTCGATATAATTCTATCGTGGCTAGAGTTCTATGCCGATTGGGTTGCTCCAATTTTCAAATTGAGCAGGCGTTCTGGCTGTATGAAATCATTCATATTGGACAAAATCTAGGCCAATTCGATATCATGCAGTAAATCAGCTGGGGGACTTGATGTTGAGGGGAGTTCTGATTCATTTCTTTCTTCCTCTCCACAGTGCCTTGATTCTTCCCCATGGTCCGACTCAAGGTTACCTTAGTCTTATATCTGCAATTGTTGTTCACCTCCCAGGATAGACACTTCTATGGGCTAGTTAATATTACCCTGGGGGGTTTTCGGGCGCTCCTAAGTTTGTCCTCTGCCTAGCGGAATGTCTGCTCTTTTGGGGACTGTTTGTTGTATGGGTAGTCCTCTTCCTTTTTGGAATAGGGTTAGGCATAGGCAGAGCTAGGCCCCCTTTAATGGAAAATACTAATTCCTCCCAACTTGATTGTTGCTAGGCGAGGTTGTAACTCATTATCAGTCCAATCAAGCAGTGGTGGCTCATGATGGTTTCTATATGTTGGGACTTTTCCATGCTTTGAGTGGTGTCATGAAATAGGAAATTCAAATATGCAAGCAAATTCACAGAACAATTTTGTTTCAGAACTGCTAGGAGTTTAAGTTGACATGGCTTTACCACGTCTTTTCGCCTGTCACATGTGATGTAATTCTGGACGACTCTGGCTAGTTCTCCCCACAGTTATCTAAGGTATTATGGTTGAACTCCTTTGCCTTTGATTCTCAGGTCCTGTCCCTTGTCCATAATGACTGCAATACCATCCTACAACTTCAATCTTTTATTAGCCCATATGGGTCCTTCTGCTGGTAATATGGACACTTCAGCTATCACCACATCTGACACTGTGATTTGCCTCCCTCTTATCATAGATTTTCTGTTCTGTAAGTTTTGTAGGAATTTTCAATAAAAATTGATTTTTTGGGTTGTTGAAATCATGTGAAATATGTTATCCACCCGGCTCAGGCTAGAATTTCCCTAGCTGCATTAGAAACAACTAGTATTAGTGGCTCCCTGCGTACTATTCTTCCTTCCATACGACTTGGATTATACAAATAGTTAGTGTAGAAGAGATATCACAACAATAGACAGAGCCGAGTGACGGAGAAACAAGTTGTTATAATGGTTATTTTGGATGATACTTTATAGGCATAAATACCGTTAACTAGGACTTTCCATTGTACCACTTACTCCGTAATCATGGAATGTCGTATTGCCTTGCACAGTTGAATAAAGGACTGACACGCATACATAAATACACTAGAGGTTGCTCCTCTCACCCATTTGAAATGATAGGTCGCCTTCTACCGAATGAGTGAAGGAATGACGTGTTGGCGGCGAAGTACAGGGGTGATAAAAGTGGCAAGGTACGCATATTAATGATAGGATTGCAAAATATATCAGAGTGCTGAAATAAATGCATATAATGAAAATTATCAATAAGTGTGGAGATGCCGCGAGGTCATTCGAAAAGGAAAAAGGACATCTGACGCAAGGAAGATACTTTTCCGTCATCATTCCACTTAAACTACTATGATTGATTTTTAAAAGATATCACATGCATAAAGGTTAAAAAATAGATTAGGAACATAATCTCTCAGTAGTAAAGGTAAAAAATAAGAAAAGGGAGTTATAATAACTATTGATGTTGATAATATGACTCCAATACCATCAGCAGAGCTTTTGTTGTCCGCAGGTGTTTATAACCTCGACAGAGTTGCTTTTTCACCCTTTGGAACCATGATCCTTTATGTATAATGGAAAGTGCATTATGATGTCAGAGTAGAGACCAATGTGCTAGCGTGGTAACCAAATGAATACATTTCCATTCACTGGGAAGGAGTGAAAGTTGGGCAGGTTGGCTCATGATGAGACCTCCTATTCCAAGGACTTTAATTTTCTAATGCATCCATTGGATCATATCCCTGGTGTGGTGGCCATAATGGGATTGCCACTTTGCTGCTTCCTTATGATCATGGTAGGTTGGTTCATGATGAGACCCCCTATCCTCTATCTGGAAAATCATAGAATTGTTAGTAAACATATGTATATTTTTTTTATTTTTTATTTTTTTTTGAACAAAACTTCCTATTTATATAGAGGGTGGCTCAACACTCCTTAAGAGTAGGGATGGTGGAAGAAGTCTAAACATATCAATAGAAAAAAAATATGCCCTTAACCTTATTTGATGATAATGAACAGAGAGAATTATAGGGGTTAGGGAAGAACCAGCATGGTACAAATAATCAATCAATTCGATTTATAGTGAAAATAAGGACAGTGAAGTGATATAGATGGTTGTGTCCTTCCTTTTTCGATCAATACAAAGAAATCTCATTAAAGATGATAATATTCGATTTGCTTGTTCTAGTAAACTTCAAATTTTGTATCCTTACATATATATTTGTATACTTTCCCTATAGAGGATCATAAAGAGTGAAATAATATTCACAAAGTGCTTATTTCCTAAAGAAAACCTCACACAAAGAGTGTTGTTCCTTATAGGGAACAACAAGAAAAGACACACAAAAAGGTGTTGTTCCTTAGAGGGAACAACAACTGTTCCCTATAAGGAACAACAAATGAAAAATACACGTAGATGGTGCTGTTCCCTGTAGGGAACAACAAAAGGATATATACACGAAAATGTTGTTCCTTAGGAAGAAAGAAAGAAGAAAACTACACAACGAAATTGTTGTTCCTTAGAGGGAACAACAGTTGCTCCCTATAGGGAACAACAGCTGTTCCCTGCAGGGAACATTAAAGGAAATACATGCTGAAAGAAATTTTTTTTCCTTAGAGGGAACATCGGCTATTCCTTAGATGGAACAACAACTGTTCCTTAGAGGGAACATCACCTATTCCTTATAAGGAACAACAAAAAGAAAGAAAAAAATTTGGACGCAAAATTGTTGTTCCTTAGAGGGAACAACAAGAAAACGAATACACATGAAATTGTTGTTCCTTAGAGGGAAAAACAGTTGTTCCTTAGAGGGAACAATGAGAAAAAAAATAGACACGGAATTGTTGTTCCTTAGAGGGAATAATAGTTGTTCCTTAAAGGGAACAACAACTATTCCTTAGATGGAACATCGAGAAAACAAAGACACATGGAGTCACTATTCCTTAGATGGAACAACAGTTCTTACTTAGATTGAACAACGAGAAAACAAATAGATATGAAACTGTTGTTCCTTAGAGGGAACAATGACTGTTCCTTGGAGGGAACGCCAGTTGTTCCTTGAAGGGAACAACAAGAAAAATATGCACACAAAATGGTTGTTCCTTAGAGGGAACAACAAAAATAAAATCCATATGAACATTGTTTTTCTTTAGAAGGGACAACGGCTATTCCTTACAAGGAACAACAACTGTTCCTTAGAGGGAACAACAAAGGAAAAGTAGAGAAGAAAAAGAACTTATATACAATTTATACAAGCAAATTCAATCAAATAGAAAGGAAAATTTATGTACAAATTTCAAAAACAAATAAATTCTCCACTAGGTCAATGCTGTGGAGGGGTTGCCCTCCTCAGCAAGAATTTGTATGGTGGAATCTTCCTGTAGTTGTTGGAAAAAGGACCCCCTGGTAAGCTTTTTATGATAGAGTTGTACTCGATGTCCATTCGCTTTAAAAGAGTTGCCAGACCCATCAATGGTGGCTAATGTGAGGCTACCATTATCATGCACCTCTTGTATCTCATAAGACCCTAACCATCCAGTCAGGAGTTTTCCCGAGAAATCCTAGAACCTAGAATCATACAGGAGTGCCCAATCTCCTTCGTGGAAGATCTTCTTCTTGATAAGGGCATCATGCCATTTCGCTCTTCGTTGTTGGATCAATGCAGTATGCTGAAGAGCTGATAGCTGGATTTCATCCAATTCATTGATTTGATGTAGCCTATTAATCTGTGCTTCATTTATTTCCAAGCCTACCTCCTGAGCTATCCTCAATGTCTAGATTTCAAATTCGATTGGGAAGATAGGTTCTTTGCCAAACACTAGCTGATATGGGGAATATCATGTGGTATTTCGCCATGTTGTGCAATATGCCCATAGGGCTTCCGGAAATTGGGTAGCCCAATCATGTCTATGTGATGCAACTGTCTTTGTGAGTATTACCTTGATTACTTTATTAGTGCTTTCTACCTAGCCATTTGCCTGCGAGTGGTATGGAATCGTGATTCTGTGCATGATATGATGATTCATTAATGTTGCAGCAATCTTATGGCCTATGAATTGTGGCCCTCCATTCGTGATTATTTCTCTAGGCAAGTCATATCGCACAAATAGTTGGAAAATAAAGTGGATTACCGAGTCCTCTGTTTCCCTTGGTAATGCTTCTGCCTCCACCCATTTAGTCACATATTCTGTTGTGACTAGTATGTATGTCTTTTGATTATATGATGGGTTTATTGTACCAATGAAATCTAATGCCCATCATTCAAAAGGTTCAATGACTAATTATGGATGCAGGGGCATCTCATCAGACTGCCCAGGGCATCCCATTCTTTCGCAACTATCACATCCCTGTACAAACTTCTTGGCGTCTTTGAAAATGGTGGGCCAATAATAGCCCATCTGTAAGAATTTGTGACCAGTCCTGCGATCTAGAAAATGACCACCGCAAGGCCCATCGTGGCAAGCTTTGAGGATGTCAAACACTTCATCTTCCTTGACACATCATCGAATGTGAATATTGGCCCCTGTATGAAATAAATATCCTCTGATCCAGGAGAACCAAGTGCTACGCTATACTATTTGTTTTCTTTCATTAGGCGTCAGGTGCTTGGGTAATTTTCCCACTGCTAGGTAGTTTGTGACATCTGCGTACCATGGTGTTTTCACGATGACAATGAATAAGTGTTCATCAGGGAATTGGTCTTCTGCTATTGCCGAGTCGTCTGTCTTTGGCATTCGTGAAAGGAAGTCTGCTACTGGATTTTCTTTTCCTGGTCAATCTTTGATAGTTATGTCAAATTCCTATAGAAGGATCAACCATCTTGTCACTCTTCCATTTGTAATAGGTTTATTAGCTAGATATTTATAGCAGAGTGATCAATATACAAAACCACAGGGTATCCTGTTATATAATGTCCAAATTTGTTGATAGCATAGATTACAACCAAAAATTATTTTTCAGTCACAGTATAATTTAATTCAGCGGGAGATAGATTTTTGCTGATGTAGTATATTTCATATGGCTTTCTATCTTCCTCCTGGATGAGAACTGCTCCAATGGCCATCTTTGAAGCGTCAGATGAAATCTGGAATGGAAAATCCTAGTTTAGGCCCCATAATACTGGGGTTTTTGATACAAGCCGTTTTAAATCTTCAAAAGCAATGTTAGATTTGTTAGTCCAAATGTAATTGATATTTCCTGTTAATGCATATAATGGTGCAGCAATTTGAGAAAAAATCTTTATAAATCTTCTATATTAGCCAGAAAATCCCAAGAAATTTCGTACCTCAATTTGTGTGGAAGGGGTAGGTATTAAAAGAATTATTTGAATTTTTGCTAGATCTACCTGAATTCCAGCTGTTGAGATATAGTGACTCAAGATGAGGCCCTCAGTCATCATCATGTGGCATTTTTCATGGCTTAAATAGAGCCTGGTGGAAACGCATCTTTACAGAAATTTCTCTAATGTTTGTAATGTCGGTTCGCAGTCATCTCCGTAAGGTGTAAAGTCATCCATGTACACCTCGAGCCCTTCATTTATCATATCTGAAAAAATGATGAGTACAACCCTTTGGAATGTGGCAGATGCATTGGACAACCCAAAAGGTAAGACCCTGTAAGCAAATGTCCCCCAAGGATAGGTAAAGGTAGTCTTATCCTGGTTGTCAAGGGCAATTTGAATTTGATTGTAGCCACTGAAGCTGTCTAGGAAAGAAAATAATTTTTTCCTGCCAATTTCTCCAAGACCTGGTCAATGAACGAAAGGAGAAAATGGTACTTTTGGGTTGCTTTATTAAGCTCTCTATAGTCAACACATATATGCCACTTTCCATTATTTTTAGGAACCACTACTAATGGAGAGACTCATTTGCTATTAGATATAGGATAGATGAAATTTACATCTAACAATTTTTGTAGTTCAACTTTAACAATATCTTTAAGGTGAGGGTTTAACCTCCATTGAGGTTGTCGAATGGGCCTGGCATCTTTTGTTGTATAGACGTGGTGCATGCATAATTGGGGATCAATCCCTTTCATGTCCGGGTAATCCCATGGAAAGGCCTCTTTATATTTTCTTAGAATTTGAACAAGCTTCTGCTCCTAGTCAGCAGTCAGGTTTTTGTTAATATTTAAAGTTTTTCCTAGTTCAATTTCTATGGTTTTGTTGTTATAAACATAAGTTGTTGGTATTTACTGGTCGTTAATATATTTTAAGGGATCTTCTTCTATTTCGTTATCGAAGGCTGCTTCGATCATGTGACATTTTGGATGGGATACGACATTTGGTTGGTTAATGTAAGTGTTAATGATGTCGTCTTCGGTTTGATCCTTGAATTCGAGAGCATCTTCTATAGTTAGCGGTGATCTAATGTTTTCAGTTATATATGATACAGGTTGTTTCCTCGTTTTTATTATTGTTAAACTTGGCTGAGCTAGAGGATATAAGGCTAAATTCTTCACATTGTTTCCCCTTGCTATAGTCATGTTGCCTGTTTGATAGCTTATGTAAGCATCCATAGTTGCTAGCCAAGGTCTACCTAGAATTAGGGAATGTCCATAGAGCCGGTTTCTAGGATTTATGATCAGAAAATTTGCTGGGTACTCCCAAGAATCTACAGACACCATTACATCTTGTAATGTGCCTTCTGGTTTGACTATCGATCGGTCAGCCAGTTCCAACAAGGTTGTGGTTGGGTCCAAGGATGTAATGTCGATCTTTTGACAAGTTGTTGTTGTAAGAATATTGATTGTTGCTCCTAAATCGACTAATGCATTGGGGAAGAAGCATCCATTTATTTGCACTGTGACTATAGGGTTTCCTGGGTCCTCATATTTTATAGGTGTTTCTCTGCCTGATAGTAAATCATATAAGGTACCGACTACATGGATAGCTGGGGCTGTTTTTATTTTCCTCTTTGGATTTCTTGTACGCAATTCCTTAATAGTTTTTGCATAAATTGGAATGTCATGAACATCCTGGAGGAGAGGTATTTTTACACACAAATTTTTCAATTTTCCTAGAAGATCCAAATCGGGATATTCGATTGGGTGGGGTATGATTAATCTTTCTGGGAATGGTGGAGAAGAGGTGATCATTTGATCATGAGTTTTCTATTTAACCATGTTCTCCACTTCTGGTGCTTGTTCTACAAGCAATGATCTTCAATTTGTATATTTTTATCCCCCTCTGATTATATTATCTATCCAGACCTTCATTGAAGCTCATTTCACTCCCTCAACTCAGTTTCTTGCTCATGTCCTTCAATAATTTGCACAGATTGAACCGGTCTGTTGTTGGGGTTCAGGTTGGGGTGGGCTGGGAGATGCGGTCGTAGGTTGGTTGAGCATTCTGTTGCAATGTGTAGGGTGCTGGAAGTGTGGGTTGAGGTAGGGGGATTGTTACTGCTGGTTGATTTGTAGGTCTTTTCCAGCTTGACTACCAATTCTGGTTTTATGAAGTGGAGGGCGACCATTGAGATTGATATGAATTATTATGCTAGAATGGTGGGAAGTAAGAGGAATTTGGCCAATTGTTATTTTGAGTTGATTGGCTGGGCCAAGGTGGAATAGAGAATGGTTATTGTGATCAATTGGAAAAAGGTGGCTGGTTCTGCCACATAGCTCCCGGGTATTGTTGTGAATTATATTGCAAGGGTTGAAAGAAAGAAGATGGATTAGTAGGCATACATGTTTGTCATGGTTGCCATTGGCGATGCTGATTTAGTAGGTAGACTGGTTCTATTTCTTCCTCTGCCTCTTTATAGACTGCATTTAACCCTGGGAGTGATGTGCAGATTTCTGTGGCATGATCTTTAGTACATATGACATAGGTTTGCACCATATCCAGTGGGCACTCTTTGTGACTATGCTTCTTCCTGCATCTATGACAGAATATCACCAAGTTTTGTTCAGCTTCAGCCTGATTTTTCTTGGCTTGCATAATGTATAATTGCGTTGTCAGATTTCCCAAAATATATGTTTTGAAATCCTCTAGTAGGTTGCTAATTTCTGCACGAGTTATACCGCCTCCAGATATTTTGTTGTCCCTGGTGGTCATGTCGCGTTCTGCTGGTTTTAATCTTGTACTGCCTCTTGAGCACTTGATACACAATTTAATAATGTCAACATACTCTTCTTCATATATATCACCATTACCCATAACATTTAATGTCTCTATCCATTGTTCTTTCATCCCTTTAATTAATATAGTTTTTATCACATTATCAGGTAAAGGCAGAGTTGCATAGGGAGACCACTGGAGGTTATATTGAAATCGTTCCACATATTCTTCTAACCTTTCACTGGATCTTGCTACCATTTGGAATATTTTGTCTTTAATTTCCCTAAATTTGCAATAGTCCTGATATTTTTTAAGGAAAACGGCTTTCATTTGATCCCAATCATTTATTGTGCATCCACCTAATCCCATAAACTATCGCAATGCTACTCCTTTTAATGTAGAGAGAAAAAGGTTTAGTTTTTGGGGGTCAGTGGTATAATCATAACCCCGACATGATACATCAAATTCAAACAGGAATGCATCTAGATCCTCTAATGTTAGTCGATGAAAGGTGGGAATATTTTGGAGAGGGATAGCTTTCATGAGTGCGTTGACAACTATGTCAACAATGGGATACTGCAATGTAGAGGTCAGGGGTGTTTACGAGTTGTTGGCCATTTGATCAAATATTTGCCAGTACCCTTCCCGGATCTCTAGAGAATGATTCCTAGGATGATTAGAAGGGGTGGGAATGATATTAACAACACTCCCTCGATCTAGGATACTGAGTGTTCCTTTTTGAATTACTACCTGAGGGGATCTTGGCTCCTCTATTTCCCTTTTTTCTCCTCCTCCTTCATGAATATTACAAGAATTCCCTTCTTGTGAGGAATTTGGGCGCGAATTTTCAGTTTCTTGAAAACTTTCTTTAGTCCCTACTGTTTTACTGTCGACCTTAGCATAGGTTACAGATGGTGAGCTTGTGGCCCGAAGGGAGACAGTAAGTTGTCTGGAAGAAATGTTTCTGGGACCTACTTATGGCTGAGATTCGACTTTCTTTAAGATATTGTCTATGAAAGTTGATCGTCCAAGGGTCACCGGTCCCTTAGATCTGTCGAGCTTGGGTAGTGAAATTGGATTGTTTTTGTGTTTTTTATTCTTAGTCATTTATGCAAAAAATTCAAATGTTTATCTCTACCCTAAGTTCCTAACAATTATGTTGGAAAGCGAGCGAGGGAGCATGCATTTTACGTGCTCCACATGCAGGTTCTTACCTTTCGTTTTTAATACCAAATTCTCTCTCAACAGACAAGCAACAAATACCTACTTCAGTTTTATGTAATTGTGCTGAAAAGCGGGCGGAAGAGCAAGCACTTTACTTGCTCGTTATGTAGGTTCTTACCTTCCGTTTTCAATACCCAATTATTCTTCAACAACAATCATCAGATGTACATTACTCTTTAGAAATGGCTACACTCTCCCTGGCAACGGTGCCAAAATGTTGGTTGATAAAAGGTGCCTTTTGAAACTCCTAATTATCCTCACATTAATTATCAATCTGGGCAAGTCTTCTTATTTCAAGAGTGTACACAGTATGTGGCTGCTATTTAACTTAGAGAGTAATGTTCCTAAATTGTAGTATAGATCTTTTAAATACAAGAGTAAATGGATGCATCTAGTAAATTCCAATTGCAATTAAAGAAAATTCAATCCTTTAACTAAATCAAATCTTACATTCATCAAAGTAACATCAACATCAGTTGAGAGTACAGTAGTGATAAGTCATCGCTCTTTAATTGATTTAATCTAAATCAAACTCAATATTCAATAATTAATCTAAACAGTGAAAGATATCAATCTGAGAGTTTCAACAGCGATAGTTAATACTATTTACAACTGATTATATCAAGTGGAATATTTATCAAAGAAACTTGATCTGGAATGAAAGTAAATTGAATTAATGACAATCCTACAAATTATATAAAGTAAAGATATTCTGTCAACACTGGAAAATAATGAAGAATGCAGCGATAAAATCACAGAAAGAAAGAATACTATCAAACCATCATAGTTGCGAGAATTGGAAATGTATGACATAAGAAAAGTAGTCGAATCCACCAGAGGTCGAGCCCTTGGCTGCCAGCGAAACGCTGTTAAGTTACTTCAGGAAACGTGAGGGAACAACAACCCTTAGCCGCCAGTGAAACACTGTTAAGTTACTTTAGGAAACGTGAGGGACAACAACTCTACTTATATATTAATCATCAAACTGAATGAGCATTACAATATATTCATGTCCTTCTCGACAGTGAGGGTTTGTGATTACAATTACAATTACAATAATACAGAAATTCCTCCCCTTTTTTTCTTACAAAATGTCTCCTTTTGTAATAGGAAAGGGTAAAATGTTAAATGATGAACGCGATCCCTCAGGATCTCTCGATCCCGAGGGATTCGCAACGGTTTTCCATATTTAGACATCGTTTCCTTTCTTGCGCTGATTCTGCTGATTTGCTTTTCGTTGTATCTTCAACCGTCGTGTTCCTTCCTTAGCTTGCCGTTTTTTTTGTTCCTTCATAGGGAACAACATTTGTCTCTTTTGTTGTTTTCCTACATAAACGAAGGTAATAATTAGCTAAGTCGTAGTTGTAGATAATTTCTTCATTTCTTACCATAATTCCTTAATAGATTAGTGCATTAAGATATAGAAAGGATAAGAATAAAGGAAAATGATGATGAGTTTAATAGTAAATGCATACATTTTCCATGACTCAACACATTTTTTTAGACTTGGGAACCCAACCAAGTCCTGCCTCGACTACAACAACTTAACTAAGTTATAGTTACTACAACTAGACTATGTCTTGTTCACCTAAGAACTGCCTATAACACATATTACACTACTCATGTCTAATCTCAACTCACCCCACTTAATAAGTTACCAAGTCAAGGCTCACGTCCAACCATGGGCATAAAACAACTAAGCAACATAGTTTACATATTGGCATGCCATAGCACATGGCATGTCTAACAATCCCTTTGCCCTATGTGGCACGTGTTAGCATCCCCTGCATTTCTTGGCATGCTTTTCACTCCCTAGCACACCCTAGCACTCCCTAATGCACCTTGACACTCTAGCGTGCCTTGGCACTGCCTAGCATATAACCTTGTCACTCCCTCCTTAGAACACTTGGAACTCGTTGACACTCCCTATCACACACTCTTATCTCTTCATTTCCATGCGTTTTGAACTAGTTCTCCCTTGTGTTTTTGTGGCACTCCCTAACATTCTCTAGCACGCATTGGCACACCCTGGAACCTGGCACATCTTGGCATGTTGCCCTGGAACTCTAGCATTCCTTGACACTACCTAACATAGCTTGTCACTCCCTCCTTACCACACCTAGAACTCACTAACACTCCTTGTCACACACTCTTATTCATTCATTTCCATGTATTTGAAACTAGTGATCCCTTTTGTTTCCTTGGCACTCCATAACACTCCCTAGCATGCATTGGAACACCCTAACACCTGGCACATCTTGGCATGTTTCCCTAGCCTCTAGCATGCCTTAGCACTGCCTACCATACCTTGTTACTCCCTTAACACACTTATATCTCACTGAAACTTCCTATCACAACTCTTATTTTTTCATTTGCAATCATTAATTTGACCTAGTGCTCCCTTATGTTTCCCTGGCACTCCCTAACACTTCCTAGCACATGTTGACACACCCTAGCACCTGACACATCTTGGCTGCATGTCACCCTAGTAATCTGGCATGACTTAGCGCAGCCTAGCACACCATGTCACTCTCTCCTTAGCACACTTGGAACTCACTGACACTCCCTATCACACACTCTTATTCATTCATTTCCATGCATTTTGACCTAGTGCTCCCTTATGTTTCCCTGGCACTCCTTAGCACGCATTAGCACACCTTGGTGCTTGGCACATATTAGTATGCTTTGTTAGCACTCTAGAATGCCTTGGCGCTGCATAACATACCTTATCACTCCCTCCTTAGCATACTTGGAACTCGCTGACACTTCATTGCCATGCATTTAAAACTAGTGTTCCCTTTTGTTTCCTTGGGACTTGGTGCTAATATTCCCTAGCATGCATTTGCGCCACACCGTGGCACCTAGCACATCATGGTGTGCCTTAGCAATTGGCTTGTCTTAGCATGCCTAACATGCCTTGGAATTTTCTAGCATGTGTTAGTACTTCCTGGCATTCCCTGGCACACCTTAGCACTCCCTAACTGTCATGCCCTCATAGATAGCATTACTATTTTTCCGACTTGGGAACCCAACCAAGTCATTGGCAAGACAATGTTGTGCCCAACCCAAAGTTTCCCTTTGTCTAAAATTGCTTTGACCAACCCCTTATAATTGTAACCATAGGCTTGACTCCTACAATTCCTATTCTAACCTTCTCCTAACACACTTTGTCCTTGAGACACCTGGAATTCATTGACACTCCTTGGCACACAAACTTATTTGCTCATTTCAATGTATTTTGACCTAGTTCTCCCTTGTGATGCCCTAACACTCCGTAACTTTCCTCAACATGCATTGGAAATTTTTGACATGTGTTAGCATGCCTTTTCATTCCCTATCACGCTGTGACACTCAACTATAATGCCCTCACAACTACCGACCCTTACCTTTTTTGGGACTTGGGAACTCGACCAAGTCTTGCCTCGACTACAACAACTTGACCAAGTTACTACAAGTAGACTATGCCTTGTTCACCTAAGAACTAACTATAATTCATCTTAGGCTACTCATATATAATTTCAACTTATCCAACTTATATTAACAATTTACAAGTTACCATGTCAAGGCTCATGTCCAACTGTGGCCATAAAACAACTAAGAAACATAGTTTACATCTTGACATGCCATAACACTTGGCACATCTAACAATCCATTAACACTATGTGGCATATGCTAGCATGCCCTACATTCCTTGGCATGATTTGGCACTCCCTATCACTCCCTGACATGCCCTAGCAATCTAGCATGCCTTGGCACTACCTAGCATATAACCTTGTCACTCCCTCCCTAACACACCTGAAACTCACTGACACACCCTATCACACACTCTTATTCATTCATTTCCATGCATTTTGAGCTAGTTATCACTTGTGTTTCCATGAAACTCCCTAACACTTCCTAACACCTGGCACATCTTGGCATGTCACCCTAGCACTCTCTATCACACCTTGTCACTCACTCCTTAAGAAACCTAGAACTCATTAACACTCTTTGTCACATACACTTATTCATTAATTTCCATACATTTGAAACTAGTGCTCCCTTTTGTTTCTGTGGCACTCCCTAACACTCCCTGGCATGCATTCGCACACCCTAACACTTGGCACATCTTGGCATATCATTGCCCTGGCCTCTAGCATGCCTTAACACTGCAAATAATATCTTATCACTCCCTCAACACACCTGGAACTCACTAACACTTCCTTTCACAAAATCTCATTCATTCATTTCCATGCATTATTTTGACCTAGTGGTCCCTTGTGTTTCCATGGCACTTTGTAACACTTCCTAGCACGTGTTGGCACACCTTGGCACCTGGCACATCTTGGTCAGATGCTACCTTCACACTCTAGCATTCCTTAGCACTGCCTAGCATACCATGTCACTCCCTCCTTAACACACTTGGAACTCGTTGCACTCCCTGTCACACACTCTTATTCATTCATTTCCATGCATTTTGACCTAGTGCTCCCTTGTGTCTCCCTAGCACTCGCTAACACTCCTAGCACACATTGGCACACCTTGGAACTTGGTACATCTTGGCATGCTTCCCCAACACTGTAGCATGCCTTGGTGTTGCCTAACATACCTTGTCACTCCCTCCTTAGCACACTTGGAACTCGCTAACACTCCCTATCACACACTCTTATTCATTCATTTCCATGCAATTGAAACTAGTGCTCCCTTGTGTTTCATGACACTCCCTAGCACTCCCTAGCATGTGTTGGCGCCACACCCTAACACCTGGCACATCTTGGCATGCCTTATCACTTGGCATGAATTGGCATGTGTTGGCATGAAAATGGGAATGGGGAAGAGACCCTTGGTTCATGCTCAAGGGGCCAACAAGGCTCCGTTGTAGTCTAGAACAACATCGACATTTTCACCTTACCAAGAGAGGGTAAGGAGTCTCACCTGAGGCGTGTCGTGACTGAAGTGTGAGGGGGTAGAATGAGGCACCAAGGGAACCGCAACCCGCAACTGATCTTAACTCATAACAATTAAGTACCTATTGTAATCCAACCATACTATTCTACTCACATTACCTTAGGAAATCATACAACATATAGATAGATATTTAAATTTTTTAAAGAACCAATATAGAACTCAACTGTCTCTTTCATTACACTTCATAGAAAGAAATACATAAATAAGTACAGAAGGCTCAAAGCCTAATCATCAACAACAATAATGACCCAACCCATAGATCAAAGACCAATAGAGCAAGGTTGTACCCATCTTCCAGAACTTTAGACGGCTACATTGGTTCCTAGCTCGCTTGGTTCATCAACAACTAGTATTCACCAACCCTTTCCCATCCTTTCATTTGCCTTTTATCCTATGCTCTACACCTAGACTGCCAGTTCCACTTATTTCCTACTCGGCTGACTCTGCCTTTAGCTTCCTTTGCTCTCTACTTGCTTGACTGCTCTTTCTCTCCCCCGCCACCTTTCCACAACTGTCGGACCACTCGTGGTTCCAGTTCCCCCCTTCAGTTGTCAGCTTCGCAACTCGACCGATGTCCCCACCACTTGTTCCTGTCTTGTCTTCTCACAAAAACTCAAAACGAAGGCCCCAACAACATGCCTAACATGCCTTCGAACTGTCTAGCATGTGTTAGCACTTCTTGGCATTTCCTGGCACATGTTGGCACTCCCTATTTGTCATGCCCTTATAGATAAACTTACTTTTTTTCGACTTGGGAAACCAACCAAGTCATTGAAAAAATAATGTTCTGCCTAGCCTTGACACTCCCCAACACTCCTTGGCATGCATTTGCACTGTATGGCATGTGTTAGCATGGGTTTTCATTCCTTAGCACGCCCTGGCACTCCTTAGCTATGATGCCCTCACACCTACCCTTACATTTTTTCAACATGGGAATTGAACAAAATCCTGCCTTAACTATAAAAACAACTTGACCAAGTTACAATTACTACAACTAGACTATGCCTTGTTCACCTAAGAACTTCCTATAACTTATCTTAGGCTACTTGTGTTAAATATCAACTCATACAACTTAACAAGGTACAAAGACAAGACTCACATATGACCTTGGTCGTAAAACGACTAAGAAACAAAGTTTACATCTTGACATGCCATAACACGTGGCACGCCTAACAATCCCTTGGCACTATGTAGCACATGTTCACATCCCCTGCATTTCTTGACATGCTTTGACACTCGGCACTCCGTGACACTTAGCACACCTCGTACTCACTAACACTCTCTATCACACTCTTATTCATTCATTCTCATACATTTGAAACTAGTGATCCCTTGCTTATCCCTCAAACATGGCCCTAACACTCCCTAGCATGTGTTGGTGCCACACCCTGGCACCTAGAACTTCTTGGCATGCCTTAACACTTGGCATTTCTTGGCATGCCTTAGCATTTGGCATGTCTTGGCATGCCTAAAATGCCTTGGAACCGTCTAGCACGTGATAGTAATTCTTAGCATTCCCTCAAACCCCTTGACACTCCTAGCTATCATGGCCTCATAGATAGCTTTAATTTTTTTGTGACTTGGGAACCCAACCAAGTCATTGACAAAACAATGTTATGCTCAACCCAAATTCTCCCTTTGTCTGAAACTACTTTGTACATGCCTTATCACAACCATAGGCTTGCCTCTTGCAAGTCATATTCTGAACTTCTCCTAACACACTTCATCCTTGGGACACCTGGAATTCGCTGACACTCCTTGGCACACACTCTTATTCATTCATTTCCAAACATTTTGACCTAGTTCTCCCTTGTGATTCCTTGGCACTGGATAACATACCTTTTCACTCCCTCCTTAGCACACCTGAAACTCATTGACACTTCATTTCCATGCATTTGAAATGAGTGCTCCCTTGTGTTTCCTTGGCACACGCCCCTCACACTCCCTAACATGCATTCACGCCACACCTTGGCACCTAACACATCCTGGCATGCCTATCATGCCTTGGAACTATCTAGCATGTGTTAGTACTTCACTTGTAAATAAAGAAAAACATCATTTCATTAACATAGACAACTGATTATTTAAGTTGTGCTTTCACTTGTAAATAAAGAAAAACATCATTTCATTAACATAGACAACTGATTATTTAAGTTGTGCAAGCTATGTCAATTAAGAAATCAACAAGTTTTCTTGTTTTGGTCCTTGGAAATGACAGTTCTATTATGCTGGACAGTTACATCAGATTGAAGATATGTCACAGACTATGCTGCATAGCATGAATTTGTATGGGTAGGAGTAAGAGAATTTTTCTCCAATTTACACTGCTCCACAAGCCCATCCAATCATAGCATAATTTCAGTAATTTGTTTCTCCAAAATATGGTTATGAATTAGCTCAAGCGTCCAAGGTTTTTGATTTTCCAAGGCTTGAGTTTTCCTTTCTTAAGAGTTAATCCAAACAACTGTAGATATATTATCTCAATTGTTATCTTTCTAGCATGTACTCCTACAACATGTAGCCAAATCACATCTCAAAAAAACCATCAATATTAGAGTTACCAAATCATAAAAACCTTTAGTCATGATATCAAATACTACTACTTGCTTCCTCTAAGATCAACATCCCTTTACTTGGTTTATTTTCACATAATACTTAGAGTTCCCTTTTCCACGCTCTTCAGCTTGCAAACATCAATCAATATGTTCCTGAAAGAAATCAATCAGCAAGCTTCAACATCATATCCATCAAGGTATTTTCACCTCCCTCTAAAGTTATCATGGCTCATTTTCATTTTTCAAGAGACCATATCAGATGTTGATCAATATCACAAGGTTTTATGCACAACCGTCATGCTTCTATACATCAAGTACCCATATGGAAGAGTCCTTATTTCATCTAGTATTTAACCAAGACATACCAAGCACATGAGTCCTTATGCACATCTAGTATTTAACCAAGATATACCATGCCAAGATATAGGCCCTAACTCCCATATATGATGTGGAAAACCTCATAATGGAACCCTTATCCTAGATGGAGGCCTAAAATCCCTCATAGAAGGTTTATATCGTTCTTTATGCTCTTTTTCATGCAGTGTAAGACAAATAAGTTTCATTTTGAGGTTGAGGCCATTGCTTTCATCCCTTTGCCATGGTAGAAGCCGAAGACCCATTCTTACTATGTGAAACATATTAATGTCACTAAAGATCCCCCATAGAGGCTTAAGATCTCCTATAGAGGTCATGTGTGGTTCTTTGAGAACTAATTCACAAAGTTTAATCATCAAAGATTCAAATAAGGCATAAGCCCCTTATGTTCCTATTTTGACAAACCCTACACTTGTAAGCATGATATGTGATTTTAAAGCCTCCTAATTTAATTAAGGTGCAATGATGAGGCTCCAAGACCCAATCGTGGTGTGTAAAAACTTTGAATGGTAGAAACATCCCTCCTAGAGGCCAATGAATGAATTTCCCATAGAGAATATAATTAATGTGGTGATTTGAAACCCTTTTAACACCACTGATTATTTAGGAATTAAATCCGCTTTCTTAATTTCATTCCTTGACCATAGTAAAGGTCATGAGACCCATTATTATTATGCGAACCACATTGATTGCCTATATTCCCAGCTAGGGGTCTTGTTCATGGACATATAGCATGAGAAATATTAATTTAGGGACTAAGGCCCTTGTTTTCCTCTCCTAACCATAACATAGACACTAACTCCCATATGTAGTGAGAAATACCTCATATAATGCCCATATCCTGACTTAAGACCAAATATCCATTAAAGAAGATCTATGTGGTTTTTAAGTCTAACTCATAGCCCTTGATACTAAAAAGCTTCTTATAAGACCTAATGCCCTTGTTTACCTCCCCTACTCATAGTACATTCCTTGACTCCTATACATGGTGTGAAAAAATTCCTAATAAAATTGATATCCTATATACCCCTAAGATTATTTAGAAAAAATCTATGTAATTTTTCAATGCCAAATTCATAACCCTTGAACATGAAAAACATAATGCCAAATTCATAACCCTTAAACATAAAAAAACATAATACCAAATTCATAATTTTTAAACATAAGATACTTCATTTTAGAAATAAAAACCTTTTTTCCTTTCCCTCACATTAATTTTTATCACACTAATTCTTACCATATATTTCTAATATATACTAATTATTATTATACAAAGAATTGAGGGATGCTACAGTGAAAGAATTGATTCATCGATGCTTATTTTTGTTGATTTACAATTTGAGGTTCCGACAGAAGCCCAAAGGCATAAGGTTATGCAAAAGTGAGTGGCCTTGGACTGGTAAATTCACTAGTCAAAAGGTGGCCTATGGCAATATACCTATTGGATAAAAGTTCACATTTTCCTTGCCCCCGGAGGGACAAGCGGCTTCGCACCTTTTCGTCTCCAATTATATATTACTCTCCAAAGAACTGACTTGTATACTAGTAGTTATTTCTCTACAGCTTAAGATTTTCACTCCAATGGACAGACTCTCTTTAGGCTAGTTAGGGGGACCAAGGAGAACCTATTGATAGGGTGAATTCAGGAAGCAGAGAGGTGGCTTCTCTACTATCTTTGTGCAAAATCCTCTTGATCAGCAAAGGAGGGAAAGGAGCGCAAGAATGGTGCCAATGAGGTTTAACATTTCACAAAATTCCTATTGATCGGCAAAGGAGGGAAAGGAGGGAAATGAGGGCAGCAATGTCACCAATGAGGTTCAGTGTTTCACAGCAGGAGCATGGGCACATGCAGGAATGGGAGGTCGAGGCGGAGGCGCCGGTGTAGGAGTGTGAAGATACCACCACTACCACAGATATTGAATATGAGTGTGAGGCAGTCCATCATTAGAATGAAAAGTCTCCAAAACCTCAAATGGATGATAACTCCTCCATGGTCAGTAGCTGGTATACCAAAGACTCAGATTTGGCCATGATTATTTCAAGGACCCGGAAGGATTTGGAGTAGTGGTCCAAGAGCTGTATGAATAATTTTTGAAGCCATCAGAGCTCGTAATGAGGTGTCTAGGCTTTTAGAGACCCACTTCCAGTCCACCATTGGGCAACCCATGGGTACTTTATTTAACTCTCTCTCAATCCATCACAAGTTGTAGTTTTAGTGTAATTTTATTGTAATTAGTTATAGTGTAATTTTATTGTAGTTATGATGGTTTGTTGAATCTCATTTGGGTTTCATTCTGATGAGAAGTTGAAAAAGAAAAAACCATTTTCTGGGCAATCTTGGCCCAAATTTGGTAAAACAAAAATCTATGATTTCATCTATCTATGGAAGACAATCTATCTGTGTTGTTTTGTTTTTTTATTTGTATTTCTGGGTCCACTCACAAAACAGAAAACCACTTTGACCATGTCTGGTCTCTTTGAAAGGAAAAGATAGTGACTGAGGTCGGTGGTGCACTTCCATTAGATATCGATGTGAATTTTTCTAGAAACAATGTAGGTAGGTAGGTAGAGTTTGATGCCATCATCCTTTACCTAATTTATTGTTCTCAGTAGAATCCCTTTGAAACATAAATTCTTGTATCTTTGCACACAAATGGCTTCTGTCATGAGGTACGTCTCACTAAGAAGGATTCAGTATGACATATACTCATTTTCAGCTTCTGATATTAGTTCTACAGAACCAAGTAGTCCTTGTATCCTTTCAATTCTCTCATCTTGTTGTGGTTAGGAATGAGAGACAATCAACATCTTCAATTCAATGCTTATCACCACCAAGGTTGTGGGTTTTCCATGGCATTTGAATTCCAGACATCAGCATTGAGCAATATTTGGAGATAATTTTTAAGTATTTGGAGATCTCAGAATGTACATAGACTTCCAATAACTAGTGTGATGGTTGTTACCAAGTTTCTTGATGATATTTGACTATCTTAGACTTGGTTATCCATTAATATTCTATTGGTGGTAATACTTCCAATTTTTTATCCATGTTTCCTTATTTTCAGGAAAACAAAGAAATCAAAAGTATACAAATCTGTTCCATATTTTTAGGAAATCAAAGCATAAAATCGTGACTATTTTTTATGATCTTTTTAAAGATCTAAAAAATGATAACAATGAAAAATGATTAGGGATAGTGTTTGAAATCCTCCATAGATTTTAACTTCCTTGAAATGTATTGAAGGTGCCTTGTTCCATATTTATGTTTACAGTCATTTCCTGTTTCTCTTTGGCTCAATGTTGTACTTGTGTTAGTGGTGAATATGAGTTAGGGTTTCCCTGATGAATTTTAATTAAATTGCTGGTTAATATCTGACATTAACTTCAAAATAATGTCATTCTGTAATGGAGGTAGAGTGGGATGTTAGCTTGAATAAGATTTGTACCAATACTTTCATTCAACATCTGTTAGGAAAATGAAAATTGTTTCATAATGGAAACCCATGTTAAAGTTCAATATTGTAATTCATTAGAAATCCCTAGTCAAAGAAAATGACCTGTAAATGAGACCTTAAATATCAATGTTATTGGAGACCTTGAAATGAATAAAAAATGACTTAAATGAACCGTTTAGTATATTACTTTTGTTTTCCTCATTTTTTTTCCCTGTATCTTTCACACAAGCATTTTTCTTTACTAATGGTATCTGAGTAAGGTTGTTTTATATTTCAGTCAAATCTAAACTTTAGCATTTTTTTGAACCCATGAAGCTATGGGTTGAGCACCTTTCATGGAGGAACAAAACTTAGTGAGCCAGGGTTTCTAATCCTCTACAATCTCATAGCTTTGTCCATGTTTTGCAATTTTATTACTTCATAAATTATGCAAGTGATATGCTTAATGCTTCTAAGATCTGACACATAACCTTTGTTGTCAATGTTTAACATATGTCTAGAATTGTCATCTTCTTTTTAGCACAAGCTTCAAATTTCAAAATTTTAATGTTTTCTATCAGCCTATTGATTTCAGAGGACTTTGTTTTGTTTATGGATAGGAACTACAACAATGTGTATTATGCAAAAGTAGATGGAAACAGATTCATGAGATTCGGTGGGTAATTAAAAGCAAAATACCTATTAGAAAGAAACTTGAATTTGATGGGCGAAGAACTCCTTATGAAGCTGCAACTACTGATGAGTTAGAGGTTGAAACTGATGCAAGAAGAAAGGATGGCTATCTCACAAGTGATTCATCAGAAGCAGATGTTTTGTGGCAATTCTAGGTACCAAATGTGGTTGTTGTGACCCTAGTGGAAGATGTCTCACTAATAAAAAATCCACCACGGAGGATGTCAGAGATTCCTAAGAAAAGGTAACTTTCCTTTGTGCCTATTGTTCTGATTATTTTTCTCGTTATTTTTTAACATTGGCGATGACATTCATAGTTAACTTGACAATATTTAAACTAGAAAATACTAGCATATTATTGAAAGGATAGAGCTAAGAAAACTATTACAAACTTTTTATGGCATAATGATTTAAATTCCCTCTTCTCTTGCAAATTTGTCTCAAAGTTGCAAGCTAGGTTGAGACTCTTGTTGCCTACAAAACGCATCAATTTAAAATTGAAAATGGACATTAAACAATTTAAATATTTTATGTAGAATTCCAGGCCAAGAAAAAGGTCCTATTGGAGTTGTTAAGCTTGAACATAAGTCACATCTAGTAAGTTTGATCGTAAGGTGCCTTCTAGAGGATTGGAAGGGAAGCAATCTTCATCTGGGGGAAATTCAAGGATGATTAATCTAGAATTTTTCTAAGTAAGTAGCTCCCTCCAATAAATTCTAATCAGGAAATTCTCAAGGAAATGTAAGAGCATGAACCCACAACATCAACTTCACCCTCTTCAATAGAACTTGAAACAAGCTTGGAAGTTGCTCATGCTACACAATTTATTTCGATTTCCATTTTTACCCAGTTATGTTTGAAGGATCAACTGTCGAATATTATGCACAAAAGACTTTGCTCTGTCTTCTTTGGAAAGAGGACATAAACAAGATTTTAGATGTTTCTAAATGGAGTACTCTTCACCTATGTCCTTCTCCTTTACGCCATGTGATACAAATGCCAATTTTCATATTCTTGACTATGGCGTTGTTCTTTTATACATGTGACCCTTGAGTATTCCATGAAATCCTCCAAAATCTTCTTAAAGGGCGGGAGAACTCTCCATGCATGAAGCTAGTGGAATGTGACAAGTTATCCAAAATTCCTCCAAATATGTGATTTGTGCCTTGGGAAATGTTAAAGGTACCCTCAATAGAAATACACATAAAGATCTGTGGCCAAGTTCCCTAAATGTGAGATGTTGCCACTTGAACAATTGTGCCTCCTTTTGATGCTGAAACTGGCACCGTAGTTGTGCAAGGATCACAAGATGTCACCTTGGGTTAACTCAGGTTTTTGGCACTGTCACCTTATCAGCGAATCCTCTCACTTTGGATTACTTATTGAATCTTGGCGGTATATCAAAGCACAAATTGATGGGGTCTTTTATGTGACTAGATCACTAGCACTAAAAACCATCTCTACATTGCATGGTTCAACATCTTGATGGTCCCTATCCAATTGACCACAACTTTTGTATTCATTATTGCTTTAATTGCAACACTTCCAGTAGATATTGATGGTATTCATGAGCCTATTTCTAGTTCTCTTCTTTATGGAAACAATATTATCTCCAAGGCACATGGTTTTGTGGCTCCAAGGCTTGAAGGAAGCATGAAATAGGGTTTTTTGGCTCCATTTAGCAGATCGAGACTTGAAAAAAGCATGGTATAGGGTTTTATTACTCTAGTTGTTGATGTGGTCTTACCTCTTTCTGGAGATTCGTTCACAGAGGGTTTTCATTGGTGGGATTCTATTCAAAGTAACGACATGGGTACAACTAGAGATTCAAGTCCTCACACTAGCATCAACAATTTTCTAGAATCTTCCATTAGTTGGAGTTTACATTCCTCTTAGGGTTTCTTATTTCCATCTCCCCCCATCTTGTCTATTTTCGATGATCTACTTGCATATGGGCTACCAACCGATGTTTTTTCCTTGTGGTTATTTTCCCCATGTATTGCTCCTCATGGGTTACTGATTTCCGTTACAGAGCCCTACCTTTATGAAAATATTTCGTTGTTATTGACAGACCTAACTACCCTTGTCACCCATGGGCTCTCTTCCCCCTCCTTGCCTATGGATCTCTCTATCTCGCCTATCAGTTTTGAAGGATTTCTTCCTTTTAGTTCTTCAGAAATTGCTCCTCCACCTAGCAGTCTTGCCTCCATTCCCTTTTTTTTCTCACAATGTAGTCCCCCCACCAATCTCATTGAAACCTCCTCCCTTGACCACAATCCCCTCTGTAAAATCCCACTCATTCCCCCAAGCCCAACCCCCCATGTGCTGCTAGAAAATGAAAGAACCCCTCTGTTAAAGAAAAGAAGGGCCAACTCTCCTTCATTATAGCTGTCAGGATCAATATTTACAAAGTTGTTTAAATGTATGAGTTTGCATTGATGGGTTATGCTCGGGGTTGTCATTTTAGTGGGAAGAAAATACTAGAATGGGTGATAAAGGAGAAGGGGGCTCATTCAACTCACTACCAACTTTCAGATACCAGTAAGATGTTGGCTCATTCTCTTTTTAAGCTAGTCTAAAGAGGTTCATTGGGCTTTGAATAAGGTTTGGAGTATTGACTCCACCCCCTTTCATGCTTAATCATTGGACCCCTCTTTTTGATCCCACCTAGATAGAGGCTAGATAAGGCCCTTATCTAGGTTTAGTTTCCGAAACTAAAAGCATAATTCTGGTCAGAGTAGGCTCTTAGGGAAATTAGGGGAATGCTTGTAGGTTGACCTCATTTTCAAAGACTCTGTGGAGATGAAGGTGGCGAGGGTATTGGTAAATTTGGATATCACATACGACTTATGGGGTGAAATGAAGCTCCAACATCAAGGCATCACTTCTCTTCATAATTTACACTATGAGGGTGCCCCCTTTAGATATCCCATATGTCACAAGCATGCCCAAAATGCTATGAATTGTTCACTGGGGTTCCATGGCATCAAAGGAAAGTACAAGCCCTTGTCTCCCAAGATGAAAAAGAAAGGATTTGTCTTGATGATGACGACTCCTTCCATCCTTTCTGTAATTGTCTCGTCTACCCCTACTATATTGATGGATCCGGCTCCCGAACTCACTGCGATTGTTCCTATGATTATTGATTGGGCTTCCATAAAGCAAAAATCTAGTTAGCCACAACTCCACTTAGCGACTACTTCGATGGTGCTCTCTCTTCACTCATTTATTTAACTTCTATTCTTAGTTGTATTATGGATTTGGGGAAATATTGGAATACAATAGAACATGAAGTCCTTGTATATATGTTATTGAAATTTTTGAAATTGAAATGAACACCTTATATATATAACAAAATTTCTGAAATTAAATATCATTGGGAAGAAAATATTTTATATTCCATTAGGAGGGAAAGCCATCTCTTTATATTTCCTTTTCAATGAACTATCTCACTTTTTGAAAGCTTCACATCTTTGCTCTAATTCATAATTCATGGAGGTCATTTTGCCCCCCTAGTACCGATTTTCAAGCCCTTTGTTTATGTAGGTATAGTTATGATCTACCCCACTTTTATAAGGTAAACTCCAAGTCATGCATTTCTTTTTATCTAAACTCAGTGACTGAAAATCATCCATCTATATTCACCATACTCAACTGGTCTAGCATTCGATGGTACATGAGCCTAGCAGCATAGGTGTGCCTTCTCCGTGTCCTCAACAACAAAGATGAGAAAAGATGAGGCATATGTTGGGGTTCTGAACACCCACAATGGTAGGTAAGTAGAAGGAATCTGATCTCTCTCCTGCAAGTCCTTGGACTCCTACAATCGTGGGTTCAACTGGCCCGATTAGGTAGCTGAGGTCGGTGCATTGTGATGAGAAGGGAAAATTTAGAATGAACCCGAGGCCTCACTACTCTTTAGCTAGTCAAAGGGCCCATCAACGTCGTTTCTATTTGCGGCCAAGGGCACATTTATTAGGAGGTCGAGTTCATTTGGATTGGAGGCAAAAACTGTTCAAAATTACCAAAATTATCTAGAGGACAAACTCAATTACTAGAAGGCCAAGCCCATCAAGTATTGTGACCATATTTTGAAGAGGCTAAATCTATTCGGAGGTGGATTTATTATCATAGGGGTTGAATTATTCAGTTAGGGCAAGATCATCATTTTCTGAGCCCATATCCTTAAGCAAAGAGTAGCAAAACTTGTTGAAGGTTCCAGTGTTTTGGAAGACCAAGATCAACTTCTTCTAAAGGCCAAGTTGTTTCATTGTTGCGAGATCTATAAACCAGGTTCAACAATGCACTGTAAATCTTCATATCAAGTTAATATGATCTACAAACCACTTGAACTCTCTCAAATTAATGAAGCTCCACATGAAATTCTAGAAAATTCCATTGATAACATTCCTACATTCCAAGAAAATAGTGTTCTTTCTACCTTGGATCATTGGCAAAAATTAGGTGTGTGATTTAAAATCAGAGGAGTGAGACACTTAGATGTCACCACAAAGTTGTTTACATTGTCTCCTATGGATGGTGTTGTAGAATGGTGGAAAGGATTTATTGATAATTAATTCAATGCATTCCCCCTTCAAAATGCTTTCCTTGAGAAATACGGAGAACGAAAAGATAATAGATACTTATTGGTTGATCTTAGTAGTTCTAAAGGAAAGCAGACTGAAACTATACAAGAGTTTAATAAGTGGTTTAACCAGATTTTGCAGAAATCACCATGCAATTATTAAAAGTCTAGAGGCAACCATACTTATATATTACCTTGATTCAATTGATGGAGAGCTTTGCTTCCAGATCAAAGAAAATGATCCTCAGAACCTTAAGGCAATCCAAATTTGTTGAGTTTAGGATAACATGTTCTTGCTTAAGATAAATACTTCAAATTCCATATTGGCCCATTCATTAGTCCATTTCACTTTCATTAGCACTGAATCATTATCACATTGACATCAACTTAAGAAAGAACATATGATCGAATCAGAAGACAAGCCAAGACAAGAGAACACAATAATTGGCACAAGCCAGGGAAAAATCCTTGATCAAATATTCTTATTATCAATATCAAATGATTAGCAGAGAAATAGAGGAAGAGAGTACAATCAATCTCAAGGTTGACTTGCCAATATGATTACTAGAACCACTAACCATGTGCCAAATATACAACTTAGACAAGTTTTCAATTATGTCTTCAAATAATAGAAGACAAGTTTTGCCCTAACCAGTAGACAATAGTATTCAAAATTGCAACTCAATAGATTACAAAATGAGCTCGGACCTAGTTTACTTCAAGAAGCTTCCTTTGTTGATTATAAAGAGGCCATGAAAGTGCCAAATTAAGTAGTGAAGATTGGTCAAAGGGTTGACGAGTTCTGAGGTCGAACATCTGTAGTTAGGGCTTGTAGATTAGCCCACATCTTGAGATGCTTTTTGCAGTCGTTCCTTCAGGAAAAGTTGATCTAAGGCTTTGTGCTACAAACAACCTCCATCAAGGTTTCATGTCTACTTGTACCATGCCTTGTTATACTCCTTATAACAACCTTTTCGTCCCCTGTCCAAGACTCACAAATTCTGCGGCCCTCCTGAAATGATTATAAGAAGATGCATCCTTCAATAGATATGAAAGCTCACCAAAATTCTCTGCCCTGACCTACGGCTACCATGTTGCTTCAAGATTGAACCTATGGAAGGAAGAACACACCAAAAACATTCCCAATACTTGTCCTCCTAGCTCCTTCAAGCTGCGGCTACCTTATAGATATATTAGAGCCCTTGAGTTGAGTCAAATGAGGTTGAAAGAAATCTCTTTATATACAATTCAATGGGGTTGAATGTTAGAGAATCTAGGGCAAGTAGCGTTGTGATGATTCTCCGTTACTTGATAACAATTTGTGAAGTCCATTTAATTTTTCTAGTTTAGCTTATGCTTCTTATTCTTCTTATTAGTGCATATGTGTGTACTTCATCAAACTACTACCAAAACAAAATAGCAAGAACACAAAGTTTGGCTCTCTGCTAGGGACAAACCCTATCCACTCTTGAGAGGGAAACCCTTTGTAAGATTTCTCTTATTGAAGCTTCTTATTTGAACAACTGCCAAACCCTAGACCCTTGACTATAGAATCCTCCAAGCACAAGTCAAATCCATCCTCTTTCTTCACTATAGCTTTTGGCACATGGACCTCTGTCTTCCGACACTTCTACTCCTTAGTACTTTGTCCTTTTCTACTGTTCTAAGTTAGGAAACCCTAGAATATTAGGGCTTCTCTTCTTCGCTATAAGGAGGACCTTCTTCGCTTTCCTTGGAGACCTTGTAGACCTTGTTATACATTCAAGTGAGGTCTCTCAATATGCTGCCTTTGTCTACTGTCAAGTCTGCAACAATCTACTTCTAAAGTCTTCTCACATGTGGATAGAAACCCTAGAACAATCCTCCTTTCTTCACTGGATGGGGAGGCCTAATAGACCTTGTGTATTAGCCCAAAAACAAAGATATTTCTATTATGATTTCCTGTTGTACTTGACCACAGACAGGTCCTTTCTTCCTCGCATGTGTGGCTGTTGATGCCCTAGAAGACAACCTTGTACCTTCAATGTTTTGTTTCCTTGTCTTGTTGATCTTATATACTTCCTATTTCGACTTTCTTGTCTCTCTTTGCTTGCGGATTTCAGAGCCAAGTTCCACATTGAATAAGGAGTGGAAAACCTTTAGAAATAGAGGTTTGTCCCTCCTCTTTAGGCAAACTTGACTGTCTTTTAAGGCTAACTTACAGTGTGCATTATAATTCAATTTTTACCCACCGTTTTGTTGCTTGGAGACCACGTTGATGCTAGGAGAGGATTTGACCATGCTTGGAGGTGTTCCCTTGACCTTTTATGATGTCATACATGATGTAACATGACCTCAAAGGGCCTTATCATAATTACATTTGAATTTGACTCTCTAGAAGCACTTCAAAATGTGCTTGACCTATTTTCAATGAGCAAGAAACTCATCGACAAATAATACAAAAATAATTTCTCTTTTCTTGAATAAGTATAAATATCAAAATTACATTTATGAAGACCTAGCCTAGTTACATTTCCTTGAACATTGAAGAGACATGACTTTTGGGCTTATTGAGCGGACATATAGGTGAGGCCAACCTTGATGATTTTAGATGATAGAATCATAAATTCAAAAACACACATTTCCTTAACCAAATTCGATGAAATTTATGTCGATTTTGGTCCTCTTGGAAAGAGGAATTAAATGCCATAATTATCTTCTTTAAGAGACCTTCCAAAAGTGTAATTTGGCCCTAATTTTAAATTTTAAAACCCCCTCTCAACTAGGGAGAATTCCACTTGCCAATCCATCCAACATCAATCATGCCATCCTGCCATCATGAACCATCTCAGTATCTCTTCTCTGGTCTGCTCTGCTGAACACCGATATGAATAATAAAGAATAACTGATTGAGAGTGAGTCACAAGACCTTGCCACTCTCCACTGAAAAAAGTTAGTCCATATAACCAAAGGGTGAATCAGACTCGATCCCAAGTGATCAAGTTAAAGAAACATCATTCATCCTAGACATAGGGAGTATGATAATACATGTGTTCATCGGTAGTTCTATGGTCCCAAACCCCTTTTCCCAACTCATTGGCCAGATGAGAGGTACTTCCCATGTGTGCTGGAATACATGGGTACAATGATGCAAGAACATCAGCATGGAAAAGAATATGTCACATCCTGCTCACAACCACTTGTAGGGAAAGGGGAAAAACATCTTACAACACATGTCATAATCACATGTAAGGAAAGGATGAACCACATCCTGCAAACACATATCACAATCATCATAGGGAAAGGCTAAACCACATCCTACATGCATGGAAAACAACAACAGTAGGAAGGATCCTACATGTGGGGAAAGGATGAACCACATCCCATCGACATGTCAACCACAAATCGTAGGGAACAGGCATCCTACATGTGGGGAAAGGATGAACCACGTCCCACTGAAATGTCAACAGATGCCTATATGCATCTCTCACTGGGGTATCTACAGGAGAAGGTGAACCACTCATCCTGCTTATATGCCATAGGAGAAGGTGAACCACTCATCCTATGCATATGTCATCAACAGTAGGGGAAGATGAACCACTCACCCTACACACATGTCAACCACCATGGGATATCACAGGGGAAGGTGAACGACTCACCATGTACACAACACACCAATAAGGGAAGGTGAAACACTCAATCTATGGTCGCTCATAGTTCAATAAGCACCCCAGGAACCTAGAAGCTCCTAGAGCTCAATGTTCAACCAAGACCCTCATAGTAGGGTCTATCCACGACTCCCAATCTCTCCCCGAAGAAAGATAATATTGACCTTACTAAGAGGATGATAGTAATATGCTCATACAACTAACAATGATGGATCTTGGTAGCTCTCCAATGTACCATATCAGAATAAGGTGGTACCCAATACTTGGAGCTGTCATGTAACATGGATTCCCTGAAAAATGAACCTGACATTTATTAGGAGGCCAATCTCATTTGGATTGGAGGCAAAAACTGTTCAAAATTACCAAAATTATCTGGAGGACCAACTCAATTACTGGAAGGCCAAGCCCATCAAGTATTGTGACCATATTTTTGAAGAGTCTAAATCTATCTAGAGGTGGATTTATTATCATAGGGGTTGAATTATTCAGTTAGGGCAAGATCATCGTTTTATGAGGCCATATCCTTAAGCAAAGAGTAGCAAAACTTGTTGAAGGTTCCAGTGTTTTGGAAGACCAAGATCAGCTTCTTCTAAAGGCCAAGTTGTTTCATTGTTGCCATATCTATAAACCAGGTTCAACAATGCATTGTAAATCTTCATATCAAGCTAATATGATCTACAAACCACTTGAATTCTCTCAAATTAATGAAGTTCCACATGAAATTATAGAAAATGCCATTGATAACATTCCTACATTCCAAGAAAATAATGTTCTTTTTGCCTTGGATCATTGGCCATAATTAGGTGTGTGATTTAAAATGGGAGGAGCGAGACACTTAGATGTCACCACAAAGTTATTTACATTGTCTCATGTGGATGGCGTTGTAGAATGGTGGAAATGATTTCTTGATAATTAATTCAATGCATGCCCCCTTCAAAATGCTTTCCTTGAGAAATAGGGAGAACGAAAATATAATAGATACTTATTGGTTGCTCTTAGTAGTTCTAAAGGAAATCAGACTAAAACTATAGAAGAGTTTAAAAGGTGGTTTAACCAGATTGTGCAGAAATCACCATGTAAATATTAAAGGTCTAGAGGCAACCATACTTATATATTACCTTGATTCAATTGATGGAGAGGTTTGTTTCCAGATCAAAGAAAATGATCCCCAAAACCTTAAGGCAATCCAAATTTGTTGAGTTTAGGATAACATGTTCTTGGTTAAGATAAATACTTCAAATTCCATATTAGCCCATTCATTAGTCCATTTCACTTTCATTAGCACTGAATCATTATCACATTAATATCAAATTAAGAAATAACATATGATCGAATAAGAAGATAAGCCAAGACAAGAGAACAAAATAATTGGCACAAGAAAGGGAAAAACCCCAAAATGGGGAAAACCCTTGATCAAATATTCTTATTATCAATATCAAATGTTTAGCAGAGAAGGATAGGAAGAGAGTAAATCAAAATCAAGGTTGACTTGCCAATATGATGACTAGAACCACCGACCACGTGCCAAATATACAAATTAGACAAGTTTCCAATTATGTCTTCAAATAATAGAAGACAAGTTCTGCCCTAACCAGTAGACAATAGTATTCAAAGTTGCAACTCAATAGGTTCCAAAATGAGCTCGGCCCTGGTTTACTTCAAGCAGCTTCCTTTGCTGATTATAAAGAGGCCAAGACAGTCCCAAATTGAGCAGTGAAGCTTGGTCAAAGGGTTGACGAGTTCTAAGGTCAAAGATCTGCAGTTAGGGCTTGTAGATTAGCCCAAATCTTGAGATGCTTTTTGCAGTCCTTCCTTCAGGAAAACTTGATCTAAGGTTTTGTGCTACAAACAACCTCCATCAAGGTTTCATGTCTACTTGTACTGTGCCTTGTTCTGCTGCTTATAGTAGCCTTTTGGTCCCCTATCCAAGACTCACAAATCTTGCGGCCCTCCTGAAATGGTTACAAGAAGATGCATCCTTCAATAGAGATGAAAGCTCACCAAAATTCTCTACCCTGACCTACGACTACCATGTTGCTACAAGATCAAATGTATGGAAGGAAGAACACACCAAAAACATACCCAATACTTGTCCTCCTAGCTCCTTCAAGCTACGACTACCTCAGAGATATATTAGAGCCCTTGAGTTGTGTCAAATGAGGTTGAAAGGAACCCCTTTATATACAATTCAATGGGGTTGAATGTTAGAGAATCTAGGGAAAAGTAGCGTTGTGATGGTTCTCCATGACTTGATAACAATTTGTGAAGTATTTTTACTTTTTCTAGTTTAGCTTATTCTTCTTGTTCTTCTTATTAGTGCATATGTGTGTACTTCATCAAACTACTACCAAAACAAAATAGCAAGAACACAAAGTTTGGCTCTCTGCGAGGGACAAACCCTATCCGCTCTTGAGAGGCCTTTGTAATATTTCTTTTATTGAAGCTTCTTATTTGAACAACTGCCAAACCCTAGACCCTTGAGTATATAATCCTTGAAGGACAAGTCAAATCTATCCTCTTTCTTCACTATAACTTCCGTCACATGGACCTCTGTCTTCTGACACTTCTGCTCCTTAGTACTTTGTCCTTTTCTACTGTTCTAAGTTAGGAAACCCTAGAATATTAGGGCTTCTCTTCTTCGCTACAAGGAGGACCTTCTTTGCTTTCCTTGGAGACCTTGTAGACCTTGTTATACATTCAAGTGAGGTCTCTCAGTATTCTACCTTTGTCTATAGTCAAGTCTGCAACAATCTACTTTGAAAGTCTTCTCACATGTGGATAGAAACCCTAGAACAATCCTCCTTTCTTCGCTGGATGGGGAGGCCTAATAGACCTTGTGTATTAGCCCAAAAAAAAAGATATTTCTATTATGATTTCCTATTTTACTTGACCACATACATGCCCTTTCTTCCTCACATGTGTGGCCATTGATGTCCTAGAAGACAACCCTATACATTCACTGTTTTGTCTTCTCGTCTTGCTGATCTTGTATACTTCCTATTTTGACTTTCTTGTCTCTCTTTTATTGTGGATTTTAGAGCCAAGTTCCACGTTGAATGAGGAGTGGAAAACCTCTATAAATAGAGGTTTGTCCCTCCTCTTTAGGCCAACTTGATTGTCTTTTAAGGCCGACTTACAGTTTGCATTATAATTCAATTTTTACCCATCGTTTTGTTGCTTGGAGACCGCATTGATGCTAGGAGAGAATTTGACCATGCTTGGAGGTGTTCCCTTGACCTTGTATGATGTCATACATGATGTAACATGCCCTCAAAGGGTCTTATCATAATTAAATTTGACTTTGACTCTCTAGAAGCACTTCAAAATGTGCTTGACCTATTTTCAATGAGCAAGAAACTCATTGATAAATAATACAAAAATAATTTCTCTTTTCTTGAATAAGTACAAATATAAAAATTACATTTTTGAAGACCTAGCCTAGTTACATTTCCTTGAACATTGAAGAGATGTGACTTTTGGGCTTATTGAGCCAACATATAGGTGAGGCCGACCGACATATAGGTGAGGCCGACCTTGATGATTTTATATGATAGAATCATAAATTCAAAAACACTATTTTCCTTAACCAGATTCGATGAACTTTAGGTCAATTTTGGTCCTCTCAGAAAGAGGAATTCAATGCCATAATTATCTTCTTTAAGAGACCTTCCCAAAGTGGAATTTACCCCTAGTTTTAAATTTTAAAAATCCCTCTCAACTAGTGGGGATTCCACTTGCCAATCCATCCAACATCAATCATGCCATCGTGTCATCGTGAACCATCTCAATATCTCTTCTCTGGTCTACTCTGCTGAAGACTGATATGAATAATAAAGAAGAACTGATTGAGAGTGAGTAACAAGACCTTGCCACTCTCCACTTACAAAAGTAAGTCCATATAACCAAAGGGTGAATCAGACTCGATCCCAAGTGATCAAGCTAAATAAACGAAATTCATCCTAGACATAGGGAGTATGACAATACATGCGTTCATTGGTAGTTCTATAGTCCAAAACCATTTCTCCCAAATCATTGGCTAGATGAGTGGTAATTCCCATGTGTCCCAGACTACATGGGTAGGATGATGCAAGAACATCAACATGGAAAAGAATATATCACATCTTGCTCACAGCCACTTGTAGGGAAAGGGGAAACGACATCCTACAAACACATTTCATAATCACACATAAGGAAAGGATGAACCGCATCCTGCAAACACATATCAGAATCATCGTAGGGAAAGGATAAACCACATCATACATGCATGAAAAACAACAATAGTAGGAAGGATCCGACATGTGGGGAAAGGATGAACCACATCCCATCGACATGTCAACCACAAATCGTAGGGAACAAGCATCCTACATGTGGGGAAAGGATGAACCACATCCCACTGACATGTCAACAGATGCCTATATGCATCTCTCACTCGGGTATCTGTAGGAGAAGGTGAACCACTCATCCTGCTCATATTCCATAGGAGAAGGTGAACCACTCATCCTATGCATATGTCATCAATAGTATGGGAAGATGAACCACTCACCCTACACACATGTCAACCACCATAGGATATCACAGGGGAAGGTGAATGACTCACGTTGTACACAACGCACCAATAGGGGAAGGTGAACCACTCAATCTATGGTTGTTCATAGCTCAATAAGCACCCCAGGCCCCTGGAAGCTCCCAGAGCTCAATGTTCAACCAAACCCTCATAGTAGGGTCTATCCACAACTCCCAATCTCTCCCAAAAGAAATATAATCTTGACCTCAGCAAGAGGATGATAGTAATATGCTCATCCAACTAACAATGTTGGAGCTTGGTAGCTCTCCAATGTACCATATCGAAATAAGGTGGTACCCAATACTTGGAGCTGTCGTGGAACATGGATTCCTTGAAAAATGAACCTGACTCAAAAATATCACAATATACAATGGTGGTTACTAGTACGTGCTCAAATGGCTCACTGAAGAGCTTCCTCAACTAACTGGCTTCATAATAAGCCATACTTTCTCTTATATGCATCCAAACTCAATAATGCTTCCATAGCAACCAAATCAAGAGATACAACACTGAATGTGCTTTTCCATCCATGACATTGTCAACCGAGATAGTATTAGAATATCCAATATATGAGGCTTTATCCATAGATCGACTCAGATTCTTCATACTGAGGCATATGACTGATATGGTGTTTATCAAGAGTACCAGGGATCCCACAAGATATACATAAGAAAACTTGCAGCGTTTCCAACTCATCAGACCTTTAAGTGCAGGAAATAGTGCAACATGGCTAGGTCTTTCATCTTGACTTTAAAGGTCAACTCCCTCTTACATTGATAAACAAGAGGGTCATCAATCAAACATCATCAATAGTTGCATCTTTACAATCAGCATGGCTTGTCCATAACTCCCTCTGAATATAGGGAAAGTGACAATGCCAAAGCATAATCACCGAGCCATCTATAACCTGACCCTTTTCTTTAGGTCCATGTGACAAAGTCATCAACCATAATTTGCTGCCATGGCTTGTCTTTGTCAACAAACATCGGGCAGGAAGAGTCATCGGGATATACTACCGGGTGTTTTGAAGCCTTGCTTGATGAGCTTCTTATGAGAGAGACTTTCCATAAGGCACCTACAACAACAAACTTCTAAGAAGCTTACCTCAGAATAGAAAGAAAGCTTTGTAGAATCATCATGGTCCTTCTTCAACCAAAATGAAGAAATAGCTACATTATCCTCCTTTCCTAGATGATGATGACTAATGAATTAAATTACCCAGTCCATGATATCTAGGCATCCATATTCATAATTCTATCTTTCATAAGATCTTGGGTTAATGCATCAAGGAGCTCAATAATATAATCAAGATTTCAAGATCAGGGTCCTCATAGTTCCATCTGCTTATCATGCTTTTTAAGACATAGGATTTGATACCTTTTCATGTTGATAAGGGTTGTTATAAGGAATATCTCCAAAAGTGCCATGCACTTTTTCTCCTAGCTGCTAGACTTCCAAGGATACTCAAGGGTACCAATATAAAGGTGTTGCATAAACTTCCATTCCTCCAGCTACTAGATAAAGATGTAAATGTTTGCTTCCATACACCATCATTTCTCCTTCGATTATTGCTACAATTCACTACATCAAATACCACCATCATTGCTTTAAATGATTATTGTCATTTCTCCTCCATTCCTCTTGCACTTCTCTGTTTAAAAACATTTTTTTGATTGCTTAACTCATCAAGTTCTTATAGACATTAAAGTCAAAGATACTGTCTTATTGATTATTGTCATGAACACTCCCAGTGGAGCCTCTAGCATCTCTAAACTTAAAGGCTCTGGTCTAGAATTATATATTAATCAAAAGAATCTGAAACAACTTGCCTACTATTCTCTATTCTGTATGCGTTAATGATAATTACACCTCAAGTGTAATGATCCTTTTTGTACTTGAAGCATCTTGCTATCAATAGTACATCACAAGGATTAGGCTGGTTGATGCTTTTATGGATCCCTTCAGGTTGATGGCCTTGATCTACAAACCACTCATTCAATACCATGCCAACAAACTCTAGAAGATCTCTGTGCTAGCGAAACAGTGTGATCTTCATAACTTCCTTACCATAGGTATTCTTTAGTTAGACCCATAGGTGGACTATCATGAAAACTTTAGGATTACTGTCATACAAATGGTTACTATCACAATGGTGGTGTGTCAAATTGATAGTCTTAAGCAATTGCTGTGGGGAAATGATAAATTTTCTCTTCACTTACTACTATGAAAGGATTCTTGACCTATTGTAGTAACACTGTAAATATTGGTGAAGTCCTTTCAGCTATAATATTGCAACTATCCTTTAAGTCTCTTTACTGTAAAGGCCATATCACGGATACATAGACAGTCATTGAGATGAGCCTTCAATTTTTCATTCTACCAAAAGTGCACTATAGCTTTCTTTAGAAATTGTTTATTCAAGTTTCAAGAGAATGAATTCAACATGTATCTTACTTTTCTATAGGCAGATAATCACTTTCCATGATGATTCTCAATAAAAAATTATGCAATGAACGTCGATCTTGGAGAATGCCTTTGAGTGGCATGAACCTTCAATCTCTTTTCTGAATCAGTGCCCTAAACTCTTTGCTACCTAGACAATACAGAAGAATTGTCACAGATCCAGAATGATATCATATATAGTCATGTGTTGAACCTACAAAAGATGAGACTTAGCTTAAGAGAGCTGTAATGATCGTTCGAGACCTGTAGAATATTCTCAGATCCAAACCCACAGAGATTAGGCACAAACTTCGTTCTTCACCTTGTAGAATAGTTTCTGATAAACAAGAGAATTATGATGTGTCTTAGGCCTTTAGGTCTGCAAAATAAAAAAAACTTTGGTGTTCTGCAATTGATGCCCTAATTGGGGCTTGTCAATGAGACTTCTTTCTTATACCTCAAGGATGACCATATCCCAATTAGATTTCTTAATATTTTTCAGTCTGGAATATACAAGATGATGTCCTCAAAATACTTCAGTTCTTTACTAGCAAGAGAAAGGAATACACCTCAGCAAAATACAGGTCTGCAAAACATACAGCTCCTTGGTCTAGAAGAAAAACAAAAGAATTTTTTTTTTGTTGTGCATTAGCATCCCAGGACTGCAAATATTTAGAGATAATCAAATTCTCTGTCTTGGACCATTCACTTTGATCAAAATGCTCTGAAATAATGCACTTGGATCTTGACTTGAAATAGGAACTTGGTTCTAGGTATGCTACTATGAAACTGACCTTCTTTTCAGCCCTCTCTGAAACTCTGACAAACCATAGATCTGCAACCTCAACTGTGGCTATTTCCATACATATTCTTCAAGAGAAAGGAGCTCTAAATCAGACCTTGTGGAGACTTGGTCTGGTACAAGGTTTCTTTGATTTCTGATTCAAAACAACGAATTCATCCTTCTTTCTGTTGTTGATCAACAAACTTCACTTAGTGATGCTTTCTCTTTCACTCTTGTTTGGGCTTGTCCTCACCTGAGCTCTGATACCACGTTGAGTTTAGGATGACATGTTCTTGCTTAAGATAGATACTTCAAATTCTATATTAGCCCATTTGTTAGTCCATTTCACTTTCATTAGCACTGAATCATTATTACATTGATAGCAACTTAAGAAAGAACATATGATCGAATCAGAAGACAAGCCAAGACAAGAGAACACAATAATTGGCACAAGCTAGGGAAAAACCCCAAGATGGGGAAAACCCTTGATCAAATATTCTTATTATCAATATCAAATTTTTAGCAGAGAAAGAGAGAAAGAGAGTACAATAAATGTCAAGGTCAACTCGTCAATATGATGACTAGAACCATTGACCATGTGCCAAATATACAACCCAGACAAGTTTTCAATTCTGTTTTCAAATAATAGCAGACAAGTTCTGCCCTAACCAGTAGATAATAGTATTCAAAGCTGCAACTCAATAGGTTCCAACTTCCAAAATGAGCTCAGTCCTGGTTTGCTTCAAGTGGCTTCCTTTGTTGATTATAAAGAGGCCAAGACATCCCCAAATTGAGTAGTGAAGCCTGGTCAAAGAGTTGACGAGTTCTGAGGTTGAAGATCTATAGTTAGGGCTTGTAGATTAGCCCAGATCTTGAGACACTTGTTGCGGTCCTTCCTTAGGCGAACCTAATATAAGGTTCTGTGCTACAAACAACCTCCATCAAGGTTTCATGTCTACTTGTACTGCGGCCTATTTTGCTCCTTAGAGCAGCCTTTCAGCCCCCTATCCAAGACTCACAAATCCTGCAGCCCTCCTGAAATGATTACAAGAAGATGCATCCTTCAATAGAGGAGAAATTGCACCAAAATTATCTGCCCTAACCTACGGTTGCCATACTGCTTCAAGATCGAACCTATGGAAGGAAGAACACACCGAAAACATACCCAATACCTGTCCTCCTAACTCCTTGAAGCTGCGGCTACCTTAGAGAAATATTAGAGCGCTTCATTTGTGTCAAATGAGGTTGAAATGCACCTCTTTATATACAATTCAATGGGGTTCAAGAGACGTGACTTTTGGGCTTATTGAGCCGACATATAGGTGAGGCTGACCTTGGTGATTTTATATGATAGAAACATAAATTCAAAAACACACGTTTCCTTAACCAAATTCGATGAAATTTAGGTTGATTTTGGTCCTCTCGGAAAGATGAATTCAGTGCCATAATTATCTTCTTCAAGAGACTTGTCCAAAGTGGAATTTGGCCCTAGTTTCCAATTTTAACAAAATTTCAACAGTTAAAATTGTGAAGAAGATGACCATTACTTTTGCTCCATGCAACATTAGTTGCAAGAAGAGAGCCCTTCCATGATTCAAGTAAATCCCCGAGATTCAATTAGAATACCCTTTATTACATATTCACATCCTACATGTTTAGTGAAACAGGCAAGTTTGTATTTGTCTAGTCTTTCTTTACTAGGCATATATTTCAGTTAGCATGGCTAACATGCACACCATGTACTCGATTACATCCTGAAATTCAATGGAATTAAATATGCACAAATAAAACAAATTGAAAGACCTTGAACTTATAACAACCACAATTTTGTCATATGGTGTACCTTCAATGTCCACAACCACTCATTTCATCAGGACTGGCAAGTCCCATACAATGGGAAAGCAAACAAAAGTTGAAAATTTTATTTAATTAATCCATATAGGTCAACTGATGGAGGGTCACTAACAATGAGAACCAAGGCATATATTCTCTCTTGTATATCTTAGCACGAGGTCATAACTTTATAACTCTTTGTGAAGATTAATTATTGTAACCAACACTATTACAAATATAACTACCACTACTTTTATATGAGTTTTTAGTTAGGATTGTGAAGATGTTTTAATCTAACTTATTTTGAGCTAACATTTCACTCGTCATGAAAGAAGTGAACTCTTTAAGAAAAATGTGTCAGATTAAATACTTTTACACAGTTCATGCCAAAACTCAATAGTGTTAACCTGAGAAAGCCTCCACTTGACTTCTAATTGATTATTACCAAGGTAGATCAATTATAACATGGCAGATCAAAACCATTTCTAGAGCATTAATCATAATCTTTTGCATTATTCTAGCACTTAACATCTGCTTGTTGAATGATTTGTTTGTGTGGATGCATGTTAGCATCTTTTGCAGGATGTTATTGTTATCAGTATGGAAGTTCTTCAAAAATGAAATGCTTTTAGAATTCAGATTCCTTTGGTACTTCCAATTCTAGAATGGTGGCATTGGACACTTATACATCTTCTTTAAAATATCTTGGGCATGGAGCTTCAAATAGCTTATTGTCAAATTTATACTTGACCTCAAGGAAGAAGTTTTAGTACCATATAACTTGTTTTTTGCATGATAACAAGCATCTTAACAAACTTTGCTTTCTCTAGAACTTATAAATTGTCTAGACACAAGCACCTTTTCAGGTTTGGCATTGAAACAGGTGTGATGCCCCAGAGTTTCAATTTAAAATTGTTAGAATGATACCCAAAGACAATAAAAAAATATATTTATATCATAATGAATAACCAATTTTCTACCAATACCCTATCCATTCCCATCGTGAAAGGCAGGTTCCACTTCCAAACCAAAGAATAGCATTCCATCCTCAGTCCACATTGGAACTAAAATAAGCTTTTATAACATACAAGTCCATTGTATTCAATGACCAGATACATTGTCACACTAAAAAATAAAAACTTGAAGAAAAGTGACAATCTGAAATCAAAACTTCAATAAGTTATATGCTTTATTACATTTTAGGAGAAGAAAAGTGGCAATCTGAAATCAAAACTTCAGTAAGTTAGATGCTTTATTACATTTTATGAGAAGAAAAGTGACAATCTGAAATCAAAACTTTAGTAAGGTAGATGCTTTATTACATTTTATGAGAAATAATTCTTTGTAGTTACCCATTTTGTTTGGGATAAAATTCTTTAAATGGTGTTTCATGTAATTTATTTGAATTTTCTCGGATTGTGATCAAATAAATTTATAATTTGTACCTTGGTTTTATAGTTTTTGGGATTCCTCTATAGAGATTTATGACAAAGCTTGGTGGACCTCGATGCTCTTTTCAACATCTTAAGGAAATTTTCTTTGCTAAACCCTAGGATAGACGTTGATTTTTAGTTTTGCAAGAATTCATAAATGCCATTAGCTTTATGCGTGACCTAATTAGTTATATTTTTTGCATGTGCATGTTGGAGTGCACATCCAAACCAATTTAATCATTTTACTTGAAAATTTGTTCAGAATATTAACAAACCATATTATGACACTTATAATCAATTATGCAAAAATTGCAAGAAAACATATATAATTATATAACATATCACTAAAAAGAGATAACAAGCATTTATGGAAGCCAAATCTGCACAATGTTTATTAGCTTTTCATTGTCATTGAGAATGTAAAGTCTATTTCTATGATTATTGAGAAGTACGAAACTTTTATAAGTGAATATTTATTCACCTAGTGGATGAGTAACCCTCATGGTCTATAGATTTTACCATCTTTTCCCTATTAAGATCTTTCAACAAAGCACACTTCAAGGGCCCCTACAAGCAAAATGTCCTAGGAATTTTAGGTCAATTTCACATGATTTGCTTGAGGGAAGTAGAGCCAAGTTTGTGATATGTTTTTTGGGATTTTTATCATTCAAACAGACTCTGATATCAAGTAAATTTTTTTGGTAAATTCTAGATTGCAGAATGTAACAAAATGGGGTAAAAGGGAGAAGAATTTTGGATTTTTTTATTAACAAGGGAAGAAGACTAGTGCCTTGATCTGTTATGGGCACATTATCACAAAATCTAGCCCCTATTCTAGTCAGCATATCATTTTGAAATCTTTAATAGATTTTGCAAGAATTCTTGTGTGGGGAAAATTAGGCATCAAGTCTTCCAATAGGGTTGATTGTATCTACGATAGGATTCACACAGAGGAAATGCCATTGTAAAACATATAGAACCTGAAACAATATGTTGTATGCAATTCGATTTTGTGCCTTTGAGATGCTTCACATACAGTGGGTTGGCTAATCATTCTGCAACTTGTCAATCATGTGATGCCATTCTTCTGTATGTGTAGAGTTTTTCATGTTGTACCTTTTGTTTATATCATGCTTCTTGATGAATTAGCAAATAATTTATTGTTAGGTTGTAGGTTTTTCCAGAGAATTTACCAGTGTTCATCTTCCAAAATGGTTGATGTTTTGAATCCTCAATTGGAATCATCTTCAGGATGAACACTGGTAAATTCTCCACGAAACCTACAACCATATATTCCATCCCACATGAATCTTAAACTTGTCATATATTGTTAATTAATCAAAATTATTGTGTTGTTTTGTGGTTCCACTAATCAAAGAAATTGATGTGTTGTGTTTTGGGTTCCATTATTTGGATACAAGTCAAAATATTGAACTCCCAAGAAACGTTTATCGGTGAATTTCATGAGTGTTAATGCATCATTGATGGTGATCCCATGGGGTGTTATATTCCTAATATACATATATATTAACTTGGCAACATTGAAGTGAAAAATATTTAGCAAGAGTGCCTTTCAATATTTAGCACATTAAAAAAGTTTATGTGCTCTCTTTTGGGTTCCATTGTTGTTGACGGTATACGAGTCAAAAAAATTTAACTCCCAAGAGAGCAAGAGTATATGAAAATGTTGTTCTTACATAAAATGTCTTTGAGGCAATCCAACCTTGTTGTGAAAGACAATGCCTTTAAAATGGCTATGATGAACTCAATGGCAAATGATATTCAAAGTACGGAGTACATAACACATCTGACCTTATTGGTTTTCTTTTGATTTTATCAACATATAGAGCACACACATCATAATCAAGTAGAAGAAGATGGTATTAGTAGCCCGAGATTCAAGAAGAATGGAATTTTGCAATGAAGATAACTTGTTCTGAGCCATGACCATATTGGCTTTCTTTGACTCAAATGCTTCCTGAGTTGAAAAAACCAAAGAGGAGCTCTGTGCTAGGCAATTATGAGTGGGCTAAAGCTCCTCTTTGTAATTAGTGAACTCAAGCTAGTGCTGGCAAGCATTATCAACAAGATGTTGTATTGATACTTGCTTTTTTCAAATGCTTCAGCTTGAGTTTGTGTAAGAGTATCAAGGCCTTGCAAAGAAATACTTTGGTCATCCAGTAATAGTTTCTGTTGACCCAATGACAAAGTCACTGTGTTGCCAATGTCATCTATTTTATTTTGAATATTGTCTAATTGAGATGATATAGTGCTAGGCAATTCAGTGATTTGTTGTTATATCTTTGAAGTTAATTTTTGAAGGTATCCTATGTCTTGTCCTATTCTTACATAGAACTTTTGAAGATAAACCATACTAGTATCCATAGTCTTCTGCATATCAAACTACTATTCTTGAAACTTAAATTGAAAGCCAATTATCTGATGAGATTGCTGAAAAAAATGGAATTGCATTGATCTATAACATTTGTCATTTTATCTTGTACAAACTTTGAATTTTATCCAGTAGTTATTCTTGAGATTAAATAGAGTCTAGGGAATTATGGTTTTCATTAGAGTGATCCAACAAAGAATTTGGTTGCTGCTCTCTTTTATCCAATTTTTTCACTACCCAATGAGCGGACGACTTCAACTCATTCAAAACCCTTTATGTATCTTACTTGAATGCATTGCTCTGCAAATGATGGCACATAGCTCTTGTACCCTATATGCATTAATCTAATCTCTAGAACACTGATTTGCAAAATCTGATACTAGCAGAATAACAACAATAAGTAGGGAGTACTCAACCTGATATGATAATCACAGGTAGAAAAGAGATGAACTCTGCTTCTTACTGACTTGGTTCTAGAATTCTAACATACTTTAACAACAAGGTAAACAATGTAGGCAATTATATCATCACTTCATCAACATTAGTATATATAAACCCTCAGTTCAAGTAGACATTCAGTTAATAAACAAAACCAAGAATTTGTATTAAGTTTTATTTTGTTTCACTATAGAGAAGATATTAATTTCATTTAATAGTTGATATACTCCATGAGAACTCCCAAAATGGATCCCTTTTATACCAACAAGGTGACCATCAGTAAGCCTCCCAGCATATATAGTCCTAGAAGCACTATGTCCGCACTTTTTTTTGTTGTAGCAAAGATTTTAGTGGCATTATCCAACATCATATAAGAGAATAGATCAAGTTTGAATTCTTCAAAGTGCATAGGTAGAAGGTTTGCAAGTTGGCTTCCTCCCTGGACTGTCTAATTCAAAAAGTAGATTATTTATGTTGTCTGTGTAAAGCAAGTGCAATAAGACTTGCTACCACAAGTGTTGATGAAGCCACAAGCCCAGTCGCAAGGACTATTCTCTTTGATGCATTGTGTTCTCTTCGACAGTCCTTATCGTATGACTTCTCACCATGATTTTTTCATACTCTTACGTATCCAGTTCCTTGAAATAACTCATCTCCTTGATAGACATCTTTAGATGCACACCTCACATTGTTAGTTACATCTACTACATGTTGATAGACCACATTTGGGTCATAGTGAACATCATCAAAAAGTGCCCATAACACCCAATTCCCACTTAGCCCACAATTTGCATCCAAATAGGTCAATATGGGTGTGAGTATCCAACTAATGAAACTCTGGTTGCAACTAGGAGAAGTGAGAAAAGTCATCATCGCCATGGTGCCATATTGTCTCATTCAGAAGGGGATAGAAAAATGTCCTATCAAACATGCACTGCTCATTGTAGCTCTACATATAAGGAATATTGCACTTCAACAAACAATCTGGAGTGTTCTTGCAGTCAGATAAATGGAGAAAGTTTCTAATAGAAATTGTATAATTCTTCATGCCTTTGACACTGAAGCCCTTGAGGTTTCTAGGATAGGAAGATTGGAGAGGATTGATGATGATCCCATCTCATGAGAAACTTATAGTAAAGGTTGTTCACTTAAATCCTCACAGTGTTGTTATAGAATTGCAATTTGAATCCATCCAGCTAACAATGCCTTGAATTGTTATAGAAAGGATATGGAATTGAGGCATTCCCAAAACTTTCACTACATTTCCTTGTGCCCTGGGCTATGCTAGAAAACACTCTAATTGAGAAGACCTGAGGCAGCCATGAACCCAAAAAGGCCAGAATAACAAGATAGGAAAGGCTAATACTCATTTTTCTTGAAAGTCACCACATCATTTTAAGGCATGCTAAGATAATATATACTTCCCATAATAACAAAGAAAATACCCATGTATGTTTTGTATATCCACCTGGTTTTGAACCCAGATATGGGGAGATTTTTCCCTTGATATGATGGCATCGTTCATCCTATGCTCATTACCTACTCTAAACTTCCCCTATCAACTTCACTACTTCATTCGATTGCAAAGTCTACAATGGTCTGTATCAAATCAACCCAAAAGTAGGATAATCATGGCTCAAAATATATATGCATTCAATTTCTTTTTTCATACCTTTTTTTCTTGGTTCTCGACAAGACAAGAGGTTGAATAATTTCTTAGACACTGTAGTAGCCTATCTTTCATAGTGTGCTTGATTAGTACTTCATTGTTTGTCCACAACCACCGAGCATATGTCATATATATTTACTCATCCTACTACATGTACATACTACATATCTATCCAAATACCAAAAATGACATTTTGGACATGTGGGTTCAAACTTCTTGCATTTGGGTCATGAAGACATGACTAGTGCTTTATTGTCGAATCCAAATAGCTACTGCATATACATCCTAGTCTACAATATACACATTGGGTATATCACCAAATCCTTGAAATGAAATATTTTTGCATGCGGGTCAAGAGTCCTATATTTTAGTCACCCATTCACAATATAAAATATCAGGGAACCACACTTTGATACAAGTGCCAAAATTCAAGCACCACTCTAATAATATGTTTGTTTGCACTAGAACTAGGAAGTAGTTACACTGACACAGATGGAATTCAAGTTCATATATATGCAATTAGTGCAATAAAACATTTATTTTGCACAAATTTTTACCAATCTGACAAATATTGCAACGCTTTGACAATAGCCATGAACCATTCTAATAACACATTATCGACCCGAACATGGGTCTTCATTTTTGTCGAAATAGAAATATTACCATCTTCGTGAAAGTTTTCCTTGAAAAAGCTGGAAATGAAACTTTGTTTAAAGAGCAACTTAAATAACATATTTTTTATTTGGCCAAGCATTCGAGTTAGGGTTTTGATGGAAATCAAGAATTTTCCATCTTTCTTGTGAGTGGAGGTTTGAAAATAGGTATCAAGAATGTTGACACCATCGACAAGTTTTTTATCTGTTTCAAAAATATCAGTGTTAGTCGAGACTCATGGTGGACAGGTTGTGTTACTCTTTCACAAGCGATACATTTTTGCTGTAGGGTGAAATTTTCAGAGTTTGGAGCTTGGTATGATGAAAGAAAGTTTCAAGAGGGTAATTAAATGATTTACAGACCATTTCACACATGTACCAGTCATTAAGCAACTCAGGGAATGACTAGAGCTACATCAACCGTTAATGCACTGTGCAACTGTGTTATGCTTTTCCTGCAGGAAGAGATTCTGAAGTTTGAGGGTTTTTTTTCCTAAAATTTTTCTCATGGGTTTGAAACTTTCTATGGACCATTCAATTCCACCCCAATACCCTCATCATGTTAGATGATGGTCGAAGAGATTATAAGCTTAGAGCATTGTGCTTTCACATGGTCATCGTATTTGCACCATATATTTTAAACCCTTTACCTGTTTGCCATTAAATGTTTACAGTAGATGCATGGGGATGAGATCAATAAGTTCAATTAATTTCATGTAAAAATGCTTCATGGTTTTCAATAAATGAGCCATTGTCATCTACAACCATATTTGGATTTTCTTGATATATGTGAGTGGTATTTGGCTCAAAATTTGTGTGGAGAAGGGTTATAACGATATTAAATTGATTTCAAAAAATTAGCTCAATCTCGCTCACCATTTAGGATATATTAAAAACATAAATTCGTTGTGCTTTTGCAGTGTTCTTTTGGATAGTCAACTGTTTGACTGTCACATTTGACTCCAAAGCTTCCAAAATTGTTGTTGAAGATGCTTAAAAGTGTCATGTTGTCTTAGAATTTTGAGGCTATATATTATTTTAAATATTTAATGTTTAGTTAAGGATTTAGTTAAAGACCTCATTAGTTAAACAAATTCCTACTTTTAAGCATATTAGGTCTACATTCATTGCATCTAGTTGATTACCATTTCTTCTTTGAGAAATTTGGTTCTTCTAGGTGTCAACTTAATGTATATATATATATATATATATATATATATATATATATATATATATATATATATATATATATATATATATATATTAAGCTAATATCATAGTGAAAGGTGTTGATTGGAGAGTTTAAGAGAGAGGTTTTGGTGTATGTTGTGATTTCTTATTTTCCATACTCAATGACTAATGAAGAAGGCCATAGTTGTTTCTTTCAAGGATTCCTATGTCAAAAAAATTTGGTGATGTGATTTCTTCTATGTTTATGTGTCCTATCTCCTTTTAGTTTTTCGTGAATATTCTCCCGTCATTATTTGAATTAAGTTTATGTGAATACATAATTCATCTAAGATAGGTGCTTTGTTTTCTCCTTTCAAATAACATTAATGTTTTTCATCTAAATCTAAGTGTAAAATTCATCCCAGATAGAAATGTTATGTTTAGTGGACCATAATGCTTTATTCCTCCACCATATAATACAACATATTTTTAAGATCCAAGTCATTGGATATCTTCCCCTTGGTGAAGAACTACTCATCATCTCATTTTGATCACTGATATTTACAAAAATAAATGAATCCATGCCCAATGGATGTTGTGGTCACTCTGCCATCAAACCTTTAAAACCCATTTTCTTCATATCAATACCTAGATTAACATTTAAGTGACTGAAAATTCTATAGAGAGAGCCCTTTCTGAAGTTGGAAGGGCTAGATTCTAGCTATCAAGTGATTTGTGGTTACCTTTGGGTTTCCTTCCTACACCCTAAGGATATTATGGAGAGAACAATAATAACCTACTAAACCCATAAAGGAATTAATATCTACAATATTCTTGGGAATGATCCATTCCATTATTGTGCTTATTTTGTATGGGTCAAGGAATATGCCTTATTAGGTGATGACATCCCCAAAATATTGTATTTGGTTATTAAAGAACTAAAACTTACCATATTTAGCATACAATTGATGATCACACAACTCGTAGGACTATTTGTAGGTGTTTTTTGTGCTCCTCTATACTCTTTAAATAGACTAATATATGAACAATAAATATTAACACAAAATTGTCTACTTACGGGTGAAATATGTTGTTCATCAAGCACATAAATGTGGTCGAGGCATTAGTAATCCAAAAAGGAAAGATCACAAACTTATAGTTCCCATATCGCATCTTAAACGGAGTCTTACAAATATCTTCTTCTCTAGGTGTATATAATGGTATCCATAGCGGAAATTAATTTTAGGGAATACAATTGTTCCTTTAACTTGATCGAGCAAACCACCGATTTGGGCTAGTGGGCGCTTGTTTTTAATTATTAATCTATTCATATGCAATCAGACATTTTCAACTTAATTATTTCTAGTATACTCATGTAATATTTTTCCTTAAACACTAGTTTCACCCTCGGAACTAGCTTGTTTGCAGAATCAATGTCTTGTTTAGGGGGCATCCCTCGAATTTCTTTAGGAAATACATTGACAAAATTATGAACAATAAGAAAATTTTCCATGGTTGTTGATTTGTCTTTAGAGTTTGAATACCCTTCCTGAACTACAAAAATTTACAACCTTTTATAATACATTTGTTCAACTATAATGTTTAAATCTTCCTTAATGTTATAGGTTTTTCTATTCCCTGAATCTAGTGCTTAACACCTCCTTCTTCCATAACGTAACTAATAATCTTGTCTTTTTAGTTTACAATGGACCAATGTTTCTCCAAGTAGTCCATACATATTAAGATATCATAAGATACTAATGGTAGGACATTCATATTTATCTTTGTTGGTTTTCCCACCAACTCTATCGAAAAATTCATAACTCTTAATGTCACTCTTCTTTGCCCTTCTATCCAGTTGAACCAACAACAACATGTTAAAATTTATTGAATTACAATTTGCATGATTCTACTAATTTGCGGAAAACATATCTTAAACTTTCTTTGGGGACTATTAAAATTGATACAACATGATTGAGAACTTTACCTTATATTTCGATCATTGTAGGTTGAGGCTCTACTTTCCAATCATGTATAGTGGAATTTATTCCAGGAGTAAATCTCCCCACATATTAGAGTCTAGACACTTCAACATTTTCTACCTACTCCATCTTTTTGTGATAAGGACAATCTCTGCGGTAATGTGATTCCCTGCAACCCCAACATTTTATTACTGGTTTCAACACTTTACCAACATCAAATTTACCTAATGCTTATGGTTATTTAAATCCATTTGGATGATGAGATTTCTGTTGACTCGTTCTAGTATATTTTCTCTCTTGTATTTTGTGAAAACTTTTCGATCTAATAGTCTTTATTTTTTTACTATTCATAGGATACTTCTTCCCTTTCTTACTTGTCAATGTTTTATTATTTTCTCCTTTCTATTTTGACTCTTAATAGAAGATTCACACTTTGAAGATATACTCATCCATGGTTTTGGGATTATCAAACTCTAGATTCTCCTTCGTGGATACTGAAAAGTTGCTTATAAAATGTTATACATTATCCTTTTCTTCTCCCATGTAAGGAATTTAATACCTCAGTAGGGAAGTGAATTTCATAACATACTCATCCATAGTCAATTGAAATAATTCTAGGTCATAAAACTCCTTAGCTCTTTCATCATAATACCACTCAGTAAGCTATTTATTTATGAAATGTTGCTAAAACCTTTCCAGCATTATATCTTTCTCATCAATTCCATGTACTGCTTTAACCTCTTCCCACCATAAATTCACTTTTCCCTAGAACTCCTAGATGGATAAACGAGCCTTCAAATTACTATCATACTCATAAATCTGTAAATATTTATTAATATTCACTATCGAGGGATCAACTCCTTCCTAATATTCACCATTAAATTCGGGGGTTTGATCTTCTTGAATTCCCTTTGAAGTTATATTTTTTTTTTCATTTTTCTAGTTTAAATTCTTTTACGTAAGAGATATTTTTAGATTCTTCTACTTATGTTCCCTTATCACTTGTAGGACTTTTGTGAGGGATGTTATTTTCCCTCCACTTATGTGATTCAACTTTATTCCATTATCACAGATTGGGGATGAGGTCCTTTGATTTTTCCTTTCAACTAAGCTTCTAATTATTCTTTCCGAATATTTCATTAACTACTCATTATCACCCCTTACACTAGCTATTTTTTCTCTCAAATTATACATTGTTTCAAAATCATTGCATATATGGACCGAGGTTATTCAACTAGTTGCAACCAAAACCCTGGATTAGGTTCAGTTAAGGGTGCATAACTTGGCCGTATAGGGAGCATGGTCATGTCACCCATTCTTCTTTTCACCTGTGTGCAACATAAGACACAATTCTTTATTAAGTATATTTATTTTCCTTATGTAGGCAATACTATTGTAATTTAATTTGCTATTATACCAACTAGAACATCTCCTCTTGTAAACACCAAACTACGAAAATAATATTGTAATTTTATTGTATGAAAATGATAATTTTTTTTAATAACCAACTACTAGTTTAAAATTCGCATCTTCTAGGCATTACACACATTGGATTTCCAGATTGTAGGGTATCATGAAATTTATTCGCATCTTCTAGGCATTATCACTCATACTCTCCTCCTTTGCAAGTCTAAAGTCTCAATTCTTCATATCAAGCCTTGAAAGTAAGAGAAAGCCCTCAAAGTCTCTAAAACTCTAGTTCCGCACTTTCTCTTAGTCTTACCTACAGTCCCGCACCTAATGGTCATGTCCCCTGCGCATACGATAGCTCTGTATCTGTGTTATGGGTGCGGACCCCTGCAAAAGTTAAAAAGGCGCGATTTTATTCTAAAAACTCACTTTCAGTCATTTCTAGAAGCTTCTGGAAAGAATCTTGAGGTGGCAAGTTCGCTCTCTTAAGGTTCATGCATCTCATACCTTAAGGAGCTAACCCCTTGATGTGAGGAGCTTATCCCTTTGAAGAAGGACTCTATCCCTTCATAGGTGGACCTGTAACCTCATCCCCCTACACTATAAAATGAAGCATTGGGCTGGTTATTGGAGAGGTTGAAAGCTAAATATTTTTGAGGTGAAAAGCTGCTGGAACTTAGTCTTCTTAGTTGAGCTTTTATAAGGAGAGATTACATACCTCTAAGATCTCATTTAGAAGAGTGCAAGGCCTGTCAAAGTAAAGGAAATTCCTGTTTCGGACCCCAGTAAGAGCTTGTTCAACATCAAGGCTGAAAAGGTTGTAAGGTTCTTTTACTTCAAAGTTAATACAAATAAGTTTGTTTTTCTCAATAAGTTGTTCATTAATGGTTTGTTTTATGGATTCCTTGATCACCATGATAGACATGATTTACTATATTTCCTATGCAAGTGTTATTTGATGTTTTCTTGTTCGTGATTGTAGGTCTTTGAAGATAACTCTTTCAGATGATCGAGGGATGACTAAGGAATGGATTTGATTTTTTTGGTTTTCCTTTGTTTTGATTTGAGAAACTTGTTTTCGTTTCTGATTTTTGATTGATATATGCTGGCTTGGGTACTTTCTAGGATCTAGATTATTTTTTGTTTTTTTTCAAAGTTTTCAGGGGACCACACTTTCTCTTTACAGACATGTTGTGGTCACCAACAACCCCCCTCTTTGTTTATTATTAGAAATAATATCAAGAAAAGGGGGACCCTTAACAAAAAATCCCAAAAATATTTTTATCCAAATTTTTGTATTTAACTCCCTAAAAGCTATATCGCATCGCAAAGAGAGAGTGAAGAGTTTTCCTATGCGCGTAAGTAAGCTGCGATGAAGCGATGCGACACTCATCGCATCGCATATTCTGAAAGCGCCCTTAAAAAGAAAAACCTAAGGAATCACCGATGGCCGATATGCGATGTCGCATATCGCAAACGTCGCAAAAGCAGCACACAACGAGCAAATGAAAATTGCGATATTGCGATTTGCGATCTGCGATCCTACAAACTACGATTTTGCGATTTGTGATCTGCGACGAATGAGACTATTAATTGTTGCGATACGAATCACAGAAACCACTCATCACAAAGTTTCTTTGGCATGATCTGTAAACCCAAAATTGAGCGCGCACCTTAAGGGAAATTAATGATTGCACGCCTGAGTATCCAAACATGATCGTGTTGCGTTTTTCAAAGAGTCAAGTCATTATGAGTGTCATGATTATGCATTCATTAGAACTTAAAGCTTTCATGTCAATCTTTTCGTCATGTTTCTTTTCCTTTGCGTAAACTGTAAGGCAGTAACTGATATAAATCTATATGCAGGAAACATCTAAGGAAAAGGGGAAAGCGCCAATACTAGAAGAACAGAGAGGAGATGCCTTCGCAAATGAATGCCGCATGCAGCAAAGCCGTGGATTCCAGAGTATCACTCCATAGACACTGATGAAAATAGACTATCCAAGACTCAGAGTCAAAGGCGCACAAAAGCAGCATGTTTGCAAAAGATCCTGAAGCTCAGATTGGATAAAGCAAAAAGAAAAACGCTGAAAAGGGATGATGCTTCAGAAAAGCCTGGAACAAAGAACGGAAGCAATTTTCAATACGTAAGATTGTTCAGGCAACAAAATCCCTAACTCATTGAGTCATTCGCATGGCCGAAAACTGAAATAGCAACAACACAATCAGTTTGAAAGAAATCTGGGTTATACTAAGTATACACACAGCAAAAAACACCCAGCCAGAGGAAGATTTTCAAAAATATCTTCTAGTTTGTCAGAAAGAGGTGCCAGATTTTGTTATTTCTACTTTTATCGCCTGAGCAAAAGGAAAAGACAACCAGCCGACTCCTTCCAGGCGAACCTCACATTGCTTACAGCACTAAGGAGCAGATACAGAAACGGTTAGAAATTAGATTCAATTTTTAGAAATAAATTTGCTTTAGTAAAAGGGCGGTCATTTGAAGCCGTTCCCTAAATTTGTGTAATTAAGATTAGTTAGTTAGTAGTATATAACCCTTCTCATGGCATTTGGAGAAGGGTCCGGAAATTTGTCAAAAAACTTGTCCTCAGAACATGCAGTTTTGCACCCTCGGAGGGGATTTTTGATGAATGGATGGATCGAGATTTATTTATGTTTACATTTTAATGTCTGCTACTGATGTTGCACTTCTGTACTCTTAGTAGATGTTAGAAGTAAGTAGAGATAAATCGTTATTGCTTGAAGTTTGTGAGTGAAAATCAGTCATAAATGTTCCTTTTATCTCTTGATTAATTTCTGCTCATATTCTTAGAGTGATATACAGCTGAGTTGTTTATATGTTAATGTATGAATGTCTGGATTACCATTTGGCACTTTTGTACGGTGGAATCATTTGTTTGTGCTTGACATATGAATAACTGATTATGCGATATGCTGTTCACAACTGTTTTGCCTAACTTCTTATGCAGAATGGTTTATCTTAATTGATTTATATTCTTATGATAGCTGAATGATCTTTATTACCAGTTATTGTATGAAATCTTTTTAGATCGCACAATGAAAGAATTTTACCGCAGGTTAGTATATATTAGATGTGCTGTTTTTGTTAGATTACAGTAGCATAGAGTCAGTTTAGAGTCTAGAATTAAATTAGTTTAAAATTACCTTTAGATTAGTATCTTCAAAATCTACACACACACACACACACACATCTTTTAGATTGGGAAGCTGGTCCCATCATCCCTAGTCGGACCCACTACACCAAACGGGCAAGGAGCCGCCAACCAGGTTCCCGACCGGGTGGGTATCCCCCTTGTTGTTGACCCGATTTTGGGGCCCTCAACATATTTGGCGCTAGAAGGAGGGCACAAACTATGAATGGCAACTAAGTCAAAATCTAAATGCCGTTATGAGAGTAAATCACCCTCATCAACTCCCCCGACTTCTCCACTACGGTTAAACCCGGAGTTAGAAGTCGCTCGAGTATCCACCGCTGCTACCTACTCTAATATATCAGACCAACTCATTATCGAACCCCCTGAAATTAAAACTTTGATTCGAAAAATCCAGGGATTCTCTATTTTTTCTCATAGGTCTGATAAATCTAACAGCAGTGTGACTTCGCAATACAATCTTGCTCATCCTCTGACCAGATTGAAGAGTGAAAAATTTGGTAGTCAACCAAGTGAACTCCCTCTCCCTACTAGGAAAAGAGCAAGGAAAGCACCACCAGAGTCTGACCGTGAGACTCTTTCATCCACTTCATCCATTTCAACACCCTCACCGCGAAGTCAACCACTCACATCCTCATCCCAAATCACTCATCCATCTTCAACACTTCCTCTTCAATCATCGAAGATCATAATACCTTCATCTTCTCAGCATCAGGGACCGTCTTCTGCACTCTCATTAACTAGCGGCTCAACGATGGCCCAGTCTCCATGGAACAATCCTGGGGTGATTTTATTGCCTCCACCCCTGAGCCCAATACTGGCCCATCCTGAGAAGTGGCTACCTAAATTCAATCCAGAAACAGGCATGCTAGCTGAAGAGCATATCAATAATTTCATGATTTTTGTTAATCTCAATGGAGTTACCAACGAAGATGCTGTCGTCCGACTTTTTCCTTACACAATGCAAGGAACAGCCGGGTCATGGTACTTTTCGTTACCTTCTGGGTCCATCACAAGTTGGGACATTTTTCAAAGTCAATTCCTCACCAAGTTTGGCGATGACAGATCAACAGCGACATTGATCAATGACCTATCTAATCTTAAAGCTGAGACTAGAGAACCCATTAAAGATTTCAATTTACGGTTCAATAAGATCCTCAACAAGATTCTCGTTGCTTCTCAACCCAGCGAGGAAGTAAGATGTGAATGGTACATCACGGCCTTACCATCTAACTTGGCTATCTTCGTAGATAGGGCAAACAAGACGACCTTAGTTGAAAACTTAACTGAGGCGTTAGCAGTAGAAAAATGCGTAGTTGCCCTAGAAAAGAGATCTGCAATAGAAGAATGCAAATCTAAGAAGATCTCTTTCAAAGAAGACACCAAGAAGAAGAAAATGAAAGATCCTTTCGATATGGAAGGATTACAAAAGGTGTTAAAGGCCATGTCCAACGAGATGATTGATATAAGAAAACAAGTAGCAGAAACTTCTTCAAAAAAGCCCTACAGATTTTTTAAAAGAAACCTTCCCATGGAGGTGAAACCACCCAATGCTGTCTCAAACGTCGAATCTGAAGAAGAAGAAGAAGAAGAGAATACCACTGAAAGGCAGACCGATGATGAAGAAGTTGTGGAACTACAAGGAATGCGGGATTTCATCCTCCCACAAGAAGAGGATCAAGAAGCATTTCTGGTTAGCACACGAAGCAAAAATCAACTTGATCCTCCCCAAACTACCCCTAAACAGAAGGGCGCAAGCCCTGCAACAAAAGATAAGGTCGCAACAAAGAAAACAACCGCTATAGCGACCCAATTTAGCCCAGTCCAATCAGATCAAGTACCTCCATCAAGAACACTGATAGTGTCGGATGAAATGGAGTATAACATTATCGATGACATGAAAAAGACTAGGGCTAATATCACTCTGTACGAATTGAGCAAATTGAAACATCAACAGAAAATAATGATGAAAGAATTACATGCCATGCCTACTACATCTTTACCTACAGCTGTAGCTTCCCACAGCATGGGAAGACCTCCAACCAACATGATCAATAAGATTGATCTGAATGACATTGCCTTGATTGGAGGAAGGTCAAGATCCCATACTCCTCCTTTTCTCCTCACTTATGAAATTTTCAATAAAAATGTGCACAATTGCCTGATTGATTCTGGTGCTTCAACGAATATTCTACCCAGATCAATATGTGCCAAATTGAATGTTCAGCCTCAGAAATCTGCAGTGCGCATAGTTCAACTTGATCAATCTCAAGTCGAAGTGATTGGTGAACTTAACCAGGTGACCATAAGATTGTCGTCTAACCCGAAAGTATGTCAGGTTATCGACATTCTAGTAGCTAATATCCCTGAATTCTATGGTTTAATTCTTAGCAAGGATTGGTTCGAGAAACTCCACGGATATTTCTCAACCGACTGGTCGCACATGTGGTTACCCTACAACGGCAAACCCAATCAAATAAAGGTTGAACGAGAATTGCACCAAAAGTACATAGTGACAGAATTGGAAGGAGAGAACAAAGCAATAGCATACAACAGCAGTATCATAGGCAATTACTCGGTAGATTCTTTCCTCGGCAATTTCAATGCTCACACTTCACCTTACTTAGAAAATTCAGTTGTGTCCCAAGTTGAAAGTTTTTCCCAAACTGATGATTCAAAGTGTTTTAATTTTTTAGATAATTCTGTAAATACATCTTTATTTTGGAAATTATATATTGATGGCTCTAAATCTAACGAGGGAGCAAGAGCAGGATGCGTTCTGATTAACCCAGATGGGAACAAGACCATGCTTACATGCAGACTTGAGTTCGATTGCACAAACAATACAGCGGAATACGAAGCCTTGGTGCAAGGCCTATACAAAGCAATCGGCTTGAATATTAAGTATCTTCAAGTCTTTGGAGATTCCGAAATTTTCGTCAAACAGGTACGTAACACCATACATTGCCTGTCAAGTCATTTAAAGCACTATCAATCTTTAGTACAAGATCTGACTTCACATTTTATAGCATTCAATATTTCGCCAATCCCAAGACTCCAAAATGCGAGCGCAGACCTGTTAGCTAACGTAGCCTCTAGACTGATTCCCTCCGAAGATTTTAGTCCCGATAGGTTTTCAATAGAATTAATCTTTAAACCATCCATCCCTGACAACATCACCAACTGGAGAGTATTCAATGACAATCCAGACATTGTAAATTTCCTCACTTCTGAAGGGTCCTACTCAAATCAAATAATTGACGAATACCATCATGATCACCGAATTCATCAAAATAGCACTGATAACGCTATACCTAAATCGGTGGTTAAGTTAGAAGATTTATATGATTTGAAAAGTCAGTTTAAAAGGTCTGCCAATTCTAAACTCTATAGTTCAACTCTGAATTATGAATTAGTGAACCTAGGAACCGATCAGAAGCCGCAAAACGTCAATCTGGGCCATGGCCTAACCCCTGAAGAAAAATCAGTGTATATCCATCTTCTGAGACAATACAAAAACGTTTTTGCATGGAATTACGATGAGCTGAAAACATACAACACTTCTATCATTCAACACACTATCCCTATGATTGACAATGAAAAACCTGTCCAGCAGAAGCTCAGAAAAATCCACCCCAACTTAGAAAATCAGATAAAGACTGAGCTAAATAAATTGTTGAGAGCCAGAATAATTTTCCCAGTCAGACACTCCAAATGGGTATCCAATATGGTGCCTGCTAGGAAGAAAAACGGAGATATTAGAATCTGTATTGATTTCCGGAATCTCAACAAAGCCTGTCAGAAAGATAATTTTCCCCTCCCACCTATGGAGCAAATACTACAGGCAATAGCGGTCTTAGAATTAATGTCTTTCCTGGATGGATTTTCAGGATACAATCAAGTGCTGGTACATCCCGATGATCAGTTGAAAACCACATTCCGAACCAAGTGGGGCACATACGCATATGGGAAGATGCCATTTGGTCTGATCAATGTCGGCGCTACCTTTCAGAGAGCCATGGACATCGCATTTAAAGGTTTAGTCAATAAATCGGTAGTGATTTACCTGGATGATATAACAGTGTACTCCAAGAAGCGAAGCGACCATCTCAAAGATTTGAAACAGATCTTTCAAAGATGCTTAAGGTATGGAATTTCACTTAACCCAAAGAAATCTTTTTTCGCATTAAGTGAAGGGAAATTGCTCGGATTCACAGTGTCGAAATCTGGTATTCACATTAAACCTGACAGAATCAAAGAAATTTCCGAAATATCCATACCCCATAACAAAAAGGCCATGCAATCTTCCCTTGGACAGATCAATTTTTGTAAAAAGGTTTGTCCCCGATTTTTCACGTATTATTTCTCCTTTACAAAATATGATAAAAAAGAATTCAAATTTTAAATGGGGCATAGATGAGCACGAAGCATTCAACTTGATCAAACAAGCTATCATCAACGCTCCATCTTTAGCTACCCCAAATTTTTCAGAATCTTTCATCTTATACACTTTTGCCTCAGAGAAATCTTATGCCGCGATTTTGACTCAAGTAAATCAAGAGAAGGCGGAAGCTCCAATCGCATTCTTTAGCTCAAACTTACAAGGTGCTGAACTCAATTATTCAGACGTGGAGAAATAAGCGTATACTGTTTTCAAAGTGATCAAATATTTCAGACCTTTCTTACTTAAAGCCCATACCAAAGTCGTCGTACCGTTTCCAGCGGTAAGAAACTTGTTGGTACAGAAGGATGTGCGCGAAAAGAGAGCAAATTGGATTACCGCTCTACAAGAATACGATCTTGAGATCAAACCAGCAAACATCGTAAGGGGTCAAGGCTTCTGCAAGATGTTAGCTGGAGCATCACAAATTCCTGAGAACTCATCTGAAGAGGTACACACGTATGAGGTAAGCCTAAATGACGCAGAATCATTATATGTGGACACCATTTATTATCTTAAGAACGGGTATGCTCCATCGCACTTGGATCACACCAAGAAAATAGCTCTAAGATTGAAAGCTAAACAATACCAGCTCATAAATGATGTTCTGTTTAAAAGGAATTACGATTCTGTACTTCTTAGGTGTCTTGAGAAAACTGAAGCCGAAAAGGTTTTGCAGGAACTCCACGATGGACCAGCAGGTGGACACTATGCTGGAGAGACTACTGCGCATAAGATCTTATGTGCAGGATATTATTGGCCCACGCTGTTCAAAGACTCATACAATTACGTAAGGAAATGCCAAATCTGCCAGACTGTTGTGGGGAAACAAACGAAATCGTCCATGCCACTACAGCCGGTCAACATCGAGCAACCATTCAGCCAATGGGGCTTGGACATAATAGGTGAGATCGTTCCTCACTCTTCTAAGCAGCATAGGTATATCCTCACGGCAACAGATTATTTTACTAAATGGGTAGAAGCAGTTTGGATTGCCAATGGCCTTAATGTTTGCTAATGCATCATACTTTTCTGGAAATGCAATGACTGAGTTTGCATTAAAAAGAGGGTTCAAATTGAAATATTCTGCTAATTACTATCCACAAGGTAATGGGTTGGCTGAATCAACAAACAAAAACCTAATCAGGATTATCAAAAGAACAGTTGACCAAAACCAAAAGAATTGGCACATAGCACTGGTTAATGCTTTATGGGCAGATAGAATCACGAAGAAAGCTTCAATCGACACTTCTCCCTTTAATTTAGTTTATGGGAAAGAAGTGGTTCTTCCAACTCACTTAGTCATTCCCTCTTTGTCTTTAGTACAACACATCGATGAAGTATCTACTTCATCTTTGCAATTAAGACAAATGGAAATAATCAAACTAGAAGAACACCGAGAACAAGCTAAGAAAACCCATGCTCACCACCAAGCGCTAATAAAATCCTCTTTTGACTCAGCCATCATAACCAGAAAGAACTTTCAGATGGGAGATCTAGTTTTGAAATGGGATAAGGCTCATGAAGAAAAGGGAAAACATACGAAATTTTAGAAGTTGTGGCTTGGTCCTTTTCAGATTGTAGAATTCATAGGCCCATCGACGTTTGTGTTGCAGGATTTGGCAGGTAGAAGAGATTCTTTGCCTGTGAATGGACAGATTCTTAAAATGTATTTTCCATAGAAGATCACTCTTCTATTTTTGTAGGATAGTTTTAGTTTCTTTTATTTTATTTTTCTCTTTCTTATAAATAAAACTGGTTGTAAATGATCATTGAATAAGATTCATGAAAGAGCACACTAACTCTCTATCAGATTTTGATTTCACTTGTACAAATAGCAAAACTTTTCGAAAAATCTGATTTTTATTATTGACAAATAGAGTTAACTTTAGCCTGAATAATGATATTAGTTTCAACCTTTCAAAAGACTTTGATGAAATCAACCTTTGGTTAAAAATTGTTTTATCCCAGCACAATGAGAGGTATCGTCAATAATAAAATAAATATTCTCTGCAAAGCTGTTATTTTCAAAACTCTATTATTGTTGTCCAGAGCTTTCTTAAGGAAAAACAATGACTTCCTCCCTGCTAAAGGAAACCGCAGCATTCAGAGAAACAATCCGAGAAAACACTATATCTCAAAGAATAAGAGGTCTCATCACAAGCCGGCTTATCATGATCACAGATATTATAACTTGCTGACTTTGCCAATACTGTCTATCAAAACAGGGCAACGACTCAAGATTGTTGCAATCAAAAGACAAGGGGTCTCATCACGAGCGAGCTTGTTCAGCAAAAGTGTAAATCAAGTGAATGACTGTGTCATAATTTGGCCACCAAACCAAGACATTGTTCTTTAGAGAGTAAAAAAGGAAAAAGTGCCAAAAAGGATTTTTCTCTGAAATGTTGTAAATAACCTCAAGCAGGAAAAAGGATCATTGCTGGATAACATGGTAACCCTGTCGAGGGTATGGACGCTTGCGGGCAGCAGAGGCTCTACCTACGACAAATGAGCATATTTTAAAGCCAGTACGCAGAGAAGACCTTATTTTATCTTTTAAAAAGGACCGAGTAATGTCTGGTATGAATGCAAGAACTAAGCCTAGGGAAGCAGACAATGGGACAAAAAGAAGGGTTGAGACAAATTATCATTGATAGGATAAGGGGCAATCTACTCTATCTGTCCATAACAAAATTTAGACATATGAAAAATTTTCTGTTTCGGAAGTGGAAATGTCAATAGAAAAGCATAGATAACTGGTTCTTCACAGTGAATCACCATTGTTGTGGTCACCAACAACCCCCCTCTTTGTTTAGTATTAGCAATAATATCAAGCAAAGGGGGACCCTTAACAAAAAATCCCAAAAATATTTTTATCCAAATTTTTGTATTTAACTCCCTAAAAGCTATATCGCATCGCAAAGAGAGAGTGAAGAGTTTTCCTATGCGCGTAAGTAAGCTGCAATGAAGCGATGCGACATTCATCGCATCGCATATTCTGAAAGCGCCCTTAAAAAGAAAAACCTAAGGAATCGCCGATGGCCGATATGCGATGTCGCATATCGCAAACATCGCAAAAGCAGCACACAACAAGCAAATGAAAATTTCGATATTGCGATTTGCGATCTGCGATCCTACAAACTACGATTTTGCGATTTGCGATCTGCGACGAATGAGACTATTAATTGCTGTGATACGAATCGCAGAAACCACTCATCGCAAAGTTTCTTCAGCATGATCTGTAAACCCAAAATTGAGCGCGCACCTTAAGGGAAATTAATGATTGCACGCCTGAGTATCCAAACATGATCGTGTTGCATTTTTCGAAGAGTCAAGTCATTATGAGTGTCATGATTATGCATTCATTAGAACTTAAAGCTTTCATGTCAATCTTTTCGTCATGTCTATTTTCCTTTGCGTAAACTATAAGGCAGTAACTGATATAAATCTATATGCAGGAAACATCTAAGGAAAAGGGGAAAGCGCCAATACTAGAAGAACAGAGAGGAGATGCCTTCGCAAATGAATGCCGCATGCAGCAGAGCCGCAGATTCCAGAGTATCACTCCACAGACATTGATGAAAATATACTATCCAAGACTCAGAGTCAAAGGCGCACAAAAGCAACATGTTTGCAAAAGATCTTGAAGCTCAGATTGGATAAAGCAAAAAGAAAAACGCTGAAAAGGGATGATGCTTCAGAAAAGCCTGGAACAAAGAACGGAAGCAATTTTCAACATGTAAGATTGTTCAGGCAACAAAATCCCTAACTCATTGAGTCATTCGCACGACCGGAAACTGAAATAGCAACAACACAATCAGTTTGAAAGAAATTTGGGTTATACTAAGTATACACACAGCAAAAAACACCCAGCCAGAGGAAGATTTTCAAAAATATCTTCTAGTTTGTCAGAAAGAGGTGCCAGCTTTTGTTATTTCTACTTTGATCACCCGAGCAAAAGGAAAAGACAACCAGCCGACTCTTTCCAGGTGAACCTCACATTGCTTACAACACTAAGGAGCAGATACATAAACGGTTAGAAATTAGATTCAATTTTTAGAAATAAATTTGCTTTAGTAAAAGGGCGGTCATTTGAAGTCGTTCCCTAAATTTGTGTAATTAATATTAGTTAGTTAGTAGTATTTAACCCTTCTCATGGCATTTGGAGAAGGGTCCGGAAATTTGTCAAAAAACTTGTCCTCAGAACATGCAGTTTTGCACCCTCGGAGGGGGTTTTTGATGAATGGATGGATCGAGATTTATTTATGTCTACATTTTAATGTCTGCTACTGATGTTTCACTTCTGTACTCTTAGTAGATGTTAGAAGTAAGTAGAGATAAATCGTTATTTCTTGAAGTTTGTGAGTGAAAATCAGTCATAAATGGTACTTTTATTTCTTGATTAATTTCTGCTCATATTCTTAGAGTGATATACAGCTGAGTTGTTTATACAGCTGAATGTCTGGATTACCATTTGGCACTTTTGTACGGTGGAATCATTTGTTTGTGCGTGACATATGAATAACTGATTATGCGATATGTTGTTCACAACTGTTTTGCCTAACTTCTTATGCAGAATGGTTTATCTTAATTGATTTATATTCTTATGATAGCTGAATGATCTTTACTACCAGTTATTGTATGAAATATTTTTAGATCGCATAATGAAAGAATTTTACCCCGGGTTAGTATATATTAGATGTGCTGTTTTTGTTAGATTACAGTAGCATAGAGTCATTTTAGAGTCTAGAATTAAATTAGTTTAAAATTACCTTTAGATTAGTATCTTCAAAATCTACACACACACACACATCTTTTAGATTAGGAAGCTGGTCCCATCATCCCCAGTCGGACCGGCTACACCAAACAGGCAAGGAGCCGCCAACCAGGTTCCCGACCGGGTGGGTATCCCCCTTGTTGTTGACCCGATTTCGGGGCCCTCAACAAGACAGTGCGGGCATCCCGCACTTTTCCTTTAGTAAACAAAGCGAAACAACACCTGTCTCTTCTAGAGCCCGCGGACCCTGTAAAATTTTATGAAAAACCTAAAAATGTTTTCTTCCAGTTAGGTTTAGGTTTCATTTAAGGTCTTTAGTGTCTACCTAGATCTGCATTTGTCCTATCAAAAATCTCTTGTGAGTGAGTTCCGATAGTATTTTTGTTTTGGATGATTTTCGAGAAGTTTTGCATGCTTGGAGTGGATTTCACTTTGTCTTTGTAGTGACTCAAAAATCAGAAGCTTGAGAAACCTTAGATTACCCTGATGTCTTTTTGTCTTCTTGATGAATCTGACTTGGTTGTGAAATATGTCCATTGTGAGAAATAAATTTAGTTTTCTCCTTGCAAATATTTGAACAAACTTTGTTATAAGTTTTGAATTTCATTTTTACAAAAGAAAACATATCTGGATGTTTTTTGGTTGATTTGTTATTCTGAACAAATGAATCCTTAGTTTACTGAACAACTAAGCAAAACATCCTCAAAAAGAATTGGAGCTTTTATTTAATTAGATTTAAAAAAAATAATCTTTAGATCTCAAAATTAGTTTTGTAGTTTTGAGTGTTTTTCTAAAACTTGTAGATCTCTTTTGAAGCAAATTGTTTTTTGTAGTTTCGAGTTTTGGAAAAGGAAAGGGATTATTGTGAGCATTAATTAGTAGTCTCATTTTGAGTTCTTATTGAAAAAGACAAAAAGGTTTTCTTTTTATTTTCATGTTGGAAGAAAGAATTGTTTCTTAAAGAATTGCATTCTCGAACTCTTTCTTTTAGCTACAATTTCATTGAAAGAAAAATGAATTTCTTATCATTTTAGGTGCATTTTTTTAGTGTTTTTGGAGTCAAGTCTTCACACCATCAGAATTTCATTTCCATACCTATTGACTTAAAGAACAACCCATAAAAGCAATGCTTAATTAAAATTGATCTAGTAGTCTTTTTTATTTCTAGGGCTCTTATCACCAATATAGCTTAGGCTAGTATCTTGGAGTAGGGAGTAATTAACTCTCCAAGATAGTTAAAACAAACAAGTAGTTATATCTTGTGGTAGGAAATAAATCCAATTGTAATTGATACATTTTGGGAAGCTTCTCTTAAAGGAGTCAATCACGAGATCATGTTCGAACCTTTGAGACAATCAAGTCTGTTTCATTGGCAAAGATAGAAGATTTGCGCGTATTAAAAACGGTAAACCTCGGATTAACCATTTTCGAGGAGCCTATGGTCACTTGTTGGTAAACCTCGGATTGATCATGTTGAGGAGCCTTCAAGGGGATTGAGCTTCGTTACTCTACCCTTGCGCGTAGATCGGATCGTAGACTATTCCCCCAGTTGTATTTGTTGTTGTTGGTAACCTTAGTGTCCATAAACTTAAGATTATTTCCTAAGGTGACGATGAAGGATTGGTCTCACTGTACCTGGAGCAGACGTCGACTAGACTCACTTGGACTCTCTGGGGGGTTCTCTTCACTCGAGATGGTTTTGTGAAGAAACTTGTACCAGTCTGTTTCATTAAGCAGGTTGTCGGGGTAACTACTCCAACCGCCCTTTCTGTATTAAAATTCTACGACGTTGGATTTAATCACCAACTAGTGTTTTTAGTACGGGAAGTTACTGTTTGTGTGTCATTTTAACTCTTAGATTTTTTAGGCGTGTGATTCAGTTGTTTGTTTCTTTAGAGACTTTAGGTGCTTTTATTGAAATTTTCTTTGTTTGCATTTGATTATTTTCATCCCACACCCAGAGATTATTATCCTTGATCAATCATGTCAAGATAGTCATCTATGTTTTCCCAATCATTGGAAACATTTTTATATGGTGGTCCTACTATTCCTTTGGGGTAACAGTCATTTTCTGGTACTTTTTCAGGAGCAATTCCTCAACTGACTGAACATCAGTTATCACTTGGTAATAATGGAACTAAAACGTTGAACGTAGAGAAAATTCTTATGATGTCTGGTAGTATTCCAAATCCTCAACCTCAAGGTAGTCAGTTACCGCCTGGGGGACAAGGTAGTCAGTTACTGCCTGGGGGCAAGGTAGTCAGTTACCGCCTAGGGGGCAAGGTAGTCAGTTTCCGCCTGGAGGGCTACCTCAAGGTTTTCAACCTTCAAGACAATACATACCCCAAGGTCAACCCCAAACTCAATATGTTCCTCAAGAGGTTTATCAACCCCAGATTTAGTACGTGCCTCAAGGTTATCAATCTCAAGGTCAGTACCCAACTCAAGGTTTCCAACCGCCTTCTGGTCAATCATTTTTACAAGGAGCTCGAAATGTACATCCTAATTATCAGCCCTTCGTTCAACCAGGTTATGGTCTTGCATATGCACAACCTTTTATGAGTCCCATAATGAGCATGGTGTGGGATCCGTCTCAAACTCAACAGACTTTGCAACCTAATGTGCAGTTATCTTATCAAGCTGGACAACCTTTGTTTTTGGTCCAACCCAGCAACCTGTCCAGCCTACCATTCAAATCCCTGCATCTAGTATAGTTCAACAGCCTAGGCCTAGCTCACCTCAGACTCCGCCTCAAACTGCTACTGCAACTTCTGTTCAACCTACCACACCTCTTTCTCGAGTATTTGTAGCTCCAGTTTCTACTATCCCTGCATCAGTGCAAATTCCTCAATTCTCTGTGTCCTAGTCAGGACCTTCAGTTCAAACTTCGATCCAGATGCCTGCAGGACAAGCTGGTCCAAGTACGATTTCCACAAGTCAACCGCAGTTCACTTACCAACCGTACCAAGGATAGTATCAATTCGGTCCTACTGTACAAAACCCAATTTATCAAAATCAACCGTATCCTGGCTATACTTATCAACAACCTCAACAACCTCAGTTTGGTCCAGTTAATCCTGGTTTTCCAGGAGGTTTTAACATTCCTAATGCAAATCTGATTCTAGGTTATCCTGGATATCCTCCTCCTGGGGCTGGTCCTTTTACTCAAGGTTTTCGTGACCCTAACCATCAATTACTATTTATTGAAACTTTGGATTTACCTGATTTGTCATGCCTTACGAACGATCCAATTTACTATCTTCCGTATTGGCTGCCAATGCCTAATAAGGTAAGTCAAGGGAGGATCCGTCAAATCACATCATGAATTATCACCTCTGGTGTGCATCTAATTCAATCATTGATGATTCAATTCGATTGCATCTTTTTCAACGAACTCTTATTGGTCTTGCCGCCAAATGGTACATTGAGTTGCCACGAGGCTCCTTTTATAATTTCAGCCAGTTAGCCACTTCTTTCTTAACTCATTTTCAGTTGCCTATCAGATACTGCAATGGCACAAAACTGTTAACTTCACTAGAACAATCCTCATCCACATATATTTCTGATCATATTCATGAATGGTGACGTAGAAGGGATTTAGTGAAAGTTTTCATTCCGGATCAAATTTTAGCAAAATGGTTTGTTAAATCATTATTACCTAAAATCACTGAAGATTTAGCTAAGGCAGGAGTTGTCACTGAAGAGAAAGTCATTGCTCAGGCTCAGTACCTTGATCTCGTTTATACGCAGTTAGGTACTTTACACAAAAAAATCCCTGATCTTCCAAAACTATAGCTCCTTCAGGGTCTCATGCTGTTGATGGTATTATTGGTTCAGTTAGCATTAAAAGCAAGAAGAAATCTTCAAAGGATTCTTCTCCTACAATAACCTTACCTGATTCCCCGAAAGGAGATTCTTCCATTGAAGTTTCTGCTGACGTCCATGTCGTAGATTCATCTACATCCAAATCCGGTAGTAAAGAGAAGGGGAAGAACAAAAAGAATCAAAATTCAAAAGATAAAACGAATAAAAATGAATCTACTAACAAAAAATGAAAACCTTGCTATCCTTATTTCATTTGCAATGTGGATCATTTTACTAAAGAATGCCCATATCGAGCAGAGTTTTCGAAATTCGTTAAACGTTCTCAAACACCTGCTATCTCGAAGGATCCTTTTCCTACTCAAGATAGTAAGATGGTTGCTACTTCCTCAAATACCTTAGAAGAACCCATTATGATGATGTCTCATTTCAGGATTGCGACGCGACCGCAAGATTATGGTAGTAAAAATATTTTTGATAGTAAAGAAGAAGAATCTTCTAATTCAAACACATCAACGACACCTCCTCCTGGTTCTGGTCCATTACAGATCGAGAAACCCAACCCTGACTTAGTACTCAAACCGCCTGCTAAAGGTATATTTTGGAAATCAGCTTTCAATCCACATGCGAGAGCTGCGTAGAATTATAACATTTTTGAAGGCTTAGCCATTGCCCCTTCAGCAATGTTGGCTTTGGAAGTGTTGTAAACATGCCTAGCACAATGTAAATTACTATTGTCTATTATAGGAGCTGTTGATATTCAGGATTCGAACCTAATAACCTTCGATTTAGAGAATAGCAAACCCCGCCTTCCTCATCAAATGGCTTTCCAGATTCCAGTGTTAGTCAAAAACGGGCCCTGCTTTCGGACTGTGATTAATGAAGGGGCTTCTACATGTATTATGTTGATCCAGTATTGGAGATCGCTTGTTTCTCCCACACTCAATCAGTCTCCAATAATTCTAAAGGCTTTTGGTGGCCGAGGGTTCCATCCTTTTGGTATTTTGCAGGATTTACCTATAGGGGTTGAAGGCAAAACTCTAAATCTAGATGTGGAAGTGGTTGATGCCCCTCTAGATTACAACCTTCTCCTGGGTCGCAGTTGGTCTTATGCTATGATTGCTATTGTTTCATCAGTCTTTCGGCTTATCAATTTTCTTCATAATGGAAAGATCATTACGATAGAGAAACTGACTTATTTTTCATCTAAACCTTATAAAGATGTTGGTGTAGGTTTGATTAAAGATTTTGGTTTACTGAGAACTTTTTCCTTCCCTCCTCCTAATGTATCACCTTCTATTGCAACTATCCATATGTTTTCATCGAACAGTATTGCTTTTGATGATCCTTGGATCATACCTTCCTATTCTGAGGTGGATTCATTTGATGGCATGATGCCTATGAGTCCCTTTGAAATTGCATATCAGGCTTTACAATCGTTTTCTGATTCCTGATCAATCTCGAGGATAGTTTGTTCCCATGTCAACCTCGTTAAAAAATGAAATCGGATGTCTCGAGGATAGTTTGTTCCCGTGTCAACCTCATTAAAAAATGAAACCAGATGTCTCAAGGATAGTCTGTTCCCGTGTCAACCTCATTAAAAAATGAAACTGGATGTCTCGAGGATTGTTTGTTCCTGTCTCAACCTCGTTAAAAAATGAAACTGGATGTGTGGAGGATAGTTCCTTGTCTTGTGTCAAGCTCGTTAAAAAATGAAACAAGGAGTCTTGAGCATAGTTCCTTGTCTTATGTCAAGCTCATTCAAAAATGAAACAAGGATCATGGAGCATAGTTCCTTGTCTTGTGTCAAGCTCATTTAAAAAATGAATCAAAGGTTATGAGGATAGTTCTTTTACTGTTTCAACCTCATTAAAAAATGAAACATCTCCCTCAAAAGTGAACCTTCACTCCATCCACCTCGTTGAATGCAATAAAGCTTTGGGGGCATGTACCTCGAATTGTGTCCTTATGCTGGGGGCATGCAAACTTCTAACAAGCATAGTTTTTCATTTTAGGCTTGTGTAAATGTGAAACCGAATCCAAGCAGAGTTCTCTATGGTTCAAGCTTGTGTAAAAATGAACCCATACCCAATTTACATCTCATGATTGTCGTTTTTATCCACTAAATTCTATTAGATGAGCCTTGGTTGTTTTCATTCCATCGCCACCATCTCTTTGGCTGATCATATGCTTTCACTTGGTTGTTTTTCCTGTCCTAAGGGACTGCAGCGATGAGTAGTTTTGTTAGCCAACCTCTTAACCATTACACGCTTTGAGCAGTTCCACCATTGCCGGAGCCACTTGCTACCATTTATACCACTCGTTACTCTAGGACGAGTCTGCTTTAAGCTATTTTTTGACTCGTAAAATATGAAAAGATTGCCGAGTTTTTCCCTTTTTGACTCATTAAACAAATTAAAAAGGTGGTCGACTTTCAACTCTTTTCTTATCGTATAAACATGAAACGATCGCCAGACTTTTGTCGTTTCAGGTTTGATACTGGTTACAAAATGATGTGTCTTTGATCACTTTTCTACTTTTTCGAATTGAGGCCACTAATTATGAAAAGTACTCTTTGATCGTAATGGTCAAGCGGTTCTCTCGAGTATTATTTTATACTTTTTCGGCTCGAGGGACACAAATTTACAAAAAGGGACCCCCCTCGAGTTTTCTTTTCTGTGTCTTTTCAAACTCTCTAAATATGAAAAAGACTCCAAGTTTTACCTATGTCGGACTCGCTAAACCCTGACGACATTCGACTTGTCACCATGAAGAGACTAGAGTACTCTTTAAACCCTTTTCAGACTCGTTAAATATGAAAAGATTGTCGATTGCTTGTCCTTTCCAGCTCGTTAAAGTATTGGAAATGTTATCCCTCGTGTATTATTTTATCCTTTTTCGGACTTGAAGGATTATTTTATGAAAAAGTACCCCCATGGAGTTTTCTTAAGTTTTTCTTCTGACTCCCTAAAATTGAAAAACACTGAGTTTTTCCTATATTGGACTCCTTAAAATTTAACAGTAAAGGACCTATTCAATTTTAAATAGGAACGGACCACTCCTTCTTAGGTTTCAAATTTTAAACTAAGTTGGACTCATCTGAAGGATGAGCTTATAAAAAAGCAAATGTTATCATCCTCAAGCTTGTCAAAAATAAAGAGGTACTTGCCAGAAATGGTGGGGGAAAAGAGAGAAAAATGAACATATTTGTTACACTTTGTTTTTTAAAAAGCCATTAAGCACTCTTGAACACGACACTTTTTGTTCACCTGGGTTGGGAAATCCTTTGCCTAACAGTTAATCAAACCACATTGAAAGTCTTCAACTGCTTTTTGGGTATTAGCTTTGGGTTAATTGTCACCAAACCATCTGCAGTGTCGTTATGTGTTCAAGAGGTCAGTTCAAACAAACTATTCATCTGCAAAATATCTGTCGTCCATTTTGACCATCCCTGAGTCAGTCCTTGCAAATATATTTCTTAAAAACTTGATCTATCATTTCGTGTTGTAGGCTTGCCTACGACGAATCACTTTCTATTAACTTCAGCTCATTATCCAAGAAGTTGATCTAGAAATCGTCAGTACCTAGGAAGTTGCATGCCCTAATTGTAGTTTTCTCACCTTGGACGATAGGTTGCATCATTGACCTTCGATCGAATGATTCCATGACATGTTCGACTTCGACTCATTTACTCACATTTCATGGATTGTACTAGGTACTTTGAGATCCATTGACATTACTAGTGGTTTCTCTCACACTTGTTAACAGTTCACATCATTGACTAGTAATCAAGTGGTTTCTACCATGTTCGACTTCAACACATTCATTCACATGGATAGAATGGTACTAGTTCAAGAAGCGAAAATCAAGACCCTAGATCTAGTTTCTACCATCAAGGCTGCGAGGAATTTTGTTATTCATTATACAGTGGACTATTCATAAACAGATGGCTACGTCCATACTGTGTCTACACATGTCTATACTCTTGATGTATTACAAAATCATTCCTATATCAGAGCAGTTTAGTCAATTTTTTAGTCAGTTTTGATCTGAGTATGGGAATGCCTACCTTAGTGATGATATGTTCACATATATATATATTTTGCATTGAATGTTTTTACAATTTCCAACTGGGGTGTCCACAGGATGATCCTTGAAATGATAAAGTACTTCACTCCTCATAGATGACCAACTCTATCTTCATCTATTACAGACTTCGCACTTTAGGGGGCAATCTATTGCACTAAAAATTGCCACCTTGACATTCTAGAATTTGTGTGAGACCATTATCACTCATACTTTCCTCCTTTGCAAGTCTAAAGCCTCAGTTCTTCATATCAAGCCTTGAAAGTAAGAGAAAGACCTCAAAGTCTCTTAAACTCTAGTTCCACACTTTCTCTTAGTCTTACCTGCGGTCCCGCACCTAATGGTCATGTCCCCTATGCATCTGACCGCTCTGTATCTGTGTTATGGGTGTGGACCCCTGTAAAAGTTGAAAAGGCATGAGTTTATTCTAAAAACTCACTTTCAGTCATTTCTAGAAGCTTCTAGAAAGAATATTGAGGTGGCAAGTTCACTTTCTTAAGGTTCATGCATCCCATACCTTAAGGAGCTAACCCATTGATGTGAGGAGCTTATCCCTTTAAAGAAGGACTCTATCCCTTCATAGGTGGACCTGTAACCTCCTCCCTATACACTATAAAATGAAGCATTGGGCTGGTTATTGGAGAGGTTGAAAGCTAAATATTTTTGAGGTGAAACGCTGCTGGAACTTAGTTTTCTTAGTTGAGCTTTTATGAGGAGATATTACATACCTCTAAGATCTCATTTAGAAGAGTGCAAGGCTTGTCAAAGTAAAGGAAATTCCCGTTTCGGACCCCAGGAAGAGTTTGTTCAACATCAAGGCTGAAAAGGTTGTAAGGTTCTTCTACTTCAAAGTTAATACAAATAAGTTTGTTTTTCTCAATAAGCTATTCATTAATGGTTTGTTTTATGGATTCCTTGATCACCATAAGTGACATGATTTACTATATTTGCTATGCAGGTGTTATTTGATGTTTGCTTGTTTGTGATTGCAGGTCTTTGAAGATAACTCTTTCAGACGATCGAGGGATGACTACAATGAACAAGTGTTGGATCTAAGGTAGGAGCATAACACCTCTATAGTTTTTGTTTGTAAATTGCATACATCTAGAGAAAGATAGATTTACTTATCTGTTTGTTGCTAGATTATCTTGTGATACTAGGGAGATCGGTCTTGTCCGTAAGAATGATTTATCTGGCCAACAATAGTCAATTTAACTAATTCTAGGTCATCAAACTCCTTAGCTCTTTCATCATAATACCACTCAGTAAGCTATTTATTTATGAAATGTTGCTAAAACCTTTCCAACATTATATCTTTCTCATCAATTCCATGTACTGCTTTAACTTCTTCCCACCATAAATTCACTTTTCCCTAGAGCTCGTAGATTGATAAACGAGCCTTCAAATTACTATCATACTCATAAATTTGTAAATATTTATTAATATTCACTATCGAGGTATCAACTCCTTCCTAATATTCACCATTAAATTCGGGGGTTTGATCTTCTTGAATTCCATTTTAAGTTATATATATATTTTTTTAATTTTTCTAGTTTAAATTCTTTTGCGTAAGTGATATTTTTAGATTCTTCTTCTTATGTTCTCTTCTCACCTGTAGGACTTTTGTGAGGGATGTTATTTTCCCTCCACCTATGTGATTCAACTTTATTCCATTATCACAGATTGGGGATGAGGTCCTTTGATTTTTCCTTTCAACTAAGCTTCTAATTATTCTTTCCGAATATTTCATTAACTACTCATTATCACCCCTTACACTAGCTATTTTTTCTCTCAAATTATACATTGTTTCAAAAACATTTCATATATGGACCGAGGTTATTCAACCAGCTGCAACCACAACCTTGGATTAGGTTCAATTAAGGGTGTATAAATTGGCCCTATAGGGAGCATGGTCATGTCACCCATTCTTCTTTTCACCTGTGTGCAACATAAGACACAATTTTTTATTAAGTATATTTATTTTCCTTATGTAGGCAACACTGTTGTAATTTAATTATCTATTATACCAACTGGAACATCTCCTCTTGTAAACACCAAACTACCAAAATAATATTGTAATTTGAACATATGAAAATGATCATTTCTTTTAATAACCAACTGCCAATTTAAAATTCGCATCTTCTAGGCATTACACACATTGGATTTCTAGATTGCAGGGTATCATGAAATTTATTCAATATATATATCATATGCTTGTATAAATTTTAACCCAACTATAGATTTTACTTCCTATGGTAATTTCCTTTGGTTGAATGATGTATCTAAAAATAGAATGGGTATATATTCCCATACATTACTCCTCTTATTTATGCGGTGCACTTAAACTACTCGATTCAATGGTTATGATAACTTGGTCATATGAACACCAAATTGAGACAAGTACTTGGGAGATTTTCAAGCTTATAAAATTTATTAATTTGTAAGACCTTTTATTATTTTATAAGACCATTCAATGCCTTAGTGGTATAGATGTCCAAATGATTATGTGTATTTTAGCAGTGATAGGGTTTCCATTGAATAAGTTTCTTTTAACACTGGGAACAACTATGATTATGGTTATGTTATTAGTTACCTTATCAGAGTAAGCATACCCCTCCACTACCGATCAAGTTGTTAGCCCATGCAAGGGATATCGACTGTCAGGATCTGTTATCACCCCGAGAAACTCTCCTAGGTTGTATATCAGAGATGCTCGAGAACATTACAAACTCAACAAAATGTTGGATAAATGGTGGATAAATGAAGAAATGATGCATATTCAAGCCAGATAACCACTTCTACTATGTTTAACCCTAGACATGAGTGAACAGACCTAGAATACAAGGCTTTAGACCACAAATTACTCACAGCTTTAAGGAAAATGTGATGATGGAGAATACTGATCACACCAACAGATGCACAGGACCGTGTGATGGCCAGCTGCAACCAGTTAAAAGGTCTGTAAATCTATTTCTTAATGCACAGATAGGATGGCAGCTCTCTGGCATTAAAATGACAGAAACCTGCATACATATTCAATAATACATGCTAAATTCTAACACAAAGGTGGGATGACAGCCCCTCTAATGCTAAACATAAACAGTACATGAATAAATGCATAACATGCATAGCCTGGAACAAAGAAGAAGTGGAAAGTGAGCAATTAACAGCAAAAGAAGCTTGTATTAGCTGAAAATGAAGACCAGAAGCTGCAGTATCATAGTAGTTACAGTCTCCAAAAGTTGAAGTTTACATCAAAATAACATTCATCAACCTCATTACATCTTCTTTGTGGGTATATATGGAGGTTGAATACAAAAAATCTCTGCTAACCTATGCGTGGAGGGGTCATAAATGACCACCAATTACATTTACATGCAGATATGGTCATTGATACAATTAGATTGTTTTAATGGATCCATTTGACATTTATTGGTACTTTGTTGTCCTTCCTGAACAGGTGAAGTATTTTTTGAATGAATTTCAATAACTGCTGCAGTCATTGAACTGCTCAAGGATCATCCTTCTCGTCCTTGTTCATGCTTTTCTTTGAATGTGGTAGCTGAGGATTTAATGCACAGAGTATTGAACCATGGGCTCCTTTCTCCTTCGGGTGCACAGGACTGCCAAAAACATGAAAATTGCATTGAAAATGGACGAGAAGCTGATAACTAATGTTAGTCGTTGGATGGCTTAGATGGACGGCCGAGATTGGACTATGCGGGCTATCGGAAGACATATGCAGATGGAAGAGTCTGCACTGTCGGATCATGTAACCAACAGTGAAGGACAGCTTACGGAGGTCAACGGAAGGTAGGGGAGCAAGGATATTGCGGACAGTTGGATCGTAAAAGGGACGCTCGGATGGTGGAAAAGCATGAAAGTTGTAGGGAAATTAACAGGCGGGAGTCGGGTACAAAGGCGGTAAGTTATTTTATCGCACCGCTCACGGGAACAGGTGGTAAACGTACAGGGCGAGTGTGATGCAATAAGAATGAGATGCATGGTTGACGGGATGGCGGGGAAATCGTTTACCCCACTGACTAACGGACGTGCGGTTTATGGGAGCGGGGGCTACGGACATCATCGGATCGCAAGGCGGAGGATCAGATGGCCCAGGATTAACGCACACGTTTAGAGTGATGTGACAGGCGAGGGCCCTGGCAAGTTATGTATTTTGCGAAGGCGCGTAGTTATAAAGGGTTAGGACTTTAGCGTCGTGGACTAAACGAAGAATGGGTTTGTATGAGGTTTGAAAGGGTTATCGGGATTTATAAGGTTTATAAACAAAAATGCCCGGGAGTTAAGTAAAAAAGGGTTTTATGCCAAAAGTGGGTGTAAAACAGGGTAGCGGGAGTTATAAGGAGAAAAGGGAAAATGAAGGAGAAAGCATGAAAAACCTGTTGCGAGCCTTATACAACCAAACCAAACTACTCAACACTTATTTTAATCCATCAAGTGTCAAAGAACATAGGAGAGCTAACACTGGCTCCTTCTGGGGATGAGATCCTCCCTGTGAGGTCTCAAGAACCTGTAGATTAATGCCTTTCCAGCTGAAAACAAATTAGCCAAAATTCCTAGTGTTCCATTGGGCATGGAGTCTACTGCACCTATACTAAAACTGATAAAAACACAATATTTACAACTTTTAAGGCCAAAGGACCTTAAACAACATAATTTTTCAGAAAATGCCCATTAACTGGGCCATCAAAAAGTGCTTCTCCTCCCATACTTTTCATTATGAAGGTGTTGTTCCCTTGGATCTGTGAAATAATGAAAGGCCATGTCCAGAAAGCATCAAATTTCCCATGATTGCCTTTCTTTTCTTTTAATGCATCCCACTTCAAAACAAAGTCACCAATCTGAAAATTATCTATTTTTGCCTTCTTGTCAAAGGCTTCCTTGATCTTTTTCCGATGTGCTGCAGCCTTTTCAACCAGTTGTTCTCTAATCTGATGTACCTCTGCTAAATCAGTGATCCTCTTTGCCATTTCATCTTCCTCATTCTGTTTTGTTTGAAGGAATTTTTCCACAGGGAGAGTTAACTAAATTGGAAATACAGCTTCAGTGCCATGCACCAACTTAAAAGGAGAATTGCCTGTGGATTTCTTAATAGTAACTCTGTCAGCCCACAGTGCATACTTGAGCTTTGAATCCCGATTCTTTTTGTTGTCATCTAACAACCTCTTAATTATCCTTATCAGGCTTTTATTAGAGGATTCTGCTAGACCATTACCTTGAGGATAGTATGAGGTTGAATGAACAAGTTTAATACCCATTGAATCACACATTTCCAGCAATTCTTTTGCCCTGAAGGCCGCTGCATTGTCTGTAACTAATTTATGTGGACAACCAAATCTACTAAAGATATTCCCTGTCAAAAACTTCATGACCACATTATGATCAACCTTTCTGGTAGGAATTGCTCCAATCCACTTAGTGAAATAATCAGTCGCTACTAATATCCATTTGTCCTAGCCACTAGAATGTGGATTGATTTCTCCAATAAAATCCAAGCCCCACTGCTGAAAAGGTCCTTTTGCATGTATTGGTTTTAGGGGCAGGGACTTGAACTGTTGTTTTCCTTCAAATCTTTGGCACCTGTCACAAGATTTAAGAAAAGAAAATACATTAGAAAATAGAGTGGGCCAATAATATCCAGCTCTTAGGATCTTATGGGCTGTAGTTCTCCAATAATGGTGCACTCCACACATGTTGGAATGAAATTGATGCATGACTTCTATTGATTGTTCTTTATCTAGACACCTTAGAAGCACTCCAGATGGATCCCTCCAGTAGAGATGATTTTGATTAATGCAATATTTAGCTGCCCTAAGCTTTATAGTTCTGGCTTGACTTTGAGTAAATCCTAAAGGTGTTTCTAGTTTCAGCAAGAAATTAATTATTTCAGCATACCAATGACAAGAAGCTAGATTTTTAGCCACTGCCTGCTTTCTTCCCGGCTCAGTTGCTTCCTCTTCTTTATTTGTCTGACCATTTTCTGCAATTGTACACAAGAAATCAATATCTAAAGATCTGCAATTTTCCTCAGCTAACAATCTGGCAAGACCCTGACCTCTGACCAGCTTGGTGGGCTTTAATTCTATATTAAATTCTATCATTTTTGAAATCCATTTTGCCCTTCTTCCATTAGTATCAGGTTGTGTTAAGACATATTTTATTGTAGCAGAGGGTACATATGTAATTATCTTGGAACGCAAGATATAAACTTTGAAGTCTTTCAAGGATTTGACAAGGGCATATGCCTGTTTTTCAAATAATATCATACCTCAGTTCAGCATCCCTCAAGTTCTTACTGAAAAATGCTACTGGATGTTCTGAACCTTTTTCATATGCCTGCAATAAAAATGCTGCAATGGTGTCTTCAAAGGCAAAAGAAAATATATGGAACTCCTTGCTGTAATCTGGACTTATTAAAGTGGGAGCCTCCATGATAGCCTTTTTAATAGACTCAAATGATTTTATTGTTGTATCAGTCCACTTAACCTCTTCTCCTTTCTTCAACATGGAGGTAATATGCTTCACCGATTTTGAAAAATTTGGAATAAACCTCCTCACAAAATTTATCTTTCCCAGAAAGGATTGGATATCCTTCTTTGACCTCGGGACAGACAAAGTTTGTATTTCTTTAACTCTTTCTGGGTCAATTCGGACACCTGCAGTAGACACAAGATGTCCTAATAGCTTGCCTTCTTCTAAAGCAAATTGTGACTTTTTAGGATTGACTGAAATTCCTAACCTTCTGCACTTCAGAAACACTTTTTTCAAATGCTGCAAATGATTTTGATGGCTGCTGGAGTATATTATTATGTCATCAAAATAGATGAGGACAAATTTGTCCTTCTCTCCCACAAATGCTATATCCATAGCTCTCCAATAGGTTTCTCCAGCATTCATTAACCCAAAAGGCATCTTCGAATACATAAAAGTGCCCCAAGGAGTGGTAAATGCAATCTTCTCTTGGTCATCTGGGTGCACAACAATCTAATTAAAGCCTGAAAAACCATCCAAGAAAGACATTACTTTGGCTCCTGAGACTTTTTGCAGCAAATGCTCCATCTTTGGTAGGGGATAATTGTCTTTCTTTGAGCATTTGTTCAAGTTTCTGAAATCAACACACATTCTGATTTCTCCACTCTTCTTCCTCACCACTACTAGGTTGGCTACCCATTTGGAATATCTAAGAGGAACTACGATTTTGGCAACTAGCAACTTTTTAATTTCTTTTCAATCAGTGGAAGAAGCATAGGATTTATTGGTCTCAGCTTCTTTTTGAAAGGAATAATGTCTTTCTCCAAAGGGATTTTATGCTGAATTATATTTTTATCATACGTTTTCATATCACTATACTCCCGGGAAAATACATCAGAAAATTGCCGCATTAAATTGCAGTATTCAGCACTTTGATCAGTTGACAAATGAGTAGACAGATTTACATATCTAGGTTGACCTAGACTTCTTATATCATGCTTACAGACTGCATATTGGTCTTATTTTTGTGCAACTTTGTAAGGCACATCATTTTGGTCAAACAATGTTTCAAGACGTATTAGACCCTTAGGAATATGGTTTCTTGGAAGCTGGACAATGCTTTTTTTACCAATTCTATTTCTAAGCTGTGATTGGGGGCTTTCTTCCAAGGCTTCATTTTCTTGGTCAATTTTCATTTCAGAAAATTCATCAATGACTTGTAGGAACCTATTTCTCTCATCATCATCTTCAAAAAATTTCCAATGGTGGACATTCTCAGGCAAGGATGGTCTATACTTCATTTGGACTTCATAAACTAGTTTGGGAGGCATGGGAGGTATAAATAGACTAGCAGAAACATCAAGGGAATCAACAAGCTGATTTTGGGCTCTAGGAATATATGAAATACAGAAATAATGAAAAGAATCTCTGATTCGCGATACATCATCTCTATATGCTTATAGCCTTGGGTGCTTTGCTTGAAATGTTTTATTTACTTGTTGAATGATCAGATCAGCATCTCCAAACACCTTCATACTCCCAATTCCTCTATCTTTTTCTGCATTAAGGCCCAATAGCAGAGCTTCATATTCTGCTATGTTGTTTGTGACTTGAAAAACCAGCTCAAAAGACAGTTGAATGCTTTCTTGTTGTGGAGATACTAGCACCACCCCTGCTCCTGCAGTCTCCCTGGAACATGCTCCATCAAAGAACATCTCCCACAACCGACTTCCTTGCTCTTCTTCAGCCTGAGCTATTGGTTTCCTGATCTACATTGAGGCCTTCGGAGATTCTTCTATTTGGAGAATACATGATCCAAAATCAGTGTCCACTGCATATATGGGATGATTTGTAGGATTCTTTTCATCACTGATGATGTATGCCAACTATGCTTCTCTGTACAGTCTCCTACTTTCTCCTCCAAACACTAGGAAAGTGGCATAAGATAGATCATTCTGTAATGTACCACCTAGTCTCTTAATCCATCCTCTAGACAACAGCATGCTAAATTTAGGAGGGACATCTGCTACCACAATATCCATCATCATACTCTTCATGGGTAGTTGGGTTAGGGAAATGGCCAGATCTTTGATTAATCCTAGACACCTCACTTTCCTTGAATCAAATGAGAATAAATCATGATAGGGTCTGGTGATGTCAAGACCTAACTCTTCCATGACAACTTTAGGCATTAAATTGTGGTTGGCCCCTGTATCTAGCAGGCAGTTGTGAAGGATTTTGTCATGAATGGTGAAGGAGACATAAAAAGATGGAGAATTATTATCAATAGGTTCAATCATGGGGTTGAGCACAATGGTAGGCTTGTCATCTTGCGAATTGATAGAATGAGTGGAGGCTTGTGTGGTTTCTAGCTCAAGGGAATCAATGATAGGCCTTCTAAATGCTTCACTCTTTACCAATTCTACCAGAGGCATATATATTTTCAATTTCTGGACTTCTGACTCAAAGCTGAAAAGGGAAGGTAATTTATCATAAACTTTTAGCTCTTGAGCTGGAGCTTTGAGGATGACTGCATTGGTTGCTGGTCTTTTTTGCCTAGTATTCTGTGACTCTGTTTGGATAGCAACTCTTTGGGCAGGATTCACTTTGACATTTTTTGCATTCGACCTTAGGTTATATCTCTATTTTTCACCAGTTTGTAGGACAACTTATCTATCCCATTCTTGACTATCTTGTTGCTGTAGCAATGATTCTTCATAAGCAGCGAAAGTCAAGAATGTAGCATTGCCTTTATCTTCCATGCAGTGAATTTGATCCTCATCTTCTTCAAATTGTTCCTCCTCCATGACTACATTTTGGAGAGGAACTTTAACCTTCTGTTCTTCTTTTGAATCTTCACCCCTCTGCATAATTTTTAACTGCTCATTTGCTTTTCTGAAAGGATTCTGATTTTTTGGAGCGAATGTGTTCTACTGCCTTGTTTTTCTTGAATTCTACTCAACCTTTAGCTTAGAAATTTCAGCAGCCAATGACTCTATCATCTTAGTCATTTTGTCTAATTTAGGCTCTGAAGATGATGTAGAGGAAGTAGAAGTCTGACCTCTCTGCCTCCTCCTGTCAGCTTGATTTTTAAGTTTTTTTGCAGCGATGATATTAGATTCCACCTCCAGTGTTGCATCTTGCATATCAGCTAGAGTGGCACATCTTCTTTCTCTCAATAACAGGCAGAAATCAGAGTCAAAAGCATTGGCATAAGTGAGTTTGGCAGAGGTGGGGGTAGGCTTTACCTCAGCTGGTATCTTGCTATACATACGGTTGAATCTTTTATTGAAATGAGGCAATGATTCCCCATTTTCCCTCTTCAGGTTACCAAACTCAGTATGATAATACAACAAGTCTTTTTTATCTCCCCAGTGCCTCAAAAATGCATCATATAAGGCTTCAATATCTTTTATAGATCTCTGGGGCAATTCTCTGAACCACTTCCTAGCCTCTCTATCAAGGCTCTGGACAAAAACTCTCATCCACACATCATTTTCACTTATATCTAAATTATCAGCATAACTGTAAAAAACTTGAAGGTGTTCTTCTGCTGTCACTCCCTCTGTACTATTGAATTTAGGAATATATTTCTAATATTCTCCCACAAGCATCGGATTTAAAGGAACAAGCAATACCAGAGGTCCATATCTAGCAGCAACAATTCTTTCTATCTTCGTGGGTGCTTGCTGGCCTGCCATGACTGGAGTATTTGGAAGAAGACTAGCAGATTGAATGGTAGGGAGTAATGTGATGGATGGTAGAGACAAAGGGATGTTTTGGATTGAATGGGAACCTTTCTTTGGACTGCGATTCAAAGGGGAACTAACTGCACAAGGGGCTAAATTAATCTCTGAAGGAATTTCCTTATTAACAGTGTTGGGCTCTAAATCTTCAAACTGTATACCTTCAGCTATAACTATATCTTTCAGAGATGCATGAGACTTCTTAGGATTACCTACTCCTAATGCCCCTTTCTGTGATTCTTTCTTCGATTTGACAGTCCTCTCAAGGTCAGTGACTGGTTCAGCTGCTGATTTCTGAGGATTTCTTTAAGTATGTCTCACAAACTGAGCCAGAACTTCGATGTGGAGTCACCAGATAGATGATTACAACTAGAAACTGTGTTCAAACATTGTCTATTATCAAAGCTTGAAGCTATGTCATTCTCCCAGGGAAGTTGAGCTTCAATTCTCCTTTCCCCGGCAACAACGCCAATTAATGTTATCACCCCAAGAAACTCTCCTAGGTTGTATATCAAAGATGCTCGGGAATATTACAAACTCAACAAAAATCTTGGATAAATGGTGGATAAATGAAGAAATGATGCATATTCAAGCCAGATAACCACTTCTACTATGCTTAACCCCAGACATGGGTGAACACCCCCAGACTAAAAGGCTTTAGACCACCAATTACTCACAACTTTAAGGAAAATGTGATGATGGAGAATACTGATCACACCAGCGAATCACAGGACCCTGTGATGGCCAGCTCCAACAAGTTAAAAGGTCTGTAAATCTATTTCTTAATGCACAGACATGATGACAGCTCTCTGGCATTAAAATGACAGAAACCTACAAACATATTCAATAATACATGCTAAATTCTAACACAGAGGTGGGACGACAGCCCCTCTAATGCTAAACATCAACAACACATGAATAAATGCATAACAGGCACATCCTGGAACAAAGAAGAAGTAGAAAGTGAGCAATTAACAAAAGAAGAAGCTTGTATTAGCTGAAAATGAAGACCAGAAGCTGCAGGTATCACAGTAGTTACAGTCTCCAGAAGTTGAAGTTTACATCAAAATAACATTCATCAACCTCATTACATCTTCTTTGTGGATATATATGGAGGTTGAATACAAAAAATCTCTGCTAACCTATGCGTGGAGGGGTCATAACTGGCCACCAACCACATTTACACTCAGATATGGTCATTGATACAATTAGATTGTTTTAATGGATCCATTTGACATTTATTGGTACTTTGTTGTCCTTCCTGAATAGGTGAAGTATTTTTTGAATTAATTTCAATAACTGCTGCAGTCATTGAACTACTTGAGGATCATCCTTCTCGTCCTTGGCCGTGCTATTCTTTGAATGTGGTAGCTGAGGATTTAATGCACAGAGTATTGAACCATGGGCTCCTTTCTCCTTCGGGTGCACAGGACTGCCAAAAACATGAAAATTGCATTGAAAATGGACGAGGAGCTGATAACTAACGCTAGTCGTTGGATGGCTCACACTGACAGCCGAGATCGGACTATGAGGGCTATCGGAAGACATATGCAGATGGAAGAGTCTGGGCCATTGGATCATGTAATCAAACGGTGAAGGACGGCTTACGAAGGTCAACGGAAGGTAGGGGAGCAAGGAGATCGCAGACAGTTGGATCGTAAAATGGACTATCGGACGGTGGACAGGCGCGAAAGCTGCGGGGAAATTAACGGGCGGGAGTTGGGTATGGAGGCAATAAGCTGTTTTATCACAACGCTCACGGGAACACGTGGTAAACGTACAGGTTGGGTGCGATGCAATAAGAATGAGACGCGTGGCTGATGGGACGGCGGGGAAACCGCTTTCCCCGCTGACTAACGGACGTGTGGTTTACGGGAGCGGGGCTGCGGACACCATAGGATCGCAAGGCAGAGGATCGGACAGCCTAGGCTTAATGCACATGTTTAGATTAATGTGATAGGTGAGGGCCCTGGCAGGTTATGTATTTTGCGAAGGTGTGTAGTTATAAAGGGTTAGGACTTTAACGCCGTGGAGTAAACGAAGAATGGGTATATATGATGTTTAAATGGGTTATCGAGGTTTATATGGTTTATAAAAAAAATGCCCGGGAGCTAAGTAAACAAGGGTTTTATGCCAAAAGTGGGTGTAAAACAGGGTAGCGAGAGTTATGAGGAGAAAAGGGAAAATGAAGGAGAAAGCATGAAAAAACTGCTGCCAGCCTTATACAACCAAACCAACACTGCTCAACACCTATTTTAATCCATCAAGTGTCAAAGAACATAACAGAGCTAACAGGATCTACAACAAGGGATGAATGGCGGGGATGAATTCTTTGGTGGTTAAGATAACTAGCTATCTCATCTTTCCCATGAACCCTCAATCTCACCTTGGCTTCCAGAGGAAAAATTGCTCTGTAGTATTTTTTATTTCAAACCTGGCTACTGGTCATCTCATCTGATGTCTTTTAACATGTTTATCACTCATACCCATGAGTCTTGGCCTTCCTATTGATGACATGGTTGTTTACCCTAGGTGATCTTAAACAACAATTGCATAAGTAACGTCTCCACCTCTTGGTTTCTTTCGTTTCTTTTAAATATTTTTTCTCTTTAACTAGAGTGATGAATTTCCTCTTCTCCACTATTATGATAATATTGAATTCTACTTCGATTTATTGGGAGGTGTCGATGGCACATGCTTGGGTGGGTATCGACACTCCATAAGGCCAGAGGGTTACAAATTCAAGACAAAATTTTTCCTAAAGGGTGTTTGGATATCAAAAGAACATGGAAATGGCCTTAACCATTACATTTTGAAAATAGTTATATTTCATGTTTATATATAAAAAGGCCACAACATTCCTTTACTCTGATTACCCATGTCACAACCAAATATAGGTTATGTTATGTGGCATGAATCCTTCACTTTTTTGGTGGAATAGGAAGTGATTGTCATCCTCATATTCTCCCAGTAAGGGTTTCACCTCTTATTTGACTTCTATTAAACTCTTTTTCTTTTTCCTTCTATGTGAAGAAAATTACTTTGGTTCTGGTCTTATTGTTTGTAGGTATGGTGTTGTTACCACATTAATCGGTATTTTAGGTTCAATAAAAGTCTCAAACCCTCCATAAATTTTAACTTGCGAGTGTGTTCCTCTTCCTGTGTTGGAAGAATCACCGCACCTCTATGGAATCTGTAATTTCCACCCTAGGGATCCTAATTACTGGTTTGCAATGTTTACCGACACTTGTGGGTTTTGGTGTAATGGAAAACCTCTTCATGGTATCAGAGCTTGGACCCAGGTTCGATTCCCCCAAGTTGCGTTTGAGGGCGGGTGTTGGAAGAATCACTGCACCTTTATGGAATCCGTAATATCCACCCTGGGGATCTTAGTTACTGGTTTGGAACGTTTACCAACACCTACGGATTTTGGTGTAATGGAAAACCTCTTCATCTTGGGTCTCTCACATACTCGAGCGCCTATTAGTCAGCATACCTAGAACAAACCACAACTTAGGGTTCGAATTCAACGAGGTCAAAATAGTGTTAGAATAATAGCAGCTATTTTGTATTGGTTTGTATTGTAATTATGTGTACTTGTTTTATGTGGAATGTATTAGGCCTAAGATTCCACGGCTTAGGAGGTCGGTCACTCTAGTCCTTTTGCATATTTCAGGGTTCAATACCCTATCACGGTTTCAAAACACTGTGAATTTTAAGTATATTTTTACTTAAACAAGAAAAAAAAGACTCTTTAAATGTTAACATGGTTTCAGTAATTTATAGTTTATGACTTTACGTTCAAGTTTAAAATTAGAGTCAGGTATGGTAGCAGTGTATAATTGTTCTCAAGCTAAAAATAATTGTCATGATGTTTTAAAATAGTTATTTTCCTTTAGCTAAATAAAAATTGATACCATATTTTCAATTTAAATTACAATATTGAATTGATCATATTAGATGTTATTTACTTATGTATAAATGCCCATTCTTATTTCTAGATATATATATCTATTTCTATTACTTCTAACATCTTGCATTAGTGTTTCAATTTTACCACTTAACTATAAAAAATAGAAGAGAACAAAAACTCAACACCATAACTATTTATTTTCCTCCACATAGACAAATAAAAATAGCTTCCATTCCAATACAAGTACTTATCCAATAAAGTAATAAAAATTAGGTTTATAAAAGTAAGTACAGTTTTCAAGAGTTGCACTTATCTGAATAATCAAACAAAAATTTCCATAGGGAACCGACAATGGAGAAAACAATGCTCCACCCAACCAAGGAGAACTGGTTTTCTTATATCGAAAACTCCACCCTGAGCTAGTTTCACAATCCAGACAGTGGCTACTCCACCCCAAGCTAGTTTCACATTCCACACAGCGGCTACTCCATCATGAGCTAGTTTCACATTCCAAACAAATTACTAGAAACTGGCTAACTTGGTCGAGAATGAGATCTCCTTTGTGGAAGCACCTTTCCTTCCTATGATAGCATCCAATGTAGGAGAACTTAGTTGAACAACTAGCTCTTTTGGGCCTCCTCGAATAATCTCCCAATTAACAATGCTTCTTTAGGATTTTCCCCTCTCACCTTACACCAAGTCCTTCTTTTTCTTGAGATAAACTATATCCTAAGAGAGGAAATCTAGGCAGGAAATTTCCTATGCACCTAGCCCTTTCTAGCTACCCATAACTGTCTCGAACGTAAACCCTCTTTAGCATATTTTCCCATTGCAATTTCTCATGGCTAATAATTTTTTTTTTTTAATTTAAAACAAAAATTATGTATGCACATGAGGTGTTCATTTTCAACCCTCAACATGAGTCCCATAATTTGTAAAATGTTTTTTTCATCCAAGTAAAAGGAAATATTTGCAATTCGCTGGAGGGGTGTTACAGAGACAAACTTCTAAATCACATTTTTTTCCTATTTTGAAAATAATACTTAAAATGAATCTTATACATTTCATGACACAAAAAAATTTGGACCAATCATGAATATATTATATGTAGCTCATTCTCAACAATAAATTAATTTATTAATAATTGAAAATTCAAATAATTATATTGTATATGTTATTAGATGTGTTATTTTGAATCTTCCTTGACTCATTTATACATAATACAAAAATGAATTCAAGATTAAAAATCTTAATTTACATTTAAAAAACACTAAAATGTCTACACTATAAGAGCCCAATTACATATAAATAATAAATAATGTTAATTTACCTCTTCATGACGATTGATTTTATATATATATATATATATATATATATATATATATATAAATATAAGTAATTCATGTCTATTTATAACTACAACACTTTATCTATCTATCTATCTATCTATCTATATATATATATACATATATGAGTAATTTATGTCTATTTATAACTACATTACTTAAAATACATCAAAATTGTTCAAGTTTTATAGTATGTGTTTTAAAATAAATGTTGTGAATAGTGACAAATTAACCATATTTTTGTAGTGCTAGAGTTCTAGTAGGCTTGTGAAATGCTCGAAAAGGAATGGTGGAGGTATTTTAGGATCATCATAGATAGAAATTAAATTTAACATCATTTTGAAATTTATATCAATAAAAAATTGGACGTTATTAGTAAAATCCATTTGTTGAGATTAATCCAACTTATCTGATCGTGAAATTTATTACCACCTCTTTCGTATATTTTCACGAGAGATATGAATCCTATAAGTTAGGTGGCATTGATTACAAAGATGATTAAAGTGTATGAACAATAAGTAAAGGAATTTTGTAAGCCCTCTTAGGAACACATAGCTTGGGTATTATCCTCCTTAGCTTTTTGGAAAGTTGTAAAGGTCGAGCTGTGGTTTTTGTGGGAATGAGTGTGAAAAACAACTTTTTGATTTTCATGTCAGAAGAATAAAAGAAGAAAAAATGAGTTGTCAAATCCCTTACGATCATAGAAAGATATTATAAAATAAAACAACTATCCAATGAATGGCTTATGAAAAATTACTAGAATAAAGACTTAAAAAGAAACATATCACTCTCTCATTTAGTATGGTTAGAAATGATGAAAAACAAGTTAGTTGTGCCCCTAGCTGCTGAAAACAATCTGAAATTGCATACAAATTGATTCAAATGAGTTATATATCAGTTGAGTGTAAAATTTGAGATTCGAAATTTCAATTCTAACCCTTGAGAAGAATGTTATATCCATGAATAATATATAAAAATCTAACAAATTAGAGTTTACATGGAAGGTCGATGGAGTAATGAATAGCTTGCGACTCTAGCCATATACAATTTTTTAATATTTTAATCTAGTTAATCAACAAGAAGGTCTAGCATTTCATTATGATGATCCTCCCAATTAGTCTCAAACCCATTATCTACAACTAATCCAGCTAGTAAGAAAGGACTAAGTTGGCATACACCACTTGATTAGAGTAATGAGTGCCCATTATAATTTAGAGACTAAGGGTTGAATGCTTACTTTTCACTAGCACTTTTAGGCTCTGAAATCTACATGGATGGATGAAGGATACCTATGCATCATATGAAGATGCTCAAAGACCCTATGTGGGAGTTTAGTTGAGGTTACCTATGTAGTGTATTACACCAATTTGAGATAAAATATTCAATTTTTAAAACCATGAAATTATCAAGTGTGATCAACTTGAGAAAAACTAACTTAATCAAACATAGGGAAGTGTAATTTTAAGGGGGACATCTCACGAGGACTCAATAGCTTTAATTCTTAATATTCTATAAATGGATGGTACAAAATTTGAAATTACCAATCCACCCATGTCTTAAGATAATGTCTTGCTTTCACAACCATGTCTCTTAGTAAAACATATTTAATTATATATATAGATATAGATATATAACTAGTTCATATAAAAACACTTCATCCTTCGTACTCAACTTTACATGAATGACCTCCAACGAGGATTTCATAGTTTTAACTATTAATATTCTATAAATAGGTTATAAAAAAATTGGAAAGATAAATGTATTCACATCATGAGATGATATATTGCATTCAAAAGCATGTCTCTTGGTAGGAAAAAATAAGCAAATAAATCTTTATATATATAGATTGACTTTACTCATCGTGCTAAACTCGACATTAACTACAATACGGAGAGTGTCCAAGAAAACTAAATCATAGAGTTATGCATATTTAGCCTTCGACTAAACTTTCATAACACTTATGAAATTGAAGAAAAAAATATAAAAAATTTATCTACACTACTCAACAAAAACAAAAAGGAATGGGGTTAAATTCTTTTACAAACTGAGTAGATATGTCGTGTAAATAAAACTTCAATTGGTTCCTTGGTTATTGGAATATAAATTTGTAGAAAAAACATGATAAATAATAACTACAAAGAAACTAATACTAATCTCATTAAACAAAACAAATTTAGAATACAAATATTCCTTGAGTTGATCTTGGAGTCATATGATAGCATCATTGGACAAGATAATTGGTTATAACTTCACAAATCCAAGGCGTATTCATTTAGTAAGAAGGTAGAATGATTGAATGATAAGGGATTAGGCGATAACAACCAAACAATAGTTAAATAAATATCAACTATGTATGCCAAGTGTAGCGTGTAGAGGAAGCACGGGATAACTCATTCATATATATGAGTTATTTGTACAAAGTAGTTACAAATGGTGTGGGATTTTTTGGATGGTTTTCTATAGACCAAGTTTCCTAAGATGATAATTATAAAATTAAATTTATTTTTCAAAGTGGTACTCTTATAGTAGAGATGTTGTAAGGTTTATAAATAAATGTAAATGTTTAAATTTCGGATTAATATGGGAGAAATGTTGTAGTATGCATTAGATCAAATAATAATAAAAACAATAAAACATAGTATTGGCTCAAATAATAAAATTAGTAAAATATAATAAAAAGAATAAATAGATTCAATTCAATTTGTTATATTGTATTTTTTTATTAATGAAAATACAAATAATTTTTTACCATAAAAAATCATAGTATTTATATCACATTAAAATAAATTTAAATAATATTGCTTTAAAATGATTCATATTTTAGAAGATATAATTAATGCATATATAAAAGATTAATAAATTTTACTAGAAAACATATGATTAAACACATGTATATAGTTGTTATAAATTAATATTTATTTGACCATATAAATTAAAATAATGATTCACATTCATAACCATTTCATTTAAGAACTTCATATTTGTAATTAATTAATAAGCATTTCAAAATTCAACATTTAGAATAATATTTCTTCTAAGTTATATATCTATCTATATAGCTATATCATCTTTTTTGCTAATGCAAGAGTCGGACCTTCTAATTCATTAATCACAAAATAAAGTACATAGAATACATCAAAATTCCCATGCTCTGAGAATGAAGGGAAACTTCAAAACAACTATACTCTGCCCCTATCTTCGAACTTTACATTTCTCCAAAGAAGAATATATGAATTTGGAGTAGGATCCGAAAATAACATATGTTTAAATGCAAGAAAAGGTCGTAAACCCGCTCGAATTCTTAAATTTGGGTTCTTTTGCCCGCACGAAGAACCTCTTGTCCCCCGGGGAACTCCTTCTCTGCCAGACCTGGCCTTCCTCTTTTAATCTCGATCGTTGGACTTGTCCAAATGATCTAACGGTTGTAGACCCATCCCGCGATAAAAAGCTGCTCACCATTAACCACAAGTGTCTGCAAACCTACCTGATCAATCTGAACCGTTGAAACACCTTGTGAGATCCGACGGTGGAGATGGATATCGCACCCGCCAACTTTCATGGAAGTTAGCGTGCGATAAGGGTGGTTTTCCTCCCGACCCCACTGCCACGTGGAGCTCCCTGAGTGGGATCGCTCCCAAAAAGAAAATACCGCTTCCCACTTGTGCGGGTCGTGATCAACAGAAAACCGCCCAGGTCGCGGTAAGAATGGTCGGAAAAGAGAATCTCTAGTTTTGCGGTCATCAAGTTTCATCTACTCCCAATTATTCGCATCGTCATCCCTCCTTGACCTGATGCACGAAGCTTTCAACGCCTTCCTTCCTACAACCCCTGAAGCTCTTTTATCCTCGTTAGTACAACTATAAATTTCCGTGCACCCATTAATCCGGGAATCTCCGGTTAACTTTTCCGAACCATTATCAAAAGACCCCATTGTGAGCATGCCTCTGATCAAACCCCTACTGGTTAACTGTACCTGTCTCCATTGCTCTCTTAAGGAACATTGTATTGTCTTCATTTGCTTGGTTTTGACAATCTGTTTTTAGTCTATTTTTAGGGAACTCTCGCCAATTCATCACTGCCCTATTATCTGTGCAGACCACTCCTTGATTGGCTAGCAAATCTGCTAGTTTGTTGGCCTTTCTTCGCACATGTGCAAATCTAACTATTCTCAGGCTCTGTAGATGACTATGAATCTGTTGGAAGACTTGAATTAGCCTCCAATTTGAAGAGGCTTTTTCCGGTCTTGTTCCCCAGCTTATTCTTTTGACAGAGTTGATGACGAGCTTGGAGTCAACTTCAATGATTGTGTTTTGACGATTTTCCTGAACCAGGAACTCAAGACATTGTTCCATGGCCATTAACTCCGCCATGTTGTTGGTGGTATTTCCTAAGTGGCCATGAAAGATAAATAGAATATCTCCCCTGTCATCTCTTAACACCCCTCCATGGCCTGCCTTGCCTAGATTACCTTTGGAAGCCCCATCGATGTTGAATTTGAGAAAGCCCTTAGGGGGAGGATGCCAAAAGTCTAGCTCAGGGTCCACCATAGAACCTTTCCTTACTAAGCCCTGAGGAACAAGTCCCTGCAAATCTAGCTGGCAGAGAATCCTCCAGTCTGTGGCTGAAGGGGGATTCAAGGGAAGATTTCGAATGGTAGTACTAACCGTTTCCTTAATCTGTTTTAGGATCAGATCATAGATATTCTGGGAAGAATTCTTAACATTCTTGAAGATCCTATTGTTCCTTTCTTTCCAAACATTCCAAATTATGAAACTTGGTGTAAGAGCCCATGCAGAACCAAGAACTTCATTATCCAAAAAGTTCTTTCTCCATTTGGTGAGAGTATTGAAAAGACATCCCATATCTCTGTCAGATTGTTGGAAGATAGCTGCAAAAGAATCCCATAATCTAGAGGTGAAAATGCAATTGTTGAGAAGGTGTTCCATGGTCTCCTCTTGGGCTTCACAGAGTTGGCATCTAGAAGGCCCTAGGAATCCCCTTTTCCTAATATTATCCTAGGTCAGGATTTTCCTTTGCAGAACCAGCCACAGAAAGAGTTTAATTTTCATCCAACCCTGATGCTTCCAAAGGTTTTGCCAAATCCTGTTAGGAGCATGGGGATCAAGTTCAAGGAGTATGAGTTTAGCCTCTTTGAGATTGAAGTTCCCCTCATTGTTGTTGCCCCATCTCAGCTGGTCATGCCCCCTAGAAACTAGAATTTTCCTTTGCTCCAACATTTTCATTAGTCTTTCGGCCTTGGTTTTTAGATGACTGTCATTTCGGAGGTCTAGTTTTCTCCATTTTCTCCATTTCCCTGAACTATTAGTTTGATCCCAAAAATCCCTTACTTGGGTGAGCTCCTTAGTATCAGTCTCTGCTTTGAGGTCCTCCAGGTCCTCCTATAAGAGAATAGGTTCTTGTTGCCATCTATCCTCCCAGAATAAGGCTAAGTCTCCCTCTCTAATTTCCTAGAAGCTATGGTCTTGAATTAATCTTCATCCGAGGCTTTGTTCCAAATATGACATCCTCTTATATTCCCCTCCATCCTTATGCATTCATTATCAGACCAAGCACTTGCATATTTTTCTTTCCAAGTGATAGCCCATTGTGCTTCTGGTTCCTTTATCCATCGCCACCATAGTTTTGCCCCTAGAACCTTACAAAGAATCTCAGGATCATCCAATCCAAGACCCCCATGGTTTTTGGGTTTGCATATTTTATCCCATGCAACTAAGGCCCATTTCTTCTTTTCTTCCCCCTTGCCCCAAAGAAAGTCTCTTTGTATGTTTCTCATTTGATGCAGAATTCCTTTAGGGGCAGGGATGGCTGAAAGCATAAAGATTGGGATTGATTGAAGCATAGTCTTTGTGAGGACCAACCTGCCAGCCAAGTTTAATGATCTCATTGTCCATTTCCTGGTCTTACCTTACAGCTTACTAATAATCGGCTCCCAAATACTCTTGTGTAATGGTTTTTCAGTTAAAGGAACCCCCAAGTATTTTTAGGGGAGAGAGTCTCTTTGGAAGCCTAGAATTCTAGATATGTTCCTCTGAATAGCAATATGAGTATTGAAGAAAAAAATCTTAGATTTGGAAAGATTAACTTCCAAGCCAGAGGCCATGGCAAAGTCCTTGAGGATTTGTTTGTAGGCAAGAGCTTCTTTGACTGTGGGTATTCCCTGCAACATGGTATCATCAACAAATTGTTGATGGGTTAAGGCTTGTCCATTGTTAGAGAGTTGTATACCCCTGATATTACCGACTGCTTTTGCATACTTGATGGCTATGCCTAGTCCTTCCATCATGAGAATGAAGAGAAAGGGAGAGAGAGGGTCACCCTGCCTAAGGCCCTTGGAAGGGGTAAAAGTCTCTGAAGGAGAGCCATTGACTAGAATTGAAAAACTATAAGAAGTAATCAAAGATAGGATCCATCTTACCCAATTGTGATAAAACCCGAAAGAAATAAGAACCTTCCTGATATAGTTCCAATTCAGTTTATCATAAGCTTTGGCTATATCTAGTTGCATGATCATTCCAGCTTTTCTCTTACTAGTAAGAGAGTGCACCACTTCATGAGCTTGGATGATGTTATTAAGAATTTTCCTTCCTTCCACATATCCAGATTGTTCCCCTGAAACTAGTAAAGGTAAGAGGGGTTTGAGCCTGTTTGCAACCACCTTTGATATTATCTTGTAAACAACATTGCATAGAGCTATAGGTCTGAATCTATCAGGGGTTTGAGCCTGCTCCTGTTTAGGGATCAGGGCTATGAAGGAGGAATTCAGAGCTTTCAAAATGGTTCTGTGTCTCCTGGAATCTTCCACTACCTGCAGAATGTCCTGTTTGACAATATTCCAGCAAGCTTTGAAGAAATCGACATTGAAACCATCCGGGCCTGGCGCCTTACCATTCTGCATTTCTTTGAGAACCCCACTTACCTCCTCTTCTGTCATAGGCCTGTAAAGGTTAACATTATCCTCTCTGGAAACTATCCTGGGTATGTTCTTAGTGAATTCCCAGATGTAGTGTTTTCTATCATAACTGGTTTCTTGAGCTATGTTTCTAAAGTGCTGGACTAGCACTGCCTCTATTTCTTCATGAGAATTGAGATTATTTCCTCTTTTATCCTTAATCAAAGCAATTCTATTATGTGCTCTATTTGCCATGGTGGATTTGTGAAAAAATATGGTGTTGCGTTCACCATCTTTTAGCCATTAAACTCTAAATTTTTGTCTCCAAAATATTTCCTCTTGACTGCATATATTCTCCCATTGCTGCTAATATATGGTACCTTGATCATGTCGTGCTTTGTCATGGCCTTCTTTAATAAGGTCTTGGTTAAGTTCTTGTAGTCTGCCTTCAATCATTTTTTTTCTTCAAAGATATTGCCAAATTCAGTCTTGTTCTAGTCCTTAAGCCGTAGCTTGATATGTTTTAATCTTTTCTGTAGGATAAACATTTTGGTACCCTGAATGTTTATATCCTCTGCCCACCACCTGGTTACATTGCTGATGAAATCTGGGTGGGAAAGCCAGATATTTTCAAATCTAAAAGGTCTGTTCCTGGGGTTACCAATGCCCTGCACCTCCAGTTGTATTGGCCAGTGATCTGAACCACCAAAGGGTAGCACTCCTGCTACCATTTCCTTGTCATTGAGCATAAGATCCTCTGAGATTATGAATCTGTCTAATTTGGAAGCTACTTGAGACTCTCCTCCTCTTTTATTGTTCCAGGTGAAGATTCCGTTATGCATTTCAATATCCACCAGCTTCATTTTATCAATAAAGGTTTGAAAAGCCACAGAGTCTTTGCCTAGAACTCTAGTTCCCCCTTTTTTTTCTGTGAGTGATTTAATCATGTTGAAATCACCCCCTAAGATCCAGGGTATTCCTACATGTTTGTTTTTGAGAGTCTTGAGAGAGTTTAGAAGCCTAAGTTTATCATTCATTCTCTGTGGGCCATAGACATTTGTAACCAGATAGGTTTCCTTATCTCCTACTGGTTGAATTACTACAGATAAATAATCCCTAGATGCCTCCACATCTATTAAGTCAATCTTTTGTGGATTCCACAGAGTGAGAATACCTCCTGCTGTATTCTCTGCTTTGACTTCCAGAAACTCAAATCTATTGAGCCATTTACTATGGATATCTCTTATCTTCTGAATGGAACACTTGGTCTCCTGTATGAAAATCACATCCAGAGATGCTTGTTTCATTCTATTACTCAGTAACCTTTGTTTCCTTTTACTACCTAGACCTCTGATATTCCAAGAAGTGAACTTCATAATTAAATATTAGTAAAGGAATAACTAGATAGGTCTTTCATCTTACCTGAATCTATCATTAGCTTTTTGCATTCCATCAACAACTCATTCTGCCTTTTTCTGTCCCTCTTCTTTCTTGGGATTCTGGGTGCTAGTCCTGCCATATTTTTCATCATTTTCACTCCTTTGCTGCCTTGTCTATCTTTGTGATTTAGTCTGTCCAACACTTTAGTTTGGGTCCTCCATAAGAACAGCTGCTGAACCCTGTTGAACTCCTCTGTAGGTAATGATTCTAGCCCTTCTTTGGTTCCTTGATTCAAGAAACCTTCTAAATCTACGTTCTCTTTCTCAAGACTTTCCTGGAGTTCATGGTCCTCCATATCCATCTCACTTTGGGTCATGTCAAGATCCATCACCTGTTCAGCACTAATTATCACAAATTCTTCCATTTTGTCGTTTTATTAGGTTTTCTCACTTTATTCTTCTTTCTCCTCCTCCACTTGGCTTCCTCCTTTTTCTTTATCAGTATCTGTAGGACCTTCGTCTACTTCGAGGGCTTGGAACATGTTCTGGTTAACATGTTGCCCTGTGGCTTTGCTTGTTCTTAGTCCTCTTTTGCCCCCTTTTCCTTTGTGTTCCACCTTGAAGAATCTTTCTAGATCCATCATTATATCAACTTTGCTTTTGTTCTCTATCTTACTAAGAGGGCAGTTGTTACAGGAAAAAGTGTCTATGCAGAACTGCTAATCCCACTAAGGCTGGTAGCTACCTTAGAAACAAACAAAGTAAAACTACTTTCGTTTTCCTTTATGAGAGATAGATGAGAGAAGAATAAAGGAGACCAACCTCTGTCTTGCTCTTGGTTCCTTGCTCAACTCCTCTCTCTTCTGATAGCCCTTTGCTGCTTGCTTTCTTGTATACCCAGCTTCACAGAGTACCTATAGAATCAAAGCAGCATAACACTATACAAGAACATGGATCTATTATCATAAACAATCTAGGATCAGATGTAAATTGACCATACAAATGCATAAAACATAAATTACACAAGAGTATGGAGGAAAACTTGAACAACTTTATTGATAATCAAGAAAGAGCCAAGAGAGCTACAACCGGTTGTTCTGACCCAGCATCATCCTCTCAGTAAGTAAGCCCTTCTTCACCTCATGAAAAGCTTAGATCACCCAACACTTTGATGTTGCCTCAAGAAACCAACAACAATTCCTTACAAGATGCAAAATTCCAGCCTCTGGATCTTTGGGATGAGGGATCCATATATAGATGTCTGCAAGGGAGATGAGTCAGCTTGTGATTTGATTAGTGTCTTGGCTCTTATAGTTCTTGCTTCCACTTGGAGATTGATGATCTCTTACTCATACCTGGTCGAATTCAGAGAGGCAAGTGTCACAGGAGAAGTTTCTGGAAGATTCCATGCTTCTCCACCTCGCGGATTGACACTGCCACTTGTCCCTTCTCGCCCATCGCACCCCATAGAAGGGATTTGTGAAATGCAACGCAACTACTGTGTGTATTTAGGTGAGATTCAACGCACTTTGCCTATGGAGCAGGTGAAATGGTCCAGTTTTGACCAGTTCTGAGCAGTTTTTCATGGAGAACTTTTAGGAGAAGCTGTAATCAGATGACCTTGTTCTTTTAGGGGTTGGAACAACACTTTTAGGGACTTAGGAGCCCTTAGTTTATGGACATTTATGCTTGGGGTTGTAGTGTCCAAAAATGTCTATAACAGTTTCCCCCTAAAGCATGAGGTCGTTAATATTTTTTGATGTCGGGTGAAATGCTTTATCATGAGGATCCGAAGTTCTTTCAAGCTGGAAGGAGACCTGTAATAAGATACAATACAATACATTATCTTCATAATATTTTCATGATCTAGTTGAGGCAGGCATTCCCATGCTCAGCTTTATAAGTTCATTTTCATGTACATAGGACAAACAATCGTCTGAGTGTAGACTGATGATTCTAGTAGAGCCATCATCCCTTAGATTGGATGATTATCTGTGCAGCAATGATGTACATTTGATGTCTTTATTTTCCTGAATATATATCACAACCCAGATGGATGAAACTAGATCCAGGGTCTTCAATCTCGTTCGATCTTCACTCAAAGTACAAGTCGATCCATGTGAGAGATGTTTTGGAGTCGAACATGGAAAGACATCGCCTGATTACCAGCCAATGATGTAAGCTGTTAACAGGCGCGAGAGGAATCATCGATAATGATAATGATCCTCAAGGTACTGCAGTACAATTCACGTGGTGTGAATAAAGGACTTGGCGTCGAACACCACGCAAAATCTTTCGGTCGAAGGTCATTGATGTAAACCTGTCGCCGGAAGTGAGAAGCTTGCCATTGAGGCATGCAAGCTTCAAAGTACTAAAATGGGTGTTCCTAGATCGACTTCTTGGATAATGAGCTGATGTTGACAAGAAGCGATCCGTCATAGGAGGGCCTTAATGAATCCCACATCAATGACACAGAATGGAGAAAATGATTTTAATGGAGGTGAAAACGATCTGGTGATATAAGGTTCAGTGTGGCGGTCATGAAAGAATGGAGCGTAAATGTATTGCAGCGGGTGAGACACAGGTGAATTCTCTGAGTAACTTCTCTTGAACATATCGGCGACACTGACATGATGGATTGGTAGCATTAACCACAAATGTGGATGGTGTGATGTGACCATGGTGATGTGATTGGTGAATGAAACAACCCAACCCGACTTGGATGCAGAGTGAAAGTGTCATGTTCAAGAGCGACTTGTTACCAACAAAGTTTCTTCAAGTTTTCTTCCCAATTTTTCCCCAGTCATTGCTGACCAGTACCTCTTTATTTTTGTCAAGCTTGAGGAGGATAACATTTGCTTGTTCTATAATTTTCCCTTTTGGCAAACCCATCGCTATGTTTTAACGAGCCTAGTGATAGTGAAACTTGTTCTTGTCTGTTATGGACAAGTTTGTCGCTATTAGATTTTAATGAGTTTAACGACAAAGATAACTCGGTCTTTTTCAATTTTAGAGAGTCTGAAAAGGGACGTAAAGGAAACTCCAAAAAATCCTTTTTCGTCATCTGAACCCTTAGGTCCGAAAAAGTATAAAACAATACAGAAGGGATGAATTTTCGGTACTTTTAAGGAGCCGAACAAAACAAGCGCTCCATCGTTTTGTGTAATAATCCCTCACGTCCAAAAAGATTAAAATCTAAAGGAGGGATAACACTTCCGGTCACTTTAACAAGCTGGAGAGGCCAATGGCTCGGCAAAATTTTCATATTTTACGAGTTAGTTGAAAAGAGCTTAAAGGAGACTCGTCTTTGAGGAACGAGTGATAAATTTGGGTAGCAGCTGATTCCAGGTAAGGTTTGGAGTTTTCCAATCACGGCAGTGTTACAAGGATGGCTAACAGGATCACTACTCGCAGCTGTTCCTCAAAAGGGATAAACAATCAAATGGAGGTGAATGATCGGCCAACACAAAGTGGAGGTGATGATGAGAACACAACCAAGGCTTTAAAGGCTGAAGTACTACATTCACGACGGTTATTTACCGGAAATTGGTTCATTTTTTAATGAGCTTAAACACTAGGGGAAACATTTGCTCATTGATTATGTTTATGTTTATTTTTTAACGAGCATGAAGTCCGCGTTAAAACTGCTCGATATAACGGTCATTTCTTGACTTTACCATAAATAGCTTTGTTCCTTCAAAGATTGTACTGCATGCTCAATAGCTTCATCAAACTAGTTAGAAATGAACAATATATGTTTGAAAAATCAGTTAGGACACTAATATTTTACTCGAATTACGTAAAAAGTAATTTAAAAGTGCTTTTACCTCTCATTTTACCATTTCATTTGAACTTTGGCTTGTTGGAGCTTTGGACGTGCTTTCCCCCCTTGATTTTCACCAGCTGATTCCAGGAGATACCGTGGACGATTTTCGGCGCCATTTAGACCAGGTAGGAGCTAAACCTGAGCTCTTTCATTTCATCCTTTCCATTTTGCATTCTAAGCCTGATTTCTGGTTTTTCTGAGCCTTTGGGGTTTGAAAAACTCGCCCTGGCTCCATCGCACCTTTTCTATATCAAAAAGTGTGTTGCATGTTGGCCTATCCACTGGCCATTTGACATGCAACACACCCAGAACACTACTGTAGGTGCGATGAGCGCAAGGAAGGAAATTTATGCACAGTTTTCAATGGAAATTTTTGCTTGTTTCTCACCAAATCAGGATCTACCTCTTCTCTTGTTTGTTTTCAGAGATTTATTGGAGAAAAATGACCATTACATGGTGAGAACGTGAGCATGAAGAATATGATATGCTTGCTTTACATGATCCGGTTACAGTAAATGCATTGCGGAACTGTGGCCTGCTGAAGTTTTTCCACATCTATAACATGAGGCAACAAATAAACTTGCTGCAGTATTTGCTCGATGCTTGGGACCCTATCAGCCAGGTGTTCAAGATTAGGGGCAAATCCATCCCCTTGACTGTCGTGGACATCTATTTTCTGACCGGATTATCGAGGCGGGGTGCCCCCATCTCCTTATCAGGTTCAGCCCGTGGGGGTGAATCTGTGAGAGATTAAATTCGCAGGTATTGCAAAGAGGGATCTCAATCGAGTAAGTACAGTAAGATCATCATCTGAGATGTCACTGACAGGGCACTGAGGACAATTCTGTTCACCTTTGGTAGGATGGATGGTGGTGCGGCTCTTCATGTGGCCAACCGGTCTTATATGCAGTACACCTTGGAATGTCTTGAACCAAAGTTGTTCAACTGGTGTGATGTAGTACTCCTTGTGATGAAAGAACAGTTGACCAAGGTGAAAAATGGAAGATTGAAGAACTTTGGATATGGTTCTATTTTGATCGCCTTCGCCTTGGAAAAGATACCACTGATGCACCCGCAGTATATTGCACTTGGTTTACCTCCACCGACTGAACCACGTATGCAGAGATGGGTCGACCATATGTCTAGGCATGCTGGTTAGTCTCAGATTTCTTTTTCTGATACCTTCTTCGGGTGGTTTGATCGTAAGGAGATGGTTTATTCCGAGTATCCATATGCTGGTATGGACTTCCGGGGTAACCCGATTTGGTATTGCCGGCTGGCGAACAGTGGGGTGCCATTGGTAAATTCTTGACCATATTTCTATTTATCGTTTTTCTTTTATAATGTCCTTGTGCTTTACTCTGTCAAGACTAATCAGAACTCATGTGCTCATGTAGATGTTGGTCCCGTTCGGCCAGTAGTACGCCTGAGAGTGCCAGCTGCTGCCCCAGCAGGAGAGGTTGTGGGAAGGGCTATCCTTCGCGACCTTGATGTGGCCGAGACTATTTTAGCATTACAGGATTAGGTCGAGGGCCTCACCCTCGGTACTCCAGATGTGAGGACTGACGAGCTACCTTTGAGGTTGCAACGACATACTACTGGCATGCCAAGTCGATGGACTAGGCTTTTACGCATGATTGCACAGGCGGTGACTTATTATCACCAGCATCATTAGACTAGGGTGCCCCCTAGTGTTTTGAGTTTTGGGTCATTTGACCGATTTTGTCTTGGTTACAGAACATTATGTGTAAACCATAAACAGTTATATATATATTTTTGATTTTCAGAGTTTTATTTTGGTTAAGTTACATGATCCTGATGCAAATATTGATGAGATGCTTCTTTTTATAGATGTTGCAAATGTCTATCTAACACATAATTTGCCAATGAGTTAGTTAATGTGTTTAAGGTTCTAGAAATATGCTGATATTGAATAAAATCAAATTGTCTTTCCAAAATCTTGACCCTTAGGAACATGCGATAGATAGTTGGATTTCGGACGGAGTAGATACCAGTGAGCTGTAGTATGACGAGCTGTGAGTATAGCCTAACGATCAGTCGACGTATGCCATGTGTGATGGCATCAGAGAGAAGTTCTATCAATGCGCTATATTCAACGATGTTATCTGTTGATCGACCAATACATACCCCTCTGAAACTTACTAACTCACCACTTGGAGCAAAAATGGCCCAGGCCGCAGAAGATAGGTTCCGCGAACTACAACTTGCTCCGTCGGTATATGCAACAAAATATTACAATAGGTTCGACATCTGCGACAAATGTAAAAAGCGGATTTACTTGACCAAAACAAATACTTTAACGAAAACAAAAATGTAACAAAAGCATATAGGTTACCACACTCGATCATGCATAGTAACGCTTAAGGTACAACCCATTCCAAGGTTGTGCCAGTGGAATCCCGTCATAATCCATTAACTCGTAGGCTCATTTTTCTAACACTCGCTTAACAATATAGGGGCCCATCCATAAAGACTTGAATTTACCTGCTCCCAATTTATCGGATTCTTGGTCATAAAGCAAGACCAAGTCACCTTCTGAGAAGACACGGGGTTTGACATTCTTGTCGAACTACGCCTTGACTCGTTTCTTATGGGCTTCGTTAGCCAAAGCAGCATCACGATGGGTTTCATCCAATTGGATTAGTTCCAAGAAACGAGCCTCCTCTTCCGAAGTTCCGGGGAGAAGGTCGATTGCGAGTTTGAGGGATGAGATTTCACACTGAACTGGTAAGATTGCTTCTAGGCCATACACCAGTTGGAAAGGTGTAAACTCGGTTGCATTCCTTACTGATGTTCGGTATGCCCACAAGGCTGAGTACAAGATCAGGTGCCAACTCCTTTTGTGGACTCCAATCATCCTTTGCAACATACGCTTCAGGACCTTGTTGATTGCTTCAACTTGTCTATTGGCCTGCGGGTAATATGGAGTAGAGCTGTCGTGAGACAACCCTAATTTGGCAGCTAATTCGGCCATCATGTGATTGCGAAAATGCGATCCATGATCTGTGACTATAGCCTGTGGAACGTCGAATCTGGTGACTATATGATTGAAAAAGAAAAGGGCAGTTGTTTCACCAGTGTTATCTAATGTAGGCATCGCCTCGGCCCATTTGGTAAAATAGTAAACTGCGACTATGATATACCCATGCCCCCCAGTCGAGGTGGGGTTAAATGTCATGAAATCGATGCCCCATTTGGCGAATGGCCCAACAGCAACTATTGGTTGCAGGGGTGCGGGCAGTCTTCTAGTTTTTCTATCGAAAATTTGACATGCATGGCAACTTTTGACTGCGGCTATGAAATCTTTGAACATTGTTGGCCAGAAGTATCCTGCTCGTAAATTTTTTTGCGCCGTAGCGTAACTGGATTGATGCCCCCCACATGTGCCTGAATGGAAATAATTCAGGGCTTTTTCGGCCTCTTCATGGGCGAGACACCTCCGTAGAACTGTATCGACACCACGACGGTAAAGTGTATCACTGACGATCATGTAGTCTTTTGATTGGTATCGAATACATTTTTGTTCAGAGAGGGAGGTATTAGACCTATACTTTTGGGTTTGGAGATAAATGATTATATTTCCATACCACAGATTGCTTGAAGGTATCAGAAACAAAGATTCATCCATGAATGTTTCTTCGGATGTTTCATCGTTGGATGATGATGGGAGATCGCATAATAATTCTACGAAAACCAGGGCTTTATTTGACTTGGATTTTACAAATTCTAGATCAAACTCTTGTACAATTACTATCCATTTTGAATATTTGCCCCCCAGCAACTGTCGCGACAATATATAAGTCATGTGGTTGCAATCTGACAGAATGGTAGTTTTTCGAAAGAGGACATAGTGTCGAAATCTCTATATTGCTTGAACAGCTGCGAGTGCTAGCTTTTCAACATAACAATATTTGCTTTCTGTATCATTTAAGTTCTTACTCAGATAATATATAGGATGTTCAATTCCGTTGTCTTCTTGAACTAAAACCATTGCGATGGTTGTATCCGCTGCAGCCAGATACAGGTTAAAGTCTTTTTGATAATCGGGAGCATACATTAATGATGCTTTCATTAGGGATTCTTTTAAAGCATCAAAGAAAGCTTGCACAACCTGATCCCAAATGAAGGGCACTTCCTTTTTCAATAGACGTGTATGACCTTTAGCAAGTTCGGTGTAATTTGGAATGAACCTTCTCAGAAAGTTTTCTTTCCCTTGGAGTTTCTGAATCTGAAGCAAATTCGAAGGTGGAGGCAAATTTATGATTGCCTGAACCTTACATGGGTCGAGACGAATCCCGTCCTTTGAGACTACAAAGCCAAGTAAACGACCAGAACTGACACAGAACACACATTTGTGTAGATTGAGTCATATCTTGTAGTGTCGGCAACGTAGAAATATCGCTCTTAAATGCTGCGGATGATCAGTCTGCTTTCGCAAATGAGTCGGAAGGTCGTCGAGATGTGGTTGAATGATGTTTTTGATGTCATGGAAGGCATAATTCATTGCCCTCTGAAATGTTGCCCGTGCATTCTTTAAAACAAAGGGTAATTTTCGATATGCAAATGTGCCCCACGGACAAATAAATGCAGTCTTTGACTGGTCCTGTGGGCGGATATTTATTTGATTTTACCCGTAGAATCCATCCATAAATGAAAAGATTTCGCATCTAGCGCACTCATCAATTATCTGGTCAATGAAGGGTGTAGGGTAGTTTTCTTTTGGACATGCTTGATTTACATCCCTATAATCGACGCACACTCTAATCGTTCCTTGTTTTTTCATAACAGGAACAATGTTCGATACCCAATCGGTTAGAGGAACCGGGTAATTGAAACCAGCATGGAGAAGTTTTTCAACTTCTACCTTGATGGCAACGGCTTTGTTGGGGTGCATTTTCCGTAGCTGTTGTTGTACTGGTTTGACATCTCGATACATCTTAATTTCGTGTTCAACGATACTCGAGTCAATGCCTGGCATTTCATTATATGACCAAGCAAAGACATCTCTGAATTCGTGAAAAAGAGCATTATATATTTCCAGTTCTAAAGGAGAACAACATTTGCCAACATAGATATTCTCTACAACATCTGTTTTGGTCGAGATATTTATGGCGATAGTCTCTCCAATGTTGGACAAGTTTCGCTCGGAATCCACTGTGTTTACAGTATTTGATAGGAAATCAAAAACTGAAGGATGATGAAGGTCATCAGGAGTATCTTCTTCACAATCCGGAAGAAGGGAACGATGGTGGTAATCTTCCCATGGTGCCCCTTCAATTACCATTGATTGAACAATTCCTTCATCGGTGTAATGCACTTGCGACCAAGGATCTGAAGGGGTGCCATATTCCTTAGACCTATCTATCCAAACGCTTGATGAGTGTTGATTTGGGTTTGCCTCCCATGCCAAGAACATTGATTGCTACAATATTTCCATTGGACTTGGAGGCAATACCTGCGTATGATCCATGTTTATATCGTTTTCTGAGATCTTTTCAATTGAAGATATCATATTGCAGGTTCCTACCGATGCTACTTTCGCCAAATTTATTGGAGGTGGAAGGGCAAAAGTTCCCATTAATATAGGGTCTTTTAGTAGGCCTACTCCAATATTTTGAAGTGAATGGGGGCTTCCATGGATCATTGGAATGCTTCCCGTAACTTGAGAACCATTGGGGAGGAAAGTTTGTTGATCGACAATTGTAATCCCTCCTTGAAAGGGAAATGCAATCTTCCTAAAATAGGTCGACACAACAACAGCCATAGCATATATCCATGGTCTTCCCAGTAGGATGTTGTAATCGAGGTTTCCGTCGATTACTTCGACATCTATTTCTATTGTTTTCCCCCCTAGTTCAACTTGCAAGTTACTTAGAATACCATACGGGGTATATGTTCATCTGTCGAATGCTTTCAATGTTGTCGAAGATCGCAACAAGGTTGGAGATCCTAAAGTTTTCCAGCAACTCATCGACATAGTACATGTAGATGCCCCCTCATCAATAATTGTTTGATGAACAGTTTTGTTGAGGGCTTTCACTTGAATGAGGAAAGCTAGTTGAGCTGGTAACTAAGGATTGTATCCTTTATGATTAAAGGACACAAGATTGGAATCCTTTGGGTCCATCCCACCGATAGCTGTTAATAAAGCCTGCTTTTTGGATGGGCAATTTTGCAGTACCTCAAGTGTTGACATAGCGGATGGCGATTGGGCCAGATCTTCCACTATATTATAATGCTGTGCTGCTCTAGCACGAGGATTAAATGTCGACTTGTGTACTACTCCCTTTGGCGGTTTTATTGTCAGTTCAGGAATGATGGGTGGCACAACTTCTGTCAAAGTTGTTGTCGAACTACTAGGTTGATCTTTGTCCTTGTTGTTCGACAACTGTGGATTCCCATAATCTTTATTCCTTTTCGATATCAAAGCATCATTTTGCTGTTTGGAAACCGACAAAATCAACACTTGAGACAGGGAAGCATTTCCACTGTCAACCAGATTTGTTCCTGGATTCGAAAACAGATCAGTTAATACCGCCGAGGTCTTTGTATTCTTGAAGAATTTTTTAAGCTCAGCTTTATACGGACAATCTGATGTCCAATGATCCTCATCGCATATAAAGCATGGATGATTTGGTTTCCTATTTCCAGAAGGGTTTGTAGAAGATTTTTCAGGGGATGATTCCTCTTGTTTCTTCTTCTTCCCTTTGCTTTTCTTCTTGCCTCCTGGTTGCTTGGTTTCTTTGCCTTTATCTGTCGAGACAGAATTTACTTCCGAGGCAAGAAGTTATTCTTTTGCATTTTGACTGCAAATATCACGGGCCTTTTTAGATGTAGCCTTTGTCGATTTCGTGTCTGTCGCGTCAATCACGCCATCGCCGGCATGAGAGTCATTGTTCGACTTAGGAGCAGGGGGGACCGAAAATTCCGGTCTGGGAGCGTCAGGTATTTCATTGTAGATCGTGCCAGACTGAGTGTAAATCAAGTCTAAATATTGCGCATGAGCAATAACTTGCTCTTCGGTGACGACTCCCCCTTTTGCCACATCTTCTGTAATGGAAGGTAACAAAGACTTAATAAACCATTCAGCTAAAAGTTGATCAGGAACATCTGTTTTTACCATTCTACGACAACGTCGCCACTCATGAATATGATCAAATATGTGAGTGGCTGTTGTTTGCTTGAAATTGGTAAGAAGTTCTGTTCCCGTTTCGTACCTTATCGGTAACTGAAAATCAGTTAAAAAGGTTGTGGCTAGGGTACTGAAGTTTTCAAACGAAGCTCTGGGCAATTCGATATACCATTTTGCTGCCGGACCAGTTAACGTCCTTTGAAAAAGGTGAAGCCTAATCGAATCATCGTTTAGGGTCTTTGATGAACACCACCGATAAAAGGTCATCACATGATTCGACGGGTCTTCACCCGGATTTCCATTAAATTTAGGAATATCTGACAGAAGTTTATGCGGAATCGCTAGCCACTAAGGGGTGTAAGCGATTGGATCGTTTGTTAACCGATTTAGATCCGGTAAGTCTAAAGTCGCCACGAAGGGTAACTGTTGATTCACGTTAGGCGAAGCATACCCAAGATAAGATGGAATTTCCTGAGCAGTTGGTCTTTGCATACCAGCATAATGCATTTGATGTTGGTAACTTTGGTAAGGTTGGTGGGCATAACCATTGTAGAATGGTTGATTTTGACCGTTTTGAATATACGACTGCCCACTATTTGCAAAGATTTGTTGCTCAGATCCTTAGTATACTTGTTGGAATTGCGGTTGTTGGTATTGCACCAGCCATGGTTGAGAAGCCATGTGTTGTTGCCCGATACTAACTGTTTGACCAAGATGAGGGGTAATTGTACTCGTATGGGCATGTGTCATTCCACTAGTCGGCGATTGTGGTTGAGTCATAGGGTCAAGAGGCTGTTGCATTAAAACCTAAGAAACCTGAGGTTCGCATACAACAGGAAGTGCTTGTACTTGTGACACCGTCACAATAGCTGGCGTATTTGGTATATTTGACATAGGTAAACATTGTTGCATTGAATATACAACTCTTGGTTGTTGAGGTAGTATCAACACCCAACCGCTAGATGTAATTCCAACATAACCTGAATTTTGTTGTGAATGCCCGTATGGTTGTCCTCCCGGAGGAGACAATGAAAGGGTATACTGCCCCCCATACGGTGGTAATCCGGTACTTAAAGGAATTGTTTGCCCTTGAGGACCGGACTACCCAAATTGACATCCTGAAGGATCAATTTGTTGAGACTCAATATAAGAGTTTCCGGATACCATTCCGGATGAACAAATAGGAACGGACCATACTGTCGAAATAGCCCCTGAGTGGGCCCCTTCTAGCGATTGAGAGCTAGTTGGGACAGATGGTATACCGACGAACATTGTTGGAGTGACAACAGGAAGGTCTACCGTCGCTGTGTCGGACGACACAGTCCTAGATGTCGACAGTTGTTCAGACATTTCTAGTCTATCCAAAAGATTACCTAGCGATTCCACAGGAGCTTCCACTGGCGGTAGACTAATTTCTGATGAAGAAGGATACAGAGTGATCCCGACTCCAAATTGCGATGGAGTACTAGATGGAGGATCTTCCACAATCTCTTCTATAGCAATCAGACCAGGTGGAAGAGGTAGACCATCAGGTCCGTAAAATATTTCTGGTGCTGAAGAAGGTATGGATTCTGTAGCGACAGATGTTTGGGAAATAACACCCTCCGAATCAGTTGTAGATGAAACTGGTTCAGTAATACAAGTGTTTACCCTCAGACTAGGATTAGTTCTACTGTCCTTCGGTGGCTGCTAAACTTCTTCTGTAAAGGCAAGGATACCAAAAGTATTTGGAGTAACCAGAGTCTCTGATGGTGTTGGAACACTTGTTCTAACTTTACTAGGAGATTTGGAACCGGTTAAACGAGTTCGCTTTGTCTGTAATAATTTCGATTCTAGAGACAAAGACGGTTGACTCGTAAGCCTACGCGAACGACGGGGTTTTAATTGAATTTCTTCCACGATTGCGGATTACTCGATCAACCAAAAATAAAGGGGAATTATGTTTCCGACTTAGATGAATTTTAGACGCTTTGACACAACTTGTTTTTTCAATTTTTAAGAGTCGAGAAAAAACAAAAGATGACTCTAGTCGCCTTCGATTTTTAATGAGCTTGAAGTGACAAGTGCTCAGATGGACCTTTTTTGTTAAGGAGTCTGAAAAGGAACGAAAGGGACTGCTCTGGAAATCTAGACAGAGGGATTACTAAACCAATCGCAGAACTGCAGAATACGTTTTACGGTACGGCAGTCAATCTTCCCAAATGTTGTGTTCAGTGCATTGCAATCGATAGGGCAGTAGACACGACTTCCTATGGATAAAGGATTAAGCCTATTGTGGTCTCCCAAAATATACTCGACGGTATGTGGGAGCACAAGTCCGTACTGGCACAGTGAAAACAACAGTTACGAGGCTTTACGACGCCAGAGTACGTCTCTAGCCTAGACTTCTAGATGTTGTGCGTTAGGTTCCAAAGCATTGTTAGATTCATTAAATTTATTTTATGGTTGATCTTGCTTAAGAAATTTTCCTTTCAGGTTCACCGCGTGATGTAGATGTACAATTCTTAAAATGCAATATAAGATGATAAACAGTCGTTTTATCTTCTTTGTGCAATGAAACTCCTAGCTACTAAGGAAAGAGAAACAATATTCTTTCAACAAAGAGCAAAGAGCACACACTATATGCACGTTCCTAAATCAAACCAATCAAATAGTCTAGATGCAAATGCACATGCATGTATTTGTTTTTAGCCTTCTTAATATGTGAATGATAAAAAGAAAGCTAATGTGAAAATCTGAATTATTTTTCAAAGCGACAATTACTAACAAGTTTCTTTTCAAAATCGAAATGAAGACGATGACAAAACTTTGCGATTCGGAATGGAAAACTTGCTTTCGACACTAGAGAAACTACTAATTCAGATCAAATATAATAGTAACAGGGTAATCGACTATCAAGAACAATCAGATTCTCTTCTATGACTGAAAACAAAACATGTGACACTTTCAAATCAAGAAACGACAGTACGATTACGTTACTTCTTTGTAAAGGAGAACTGAAAATGACTCAGCAAATACATAAAAACATTTACAGTTCTTTGCACAATGGAGGTGGAATCACAACAAGGAAAGGGGTTTCAAACAGAGGTGTACTGACTATAGGCAGCAAAACTCCTAAATAGATTTGAAAAGAGTGAACACAGAAACGAAAATTCAGGAACAAGGCCTTGTCTGATTAGTGCACCTGTAACACAGTGGAACTGAAATGCAACGCACCTACTACACTCAGGAAGTGCACTGAATTTGAGATTCACAGAACAGACAGTGCGCTAGACCAGGGACGAGACTTTGGTTGGGTTCCGGGTCACAGTTTGTAGTTCAGTTCAGGGATTTTGGCCGAGAAAGTGGTAATCAGTAAATCAATCACAGGGGTAAATATAAGGAGGTTACTAGAGCCACCACGAGGGCAATTAGAAAGCTTGAAACTCAATTGTTTAAATCATAAACAAAACCTGGAGATTGACTGAAGCAACGTTGATCTACTTTGCATTTGCATAGCAAATGCAGTTCGAAGGCTAGCTGGCTTGACTTCAGGCTCCGTCTGTAAGTTTATAAAGTAAACAAATGTAGATAAACAATCAATCTATTCGCTCCCTAGTGGAGTCGCCATTTTGTTACAGGGAAAATTGTCTATGCAGAACTGTTAATCCCACTAAGGTTGGTAGCTACCTTAGAAACAAACAAAGTAAAACTACTTTCGTTTTCCTTTATGAGAGATAGATGAGAGAAGAATAAAGGAGACCAACCTCTATCTTGCGCTTGGTTCCTTGCTCGACTCCTCTCTCTTGGGATAGCCCTTTGCTGCTTGCTTTCTTGTATACCCAGCTTCACAGAGTAGCTGTAGAATCAAAGCACCATAACACTATACAAGAACATGGATCTATTATCATAAACAATCTAGGATTAGATGTAAATTGACCATACAAATGCATAAAACATAAATCACACAAGAGTATGGAGGAAAACTTGAATAGCTTTATTAATAATCAAGAAAGAGCCAAGAGAGTTACAACGAGTTGTTTTGACCCAGCATCATCCTCTCAGCAAGTAAGCCCTTCTTCACCTCATGAAAAGCTTAGATCACCCAACACTATGATGTTGCCTCAAGAAACCAACAACAATTCCTTACAAGATGCAAAATTCCAGCCTCTGGATCTCTGGGATGAGGGATCCATATATAGATGTCTACAAGGGAGATGAGTCAGCTTGTGATTTGATTAGTGTCTTCCCTCTGATAGTTCTTGCTTCCACTTGGAGATTGATGATCTCTTACTCATCCCTGGTCGAATTCAAAGAGGCAAGTGTCACAGGAGAAGTTTTTGGAAGATTCCATGCTTCTCCACCTCGCGGATTGACACTGCCATTTGTCCCTTCTCGCCCATCGCACCCCATAGAAGGGCTTTTTGAAATTCAACACACCTACTGTGTGTATTTAGGTGAGATTCAACGCACTTTGCCTATGGAGTAGGTGAAATGGTCCAGTTTTGACCAGTTCTGAGCAGTTTTTCATGGAGAACTTCTCGGAGAAGCTGTAATCAGATGACCTTGTTCCTTTAGGGGTTGGAACAACACTTTTAGGGACTTAGGAGCCCTTAGTTTATGGACATTTATGCTTGGGGTTGCAGTGCTCAAAAATGTCTATAACAACAGTCTTTGACGAGATGTCCATGCTCGTGACATTTACGACATCTGAATGGAATGTGTTCATAATCTACTATTTGTATCCATTCCTCATCAAACACTTCTAGAATAACCTCATCTGGAAACGCTCTAGAGAGATCCATCTCCACAAATATTCTAGCGAAGGAAGTGTAATTTCCCCTTCTAGTAGCCTTGGAAACTTTGAAAAAACGCCCTAACTTATTTCCTATGGCTGATAGAGATTCCGTTTGCTAGTAATCAAGAGGTAGAGAGTAGAGTCTTACCCAGACTGGGACTGAAGTAAAAGTTTCGTGTTCCAGAACAAAGTTCATAATCCAAGGTTGCATATAGAGGCCTGCAGTAGCATAAAAGTAAGGCCCTCCTTCAAACACTCTGTCTTTGTCTTCAATGTTTGCAAAAACTACAATGAAAAATCCCTTGGACCCAAGATGTAGGTCAATGATGACTTTTGGTTTCCAGTGGTATTTAATCCATGTTTGTAATGCTTTTTCAATGGGCCACAACCCCATGAATTTACAAATGATTGCATATGTTTACATGTGATTCCTGTGCGCTTGCAATGCAATGTTGGGAATTACTACTGCTTTGGGTTTGCATGGTCCCATGTGTGTTTTGTCCTTAGTGCTTTGTTCCTTGATTTCTTCCACATTTTCCAATGCATCATTGTGCTCCCTTGACTTAGTTTCCTCCCGCTCTTCTTCATTGCTTCTATATTTTCCTTCTAAAGTCTCTCTGTCATTTTCCATTGGTTGTTTTCCCCTACTAACCACAGCCTGCTTGTAGGAGGGAGTGGCACTCCCTCCTATGCGTCCTTTCATGGAGGACTACCTCTGTGATCGATCGAAACCCTGGTTATTTTCTTGCTCTGTTCCCGCCTCCAAGCTCTCGCCTCCTGATTTCTATATAGCTATATCATCAATTCTATGTATGTCAAATTAAAAAATTCAATTATAAATTATAAATTTATCAAGGGGTTTTTTTTTTTCTTATGCTTGGCATGACCTTTTTCATTCATTTTCTTCAAAAATGACAAGTTCCATTGAGAATTCAAGTGGTTAGGTGACCTCAACCTACCCAATGGGAAAGAAGATATGTTGCACACATAGCTACATTATAGGCCATCCAAAAATAGAAAAGATTAAGATTGTCTAGGAAAGCTATATATGTCTTACTATATTTAAATCTTCTACATTCTAAATAAATAAAACCAGAAAGCATAGTATACAAATAATTCATATGACAAAATTAGAAATCGAAAGTAATCCAAACATGCTACTAGTCATCAGATGAATCCACTCGAGTTGGATCCTTTGCGCTCGAACTAGGTAATTTTGTCTATGGCAAACACAGAATATGTTTCTCAACGTGGCTGAGGCAACCATTCTGTTACTAGAGCTGGAATTGAATCAATTGAAATTCCTTATGAATTTTTAAAAGTCCATAATCAGTCTTAGATTAATGAACGTGACATTTATTCAAGGTTTTGGCTACTATATTCTTCATTAACCAGTAGAGACACATTGTCTGTTTACATTATGAATGACTTGTGTCTGGCACCAAATCCTTCCAGTCACTCAAATCAATATCTGTGTCCATTTCTTGGGGGTTTAACTATGCTTCCCAACCTGAAATTAACTGGAAAACTTATGACAAAGTACCATTTTGAAATGCTTGTTGTATCTCAAATGAGTCATGAGTTGGTTTTGTGGCCTCTATTCCTTGCGTCATGAGGCTGGGGTTGTCTACGTTTTCATCTTGGCCCCGACTTCCTATTGCATCCACGACCTCTACAAGGTGGAGAGCATGTGGAAGAGGAGGGGTGATCTTTTAAACTTGGAACACGAGGATGGCACACCTTGGAGTGAGACACTATAACCTCAGGCTCGCGACGAATGACAAACTTAATTTCCTGAAACGCTCTCGGTACAAATAAATGTGTAAGGATACCATGGAATAAATGTAGATAACAGTGAGTACAAGGGCTATCTACCCAACAATTGTCATGGAAAATGATTTGGATCTAAAATACGAGTTCAAAGACAACCACCTAAGGCTCCCCAAGTCTTCTTAGGGTGAGATAAAGAGATAGGAGAAGAAAAAACATATATGGGAGATCTTAATACTTATATACCATCAAAAATAGCAAATAGTGAAGGTGGTATACACAATACTCCATGCATTATATATAAATAAAATTCTAGATCGGAAAACCCCAATACATCCCCATGTGAGATAACAAGATTCCAAAATAAATAGAAACAATAATGCAATATTCAGAAAGTCCGTCATGAAAACCCACTTTTTCCTTCCAACAATCACAGGTGAGCTTCTAGCTCACTCCCGACATAGAATTATAAGCACTTCTTCGGTGAAAAGATAGAGAAACTATGCAAACACAAGAGGGGGTACAAGAGAAACCTAGAAAAGGAACATACCTTCTGAGATAATTTTTTGATGGAAGGAGGTTGTTTGCACCTAGGAGGCAGACCACTTGGAGATCCTTCTCATTACTATCAATCTGCCAAGAAACCTATTACCTTATTCTCTCTTAGAGCATGAAAACTACGAGTTAATGTTGCAGAATCACCATCATAAAATCGTGAAGCAGAGGCGACCATGCCACCTTCCCCTGTGCTATAAATGAATTGCATGCACGAGTTGACCTTTCCATATGGATCAAGTGTGTGAGGGTTATAATGAGGCCACCCCCTAGCCTTACCATTCATCATATTAATCATGGGGATGGTACCAATGAAGTAGGCTTGCAACCAGATTGGGGCTTTATTATGAAGGTTTTAATAAAATTAACAATAACAATATTTATGAGATGTGATATATATATATATATATATATATATATATATATATATATTCATATTCATATTTATTGTGGACATACCAATCACTAAGAGGAATCAAATCTCTTGAGGTGCAAATCTATCCTCAATATTTTTACTCAAAATAAATTTTGCATCTTGAGAAATTTGATCACTATTGGGACTTGTACATATAAATATCCTCATAATTACATTAGTACAAATTGATCGAAATAGTATATAATCATACTAAATATGTTGACATGAAATCCAGTGGATCCATTTAATTTTTAATTTTTATTCATTTTGCAATTTTGTTTTTTATTTTATATATATATATATATATATATATATATATATATATATATATATATATATATATATATATATATATATATATATATATATATTTGACATGCTGGTAAATCTGGTGGCCAAAATATTTGGGTGTACTTGATCTCCTAGTCCTGAGTCCCCACAATTTTTTCATGTATCCATTTCTAAATTTATCTCAACAATTTTAAGATTAAAATGTTTATTAAATTTTCTTTTATTTAATCTATAGTTTCTTATCCTAATTTTTTATTTGATTAGTTTTTACTAGATCATGGGTCCCCGGGACTTTTTTAATTTCCAAACATCTATCCAGGGATGTGTGGAATTGATGATACCTGTCGCAAGGAATATACTAAATACCCTTTGGTTTAAGGTGTAATCGTTGTTACTAATGTTGATGGACACATCTATTGTGGTCTTTTTTAGTTTATTCGATATCATCTCCTCCCCTGAAGCAGATCAATGGAAACATTAACCTTTAAAATATAAATCTTTCGGTTCATATTAGAGTCGTGGCTATAGATAATTATTAAAGGCTCCTTATATTTATATGTGCTAGCACATATGAATTTTATTTTCCTTGGTTTCTGGACACAGTGGAATATGGGTTATTATCCACACTGCTTTTATTACCCTCTTTGTCCATTGTCTCCAAAGGATATAATTAAGAACTTTGATCTAACCCTCTCATACAACAACTGTTAAGTTTTTTTTTTCGTTCACCTCATTATTAAGTATGAAGGGTTAGTTTAGGAGGCTTTGTTTCCTATGCATAAATGGTAAAAGGCCATGAATACTGACCCATATGATGTTCACATGCCCTCCTACACCAAGTACCCATCTACGGTCGGATTGGAGTTGTATCTCATCCAATGGTGGAAGTGGCACCTCCTATGTTACCCTAGCCTTGAGGCCACAACTTGTCACACTTGGTAACTTCTAGTCTTGCCTCATGTTAAAAACTGGGTGTTCTTTCAGGTCGTTATGGCCTCCGTCGGCGTGCTTTTCCGCTTCCACCTGCCCCTAGAAAGAAGAATATTTTTTGCAAAAAAAATTGTTTTAACCGCCTCTTATTGAGTTATATGATTCACTGTTGTTTAACCCTATGTACGACCATGTTTTTTTTTTACAACTAGACTTGTTGATGCTACAGTTTGAATGTCATCTGGGACCTATCTGACATGTTATCTCATTTCTCCTTGCAGGTAAAGACCATGTTCCTCATTACTCTCCTTAAAAATACTTCAACCTATTTTATTAGGGTTTCTGGAACATGAATTTATGTGTTTTATCCTTCATGTATTGATATTCAAGATAGGGATCGATGTGTAGAAGGAATTTATCTGGGGATTGTTTACATTTATCAGCTCGTCGTGTATACATGTATGCTCACCTTTTTCTTTTTATTCATGTATTCTACAACGTAATTCCTTGGTAACTGTTGGGAATAATGCTTAATTAGTTATGTAAACTTCTATTTAGTGTTCTGTGCAAAAATAAGGCAGCAAATTGTTAGCTGTAGTAGTGTTGGAAATTAGCTTTGATGTCAGTAGATTTGTTTCAAAGTAGATTTTAGTAATAGTTGAGTAGATTTTAGTAATAGTTTTACTATATAAGAATGTAGTTAATAGCTGAATTAATATATGAGATTTGCAGCATTCTTTAGCTCACACAGTAACTGTGTTTCTTAATTGTTTTATTTTTTTTATATGTATTTTTCTTCATAGTATTTCTGGCTTCTCAATTGGCTTGAAATAATTCATTTCATATTCTACAAGTGGTATCAGAGCAGGTAAAATTATTTTTGGGTTAAAGTTGTATTGTTAGAATTTCGCCAAAGTTAATCATGTCAAATTCTAACCAAATGCTAGTTCCAGAATTTGATGGCAACGATTACGATTATTGGTGCATTAAGATGCTAACCTTTTTGATTGGAAAAGATTTGTGGGAGATTGTTGAACCAGGATATAAGGAGCCAGCTGATTGGAATGCTCTTACAGCTAATGAAAGAACAGCAAGAAAGGAAGCAAGGAAGAAGAATGCTCAAGCTTTGTTTCACATTCAGATAGCTCTTGATAAGAGCTTATTTCCAAGAATATCGGGAGCAAAAACCACCAAAGCTGCCTGGGAGACTTTACAAGAAGCTAACCAAGGTAGTGATCAAGTTAAGGTGGTCAAGCTTTAGACATTGAGGCGAGAGTTCGAGAATTCGAAGATGCAAGAAGCCGAAAGTATCAATGACTATTGTGTGAGAGTCAAAGATGTGGTCAATAAAATGGCTACACTTGGAGAAGTTGTAAGTAATGAAGTTTTAATTAAAAAAGTATTGAGATCTTTAACGCATAGATGGAATCATGTTGCAATAATCATGGAAGAAAGTAAGGATTTGACAAAACTACAGTTTGATGAATTGGTTAGATCTTTGATGTCTCATGAAGAAAGATTGAAGGAAAGTTTTGAAGCTGTAGAGAAAGCTTTTTCCTCTAAATTACAAATTACAAAGAATGAAGATGCAAGTAGCAGCAGTACCAAAAGCTATCAAGGTCAAGGTAAATGGCAAAGCCAAAATTATTCAAGAGGTAGAGGAAGAGGTGGCTCAAGTGGAAGAGGTAGTTTCAGAGGAAGAGGTGGAGGTAGATTTGATAAGAGAAATGTTAAATGTTACCATTGTAACAGATATGGTCACTTTGAAAGAGAATGCAGATTGAAAGGAGGTAAAAATGCTAATTATGCTCAAGAAAATGGTGAGTATCCTCCAGATCACTTATTTTTATCTTATGCCAAAGGTGAAAATACTACTAAAGATGTTTAGTACCTAGATTCTGGATGCTCTAACCATATGACAGGGAATGAGAAGTTGTTTTCAGCAAAGGATGGAAGTTTCAAATCCAAGATCTAGCTTGGTGATGATAAATCATTGGAGGTTGTTTCCAAAGGAGCTATAGAGGTCGAAACAAAAGAAGGTACAAAGAGTATTCATGACATTTATTATACTCCACAACTAAAGCATAATTTGTTGAGCGTTGGGCAGCTCTGTGAGAAAAAGTATAAAGTAGTCTTTGAAAATAAGACATGTACTATCTATGATAAGAATAAGGGATCATTTTTGTGCCTATGACAAGAAATAGGATGTTTCCCTTGAGGTTTGATGAACATAACAACAATCTTGCTAATATGGCTTATGAAGATTCAAGTTGGTTATGGCATCTCAGGTATGGGCATTTAAATTTTCAAAGTTTGAAGTTTCTAACCTCACATGCATTAGTTTCTGGTTTGCCCAAGGTAGAAGAGAATAAGGAGGTTTGTGAAGGATGTGCTAAAGGAAAGCATGCAAGGGAAAGGTTTCCAAAGGGAAGTGCATGGAGAGCTCATTACCCACTTCAGCTTGTTCATTCAGACATATGTGGTCCTATGCAGACTAAGAGTTTGGGTAAGTCATCATATTTCATCACTTTTATTGATGATTACTCAAGAAATTGTTGGGTATATTTTTTGAAGGCCAAAAGTGAAGCCCTGGATACATTCAAGAAGTTCAAAGCCCTTGTAGAAAATGAGAGAGGGTGCAAGATCAAATGTTTGCGGACTGACCATGGGGGAGAATTCTGCTCAAAAGCTTTCCAGAGTTATTGTGATATGAATGGCATCAGGAGGCAGCATACTACAGCATACACACCCCAGCAGAATGGCATAGCTAAAAGAAAAAATTGTATTATGGTTGAAATGGCAAGATGCAAGCTACAAACTAAGGGATTGAGCAACACTTATTGGGGAGATGCAGTTGCTACAGCAGTATACATCCTCAACCGTAGCCCCACCAGTGCACTGGAAAATATGACTCCTTATGAAGCTTGGTATGGAAAAAGGCCTAATGTTAATCATTTCAAAGTTTTTGGTTGTTTGGCTTATGTGCATGTACCTGATCAGAATAGAAAAAAGTTAGATGCAAAGAGTGAGTTATGTATTTTTATTAGGTATAGTGAGACAAGCAAGGCTTATAAATTGTATAATCCTCTAACTAACAAGCTTATTGTCTCAAGAGATGTAATTTTTGATGAAGGGGGAGTTTATGGTCATCAAAAAGGCCATGTTGAGAAGACAAAATCTGTTTTGAATGATGATATAATTGTTGATAATGATCATGAGCAGCCAACTAATGTTTCTGTAACTAGTGGCTTAACTCCACCAAGTAGCCCTTCATCAATTTCTTCAACATCAAGTTCAAGTCCAACTTCTTCTCCAAGTTCTACAAGGAAGGTAAGAAGATTGAGTGATATTTATGAAAGGAGTGCAAATCAAGCACATGAAGAAAGCCCAACAGGTGAGATAGTCAATTTTGCTTTATTAGCCAAGGCTGAATTTGAACCATCATGTTTTGAAGATGCATGTACTAATGAGGTTTGGATGCAAGCCATGCAAGAAGAGATGGATTCCATTCAAAGGAATGACACTTGGAAGTTGACAGAGTTTCCACATGACAAGAAAAAGATTGGCACCAAATGGGTCTATAAGACTAAATTTAACAGTGATGGGAGTGTTGAAAGACACAAAGCAAGATTAGTTGCTAAAGGATTCACACAGAAGTATGGAATTGATTATGAAGAGACATTTGCACCAGTAGCAAGACAGGAGACCATTAGAATGTTGATTTCATTAGCAGCTCATAAAAAGTGGAGCATACATCATATGGATGTGAAAAGTGCCTTCTTGAATGGGTACTTAGAAGAGGAAGTATATGTGGAGCAGCCACAAGGTTTTGAAGTGGAAGGAAAGGAGAATAATGTCTACAAGTTGAAGAAGGCTCTGTATGGCCTTAAGCAAGCACCAAGAGCGTGGTATGCAAGGATTGATGGATACTTTCAGGAAAATGGCTTCCAGAGAAGTAAGAATGATCCTACCCTTTACTACAAACAAGAAGGTATTGATATTTTAATCATAAGTTTGTATGTTGATGATCTATTGTATATGGGTAGTAGTTCTAAGATGAATGATAAATTCAAAGCTTCTATGACAAATGAATTTGAGATGAAAGATCTAGGCATCATGAAATATTTTCTAGGAATGGAGGTTTATCAAAGTAACGGTGAGATTTTCATTTGTCAGACAAAGTATGCACAGGATATGCTAAATAAATTTGATATGCTTGATTGTCATCCATCCCCTACTCCAAGTGCTCATGGAGAGGTGTTATGTAGAGATGATGGTGCTGATTTAGTTGATGAGAAAACTTACAGAAGTATTGTGGGGAGCTTGATATTTCTAACCCACACAAGGCCTGATATTACATATTCAGTTTCACTTGTTTCAAGGTATATGACAAATCCATCTGAAATACATATGAAGGCAGCCAAGAGGATTTTAAGGTATGTGAAAGGCACTCTAAATTTTGGTATTCATTACTACTCTTCTGAAAAGTTCAATCTTGTTGGATTTAGTGATTCAGATTGGGGAGGTAGTCTTGATGACCGTAAGTCCACATCTGGAAATTGTTTCTCTTTTGGTTCTGGTTTGATTACATGGAGCTCAAAAAAACAAAGCATTGTTGCCCTCTCATCCACAGAAGCGGAGTATGTTGCAGTTACCTTAGCAGGTACACAAGCCCTTTGGCTCAGAAAAAATTTGGAAGAAATTGGAGAAAAACAAGTTCAGCCTACAGTGATTTATTGTGATAATGTAAGTGCCATCAAGTTACCAAAGAATCCAGTTCATCACAGCAGGACAAAGCATTTTGACCTGAAGTATCACTTCATTAGAGATTTGGTGCAGAAGAAGGATATTGAATTGAAGCATATAAATACTCAGCATCAACTAGCAGATATCTTCACCAAACCAGTTGCAAAAGATCAGTTTTTAGCACTACGAGATAAGATAGTAAATCCTCATTAATCATTAAGGGGGAGTGTTGGGAATAATGCTTAATTAGTTATGTAAACTTCTATTTAGTGTTCTGTGCAAAAATAAGGCAGAAAATTGTTAGCTGTAGTAGTGCTGGAAATTAGCTGTGATGTCAGTAGATTTGTTTCAGAGTAGATTTTAGTAATAGTTTTACTATATAAGAATGTAGTTAATAGCTGAATTAATATATGAGATTTGCAGCATTCTTTAGCTCACACAGTAACAGTGTTTCTTAATTGTTTTATTTTTTTTTTATGTATTTTTCTTCATAGTATTGTTGGCTTCTCAATTGGCTTGAAATAATTCATTTCATATTCTACAGTAACCCCTAGCATGGTCGGTAAACTACATTTTCAAGGAAACTAGGTGTTTAGGTGGAGTCCCATCCTTAATAGGTATCCAAACTGATTTCTTGTGGTTTATATTTGTTGTTTGTTCCTTTATGGTTCATATTCATGCAACTAGGTTCTAACTGGCTTGTTCCACTATTTACAGCTAATTTCAATAACTTTAGCCTTCAGTTTCTCTTTTCAAGACCAAGCGATGGTGAGAGTTAGGTATCCCACCTGCTAACCTCTACTATTCTCACCCTGGTTGGTTCCTTTACATACTTCTACTTCTGAGAGGTGTCATTCGAGCATAAAATGAAAAATTGTTCCACATCTTTCTCACTTCAAATTTCTCTGGTTAATGGTCGTTGCTAGCTCTCCATTCTAGTCACAACTTATAATTTCAGATACTCAGTGGCCGTCGCCTTTTATTTGTCCACAGTTGAAGAGGATATATCCCTCCGCTTATTTCATGAGCTCAGCTCAGGATTTCCCTCTCAAAAAAAAAATTGTTAGTTATTTTCTCCAGATGAAATGTATTTACAAATTTCGTCACTATGTTCATATGCTTTCTTGTTCCATGGATTATATAAAATTTAATGTCTATTCCACGCATTTATTTTTGTATGCTCATTCTCCATGGATTATATAAATTTAATGGTTATGCTAGGAATTTCGTTATGTTCGCTCGTTCTCATATCTTTTAATTATGTCTAGTCTTCATATACAACGACTAAATATGGTTTTTGTACGTATGTGTTCCAGATTTCAATTGGAAATGGTTTTATTTTATTTCCTTTATTCGTTGTAGCTTACTAAGGATGTGGTTAGTAACATGCTTGGTTTTACCTTGGCTTCTTCTTGCCTACATGTACTATTATACAATCAAGCTTGTTGATCTATAATGAATAATGAAATGGAAAGGTATTATCACTGTCAATTTGAAATTGCCCTCAGGGATTTATGTCCCAGTAACCACTATTGAATTTTCCCTTCTCGGCTAGCGTTGTTCCTGGATTCTATCCTGCTTTTGAGTTTTTCCTTTTTCTGAATCTATGTTTTGGTGCAGCATTAATTCTCTCTTATGTGATGTACCATTACTATTAGTTAGACTAGTTTCTCCTCATGCGCACCTCCGAGAGGAACTACTAGAAATAGTTTTCTAAATTATAATACTTCACTTGATGAATTCCATAAGTGACGGATCTCAATATTTCTCCGTCACTCCTAATCCAAAATTGGAATTACTTCGGTATTATTCCTTGAGATTTTTTACTCTGCTGTAACTAGTATCCTCTTTTCGTAAGCTTGGGAAGGGAATCGACACTTAGATTGTATTAATCGATTATGGACACTTGACTGTATCAATGAATTATGGACATTTAGACTGTATCAATCGATTATGGATAGTGTAGCACTAGACACTGTAAGTATCAACCAGTTCAACTATTTCACCTACCACAATTCCCAGATTTTTACTAAGTTTGTATTTTCTATTGATTTCTCATCACGACATGTAATTTAACAATTTCTTCATTTACCCTCCATGTCTTATCAATTAAAAGGGGAAAATTTCATATACTCTTATATATAACTAAATTCACCCATGTACACATAGGAATCATATACTCAATAAAGAGTTAAGGTAACACACCCTAATATAACACAAATGCAATATATTTGTTTCAAGCATTTGTGATATTTCGTTAGTATACTATTCTGCATATATTAATTTCGTAGATCAGATATCCTCATATACACATTTTGTGAAATGTTAAATGTTCATAGATTCATAACGTAATTGTTATTTTGAAGTTCAAGTGCATTTTAATAACTATCTAGCTACCTCAGCTATATAGGCTCATTAATTATGATAATGCATATCATATATAAAGACAATTTTATAGTTAATGGATACCACCAATAGAACTTTCATACTTAGAGAACACTATAACATAGGAATACCCATACAGACAATACATTCATAATTGAAATATAAACATATGTTCTAAGTGTATCTGGTGTTGGAACTATACTTAGGAAAACACAATGTCCTCCCATGTCCTCCTAGCCATGAACTGACCCACCAGTTCTCCCCAAGATGAGATGTCATTTCCAAGGAATAAACAACCTCTTGTGATTCTAGATAATGTATTTTTATACATTACTTCCCTAGCATATTTTTCTTTAGTGGGGTCACCCTTTTCATGGGTCTGCCAACTTACTAGGATTTCTTTCTTTTCTTTTCTTCTCAAAAAATGTATTTCCTCCCGAACTGGAATAAGCTGGAGTGGAGCGGGAGAAGCGTAGCGGATAGAGTTTCTTAGTGAACACACCACGATTCAAATGGAGAGCGGCAGGGGAGGGAGCTCAGCTCCCTCATGCAAAGATGTAGTGGCTAGCAGAAGTAAATCTCCAACTAGAAACAGTAAAAATGATATGAACTACAGAAACTAGGACAAGGAAAAGGAAACAACGGGTCAAGAACAAAAGAAAATAACAACACAAAGGACAAAGAGGAAGAAGACAAAAGTCTGGGTCCAAAAGACAAAAAACAAAAAGGACCCTGCAAACCAAAAGCATAAATCACTCCTCGAATAATATTAAATGATCCTGCTCTAAAGGAGCACAGGGAAGATATGGGAACCTACCCCATTATCTGTAAATTCATGGGACTGTGGCCCACTGAAAAGGCTTTACAAACATGGATCAAGTATCATTGGAAGCCCAAAAGGAGCATTGACCTACATCTTGGGTCAAAAGGATTCTTCACAATAGTGTTCTCCAACATCAAAGATAAAGACAGAATATTCGAAGGAGGACCCTATTTTTTTGTTGCAGCAGGCCTCTATATGAGACCTTGAAAAATGAACTTTGTCCCAGAAAGGGAGACTTTCTCTTCAGTTCCTGTGTGGGTAAGGCTCTACTCTCTACCTCTTGATTATTGGAAAACTGAATCGTTGGCTGCTATTGGAAATAAACTAGGACGCTATGTCAAAGCTTCTGAAGCCACAAGAAGGAAAAAATATACCTCCTTTGCTAGAATCTGTGTAGAAATGGATCTATCAGGAGCTCTTCCGGATGAAGTTATCCTGGAAGTTTTGGATGAGGAATGGGTGCAGGCAGTAGACTACGAGCATATACCCTTCAGATGCCGCAGATGCCACGAACATGGGCATTTGTTAAGAGACTTCCCTCTCAGCAAAGAAGATCACAAAGAAAAACTCAATACAATGAAGGACACTGAAAACTTTCAGAGAGTGGCGAGTAGAGGAAGGGGGGGAAAAGGGATCAAAACAACAACATACTGAAGGGAAAAAGGGAAGTCAGAATAAGTTTAAAGTACTAGAAGAGCCTGAAGAAATCACAAGAGAAAATCAAGATCAAGAGGAAGATGTTGAAGAAAAAGAAAAGAAAGAGAACATAAATCACTCTCTGGACTTTGACTCTCCAAAAGAATCCACGAGAAGTGAAACCGACATGGAAATGGACCAGGAAACGATTCAAAGTGAAACAAACCTGGAACAACACGAACTACAAGAAATCCTTGACAAGCAAAATTTGGATCTAAAAGGATTCTTGATGCAAGGAACCAAAGGAGGAATAGAATCTCTGCCTCAAGACGAATGCAACAGAATACAACAGTTGTTTTTATGGAAAACTCAGGAACAAGGACTGGAGGTCGGTAAAAACATCCACAAACAGGAGCACAGAGGGGTGAAAACAATGAAATTAAATCCAGGATTAGCCACTAGAAATCCAGGAAAGAAGAGAGGCAGAAAAAAGCAAAATGAGCTCTTGATGGAGTGTGGAAAGCTAATGATAGATTTAGGTAAGATGAAAGATCTAACCAGTTACTCCTTTACAAATCTTTAATTATGAAGTTCATTTCATGGAATATTAGAGGTCTAGGCAATAAAAGAAAACAAAGAATGCTAAGCAACATAATGAAACTAGCAATGCCAGACATAATTTTCATTCAAGAAACAAAATGCTCCATTCAGAAAATAAAACAAATCCATAACAAATGGCTCAGTAAATTTGAGTTTCTAGAAGTGAAAGTAGAAAACACAACGGGGGGCATTCTCACTCTTTGGAACCCCCAAAAAGTCATTATCATAGATATGGAGGCAATGAGGAATTACTTATCAGCTATCATTCAGACAATGGGGATGTCAGAGACCTTCTTGGTTACGAATGTCTACGGGATGAGAAACTTAGTTTTCTGAACTCCCTGGTTGATCTCAGAAGCAGACACAAAGATATCCCTTGGGTCCTTGGAGGAGACTTTAATATGATTAAATCTCTTTTGGAGAAAAAAGGAGGCACCAGAATCCTCAGTAAAGATTCAGTAGGATTCCATTCTTTCACAGAAGACATGAAAATGGTTGACTCAGAACTGCATAATGGTCTTTTCACTTGGAACAACAAAAGAGGAGGTAATGCTCAGGTTGCCTCCAAGTTAGACAGATTTTTGATCTCCGAGAATCTGATGCTCACAAATTCTGAAATATCTGCAAGTGTTCTCCCATTTGGAGGCTCTGATCACTGGCCGATTCAATTAGAAATCAAGGGAATTGATGCTCCCAAGAACAGACCCTTCATATTTGAAAATATCTGGCTCTCCCACCCAGATTTCATTAGCAACATTGAAGAATGGTGGTTCGAAGATCTACAGGTGCAGGGCTCCAAAATGTTTCTCCTCCATAAAAGGCTAAAGCACATAAAAATCAAACTCAAAGAATGGAACAAGAAGGATTTTGGTAACATTTTTGCAAATAAAAAATCTGTCGAGATCAAAATGCAGGAACTAAACCAAGCAATGATCGCTGAAGGTTTTGATAAATCCAAAAATGAGCAAGTGGAAAAACTCAACCTTGATTGGGAGAATTTATGCAATCAGGAGGAAATTTTTTGGAGACAAAAGTCCAGAGTCCAATGGCTCAGAGAAGGGGAACAGAACACTACGCTTTTTCATCGGTCCACCATAGCCAACAGAATGCACAATAGAATCTCCTCTATATTGAATGAAGATGGGGAGCTTTAGACCACTCACAAGAATATCGAAGTTGTGATGGTACAACATTTTAGAGGCATCACCAATGAAAATAACCTAGATAGAGACCATTACATCAAGGAAATTATAAAGAATATTCCAAGGATGGTGTCTAGAGAAGATAACTTTAACCTGAACAAAACAGTAACCGAAGCAGAGGTTAATACGATGATCAAAGAGATGCAGAATGGCAAAGCTCTGGGTCCAGATAGTTTTAGTGTGGAATTTTTCAAATCCTGCTGGAATATTGTCAAACATGATATTTTGGATGTGGTTGAGGACTCTAGAATAAGCAGATCCATTCTGAAAGCCCTCAACACTTCCTTCATCTCCCTGATCCCCAAACAGGACTTTGCCCTGACCCCGGATAAGTTCAGACCCATTGCTTTATGCAATGTTGTTTACAAAATCATTTCTAAGATCTTGGCCAACGGACTCAAACCCCTTCTCCCTTATTTAATTTCTGGGGAACAGTCGGGTTATGTTGAAGCACGGCAAATCCTGGATAATATCATTCAGGCCCACGAGGTGGTTCACTCTCTCACCAGCAAAAAGCAGGCAGGTATGATCATGCAATTAGACATTGCAAAAGCGTATGATAAGGTGAGCTGGATTTACATCAAAAAGGTCCTTGCCGCTTTTGGGTTTGACCATGATTGGATCAGATGGGTTATGGCTTTGGTTACTTCACCCAGCTTTTCAATTCTGGTGAATGGCTCGCCCTCGGAGATCTTCACTCCTTCCAGAGGCCTCAGGCAGGGAGACCCACTCTCTCCCTTTCTTTTCATCCTCATGATGGAAGGATTGGGCCAAACCATAAAAAATGCTAAGGTTTTAGGAGAGATCAAGGGCCTTCAATTAACGGAGAACGGCCAAGCCTTAACTCATCAACAATTTGTGGATGACACCATGTTGCAGGGGATCCCCACGGTCAAGGAAGCTACAACGTACAAAAAAATCTTAAATAACTTTGCCTCAGCTTCAGGTATGGACGTCAATCTCTCCAAAACAAAAGTCTTTTTCTTTACTACTAACATTTCTATTCAAAGAAACATCTCCATAATTCTGGGCTTCCAAAGGGAGGCCTATTACAGGGAAAAGTGTCTATTTAGAACTGCTCTATCCCACTAAGGTGTGACAGCTGCCTTAGAAACAAACAGAGAAAAACTACTTTTGTATTTCCTTTATGAACTATAGATAGAGAGGAATAGAAAGAACCAACTTGTGTCTTACGCTAGTCCTTTGATCCAATCCTTCTCTTCTTTGATAGTATCCAGCTACCTTCTCCCTTACTTGCCCAGCTTCACAAAGTACATGTAAGATCACAGAAGAAGAAAACTATACAAAGACATGGATCTATATTCATAAACAACTTAGCATCAGATTTAAGTTAACCATACAAATGTAACAAGCATCAATGATACAAAAAGCATGGAGGAAAACTCAAATAGCTTTTATTGATAAACAAGAAAAGATCCAGGAGGAGTTACAACCAGTGGTTCCTGACCTAGCATCAACCTCCCAGCAAAAAAGCCCCTCTTCACCTCAAACAAAGCATAGATCACCCAACAATCTGATGTTTGTCTCAAAAAACCAACAGCAATTCCTTACAATATGCAAAATTCTAGCCCCCGAATCTCTAGGATGAGGGATCCATATATAGATATCTGTAAGGAGGATGAGTCAGCTTGTGATTTGATTAGTGTCTTCTCTCTGTCAGTTCTTGCTTCCACTTGGAGACTGAAGGCCTCTTACTCATCCTTGGTCGAATTCAGTGAGGCAAGTGTCACTGGAGAAGATTCTGGAAGCTTCCATTGTCTCTCCACCTCGTGGAATGACACTGCCATTTGTCATTTCTCGCCCATCGCACCCCACAGAAGGGACTTTTGAAACTCAAAGCACCCTCACAGTGTATTTAGGTGCAATGCAACGCACCTAGCCAGTGGAGCAGCTGAAATGATCCTGTTTTGACTTATTCTGAGCAGTTTCTGGTGGAGAACTTCTGGGAGAAGCTGTAATCTGTTGACCTTGTTCCTTTAGGGGTTATAACAACACTTTTAGGGACTTAGGAGCCCTTGGTTTATGGACATTTCATGCTTGGAGTTGTAGGGTACAAAAATGTCTATAACAGTTTCCCCCTAAAGTATGAGGCCATTAAACTTTTGATGTCGGGTGAAATGCTTTATTATGAGGATCCGAAGTTCTTTCAATGCTGGGAGGAGACCTGTCATAAGATACAATACAATACATTATCTTCATACTATTTTCATGATCTAGCTGAGGCGGGCATTCCCATGCTCAGCTTTATAAATTCATTTTCATGTACATAGGATAGACGATTGTCTGAGTGTAGACTGATGATTCTAGTAGAGCCATCATCCTTTTGAGTGGATGATTATCTGTGCAGCAATGATGTACATTTAATGTCTTTATTTTCCTGAATATATATCGCAGCCCGGATGGATGAAACTAGATCCGGGGTCTTCAATCTTGTCCGATCTTCACTCGAAGTACAAGTCGATCCATGTGAGAAATGTTCTAAAGTCGAACATGGAAAGACATCGCTTGATTACGAGTCAATGATGTAAACTGTTAACAAGCGCGAGAGGAATCACCGATAATGATAATGATCCTCAAGGTAATTCAGTACAATTCACGTGGTGTGAATAAAGGACTTGTTGTTGAACACCACGCAAAATCTTTCGGTCAAAGGCCATTGATGTAAACCTGTCGCCGGAAGTGAGAAACTTGCCATTGAGGCATGCAAGCTTCAAAGTACTGAATGGGGTGTTCCTAGATCAACTTCTTGGATAATGAGTTGATGTCGACAAGAAGTGATCTGTCACAGGAGGGACTTAATGAATCCCACATCAATGACACGGAACGGAGCAAATGATTTTAATGGAGGTGAAAACGATCTGGTGATATAAGGTTCAGGGTGGCAGTCATGAAAGAATGGAGTATAATGTATGGTAGTGGGTGCGACACAGGTCACTTCTCTGGATGACTTCTCTTGAACATATCGGTGACACTGATGTGATGGATTCATAGCATTAACCCCAAATGTGGATGGTATGGTGTGACCATGGCGATGTGACCGGTGAATGAAACAACCCAACCTGACTCGGACACGGAGTGGAAGTGTGATGTTCAAGAGCGACTTGCTACCAACAAAGTTTCTTTGAGTTTTCTTCCCAATTTTTCCCCAGTCATTGCTAACCAGTACCTCTTTATTTTTGTCAAGCTTGAGGAGGATAACATATGCTTGTTCTATAATTTTCCCTTCGGGCAAACCCATCGCTATGTTTTAACGAGCCTAGCGATAGTGAAACTCGTTCTCGTCTATAGACAAGTTTGTCGCTATTAATCTTTTTAACGAGTTTAACGACAAAGATAACTCAGTCCTTTTAAATTTTAGAGAGTCTGAAAAGGAACGTAAAGGAAACTCCAAAATTCCTTTTTTGTCATCTAATCCCTTAAGTCCGAAAAAGTATAAAACAATACAGAAGGGATGAATTTTCGATACTTTTAACGAGCCAAACAAAAAAAGTGCTCGATCTTTTTGTGTAATAATCCCTCAGGTCCAAAAAGATTAAAATCTAGAGGAGGGATAGCACTTCCTGTCCCTTTAACGAGTTGGAAGGCCAAGGACTCGGCAATCTTTCCATATTTTACGAGTCAGTTGAAAAGAGCTTAAAGGAGACTCGTCTTTTGAGGAACGAGTGATAAAACGGGTAGCAACTGATTCCAGGCAAGGTTTGGAATTTTCCAATCACGGCAGTGTCACAAGGATGGCTAGTGAAATCACTCTTCGCAGATGTTCCTCAAAATGGGTAAACAATCAAATGGAGGTGAATGATCGGCCAATGAAAAAGTGGAGGTGACGGTGCAAACATGACCAAGGCTTTAATGGCTGAAGTACTACATTCACGGTGGTTATTTACCAGGGAATAGTTCATTTTTTAACGAGCTTAAATGTGGGTAGAAACATTTGCTCATGTCTTATGTTTATTTTTTAACGAGCTTGAACTATTTGCTAAAACTTCTCGATTAATCCAGTCGTATGATAAGAATGTCTCATATAAAAACGGCAACTTTTAGAGTTTTACCCCGCATCCTTTCTTTATGCAAGTTAGGAGACGACCAATCCTACGAGTTTAAAGGGTTAGAGGTCCTATAATTTTAAATAATTAATAGTCTCTCTTCGCTTGCACTCCAAAAGGTTTTCAGGCCCCCAAGTATAAAACAGAGTTTCAAGGTTACCCCTTCTTTAGTCCGTTAAAACATTCGTTTTACCGAGAGAGGCCTACCTCTTACAGGTTACCCAAAGATTGCTCTATTCACAGTGCAAACAAAACACTTCTTTGGCGATGTCTACCGAAATAAACAAAGGTGAGCGGATGGTATGGCCCGACCGTCCCTAACATAACTTTGACAAGAGGATCTTGTTCCAATCCAACTCCGCCTTCCAATCACGGACAGGAGTACGGAGGTCATATTCTCTCGTGGAAACCTACCTTATACCCGAAGTTTTGCTACTGAAGCAGACCAGGATGCATGCCCCCTGGGTTTCAGTCATGTCCCCCCGAATCACTCGCACTCATCGGGTGGACGGTTTGGAGATTGAGACATTTCTTGCATGAAAAGACCATTCAGGGATGGTATATGACTATTTGCTATGCGTGATCTGGGAAATGAAAGCTGGTCTACGAGCTTGACCACTCTTCCTTTGTGCGGAAAACAAATTACTCTAAAGAGTGAGACAATTGCTCCCATGCAATAAATATAGTCTCATCCAAGGAGTAGATTGTAATCCAGGGGTCCTTGAACTACCATCACGTTCATGTGAACGGTTTTCCCTCTCAATGTTATGGGCACATTGGGAAGGATCCCTAACGGTCGACTGGTTCCTTTATCAAAGCCTGTCAGATTTCTCATCTCAGGCAAAAGCGATGGCGAACCAAGCGCTTTCCAAGCAGTTGAGGAAAGGATACTCACAGAAGCCCCCTCATCTATGATGGTACCAGCCATAACCATTCTATATATTTGGACAATAATTCGGAATGGTATACTAGCTGGTAAACGGGGTCTGCCTAGTTGATTCCAGTCGAAGGAGACAACTAGGTTGCTTGGAGGTGGGACAGAATAGACGGCTGGGTACGACTCTGACCAACTTCCTTCCTGCGGTAAAGGAACAGGTAAATTACCCCCATGCTCGTTGGAGTCTGTGTTTATGAAGAGAATTTGGACGGTGTCATCCTTGTTCTCTTCAGTGACTGTATCATCTGAAGATGAAACCTCTGAAGCCAAGACCGGGTCAACTACCGCCTCGACCTTTTGACTTTCGTCTGGTATGGATTCAGATGGTTTATCTTCAATGATAGGTGCTTCAGCCGACCACCTGAGCGGGCTAGTTGGATTTTCAACTGGTGACAGACTCGGCAAGAGCTTTTTATATCCAGGAGGAAGTCGTGACCGTGAAACCGGACGATCGTCCAAAATTCTTTTAGCCTCGTCTAAGAAGGGACAACGGTGGACGACATGATCGCCTTTGCACAGTTTACAAGGAAATCTATATTTTCCTTTTTGTCCTGGGGCTTCACTTTCACTAGTTGACGGTGTGTTTTCAACATGATCATCAGAGGTTGACGACACCGGGTTGTGCAAACGGGGAGACCAGTCCCTTAAGATCCGAGGGATGCAAGGACAATCTCTGTGATAGTGGTCTCCCTTGCAAATGACACATGGCGATTTAGGCCTGGTCGGTGCAGTGTGTGGATTTTCATTAGACGACATTCATTTGCTCCCATTCGCTTTTGGCTCCTTCTTCTTCTTCTCTTTCTTCTTCTTTTCCTTCTTCTCCTTAGGTACTTGACTTTTGGCTTTAGTAGCCCCATCAAGCGAAGAGGAAGGAGGAGAGGAAGAATTAGAGGAAGTAGAAGGTTGGTGGGTAACTCTGGACTCGTCTAATTGCTGATTCGATTGTTCAGGAATAGTGGTGTTCTGAACGACAGAGGTTGAGAAGAGCCATACAGGCAAACCAATTGTCAGTCCTGGAAGCGACAATGTGGTCATATGGGGTGCACCAACATCTCCCCAAGAGGAGAAGGGACTAGGATTTCCTCCAAGGGAAATTCCTTGGTTGGTGGACTCCATTTTCTCAAACCAAGATCAACGTAGGAAAGGGGTAATGAATATTTCGTTAAAAATAAATTTTAGACGCTTTGACACAACTTGTTTTTTCAGTTTTTAAGAGTCGAGAAAAAACAAAAGATGACTCTAGTCTCCTTCGATTTTTAATGAGCGTGAAGTGACAAGTGCTCAGATGGTCCTTTTCCGTTAAGGAGTCTAAAAAGGAACGAAAGGGACTACTCTGGAAGTCTAGGTAGAGGGAGTACCAAACCAATCGCAAAACTGCAGAATACTTTTTACGGTACGGCAGTCAATCTTCCCGAATGTTGTGTTTAGTGCATTGTGATCGATAGGGCGGCAGACACGACTTCCTATGGATAAAGGATTTAAGCCTATAGGGGTCTCCCAAAATATACTCGATGGTACGTGGGAGCACAAGTCCGTACTGGCACTTATCGTCTCAAAGTGGAGGAATCACCCAACCAACAGTGAGAACAACAGTTACCAGGCTTTACGACGCCGGAATACGTCTCTAGCCTAGACCTCTAAATGTTGTGCGTTAAGTTCCAAAGCGTTGTTAGATTCATTGAATTTATTTTAAGTTGATATTGCTTATGAAGTTTGCCTTTTGGGTTCACCACGAGATGTAGATGTAATTCCTAAAATGCAATCTAAAGATGATAAACAAAATTTTTATCTCTTTTATGCAATGAAAATCCTAGCTACTAGGGAAAAGAAAGACAGAATCTTTTCACAAAGAGCAAAGAGCACATTGTAAATGCATTTTCCTAAATCAAGCCAAACAGACGGTCTATATGCAAATGCACATGCATGTATTTGTTTTCGACTTTCTAAGTATATGGATGCTAAAAAGAAACTTGATGCACAAATCTGAATTTCTTTTCAAGCGACAAACATAAACAAGCTTCTTTTCGAAATAAAAAATAGAGATGATTACGACACCTTACGATTTTGAAATGAATACTCGTTTTTTGACACTAGAAAATCACAAATCCAGACCAAAAGAAATAGTAACAGGATAATCAACCATCAACATCAATCAAACTCTTTCCAATGATTGAAATCGACACTTACGACAGATTCAAATCAAAGGACGACAGTACGATTACGCTACTTTTGCTAAGGAGAACTGTAAATGACTCAACAAACACACAAAAACATCTACAGTTCTTTTGTACAAAGGAGGCAGAATAACAGCAAGGAAAAGGGGTTTCAAACAGACATATACTGATCACAGGCAGCAAAATTCAAAGATAGAACTGGAAAGAATGAAACACAAGAACCACAGCTGCATAGGGCTAATCTGATCAGCGCACCTGTAACACAGAGAATCTGAAATGCAGCGCAGGTTGCCCTTTCGGGAAGTGCGCTGAAATTCAGGATCTCTTAACAGTACCTGCCCTGGGCCAGAAACGAGACTCTGTCTGGGTTCCAGGTCACAGTTTGCAGTTCAGTGTTTGGTTTTTGGCCGAGTAAAATGAAATCAGTAATTCAACAATCAGGGGTAGATCTAAGGAGGATCTAAGAGCTATCACAAGGGAAATCAGATAGTTTGTGAATCAATTGTTTAAATCATAAACAGATCCAGTGAATGGATTGAAGCAGCAGATGTCTACTTTGCATTTGTTATGGCAAATGGAGTTCGAATGCCACTTATAAGTTTATGAAACAAACAAACAAAGAATGATAAACAAACAAACTAATTAGCTCCCCAGCGGAGTCGCCATTTTGTTACAGGGAAAAGTGTCTATTTATAACTGCTCTATCCCACTAAGGTGTGACAGTTGCCTTAGTAACAAACAAAGAAAAACTACTTTTGTATTTCCTTTATGAACTATAGATAGAGAGGAATAGAAAGAACCAACCTATGTCTTGCGCTAGTCCTTTGATCCAATCCTTCTCTTCTTTGATAGTCTCCAGCTACCCGCTCCCTTACTTGCCCAGCTTCACAAAGTACCTGTAAGATCACAAAAGAAGAAAACTATACAAAGACATGGATCTATATTCATAAACAACTTAGGATCAGATTTAAGTTAACCATACAAATGTAACAAGCATCAATGATACAAAAGCATGGAGGAAAACTCAAATAGCTTTTATTGATAAACAAGAAAAGATCCAGGAGGAGTTACAACCAATGGTTCCTGACCCAGCATCAACCTGCCAGCAAAAAAGCCCCTCTTCACCTCAAACAAAGCATAGATCACCCAACAATCTGATGTTTGTCTAAAAAAACCAACAACAATTCCTTACAATATGCAAAATTCCAGCCCCCGGATCTCTGGGATGAGGGATCCATATATAGATATCTGTAAGGAGGATGAGTCAGCTTGTGATTTGATTAGTGTCTTCTCTCTGTCAGTTCTTGCTTCCACTTGGAGACTGAAGGCCTCTTACTCATCCTTGGTCGAATTCAGTGAGGCAAGTGTCACTGGAGAAGATTTTGGAAGCTTCCATTGTCTCTCCACCTCGCGGAATGACACTGCCATTTGTCATTTCTCGCCCATCGCACCCCACAGAAGGGACTTTTGAAATGCAACGCACCCTCACAGTGTATTTAGGTGCAATGAAACGCACCTAGCTAGTGGAGCAGCTGAAATGACCCTGTTTTGACTTATTCTGAGCAGTTTCTGGTGGAGAACTTCTGGGAGAAGCTGTAATCTGTTGACCTTGTTCCTTTAGGGGTTATAACAACACTTTTAGGTACTTAGGAGCCCTTGGTTTATGGAAATTTCATGCTTGGAGTTGTAGGGCACAAAAATGTCTATAACAAGGCCCTCCCTTCAAAGTATTTGGGTATCCCCCTCACGGATAAACCAATGCGCAAGAGTATCTAGGAGTAGGTGCTCAACAAGATGCAAGACAAGATGAAAAGATGGACTTTTAGAGTGTTGAACCTGGCTGGCATATTGATTTTGACGAAGGCTATTCTTCAATCCATCCCTATTTTCTTTTTATCAACCCTGCCAGCTCCCAAAGGGGTCTTACAGCAACTCAGGAACATTCAAAGAGAATTTCTCTGGGGCAAGGAAGAAACAAGAAAAAAATGGGCCCTTATGTCTTGGGATAAAGTTTGTAAACCCAAAAGTCATGGAGGCCTAGGCTTAGATGATCAGGAGATACTAAGTAATGTTTTAGGAGCCAAACTCTGGTGGAGATGGGTTAAAGAACCAGGGGCGCAATGGGCTAAAACCTAGAAGGAAAAGTATGCAAGCTCCTGGAAAACGAGTGATCTCATCAGAATGTCTGGGAACATAAAAGGCTCGCACATCTGGAATAAAGCATGGGACAACAGAAGCCTAGTTCAGAACAACAGCTTCTGGGAAATCAGAGAAGGAGAACAAGCTCTTTTCTGGGAAGATAAATGGCAGCAAGAACCGATGTTGTTGAGGGAGGACTTTATGAGCATCAAGCAGGAAACTGATTCCCAGGGACTAATTAGAGTCAGGGATTTCTGGAATCTTCCTCATGTCACTGTGAAATGGAGAAGCTGGAGGAAAATAGAAAGCAGAGGGGACGGCCCCATAAAAGAAAAAACAGAAGAACTCATGAAAATTTTAGAACAAAGGAAGATCTTGGTTGCAGATGGGCAGGATCAGTTAAGATGGGGACAAAACAAAGAAGGCATCTTTAATATCCAAGAAGCAAAAAGAATCATCCTTAATCTAGATCCCTGCGTTTTGGCAAAGTCCTGGCAAAAACTTTGGAGCCACCAAGGATGGATGAAGATCAAACTGTTTATGTGGCTAGTTCATCACAAGAAAATATTAACTTGGGAAAACATTCAGAAGAGGGGGGTCATGGGGCCCTCTAAATGCCTATTATGTGAGGCTCAAGAGGAGACAATGGAGCATATTCTCAACAAATGTACCTACAACAACTGGTTATGGGATGCTTTCAACATCATTTTTCAACAGACAGACAGAGACAAAGGTAGCATCATTAATACCCTGAACAAGTGGAGAGAAAACGTTTTAGAGCATGAGATCCTTAATTTGGCCTGGACCTTGACACCAAGCTTCATTATCTGGAATGTCTGGAAGGAAAGAAATAAAAGAATTTTCAAGGATAAAAAAACTACTCCCCTTGGCCTAATGGAATTAATCTTAAAGTAGATTAAGGAAACTGTATCCACCACTGTGCACAGCCATCCCCCGAATCCTCCCACTACGCTTGAATTGAGAACTCTCAAGCAGTTGGGTATGCATGAGATCATCCTCAAGGGTATTAGTAAAAAAGAAAGAGTTTTGGAGAGGGAAAAGGAATTCTGGCATCCTCCACGTAAAGGGTATCTGAAATGCAACATTGATGGGGCTTCAAAGAGCAACCCGGGGACTGTAGGTTATGGAGGTGTGTTAAGAGATGAAGAAGGAAAAATAATTTTCACTTTCCACTACCACCTAGGCAAGGCCACCAATAACATGGCTGAATTAATGGCTTTGGAACAATGTCTGGAGCTACTTAAACTCAATCACAACTCAAATGTTCTCATCGAAGCAGACTCAGAGATCTCTATAAATGCAGTGAAGAAAATCAGCTATGGTACAACGCCGGAAAGGGTCTCAAAACATTGGAGGCTCATTCAAGTGTACCAAAGAATCCAAAATCATCTACAGGGCCTTTGAACGGTTAGCTTCAATCATGTTCGGCGGAAGGCCAATAAACTGGTAGATCTACTGGCCAACCAAGGAGTGATTAATTCTGATTGCAGAATCGAAATGAAATGGTAGGAGATGCCTCCAAGCAGGCTAAAAGCTATCTGTGATGCTCAAGCCACAGAGGACAAGGAAATTTACGATTACTGGGCTCGAGGGGCAGGAAATGATTAATAGTCATCACTATTCCTTCTTTAAGGGAGTATTCCTCTTCCTTACTGGTTCCTTAAGTGAACCACGAAGGCGGGTACAGTTTCTTAGCAGATGGCGGATCAGAGGTATTTTCACAATGGAGTCTTTGGGTAAAGGGTTGGATAGATCTACCGGTGATCCCCAGATTTGCTGGTTCAATGCAAATGTCAGTGGCACTGTTAAGATTGAAAGAGTTTCAGGGGCTACAGAGAGGAGGGTGGCGATTGCTTGGCGCATCAGGGAGAAGATGGTTGATGCAGTGTATGGACGGGAGCAGAGGAATTTCAGCGCTCGCAAAACTAGAGTTCTTTCACTTCTGCTCCCTTTTTCACAACTCGAGTGGTTTTCAGGTGATCGCGGCTCCAAAAGGTGGAATGTGGTTTTGCCTATTCGGGAGCGATCACATTCGCGGAGCTCCACGTGGCAGTGGGGTCGGGAGGAAAACTGCCCCCATCGCGAGTTATCCTCCATGAATGTTGGCCGGTCCGATATTAATATCCACTGTCGGATGGCTCTTTGTGACTCAACGGTTCAGATCAATCGCACAAGTTGGTGGTCCCAGGTGGTACAGGACAGCAGCTCGTCAGTACGATTTGGACAGCAGCCCATGGTTAATAAGGAAAGGTTTATGGATCGAAATTAATTTGGTTGGTCAGGGGTGGTGGGAAAAGTCTTACACGAGAAGTCGTACCATTGTTTTAGAACTCGTGCTTCTGTACCATTTCTTCATGTCGACCACTCTTTGTTTATTAGTTGCCATGCCCAAACTCATTAATTTTTCTTTTTTGAGAAAGGTATAGTTTGATGGTAGGGTGCAAGGAAAAGTTTTGCTTAGTTTTTACCCACAGTCATCGACCCTAAAAGTTTTTTTGTATTCTATGTACTTGACTCTTTATTAATGAATTGGAAGGTCTGACTCTTGCATTAGCAAAATGAAAAATGTATTTCCTCCTTTTTCTTTAAAGCCTGCATTTATCTCCCACAATGCTTCATCCCATACTTACTATAAATTTTCTCTCCCAAGAAATTAAATCTTATTGATAACCTCCTAGGTATTTTTAGGAGATATTTAAGGGAAGATTATTTTGATCTCATCCACCAACACTTGTTTCCATATCTTGGAAAGAACCTCTTATCTCAAACGTTTTTTTCCCAAGTAATTTCCATATTTTCTTTTCATTGATAGAATTAATTTACTACTTCATCATACTTTATTGTTCACCTTAATTCAAATCCATCATGGATTTCAAGACATCATGTTGTCGTTCTATATTTTTGAGGTTGAGGGAGTAAACACATTGGAAAACATCAAAACCACTTTGGAAGTTGGGATCTACCCCTTCCAACCTCAGAGAGGGATCTCTCTCTTTAATTTAGCTTTGTTTTTATGTAAATTTTTGGCTAGCTATGATTGTACTTTGAAGGGTTTGGTTTATTTGAGTGTTATAATTCCATTGGGCTATGGAGTCTATAAACTAAACTCGAGTTTGGCATCAATTTTTAGAGGAGTTCTCATAGGGCAAGTTAGGTTGTAGTAAATGGATATTTTCAAAATTTAAATGGATGGTGGAAAAGACGAAGTGTAAGGTTCAGTAGAAATCAAGGAGCAATTAAGAATTCCTTCATCTAACTTCAGTGGAAAACATTGAAATTAACAACAACGAAAATAGGGCACTCTAAATAACGAATCGTATTTACCACAATTTATGTTGATTAATTCATATATTTATAAAAACAGAGGAAAGAAATAATAGCATTTAAACAAAGAGACAGAAGAAACACATCACCATTTAACACACCACATGAATCCTGTGAAAGGTACCTGTATTATTGATGCTCCAACACTTCAAAATTACAATATGCAAAAGGAAATTACATTCAGAAATCAACCCCTAATACTTCAAATAGTGAAGTATTTATAATAAAAACTACAAAAATGCTTTAAAAAATAGCTTTCAACCGAGAGTGTATTATTTTCCTAATTACAAACTAATATCATCTAATCTTCGCAAAAGAATAGGCCACGTAGGTTGTTAAAGAGAACGATGGCCCTCTTTGGATGGTCTCAGTTCGCTAAGTCATCCCGAAATAGTGTGCGGTGTTGAACTAACTCTCATGCTAGTTGTTGCGCTTGTAAAGTTGTTTTACTCCTCCTAAGTTATGCCTTAATCCAGTAAATCAACAAACTCCTCCCATCTCTTTTATTCTCACACTATCAACTTGTTAGCCTGTGGTAGCTTTCACAGTAAAAATATGTTTTACCTCATTCTTCATATGGAAATCATTTAACATGGTTTCCAAGAATGCCTTTGTTGTCGCACTCCATTTAATTCCATAGAATTTAATGCTACTTTTAGCGACCTCTTTCATCTTCATGATACAGTCTTCCTGAGTGATCAACTTTTCATTTATGACTTAGATACCTCGCAACCACTTTTACGTTAAGGATTCAGTCCTATTTGTAAATGTGTTCACCTGTAGCTCTAAGGTTTCACACCTTTCCTCCAACTTATCAATGAGATTTCTCTTTGTCAAGACTTTCTTGACTTCCAAAATGGTGGTAGTTTTGTCACTCACTCCTACTTCCTCTAGCTCATATCTGGACTTTGAATTTAAGAATTTCATTATATTGGTAGCTTCTGTTGGCATCTCTCCCACCTTTTCTATCCCTTGCACAATAGTTTCACTGGCCTTCTCTATTAGCTCTTTCTGCTCAAATATAATTTGGATAGATGGCCAAATCTCATTCATAGAGTCTAATATATTAAGCGAAATATTTTCCTTGGCTTTGGCCAAGGTCTGGCCAGTTGAAGTGTCTCTCTCTACCTGGCGCAACATTTCCAATAGTTTCTAGGATTTCTCCAATTCACGAGTCCGAGCAGCTTTCGCTTTGGCCTTTTGGACTTCGAGAGCCTTGAGTTGGCCATGCAAAGTCTAAATTTCCTTTGAATGCAATAACATGTTCTGAGGTGTTTGTGTTATCTGTTTAGCACTAGGAGTCTAAGTTGAAGAAGTAGCTCCACTGGTTTCTCCTGTTGATGGAAATTGAGAAAGAGGTATAACATCCAAGTGGACAATGGCGATCTTCAAACTGTCTTCCTTCTCCTTTATCACTTTCTCCAACTATGCCTCCATCTTCCTAATCTATATATTTCGTCTATAATCAATTTCATCATATCTTCTTTCTGTGCTTCACCCTCTCCAATGTCCTTGGTCACTGGATATTTTGTGGCTGGAAGCATGAGCTGATTCCTGAATGTTGCAATGTCTAAGTTCTTCTTTCTAATAATCTCCTTAGCAACATTAACATATTTAGGGTCATAACCTATCTTGATCACCAAGTATTCCAAGGACTTGATCATGTTATCTTTGGCTAAGGAGGAAACTTTCTCCATCTTCAGTTGTGAATGTACATTTTTAAAAGAAACCTATAATTTGGATAAGGACATGGTAGTATTTTTTAGAGTCGAGGATATCATCTCACCAATTTTCTTGTGCACCTCCATTTGATCAATGGGATGTATGTCCTTTGTGCTAAATTCAAAGGTGGTGCTCTTGTAGTTTGTTGCAATTTGGGTTGTGGAATCTGGGCCTCAAGAAAGACAATCTGCATTTCACCATGCCTTGTATCAAATACTGACATCAATCTACTTTGGGAGTTGGAAGTTTGCTTCCAGAATTGGTTGTAAGTGTTGTTCTCTAAAATTTCATTTCTGAGCTTTATCTCTCTGTACCTATCAAAATTTGTCTTCTCTTTATCTGTTTGGACAGTTTGTGATTCCAGCTCAGTCTCCTTATGACCTTGTGAAGATGAAGGTTCAGAAGGATATGTAGTGAACTTAGTGGTTGTACGTGGTGAATCTATAATGATGATACCCACCTTCTCTTCAGTCTCTTTGTCTACTGCTCATTTTTCAGTTACCTTGGGTCTCTATCCATAACTCATTCTAAATTCTCTAGCTTCACTCCCAATTGTAGACAATGACCCTTCCTTCCTCGACCTTTTTCTTCATTTTTATTGAGGTACAAGAGTTTGAAAACTAGAGGTAGAAACAAGCTTCTCTTGAGATTCCCAGAAGGTATTTTTTGCCCACTCCAACTAATTGCATGCTACTCTTTGTCTAGCCTTAAAGTGTGAATGTAAGGACTGTTATTGTTTTCCACTCTCAGCTTTAAGATGATGCCACCAGGGACATAAGACCATCTGAATATCAAGCTTAACTTTGTCTCATTTATTATTTTATCCACCTCCTCAAATGATGTCCTTGTTTTGCACACAAATGGGCATACGTGTGTCTTTATCCTGAATTGTGCCTTCTTCTTGGCTACTACAAAGTGGATGTCATCTGACTTCAACATCTTCATGATATACTCTAGTGCAAAGATCCTCATTGTGAGGTACTTGGGGAGTTTATAAGGGGCTAGTTCATAGCCATATAGTATAATTTCTGTGTAGTTTTGATATAGGTACCAATCACTAGTCTTTGCTTGATCTGATAGATGCATAATTCTCTTGATTTCCTCACTAATTCTTAGTTGTATTACATTATTGAGAATGTTCACAGCTAGATGAACAAAGTATTCAATGAATTGCTTGTATGTAAATTCCTATTGTTCTTTCATGATCAATGAGGTGCAAAAGATCACTCGTTGCTGGTTCCCTGCATCATCCAACTTATGCAATGCAAAACTAAACTTTTCTTCTTGATAATAGATGAACATGTAAATCGAAATAGAGGTGTAATTGAACACCAAATCTGTAGGAAATTTAATAAATATCTCATGAATATTGTCAGCCAAGAAATGACCGAAACTGAAAATCATACAGGGCTTGCTATCTGTGGAAAATGTGGACAGGAATCCTAAGATGGGCTCATCTACCCACTGATCATAATGATAGCCTAAAATGTAAGATACGATGGAAATAATCTTCTTGGCTTGATCAAGGAACATGGAAGAAGGATATCTAGGATTCTTCTTGGGAAATTGGGCATTTCCTGGCAAGAAAATCTCGAAAATTCTGGCTCTGGTGGCAAAGTCCAGCTTCTGATAAAGTTGGGTGAAGGCTTATAGGGAGAAAGGGGTAGTGTTTTCTAGAGTGGGGGCCAACATCGGTCAATGGATTTGGTTGTAATGGTGAAAATAATATCACCTATAGGGGAAATTATGGCTCTTTGGGCACAAACATAACAAGCTTCGCATCTTTTGGTAAATTTTGGGGCTTCGAATGCAAGGGGAAAATATAATGGGGGAGGTGAGACTCATAGAGCCTAATCACATCTATCTTGTCTATGTGCTTAGCCTCTAGCCAGAAATACAACTCCAGAAAATCACAGTTACATAGAGTTTCACTTATATGGTAATCCCTGTACGCCAAAGGTGTATGATCTAAGTCTATAGCGGCGAGAATTAATGGATTGATGGCCTTATCATGGGTTTTAGTTTTAGGAGGCATGACGGTAAATAATATGTGAATTGGATGAATTAGAAGAGGAGGCTTACGGAGGTCAAAAAAATAATGAATTGTCAGGTGAAACTGGGGGGAGTCAATTTTTAGTTGTAGTCTGGTCGCAGGAATGTTTTGATGGGGATCGTTGTCGGAAATTGTTAAAAACAGAAACAATTAGGAGTGAAAAAGGGGGAGAATGAGAGGCTCAAAGGGATTTTAAACAATGTGACAAAGTCCCATTGGAAATGGTGCAGGACCATTACTGAATGATTAGCTCGGAAAAAATGAAATAAATGACAAATATTTATTTAGCGGGGAATGCATTCAATTGGCCCAAAGGTCATGTCATGTGGCGGGTGGTGAGCGGTGGAGGAAAGTGGTGGGGCATGGCAGGAACGGATAAGAGATTGGAGGTTTTCAGAGGGGTTAGCGGGTGGTAAGGGCTATAGGTTGGGGAGGCTGCAAAATTACTAGAATGCACCACGTAAGGGGTAGGCTTGACGGGAGAAACTTCTTTTTGGACCCCCCCAATAGTAAAGTGAGAATACGAGGGGGGGGTCAAAAAATAATGAGAGTTGTGGATAGAGTGTGGGATCAGATCCTGAGGTGTTGAATACAACTGCACTTTAATCACAAGAGAAAAGAATATATGTTCTTATGCGCTTTTTAATGTTAGCTTTTTGGACTTTAGATAAGGACAGGTGGTGAAAAGTATGAAATAGTTTACCCATAGCGGGAACTTTCAGCTTTTCAAACTTAGGATAAGGGATATATAATGAAACATTTTGAAATAGATTATCCATAACATGCACATTTTCCTCTTTTTCCATATTCTCAAACATAGGATAAGATTTACATAGGAAAGTATTTACCAAATCACCTAATCAACTTACCCTTAGTTAGACTAGAATTTTTATTTATGTTTCTAGGATGCACTTACACTAGCAAACCCATTTTATTTTCTTTTATGCATAATGAAAAAAATAACTAACCTATCCCTTATTTCTCCTATTGACCCACATTAAACAATTGGGTCAATGGGATTTTCTACCTAACTAATGATTTACCCATATTAAACTATTGGTTAAACCTTTATTATATGTCTAATTTATAGAAATTTAAAGGAGTTTAATCATGATGAAATTGTAGGAATAAACTACATCTAGCGGTTGTTTCATTTTGAACAAGTTGCACACAATTTTATTTTACAATAATGAAGCAAAACTAAGTCTGAGTAGTGGCATTTAGACTTGCGATACTTTTAGTATTATTCTTTTTCTCTCTTTCTTTTGGTGGGGTTCAATCTTTCTTCCTTTTCAATATTTTTGTTTTTCTCTTTATTTTTCTTCTTTATACCCTCTTTTCATTTTTTATTCTATTTTTTCTTTTATTTGGAAATCATTGGGAGATTGACAAGTATTTACAAAATAGGATTCATGAGATATAGCACTCAATTACCTTGAGATCCTATAAATTATAGGACCCTAATAGTGGCTCCAACTATGGATGGCACTCTCCCTGTGATGTGCCAATAACATGTGATCAGTAGCCTTGAGTAGTTATTTCAGCAACATACACCTTTGATTTCTCTATTGTAGTATTTATGTTAACTCATCAATAGAATCTCACGGCCTTCTTTGCAGGCTTCAACTTCTATTAATAGGTCACCCAATCCAAACAATAAGGGCAGTGATATATATAATGAGAAATGTTAAGAAAATATCTATTGATCAGAAAAATAGTGTTTGAGCATCCTGCCATTGACAGGTCCACCAGGTAATTCTATCCCATCTAAATTTCATATCAAAAATGCATTATTCCCTCTGAAAGCATAAATGACATAAGGCCTCATCCATAAGTTGTCAAATTTTCCATGCTTCCCTTTATCTTCTCTTCTTGAATCCCACTTTAATACTATATCACCAATGTGCCTTTGTCCTTCTGTCAAAAACTTTCTTAATGTTTTCATGAATGACTTGACCCTTATTATAAACTTCTTCCTTAGATTGTTGCAATTGGATGGTCTGGTCAATCCTCCTTTGAATATCATTTGGCTCACCCTTCAATTCCTGAATTAACTTCATGACTGGAACTCCCAAAGAGGATGTAAAAACAAAATCCATTCCATAAACCAATTGGTATGGTGACATGCCAATTAATTTCTTTATGGTGAGCCTATCAACCCAAAGTGCATTTATGAGTTTTTTATGTCATGACTTTTTGTTGTTTGCTAACAGCTTCTTGATAATTTTTACCATAATTTTGTTTGAAGATTTAGCTAGCCCATTACCCTGTGGATAATAAGAAGTTGAATGCCCCAAAGTAATATGGTATTTATTGCAGAAATATATCATTTTCTTAGACCTAAAAGTTGAATCATTGTCTGTAATAAGCTTGTTTGGGAAGCATATTGGTTTCTAGGAATTTGATGATCACATCATGTGTGGCTATTCTAGAAGTAGTAGCCTCAATCCATTTGGTGAAGTAGTTAGTAGCAGTAAGGATCCATTTATGTTGAGAACATGATGGAGGATGGACTTCTCCAATGAAATCCAATCCGCACTGTTGGAAATGGCTCTCAATAGATATGGGATTCAAAGGTAGAGGCAAAAGCTTTCTTTCCCCTTCAAATATTTGACACTTGTGACAAGAGGTAACCCTTCTATGAATACTTGGAAAAAGTGTGGGTGAGTAAAAACTAGCTCTAAGGATATTATTGGCAGTGGTTTTCCAATACTAATGGCCACAACAGTCACCTTCATGGAATTCCTGCATTTTTCTTTCTGCATCATCACTCAATAGACACTTTAATAGGAGACCACCAGCGTCTTTCCAATATAAAACATTTTTCTAGGATGCAAAATTCAAATGTGTTCAGCTTCATAAATCTAGCATTTGTTTTTGTTAGACCAAGAGGAGCATTTAGATTAAATCAAACATAAATAAGTTCTGCATACCAGGGTGAGGTCATGAAAGCCTCATCAAGTTGTGGAGTCGCCTGTTCCACTTGATCATCTAATTTAGCTACAAAGTTGATATCGAAAGAATTAAAATTAGATTCAACCATTAATTTGGATAATCCTTGTCCTTTAATGAGCTTGGTTGACTTGATATCCATGTCATATTCTAGAATGATGGAAATCCATTTGCCTCTCTTGCCATCTGGTCCATTCTGTGTCAAGATATCTAGCACTACAACATTTGGTACATAAGCAATTATATGAAAATGAAGGATATATACTCTAAAACCTTGAGTTTCTTTTATCAGTGCAAAATAATGTTTTTCCATTATGTTGTACATGAGTGCAGCATCCCTTAAAGCCTTGCTAAAGAAAGCAATAGGCTTTTCATATCCATCAGCATTTTTTTGCAAAAGGAGAGCTGCAATAGTATGTTCAAAAGCAAATGAGAAAATTATAAAATGTTTAGTAAAACATGGACTAATAAGGATTGGTGCCTTTGTTAATGCTTGTTTAACTTAGTCAAATGATTGCCTAGCTTCAAGGTTCCACCTAATTTCAGAATCTCGTTTTAGCATGTTTGTGATATTTTTTAGAAGTTCTGCAAGGTTAGGGATAAATCTTCTCAGGAAGTTTATTCTCCCAATAAATTACTGAAGTTCTTTAATATTTCTTGGATGATTTATTTTTAGAATAGCTTCAATCCTTTTAGGATCAATTTTAATACCTTCCTTAGATATGATGTGACCAAGAAGTTTTCCTCCTTCAAAGCCAAACAATGTTTTCCTAGGATACTCTTCTACACTTTTCAAATACTCTTCTTAGGTGCCTCAAATGTTCTTCATCAGTTTTAGAATATAGAATTATGTCATCTAGATAGATTGCAATAAATCTGCCAATTTCATCAGCAAAAGAAATAACCATTTCTCTTTGAAATGTGGCCCCAACATTCATTAATACAAAAGGAATCTTCACATATATGAAGGTACCCCATGGAGTGGTAAAAGTTGTTTTTTCTTGATCCTCTGGATGAACTAAGACCTGATTATAACCTGAGAATCATCTAATAAGGAAATCCTAGAATATCCAACTACCTTTTGCAGAATATGATCCATTTTAGGTAAGGGATAGTTGTCTTTTAGGGAAACTTTGTTTAGGTTTCTTAAATCTATACACAATCTGATTTCACCTATTTTCTTCCTAGTTGGCACAATGTTGGAAACCCACTTAGAGTAACTAAGAGGAACTATGATTTTGGAATCATACATTCTTTTGATTTCTTTCTCAATTAATGGCATCAGAATTGGATTTATTCTGTGAAGTTTTTGTTTAAAGGGTTTCTCATCTTCCTTAATTGGAATTTTGTTTTCTATAGCTTTGGTGTCATATGTTTTAATATCTTCATAGCTCCACTCAAAAACATCACTAAATTCCTTGAATAAAGCGATATATTTCTGTTTTTCAGCTGTTGGGATTGATTTAGGTAGTTTTATGATTTTGGGATCTTTTTCAATACCTAAATTACAATATTCAACTGTTGTTCCTGAGGGCTCAATCTTAGGATTTTAGCCACATCATTGAAATCAAATAAATCTTCTAGTGGAGCTAGACCTCTAGGAAGAACATTATCCTTAAGCTGGAGTGTTTCAAACTCTTCTTTCTCTGGGTCTATTTCAAGCAATTCTAATTTATTTACAACTTTATCTAAGGGTGTATATACATCTAACTTATCTAGTTGGATTTCTATATCAGAATGTTCAACAATTTTATTATCTACTTCAGATTCAAAATTAATACTGTCATCTTGAAATTCATCTTTTGATTGCAGGAAACTTCCAATCTATTTCTCATTTTGCAAACACTTGCCAATACCTCATGTTATCAGGCACAACTAGTCATTTCTTTACCTCCAATACATATTATTGATTAGGATAAGGCATTTTCCAAGAGCTAGCTAAAAAAGCTACATCGTTTGGAATGATGTTTTGTTTTCTAGCAATTGCAGAAAGATCGTATTCAATAAAAATCTCTAATAAGTCAAGCACAACATTTCTGTATGCTTTCATCCTAGGATGTTTGGCTGAATATTCTCCTTAAATTTTTTTAATAACTAATTCAACATCCCTTTAAATGGGTATCCTTTTTGCACCTAACTCTTTTAACAACTGCACTCCTAAAATGAGGCTTCATACTCTGCTATGTTATTAGTACATTCAAAATTAAGCCTGTATGAGTGACCTTTAGCATGATTTTTTCCTGTGTTCACTACCCAACTCCCTACTCCAGAGCCATCTTTGCTATAGGAAGCATCAAAGGTCATGTTCCAAAGAGGTTCAGTCAGAGTATTCAGTTCTAGTGTTTGTGTTTTGGTTGGGTTTGTTTTAGAAAATTTGTTTTCAACATTGATTACTTGATTGTTGATATCCCCATTATTGTAAAGAATAAAATAATCCAAATATGAACAAACAGAATAAAGTGGATAGTTTTGAGGTCTGCCTTGAGTACTCACCATGAATTTCATTAAAGTTTTCTTATACAATCTTCTTTTCTACCCCAAAAATGGTATGGTAGAAAAGGTCATGTCCATTTGTAGCGTAACTTGTAATATTTCTCTCCATGATCATGACAACAACATGCCATACTTTGGGGGAATGTCTACAACCGCTATGTCCATCACTACACTTTTAGCAGGGACCTGGGCTAAAGTAACACATAGGTATTTGATAAGACCTAGGCATCTAACATTACTTGAATCGAAGGATTAAAACTATTTGTAGGGTCTAGTAATTGTCAAGTCCTAATTTCTCCATCACAGCTTTAGGAATTAAATTGTGGGATGCGCCTGAATTTAACATAGCATTATGGAGAATCTTGTCATGAATATTCAGGGTAACATAGAATGGAGGGACTCCTCATTCCTATGGTTTACCCTCAACTTCTGGTCCAAATAAGAGTTCAAGTTGGTCATGATTCAAATTTATAGAGTTAGTTTTTTCCCCAATGTTTAAGGCTTTCATCACATGGGGTCTGTACATATTTTTTCTTGTTAACTTTGTGAGAGGAATGGGGATTTTCAAATTTCCCAGTTCATTCTCAATGTTAAACAATGTTTGAATCATAATTGAATTGGGAAGTTCAAGTTTTTCTCTGATTTGTTTTGTCATAGGCTCTTTTTTTTACTAGTGGTTGGGAGATCTGTTTGAGTAGTTTTAGAAATACCGTCAATAACCATTTTGACAGGGATTTCTACATTTTTCTTACCAGAATTATCCACAGTTTTCTTAGGAAGTCTATCTATGGTTTTCCTAGGTTCATTTTCAGATGAATTTCTAGTACAATTATTTAAGTTTTTGGCTTTGAGAGTGTCTGAATTATTTTTGCTCATAAGGTTGTACTGCCTTTGGACTTCCATTATAGTATTCTCAAACCCTTTTTATATTCATCTAACTCTTTGGAATCAAATTCAGTTTGGTCTAGGAGAAAAAGTTCCTGCTCCTCTTGAGTGGGGAAAATTGCTTCATCATCACTTATTCCCATCAAATTTATTTGATTATCATCTAAATATTCCACAATATTCCCCTCATTATCAGTGTAATTTTCCTAAAATGGAGGCCGAACTTGCTAGTCTAGACCTTTTTTTTCTCTTTGTTTGATTTGGGGAACATTTCTTCTAAAGTTTTTGTTTCTAGTTTGAGGGGAATTTTGGTTCTCTCTTACTTAAGTTTGGTCATTAATGTTTACTCTTCGCATTATCTGATTCATTTCTCTCACTAAGTTATCAATCTTATGATCAACAATAGAAGTAGAAGTTTCCTCCTTTATGGTAACTCTGTGTTCAAACTTCAGTTTGGCTTTTTGACCAAGATGTTAGCTTCAAATTTAATTGCATTTGCTTGCATATCTTCCAAAGTTGTCGGGTCTCTGTCTCTAAGTTGATATTCCATATCTACATCGAAGCCATCTGGAAAATCAATCAGAGCTAGGCTAGCGCAGGGCTTGATGTCTTGTGGAATTTCCTTGTAAACAATATTGAATCGTTGACAATATTCCTCCACACTTTCATTTGGATTTATTTTCAGTATTTTATAATCATTTAGGAGTTCAAGTGGATTTTTATTGATCTCCCATCTAACTAAGAAATTTTGATGGAAAGCATCAAGGTTGGATACACTTCCTCCAGGTAAACCCCTAAACCATTTCTTGACATCACCTCCTAAACTTTGGGCAAAAAATCTCATTTTGACATCAGTTTCATCTACTTCTTAAAGTTCAAACACATCATTCATCCTATCCGCATGTTGCTGAGAAGTATAAGCACCAGTGATATCAAAGGTCACAATTTTAGACTGGTAATATCCAGGCATAGCATTGGCTGGCCTAGTATCACAAATGGTGCATATCTACCTGCCATAATTGTTCTGGAAGATTGACTTGAAGATGGACCTAATGGAGGTGTAGTTTTGATAACTACAGGGATAGTAGGAATAACAATTTGAGATATCACAAGTAAGGAAGTTGAAACTATGGAATCAGTAAGAATCACATGTTGTAGATGAATGCACTGGGAAGACTAACTAGATAAATAGGTTGTTGCCACTGTCAAAGCAGAAAATTCAACAAATTGTTGAATAAAAGCTTCTTCAATAGCTTGATCCAATATTAAAACTAGACCTTGTAATTTGTCAAATTGTTGTAAGGATTCTAGGTCAGTATCAACTTCAAAATGTTGGGTCTCGGGTACATATGGTTGTAGTATGGCTTTATCAATTATAGTTTGATCTACAAAAGCCATAGAGTTTGATCTAAACAAACTATGCTAGAAAGGAAAATCAAACTCTATATCTTGTATAGTTTCAAATTTTTCTGGGAGAGTAGACCTTGACAAATGAATATTCTCAGGAAGAGAATTGAATCTAGATAATGGGCTATTACTACCTTGAATCTCTATAAAACTTTTCTTTCTCACCAGTTTCTCGGGATTATTTATAAATTCAATAGGATTGGGGTCAGGGTGAGATCTAGTGAAAACTATTTTGGGAGCCACGTCTATGAAAAACTCATCACACAAATAAAATCAACTCAACGACACAATAGAATATTAAAAAAATAAAATCTTGAGTTCATATATTTCGTAATAATGATATTACAGTTACTTAATGAAATACTGATTAAAACCAGGGAATAATAATGTTTTAGAGTAATAAATATTCTCCCCATTAGGGTCGCCACTATGTTGTCATTCTGTATTTTTGAGGTTGAGGGAGTAAACACATTGGACAACATAAAAACCACTTTGCAAGTTGGGATCTAGTCCTGCCAGCTTCAAAGAGGGATCTCTCTGTTTAATTTAGCTTTTCTTTTATGTAAATTTTAGGCTAGCTATGATTGTACTTGTTTGTTTGTTTGAAATTTTTCGTTGATTTAAGTGTTATAATTCCATTAGGCTATGGATTCTATAATCTAAACTAGAGTTACACAGCAATTTTTAAAGGAGTTGTCACACGGAAAGCTAGGTTGCAGTAAATGGATCTTTTCGGAATTTAAATGGATGGTGTAGAAGCAGAAGTGTAAGGTTCAATAGAAATCAAGGATAAATTAATAATTCATTGATATGAATTCGGTGGAAAACATTGAAGTTAACAACAACCAAAATAGGTCACTCTAAATAACGAATCCTATTTGTCACAATTTCTTTTGATTATTTCAGTATTTAGAAAAATAGAGGAAATAAATAACAATGTTTAAACAAATAGACAAAACAAACACATCACCATTTAACACACCACATGAATCACGTGAAAGGTCCCTGTATTATTGATGCTCCAACACTTTAAAATTACAATATGCAGAAGGAAATTACATTCGGAAATCAACCCCTAATACTTCAAACAACGAAGTATTTATAATAAAAATTACAAAAAATGCTTTACAAAACCGTTGTTAATTGACAATGTATTATTAGCCTAATGAAAAACTAATATCATCTAATCTTCGCAATATAATAGGCCACGTAGATTGTTGAAGAGAACATTGGCCCTGTTTGGAAGGTTTTGTTGGCTGAGTCATCCTGAAACAGTGTGTGATGCTAAATTGACTCTCGTGTTGGCTGCTACGCTGGAAATGTTGTTTTACTGCTCTTGATTATCACTTAATTTAGTAAATCAACTAACTCCTCCAGTCTCTTTCCATATGGAACTTTCAACTTTTTTACCCTCCAGTGGATATCATCTACCTCTATATATTAAGAAAATTTTGGTTTCACAATAAAAATATGTTTTACCTCATTCTGCACATCAAAATCATTTAACATGGTTTCAAGGAATGTCTTTGCTGTCATACTCCCTTTAATTCCACTGAATTTAATGTTGGTTTTAGCCACCTCCTTCATATTCAGGATATACTCTTCCTAAGTGATCAACTTGTTATTTATGACATAGATAATGGGCAGTCCCTTTTGCATTAAGGCTTCAATCATGTTTGTAAATTTGTTCAACTGCAGCGCTAAGGTTTCACACCTTTCCTCTAGCTGATCAATAAGATTTCTCTTTGTAAAGACTTTCTTGACTTCTAGAATGGTGGCAGTTATGTCGCTAACTCCTACTTCCTCCAGCTCATATGTGGACTTTGAATTTAAGAATTTAATTATATTGGCAACTTTTGTTGGAATCTCTCCCAACTTTGCTCTCCCTTGCACAATAGTTTCAATGACCTTCTCTATTAGCTCTTTCTTCTCAAATATGATTTGGATAGAAGGCCAAATATCATTCATAAAGTCTACTATGTTCATCCAAATAGTCTCCTTGGCTTAGGCCAAGGTCTGGCCAATTGAAGTGTCTCTCTCTACCTAGCGCAACTTTTCCAATAGTCTTTGCGATTTCTCCAATTTAGCAGTCCGAGTAGCTTTAGCTTTGGCCTTTTGGACTTCCTGAGCTTCGAGTTGGCCTTGCAAAGTCTCAAATTCCTTTGGCTATAATGACATTTTTTGAAGTGTTTGTGCTACCTGTTCAACATTGGGAGTCTGAGTTGAAGAAGTAGCTCCAATGGTTACTCCTATTGATGGCAGTTGAGAAAGAGGTACAAAATCCAAGTGAACAATGGCCATCTTAAGACTATCTTCCTTCTCCTTTATCAGTTTCTCAAACTTTTCCTCCATCTTTGTGATCTGTATATTTTGGTCTCTAATCAATTTGATCGTATCTGCTTTCTATGCTTCACCCTCTTCAATGTACTTGGTCATTGGATCTTCTGTGACTGGAAACTTGAGCTACTTCCTCAATGCTACAATATCTAAGTTCTTCTTTCTAATAATCTCCTCAGTAGCATTAACATCTTTAGTGTCATACCTTATCTTGATCACCAAGTCTTTCAAAGACTTGATCCTGTTGTTGGGTCTTGAAATTGTCATTCATTTCCATTACACTTTCACTATTATGTCCATTATATCACCTCCATTTAACTACCATGTCGCTACATTCATCTCACTTTCATTATCATTGGGTCACATTTATGTTTTTCCAAACTTTATTAATTCTTAGCCTTTTTAAGTGAATTTGTGGTTAAAATTTAGAAAATAATGTGCATATGCTTATACCTAACAAGTGAGTTGAGATTGTTGACATGTGTAGATCAAAAGGAGGCTTCTAGAAGACCTTTATGTGGCACCCTAAGGCCAAATTCGAATTTGAGTGGAGAGGATCATGAGGATATGTCTCACATTTTCTGTTTGTATTGAAACTCTAAGAAGACATGTGTCTTATCATTTCCTATTTTAATTAGGACTCTAGAGGTATAGGGAGAGATTCATGGACTCTCATTAATGAGATGACTTCTCATCTTTTTGTATAAATAGGAGATCTCTCTCCTTCATTTGGAGTCTTAGAAAGCTTTTAGTTTTGGAGAGTTCTTGGAAAGCTTTGGAGCTATTGGAAAGCTTTGGAGACCTTTGTAAACTTTTGTAATTTTGAAGAATTTGAATAAAGCTTTGATGTTCTCAACATGGAAGGAGATGTGAAGTAGATGTCATGGAGCATGTTAGAGTAGGTCTAGTCAGCCCTCCGTCAGAGATCAAAACTCTTTATGCATTTCATTTTGAGGAGTCCTGCTCCATTCAATCAGCTGCATTCCGCTAGGACCATGCCATAATCTGACGGAAAAGGTCATTGCTAGTCATTTCTCCCCATGTCTGGATCCTGCTGGCTTAGGTCTTTTGTCAATGATCACCAAAGTCCATGACAGTCAAGGTCTGGTCCTTTAATGGACAAAAGTCATTTTCGATCATTAGGTCTAGGGATTAATCAATTTGGTCTTTAAATATGTCTAGTAAAGCCAGGCAGGCCAGAGTGAGGCCCTTACAAAGTAATGATTCAAAGAGTTTCATCGTCATATTGATAAACTTCGACTGTTCTTCAAAACTCTGTTTTGAAGAAAAGTCAAACAGTGTCATTGGTGATAAAATTTTCAAAAAAGTTGTCAGTTGATTTCTTCAGATGCAGACATGGTTTTTGTGGCCAAATGTCCTGTCATGCAATCCCTGCAAAAAGTGCCGAAACTTTCATCATTTGAGCTAAAATTTCAAAGGAAAAGTGAAAATCAGTGTTGCTTTAAGTCAGTGAAAAAGTGTAAAAACATAGCATTAGAAAAATGGGTTTTTGGAGAAGAAAAAATTTAACCCATGTCTTCCAAGTCTTTATATACAAGTTTTCACCAAAATCAGAGGCATTGTGCAAACCAAGTTCATAGGGAGAAATTGCAAAGTGTTTGAGAGGCAAAGTGCGTGTTTGGAGACAGTTGGAGGCAGTTTCCAGGAGCGCGACACATATACACAAGGGCGCGGTGCACAGAGCCACCCCTCAGTTCAAGTTTTCAATGGGCACGATGCACACCCCGGGCACGACGCACTGGGTTTGGCGCGTGGCGCACACCCACAAAGGGCGAAAATCGTGCCAAATCACTTCAAATTTCTTGTGAAGGCCATCAAATTGAAAGGTAGGCTCTATGACATGACTTGTTCATCAAAGTTTATAAATGATATGGTGGCTTATGGCTATGTTTGAATGCAACAAAACTCATAAAATCAACCGCAAGAAAACACCAAAGGCCATTGTTGCTAGGGTTGCATAATTGTGGTATTGAGGCCAAGGTTCCATTTTCACCTAGCATTTTTCCCTCACCTACCATTTTTCCCTATCCTCCCTTTCTCATTTTTCCTATTATCCCTACCCTAAAACACTACCAAACCCTATTCTCTTTCCCCTCCTCTTATTTGTAAACATAACACCCCAAAAACCTACCCTATCAAATACCCAAACCCCCTACATATCCCTAAACAAACTTCTCCCCATAACCCCTATTCCCATCACATTACTCCCCTCCTAATACTCCCTTTTGTTTCAATGTTCCCCTTGGTGGTAGATATCACAAAAGCACCCAGCTTCACACCATCATCAAAGGGTAGCCTAAATATAGTACACACAGCAGTCATGGCATCACAGCATTCATCAGAGTATGATATGGAGACACAAAGTGACTCATACTTGGAAGAGCAGGCTCCCAAGAGACATCACAAGAGTGACAAACATGTTAGGGATGAGCCAACCACCCTCACAGAATTACAGGCATGCCCTCTTGCTATGTCATGTTTCCAGCATCTATCATGTTTTGAGTTTTGTCAAAGAGTGGCTAATGTTCGAGTTCATCATGAGTTGGCCCATCTTTTTGTGCTTCACCTACATGGAGATCACTCTATCTTGGCCAGGGTCACCTTCACACCGACACCCGAAACTGTCTCATTACCAACCAGTATACTGAATGTTGGAGAACCATGGCACAAGAAACAGAACGTTGATCAGTAGCATTATGAGCCTTACATTAAGGCTAGTTGCTTGAGGCACCTCACAAGAGTATTTCCATTCAAATATTTGAAAGATGAATATGCTCCACTCATGAAGTTGATCAGGAAGTACTTCAGCTGTGAGGGGAGGTTCTCTCGTCTATATGCCTATCACATCAGGTTGCTCATGCACTTTACCAGGGTATGGATGATGAACATCCCATTTTTCATTTGTAGGAACATAGAGAGGATGAACACCTTCATGCAACACAAGACCCCTCAGCAGCAACTTAATAGTGTTTATCACTTTACTCTTATTAGGATTTTGGTGGATCATCAGCTGGGATTGCAGGGCATTGCTTGGGAGGACTTCACCTCCCGTGACTTCTTCAGCACTTCACAGGTATTATCAGAGGTTAAGCAAGAGGGTGAACCTTCTCATCGGTATGAGCGCCATGAGACTGCTAGTGTGCCGGTTTTCACTACATATCAGAAAGGCACCCGATGTTTGTTTGCAGCGGCAAAGCGAGTGATGTCTCCACCCGGGGTGGAAGGGGCCTCGCTTCCACCATCAGCATCACAGGAACAGAACAAAGGAAAAGAGCCAATGTAGGATGAGGGGCTTTCAGGTGAGCCATCAGGTGAACGAGTGACCGAATTCGTTCTCCTTCATGATGATGAGACAGATACAGAACCGAAAAGTGCAAAGCTCAAAGAGATCATCCAGGAGCAGCAATCAGGGATCGAATCATTATCCATTGACTTGGAGAGGGCTAAGTGGAACAGTAAATATCTGGAGCAAAGGAACAAACAGCTTTAGGATCAACAAGCGATCATGGAGCTACAAGGCATTCGTGAGCATCGCCAAGCTGCACAAAGGAGAAGATTTGAGCTCACGCCATTGGAGCAAGAGATTAATGAGGATCGGGAGGCCAACCTTGAGAGAGATAACATGCACTTGGAGAGGCTGCTGGACAAAGCCGACAAGGACCATTCATTGCTGAGACACATGGCTTTCCACTACATGGCGCGAAACAAAGTATGCAAGGCTCGAATCAGGAATTTGAAGGCGAAATTGAGGAAGGCAATCGAGAAGCAAAAGAGGAAAAGGGAGCTCGATCGACTTCAGATATTGGCCGAAGCCTCTTTGGCCTAGCATAGCACCTCATAAAGGATCTCCAGCCCAAATTTCAAGAAATTTGGGGCAATTTTGGTCACATGGCAAATTTTTCGTCATAACACATGTTTTTTCTCCCTGTGTGTCACGCCACTGGCGCGGTGGTTACGATTGGGAGCTCCAAATCACAAATGGTTTGCATTTTTGGATTCAGCATGTAAAATCATGACTACTGGTGCTTGGACAAGAAATTTGGGCATGATTTGAGTCTCTAGGAGGTCAAAAACACTCAAAAAGTGACCTCTCTGCCCCTATTTTGACACAAAGCAAGCAGTCTTGGGAGAATGAAGATTTGGAGGGGAAAATGAGCACCAAATTCAGAAATTCCACTTGGGTTGGAAAGTGAACAGGCCAGGCTTTCTATCTAGCACACTTGGGAACAATTTCAACTCTTGTAGGTACCTCAAAATTGCCTCCAAAGTGGCTCGGTGCATATACGGAGAAAGGCCAATTTCACCTCCGTTTCGCGAAATTTCGATTCGTGAATTTCTCCAAGTGGGCCCGCTCATCTACATTTCACTTTTTCGGCACCTAAGGTGGCATTTAAAGTATTTTCACTCCAGATTGGCTTCTATCCAAGTGGCAAAGGACGGTAAATAGTCTCCCAAGCCCTTTGTCATGTTTGTAACGCTGCACCTATAGCTAATGGTTGGCTTTCCACCTCCATTTTGTAATGATTTAAGTAACTCCCCAACCCTTGGGAACTCTATCTCTTCATGGCACATTCTATATATTGTATGCAAACTATTTGCAAAAGGTTGGTTGGCTTCTAATTTCTGGGAGACTGTGGGAGAGAAACTCAGTTCTTCATTGTATATTTTGATAGAGGATTAATGAAAGGTAGCAGCTCTGTTACATGAGATTCATGTGGTTGTGAGTGTAGCAAATGTGTCTCTTATGTTTCATATGTATTTCGTAATGTTTCACAGTTCATTTCATATTCATTTCCAGTGAAATTTTCTAAGTTAGATAAGGTAGAATTCATTTTTATTTCTCTTTCTGTGGGAAAATTTCATGTTTAGTGTTATTTTTCTGTTGAAAAGAATTCATGTACTTATGCCATTTTCACCCTCCTAAGAAATTCCTCCATTCCGCGTTATTTCAAACTAAATTGCTAGACTCTCCGCCTGTCTTGCCTCATGAAGTAATATGTGCCTTTGTATTAAATTCTCTGCTCATTGCTGTCCATTGGTCCCATACCATCCCAGAAACCCAGTCAGTCATAAAAAATTGCTTCTTGTATCCATATTCACTTACTAGCCTAAGATCAATATTTCACTGTTAGTCATCTCAGACCATTTCATTTACTTATTCATTGAGCGTGACTCAGAGAGAGCCCTCTCCTGTTCTGGTAGGGCTAGCTACCAAACTAAGCGTGGTTTGTGGTTACCCTGAATTTTCCTTCCTTCAGCCTAAGGCAGATTTAGGTGCTAACATAGTGGCAACTCCACTAGGGAAGAAATTAATCCCCTTACTTCTTGATAACTCTAAGCTTTCGGATGATAATTTTAGGATTTGATAAGCTGAGTAAGTTGTTCATGTCCTTCTGATTTTTTCGAAAATAGCACGCTGGCTTCGAGACGATATACCAAAGCCAATCCAGATCCAGATTCTCCTCATATTTAAGAAAACCCCAACTTGATTCCAAGACTCCTTCATCGAGAGAGCACTATAACTCCCGTCTTCAAATCCCATTCATGTCCTGACATTTTTGAGTATCTTGAAGAGCTTGAGTTTGATGAGCGGTTTGAAATATCATTGTTCGAGACCAAATCAGAAAGGGCTGTTGACTATACTGTCCCCAATCCACAATTTCTTGTAGACTTGGAGACGGAAAGGGCTAACTGGTCAATTGATAATTACATTATAGCTCAGCCTCAAACTCTAATTGCTAGCCCCTTACAAACTGTCCACAATCCTCCAACACCCCCAACGCCAAATCCACCAAGAGTGATGGCTGCCCGTTTTGCACCCCTGGTTCTGCCTCAAGTTCTAGAAGATATGCCCGCATATTATCAAAACAAAATCCTGTTTTTTGATGGCACTCCTAACAGCATTACTTCTTAGCAACATGTGGACAGAATAGTAGATTTCTATGAACTTCATGAGATCGATGCAGAGAATGTGGCAATGAGACTCTTTGTACAGACATTTGCAGGTGAAGTGAGGAAATGTTTCTGAGGTTTGCCGGCGGCACGTATCACTACCTTGGCCGACCTACAAAGACAATTTTTAAACCGATGGGAAGTGAGAAAGAATCCTCTTCAATTTTTGGCTGACTATGAGAAAATCAAACGAAACGCTGGTGAGTCGGTCCAAGACTATTGTGTTAGATTCAATTCAGTTTATAACGAAATTCCAGATCATTTAAGGCCACCTGTGGGACTAGCCATGGTGAAGTTCCCGGATGGTTTTGATGCTGACATGGCTTATCAATTAAGAGAGAGAGAATCGGCCACAATGGAAGACATGCAGAAGATAGCGCTCAGCGTTGAAGCAAATGTGTTGTCCAAAAGAGCTAGAGCGAAAGCAGAAAAAAAGGTCACAGTGAAGGAAGAGTCTTCCTCGATGGATCAATTACTCAAGAAGGTAGAGTAGATGCTTGAAAGGGTGAAACTTGACAAACCAGAACCACAAGTTAGAAATCTTAACTTTTGTGGTCAGCAACAACCACAATATAGAATAAGACAGAGAGATCAGCGAGCCCAAGAGCAGACAACACAGCAGCCAGTGCAGCCACCTTTGCAGCAAAATTTTGTGCATGGACCAAAATCAGATGAGGACAGTAATGTAATAGGTGAAGAAAACCACCTCTTTACTCCTGATGATTTGCCTATTTATCTCACTGAGGAGGAGGAGTATGCAGAAGGTTCGGCTGTACGCAAATATGTAGATTTCATTCTAGCAAATGACACCGTCTTGGAGGAAGAATCAGATGAGTACCAAAGAGGCTATATGAATGGTCTGTCCGCCTAGCAGCAGCGATATTCACTTAGAAACAGAGATGTGTCGGTCAAACCAGTTCAGAAAAGGAAGGATGTTGAGGCATCAAAGAATGATTCATCAGTTACACAAAGGAAAGGAAAGGAGGTGGTTGGTCCGGAGAGCAGCAAATCACCATCAGCAAAACAATCACATCAGCAAGTTGCCTCAAAAGAAAAGGAAAGGAAATAAATCCCAGTCAAATAGGTAGAAAAGATCCCCGCTTTTAGTTTAGAGAACGAGATTCTAAATTGAAAGTATCCATTCCCTTGACTGAAACAATGAGGAACAACAGTTATAGAGGGCAAGTATCTAAAATGTTGAATTTGGACCCAATGTCCGACATGGTGAATGTCGAAGATGATCAACCTGAAGTGATTTTTGGGCCAGCATCGAATGGTGAGTCTCCTGATAGTGATGTGCCACCCTTTTATATCAGTTTAAGATTGCATGATTTTGTGTTACATAACACCGTGTTCGATTCTGGAGCTTCTCACAATCTCATGCCCAAGGCTATCATGGATAAGCTTGGTCTGGACATCACCCAACAATACCATGACCTCTATTGGTTTGATTCCAGCAGAGTAAGATGTATAGGACTCATCAAAGACTTGGTTGTGAGTCTGGATCAGCTCCCAATGAAGAATGTTTTGATGGATGTTGTTGTAGCAGATATTCCTCCCAAGTTTGGCATGCTTCTTTCCAGGTCTTGGGTAGTGAAATTGAAAGGGACACTACAACTAGATTTCTCCTATGCAACGATTCTGGTGTTTGGACAAATGAGGAAATTGTATCAGGAACAAAAAATGAAATACATGATCACAAGCAAGGAGAAACCAATAAATCATCCAATTAACTATGTACATATAGATTTAGAGTCTTTTGTTTTGTATTTAGATAGTTTCAATGATATAGATAGTTAGTTAGTTGAAGCAGATGATATTCTGGAAATAACAGAAAATTTCAGAGAAATTTTAAAGAAAGAAGGACAAGAACAGTAGAACACTGTTGGGAAATCAGCTGAAAGTAATGGACAGCAAGTAGACAAGGCACAACAAATAGATTTCTAGCACTTACAAGAGGAGGAAGAAGGTTTGTGGACCATGGATTTCGATGGAGTAGTGGGAAATGATGGCGCTAGAATTGGAATTTGGGTACGCAGTCCTTTCTCCGCCCCGAAAAAAGTGCCTAGTAACGTGTGAGTATGCTCTTACAAGTTGGCTTTTGAGTGTTCAAACAATGAAGCTGAGTATGAAGCTCTGATTGCTGGCCTAAAGATTCTAAGAAAGCTGAATGCTAAGAGGATTTCAGTATATGGCGACTCCAAATTGGTAATTAAGTAGGTCAGAGGCGAGTATCAAGCAAAGCATCCTAGGATGCACGCTTACCGTAATGCAATTCTAGACATCCTAAAATTATTTTTAGAATACACCTTGACATGTGTGTCTCGTATACAAAAATAGTATTTCTGATGCTCTTGCTAAGGCAGCAAGTAGTTTGAAGATCCCAATGAACTCTAGTAATAAATTCAAAATCCATGTCAAGAATCATCCGACTGTCCCAGACAATCAAAGATATTGGCAAGCTTTCCAAGATGATGAGGAGATTAATGATTTTCTGCAAAACAAAGGTAAGTTCAAAGAAACCTCGATTGATGTAGAAAATGACGATGGTAAAGGTAATGGTACAGATGATGTGCAGATCAATCAAATGGACATGTTGCAGCTAAAGAATAACATTATTCCTAAAGGCTTGATACCTTTAGAAGAACTCTTCGATCAAGATGATGTAGCCCGCAAACCAACATTGCAGCCAACAGAGAAGGGTGTGGAAGAGGTCAATGTCAGAACAACTTCTAATCCTAAATTGGTAAAACTTTCTAAAGCATTGCCGCCAAAGGTCAAGGACAAAGATATCAGTTTGTTGCCTTCATTTTCAGATGTGTTTTCATGGGACTATTCTGACTTAAAGATAGATGATACCAATATAATTCAACACACTATACCCATCAAGCCCAATCAAAAACCATTCAGACAAAATTTGAGAAGGCTAAATCCAAAATTGTTGCCATCTATTGAAAAGGAGATAAACAGGTTGTACAAATTAGGGAGCATTGTTCCCATAAGATTTTCAGATTGGATCTCTAATTTGGTGCCTGTACGAAAGAAGACAGGTGAGATTTGCTTATGCATTGATTTTAGAAATATCAATAAAGTTTCGTTGAAAGATAATTATCCACTGCCCAAAATGAACCATATACTTCAACGAGTAGTGGGAGCATCTTGTATGTCACTACTTGATGGTTATTCTGGATATAACCAAGTTTCTGTCCATGAAGATGACCGAGACAAGACACCATTCACCACTCCATGGGGAACCTTTCATTACGCTAAAATGCCTTTCGGTTTAAAGAATGCGGGTGCCACATTTCAGCGTGCAATGGACTTGGCTTTTGCAAATGATAAGGATGTATTTTTAGTTGTGTACCTAGATGATTTGACGGTGTTCTCCAAATCTGATGAAGAGCACATGTACCATCTAAAAACTGTCTTTCAAAAGTGCAGAAAATATGGCTTGTCGCTGAATCCGAAAAAGAGCTTGTTCGCCATGGAGGAAGGAAAATTACTCGGGCACATTATCTCAAAAGATGGCATTCGTATTGACCCATCATGTGTGCAAGCAATTCAGCAAATTGATCTGCCCCAGAATAAGAAAGAGATACAATCTTTCAATGGTAAAATGAATTTTCTACGTCTCTTTGTACCTAATCTTGCTGAGCACCTAAGAGAGATGACAAACATGCTTAAGAAGGACAGCCAAGTGAAGTGGAAGGAGGAGGCTGTAAAATCTTTTAATTTAGTCAAATTGTCTCTTTCTTCAGCTCCCGTTCTAGTCAGCCCGGACTACACTCAGGATTTCATATTGCTTTCATTTGCTTCAGAGCACACTATGGCAGCTGTGTTATTGTAGAAAAGAGATGATCATGAAAGACCTATTGCATTCTTCAGTAGAGCTATAAGAGATGCAGCCTTAAAATACAACATCATTGAGAAGCAAGCCCTTGCACTTGTGAAGGCATTGAAAGATTTTCAGGTATATATACTACATTCTCATATTTTGGCCTATGTTCCTAACGCTGTTGTCAAAGATGTTTTAGTGCAGACCGATCCGGAAGGAAGACGAGGCAAATGCATTGTCGCCTTGCTGGAATATGATGTGGAAATAAAGCCCACAAAGCTGGTTAAAGGACAGGGATTGGCAAAGTTAATGGCCGAATCAAACTTGCACGCCTTGGACATAAATCTGATCGCTGCTATATCTGATGAGAATGAGGAAGCAACATCAATTCAGGTATCTAAAATGTTTTCTCTTTCTCCATAGTAATCAGATATCATATATGTGCTTAAAAATTTGTCACCACTGCCCGGCATGACTAGAAACAAAGCAAGAACACTCAAGTTGAAAGCTGCCAAGTTTTGCATTCTTAATTCTACACTTTATTGGAAAGATCCCAGTGGCGTTCTTTTGAATTTTTTGGTGGAAGAAGAAGCAAAGAAGGTCATGGAGGACTGCCACCAAGGAGACTGTGGTAGTCACCCTTTTTGGAAGTCAACAACAAATAAAATTCTGAGAGCAGGGTACTATTGGCCGACATTGTTCGCTGATGTATATAAGATGGTTAAGCGTTGTCATACGTGTCAGATTTTTGAAGGAAAGAAAAAGTTACAGCCTTTGCCACTTAAGCCTATTGAGGTGAGTGCTCCTTTCCAGCAATGGGGATTGGATTTCATTGGTGAAATTCATCCCGCTTCTTCCGGTCAGCATAGATGGATCCTCATAGCAACAAATTATTTCACGAAATGGATCGAGGCAATTCCCACCAGGCAAGCTACTGATGCGGTAATCATTTCATTCCTTGAAAATAACATCTTGTCTCGCTTTGGTTCCTGAATAAGTTAATCACTGATAACGCAGCAGCTTTCAAAGCAAAAAGGATGGTAGAGTTTTGTCATAAATATCACATCATATTGGGTCACTCAACTGCCTATCATCTGCAAGGAAATAGATTGGCAGAGTCTTCGAACAAATCACTGGTCAACATCATCAAGAAGCTGCTGGAAATAAATAAGAAGCGCTGGCATAAGAGGTTGGTCAATGCACTTTGGGCAGATCGGGTCAGCCAGAAGAAATCCATTGTTACTTCACCGTTTGAGCTTGTTTATGGATTTGATATAGTATTTTCTACCTATCTCTCTGCTCCGGTAGTCAAACTTCTTCAGGAGGCCAGCAGTGAAGAAGATCCCATGCAGAGAAGGCTGAATCAAATGGTCCACTTGCAGCAGACCAGAGAAGAATTTTTCAAGAACACATCCAAATTGCAGAAGAAGATCAAGAAAATTTATGACAGAAAAGCAAAGGTGGACAAATTTTAGTTGGATGATGTGGTGCTGAAGTGGGATGCAAGGAATGAGGAGAAAAGCAAGCATGGTAAGTTCAAGAACCTTTGGAAAGGTCCCTTTAAAATTGCAGCATATCGGGGTCAGAATGCCTTTCTTCTGAAGGGAGTGAACGGGGAAGATTGTCTAGGAGGTCCAATCAATGGTCAGCTTCTCAAGAAATACCATTTCTGAGTTATTAACGCTGCTTCCGTTGTCATTGTAAATACCATTTTTATTTCAGTTTGGTTAGAGTTTGTCAAGTTAGTCTTCAAGTCATTTCAATGTCAAGTTTGAGTCAATTTTTTGGTCATTTTAGTTTCATAAATGAGTCAGAGTCCTATGTTGTTTGTCGAAATGATAACTCCATAGCCCAATGGACGAAGGCACTGTCTAGCTCTTCCAGATATCTACTGTTCTTGGCACCTCCAAGGAGCTACCATCCCCCATTGGAGCTAATGTTAGAGTCGGTCTGGTCAGCCCTCCGTCAGAGATGAAAACTCTTTTTGAATTTCATTTTTAGGAGTCTCGCTCCATTCACTCAGCTACATTCCGCTAGGAGCATGCCATAATCTGATGGAAAAGGTCATTGCTAGTCGTTTCCCCCCATGGCTGGCTCCTGCTAGCTTAGATCTTTTGTCAATGATCACCAAAGTCCATGACAGTCAAGGTCTGGTCCTTTAATGGACAAAAGTCATTTTCGATCATTAGGTCTAGGGATTCATCAATTTGGTCTTTAAATATGTCTAGTAAAGCCAAGCAGGCTAGTGTGAAGCCCTTACAAAGTAATGATTCAGAGAGTTTCATTGTCATATTGATAAACTTCGACTGTTCTTCAAAACTCTATTTTGAAGAAAGGTCAAACAGTGCCATTGCTGATAAAATTTTCAAAAAAGTCGTTAGTTGATTTCTTCAGATGCAAACATGGCTTCTGTGGCCAAATGTCCTGTCATGTAATCCCTGCAAAAAGTGCCGAAAATTTCATCATTTGAGCTAAAATTTCAGAGGGAAAGTGAAAATCAGTGTTGCTTTAAGTCAGTGAAAAAGTGTTAAAACATAACATTAGAAAAATGGGTGTTTGGAGAAGCAAAAATTTAACCCATGTCTTCCAAGTCTTTATATACAATTTTTCACCAAAATCAGAGGCATTGTACAAATCAAGTGCATAGGGAGAAATTATGAAGTGTTTGAGAGGAAAAATGCGTGTTTGGAGAGAGTTGGAGGCAGTTTCCAGGAGCGTGGCACATATACACAGGGGCGCAGTGCACACAGACGGCGCGGCGCGCATAGAGCCACCCCTCAGTTCAAGTTTTCAATGGGAGCGGTGCACACCCAGGGCGCAGCGCACTGGGTTTGGCGCGCGGTGCACACCCACAAAGGGCCAAAACCGTGCCAAATCACCTCAAATTCCTTGTGAAGCCCATCAAATTGAAAGGTAGGCTCTATGACATGACTTGTTCATCAAAGTTTATAAATGATATGGTGGTTTATGGCTATGTTTGAATGCAACAAAACTCATAAAATCAACCGCAAGAAAACCCCAAAGGCCATTGTTGCTAGGGTTGCATAATTGTGGTATTGAGGCCAAGGTTCCATTTTCACCCACCATTTTTCCCTCACCTACCATTTTTCCCTATCCTCCCTTTCTCATTTTTCCTATTATCCCTACCCTAAAACACTACCAAACACTATTCTCTTTCCCCTCCTCTTATTTGTCAACATAACACCCCAAAAACCTACCCTATCAAATACCCAAAACCCCTACATATCCCTAAAAAAACTTATACCCATAACCCCTATTCCCATCACATTACTCCCCTCCTAATACTCCCTTTTGTTTCATTGTTCCCCTTGGTGGTAGATATCACAAAAGCACCCAGCTTCACACCATTATCAAAGGGCAGCCTAAATACAATACACACAGCAGTCATGGCATCATAGTATTCATCAGAATATAAGATGGAGACACAAAGTGACTCATCCTCGGAAGAGCAGGCTCCTAGGAGACATCACAAGAGTGGAAAACATGTTAGGGATGAGCCAACCACCCTCACAGAATTGTAGGCATGCCCTCTTGCTATGTCATGTTTCCAGCATCTATCATGATTTGAGTTTTGTCAAAGAGTGGCTAATGTTCGAGTTCATCATGAGTTGGCCTGTCTTTTTGTGCTTCACCTACATGGAGATCACTCTATCTTGGTCGGGGTCACCTTCACAATGAAACCCGAAACTGTCTCATTAGCAAACCGTATACCGAATGTTGGAGAACCATGGCACAAGAAACAGAAAGTTGATCGGCAGCACTATGAGCCTTACATTAAGGTCAGTTGCTTGAGGCACCTCACAAGAGTCTTTCCATTTAGATATTTGAAAGATGAATAGGCTCCACTCATGAAGTTGATCATGAAGTGCTTCAGCTGTGAGGGGAGGTTCTCTCGTCTATATTCCTATCACATCAGGTTGCTCATTCACTTTACCAGGGTACGGATGATGAGCATCCCATTTTTCATTTGCAGGAACATAGAGCGGATGAACACCTTCATGCAACAAAAGACCCCTCAGCAGCAACTTAACAGTGTTTATCACTTTGCTCTTATTAGGATTTTGGTGGATCATCAGCTGGGATTGCAGGGCATTGCTTGGTAGGAGTTCATCTCCCATGACTTCTTCAGCACTTCACAGGTATTATCAAAGGTTAATCAAGAGGGTGAACCTTCTCTTCAGTATGAGCGCCATGAGACTGCTAGTGTTCCGGTTTTCATTACATATCAAAAAGGCACCTGACGTTTGTTTGCAGCGGCAAAGCGAGTGTTATCTCCACCCGGGGTGGAAGGGGCCTTGCTTCCACCATCAACATCATAGGAATAGGACAAAGGCAAAGAGACAAATGCAGGATGAGGGGCCTTCAGGTGAGCCATTAGGTGAACGAGAGACCGAATTCGTTCTCCTTCATGATGATGAGACAGATACAAAACCGACAAGTGCACATCTCAAAGAGATCATCCAGGAGCAGTAATCAGAGATAGAAGCCTTATCCCTTGACTTGGAGAGGGCTAAGTGGAACATGAAATATCTGGAGCAAAGGAACAAACATCTTGAGGATCAGCAAGCAATCATGGAGCTACAAGACATTCGTGAGCATCGCCAAGCTGCATAAGGGAGAAGAGTTGAGCTCACATCATTAGAGCAAGAGATTAATGAGGATTGGGAGGCCAACCTCGAGAGAGTTAACATGCACTTGGAGAGGCTGTTGGACAGGGCCGACAAGGACCATTCATTGCTGAGACACATGGCTTTCCACTACATGGCGCGAAACAAAGTATGCAAGGCCCAAATCAGGAATTTGAAGACGAAATTGAGGAAGACAATCAAGAAGCAAAAGAGGCAAAGGGAGCTTGATCGACTTCAGATATTGGCTGAAGCCTCTTTGGCCCAACATAGCACCTCATAGAGGATCTCCAGCCAAAATTTCAAGAAATTTGGGGCAATTTTGGTGACATGGCAAATTTTTCGTCACAACATAGGTTTTTTCTCCCTGTGCGCCGCACCAGTGATTGGGAGCTCCAAATCACAAATGGTTTGCATTTTTGGATTTAGCATGCAAAATCATGACTACTGGTGCTTGGACAAAAAATTTGGGCATGATTTGAGTCTCCAGGAGGTCAAAAACACTCAAAAAATGACCTCTCTGCCCCTATTTTGACACATACGAAGCAGTCTTGGGAGAATGAAGATTTAGAGGGGCAAGTGAGCACCAAATTCAGAAGTGCCACTTGGGCTAGAAATTAGACAGGCCAAGCTTTCTAGCAAGCACACTTGGGCACAATTTGGACTCCTTAAGGTACCTTAAAATCGCCTCCAAAGTGGCGCGGCGCATATAGAAAGTGGCGCGATGCATATAGGGAAAAAGGCCAATTTCACCTCCGTTTCGCGAAATTTCAATTCGCAACTTTCTCCAAGTGGGCCCGCTCATCTACATTTCACTTTTCCAGCACCTAAGGTGGCATTTAAAGTATTTTCACTCCAGATTGGCTTCTATCTAAGTGGCAAAGGAAGGCAAACAGTCACCCAAGCCATTTGTCATGTTTGTAACGCTGCACCTGTAGCTAATGGTTGGCTTTCCACCTCCATTTTGTAATGATTCAAGTAACTCCCCAACCCTTGGGTATTCTATCTCTTCATGGCACATTCTATATATTGTATGCAAACTATTTGCAAAAGATTGGTTGGCTTGTAATTTCTAGGAGACTGTGGGAGAGAAACTCAGTTCTTCATTGTATATTTGGACAGAGGATTAATGAAAGGCAACGACTATGTTTCATGAGATTCATGTGGTTGTGAGTGTAGCAAATGTGCCTCTTATATTTCATATGTATTTCGTAATGTTTCACAGTTCATTTCATATTCATTTCCAGTGAAATTTTTTAAGTTAGATAAGGTAGAATTCATTTTTATTGCTCTGCCTGTGGGAAAATTTCATGTTCAGTGTTCTTCTTCTGTTGAAAAGGATTCATGTACTTATGCCCTTTTCACCCTCCTAATAAATTTCTCCATTCTGCGTTATTTCAAACTAAATTGCTAGACTCTCCGCCTATCTTGCCTCACGAAGTAATCTGTGCCTTTGTATTAAATTCTCTGCTCATTGCTGTCCGTTGGTCCCATACCATCCCAGAAACTCAGTCATTCATAAGAAATTACTTCTTGTATCCATATTCACTTACTAGTGTAAGATCAATATTTCACTGTTAGTCAGCTCAGACCATTCTATTTACTTATTCGCTGAGTGTGACTTGGAGAGAGCCCTCTCCTGTTCCGGTAGGGCTAGCTACCAGACTGAGTGTGGTTTGTGGTTACACTAAATTTTTCCTTCCTTCAGCCTAAGGCAGATTTAGGTGCTAACAGAGCATATTAGAATGTAAGGTAGAGTAGATTTTATTTTGTAGTTTTGCTTTGATTTCATTCAAGTATGTCATTTTGTTTTTATGATTATTTTCAAGTTTAATAATTTAGGTTTTCCATTCATGCATGTTTAATTCATGCAAGTGTGTTCAACCGGTTGATTGTAGATTTATCTAACTGTGTAATCTATGCTTAGCAAAATAGTCCAAGAAAGTATTTTCCAATGATTGGAGCATTAGAGCACACAATAGATTAGTTTTCCTTTACATGTTTTGTATTTTCCTTCCATTTCAATTTCATTAGAAAAGTCACTCATTACATAAATGAATGTTTCCAAAGCCTTTCGTTGATGGTTTATCCTCAAACTAGATGGTGAAATGTTGAGTTTATGAATGAGTTTTCTTGTTGTCCAATGCCTTTTTCTTCTTACTGTAGTCACTCATGATATAAAAAAATATTTCCAGAGCCTTTCGTTGATGGTTTATCCTCAAACTAAATGGTGAAATGTTGTGTTTATGAATGAGATTTCTTGTTGTTCATTAGTTTAGAGTTAGATAGCTTAATGCCATTTTCTTATTAATTTAGTAACTCATGATTTAAATAGATATTTCCAAAGCCCTTCGTTGATGGTTGAACCTAAGACTAAGTGGTGAAATGTTTTACTAATTACTGAGTTTTTCCTTGCATTTTCATGTTTACTTCTTTTAGAATGATGAAGATTTTGTTGCAATTTCATTTAGCTGTTATCATTTTTTTGCTTTTATTTCATAGACATTTTGTTGGCTTAGATTAATCTAACTATTCAAAGTTTTGATTTGTATCCTTTTCTCCTTTCTTTAGAAATTAGATTTTAACATTGAAAGTCATTAGATTTATTTGACCATTAACATTTAGAGATTTTCACCTAGAAGCATAGATTTTCTTTCTTAGATTAATTTCCTTAAGCATAAGAAACAAAACCCCCAAAAACAACATATACTATAAAACAACGAAGTAAGAGAAAGGTTAACTAAGCACATATGGTGCACCACACTTCATCAGTTTACGATACCCGGATTGATAATTTATATAGAGCAATTTAGGACTGTTAGTGTCAGTACCTTCATCCCTCCATCAGTGATCAAATTCTCTTGTTGCACTGCATGTTAGGTGTCTCATCTGATCATCTTCATTCCATTAGGGTCATGGATCATCTGATGGTAGTGGCATATTATACATCTTCCCTCATGTTCTTTACCTGCTGGCCCATTTTCATACATCTAGGTCATCTGCAATTATTTTTTTGCCTTTAAATCTACAAAAGTCATTTTTAGGGTTTTAGGTCTCATTAGGTCTAGGGTTTCATCAATAAGGTCTTGTCAACGCTCAATAATGGTCAGCAGGTGCATGAGAAGGTCAAATAAAGTCTTAGCAGCAATAATTTCAATAATCACATGCTCAGTGATTGAAAAACAAAGTTTTTTATGTTTCATGTACTAAATTTCATGTAATTTCATTTTATCTGTATGGAATAATTTTGGAGGCAGCACTGGTCACCTTTCCAAGCCTATGCCACTCCAGTTCCTACAAAAGAAGCAAAAGTTCAAAGAATTTAGTCCATCACAGGCAAAAATTAAGACAAACTGCCCAAAATAGAGTTTTAGAGAAGCAAGTAAAAAGAAAACATTAGCAAAGTGGGTTTTCATAAGTTGAAAATTAAAGCCATTGGTATATAAAGTGTTTTTTATGTCAAAGAGGTTCATTTGCATGCCAAAAGTGAAAGAGAGCAAGTGCATTGGCATTTTCAAAGCCAAGGGAGCGATTTTTGCAGTCAAAGGGTGAAAACTTGCAGGCGCAGTGCACCTGGGTCAAGGCGCGGCGCACCGAGCTAGCGTGGCACACACAGAGTGAACTCCATGTCATAATTTATAACTGGCATGACGCACTGAGCCAGCGCGACGCACCTGTGAGGTGGTGTAGCGCACCAGTCTACAACGCCCGAAATTCATCCAAACACCTCCTCCAAACTTCCAAATTTCCAATTCCTCATTGCACAAGTAAGTTGACATTCCCATCTGGCCAGTACATGAGTTTGCTTCAGCCTTGTTGTCCCTATTGAAACCCTAGTTACTTGCATAATTTGTTGAGAAAATTGCCTAGAGTTTACAAATCACTGTTTTTGCTGCTAAATCCCACCCCTATCATTTTCACTCCCTCACTTCATTTTCTCCCTTCCTTTTCATTCATACTTACCTATTCCCTATTCCCCATATCCCTAAAACTACTAACCCTAATCAACAATCCTAAACCCTAAATATTATTCCCTAAACCCTTTCATTCCCCAAAATCCCTACAAGCAACATTCCCAAACCCCCATTCACAGACCCTTCATTGTCCCCTCACCATTAATCCTTATCTTTTAGAAGCAAATACCTATTGACATTATAAAATATCTTCATACTCATCTAAGAAAACTCAAGCATTGGCAAACATGGAGTCAGATTCTTCTTATGATAGAAATGAGGAAATAGTCAGTGATTCTTCAAAGAAATTCATGCACAAAAGAGACCTCATAAGAGTGGAAAACATAACCGGGAGGAGCCTACTTCACTTGCTGAGTTGTTGGCTTGTCCTCTTGCTATCACATGCTTCCAACACCAATCTTGTTATCAATTTTGTGAGGTGGTGGAAAGAGTCAAATACCACCAGGAGCTTGACAGACTGTTTGTACTCCATCTTCACAATGGCCAAGTCAATTTGGCAGGTGTGACATTCACCTTGACACCTGAGACTACAGCGCAAGCAACCTGTATTCCAAATGTACGTGAGCAGTGGAATAAGGTGTAGCTGGTGGACAGAGATCATTATGAGCCTTATATCAAGGCTAGTTTTCAGAGACATGTCAATAGGGTCTTCCCATTTAGGTACCTACAGGACACATATGCTCCTTTGATGAAACTCATAATCAAATATTTCAGATGTGAGGGAAGATTTTCTCGTCTATACACCTATCATATCAGATTGTTGATGCACTTCACTAGGGTGAGGATGATGAAACTCCCCTATTTCATTTGCTGGAATATTGAGAAAATGACCACATTAGTGCAAAGGAAGCCTCCTCATCAACAGTATAACAACATCTATCACTTTTCACTAATCAAAATTGTGGTTTTGCATCAGCTCAGTTTACTGAATGTTTCATGGGAGGATTTCATTTCACATGAGGTCTTCACAGGTCCTCAAGTGCCCCCATCAGTTTTTTAAGAGGCAGGAGAGCCTTCACATTGGCATGAGGTGCATGAGACACAAACCACTAGTGTGCTAGTGTTTGTCACTTACCAAAAGGGCATTAGAAGGTTGTTTGCAGCAGCAAAACGAGTACCATCTCCCACCCGGGGTGTAAGGGGTCTCATTTCCTCCAACAACAGAGAAGGTACAGCACAAGGGTAAGCAGCCAATTCATGATGAGGGACCTTCATAAGGTCAAGAGGTAGATTTCATTCTTATTCAGGATGATGACACTGATTTGAGCTCAAAGCTCAAAGAGATCATTCGGGAGTGGCAAGATGACATTCATGACTTGTCTCTCAACCTGGAAAGAGCCAAATGGATAATCAACTATTTGGAGCAAAGGAAAAAATATTTAGAGGACCAGCAAACCATCATGGAGCTCCAAAACATAAGGGCAAACTGGCAAGCTGCCAAGAGGAGGAAAACCAAGTTGACACCACTTGAGCAAGAAATTCAAGCTGATCGTGAATCTTCACTTGAGAGGACAAACATACACTTGGAAAATATGTTGGATAAAGCTAATAGAGAGAAGGAGATGTTGAGGGACATGGCCTATCACTACTTGGAAAGAAGCAATAGTTGCAAAGAAAAAATCAGGACTTTAAAGGCCAAGTTGAGAAAAGCATTGAGGAAGAGAAAAGAGCAAGATAGACTCAAGATCTTGGCTAAGGCTTCCTTTGCTTAACACAGCACTTGATGAAGGACACTCAGCCCAAATTTCAAGAAATTTGGGAAACCTTTTGCAAATTTTGAATTTTTGAAATAAAAAGTAGGTTTTTTCTGCCTGGTGCGTCGTGCCACCTAGTGCACGGTTTTGCTAGGGACCTCCTTTGGAGGAAAACTCAGCATTTTTGGATTCCTCATGGAAAAATATGAATGCCCTCACATGGCAAAGAAATTTTGACAAGCTTTGAGCTTCCAAAAGGGTCAAAAACACCTCAAAAATGCCCTTTCTGCCCCTTTTTGGCCACACAGGAAGCAGTGTTGGGATAACTCATTTTTGGAGGGCCAAATGGAGACCAAATTCAGAAATTCTACTTGTTCTGGAAAGTAGAAAGGTATACCTTTCCAAAAAGCCCACTTGGAGAAAATTTCGTGCACTGTAAGGCCTCCAAAATCAATCCAAAATAGCATGGTGCACAAGGACAGGAGCGCGATGCACAGGATTAAATTTTGTCATTTTGGCCAAAAAACTCTATTTTTCGACTAGTTTCTTCTCAGTTTGACTTTTCTCTCTCTAATAGTCAAACTCATGATGTAATTTGACGTGACTTGATGGATTTTGATCTAAATATGTTAAATTTTCACTCATGGAGGTAGATACATCATGAAATGGTAGTTTGCAACTGAATGAATCAGTTTCCTACTTTTTAGAGACATGTTGTTCCACTACCTACTTTTTAGTTCTTAGTTTAGATCTTGTTGAAACAGTTCCTAAACTCATGAATTTTTCCCCTAAAGCCTATCATGATTTGTTTTTGCCTATATCTAGTAGTTTTTCAGTCATTGGTAAAGGTTGGACTCTTGTGAATGTTTTGAGCATTATTGTACATTCATTTCAGCAGTTTGGCAAAGGAATAGACCACGGTTTGCAGCACTTTATGGGATTTTTGTGGCAACTTGATTTGGTATTATTTTTCCTTCTGTAATTGCAAGTTTACATGTGTTTCATGTATGCCATCATCTCTCTCAGATCATCTTAACTAAATGAAACAAGGATAAAGGTAGAATTCATTGAGTTGCAGTGCTCTACCTAGGGTTTGTTTAGTTATTTATGTTTTCAGCTATTTGAAGAGGATCCATGAGACTTTAATGCCCTCTCCAACTTCTCACCAGTCTTAAAGCTCTCCATCTCACTGAATTTGAAGTACTAAGTCATTTGCCTACCTTGCCCCACAGAGATCTCTGCAAGACTGTGTCCATTCCCTAGACCCAAAACTGCCTTCCACATTTGAGCCAACAAACCAACATTAAACTCAATCAAACTCCTCTGTGCACATACCTAGCCTAAAATCAGTCTTTACATCAATCATCTCAAGCTTTATTGGCCATCGTTTCCTGAGATTGACAAGGAGAGAGCCCTCTCCCGACCTGGTAGGGCTAGCTACTAGGTTAAGCGTGGTTTGATGTTACCCTAGATCCTGCCTTTCTCAGCCTAAGGTAGATTTAGGCCCTAACAAGGACAATAAATTGACTAGAAATTTTGGCGTCATTGCCGAGGAAGTGTAATTAGGCGACCTTATTTCTTACATCTAAAAAATTAATAATTTCTCGAGTATGCTCTCCTCTTGCACTTTGTGTGATCTGGAGGATCAGAAAAATAATTTTTATGTTAGGAAAAAAAGAGAGAAAAAATAAATGTCATCATTTCATTTGATTCAATTAAAAAAAAACAATAAAAATCCAACTGCTTTGATAGGTTCAGCTTTCCAAGATTGACAGGTTATGGTTTTTAGTGACCCTCAAAACACTGTGTCCTATTTTAATAAGATTTTGCAAATTAGCTGCGGAATGTAGCCCTATTCCACAACTAACTGTGTATTCCACAGCTATTTCTAAGGTTTAGCAGGTTACAGGCATCCAATGAAGAAACTGACCACATGGGCATGTCTGGAATCATCACGACATGGATCCTATCCTAGTCACCCAACCCAGATTGATAAGAAAACTAGCTTAAGACCCCAGTCAAAGCCTTGTTTTAAGTATATTTACCTTGAAGTCTTTGTTGCCTGAAATTGAAAACCATTAATCATTTTTATAAAATTTCAAAATTTCAGAGAAAAAATTGAAACAACCTATGGCTATCTCCAATCCTAGTTTTCATTGTTTCCTCAATAGAAAACCTGCATTCCTATTTAAGCTTTGGCCTTGAAACAAACTTGCAAAAACATTTAAAAAAATAAAAATAAACCTGCAATATAAACAATTCTCCCATTCTTATTGCAGCTTGAAATATCCTTTGTTCCTTGGCCTCAACCCAAATTTGAAAGTTGTGGGGATTATTTGGAGTTGTGAAGAGCAAACCTCTCTTTCTTCTTCTTTCTTATCAAAGTGGCAGGAAGAGGCTAAGGACGGAAAAGGAAAGTTATGGAGGATGTAGAGAAATAGGTGGAAAATTAGAACGTGAGTGAGCCGACTGAAAAAAGAAGAAGGAAGAAGATGAAGTGGAGAGAATACAGATAAACAGAGCGCCCATGCTTACATTGTGGGTGGTGGTTGTGGCAGAAAGAGAAGGCTATTCATATGAGGAAGGCCTTAGCTTTGGGAAGGCCATTGCTGGAATTCTAGCTCAATCCAAAGGACACAGACTTAGTGTCTATGAGGATAAGGACCTGTAGGACAGGAAGTGAAAGATGAAATAACAGAAGAAGAAAAATTCAAAAATTATTTTATAGCCAAATGCAGCAATTCACATAAACGCAGAACAGTAAAAATGTCAAACTTTAACAGCATGATACAGCCAAATGAAAACGAATTAGGGAAAAATAAAACATGGGTTTTTTTGGGGACAGGGCCAGTTAGATAACCCAAAAGCGGTTTTAAGAAATTCTCAACGGTTTGGGATAATTTCTCAGTTCTTTAAAGCCTTTTTTGCATTCCGTGTGAAGAAAAACAGAATTTGAATTAATGAACAAGCTGTTGATTTAATTCGGCATGCTTGGAGAGGGGAACTCTGATTTGGGAATCAATTCTGTGCTGGCATTCAATCTTACTCCACCACGTCTCCCGCCTTTAATGCCTCTTGTATTTATCTCACACTTCACTATTACACTATTTTAATGGTTAATTACATAACGTGAACCAGTTGGATACAGCTCTTCACAGCCTATTGATAGACATGGCGATGTCCCATGATAGAAATCCATAACATTCTTTTGGAGCTGTACTTATCTAATGATATTTATGTCCCATCTTTTTCCCAATCTATTGCCCGGAGTATGGACACTTCTGCACTTGGAAGGCTCCACCAGACATTATATGAGCAACAAAGGAAAAATCATCTATTGAACATAAATGTAAAAATACAAATCCTCCGCATTTTTTCATGCATATGGTCTCCTTGCCTTGTATACCCTCCATGTTTTCGTCTTCTTTTCACGATACTCTAATATATTTCCATCGCTAAAACTGTTTTTCTTCATATACCATTACAGAGTTTTTTTTTTCCCTGCAGGCAGTGAAGAAAATTTAAAAAAAAAGAGTAGAGAAGCTCATGAATAATTGGTTGTGTGCACTAGCTGCGATCTTAGGCTTTCTCCCTAGTACTTGGCTGGATAAAATATTTTTTCCAATAACTTAAATCAGAAAACTAATCGTTGGTTGTCTTTTAGTTGTGGAATGGAGCCCTATTCCGCAGTTAATCGGCTGTTCCACAACCGTCTCCATGATTTTGTATGTTACAGGTGTCAAGAGAGGAAAAGGACCATATGGGTGGCTTGGAAAACATCAGAGTATGGATTGTATCCTATCCATGTGGCTTAGATCAATGAGGAGAACTCCGGTCAAGGGGAAGTCAAGGTGTGTGTTATCACTAAGTCGTCGCATGTCAAGGGAAAAAAAAAAACAAAACCAAAGATTCACAGGTAAAAAATTTGAATCAATGAAATGAGTAGGTTATTTGCTCACTTTGCTGAAGGTGTTGATTAATTTTTGACTGATGATGAAAAATGAATGGTTAAATTTATATTCAAGATGTTTAGGTACAGAAATTGTGCACGTTCCATAGCTAAAGTCGTTCCGCAACTAAACCCATTCCGTAGCTAAACATCAATTTGCAGCTGAAAAACCTCACTGTTCAAATCAACTTTTCTCATACGAAATCAGATTTCAATGATTCAAGTGTCGTTGGAAATATCTTGACGAGATCTACACAATGAGAAATCCATCATCAGAGTTTGAAATAGAAAATAATGAAATAAATTGCTGAAAAGAAACAATAGTTAACTTGAGGCACTAATTCCGAAGCAGGTATAATTCTTTTAATTTTCCTTTGTGAACTTGTTTCATTAATACAATTTTTTAAGTTTTTTGTGTAAATATCATAAATAGAGAGATTGGCCATCTCTTTCCTTTGATAATCTTACATTCCATTGCAGAAGAAGTATTAGTTTTTTTTGCAGGTTCCAAGAGGAAGGACAAATAACTACAAGTGAATGTTGTCTCTCTAAGAGGCCAATTTATTTCATAAGAAGATGATCAGCAACAAAGAGGAAATATGCTAGCGCAAAATCAGATCCAAACATTTGAAAAACTTTCATATACTATTGTTTCCATCACATCCATACTTCATAATAAACCATTCAACTCATTTCCCTTCATATTTTCCATTTACATTCACATACACTTTCCATTACTTTTTGTCCACTCACAACCCACAAATAAAAGCAAGAGGCTCAGTCACATGCTTATTTCCCATTGCCATTTCTACTTTCCATTTCCATCTTCCATTTTCATCTTCCCTTTCCTATCATTTTAATTTCACAAATAAGCCTTGCTTCAATGCAAATTGTTCAGTCCATAGTTCTTTGAGTATAAGTTCCTTGCAAAAACACCTTGAGGCTCGCATGCTTTAATGGAAAGTCCTCATGCTGACAAACAATGGGAATACATTAATTTCCCTTATTCATTGGATCTTCTAGGTGAATCGACATCAGAAAATTTATTCGTACCTAGCAAGATGTGTTTGGGCATCTTGACTCTCATTGTCATCAATGGTGAGAGTTCTCGTGTTAACTAGTAGCATCCATTAATGGCTACTAAGTCAACAATTTCCTACTATGTTAGACATAAGAACATCTCTTCACATAGTAGGAATTGTGTCAATGAGTTTTGAAGACATGAAGACTATTATTTTTAGCATTTTTGGAGCAGATATAAAATAGATCAACACTATTCAGCAGTAGATTCAATAAGTTTTACTAGAAGCAATAAAAAGTCATCTTGACTCTTTTATCCATGAATCTTTTTGTCCAGCCACTTGAAGAAGAATATGATCAGAATTTTTTAGCCACCACACATACAACTCATCCATTTCAAAGGGTAAGTTAAGGTACGTCATTTTCTAACTTTTGACCATAGAATTCCATAAAAAGCTAGAATGATAATTGTTGGAAAAACATTTCTCTTCTTCATTTCATAAAATTGCCAATACCATCAGTTCGCGGGGGGGGGGGGGGATACATTCATATTCATATCTTGTCATGTTCATATCATATTTAGAAGCCCACATACTTCCAAAATATATTAACTATTACATTGTTATTATGAGCATACAATGGCTTTTCAAAAGTGATTAAATGATAATTGGATACAAACACATCATGGTTGTCACAAAAGAACCAACCATCATGCAATCCAATAAAGATATACTTTGCAACAAAAAACAAATTATCATTATTCAAAGTTCAAAGATCAAAATAGAATGCATCAACAAAATATGGTTGTAACACAAAATCCAACCATGTTGCAATTCAAGTAAAACACTTTGCAGAAGTATGAAGTTATCAAATGATATCATGCAAAGTTAAGCCAAAGCTCAAGGATCAAAAGAATTAATGTAATATATATGCATGAGGACATGAAATAGCTTCAGTTGGGGGGTATGTTGGGTCTTGAAATTGTCATTAATTTCCATTACACTTTCACTATCCATTATATCACCTCCATTTCACTACCATGTCACTACATTCATCTCAATTTCATTATCATTGGGTCACATTTATGTTTTTCCAAACTTTATTAATTCTTAGCCTTTTTAGTTGAATTTGTGCTTAAAAATTAGAAAATAATGTCCATATGCTTATACCTAACAAGTGGGTTGAGATTGTTGACATGTGTAGGTCAAAATGAGGCTTCTAGAAGACCTTTATGTGGCACCCTAAGGCCAAATTCGAATTTGAGTGGACAGGATCATGAGAATATGTGTCACATTTCTTATTTGTATTGAAACACTAAGAAGACATGTTTCTTATCATTTCCTATTTTGATTAGGACTCTACAAGTATAGGGAAAGATTCATGGACTCCCATTAATGAGATGACTTTTCATCTTTTTGTATAAATAAGAGATCTCTCTCCTTCATTTGGAGTCTTAGAAAGCTTTTAGTTTTGGAGAGTTCTTGGAAAGCTTTGGAACTTTTGGAAAACTTTGGAGAGCTTTGTAAACTTTTGTAATTTTGAAGAATTTGAATAAAGCTTTGATGTTCTCAACATGGAAGGAGATGTGAACTAGATGTCATGGAGCATATTAGAATGTAAGGTAGAGTAGATTTTATTTTGTAGTTTTTCCTTGATTTCATTCAAGTATTTGTTAGGTCCCTATAATACTAGTGATTACCCCACTACTATTGTAGTCGTATCCCTTATTAATATTGTTTTGCCCCTATTATCCCCATATTGTTATTACTGTAGAATCCCTCTATTATTATTTTTGTGCCTTTCTATTATTATTGTTAGGTCGGCTCGGTTATATTGTGACTCCTTAGACTCCTATATATAGAAATGAGGTTTTGTCATTTGAATCATCAAGGAGTCATTTATTTGTGTAATGTAGAGGAGGTTGCCCCCTCGAAGAGCCTGAATTCTAAGGCGTTGATCTATCTTTTCTATCTTTTTGTGAGTTGGTTTCATAACATTTGGTATCGGAGTTTTTGGATTCTAGGGTTTTGCTGCTCCAAATAGGTCATCGTGGTGTTTTTGCAATAACTCTTTTCTTGCGGTGTTTCATGTTTGAAATAATACTGAGAGGGGGGGGGCTGAATCAATATTATCAAATCAAACACTTTTTCATTTCCATACTCAGATTCATATACGCTACTTCAGTGAAGGAAACCTGCGTGTAAACGCAACTGTGTCTAATGCAACTAGCATATATCCAGTAAACTTATGGTTCCGTTAATCCATTAAATTTTGATCTTTATTTAGTGCATCAGAACTTTTATTAACCATATGAACAGTAAACAGGTGCAGTAAAACAGAACAGATCATCACACACAAGAAGTACACATGAACACCATAATGTAAGGTGGAAACCCAATGTGGGTGAAAACCACCTGCTGCAAGTCGTCTCTATATTCCTTTAATAAGAAACTTATTTCTACAATATCTCTATACTGGTGCAGTCTTATACCAGTACGCAGGCTTCTACCTGCAAAAGGCTACAACCTTCTCTCGTTCTCCAACTTCTCCTGGAAGGGAGATGCAACCCCCTTAGCTCTTGTACTAGCTGATGCCAGACTATTGAATGCTCCAACGTTCACTTGTTTTCCAGCTGCTACTGGAAGGGAGCTACCATCCCCTTAGCTCTTGTACTAGTTGATGTACTAGTACATAGGTGCCAACCTACAGAAGGCTACAACCTTCTCTTTCATCCTTCAGGTACCATGTTTCATAAATTTTCAGACCGGATACTCCTGAAGCACAAAACCATAATCTGAAAGGCCATGTTTCATCCAATTTTCATACTGGACCCATCAATATCATTGAAGCACACAATCAATCAACACTAGCATCATCATTCTTTGAATCACCCAATACTGAATCATTGAAACCCAGTCAACAAACTGTAATCACCAAAACACAAAGCAGAACACAGAACTCTACAATAACGTTCGAATCTAACTGTATCCTCAAAAATCATGCATCAGAGTGCATACGCTACTTGGAAGAGCTGAACCAGCGTGTATATGCAACTTCACCAAAGCGAACCAGAGTATATGTCATTAATTACTTACTTATATCTTTGCTGCACTTCCTGACTTCAGACATAACCAGATCATTACATATACAAGGATAATATGTATGTTAGCAACTAGATCTAGTCCATCAGATCACATAAAGATAAGTCATTATGATATTGATCCATTATAGATGTCAGCCATCCACACTGAAGCTAAGCATAATCAACCAACCTGAATATGCAGAGTACTAACACCAATAAATAGTCACCAGAACTCAGACTTTGCATCAACTATCAGAACCACCTGTAACTTCAAATATCATAATGTATATGGTATACGCTACTTAGATGTATATAACCTGTGTATGTACGTGCTTTTGTCAAAGTCAACCATTGTATACATCTGTAAATCTTCATTCATGAGTTGCAGCTATTTCAAACTTAAGTTATACCCAGATCAGAACATTACATGCGACAATATACAGATCTAGAATAAACCTGATCAAACCATATAGAGATAATTCATTCCACGCCATTAGATCCCGATCTATCCTTAGATCTTGTTCTCCATCAACTGATGAGATTCCTCCTTAGCTCAAATCAAACAAAACATCATGAACTCATAACCTGCATACTAGATCCCATACTTCATCAGATATTCAAGACTTTCTTCATTGTATTTATCTAATGATCTTCTTTTCCTTTTATAATCTTAGGCTTTACTCAATACCATGGTCCAAAACCTTTTAGAACCAATACTAGGGACCCAATACCTGGGTTCAACGCTTTGGACGCAATACCAAGGTCCAAAGCCATAGGTCTAAATACCACGGACCCAAAAATAAGCTTTCCCACATGTACGCGCTTTTTTGTGCATGAACGTGCGTGCATACGCATATGTGACATTTGATCAACAATCCCACGTGTATACGTGCCTTTGTATATAGTGAACCTGCGTGTATACACTAGTTGGTATATAGCGAACCTGCGTATATACGCGACTTGGTATATAGTGAACCTGCATGTGTACACGACTTGGTATATAGTGAACCTGCGTATATACTTTTCTTTCTTCATTCCTTGTAGTTTGATCATCAATTCTTTGCTACTGACCTGTTGCACTATGATCTGTCATCTGTGTGAGTTGCCATCAAGGAAAACACGTGTATCATAATGCCAACAATCTCTCCCTTTGACTTGATGGCAAAGCTAACTTTCCATATTAAGAAATGTCAACTTAATGAGTTTTCATTGTACATTACATCTGAACTGATTCCTTTGAGCTGCCTTGCATCCCATGTGTTCTATCACATCTGATCTCTCTTCTGTAGATTCATCTAGATATGTATAAGTGATATATTCTGCTAGAAGTGGGTTGCCATCAAGTACAACACATGCATAATAATTCCAGCAATCTCCCCCTTTGGACTTGATGGCAACACCCATACCAAGTCACTCTCCCCCTTTGACATCAAGGGAAAAGGGCAGACCAAGATATTCTCTTCCTTGATATAAATTCTATTGTCCATACTCCCCCTGAGTGGCTGCTGAAATCTGTGATTTAGCTCCCCCTTTGTATATTGCAAGTTGTACCAATCTGTCCATGCTCCCTCTGAATACATGCTGAAATCTCTGCTTTTCTGAAGGGTGTTGTTCATGCTCCCCCTAACTGTAAGCAAGGTCTACAAAAAGATGTTCTACAAGAAGAACATGACTCTATCATAAATGACCTTCCTATCAGCAAAGACTCATACATACATCCATCTCCCAACCAAGTGGGGATATACCAATATTCACTCATCGACCCAACCAAGTGGGGATACACCAAATACCAATTGTTTATACATGACTAAAATATTACATCATCTTTCCCATGCATAGTGGGGGTACAAATTACATCATATGACCAAAATGGATTCATCAAATGACTACAATAGATAGAGAAAAACTATTAGATCATGAGTCTTGATATTACCTTTACATGACATCTATAATAGAGACCAAAAATCTAAATAAGACCATGATAGTCATCAGCAACTATAATACACAATGTATGATCTCCTCCATAAGCATCTGTCAACAACATCTATACCAGCAACCTGTATATGTCCATTAGTGTATAAGTCATCAACCTATAAAAAGGTATGTCTGCATATAGATATCAACTCATCCTTTTGAACAAAATTCTGCATATGACATACAAAATCATTCACATTATATCATATGTGAAAAACACCATAGTGTTGTGGGGAAAAATGCCTATGCAGGACGATCCTATCCACTTAAGGTGTGACAGTGCCTTAGCAACAAACAGAGATAGCTATTCTAGTATTCTTCCTTTATGAATTAAGAATGAAGAGAGATAGATGGACTAACCGGTGTCTTCTGTTTGTCCCTCGATCCGGTCTCTCTTCTCTTTGAGTGTTCCCAGCTACTTGCCTTCTCGCTCGCCCAGCTTCAAGAGGTTTCTGCAAGATCACAAGAAGAGAACACTACACAAGACATGGATTCATATTCATAACTAGTTCAGGATTAGAAATAAACTAAACATACTAATGCAATCATACATCAAAGATACATCAGTATATAGGAGAAATCAAGATAGCTTTATTGATGAATAACAAGGTTCAGGAAGCGATACAACCCATAGGGCTCCAATCCAGCATCTCCTTCCCAGCAAATGGAATTCCTATCTTCACCCCCTTCAAAGAATTAAGCACCCAATAGTTCCAGTCTCAAACAAACAACAATTCTTTGCAATAACAAAATTCCAGCCCCTAGATCTCATGGAGGAGAGATCCATATATAAATGTTTGGAGAGAGGATGAGTCAGCTTGAGATCTGACTAGTGTCCTCTCCCTCTGTCAGTTCTTGCTTCCACTTGGAGATTGAGCACCTCTTACTCATCACTAGTCGAATTCACTGAGGCAAGTGTCATTGAGGAAGATTTTGGAAGCTTCCAGGGTCTTGACACCTTGTTGAATGAACTTTCCATTTGTCAATTCCCACTCAGCGCACCCTGGTAGTGCTTCTACCTGCGTTGCAGTGCAGGTAGCCAGTGCAGACTTTGCATTTCAGCGCAGACAGCTAGTGGAGCCTCTGAATTGATCCTGAATTGACTTGTTTTTGAGCAGTTTCTGGTGGAGAACTTTTGTGAATTGCTGTGGTTTGTTAGCCTTGTTCCTCTAGGGGTAGGAACAACATGTTTAGGGACTTTGGATCCCTTAGATTATGGACATTTCATGCTTATAGCTGTAAGGCACAAAAATGTCTATAACACATAGTCGTCTCATCAAGATCTGCATGATCCAAGTATCATCACTTTGGGAATATCTGCATCAATCAACATATGTAAGTATCAACCTATCATCATATAGGTAAGAACTCATCATCATAATGCAACTTTGAGTAATCATTCATGTATCCAGCACTATGTATCTTGAGCTCAAGATCATTTTTCAAGACCTCTTGATATCATCAACAACAACAATCCTCATCCACATGAGTGCCAAGAACTATAGAAATCCTATATCATAACTGTATTATATGATCTTTATGCATATGAGGACAGCAGCATATGAGTGGCTCATCATCAAGTAATGAAGATGTGTATTCAAGCTTTGTACTTCTCCTTATCCTTATGAAGATCACCATGTAAGCACCATATATGCATCATCAGAGAATCAACCACAAATCTGATCTGAACATCAACTATGTAACCCCAAGAATCATATGAGATTTTTTCATGGATAACTCATAACCATATCATAGCAAGATATATCATTTAGCCATATAAGCATCATTACCAAGGACTACTAACCATAATGCCAACAATGCATTATTAAAAGCATATGCTCCCCCTAAACCTGTGCCATCTGTTCACTGTCAGATCTGATCATGCATATATTAGCAAGAAGTATCAAGGCATCATCATCATTAATTTAAGATCAAAACACTTTAAAACATCTTACAAGTGTCAAGACATTTCCACACATCATCAGCAGATTGTAACCATTATCAAACAGAGCAAATAATGGAATGAATCATATCAGACCCTTTTTTTGAGCCTGTCCCTACTGCTTTTCCTCAAACTAACATATACGTGACCATGTAGTAACTAACTCCCGTATATACGCGACTTCCCTTTATGAAACTTGCGTATGAGATTTAGGACACTAAATTTTTACACTTTCAGCTCCCTCTGAGTCTGTTATGTATGTATATTGTGTTGTGCCACATATTTCTGACTGTACTTCCTTCTTCTTCCATATCTTCAAGTGATATGATGTTTTCGCCTTTTGGTATGGTGCTCGTACTTTGTTCCTGCAATCCTTAGATATATGTCCAAGCTTGTTACATGCATAACATCTCACATGTTTCATATTCCTTCTGTAGCAATCAACAACTCTGTGACCAAACATATTGCAAGCAAAGCAATATCCCTTAAAGTACCTGGAACGTGATGGTCTTTTTGTGTGATGGTCTTGAACCATTCTTCTTCTGCATCTGTCTGCAACATGTCCAAGATTATGACATACATAACATTCAACATTATTCATCGGAGGATCAAAAGATTTTCTTTGAAGAATTTCTTTCCTTGGCTGTTGATGGGGTTGTCCTCTCATCTCCTTGTTGATTATTTTAGATTTCTCATTAGAGTTCCTTGCCTCTCCTTGTGAGATAGATTCATCTTCAACAGATTCATAAAAACCAAGGCCAGTTTTGATAACAGGAGACCTTTGACTACTAAGAATATCATCCATGATCTTAGTACTATCTTGAAATCATAAGAGGTTATCCTTTTCTTCTAAGTTATATTTTAGAATATTTACCTCAGTCTGATGTTGGTCCTCCTTTCCATGATACTGCTTCTTCATGTTTTCTTCAGCTTTTCTTCCTTCTTCCAACTAATGTCTTAGTTAGAGAGCTTCGTTTTCTTGTTTTTCAAGAGCTTGGAGTAGTTCTTTATTCTTATTATTTGATTCTTTAAGATCTTCTTTTAGCGAGAGGATCATAGCTTCAAGACATTCATAGTAACTAGATCTGTCTCTGAGTTTCTTGATTGTTGTGCTCCTTTCATTGATTTCATTTCTTAATGATGTCACTTCATCCTGCAACTTTTGACATTGATCTTCCTTGTCCTTGAATAACTTCCTTACCTTGTTTCCTTCCTCTACTTGAGCTTTTAATTTGGTAGCTTCTTCTTTGAAGGCACATTCCCTTTTGTTCAATAGATCTTGTTGATCTCTAATTTTGTCTATAAGCCTTTCAAATTCTACCTCTATTTGATATCTTTCTTGCTCACCCATAAGAGAAAATTAAGTTGTTTCGCTATCACTTTCATCATCTTCAAAATGGATGGATAAATGTATCACAAGAGGATAACAAATTCATAGCTGATAGTTCTTTGGCTTGTTCATCTTCATTCTGAAGTGATTCTGAATCTGCAGTGCTTCTTCCACATATTCCCCAATCAATTCTCCCACTGTCATATCTCTTCTGAGATGTCTTCTTCTTCTTAGATGCTTTCTTCTTAAGCTTCTTTCCCATTGATCTACGAAACTCCTTCAAGTGATCAAGCTTCTACCAAAGGACCTGCTCTGAAACCAATTGTTGGAAATAATATTGAGAGGGGGGGTTGAATGAGTATTATCAAATCAAACACTTTTTGTTTCCATACTAATATTCATATACGCTACTTTAGTGAAGGAAACCTGCGTGTACACGCCACTGTTTCTAATGCAACTAGCGTATATCCAGTAAACTTATGATTCAGTTAATCCATTAAATTTTTATCTTTAGTTAGTGCATCAGAACTTTTATTAACCATATGAACAGTAAACAGGTGCAGTAAAATAGAACAGATCATCTCACACAAGAAGCACACATGAACACCATGATGTAAGGTGGAAACCCAATGTGGGTGAAAACCACCTGCTGCAAGTCATCTCTATCTTCTTTTAATAAGAAACTTCTTTTTACACTATCTTTTTACTATTTCAGTCTTATACCAGTACACAGGCTTCTACCTGCAGAATGCTACAACCTTCTCTCGTTCTCCAGCTTCTCCTGGAAGGGAGATGCAACCCCCTTAGCTCTTGTACTAGCCGATGTACTAGTACATAGGTGCCAGCCTACTAACTACTCCAACCTTCACTCGTTTTCCAGCTGCTACTGGAAGGGAGCTACCACCCCCTTAGCTCTTATACTAGCTGGTGTTCTAGTACGTACGTGACAAACTACAGAAGGCTACAACCTTCTCTTTCATCCTCGAGGTACCATGTTTCATAAATTTTCAGACTGGATACTCCTAAAGCACAACACCATTATCTGAAAGGCCATGTTTCATCCAATTTTCATACTGGACCCATCAATATCATTGAAGCACATAATCAATCAACACTAGCATCGTCATTCTCTGAAACACCAAATACTAAATCACTGAAACCCAGTCAAAAACTGCAATCACCAAAACACAAAGTAGAACACAGAACTCTGCAACAATGTTCAGATCTAACTGTATCATCAAAAATCATGCATCAGAGTGCATACGCTACTTGGAAGAGCCGAACCAGCATGTATACGCAACTTCACCAAAGCGAACAAGCGTATATGTCATTAATTACTTACTTATATCTTCCCTGCAGTTCCTGACTTCAGACATAACCAGATCATTACATACACAAGGATAATATGTATGTTAGCAACCATATCTAGTCCATCAGATCACATAAAGATAAGTCATTATGATCCTGATCCATTGCAGATGTCATCCATCCACACTAAATCTAAACATAATCAACCAATCTGAATATGCAGAATACTGGCAGCAGTAAACAGTCACTAGAACTTAGACTTTGCATCAACTACCAGAACCACCTGTAACTTCAAATATCATAGTGTATATGGTATACGCTACCTAGATGTATATAATCTGCGTATGTACGTGCTTTTGTCAAAGTCAACCAGCATATACATCTGTAAATCTTCATTCATGAGTTGCAGCTATTTCAAACTTAAGTTATACCGAGATCAGAACATTACATGCAACATTATACAGATCTAGAATAAACATGATCAAACCGTATAGAGATAATTCATTCCACGCCATTAGATCCCGATCTATCCCTAGATCTTGTTCTCCATCAACCGCTGAGATTCCTCCTTAGCTCAAATCAAACAAAGCATCATGAACTCATAACCTGCATACTAGATCTCATACTTCATCAGATATACAAGACTTTCTTCATGGCATTTGCCTAATGATCTTCTCCTCCTTTTATAATCTTAGGCTTTACTCAATACCATGGTCCAAAACAATTTAGAACCAATACTAGGGACCCAATACAAGGGTTCAACACTTCGGACGCAATACCAAGGTCCAAAACCATAGGTATAAATACCACAGACCTAAAATAAGCTTTCCCACATGTACGGGCTTTTCCGTGCATGAAAGTGTGTGCATACGCATAAGCGACTTTTGACCAGCAATCTGATGTGTATACGCGGCTTTGTATATAGTGAACCTACGTGTATAACCTACGTGTATACACTACTTGGTATATAGTGACCTGCGTATATATGCGACTTGGTATATAGTGAACCTGCATGTGTACACGACTTGGTATATAGTGAACCTGCGTATATACTTTTCTTTCTTCATTCTTTACAGTCTGATCATCAATTCTTTGCTACTGACCTGCTTCACTATGATCTGTCATCTGTGTGAGCTGCCATCAAGGACAACACTTATATCATAATGCCAACAATCTCCCCCTTTGACTTGATGGCAAAGCTAACTTGCCATATTAAGAAATTTCAACTTAATGAGTTGTCATTGTACATTACATCTGAACTGATTCCTTTGAGCTGCCTTGCATCCCATGTGTTCTGTCACATCTGATCTCTCTTATGTAGATTCATCTAGTTATGTATAAGTGATATATTCTGCTACAAGTGGGTTTCCATCAAGTACAACACATGCATCATAATGCCAACAATCTCCCCCTTTGGAATTTATGGCAACAACCATACCAAGTCACTCTCCCCCTTTGACATCAAGTGCAAAGGGTGGACGAAGATATTCTCTTCCTTGATATACATTCCACTGTCCATACTCCCCCTGAGTACCTGCTGAAATCTTTTATTGAGCTCCCACTTTGTATATGCCAAGTTGTACCAATCTATCCATGCTCCCTCTGAAGAGTGTTGTTCATGCTCCCCCTAACTATAAGCAAGGTCTACAAAAAGATGTTCTATAAGAAGAACATGACTCTATCATAAATGACCTTCCTATCACCAAAGACTCATACATACATCCATCTCCCAGCCAAGTGGGGATATACCAATATTGACTCATCGACCCAACCATGTGGGGATACACCAGATACCAATTATTTATACATGACTGAAATATTACATCATCTTTCTCATGCATAGTGGGGGTACAAATTACATTATATGACCAAAATGGATTCATCAAATGACTACAATAGATAGAGACAAACTATTACATCATGAGTCTTGATATTACCTTTACATGACATTTATAACAGAGACCAAACATCTAAATAAGACCATGATATTCATCAGCAACTATCATACACAATAAATGATCTGCTCCATAAGCATCTGTCAACAGCATCTAGACTAGCAACCTGTATATGTCCATTAGTGTATAAGTCATCAACCTATAAAAAGGTATGTCTGCATATAGATATCAACTCATCCTTTTGAACATAATTCTGCATATGACATACAAAATCATTCACATTATATCATATGTGAAAAACACCATAGTCATCTCATCAAAATCTGCGTGATCCAAGTATCATCACTTTGGGAATATCTGCATCAATCAACATATGTAAGTATCAACCTATCATCATATAGGTAAGAACTCATCATCATAATGCAACTTCGCGTAATCATTCATGTATCTAGCACTATGTATCTTGAGCTCAAGCTCATTTGTCAAGACTTCTTTATATCATCAACAGCAACAATCCTCATCCACATGAGTGCCAAGAACTATAGAAATCCTATATCATAACTGTATTATATGATATTTATGCGTATGATGACAGCAGCATATGAGTGGCTCGTCATCAAGTAATGAAGATGTGTATTCAAGCTTTGTACTTCTCCTTATCCTTCTGAAGATCACAATGTAAGCACCATATATGTATCATCATAGAATCAACCACAAATCTGATCTGAACATTAACTATGTAACCCCAAGAATCATATGAGATTTTTTCATGGATAACTCATAACCATATCATAGCAATATATGTCATTTAGCCATATAAGCATCATTACCAAGGACTACTAACTATAACGCCAACAATGCATTATTAAAAGCATATGCTCCCCCTGAACCTGTGCCATCTGTCCACTATCAGATCTGTTCATGCATATATCAGCAAGAAGTATCAAGGCATCATCATCATTAATTTAAGATCAAAACACTTTAAAACATCTTACAAGTGTCAAGACATTTCCACACATCATCAGCAGATTGTAACCATTATCAAATAGAGAAAATAATGGACTGAATCATATCAAACCATTTTTCTCAGCCTGTCCCTACTGCTTTTCCTCAAACTAACATATACGCAACTGTGCAGTAACTAACTCGCATATATACGCGACTTCCCTTTATGAAACTTGCGTATGAGATTTAGGACACTGAAGTTTTACACTTTCAGCTCCCTGTGAGTCTGTTATGTCTGTATATTGTGTTGTGCCACATATTTCTAACTGTACTTCCTTGTTCTTCCATATCTTCAAGTGTGATGATGTTTTCTCCTTTTGCTATGGTGCCCGTACTTTGTTCCTACAATCCTTAGCTATATGTCCAAGCTTGTTACATGCATAACATCTCACATGTTTCATATTCCTTCTATAGCAATGAACACCTCCGTGACCAAACATATTGCAAGCAAAGCAATATCCCTTAAAGTACCTTTAACGTGATGGTCTTTCTGTGTGATGGTCTTGAACCATTCTTCTTCTGCATCTGGCTGCAACATGTCCAAGATTATGACATACATAACATTCAACATTATTCATCGGAGGAGCAAAATATTTTCTTTGAATAATTTCTTTCCTTGGCTGTTGATGGGGTTGTCCTCTCATCTCCTTGTTGATTATTTTAGATTTCTCATTAGAATTCCTTGCCTCTCCTTGTGAGCTAGATTCATCTTCAACAGATTCATAAAAACCAAGGCCAGTTTTGATAGCAGGAGACCTTTGACTACTAAGAATATCATCCAAGATCTTAGTACTATCTTTAAATTGTAAGAGCTTATCCTTTTCTTCTAAGTTATCTTTTAGAATATTTACCTCAATCTGATGTTGCTCCTCCTTTTCATGATACTGCTTCTTCATGTTTTCTTCAGCTTTTCTTCCTTCTTCCAATTGATGTCTTAGTTCAAGAACTTTGTTTTCTTGTTTTTCAAGAGCTTGGAGTAGTTCTTTATTCTGCTTATTTGATTCTTCAAGATCTTCTTTTAGCGAGAGGATTGTAGCTTCAAGACTTTCATAGTAACTGGATCTATCTCTGAGTTTCTTGATTTTTGTGCTCCTTTCATTGACTTCATTTCTTAATGATGTCACTTCATCCTACAACTTTTGACATTGATCTTCCTTGTCCTTGAATAACTTCCTTACCTTGTTTCCTTCCTCTAGTTAAGCTTTTAATTTGGTATCTTCTTCTTTGAAGGCACATTCCCATTTGTTTAATAGATCTTCTTGTTCTATAATTTTGTCTATAAGCCTTTCAAATTCTGCCTCTATTTGATACCTTTCTTGCTCATACATAAGAGCAAATTCAGTTGTTTCGCTATCACTTTCATCATCTTCAAATGGATGGATAAATGTATCACAAGAGGATCACAAATTCATACCTGATAGTTCTTTTGCTTGTTCATCTTCATTCTGAAGTGATTCTGAATCTGAAGTGCTTCTTCCACATATTCCCCAATCGATTTTCCCACTGTCATAGCTCCTCTGAGATGTCTTCTTCTTCTTAGGCGCTTTCTTCTTAAGGTTCTTTCCCATTGATCTACGGATCTCCTTCAAGCGATCAAGATTCTACCAAAGGACCTGCTCTGAAACCAATTGTTGGAAATAATACTGAGAGGGGGGGGGGGTGTGAATCAGTATTATCAAATCAAACACTTTTTCGTTTCCATACTCATATTCATATACACTACTTCAGTGAAGGAAACCTGTGTGTACACGCAACTGCGTCTAATGCAGCTAGCATATATCCAGTAAACTTATGATTCAGTTAATCCATTAAATTTTGATCTTTAGTTAGTGCATCAAAACTTTTATTAACCATATGAATAGTAAACAGGTGCAGTAAAACAAAACAGATCATCACACAAAAGAAGCACACATGAAAACCATGATGTAAGGTGGAAATCCAATGTGGGTGAAAACCACCTGCTATAAGTTGTCTCTATATTCTTTTAATAAGAAACTTATTTTTACAATATCTCTGTACTGGTGCAGTCTTATACCAGTACACAGTGTTCTACCTGCAGAAGGCTACAATCTTCTCTTGTTCTCTAGCTTCTCCTAGAAGGGAGCTGCAACCCCCTTAGCTCTTGTACTAGCCGATGTACTAGTACGTAGGTGCAGACCTACTAAATGCTCCAACCTTCACTCGTTTTCCAGCTGCTACTAGAAGGGAGCTACCACCCCCTTAGCTCTTGTACTAGCTGATGTACTAGTACGTAGGTGTCAACCTACAGAAGGCTACAACCTTCTCTTTCATCCTCCAGGTACCACATTTCATAAATTTTCAGACTGGATACTCCTGAAGCACAAAACCATAATCTGAAAGGCCACATTTCATCCAATTTTCATACTGGACCCATCAATATCATTGAAGCACACAATCAATCAACACTAACATCTTCATTATCTAAATCACCAAATACTGAATCACTGAAACCCAGTCAACAAACTGCAATCAACAAAACACAAAGCAGAACACAGAACTCTGCAACAACTTTCAGATCTAACTATATCATCAAAAATCATGCATTAGAGTGCATACGCTAGTTGGAAGAGCTGAACCAGCATGTATACGCAACTTCACCAAAGCGAACCAATGTATATGTCATTAATTACTTACTTATATCTTCACTACACTTCCTGACTTCAGACGTAACCAGATCATTACATATACAAGGATAATATGTATGTTAGCAACCAGATCTAGTCCATCAGATCACATAAAAATAAGTCATTATGATCCTGATCCATTATAGATTTCATCCATCCACACCGAAGCTAAACATAATCAACCAATCTAAATATGCAGAACACTGACACCAGTAAACAGTCACCAAAACTCAGACTTTGCATCAACTACCAGAACCACCTATAACTTCAAAAATCATAGTGTATATGGTATACGCTACTTAGATGTATATAACCTGCATATGTACGCGCTTTTGTCAAATTCAACCAGCGGATACATCTGTAAATCTTCATTCATGAGTTGTAGCTATTTCAAACTTAAGTTATACCCAGATCAAAACATTACATGCAACAGTATACAGATCTAGAATAAACATGATCAAACCATATAGAGATAATTCATTCCACGCCATTAGATCCTGATCTATCCCTAGATCTTTTTCTCCATCAACCATTGAGATTCCCCCTTAGCTCAGATCAAACAAATCATCATGAACTCATAACCTGCATACTAGATCTCATACTTCATCAGATATTCAAGACTTTCTTCATTTCATTTGCCTAATGATCTTCTTCTCCTTTTATAGTCTTAGGCTTTACTCAATACCATGGTCCCTTTTAGAACCAATACTAGGGACCCAATACCTGGGTTCAACACTTTGGACGCAATACCAAGGTCCAAAATCATAGGTCTAAATACCACGGACCCAAAAATAAGCTTTCCCACATGTACGTGCTTTTCTGTGCATGAAAGTGCGTGCATACGCACACAGGACTTTTGATCAGCCATCCCACGTGTATACGTTCCTTTGTATATAGTGAACCTACGTGTATACACTACTTGGTATATAGCGAACCTGCGTATATACACGAGTTGGTATATAGTGAACTTGCCTATATACACGACTTGGTATATAGTGAACCTACGTATATACTATTATTTCTTCATTCTTTGTAGTTTGATCATCAATTATTTGCTACTGACCTGCTGCACTATGATCTGTCATCTGTGTGAGTTGCCATCAAGGACAACACTTGTATCATAATGCCAACAATCTCCCCCTTTGACTTGATGGCAAAGCTAACTTGCCATATTAATAAATGTCAACTTAATGAGTTGTCATTGTACATTACATCTGAACTGATTCCTTTGAGCTGCCTTGCATCCCATGTGTTCTGTCACATCTGATCTCTCTTCTGTAGATTCATCTAGTTATGTATAAGTGAGATATTCTACTACAAGTGGGCTGCCATCAAGTACAACACATGCATCATAATGCCAACATTTTAGATGTGAAAAAAAAAAAACCCCTTTCAAAGGAAATCGTACTAAACCTCGGTTCCGAATTTCAGAGATTTTCGCTCTATATTTGCGGAGATATGATCTGAGGAAGTTGGTCTTTTTGCGGACTCCTAAATTACATTCCAAACAAGTGACCTGGGGAAAATCGTCATAACTTTTTCTTTGAGCATCGGATTTAAATTTCGTCAGAAGGTACAGGAAGAGAATGGACTGTAGTTTCTTGTGTATTTTTTTCAGAGCCAAAGGTCGAAATAGGGACACGTGGCATGTCCTACAAGTCCGCTCTACTGAACTAGTCTATAATCAGGTCACTGTGGGAGATTTGGCATAACTCTTCCTTAGAGAATCCAATTTGGATCAGACTGGTGGAATTGGAAAGAGGACACAGAGGGCTACTGGAGGTAGCAATTTCAAAACTAGATGATTCGAAATTACATAGATACATCAGACGCAATAACAAGATCCTACAAAGTGAAAAAAGGTGTGTAGATTTTTTTAAATTCTTGCTTAAGCTTGGTTTGAAAAATTATTTTAAAGGAATTCAAAGGGCATAGTATAGCATTGTTATGGGTAACTAATGCCCTGAGGAAAGAAAATGCAAACACTTAGTAAGAAACCTGAAAGCTCTAGCATGACTCATGAAGAAGGGGAAGAAATGCTATATGATATATCAAAATTACAAGACCAAGTGCAACAAATGTCACTCTCACAAAAGCTAACAGAAGCTAAGATAAATGGCGTGGAAGCTAAGATGAATGGCATGGAAGCTAAGATGGACAATTTGAAAATAGATTTGAACACAAATTTGAAGACAGGCATGGAAGATTTGAAGACAGATTTGACAAATTTTCTACAAGAAATACTTACTAATGGTGAAAGGGTAGTAAAGGAAACTCATGATGAAAACAAAAGAAATGTTAATCATGATTTCATAGACTCTAATGTTGGATTTGAGACCCACCATATTCCAAAAATTGATATGAGGAAGTTTGATGGCAAGGATCCCGCAACATGGATATTACAGATGGAGCAATTTTTCGATCTCAATAATGTGCAAAACACACAAAAGGTACATATTGAAACTTTATATTTGGAACCAAATCAGTTTGTATGGTATCAATAACTTTGCTCTCATAAACAAATTATCACTTGGGAAATTTCTACGGAAGAATTTATGGCACATTATGAGGATACAAAAAGCAACACTTTTTTTAGCCAATTGATAAGTCTCAAACAAAAGGGTTCAATAATGGAGCACATTGAGGAGTTCCAAAAATTGAACATAAGGGTAAAAAATATTCCAAAGGAGCATAGGATTGATGTGTTCATAGGGACTTTAAAAGATAATATCCAACATGATGTTTGCCTCTGGGAACCAGATTCATTAGAGAAGGCACTCAGGTTAGCAAGAAAAATGGAAAGCAAAATTATGGCAACCAGGAAGCATACCACTCACAACTATAAAGATGGAAGTGTTGTTTCCCCTATTCTTCCACAACCTATAAGGTTGACACCACAACAATTGGCAGAAAAAAGAGCAAAAGGACTTTGTTACAGTTGTGATAGAAAATACACTAAAGGTCATAAGTGTGCGGAGAAGAAATTATTTTACATAGATTGTGAAGAGGAAGAAAGGTCAAAAGAAGAGGATATACTCCAGGAACAAAGCCTAGATAAAGAAGAAATGAATCCGACCATATCTTGTAATGCATTGGCTGGAATTACCACTCCTCAAACCATCAAGATAGAAGGACAAATCAAGAAGAAAAAGGTAATAGTGTTGATTGATTAAGGAAATACACACATTTTTATTCATTGTAAGGTAGCAAAAGAATTGAATTGCTTCCTATATCCAGCACCAGAGTGTCAAGTGATGGTTGCAAATGAAGGAAAAATAAATTGCTCTAGAAAGTGCCATATTATCAAGTTATCCATGGGAGAATATGTATTGACTAGCCCAATGATTTCCATTCCAATGGCAGGTGCTGATGTTGTACTAGGAGTCCAATGGATACAATCCTTGGGTACAATATCTTTTAATTTTCAAGAACTTTTCATGGAATTTTTTGTGGAAGGAAAGGAAGTTGAATTAAGGGGTATTGCAGGGAAACCGGGAAAGATAATCAGCTCTAACAGTATGACAAAGCTTTTAAAAAAGGAACAAAGAGGTGTATTTGCACAATTATGTTCGCTAGATGTTTCCACATCAAAATCATTTATTTCTCCAGATCTCCAAAAAGCCTTGGACAACCATTCCAAGGTATTTGAGATTCCCAAAGGTCTCCCACCTATTCGTGATCATGATCATGCAATTCATCTGATTCCAGGAAGTGTTCCTCCAAACATCAGGTCGTACAGATATCCCTATGCCCAAAAGAGTGAAATTGAACGCATGGTTGCAGAAATGCTAGAGGCCGGTATAATTCAACCTAGTCAAAGTTCTTTCTCTGCTGCAGTAGTATTGGTGCACAAGAAGGATGGATCATGGCTCATGTGTCCGGATTATGGGGAGCTCAACAAGCTCACTATTAAAGGTAAGTTTCCAATTCTTGTCATTGATGAATTACTGGATGAATTGCATGGATCAATTTACTTCACCAAGCTGGATCTTCGTTCAGGATATCATCAAATCAGAATGAAGACTGAAGAAATTCTGAAAAGAACATTAGAACTCATGAGGGTCATTATGAATTTTTGGTCATGCCTTTTGGCCTTACCAATGCACCTTCTACATTTCAAGGTTTGATGAATTCCATTTTCAAACCCTTCCTTAGAAAATTTGTGTTAGTATTTTTTGATGATATACTAATCTACAACAAGTCTTGGAAGGATCATGTTGAACATGTTGACGGGGTGCTACAACTATTGGAGGAGAAACAATTATATGCAAAAAGATCCAAATGTTTCTTTGGAGTACAAGAGGTGGAATATCTGGGTCATATTGTATCTCATGAAGGCGTTAAGGTAGACCCTAGCAAAATTAAAGCCATTAAGGAATGGAAAATCCCCACATCCATAAAGCATCTGTGAGGATTTCTCGGGTTGACAGGGTATTATCGCAAGTTTGTTAAGAATTATGGGAGAATAGCAGCACCTCTAACAACATTATTGAAGAAAGATGCATTTTCATGGACTCCAGAAGCAACAAAGGCCTTCGAATATCTTAAAGAGGCAATGTGCCAAGCACCGGTCTTGGCTATACTGGTCTTCCCAAAAACCTTTATTGTGGAATGTGATGCTTCAGGAAATGGAATTGGTGCTATTTTAATGCAAGATGAAAGACCCATTGCTTTTGAAAGTTGTCCAATCAAGGGAATGTTTTTACACAGCTATTTATGAGAAGGAAATGTTGGCAATACTACATGCACTTAAGAAATGGCGACCCTACCTAATGGGAAGACACTTCAAGGTAAAAATGGATCATGATAGCCTTAAATACCTTTTAGAACAAAGATTATCCTCTGAAGAGCAACAAAAGTGGGTTACAAAGATGTTGGGTTATGACTTTGGAATCATCTACAAAAAACAGAAGCAAAATGTGGTGGAAGATGCACTCTCAAGAAAGGATGAGGATGTAGAAGCATTGTTGTGCACCATTTCTATTATCCAACCAGATTGGATAAACGAAGCAATGGAGGAATGGAAGAATGATGAAGAAATGTGGGCACTTATTTTATAGTTACAACAAGATTCCAGTACATCTGATACATTTAGCTCACAAAATGATTCGTTATGGTACAAATATTGCTTATACCTCTATAAGAATTTCAACTCAAGAAAAAGATTCTTATGGAATTGCACACTTCTCCCTTAGGAGGGCACTCAGGATTTTTAAAAACTTACCACAGGGTTAAGAAGGAATTTTTTTGGGATGGCCTTAAATCGGGTATTCAAAATTTTGTGGTGGAATGTTTGATTTGCCAAAAAAATAAAGTTGAAAAAATTAAGACCCCGGGTCTATTACAACCTTTATCCATTCCAAGCCAACGTTGGGAGGAGGTTTCAATGGATTTTATCACATGTTTACCCAAGTCTGAGGGAAAGAGTGTCATCATGGTGGTAATTGATAGACTTACCAAATATGCACACTTTTGTACATTATCACATCCATTTAAAGCCAGTACAATTTCTACTGCATTTATGGAAACAATTCAAAAGCTACATGGAAATCCAAAGATTATTGTAAGTGAGAGAGATCCCATTTTCACTGGAAATTTTTGGACAGAATTATTTTCTTGTCTCGGTACTCAGTTAGCTCATAGCTCATCTTGTCATCCTCAATCTGATGGGCAAACTGAGATAGTAAACAAATGTTTGGAAGGATATCTTCGTTGCTTTGTATTTGATAAACAGACACAATGGGTCAAATAGTTGCCTCTCGCTGAATGGTGGTATAACACGTCCTTCCATACAACAACAAAAATGACCCCATTTATGGCACTTTATGGATATCAGCCACCATCCATCACATCATATTTAAAAGAAAATTCTAAGGTTCAAGAAGTGGAACATCACATCGAGTATCAACAACAAGTCCTCCAAATCTTAAAGGATAACCTTGTGTTGGCATAGAATAGAATGAAACAATAGGTATATCAACATCGCAGTGAAAGTTGTTTTGATGTAGGTGATTGGGTATTCCTAAGGTTACAACCATATAAACAATTGTCCCTCAAGAAAGCTAAGAAGGATAATAAATTATCACGAAAGTATTATGGTCCGTACAAGGTGTTGCAAAAGATTGGTACTATGGCATACAAATTGGAGCTTCCTACAGCACCTTGAGTGCACCCATTTTTCCATGTTTCATGTGCAAACGAAGGTTATAGGGGACAAGCTCCCAGTTCAAACAATATTGCCAGAACTTGACGAGGAAGGAAAAATTATATTGGAACCAGAAGCAGTCACAGAAACAAGAACTCGACAGCTACGAAATCGATCAATTTCAGAGTATCTCATCAAGTGGAAGAACTTATCCGCTGAAGATTCCACATGGGAGGATGAGAATTTTATACAGAAGCATCCAGAACTATTCAAGCGTTGAGGACAACACTTTTTTGAAGGAGAGGGGCATGTTAGGTCCTAATAATACTAGTGATTACCCCATTACTATTGTAGTTGTATCCCTTATTAATATTGTTGTGCCCCTATTATCCCCATATTGTTATTACTGTAGAATCCCTCTATTGTTATTTTTGTGCCTTTATATTATTATTGTTAGGTTGGATGGGTTATATTGTGACTCCTTAGACTCCTATATATAGAAACGAGGTTTTGTCATTTGAATCATCAAGGAATCATTTATTTGTGTGATGTAAAGTAGGTTGCCCCATCGAAGAGGCTGAATTCTAAGGCGTTGATCTATCTTTTCTCTCTTTTTGTGAGCTGGTTTCATAACAGTATATCGTTTTGTTTTATGATTATTTTCAAGTTTAATAGTTTAGAATTTCTATTCATGCAAGTTTAATTCATGCAAATGTGTTCAACTGTTTGATTGTAGATTTATCTAACTGTATAATCTATGCTTAAAAAAAAAGTCCAAGAAAATATTTTTCCAATTGGTGATTGGAGCATTAGAGCACATAGTAGATTAGTTTTCCTTTACATGTTTTGTATTTTCTTTCCATTTCAATTTCATTAGAATAGTCACTCATTACATAAATGAATGTCTCCAAAGTCTTTCGTTGATGGTTTATCCTCAAACTAAATGGTGAAATATTTTGTTTATGAATGAGATTTCTTACTATTCAATGCCTTTTTCTTATTAGTGTAGTCACTCATGATATAAACAAATATTTCCAAAGCCTTTCGTTGATGGTTTATCCTCACACTAAATGGCGAAATGTTGTGCTTATGAATGACATTTCTTGTTGTTCATTAGTTTAGAGTTATATAGCTTAATGCCGTTTTCTTATCAATTTATTAACTCATGATTTAAATAGATATTTTCAAATCCCTTCGTTGATGGTTGAACCTAAGACTAAGTGGTGAAATTTTTTACTCATGACCGAGTTTTTCCTTGCATTTTCATGTTTACTTCTTTTAGCATGATGAAGATTTTGTTGCAATTTCATTTAGTTGTTATCAATTTTTTTTCTTTCATTTCATGGACATTTTGTCAGCTTAGATTAATCTAACTGTTCAAAGTTTTGATTTGTTTCCTTTTCTCCTTTCTCTAGAGATTATATTTTAACATTGAAAGTCATTAGATTTAGTTGACCATTAACATTTCGATATTTTCACCTAGAAGCATAGCTTTTCTTTCTTAGATTAATTTCCTTAAGCATAAGAAACAAAACCCCCCAAAACAACAAAAACTATAAAACAATGAAGTAAGAGAAATGTTAACTAAGCACATATGGTGCAACACATTTCATCAGTTTACGATACCTGGATTGATAATTTATGTAGAGAAATTTAGGACACTAAATTGACTAGACACCTGCTATCTTTGGTTAAGGAGGACAGTTTCTCCATCTTCAGTTGTGACTGTACATTTGCAAAAGAAACATGTAATTTAGATAAGGACATGACATTTTTAGTTAGAGTGGAGGATATCATCTCACCAGTTTTCTTTTGCAGCTCCATTTGATCAATGGGATGTATGTGCTTTGTGCTAAATTCAAAGGTGGTACTCTTGTAGTCTATTTTTGATTTGGGATGTGGAATTTTTCCCTCAAGAAAGGCCATCTGAATTTTACCATGCTTTGTATCAAATACTGACAACATTCTACTTTGCGAGTTGGAAGTCTGCTTCTATAATTGGTTGTAAGTGTTGTTCTTTAAAATTTCATTTCTGAGCTTTATCTCTTTGTACCTGTCAAAAATTGTCTTCTCTTTATCTGTTTGGATAGTTTGTGATTCTAGCTTAGTCTCCTTATGACCTTCTAAAGATGAAGGTTCTGAAGGAGATGTAGTGAACTTGTTGGTTTCAGGTGGTGAATATGTGATGATGATAGCTACATGCTCTTCAATCTCTTTGTCTACTTATGGTTTGTTATAACTGATTCTAAATTCTCTAGCTTCCTACAAGGTATTTTCTTCCCACTCCAACTAATTGGCATACTACCTTATGTTTGGCCTTAAAGTGTGAATGTAAGGAGTTTTAATGTTTTCCACTCTGATCTTTGATATGATGCCACAGGGTTCATAAGACCATGTGAAGCTCAAGCTAAACTTCATCTCCTTGAGTATTTTATTAGTCTCCTCACCTGTTGTCGTTGTGCTTCACATAACTGGGCATAACTATGTCTTTATCATGAATTGTGCCTTCTTCTTGGCCACTAAAAAGTGGATGGAAATCTGAGTTCAACATTTACCTGATATACTCTAGTGTAAAGATTCTCATTGGGAGGTACTTGGGGAGTTTATAAGGGGCTAGATCACAGCCATAGATTCTAATCTCTGTGTAGTTTTGATATAGGTACCTATCACCGATCTTTTCTTGATTAGATAGATGCAGAATTATTTTGATTTCCTCACTAATTATGGGCTTTACTGCACTATTGAGAATGTTCATGGCTGGATGAACAAAGTCTTCAATGAATTTTTTGGATGTAAATTCCTTATGTTCTTTCATGACCAATGGCATCCAACATATCACTGGTTGTTGGTTCCTTGCATCATCCAACTTCTGCAATGAAAAACTGAACTTTTCTACTTGATAATAGATGAACATGTAAATCAAAACAGAGGTGTAACTGAACACCTACTCTCTAGGAAATTTAATAAATTTCTCATGAATATTGTCAACCAAAAATTGACCGAAATTGAAAATCATAGAGGGCTTGTTGTCTATGGAAAATGTGGAGAGGAATACTAAGACATGATCATCTATCCATTGATCAGAATGATAGCCTAAAATGTAAGAAATGATGGAAATAATCTTCTTGGCTTGATCAGGGAAAATGGAAGAAGGATATGGAGGGTTCTCCTTGGGCAATTGGGCATTCTCTGGTAAGAAAATCTCGAAAATTTTGGTTCTGGTGGCAAAGTCCAGCTTCTGATAAAGCTGGGTGAGGGCTTCTAGGGAGAAATGGGTAGCATTTTCCAAAGTGGGGGCCAGAATAATTTGGTCAATGTATTTGGTTGTAATGGTGAAAAGAATGTCACCTTTAGGGCCAATTATGACTCTTTGGGTAGGGACATAACAAGCTTGGCATCTTCTAGTAAATTCTGGGGCTTGGAATGTCAAGGGGAAAATATAATGGGGGAGGTTAGACTCCCAGAGCCCAATCGCATATGTCTTGTCTGTGTGCTTATCCTCTAGCCAAGAATACAACTCCATAAAATCACAGTGATCCAAAATGGATCCTAAAAACCCTATAACTCTTCAAAGATCAAAAACTATCGCGAAGGAAAAACCTTCACGAAAGGCAGATTACACTATCGGGAGAGAAAAAAAACATGAAAAATTGCCAAAAATAGAGTATATCGGAGGCTGAACAACTTTGCACAAGAGCTGTCGGATCTGGGCGATCAACGGTCTAGATAAAACTGCATTATTGCATCAGTATATATATATATATATATATATATATATATATATATATATATATATATATATATATATATAAGGACTTAACCGCGGCCTAAAGGATCAGCGATATGGGATTACGATATCACAATATCGCATCGCAACATTATAAGGGGTGATGCCAAAGAGGCCAACGACCATGCAATTCGCCGATAGCCGATAAGGCCGATCGGCGCAATCAGTGATCGGAATCCAAACAGGGAGATGCGACATGCGATATGGCCAGACCCGAAAGGGTTATCAACATGATACTAAAATATTTAAAGTCTGAAATGAAGCCATCTTGTCGGGACTTTCTTTGTATTTGGGATTTTTCATAATAAACCCAAATACAAAGGAACCCATGACCGAGCAACTTGCGATAATGATACAAAGGCGGAACCAATGGGTTTTAGGGTAGAGCTAATAACATTTCAGGTTTGATAAAAGGCATTTTTATGGATTTTACATTGTTTTACACGTATTGCTCTATGTAAATAGAGAATGGCTATTTTGATATTTTTAACATGCCAATGGTCCCTTCTGTTACAAGATAGGTGGCCACCATCCCTGAAGACGTTTAACAGTGATTGCTTAATGCCCATAGGGGATTTGAGTAGACAGAGGCCGAGAGCCAGAGAGCCTGAAGGGGAAAACGAACAGAAAAATTCCGATTGGCTTAAAAGCCATTGAATGATAGAGACATGGGCAAGCAATGCTGAGATAGAGAGAAGATAGAGACAGAGAGCGAGAGTGAGAGCCTATGTACTCAAAAATACTTGGAGGATCCAAGTAAAGCCCTGTTGTTTTGTTCTGTTGTGTTGAGACTCAATTTGAGCTCACATTTGTAAAAACTCTGCTCTTGAAGACATAATAGAGAGGTCACCACTGAAAGCTAGACCAAGAGACGTAGCCTAAGAGTTTTGGGTGAACTCCTTGATTATTTGTTGTGTTATGCGTGTATGTATTATGCTTTTCTAACTACTCCATTGTCTATATTATTCGCAATCTTTTCGATCCATTGCACTAAGTAATATAGGAAAATCCATGCACATGAGTCTGTAATACCTTAATATTAGTCTAAGATCTCATTTTCAGATCAAGTGGTATCAGAGATTTGGGTTTGCTAAGGTTAGATAAGCTTGTGCTGGATTGTTGAATGCTAACTAGGTCAAAGCTCAAACTAGCAGAAGGAGAACTTGTTGAGGCTAATACAGAAATTGCAAGAGTCTACCCTAGGAGGAGAATGGCAGAACAAACCCCATTGGAATTTGAATCTAAGTTCATGGACAGTTTCATGACCATGAGAGCCATGGTGGAAGAGATGTATCGAGAATTCAAGAAGGGTTGAGGTGAGAGCACTTCAACACCCAAACAAGGCAAAGAAGGTGAGGAACCTTCTCAAGATGCCCATCCAAATGGCAAAGGGAAAGGGGGAAAACCTCCTCCATCATCTCCTCCACCATCTCCTCCATCATCCTCATCTCCTAGCCTTGAAAAGAAAAAGAAGAAAACATCTTTGATTAAATTAGATGTGAATGTTTATTTGCCAATATATGATGGAGAATTAAATGAAGAAAAGCTAGATAATTGGATTAGACAGATTGATGTATATTGTAGGGTGCATAACATTGATTTATAAAGGAGAAAGATTCAGCTGGCTAGCCTTCGCCTTGGAGGAACTGCACTAGTGTGGTGGGAAGGCAAGACCCAAGTTGATTTGAGGAAACATGGTAAAATTCTTTCTACTTGGAATGAATTTGTTTCTGCCATTAAAAACAATTCTATCCACTAGCTTATATGTAGCAAGCAATGATGAGTTGACAAACTCTTCACCAATTAAAGGGCCAAAGTGTACAAAGTTATACCCATGAATTTAGAAAAAGAGCTTTAACTCTAGGCATTTCTCTAGAGTCACCTAAATCTTTGTTGAAGTATATAGGTGGTCTGCATAGCTATTTTAAGCACATCATTCTCATTTTTAACCCACTAGCCTAGATAATGTATCAATTCAGGCTACACATCTAGAGGCTAGAGGCAAGAATGTGAACCCAGACATTGGGGGATCATCAAAACCCTCTACAAGCAAAAACAAGGAAAAGAGGAAGCTGAAATGGAAAGAGAGGAAGACAAATGTTGTACAGAAAGACAAACCTTCATGCACTCACTGCAAGAAGGATGGACACGATGATGAATACTACTGGTCTTTGCATCCGAAGCTGAAACCTAAGAAGTTCTGTGGTAAGAAGAAGAAGACTGCTACTACTATTCAAAAATACTTGGGGTCAGACTTAGGTGATGAAACAACAGTCACAACCACAGGTATAAAAGGTTATCTACTTTAGAGAATGCAGAGATCAAGAAGCAGTTACAAGAGCTGCTCGATAAAGAGTTCATAAGACCAAGCACAACACCATGTGGATCTCCAATTGTATTGATGAGAAAGAAATATGGTTAGTGAAAGATGTGCATTGATTATAGAGCACTGAATAAAATAACGATCAAGAATCATTATCCTCTTCCTCGCATTGATGATCTATTAGATCAGCTGAAAGGAGAAATTTACTTTTCCAAGTTGGACTTCCGTAGTGGCTATCATCAGGTCAGACTTGCAGAACAAGATGCATGGAAAACTGCTTTCAAGACAAAGCAAGGGTTATATGAATGGCTGGTTATGACTTTTGGCTTAACTAATGCTCCTGCCACTTTCATGAGAGTTATGAATGATGTACTCAGACCTTTTATTGATGATTTTCTAATTGTATCTTTAGATGACATTCTTGTTCTCAGTAAAACATGGGAAGAACATTTGAAGCATGTAAAGCAGACTTTAGATGTTTTGAAAAGATAAAATCTCTATGTGAAGTTATTGAAATGTGAATTTGGAAAAACATATTTAAATTAGTTGGGTAATATTGTAGGGGGTGGTGAATTGAAGATAGATCCCTCTAAGGTTGAAGTCATTGTGAATTGGCCTAAATCCAAATTTTCTACAGAAGTTAGGAGTTTCCTAGGAGCAGCACAATATTGGAGAAAGTTTATTGCTAACTTTTCCTTGATTGCAGCTCCCCTACATGCTTTAACAGAATTGAATAAGGCGTTGCAGTGGGGAGGCAAACAGTGGAATGTCTTCGACACCTTAAAAGAAAAAATTAGTACAACACTAGTACTAGCACTGGGTTATTTCCGCAAGCATCCCAAGCTTTGGGATGAACATTTGTGTTATGTGCAACATGCTTACAACCATGCCAAGCACTCTTCTACTCATAGATCTCCTTTTGAGACTTGTTTTGGTTTTACACCAAAGTCTCCCTTGGATTTTGTCTTTGGTAAAGACACAGCAGTTGATGGACACACTGATGTGGACAAAGCAACCAAGTTCATTGAACAGATCCAAGAAATTCACTAGGTAGTACAGGAACAGCTGGAAAGAAGCCAGGCCAAGTACAAGGCAAGGCATGACAAGCATCAAATTAAGCATAGCTTCCAAGTTGGTGATCAAGTCTGGCTATACATCTGCAAAGACAAAATACAAGATGAAGCTAAGAAGCTGAAGGCAATAAGGTATGGGCCTTTCAGGATACTTCAGAAAATTGGTGAAAATGATTTTTGCCATGATTTTCCAGCTTATATGCACATCTATTCAGTCGTTAATGTAGAGAACTTCAGAATGTTTGAACCTTCATTGATTGAAGATCCCGAAGAAAAAAGTCAGTTGCCTTCTATTGATGATCTATTGCCTGAATATCTCAATGAGTTGCAGGAAGACACAGTTCTGGACAGAAAGGTGAGAACTACGTGTAGAGGGGATATTAAGTACCTCAAAATCAGACTCAAAGGTTCAAAACAAAGCAGTGCACGATGGATAGAAATTGGACAAGTGAGGAAGTTATACCCTCACTTGATTGATGCTTAAAAACCAACTTTTTGTGGTCCAAAAGCTTTTCAGTGGGAAGGTGTGATTCAAAATGGATCCTAAAAGCCCTCTAAGTCTTCAAAGATAAAAAACTATCGCGAAGGGAAAACCTTCACAAAAGACGGATTACACTATCGGGAGAGAAAAAACATGAAAAATGGTAAAAAACAGAGTCTATTGGAGGTTGAACAACTTTTCACAGGAGACGTTAGATCTGGCCGATCAATGGTCAAGATCTAATCGGCATATTGCAATCGGCGATGACAGGCAAAGTCTATCAGAGGCGGATTTATGGGAAGTGCGATAGCGATTAGCGTGATTAAATGAGGACCATCGATCAAGCATGCAGATCAACGATCCAGATTCAATCGTGCTATCGCATCGCTAATATATATATATATAAGGACTTAATTGTGGCCCGAAGGATCAGTGATATGCGATTGCGATATCACAATATCGCATCACAACATTATAAGGGGTGATTCCATAGAAGCCAGCAACCATGCGATGCGCCGATAGCTAATAAGGCTGATCGTTGCAATCGGTGATTGAAAGCCAAACAAGGAGACGTGACATGCGACATGGCCAAACCCAAAAGGGTTATGAATGTGATATTAAAACATTTGAAGTCTGGAATGAAGCCATTTTGCTGGGATTTTCTTTGTATTTGGGAATTTTCATAATAAACACAAATACAAAGTAACTCGTGACCGAGCGACTTACGATAATGATACAAAGGCGGACCCGATGGATTTTAGGGCAGATTTAATAACATTTCAGGTCCGATAAAAGGCATTTTTTGGATTTTACAGCGTTTTACGCATATTTATCTGTGTAAATAGAGAACGACCATTTTGAGATTTTCAACGTGCCAATGGTCCCTTCCATTACAAGATAGGTGACCACCATCCCTGAAGAGATTTAACAGTGATTGTTTAACATCCAGAGGGGATTTGAGAGGATAGAGGCTGGCAGCCAGAGAGCCTGAAGGGGAAAACGAACAGACAAACGCCGATTGGCTTAAAAGCCACTGAATGATAGAGACAGGTGCAAGCAGTGTTGAGACAGAGGGAAGACAGAGACAAAAAGTGAGAGGGAGGGTCTGTGTACTCAAAAAGACTTGAAGGATCCATGTAAAGCCCTGTTGTTTTAATCCTGTTGTGTTGAGACTCAATCTGAGCTCACATTTGTAAAAACTCTGGTCTTGAAGAAATAATAGAGAGGTCACTACTGAAAGCTGGACCAGGAGATGTAGCCCAGGAGTTTTGGGTGAACTCCTTGATTATTTGTTGTGTTATGCATGTATATTTTATGTTTTTATAACTACTTCATTTTCTATATTATTCGCAATCTTTTCGATCTGTTGCACTAAGTAATATAGGAAAATCCATGCACACGAGTCTATAATACCCTAATATTAGTCTAAGATCTCATTTTCAGATCACACAGTCACATTGAGTTTCACTTATACAGTAATCCATGTCAGCCAAAGGTGTATGATATAAGTCTATAGCGGGGGGAGTTAAAGGATTGATGGCCTTATCCTGGGTTTTAGTTTTACGAGGCATGACCATAAATAATATGTGAATTGGATGAATTAGCAAAGGAGGCTTACCGACGTTAGCAAAATAATGAATTTTTAAGTGAAACTGGAAGAAATTCAATTTTTAGTCGCAGTCTCACCGCAAGAATGTTCTGATGGGGATCGTTGTAAAAAACTATGAACAATAGAAACAATTATGAGTGAAAAGGGGGAGAATGAGAGGCTTAGTGGGATTTGTAAACACTAAAACAAAGTCCCATTGGAAATGGTGTGGGAGCTTTATTGAACTGTTACTTGGGAAAAATGAAATAAATGACGAATGGGTATTTGGCCAGGAATGTATTCAATTGGCCCAATGGTCATGCCATGTGGCGAGCGATGAGCAGTGGAGGAAAGTGGTGGGGTGCAGCAGGAAAAAATAATGGATAGGCCGTTTTCAGAGGGAACAATAGGAGGTAAGTGGTATCAGTCGAGGGGGGTGCATAATTACCACAATGCGCCACACAAGGGATAGGGTCCAATGGGAGAAACAACCTTCTAATGCCCCCCCGGCGGTAAAGGGAGAATGTGAAGGGGTGGCTGAAAAGAAACGAGGGTCATGGATGGAGTGCGAGATCGTATCTCGAGGTGGTGAGTGCGACTGCACTTTAATCTCGCGTGACAAGAATATCCATCCTTTTGCACTTTTTAATGTTAGCTTTCTAGACTTAGGATATGGTCGGGCGATGAAAAGTATTAAATAGTTTACCCAAAGCACACACTTTGAGCTTTTCAAACTTAGGATAAGGGATATATAATGAAAATTTTTGAAATACATTATGCATAGCATGCACATTTGCCTCTTTTTCCATATCCTCCAACTTAGGATAATCTTTACATAGGCAAATATTTACCAAATAACCTAATCTACCTACCCTTATCTAGACTAGTATTTTTATTTATGTTTCTAGTGTGCACTTACACTAGCAAACCCATTTTATTTTCTTTTATGCATAATGAAAAAACTCACTAACCTATCCCTTATTTCTCCTATTGACCTAAATTAGATAGTTGGGTCAATGTCATTTTCTACCTAACTTATTATTTACCGAGGTTAAGTTGTTGGATAAACCTTTATTCTCTATCTAATTTACAGAAATTTAAAGGAGCTTAATCATGATTAAATTGTATGATTAAACTACATCTAGTGGTTGTGGCATTTTGAAAAGTTGCATGCAACTTTATTTTACAATAATAAATCAAAACTAAGTCTAAATAGTGGCATTTAGACTTGCAACACTTTTTGTATTATTTATTTTAATTTCTTCTTTTGGTGGGGTTCAATCTATCTTCCTTTTCAATATTTTTGTTTTTTCTCTTTATTTTTCTTATTTATACCCTCTTTTCATTTTTTATTCTAATTTTTTTAATTTTCAAATCATTGGGAGATTGACAAGTATTTACAAAATAGGATTCCTCAGATATAACATTCAATTACCTTAAGAACCTATAAATTATAGGACCCTAACACATCACATCTAAAAATAGTTCAGTCTAAACCATAAATATGTTTACATTGAAATAAAGGGGTATTACAGTTTCATATTATTTATTATAACTTAGTATTTAACTTCAATTTCACTATTTTTCCTCTTGGAGGTTCGAAGTTTCACTTTATTTATTAGTTTACAATAAATTTCTCTTCGATAAAACTATTCCAACATAGGAACTGATGGACCTCTAAATTAGACATAAATTAAGGCCCATATGACCATCATTCAGCACATTGAACCTATATTTTTGCATTATATAGTGTATTTTTAACTTTAATATGTTCATTAGGAACGTTCATGTATAATTTCATATTTGTGCCTAATATTATTAATTTTTGTGGAATATTGTGAAAATATTGGGCGGATTATGAAGATTTGGAGGAGATAATTTAGGGGCTTTCTACCTACTACAGGAGAATGAATATTAAATAATAAATCAAGACGATATTCTAAAATAATTTCATAGATTCTAGAGCTCCAATGATTGAGAAAATCTAGGAATGTGTTCCCTACCGTTTAATGCAAATTACTAGTTTTCGTAACCATGTCAACTAATTAAAATATTTTGGTGGGAAATGCTTCCTAATCATTTTTTATAATTAAAAATTCAAAGTTTCCTCTCGGGGTGGATTTTTAATAGTATTCTTGTGGAGAGAAGAAGTATTTTGCAGCTCCATTGTCATTTCTTGTAGGAATGTAATGGTATTGATGGAAATAATGAAGATTGGTGCCATATTTACCTTCTAAGTCTTGCTCTGCTCCATATAAATCTAATTTTACTTACTATTCGGAATGCCAAGAGCATAATATCCCTTTTGTATCATTTACTTTTCTTCCTTTCACTTCTTATTCACATGCATCTCTTGTTCTTGTCTTTTTTTCTATTAATGCATTTAGTATTAATGTTTTCTTATGTAGGATTGGGTTAAATGGTTGAACTAAGTTATTTTGCAGGATAAAAAGCATAATTTTATCATTGGGTTTGATTTGGAATTTCATATTAATCATTGAGCTACTTCGATTGCTTTGTTTATTCCCAAATCTAGATTTCTGAAAGTCCCTTGTGGAAAATAACAATAAATTTCTGTTATTTTTTAGAACATGATAACTAGATTCAATCTAGTTGGTTCCACTTTCATTAGATCACAAAAAATTCTATTTAATAAAAAAATTACCCCATTTAATTTTCACTTGATTAGGTTGGGCATTTGATATATTTACTATCTCACTAGTTCTTGAATTTCTAGATTTTAGACTACTAAATTTCTGCTATTTTTAGCATGGGCTAACAAAAGTATTTTTGAGTGATTCCATTTGGAATGGAGACCTAATAAATACTAGTAAATAAAAATATTTGTCCCATCCAATTTGGATTTTATTTTATTGGTCATTCAGTGATTATAACTCCCTATGGAAAATCTCTAGTTTCCTATAGTAACTACATGATCTCATATAACAGCCTTCCAACTTGTATATCCTTACCGAGATTTTCTCAAGAAGATTGGTTATTGTCCATTTGGGTTGAATCAATACGACTAGGATCTAAATAAATGATTAGGGAATACTAAATACCACTTAGTACTTGCCTCTTTACCCATGAAAAACATTTGAGCGATTTGGGTTAATAGACAAATTTATGAATTGGATAATACAATGATGATATTCTTGATTGCCACATGCAATGAACTTTGTTAATGGATATAAAATCTTTTTAATTTAATGGTTGACATTTATTTCATGATCTTTACTTTATGAAATTAAAATATGTTTCTTTCCTTCTACTTTCTTGCAATAGGTTAAGGTTTCCATTTCGAGCATTTCATTTTCTGCAATTAGTTTACGATATGAGTTTATTACATTCACTCCATTACATCATGACAACAAAGGAAGGAAACATTGTATGCTACACATATAATGCTGATACCTCTTAAGTTTGTATGAACCCCTGGTTGATAATTAAATTTGGTAGCCTTAGGACTTGCATCATTCACATTGTAAAACCAATGCTCATCACTTTTTGGTGCCATTGTCGAGGAGGTGTCAAAGTATGCTTTGTTTTCTTCCCTAGTTGATTCATTTCATTTTACTTTTTGAAAAAAAAAAAACAATTTGCATTAGACATATTTCATTTCACAAACAGAAAAGAGCATTTGATTAGTGTTATCAATCAATCATAAAAGCCAAAAAAATCCCCAACACCAACCGACCCCGCCCCCAATTTGATCACATGGTGCAGTAAGAGCCACATCACCATCCACTTTTGCAGGTCGAAGAAGAAGAGATGGACAAGAATGTAGAATAAATGGATGGACATGATGACAATGAGGAATATCTTCTCGAATTTCCCATTCAAGATATTGATGGTAGTGTGCACATTAAGAACATCCCTCCATCTTTTCTTCCAAAATTTCATGGTTTAAGGTCGGAGGATCCGGAAACCTTTTTATTTGAATTTGAAATCATTTGTAGATCTTATGGTTACTTATTAAACACTTAAACACTAATATTGTTTCCACCATCATTGAAGGATAGAGTTGTTAAATGGTTCATGGGTTTAAGGACTAATTCAATAAAATCATGGAATGATATGAAAAATATATTTCTAGAAAAATATAAAGATCATTCTCTTAAAGAAGAAATATTTAGAATGAATAAAAAATAAGAAGAGAGCCTTGAAGATCTAATATAAATGTTCATCTATAATGTTAAGAGGGTAAAACAACATCATTTAGGATCTGACACACTAAAAACCCTCTTACTTAGAACAATTAGGGATGAATGGATTGACCTCCTTGATCTCATGAGTAAAGGCGATGTATACCAATTATCATCTGAAGAAATTTGTGAAACATGCAAACACATATGAAGAGGAAGGGCAAGAGTAAGTGAATGAACATCAAGATCAGCAAGGCAAGCTACACTTGGAAATTTGTTTGATGACTTTAAAACCAAAATTCTTAGAAATCTAACCCAAAAAGTAGAAATGTTAATAATGGAAGATTAAAAAAACAAACATGTTGATATTTGTGTTGTCCATGTAGAATCACATGATGTTAAATATTGTCCATCATTACCAAGGTTGAAGGAAGTTAGTTTAGAGGACAATGGAGCAAGTCAATTTCCAATCAACTATGTTATGTAACTCCAAGAGGACCATGGGATCCTATTCAACCTAATATTATGAAAGAACCTAAGTCAAAATTTCAAGGTTATCCACATCCAGCTTAAACTAATTGGAATACACTTGTTATGTTCCTATACCAATAGGTGTCAAAAATTTTGAATGGCTGAAGTCAAATCTGTAATATGTACATACCTTTGCTTTCTGCAAATGTTTTCCATATTCAAAAAATCAAAAAATTAAAAAATGTAAAGAGGGTATGTCCTAAAATAAAAAGAAAAGGACAAAAAGAGTAAAAGAGGTCAAAAAAGATGAAAAATGAACCCCAAGGAAAAAGAAAAAGAGCATGAAAGTGTGCAAGTCTAAATGCCACTACTATTTACTTTTCTGCATAATAATGATTGTGTGCATCTTGTTATTCATGCCACAATCCATGGTAATCAAATATTTTAATCTTGGTTATTCCATGCTTTGAATTTCATGCTTAGAGATGGAGAATAAAATCTAACCAAATTGTTTAATCTTGGCAGATAAGTAGATAAGTAGAGTAAATAAAGGAGCTCAATAGTTTAATCTAAGCCCTTGGATGTTAGGTCCCTATAATACTAGTGATTACCCCATTACTATTGTAGTCATATCCCTTATTAATATTGTTGTGCCCGTATTGTTATTACTGTGCCCCATAGAATCCGTCTATTGTTATTTTTGTGCCTTTATATTATTATTGTTAGGTCAGCTGGGTTATATTGTGACTCCCTAGACTCCTATATATAGAAAGGAGGTTTTGTCATTTGAATCATCAAAGACTAATTCATTTGTGTAATGTAAAGGAGGTTGCCCCCATGAAGAGGCTGAATTCTAAGGCGTTGATCTATCCTTTCTATCTTTTTGTGAGCTGGTTTCATAACATTTGGTATCAGAGCTTTGGATTCTAAGGTTTCGCTGCTCCAAACAGGTCATTGTGGAATTTTCACTATAACATTTTTTATCCGATTTTTCAGAAGTGAAAAATAAAACCCATTTGAGAAAACATCGCACTGAACCTTGGGTCCAAATTTCAGAGCTTTTCGCGCTATATTTGCGGAGATATGATCTGAGGAAGTTGGTTTTTTTGCAGACTCCTGAATTACATTCCAAACAGGTGACCTGAGGAAAATCATCATAACTTTCTTTCTATGAATCAGATTGAAGTTTCATAAGAAGCTATAGAAAGAGGATGGAATATAGTTTCTTGTATATATTTTTCAGTGCCAAAGGTCGAAATAGGGACACGTGGAATGTCGTACAAGTTCGCTCTACTGAACTAGTCTATAATCAAGTCACTGTGGGAGATTTGGCATAACTCTTTGTTGGAGAATCCAATTTGGATCAGACTGGTGGAATTGGAAAGAGGACACAGAGGGATACTGCAGTTCGCAATTTCAAAACTTGATGATCTGAAATTATAAAGATACATCAGAGGCAATATCGAGCTCCTATAAAGTGAAAAAAGGTGTGTAGACTTTTTAAAATTTTTGCTTAAGCTTGGTTTGAAAAATTATTGAAGGAATTCAAAGGGAATAGTAGAGCATTACTATTGGTAACTGATGCCCCAAGGAAATAAAATGCAAACACCTAGTAAGCAACCTGAAAGCTCTAGCATGACTCATGAATAAGAGGAAGAAATGCTACATGATATATCAAAATTACAAGACCAAGTGCAACAAATGTCACTCTCACAAAAGCTAACAGAAGCTAAGATAAATGGCATGGAATCTAAGATAAAGGGCATGGAAACTAAGATGGATGATTTGAAGATAGATTTGAAGAGAGACATGGTAGATTTGAAGACAGATTTGAAGAGAGACATGGCAGATTTGAAGACAGATTTGACAAATTTTCTACAAGAAATACTTACAAATGGTGAAAGGGTAGTAAAGGAAACTCATGATGTGAAAAAAGAAATGTTAATCATGATTTCATAGACTCTAATGTTGGATTTAAGACCCACCATATTCCAAAAATTGATATGAGTAAGTTTGATGGCAAGGATCCCGCAACATGGATATTACAGATGGAGCAATTTTTCGATCTCAATAATGTGAAAAACACACAAAAGGTACGTATTGCAACTTTATATTTGGAAAAAAATAAGTTTGTATGGTATCAATGGCTTTGATCTCGTAAAAATATTATCACTTGGTCAATTTTTACGGATAAATTGGCAACACATTATGAGGATACAAAAAGCAACACTTTTTTTAGCCAATTGATAAGTCTCAAACAAAAGGGTTCAATAATGGAGCACATTGAAGAGCTCCAAAAATTGAACATAAGGGTAAAAAATATTCCAGAGGAGCATAGGATTGATGTGTTCATAGGGACTTTAAAGGACAATATCCAACATGATGTTCTCCTTTTGGAACCTGATTCATTAGAGAAGGCATTCAGGTTAGCAAGAAAAATGGAAAGCAAAATTATGGCAACCAGGAAGGATACCACTCACAACTATGAATATGGAAGTGTTGTTGCCCCTAGTCTTCCACAACCTATAAGGTTGACACCACAATAATTGGAAGAAAAAAGAGCAAAAGGGCTTTGTTACAGTTGTGATAGCAAATACACTAAAGGTCATAAGTGTGTTGAGAAGAAATTATTCTACATAGATTGTGAATAGGAAGAAGAAAAGGAGAAAGAAAGGTCAAAAGAAGAGGATATACTCCAAGAACAAAGCCTAGATAAAGAAGAAATGAATCTGAACATATCTTGTAATGCATTGGTGGGAATTACCACTCCTTAAACCATCAAGATAGAAGGACAATTCAAGAAGAAAAAGGTAATAGTGTTGATTGATTCAAGAAGTACCCACAATTTTATTCATTGTATGTAGCAAAAGAATTGAATTGCTTCCTATATCCAGCACTAGAGTTTTCAAGTGATGGTTGCAAATGGAGGAAAAATAAATTTCTCGGGAAAGTGCCATAATATCAAGCTATCCATGGGAGAATATGTATTGACTAGCCCAATGCTTTCCATTCCAAAGGGAGGTGCTGATGTTGTACTAGGAGTCCAATGGCTACAATCCTTGGGTACAATAGCTTTTAATTTTCAAGAACTTTTCATGAAATTTTCTGCGGAAGGAAAGGAAACTGGGAAAGATAATCAGCTCTAATGGTATGACAAAGCTTCTAAAAAGGGAACAAAGAAGTATAATTACACAATTATGTTCGCTAGATGTTTCCACATCAAAATCATCTATTACTCCAGATCTCCAAAAAATATTGTACAATCATTCCAAGGTATTTGAGACTCCCAAAGGTCTCCCACCTATTCGTGATCATGATCATGCTATTCATCTGATTCCAGGAAGTTTTCCTCCAAACATCACGCCGTATAGATATCCCTATGCCCAAAGAAGTGAAATTGAATGTATGGTTGCAGAAATGCTAGAGGCTGGTATAATTCAACCTAGTCAAATTTCTTTCTCTGCTCCAGTAGTATTGGTGCACAAGAAGGATGGATCATGGCGCATGTGTCCAGATTATAGGGAGCTCAACAAGCTCACTATTAAAGATAAGTTTCCCATTCCTATCATTAATGAATTACTGGATGAATTGCATGGATCAATTTACCTCATCAAGTTGGATCTTCATTCAGGATATCATCAAATCAAAATGAAGACTAAAGACATTCTAAAAACAACATTTAGAACTCATGAGGGTCATTATGAATTTTTGGTCATACCTTTTGGCCTTACCAATGCACCTGCTGCATTTCAAGGTTTGATGAATTCCATTTTCAAACCCTTCCTTAGAAAATTTTTGTTAGTATTTTTTGATGATATACTAATCTACAGCAAGTCTTGGGAGGATCATGTTGAACATGTTGACAGGGTGCTACAACTATTGGAGGAGAAACAATTATATGCAAAAAGATCCAAATGTTTCTTTGGAGTACAAGAGGTGGAATACCTGGGTCATATTGTATCTCATGAAGGAGTTAAGGTAGACCCTAGCAAAATTAAAGCCATTAAAGAATGGAAAATCCCCACATCCATAAAGCATCTGCGAGGATTTCTCGGGTTGACAGGGTATTATTGCAAGTTTGTTAAAAATTATGGGATAATAGCAGCACCTCTAAAAACATTATTGAAGAAAGATTCATTTTCATGGACTCCAGAAGCAACAAAGGCCTTCGAACATCTTAAAGAGGCAATGTGCCGAGCGCAAGTCTTAGCTACACCAGACTTCACAAAAACCTTTATTGGTGAATGTGATGCTTCGGGAAATGGAATTGGCGTTGTTTTAATGCAAGATGAAAGACCCATTACTTTTGAAAGTCATCCAATCAAGGGAAAGTTTTTACACAAAGCCATTTATGAGAAGAAAATGTTGGCAATACTACATGCACTTCAGAAATGATGACCCTACCTAATGGGATGACACTTCAAGGTAAAGACAGATCATGATAGCATTAAATACTTTTTAGAACAAAGATTATCCTCTGAAGAGCAACAAAAGTGGTTCACAAAGATGTTGGGTTATGAATTTGAAATCATCTACAAAAAAGGGAAGCAAAATGTGGTGGCAGATGCATTCTCAATAAAGAATGAGGATGTGGAAGCATTGTTGTGCACCATTTCTATATCCAACCAGGTTGGATAAACAAAGAAAGGGAGGAATGGAATAATGATGAAGAAGTGTGGGAACTTATTCAAAAGTTACAACAAGATTCTAGTACATCTAATACATTTAGCTGGAAAAATGATTCGTTGTGGTACAAAGATCACTTATAGCTCTGTAAGAATTCCCAAATCAAACAAAATATTCTTATGGAATTTCACACTTTTCCCTTTGGAGGGCACTCATGATTTTTAAAAGCTTACCACAAGGTTAAGAAGGAATTTTTTTCGGATGGCCTTAAATTGGATACTCAAAATTTTGTCGCAAAATGTTTGGTTTGCCAACAAAATAAAGTTAAAACAATTAAGACCCCGGGTCTATTACAACCTTTATCCATTCCAATCCAACGTTGGGAGGAGGTTTCAATGGATTTTATCACAGGTTTACCCAAGTCTGAGGGAAAGAGTGTCATCATGCTGGTAGTCGACAGACTTACCAAGTATGCACACTTTTGTGCATTATCACATCCATTGAAATCCAGTATAGTTTCTACTGCATTTATGGAAACAATTCAAAAGCTACATGGAAACCCAAAGATTATTGTAAGTGAAAGCGATCCCATTTTCACTGGAGATTTTTGGATAGAATTATTTTCTTGTCTCGGTACTCAGTTAGCTCATAGCTCATCTTATCATCCTCAATTTGATGGGAAAACTGAGATAGTAAACAAATGTTTGGAAGGATATCTTCCTTGCTTTGTATCTGATAAACGGACAAAATGGGTCAAATGGTTGCCTCTGGCTGAATGGTGGTATAACACTTCCTTCCATACAACAACAAAAATAACCCCATTTATGACACTTTATGGATATCAGCCACTATCCATCACATCATATTTAAGAGAAAATTCAAAGGTTCAAGCAGTGGAACATCACATCGAGCATCAACAACAAGTCCTCTAACACTTAAAGGATAACCTCATGTTGGCACAGAATAGAATGAAACAACAGGCATGTCAACATCGCAGTGAAAGAAGTTTTGATGTAGGTGATTGGGTATTCCTACGGCTACAACCATATAAACAAATTTCCCTCAAGCAAGCTAAGAAGGATAGTAAATTATCACCAAAGTATTATGTTCCTTACAAGGTGTTGCAAAAGATTGGTACTATGGCATACAAATTGGAGCTTCCTGCAGCTTCTCGAGTGCACCCAATTTTCCATGTTTCATGTTTAAAGAAGGTTATAGGCGACAAGCTCCCATTTCAAACAATATTGCTAGGACTTGATGAGGAAGGACAAATTATATTGCAACCAGAAGCAACCATAGAAACAAGAACTCGATAGCTACGAAATCGATCAATTTCAACGTATCTCATCAAGTGGAAGAACTTATCCGTTGAAGATTCCACATGGGAGGATGAGAATTTTATACAAAAGCATCCAGAACTACTCAAGCGTTGAGGATAACACTTTCTTGAAGGAGAGGGGCATGTTAGGTCCCTATAATACTAGTGATTACCCCATTACTATTGTAGTTATATCCCTTATTAATATTGTTGTCCCCATATTGTTGTTACTGTGCCCCATAGAATCCCTCTCTTGTTATTTTTGTGCCTTTATATTATTATTGTTAGGTCGGTTGGGTTATATTTAGACTCCTTAGGCTCCTATCTATAGAAAGGAGGTTTTTTCATTTGAATCATCAAAGAATCATTCATTTGTGTAATGTAAAGGAGGTTGCCCCCTCGAAGAGACTGGATTCTAAGGCGTTGATCTATCTTTTCTATCTTTTTGTGAACTGGTTTCATAACATTGGATGTAATAAGGATAGACTTAGATAGATTTCTATTGTAAAAGAAAAGAAAAATGTTTTGATAAGGGTTTTCCGGCTTAAGTGCACCCTAATAAAGAGTAGAGAAAATGGTAGGATGAGTAGATGGGTAAGTAGTGGTATGGTTGTAGAATTGTGATGATTGATGAGATGAAATCATATCATTTACTTTCATCATCAAGTTGCTAAGGTATGGATGATAACTGAACATTTACAAAAAGTCAAGTGATTAATTCCCCATTCATTTTACCTTTATGTTTACTAATTTCCCATAAGTAAAGTCAAAAGTACTTAAAACCTTAAGTTAAAGGGGCTCAGAGCATTTCTCTGACTTCTGTAGTGACTCGACCTTCAACCCAATAACTTATAGGATCTAAGTACTAAAATCCCCCTCACCAACATTCACCCCCTCGATAATTAACTCATTTCCCCTAAAAAAATCCCTTTTCCTAAGGTAAAATCACCATTTGCCTAGGAAAAGTAATTCCCCCAAACAAAACCCCTTTTTCGGAAAAACCCACAAATACTCATTTAGCCTAAGTTATAATGTTTATGTGAAAAGGTAAATAAATTTCACAAAACATGGTACTTAGCGCACTTCATTTTTCCACCTTCATTTCATATTAATTTCTAACTTTATTTATTAAATCGCAAAAAATACCCCTTTTCACTATATTTTATTAAACCCCTATGTTAATATCCCATCCCCAATATTTTGAAACATAAACTATATTAGTGAATAATTAAGCGATTAATTATGTTGATCAACAATTAATTAATAACTATGACCCACCGGCAAAATAAAAGAGATTAATTAATCAATCAGTGATTAATTAATAATCTGTCCCCGTCAATGAAATCACTCCCGACGTCATTAAACCTCTCTAAGCCCCAATTAATTAATTCCTTCGCACATTAAAATCCCGTAAGACCCCTCCATTAAACCATATATCAAATCATCGCCCTGATCACTGTGAGATCTGACCCCTTTTGATCCAACGCTCGACACTCATATCGGGCGACCTCTGAAAGCCAACCTTTACCCGCCCGATATGGGTGGTTTCACTATTCACCCCACTGCTACGTGGCACCGATGAATGGCATCGAGCGGCCTCCCCCCAAAACCATTTTATCCCAAAAGCGGTGCGATACGATCCTGCTTACCGCCTCCCGCTAAAAAACAAAATGTCACATTTCCCGCTTAACACCAAGTGTCCTTTTCACAGTGTACCCGCCAAAATCATTGACTTTACGAATAAAACTAAAAAACTCATTGTCTTTTGTTTTATTGTGAATAAGACCACTCAGACTTCCATGCAAGCAACATAGTACGTGCAACCATCAACCTATGTCCAACTGCTAATTTACCGAAGTTGTTGAAACTCCAAACCACCTTGCAGTCTCGTGCGCTTCCTGCAAACAATGCAAAGTTGCCATTACTCCATCCAAAAGATGAAACTAGGCATTTACCCCAAATTCACTGAGAAACCCTGTTTTATTCCCAAACCTGGACTAAATTGTTTCAAATTACTAAGTAATTTAGTGAGATAAGTTGCTTGGTGACTCCATAATACCTAAAATTAGACTAGTTTTTCCCAATTCCACTGAAAACCCTTCGCCTCCTTCCTTGAATCCACAAGAACGAAACATGGATGCCCTAATTGCATTGAATTTCATGCCCATTTCTACTCCTCACAGGGATTTAGACCATCTCCCACTAGCAGATAAAGATTTCCAGATTAAAGACACCTCTATCCAACAATCGCCTTTGAAACTAGACTGCAGGTATAGAGACTAGTACATGAACCATGCAGACTACATTAGACTATGGGAATCAGGTTTACCCAAGTACCAGTTCCCCCGAGTTCATGTCTTCCCAGAGATTATCCATTACTGTCATATGAACTATAATCCTAGCCAAAGGGCAGCGATGACCCCTGACCAATATGTATTATTTACCTTCACTGTTGAGTCTATAAATGAAATGCTCCAATTGCCAGTCCAAAACCTGACCCCTCTTTCTGTTGGAGATTTGCTGAACAATTTCCCCACACTCACATCAATCAAACTTGCTAGGTTATTCCAAACCTTCATCAAGGAAGAAAAATACACTCTAAAGGACTCTCCCCCTTACATGTTGACTATATTCTCTGATCTTGGTCAAGACATCGTAGACATGATATGTAGTGTATTAGGCCAAACTACAAGTGAATTTGTTGATGAAATCATTATAGCCTTTATGTCCATCTACTCTCATGGGCAGCCCCCAACCATCATGTTTGACTATGCTAAGTTCATTGTAGAGAAGATGTGTGATCAATTGATGAGGATGGGTAATGAAAGAGTGTTTAAATATTATTCAGTTTTATACCATCTGTTCTTGTATTATCAAGCTGATAAACTTCCAATCACCCTCCAAAAGCTTGATACCAGAGGCAACCTTAGATTAGTGGTCTTCCTGACTTCATTAATCCACCAATATGACTCTCAATATTCTTTTACTGAATTCATAGATCTCTTTGTATACCCAGTGAAAACTATGCTATTAGGAAGCCCTCCCCCCAGAATCAATGAAGATATCAGGAGGGTCCTTCAGTTGTCAAAACAATATAGAGTGGGGGACTGGTACCTGTACCAAAACCATATTGAAATCAGAACCTAGTGATGTGGGTTGGCTCCCTACAAACTGCCCAGATACCTCTCTATGAGATTGTTTGCTCTGGAGTACTACAGGCAAATGATCAATTCAGATGAGGTGCATTTTGTGAAGGCCAAAAAGAAAGCTCAACTTAGGATAAAAGATCAACTTGACCCTTTTCATATGTAACAGTAGGGAAGCAGGAAAGGAAACAGAATTGATCCTCATAAGGCTAAGGCTGAAACAAAGTTTTATCTAGAATTATGACCCTTTAGAGTTAATTTTCAATAGGAGACAGAAGAATAAATTATCTCCTTATATCCACAATAGAATCTCTAAAATTGAACAGTATGCAAATCAACTTGAATGGTTGGAAAACACTTTGGTAGACCGGGAGACTTGATGAGGATTCATTTCTACAGGTGCAGGGAGAAACTCAATCTCAAAGGAAATCATAGGGACACAGTTGGAAAATAGGAGAAGAAGGGCCATTAGAGAAACCAGGGCCATGAGAGCAACTAGAACCATCAGACCAACCAAAGGAATCAGAATAGCCAGAAATATCAGTAGAACTTGCTCAACCAGAACAAATCATGGGCAATCCTCCTATTTTATAGACTCCCCTAAATGAGGATAGGAATCTTAAAAGAGATAGGGAGGAGGCCACTCCTTCTAGTAGACCTGTTGCCCAAACTTATGTCAAGAGGTAAAGGTTGAATCCATTTTCAAAACAGGTGTTTGTTGAAGAGACAGTAGGAGCTGCAGGTACAAAAAGAGTCGAAAGTAGGAAAAACACTCCTTCAGGAGGTACACAAGAACCTTCCACCTCATAGGCTCAAATGTTGGAAAGTCAATAGAACGTGGAATTATCCTCCTTTAGAGCTCAAAGTGGCCAAAGCTAGGACTTAAAAGAGAAATACAAAGAAATCAAGGCCAGGAATGAAAGATTAAAGGCCTAAAGTTATGCACACTACCTTAAAATGGCTCCAACCAATCAAACAAGGCTGATGTCAGCCTTTGACATAAAGGAAGGTAAGATGTAGATGAGTTTTTTGAAGCCAACTACACAGCAACCCAGATCAATGGTAGATTATCTGAAAATAGACTTTGAAATATTAGCAAAGGATATCCATCCTATTGACCAAATATAACTACACAAGCATACCAGTGAAATGGTTTACTCCACCTTGACCAGCAAAGCAATTGCAGCCCACCAACTCCATAATTTGCTGAATAATATATCAACGCAATTCCAGTTAGAAAAGGCCTCTTCACAAGCCAAGGACACCAGAATAAAGTCCTTAGAGGACTTGGTTATAGAACTTTGACATGATCCCAAGGATGTGAAAGCTACAGAAAATCTTATTAAGAAGAAAAATGATGACATAGCTGCACTGGAGAAGTAGCTCAAAATTCCCCCTCTACATCATCCTCAAACAGCTTAAGTGTTGGAAAATCAGAAGGAGGGAGAGCTTATGGACTTAGTCCTTAACATGAATGAAGAATTGAAAGAGATAGAGAAAGAGCTAGATAACCTGATACAGTCTAAGCAGAGTGAGTTGGCCACCACTCCTTAGACTGTAATTCCTATTGTCTCTACAGCAGTACCCTCCACATTGGATATTGCCTTAGCACCCACAGTTCCACCAGCTACAACTATGCCAGTTATAGGTACATCAACAAGAACAGGGGAATCTACAAGCACAGGTACTTCCATAGAAAAAACAACTGAATTGGTAAAATCCATGGAGGAAATGAGTATCCAGGCCACTGAGCTTAAGAAAATTAGAGAAAAAGTATCAAATTTGGAGACTAATTGTAAACTTGCCCAGATAAAACAGAAGGAAGAAGTTTAGAAAAATCAAGGAATGGGAGAAAGGATAAAAGTCCTTGAAAAGGACTTGACATTGCAAGAACCACTGGGAGACATGAAGGAAATTCTTTGGGCCAACATCATTGATTCCATCAATGATGTTTGGCCTTCTATTCAAGCTATTTTTTAACAGAGTGAACTAGTAAAAGTGGCCATAGAAGCAGTCCATAAGACAAGGGAAGAATTGGGAGATATGCCTGAAGTGACCAACCTGTTGATAACATTTGTGCATATCAGAAATAGGTACCAGCTTGATGAACTAGAAATAGACGACATAACAACAACCATCATAGAAATAAAGAAGGTTCTCACCAAAAGGAACCTGATGCTCAATCTGGAGAAAAGGTGTCAAAGCATTCAAGAAGACGTTGATAGTTTGATGACAAAGTATGGTATTTTAAGAGAAAAAGGACTTCCCAGTCCTATGCTAATAAAAGACAAGCTGATGACTCAAGATGATTATATTGAAAGACTAAACAAGTTAGCCAGAAGTGAAGCTAGTACTTCAGCGGTAAAATATTTGCCTATTGGAAAGGTATTATATGATAGTCTTGAGAATCTGTTTACATAGTGCATGAGGTAAAGCACTTGTTTACCAGCAAGACAAATATTTCTAAGTATACAGAAGCCGATTAGATATACAGAAAAATGATAAGGATTAAATTACCTAATAGTTAATGGTGGACAAACCTAACAGATTTACTATGAAGTTACTTCAGTAAATCTATATGGTAAAACATGGATGCCAGGTAAAACAGGTAAGATAGAGTCAAAGTAGAACAACTAAAGAGTATCAGTAGGTAGAAGACATAAAGTGAATCCAACACATGAGCATCAAGCAACTGAAAGAGCCAAATCTGAATTGCAACAACTAGCACAGTCATAATAAAACGAACAACAAGAAGGTAGTTCTTCATCTGTCTCTATCTTCGTGTTGAAGATATTTTTGGTTTCCTAAAATAATCCTCATCTTGTTATGAGAGATTTCGTAACATATTTTTTATAAATAATTCATATTTTGAAGTAATTAGTGTGGATTAAAATACATTTCTGTAGACATTTTATATTGAGCCAAGGAGCTTTTGTATTCAAGACTGGACTGGTTTTGCTGGATATGAAATAAAGCTGAGGATATTTCACTAGATTCTTGTGCACAGTTGGAAAAAATAAGTATTATCTCTTCATGTTTAAATATTGTTCTCTCCTCATGTTATAAATATTCATGTGTGTCTCTTACGAAATCTTAAAAGTAAACAAGGAATGATATCTCATAATTACCTTAAATGCTCTCTATTTTAATTGTTTTCTTTCTATATGTTTTGTTCTAAACTACCTTCATCTAGGAATCCTTAATTGCTCCCTTACTTTCGTAGTTTTCCCCCTTTTGGTCCATAGCAAAGGATTCTTCATTTCCCTTTGCTACTGATCATCCTTCCTTTCTTCATCTTAATCCCAGTTAAGGATCCTTCATTGCCCTTTGCCCTGGTTAGGACTACTTCATCCATTTGAACCTGCAGATTTTATTTTATTGTGCTAGCCTGCCCTATGAACTCTTACCTTAGTGATTGATCAGATCCAGTTCAGCCACTCCTAATTGACTTCATAGCCCAATGGCATGAAAAATTGCTCTGCCCATCTGTTTTCTTAATTCCACGACCCAATCCAAACAAAACAATCATGAGCACTAAGAAGTATCCTGAAATATTACCCGGAAACAAAGTTAAATTATAAAGAGAGAGCCCTCTCTGGACTTAGGATGGCTAGAATCCGAGTCTAAAAGATTAGGTTTGTGGTTACCTCTGACTATTCCTTATTTGATAACTTCTAAGGAAAACATCTGAGTGATAACATAGTGGCGACCATACTGGGGACTCAAAACCTTTGAGAAATTAAAATTTTTATTTTGAACCCTCTTAAAGGGTTATTAGAAGTTATTTCAAAAAAATCATAAAAAAGAAAAATAATTAGAAAAAGCTTGAAATCTGGCTTCCGGGAGAACTCACTATACCAGGGCTAACCCTCATCCAAATCCTCCCCCTGTATTTGAAAATCCCAACCTTATTACAAGAATAATCAGAAGACAAGAAGGTTCAGTAAGCCCTAGACCTGTTTTTAGACCCAATTCATGTCCTAGTGAGTGGTTGTTCATTGAAGACCTCCCTTTTGACGAGTATTTTGACCTTTCTTTGTTTAGAACCAAGTCCGAGAGAGCACTTGAGGACACAGTTCTAGATCCAGAATTTATAGCAGAACTTGAAGTCCAAAGGGAAAACTTGTCAATTGATCAGTATCTTCTAAATTCACCTCAATCCTCCCTTACAACTGATAGGATCCCTGAACTTTTTGAAACAGCTTCAACATATTTCATTTCATCATCATTTCCGAAGTTCATTTCTCATCTCCATTCATACCTTCGCTTCCCCATCAGCCTATCCCTACCCTTCAAACACCCATTACCCCTGTTACCCCAAGTTCCCTTGTATTCCCAAATCCTCCTGTTACCACAACTCCTATTCCCAATCCTATCCAACATACAACCATGGCACTCAAATATGCCCCCCTTGTGATGCCTACTCCTTAAGGTGCCTTACTAGCAGATTATCAGAGTAAAATTACCTTATTCAATGGTTATGGAACTTACATAGCACAATAGCACACAAAAAAGATGACAAATTATTTTGAACTGCATGAAATTGGCATAGGAGATGTCCAAATGAGAATCTTTGTCCAAACTCTAACTAGAGAAATGAGAATATGGTTTAGATATTTGCCTCCTTAGAGTATAGATTTTAGAAGTTCTTTACCAACAATTTTTAAATAGGTGGGAGAAGAAGAAGAACCCTCTTCAAATTCTTTTTAAATATGAAAACCTCAAGAGGGGACCAAACAAAACCGTTTAGGACTATTGTACTAGGTTTAACAATGTATATAATGCAATACCACTTGACCTTAGACCTCCACCTGGCTTAGCCCTGATTAAGTTTCCAAACATATTTGACACAAATATGGCTTTTCAACTTAGAGAAAGGAAACCCCAAACCCTAGAAGATATGCAAAGTGTAGCAGTAAGTGTATAAGCTAATATGCTATCCAAAAGGGCTAGAGTTAGAGACGAAAGAAGAACCCTCGTGAAAGATGAAACTTCACCCTTTGATAAAAAAAATGTATGTTTTAGCCAAAGGAATGGAAATATTGATGGATAGGATAGAATTCATTGAAAGGAAACCTCACTGGGATAACCACCAAGAAACTCTAGTAAGGAATCCAAACTTTAGGAAGAACCAACACCAAAGCACTGGTAAAAATGGGCTTGACCAGAACATTAGACCACCTTTCCAAGAAAATTATGCTGAAACTTTCCACCAAGAATACCATCAACTAGACACCCAAATCAACCTAATGGGATTATATGATGAAGAAAATGTCTTTCTGACTCAGGATGATTAGGATTTATACATGCTTCAATAGTTACAAACCCAAACTAGAGAATCTTTCGACTATAAGCAAGGGTATGGCTCTGTTATTTTTGAAGTGCATAAACAGTACAATTTGAGAAGCAAAAAGAACACTGATGTTCCAGAACAAAACAAAAAAGCAACACCTAATCATCTGAAGAAAGTGAAATCTGCTCCAGTTATAAAAGCTCTACAAATCCTTTCTAGGTCAAATCAAAACCCTTCCAGTCCCACTATTGAAGTTGTAACCAACGACCAAACCCCTAATTAGCAACCTTCAATTTCAGTCCCTTTCAAGGGAACAATGGAACGGCCTCCTAAAATCATATTAGAAAATCCAATTAAGAATACTCCAAACACTGAAAAAGAAGAACGATCTACTCCAAATCCCCTGGCTAAGATGTCAAATGTTCAAATAGGAAAATCCCTCTGCCTTTCAATTTGGGAGCAGAGGTGGCCAAAATTAAAATTTCAGTTCCTTTAACAAAATTGGTTAAACATGAAACTTACAGATCTCAAATAAGTAAATCTTTAAACTTCGTTGAGAATGAAGACTCTGTGAACCTATTTGATGATCAACCTGAGCTAATTTTCAGGCCTGATGTTAATCAAAAACCAGTGGAAGGAGGGATACCACCCTTCTACATTAGCCTTAACATCCACGATAAAATCCTACATAATTCCATGCTAGACGTTGGGGCTTCACATAATATTATGCCTAAGTCTGTTATGGAGAAGCTAAACTTGGATATCGCTAGACCTTATAAGGACCTGTTTTCCTTTGATTCAAGCCAAGTTAAGTGCCTATGACTTATAAAATATTTTGTGTGTTTCTCTAGTGCAGTACCCTACTAAGACCATACTTATGGACATAGTTGTTGCTGATATACCACCTAAGTATGGTATGCTGTTGTCTTGATCTTGAGGTGCCAAAATCCAGGGATCTCTGCAACTTGACATGTCGTATGCTACCATATCAGTCTTTGGAGATCCTATGAAACTGTATAGAGAGACTCTGATGAAGTATGTAGTGTGTACTTAGGGGAGACGTAAAAAATTTCCTATATATTCAATGCATTCTCATATTGATTCTTTCATTCTTTACAATGCTGAATCTAACCAAGAAGATACTTCAAACAGTGTAAATTCAGAACCAAAAGAAATTGCAGTATTAAAAGAAAACCAAAGTGTCCAAATTCAAGAAATGTCAGATAATAAAGATGACCAAGATACATTAATCAAAGAAGATTTTATTCCCCCAGACAGTAAGAATTATGAACATGAAATTCTATGGCATCTTGAATTCGATGGGTCAGTCAACAAACTAGGTGCATGAGTAGGTGTATGGATTTACAACTTAGAAAATGATCATTCAGAGGGTCATGCCTATAGATTGAACTTTAAAAGTACTAACAACATGGCCAAATATGAAGCACTTCTGTTAGGTTTGAAACTGGTCAAGAGGTTAGGAGCCATAACAGTCTCTATTATGGGAGATTCTGAGTTGGTAATAAAACAAATTAATGTTGTTTATATGACTAGCGATCCTAGGTTAGGATTTTATAGAGGAACAGTTGTAGAAATACTAAATACTTTTTTAGAAACCAAGCTTGTTGTTATCCCAAGAAAACACAACATGCAAGCTCACAGCTTAGCCATGTTTGCTAGTACTTGCAAGTTGCCATTTCAGCCCAACCATCAGTACATTGCTGAGGTTAGGCACAGACCTTGCATTCCTGACAAATTAAAGACCTAGAAAGTGTTCAATAATGACCAACACATTAATAGTTTTCTAAATTTAGATGATGAATTTGTAAATAGCAACGTAGACACAGACATAACATTAGATTTTGATTACACTGATGAAATAGAAATTAACAAAGTAGAAGATGATTAGATAAATAGATTTCATCCCACAAAGTTTACAAAATCAAATATTCGAAACCTAAAACAAATGGACATTGATGAAGCAATTGATGAATAATCTGAAGTCATCAACATTAAATACAATTTTTTTCCCGAAGGATTAACTCCTTTGGAGGACTTATTTGATTCAAATGATGTCCGTAGAAAGGCAAAAATGGAACCCTTAAAATCAGACATTGAGGAATGCAACATAGGCTCTGAGGAAGATCCCAAATTGATCAAACTTTCAAAATCATTACCTCCCAATGAAAAATTGAAATATATGGAACTGTTAGAAGAATTCCAAGATGTTTTTGCCTGGAATTATGAGGACCTTAAGTCCAATGATACCATCATAATACAACACACTATTCCCTTAAAAGAAAATCAAAAGCATTTTAGATAGAATATTAGGAGGATTAACCCCATTCTATTTCCTTCCATCGAAAAGGAGATCAAAAGAATGTATGAAGTACCAATTAGATTCTAAAATTGGTTTTCGAATTTGGTGCCTACAAGAAAGAAAACTGGCGAAATTAGACTGTGTGTTGACCTTAGGAATTTGAATAAAGTTTCACTCAAGGATAACTACCCTCTTCCTAAAATGGATCACATATTATAGATGGTAGTAGGTTCAACCAGAATCTCACTGCTAGATGGGTTTTTTGGTTATAACCAGATTTTAGTCCACCGAGATGATCAAGAAAAAACCACATTCACTACACCATGGGGCACTTTCATGTATCTGAAAATGCCTTTTGGGTTAAAAAATGCAGGGGCCACCTTTCAAAGAGAAATGGACATAGCCTTTGCTAAGGAAATCCATGACTTCCTGGTAATAAACCTAGATGATATCACAGTATTCTCTAAGTCAGATCAGCAACACCTAGATCATCTTACGCAGGTCTTCACTAAGTGTAGGAAGTATGGAATTTCTCTGAATCCTAAAAAATCTGTATTTGGGTTGGAAGAGGGGAAATTACAAGGCCACATTATCTCCAAAGACGGTATCTGGATTGGCCCAACAAGAATTGAAGCCATTTTGTAGATACCACACCCCAGGAACATCAAAAAACTTCAAGTATTTTTAGGCAAAATAAACCTTTTGAGAAGATTTATCTCTAACTTAGCTGAACTAATTAGATTACTAAACAACATGTTAAATAAATATTCAACTATTAAATGGACTCTAGAGGCTAAAAAGTCATTTGAATTTATAAAGTTAGCCTTAACACAAACACCAGTTCTCATTAGTTCAATGTTTGATAAGGAGTTCATCATATTTTCTTTCGCCTCATAACACACAATTGCTGCAATCCTACTGCAGAAGAATGATCAGGGTTTTGAACAACCAATAGCCCTTTTTAGTAAATCCCTGAGAGATGCAACTTTAAAGTATACTATAATGAAAAAGAAAGCTTTCGCTCTTGTTAAAGCTATTAAACATTTCATAGTTTATATCTTGTAATCTCATATAGTAGCTTATGTCCCCAATGTTGTAGTCAAAGGCATTCTAACACAAGATGGAACTGATGGAAAGAGAGGGAAATGGATAGTTACCATATTAGAATATGATTTAGAAATAAAACCTACAAAATTGATCAAAGGCCAAGGTTTAACCAAGCTCATGGTTGAATCAAACTGTTAGGCCCTAGACATAAATCTCATCGCGGAACTAGATAACGAAGAGGAGATGGCGACTCCACAGATCAGTCAAGCCTTTACAGATTCACCATGGTATGCTGACATTATATACATTCTACAAAACCTTCAAGCTCCTCAAGATTTGTCCGGCACTAATGAAATCTTTGAAGTTTTGCATAATTGACAATGCTTTATTCTGGAAAAATCATGAAGGCATCCTTCTAAATTCTTTGTTAAAGGAAGAATCTGACAAAGTCTTGCAATAGTTTCATGTAAGTGACTGTGGGGGACATATTTAATTGAGGACCACAGCTGATAAGGTCTTACGAGTTAGTTTTTACTAGGCCACTTTGTTTTATGATGTGAAGAATTTTGTAACCTCATGCCGCAAATGTCATATTTTTGAAGGAAAAAGAAAACTATTGCCATTACCTTTGAAACCTATATCTACTGAAAGACCATCTCAACAATGCGGTCTTGACTTCATTGGTGAAATTCATCCCCCTTCCTCTGCCCAACATAGATGGATCCTGACTGCCACAGACTATTTTACAAAGTGGATAGAAGCCATACCCTCAAGACAAGCCACTGATACTGTCATAATAGGTTTCCTTAAGGCCAACATTCTATCTAGATTCAGTTGCCCCACAAAAATAATCACAGACAATGTAGCAACCTTTAAATCAAAGAGGATGACTAATTTCTACAACAAATATCACATAACCCTTGGTCACTCCACAGCCTACTATCCCCAAGGAAATGGATTTGCAGAGTCTTCTAATAAGAGCTTAATCAATATCATCAAAAAACTATTGGAAGATAACAAGAAAGCCTGTAATAAGAGACTAGTAAATTCCTTGTGGGTAGATTGGCTGACCATAAAGAAATCCATTGGTACCAGTCCCTATCAGCTAGTCTATGGAATGGAGGTTGTCTTCCCATCTTCTTTGGGAACACCAGTGATGAAATTACTCCAAGGAGCACAGGTTCAGCCAAATGATATTCAAAGGAGGATCAACTAGACAATTCACTTGCAACAAACAAGGGAGGAAGTGTACATCAGATCCCAAGTTATACAGGAGATAATCAGGAAAGCTTTTCACAAAATAACCAAGGAAGAAGATTTCTATCTAGGAGATAAAGTTTTGAAATGGGAGTCAAGAAGGGAGGATAAAGGTAAAGATGGGAAGTTTGACTTCCTATGGAAAGGGCCTTATATCATTTATGCTTTTGGAGGTAATAATGCTTATTTTCTCAAAGAATTGGACGGTACAGAAGTAGAAGGAGGACCAATTAATGGTTGAATGCTTAAGCACTATATAGATCCCAGTCACTGATTTCACTAATCACTTGTACATATTATATCCGTCACAAAGTTTAGTGTTGATTGGATGGTAAATTATGGAGTTGAAGCTCGAAGAGAAGGCCATAAGCTTCAAAAGTCTCACTGTCATAAATATTAATAAAGCAACAAAGTAAAAGGGAAAGTTGCAGAGTAAAATCACAGTAATTCAGAAGGCCATTGATCTACTAGTTCTTGACATTTCACTAGGAAGTGTCATCCCCAAGTGGAGCCACTATTATGTTCCTATACTAATAGGTGTCAAAATTTTTGAATGGCTAAGATCAGATTTGTAATATGTACATACCTTTGCTTTCTGCAAATGTTTTTCATATTCATAAAATCAAAAAATTAAAAAATGTAGAGAGGGTATGTCCTAAAAGAAAAATCAAAGGACAAAAAGAGTAAAAAAGGTCAAAAAAGATGAAAAATGAACCCCAAGGAAAAAGAAAAAGACCATGAAAGTGTGCAAGTCCAAATGCCACTACTATTTACTTTTTTGCATAATAATGATTGTGTGCAACTTTTTATTCATGCCACAATCCACGGTAATCAAACAGTTTAATCTTGGTTATTCCATGTTTTGAATTTCATGCCTAGAGATAGAGAATAAAATATGACCAAACTGTTTAATCTTGGCAGATAAGTAGATAAGTAGAGTAAATAAAAGGATCTCAATAGTTTAATCTGAGCCCTTGGATGTAATAAGGATAGACTTAGATAGATTTCTATTGTAAAAGAGAATAAAAATGTTTTGATAAGGGTTTGCCAGCTTAAGTGCAACCTAATAAAGAGTAGAAAAAATGGTAGGATGAGTAGATGGGTAAGTAGTGGTATGGTTCCAGAATTGTGATGATTGATTAGATAAAAACATATCCTTTACTTTCATCATCAAGTTGCTAAATTATGGATGATAATTGAACATTTACACAAAGTCAAGTGATTAATTTCCCCATTCATTTTACCTTTAAGTTTACTAATTGCCCATAAGTAAAGTCAAAGGTACCTAAAACCTTAAGTTAAAGGGGCTCAGAGCATTTCTCTGACTTCTGGAGCAACTGAACCCTCGTCCCAATAACTTATAGGGTCTAAGTACTGAAAGCCCCCTCACCAACATTCAACCCCTCCATAATTCGCTCATTTCCCCTAAAAAAATCCCTTTTCCTAAGTTGAAATCACCATTTGCCTAGGAAAAGAAATCCCCCCAAACAAAACCCCTTTTTCGAGAAAACCCACAAATGCTCATTTAGCCTAAGTTATAATTTTTATTTGAAAAGGTAAATAAATTTCAAAAAACATGGTACTTAGCGCACTTCGTTTTTCCGCCTTCATTTCATATCAATTTCTAATTTTATTTATTAAATCCCAAAAAATGACACTTTCCCCTATATTTTAATAAACCCCTATGTTAATATCCCATCCGCAAAGGTTTGAAACATAAACTATATTATTGAATAATTAAGGGATCAATTATTTCGATCAGCGACTGATTAATAACTATGACCCACCACCGAAATAAAAGAGATTAATTAATAATATGTCCTCGCCAATGAAATCACTCCCAACATCATTAAACCTCCCTAATCCACAATTAATTAATTCCCCCGCACATTAAAACCCCATCGTGCCCCTCCATTAAACCTCAGATCAAATAATCACCCTGATCATCGCGCGATCTGACCCCTTTTGAGCCAACAGTTGATGCTCATATCGGCTGGCCTCCAAAGGCCGACCTTTACCCACCCGATATGGGTGGTTTCACTATTCACCCTAGTACTACATGGTGCCTAATGAATGGCATCGGGCAACCTCCCCCCAAAACCACTTTATCCCAAAAGCGGTGTGATATGATCCCGCTAACCACCTCCCACTAAATGAAAAAAAGTGACATTTCCCGCTTAACGCCAAGTGTACTTTACACAGCGTACCTGCCAAAATCATTGACTTTACAAATAAAACTAAAAAGCTCATTGCTTTTTGTTTTATCATGAAGAAGACCGCTCAGACTTCCATGCAAGCAATAGAGTACATGCAACCATCAACCTATGTCCAATTGCCAATTTACCGAAGCTGTTGAAACTCCAGACCACCTTGTAGTCCCCTACGCTGCATGCAAATAGTGCACAATCGCCATTACTCTGTCCAAAAGCTGAAACTAGGTATTTACCCCAAATTCGTTGAGAAACCCTATTTTATTCCCAAACCTGAACTAAATTGCTTCAAATTACTAAGTAATTTAGTAAGATAAGTTGCCTGGTGACTCCAAAATACCTTAAATTAGACCAATTTTTCCCAATTTCACTGAAAACCCTTCGCCCCCGTCCTTGAATCCATAAGAACCAAGGATGGATGCCCCAATTGCATTGAATTTCATGCCCATTTCTACTCCTCACAGGGATTTATACCATCTCCCACTAGCAGATAAATATTTCCAGATTAAAGATACCTTTGTCCAAGAATCCCCTTTGAAACTATACTGCAGGTACAGAGACCAGTACCTGAACCATGCAGGCTACATTGGACTTTTGGAATCGGGTTTACCCAAGTACCAGTTTCCCCGAGTTCATATCTTCCCAAAGATTATCCATTACTGTCATATGAACTATAATCCCAGCCAAAAGGCAATGATGACCCCTGACCAATCTGTATTATTTACCATCACTGCTGAGTCTATAAATGAAATGCTCCAATTGCAACTAGTTGAAAACCTGACCTCTTTTTTTGTTGGATATTTTTAGAATAGATTCCCCACACTCACATCAATCAAACTTGCTAGGTTATTCTGGACCTTCATCAGGGAAGAAAAATACACTCCAAAGGACTCTCCCCCTTACATGTGGACTATATTCTCTGATCTTGGCTGAGACATCATAGACATGATATCCAGTGTATTAGGCCAAACTGCAAGTGAATTTGTTGATGAAATCATTATAGCCCATATGTCCATCTACTCTCCTAGGCAGCCCCCAACCATCATGTTTGACTATGCTAAGTTCATTGTGGATACGATGCATGATCAATTCATGACGATGGACAATTAAAGAGTGTTTAATTCTCCACTTTTATATCATTTGTTCTTGTATTATCAAGCTGATAAAATCCCAATCACCCTCCAAAAGCTTGATACCAGAGGCAACCCTAGATCAGTGGTCTTTTGGACTTCATTAATCCATGAATATGACTCTCAATATTCTTCTACTGATTTCATAGATCATACCCAGTGACAATTATGTTATTAGGAATCCCTCCCCCTAGAATCAGTGCAGATATCAGGAGGGTCCTTCAGTTGTCAAAATAGTATAGAGTGGGGGATTGGTACTTCTACCAAAACCATACTGAAATCAGAATCCATGGATGTGAGTTGGTTGCCTGCAAACTGCCCAGATACCTCTCGATGAGATTGTTTGCTCTGGAGTACTACAAGAAAATAATCAATTCAGATGAGGTGCATTTTGTGAAGGCCAAAAAGGAAGCTCAACTTAGGATAAAAGATCATCTTGGCCCTTTCATATGTAACAGTAGGGAAGCAGGAAAGGAAACAGAATTGATCCTCCAAAGGCTGAAACTGAAACAAAGTTTTATCTAGAATTATGACCCTTTAGAGTTCATTTGCAATAACAAACAAAATAATAAATTATCTCCTTATATCTACCATAGAATCCTTGAAATTGAATAGTATGCAAATTAGCTTGAATGGGTGGAAAACACTTTGGTAGACTGAGATAGCACATAAACTGTTGTCCATAATGTATTGATTGATTTAGATAGAAGACTTGATGAGGATTCATTTGTACAGGTGCCAGGAGAAACTCAATCTCAAAGGAAATCACAGGGACACAGTGAGCAAACAATAGAAGAGGGGCCATCAGAGCAACTAGGGCCATCAAAGCAACGAGAACCATTAGAGCAACCAGAGGAATCAGAACAGCCATAAATATCAGTAGAACTTGCTTAGCCAGAACAAATCATGAAATATCCTCCTATTTTACAAACTCCTCTAAATTAGGAGAGGAATATTAAAAGAGATAGGGAAGAGGCCACTCCTTCTAGCAGACCTGTTTCCCAAACTTATGTCAAGAGGCAAAGGTTGAATCCATTTTTAGAACAGGAGTTTACTGAACAGACAACAAGAGCTGCAAGTACAAAAAGAGTAGAAAGCAGGCAGACCACTCCTTTAGGAGGTACACAAGAACCTTCCACCTCACAGACTCAAATGTTGGAAAGAAAACAAAGCATGGAAGTATCCTCCTTTAGAGCTCCAAGTGGCCAGAGCTAGGACTTAAAAGAGAAATACAAAGAAATCAAGGACAAGAATGAAAGATTAAAGGCCCAAAGTTATGCACACTACCTTAAAATGGCTCTAACCAATCAAACAAGGCTGATGTCAGCCTTTGACATAAAGGAAGGTAAGATGCAGATGAGTTTTTTGAAGCCAACTACACAGAAACCCAGATCAATGGTATATTATCTGAAAACGGACTTTGAAGTATTGGCAAAGGATATCCATCCTATTGACGAAATAGAACTACGCAAGTAGAATGGGGAAATGGTTTACTCCATCTTGACAAGAAAAGAAATTGCAGCCCACCAACTCCAGAATTCATTGAATAATATATTAGCACAATTCCAGTTAGAAAAGGCCTCTTCACAGGCCAGGGAAACCAGAATAAAGTCCTTAGAGGACTTGGTCATAGAACTAGGACATGATCCCAAGGATGTGAAAGCTGCAGAAAAGCTTATTAAGAAGAAAAACGATGACATAGCTGCACTGAAGAAGCGGCTCAAAATCCCCCCTTTACATCATCCTCAGACAGTTGAAGTGTTGGAAACTCAGAAGGAGGGAGAGCTTATGGAATTAGTCCTTAAGTTGAATGAGCAATTAAAAGAGACAAAGAAAGAGCTAGATAACTGTTATAGACATTTTTGTGCCTTACAGCATGAAGCATGAAATGTCAATAATCTAAGGGATCCAAAGTCCCTAAACATGTTGTTCCTACCCCTAGAGGAACAAGGTCAGCAAACCACAGCACTAAATATCAGTTCTTCACCTGAAAACACCCAAAAACAAGGAAATTCTGGATCATGTCAACTGCTACACTGGCTACCTGCACTGAATGTCAACTGCTACACTGGCTACCTGCGCTGAATGTCAACTCCAACACTAGCTACCTGCGCTGAACGAGTTTGGACATGTGGCAGACTCATTCCTCAAGGTGTCAGAGCCCAGGAAGCTTCCAAAATGACACTTGGATCAAGGAATTCGACTGGTGATGAGTAAGAGGGTCTAGATCTCCAAGTGGAAGCAAGAACCTCCAAGTGGACTCAAGAACTGAAGAATAACTGAAGTGGGAGAGGACACTAGTCAGCTTCATGCCAGCTACAAGCTGACTCATCCTTTCTCCAAAACTCCTATATATAGAGCTCTCTCATGAGGTCTAAGGAGGCTGGGATTTTGTGACTGTAAGGAAGTGCTGTTGGTTTGAATTTAGAACTATTGGGTGATTGCTTTGAAGGAGGTGAAGAGGAGATTTCTTTCTGCTGGGAGGTTTTGCTGGATTGGGCCTCTTATGGTTGTAACACTCTCAGAACTTTACTTCTTCCGTTAATAAAGCATTTGAGGTTCTTCTATATGCATGTATCTCAATGGTGTATTGTTATGCTTGTATATTTGATTTATTCTAATCCTTGAATCATTTATGAATGTATGCTTCTTGTAGTTTCCCTCTCTTGTTATTTTGCAGGATCTTGGTGTAGCTGGGCCAGTGAAAGAGCAAGGAGCTGGGAGCAAGCAGCAAAGAGAGAAGATTGGATCAATCATTAGCGGAAGACAACGGTTAGTGGATCTCTTTCTCTCCTCTCTTACATCTCATAAAGAAGTAATCTTGAATAGCTTTGCTTTGATTGTGGCTGAAGTACTATCACCCTTAGAGTGGGATAGGGTCATTCCATATTGGATACTTTTCCCAACAACAAATTGGCGACTCCACTTGGGATCGTATCTTGTTGGTTGTTTGTGTTTTTGCTATTCATTTCATAAACACAGGGAGTACCGAATCGAACTGCATTTGGATCTTTCAAATGCAAAGAAGAGGGCAGCTACTCTAGCTCAGTTTCTGGGCATGTTTATGATTTGAAGAGCTGATCCACAAGGACTCTGAACATCTCTTAGTGATAGCTTTTCATCCTCCTTTTCATCCCTTAGTGTGTACTTGACTGATAGCTTCTGATTTGGCCAAAAACTGTGAATTTTTGAGCAATCTGTGACCCGGAAACTGAGAAAAACGAAAGGTTATCTCTTCATTGCAGACACTGTGAAGGTAGTCTGCATTTCAGCGCAGTTCCCGAAGGGGCTACCTGCGCTGAATGTCAAACTGACAGTGTACCACCTGCGCTGAACCAGTTTTGCCTAGTGCTACTGGGGTTCCTTGTTGTTTATTGCCCTGTTTTCATCCTTGTTTTTGCAGCCTGTTGTTAGTCAATGTACCTATCTGAAACCAACTTTCCTTGCCACTATTCTGCCTCGGTTGTATAAAGAAACTGTATTTGTTCTTTGTGTATTTCTTATATCATTTGCAGTTTCCCATAACGAAAGTGAACTAGTCTTGCTGTGGCCTCTTAGATCTAGACCTGTGATAACTGTCGTTTTGATCTTAAGAGTTAGTTTGTTTTCTGTTCATAGCTGATTGAGCTTTTGCTTTCGTCATATGGTTTGAATTTATATATTTCTAGTGTCGAAACAAGTAAATCTTAAGGTGTCTTTTGATTTTGGACAAGCTTGTTTGCTTTCGCTTGAAATTGAATTCAAAGTTATACAACAACTTTCTTTTTGTATTACATCAACATTAAGAAAGAGAAAAGAAATACCTGCATTTTGCATTTTTCATTTGATAAGTTTGTATGTTGATTTAGGGAAAAAGTGCATTAGTGTATGCTCTTTGATCTGTGTGAAAAGATTTTGTCTCTCTTTTCCCTCAGTAGTTAAGATTTTCATAAGTCGAAAAGATTGAAAAAGCTTGCTTCTCATCTTAGACTGCATTTAGGAATTTGTATCAAACATCTCGTGGTGAACCTTGAAAGGCAAACTTTAAAAAGATCAACTTAAAATATATTGAATGAACCTAACAACGCTTTGAAACATAACGCAAACACATAGAGGTCTAAGCTAGAGACGTGTTCCGGCGTCGTTAAACGTAGTGACTGTCGATCTCGACGAAGGTGGGTGATTCCTCCTGAGAGTCGGTGGCACTAATACGGACTTGTGCTACCACGTACCGTCGCGTATATATTGGGAGACCCCTATAGGCATATATCTTTTATCCATAGGAAGTCGTGTCGACCGCCCTACTGATCGCAATGCAGTGAACACAACATTCACGAAGATCGACCACCCGTACCGTAAAACGTATTCTGTGGTTTTGCGAAAGGTTTGGCACACCCTCTGCCTAGATCTCCAGAGCAGTTTCTTTTGGCCTTTTTCAAACTCTATAACTGAAAAAGTCCAACCGAGCATTTGTCACTTCGGGCTCGTTAATACATCGAAGGAGACTAGAGTCATCTTTAGCTTTTTCTCGACTCTTAAAAAGTGAAAAAGCAAGTTGTGTCTAAAAGCGTCTAATAAAATTCATTCAATTCGGAAACACAAATTTCCCCTTTTAATATTTTGGTTGATCGAGTAATCCGCAATCGTGGAAGAAAGTCAATTGAAACCCCGTCGTTCGCGGAGGCTTACGAGTCAACTGTCTTTGTATCCGGAATCGAAAACAGTACGGACAAAGCGAACTCGTTTAACCGGTTCAAAATCTCCTTTAAAAGTTAGAACAAGTGTTCCAACTACATCTGAGGTTTCGGTTACTCCAAACATTTCTGGGAACCCTGCCTCTATAGAAGAAGTTCAACAGCCACAGAAGGACAGTAATATTGATCCTAGTCTGGGGGCAAATACTTGTATAACTGAACCAGTTCCATCTGTAACCGGTCCAGAAAGTTTTGTTCCTCAAACAACTGTCGCTGTCGAAACAACCACTTCTTCGGCACCAGAAATATTTTACGGACCTGACGGTCTTCCTCTTCCACCGGGTTTGATTGCGATAGAGGAAATTACAGAGGATCCGCAAGCAAGTACTCCAACCCATTTTGAAGTCGGGGTCACTCTATTTCCTTCATCAGAAGTTAATCCACCACAAGTGGAAGTTCCTGTAGAATCGCTAGGCAATCTATTGGATAGACTTAAAATGTCTGAACAACCGTCATCATCTAGGACTGTGTCAAATGACACAGCGACAGCAGAAGTCCCTGCCGTCACTCCGACAATGTTTGCCGGCATACCAGCTGTCCCAACTAGCTCTCAACCGCTAGAAGGAGTCCAATCAGGGACGACGACATGGTTAGTTCCTATTTCTTCATCTGGATTATCATCTAGTATTTCTTGTGTTGAAACTCAACAACTTGATCCAATGTGTCTTCAAAGGCCAATCTACCCTTTAAGCCCTGGATTGCCACCATATGGAGGGCAGTATGCCTTTTCATTGTTCCCCCCCGGAGAACAACCATATGGGAGTTTACAACAAAGTTCAGGTCAAACTGGAATTACATCCAGCGGATGGGTACCAATACTGCCTGAGCAACCAAGGGTTTCATATTCAATGCAACCAGTCCACCCTGTGTCGAATGTCGCCACTATACCTGGTATGTTAATTGTGTCGCAAGTACAAGCGCTACCTATTGTATGTCAACCCCAAGTTTCTCAGGTTGCCATACAACAGCCTCTTGTCTCGACAACTCAATCACAACCTCCGGTTAGTGCCTCCTTATCTGGAGCGACTCAGGCTCAAACAAGTACTATGACTCCTCATCTTGGTCAATCATCCAGTATTGGACAACAGCAAATGGTCCAACAACCGAAGCTGGTTCAAACCCAACAACCGCAATTCCAGCAATCATATCAAGGACCCGAGCAACAAGTCTTTGTAAGTAATGGGCAACCGTATAATAACGGTTATGCCCATCAAACTTGTCAAAGTTGCCAGCATCAAATACATTATGCTGGTATGCAAGGACCCACTGCTCAGGCGATTCCATCTTATCCTGGGTATGCTCCACCTAACCTGAATCAACAGTTGCCCTTTGTAGCAACTCTAGAATTACCAGATCTAAACCGGCTGACGAATGATCCAATTGCTTATGCCCCTTGGTGGCCAACGATTCCGCATAAACTTCCATCGGACATTCCTAAATTCAATGGAAATCCAGGTGAAGACCCATCGAATCACGTCATGACTTTTCATCTGTGGTGTTCGTCGAACACCCTGAACGATGATTCGATAAGGCTTCGCCTTTTTCAGAGGACATTGACGGGTCCAGCGGCTAAATGGTATATTGAATTACCTAGAGCCTCTTTCGACAACTTCAGTTCCCTAGCCATGACTTTTTTAACCCATTTTCAATTACCGATAAGGTATGAAACTGGAACGGAAATCTTAACCAACTTCAAGCAGACGACGGCCACACATATATCCGATCATATACATGAGTGGCGTCGTCGTCGCAGGATGGTAAAGACTTACGTTCCAGATCAGCTGTTAGTTGAATGGTTTATAAAGTCGTTACTTCCTGCCATAACGGAAGATGTGGCCAAGGGGGGAGTCGTAACGGAGGAGCAAGTTATTGCTCGTGCACAATATCTAGACTTGGTCTATACTCAGTCTGGCATGCTCTACGACAAAATACCTGACGCCCCTAGACTGAAATTCTCAATTCCTCCTCCTCCTAAATCACACAATGAAACTCACGCCGGTGATGGCGTGATTGGAAAGCACAAAATTTCTAGTCAAAAAGCAAATGAAGAACTTCTTGCCTCGGAAGTAAATGCCATGTCGACCGACAAGGGCAAACAACTGAAGCAACCAGGGGGCAAGAAGAAAAAGACAGGGAGAAAAAGGAAACCCCCGGCAGGGTGTCATATATGCGATGAGGATCATTGGACGAAAGATTGTCCACATATAGCTGAAGTTAAGAAACTCTTCAAGAGTTCAAAAACCCCAGCAGTATTGACTGATCCGTTTCCTAATCCAGGTCAAAATCTGGTTGCTAATCAAAATTCTTCCCGATCCCAAGTACTTATGTTGTCTACCTCAAAGTAGCAGAATAATGCTTTGACAAGGAATAAAGATTACGGGAATCCATGGCTGTCGAATAACAAGGCTAATGAACAACATAGTAGTTCGACGACAACTTTGACCAAAGTTGTGCCACCCATCATTCCCGAACCAATGATAAAGTTGCCAAAAGGAGTAGTACACAAATCGACATTTAATCCTCGTGCTAAAATAGCACAGAATTATAATATAATAGAGGACCTGGCCCAATCACCGTCCGCTATGTCGACACTTGAGGTACCGCAAAATTGCCCCTCCCAAGAGCAAACTTTATTATCAGCAATAGGTGGGATTGGCCCAATGGATTCCAATCTTGTCGCCTTTGATCATAAAGGATATGACCCTAAGTTACCAGCTCAACTAGTTTTCCTTGTTCAAGTGAAAGCCCTCAACAAAACTGTTCATCGAACAAATATTGATGAGGGGGCATCTACATGTCTTATGTCGATGAGTTGCTGGAAAAATTTAGGCTCACCACCCTTGTCGAAATCGTCAACGACCTTGAAAGCATTTGATGGACGATCATACACTCCATACGGGATTTTAAGTAACTTGCAAGTTGAACTGGGGGGAAAAACAGTAGAAGTCGATGTTGAAGTAATCGATGGAAACCTCGATTACAACATCCTACTAGGAAGGCCCTGGATATATATGCCATGGCCGCAGTCGTGTCGACCTACTTCAGGAAGATTGCATTTCCTTTTCAAGGAAGAATTACAGTCGTCGACCAACAAACTTTCCTCCCCGACAGTTCACAAGTTACGGGAAGCCTTCCAATGATCCACGAAAACGATCATTCGCTTCAAAATATTGGGGTAGGCCTCCTAAAAGACCCTGCCTTAATGGGTACTTTTGCCCTACCGCCTCCAAGTAATCTGGCGGAAGTGGCCACAGTGGAAACCTACAAAATGAAATCTTCTATATCTAATGGATTCGGAAGATTCCTAAACATTTTGTCACCATGGATCATCGCCCTAATTGAAATGCTGTAAATACAGTGGGCACTGAGGACAGTTCTTATCTCGTGTCAACCTCGTTAAAAAATGAAACAAAGAGTCATGAGGATAGTTCTCTTACTGTGTCAACCTCATTAAAAAATGAAACGACTCCCTTTCCAGGTTGAGTCAAAGATCTCGAAGGTAAACCTTCATTCCAACCACCAAGTTGAATGCAATGAAGCTTGGGGGGCATGCACCTCGATTTTCATTATTATGCTGGGGGTATGCAAACTAATCGAGTAGTTTTACCACGGAATTTATTCTCGTTAAAAAATAGAAAAGCGAGATCCGAGCAGTTTTAGCACATAGTTCATGCTCGTTAAAAAATAAACATAAGATTGAGCAGTGTTTTGGCGCATTCAAGCTCTTTAAAAAATGAACCCAGTACCGGTAAATAACCATTTGTGATCGTAAAATTATTAGCCATAAAAAGCCTTGGTCGTGTTTTTCACCTGCCACCTCCATTCCATTTGGCCGATCGTTCACCTCCATATGATTGTTTACCCATTTTGAGGAACAGCTGCGAAGAGTGATTTCACCTAGCCATCCTTGTGACACTGCCGTGATTGGAAAATTCCAACCTGTACCTGGAATCTGCTGCTATCCCTGTTTATCACTCGTTCCTCAAAAGACGAGTCTTCTTTGAGCTCTTTTCATCTGACTCGTAAAATATGAAAAGTTTGCCGAGTTTTGGCCTTCCAGCTCGTTAAAATGACCGGAAGAGCCATCCCTCCTCTAGATTTTAATCTTTTTGGACCTGAGGGATTATTGCACAAAAAGGTCGAGCGCTTGTTTTATTCGGCTCGTTAAAATTATCGAAAAACTCATCCCTTCTGTATTGTTTTATACTTTTTCGGACTTAAGGGATTAGATGACGAAAAAGGAATTTTGGAGTTAACTTTCTGTACCTTTTCAGACTCTCTAAAAATGAAAAGGACCGAGTTTTCCTTGTCGTTAGACTTGTTAAAATGATTAAATAGCGACAAACTTGTCTTTAGACGAGAACGAGTTTCCCTATCGCTAGGCTCGTTAAAACATAGCGATGGGCTTGCCCGAAGGGCAGGTTATAGAACAAGCATCTGTTATCCTCCTCAAGCTTGACAAAAATAAAGAGGTACTGGTCAGAAATGACTGGGGAAAAATTGGGAGAACCTCAAAGCTTTAATGGTAGCAAGTCGCTCTTGAACATGACACTTTTCCTCCGTATCACATCGGGTTGGGTTGTTTCATTCACCGGTCTCATCACCATGGTCTTCGCCAAACCATCCGCATTTGGGGTAATGCTACCGATCCATCGCATCAGTGTCGTTATATGTTCAAGAGATGTTGTTCAGAAAGAGGCAACCGTGTCCCATCCACTGCCATACATTATCCTTCATCCATCCATGATCGCCACCCTGAATCATATTTCATAGATTGTTTTCACCTCCACTAAAATCATTAGCTGCGTTCCGTGTCACTGATGTGGGATTCATTAAGGCCCTCCTTTGACGGATCGCTTCTTGTCGACTTCAGCTCATTATCCAAGAAGTTGATCTAGGAACACCCCCCTCAGTACTTTGAAGCTTGCATACTTTAATGGCAAGTTTCTCACTTCCGGCGACAAGTATACCTCAATGACCTTCGACCAGAAGATTTTGCGTGGTGTTCGACGCCAAATCCTTTATTCACACCACGTGAATTGTACTGCAGTACCTTGAGGGTCATTATCATTATCGGTGATTCCTCTCGCGCTTGTTAACGGTTTACATTATTGACCGGTAATCAAGCGATGTCTTTCCATGTTCGACTTCAGCACAATTCTCACATGGATCGACTTGTACTTAGAGTGAAGATCGAACGAGTTTGAAGACCCCGGATCTAGTTTCATCCATCCGGGCTGCGATATATATTCAGGAAATATAAAGACATTTGATATGTACATTATTACAGCAGATGATCATCCTACTCAAAGGATGATAATTTCAGCAGAGAATTATCAGTCTACCATCAGACGATCGTCTGTTATATGTACCAAAATGAATTTATAAAGCTGAGCATGGGAATGCCCGCCTCAGCTAGATCATGAAAGCAGAATGAAAAATAATGTATTGTATTGTATTTTATTACAGGTCACCTCTCAGCGATTGAATGAACTTTGGATCCTCCTGATAAAGCATTTCACCCGATAAACGACCTCATACTTTAGGGGGAAACTGTTATAGACATTTTTGTGCCTTACAGCATGAAGCATGAAATGTCAATAATCTAAGGGATCCAAAGTCCCTAAACATGTTGTTCCTACCCCTAGAGGAACAAGGTCAGCAAACCACAGCACTAAATATCAGTTCTCCACCTGAAAACACTCAAAAACAAGGAAATTATGGATCATGTCAACTACTACACTGGCTACCTGCACTGAATGTCAACTGCTACACTGGCTACCTGCGCTGAATGTCAACTCCAACACTAGCTACCTGCGCTGAACGAGTTTGGACATGTGGCAGACTCATTCCTCAAGGTGTCAGAGCCCAGGAAGCTTCCAAAATGACACTTGGATCAAGGAATTCGACTGGTGATGAGTAAGAGGGTCTAGATCTCCAAGTGGAAGCAAGAACCTCCAAGTGGACTCAAGAACTGAAGAATAACTGAAGTGGGAGAGGACACTAGTCAGCTTCATGCCAGCTACAAGCTGACTCATCCTTTCTCCAAAACTCCTATATATAGAGCTCTCTCATGAGGTCTAAGGAGGCTGGAATTTTGTGACTGTAAGGAAGTGCTGTTGGTTTGAATTTAGAACTATTGGGTGATTGCTTTGAAGGAGGTGAAGAGGAGATTTCTTTCTGCTGGGAGGTGTTGCTGGATTGGGCCTCTTATGGTTGTAACACTCTCAGAACTTTACTTCTTTCGTTAATAAAGCATTTGAGGTTCTTCTATATGCATGTATCTCAATGGTGTATTGTTATGCTTGTATATTTGATTTATTCTAATCCTTGAATCATTTATGAATGTATGCTTCTTGTAGTTTCCCTCTCTTGTTATTTTGCAGGATCTTGGTGTAGCTGGGCCAGTGAAAGAGCAAGGAGCTGGGAGCAAGCAGCAAAGAGAGAAGATTGGATCAATCATTAGCGGAAGACAACGGTTAGTGGATCTCTTTCTCTCCTCTCTTACATATCATAAAGAAGTAATCTCGAATAGCTTTGCTTTGATTGTTGCTGAGGTACTATCACCCTTAGAGTGGAATAGGGTCATTCCGTATTGGATACTTTTCCCAACAACAATAACCTGATACAATCTAAGCAGAGTGATTTGGCCACCACTCCTCAGACTGTAATTCCTACTATCTCTACACCAGTACCCTCCACATTGGCTGCTGCCTTAGCATCCACACTTCCACCAGCTACAGCTCTGCCAGTTACAAGTACATCAGCAGGCACAGGGGCATCTACAAGCACAGCTACTTCCACAGAAAAAACAGCTGAATTGGTAAAATCCATGGAGGAAATGAGTATCCAGGCTACTGAGCTTAAGAAACTTAGAGTACAAGTATCAAATTTGGAGACTGACTGTAAACTTGCCCAGATACAACAGGAGGAAGAAGCTTAGAAAAATCAAGGAATGGGAGAAAGGATAAAAGTCCTTCAAAATGACTTGACATTGCAAGAGCCATTGGGAGACATGAAGGAAATTCTTTGAGCCAACATCATTGATTCCATAAATGATGTTTGGCCTTCTATTCAAGTTATTTTTTAACAGAGTGAACTAGTAAAAGTGGCCACAGAAGCAGTCCACAAGACAAGGGAGGAATTGGGAGATACGCCTGAAGCGCCAACCCATTGATAACATTTTTCAATAGCAGAAATAGGTACCATCTTGATGAGTTAGAAATAGATGACAGAACAACAACCATCATAGAAATAAGTAAGGTTCTCACCAAAAGGAACCTGATGCTCAATCTGGAGAAAAGGTGTCAAAGCATCCAAGCAGACATTGATAGTTTTATGACAAAGTATGGTATTTTAAGAGAAAAAGGACTTCCCAGTCCTATGGTAATAAATGACAAGCTGATGACTCAAGATGATTATATTGAAAGACTAAAAAAGCTGGCCAGAAGCCAAGCTAGTACTTCAAGGGTAAAATCTTTGCCTACTGGAAAGGTATTATATGATACTCTTGAGAATCTATTTTACATAGAGCATTAGGTAAAGCACTTGTTTACCAACAAGCTAAATTTTGTTAAGTACACAGAAGTTGATGAGATATACAGAAAAATGATAAGGATGAAATTACCTGACAGTGAATTGTGGACAAAACTAACAGATTTACTATGAAGTTACTGCAGTAAATCTATATGGTAAAACATGGCTGCTAGGTAAAACAGGTAAGACAGAGTCAAAGCATAATAGGTAAAGAGTATCAGTAGGTAGAAGACATAAAGTGAATCCAGCACATAAGCATCAAGCAAATAAAAGAGCCAAATCCGAATTACAACAACCAGCACAGTCATAATAAAAGGGATAGCAAGAAGGCTATTCTCCATCTATCTCTATCTTCGTGTTGAAGATATTTTTGGTTTCCTAAAATAATTCTCATCTTGTTATGAGATATTTTGTAACATATTTTGTATAAATACTTCATATTTTGAAGTAATTAGTGTGGATTAAAATACATTTCTGTAGACATTTTATATTGAGCCAAGGAGCTTTTGTATTCAAGACTGGACTAGTTTTGATGGATATGAAATAAAGATGAGGACATTTCACTGGATTCTTGTGCACAGTTGGAAAAAATAAGTATTATCTCATCATGTTTAAATATTTTTTTCTCTTCATGTTATAAATATTCATATGTGTCTCTTATGAAATCTTAAGAGTAAACAAGGAATGATATCTCAGAATTAGCTTAAACGCTCTCTATTTTAACTGTTCTCTTTCTATATGTTTTCTTCTAAACTACCTTGGTCTGGGAATCCTTAATTTCTCTCTTACTTCCGTAGTTTTCCCCCTTTTGGTCCATAGCAAAGGATTATTCATTTCCCTTTGCTACTGGTCATCCTTCCTTTCTTCATCTTAATCTCGGTTAAGGATCCTTCATTGCACTTTGCCCTAGTTAGGACTACCTCATCCATTTGAACCTACAGATTTGCTTTTGTTGTGCTAGCCTACCTTATGAAATCTTACCTTAGAGATTGTTCAGATCCAGTTCAGCCACTCTTGATTGACTCCATATCCCAATGGCCTGAAAATTTACTCTGCCCATTTGTTTTCTTAATTCCACCACCCAATGAAAACAAAACAATCATGAGCATTATGAACTATCCTGAAATCTTACCCAAAAACAAAGTTAAATTATAAAGATAGAGCCCTCTCTGGAATTAGGTTGGCTAGAACCCGAGTCTAAAAGATTAGGTTTGTGGTTACCTAGGACTATTCCTTCTTTGATAACTTCTAAGGAAAACATTTGACTGATAACAACACCATTTCCTTGGCAACCTTGGCCATCTCAACCCCAAAACAATCTTGGCAACAAGGTTGACAAGGAACTTATGGTAGCCATCCACAATATCCTAAATGTTGCCAAGGAACTTATGGGATACATCCATAATATCCTCAATATTTTCTTCAATATCCTCCATACCCAACTCCATGTTATCCTTACTTTTCACCTCCACCACAACCACAACACCAACCACATCCATCTCAAATATCCACTCCCACAAAACTACCTGTACCACCATTTCCGAACCCACACAATGAAGTAGATCAACCCACATACAATGCTAAGGTACAACATTTCCAAACATATCCTCTTGATCTAAATGGTATTCATCATAGCTTACGAAGAGTATCAAAAAAGAGATATTCCCTTGATATCATTAAAGGACAACATGCAGAAAAAGAAGATTCAAATGAGAAGTCCAAAGAATAATGGGTTGCACTTGACGAAGAGAAAGCATGAGAATCAAAGATTGAGAAAGTTCCCTCATGTTTACCATTAGATCCTCTATGTGTTCAAAAGAATAATAATAAAAAAAAAGATCTGAATTTCATGGAAGAAGAAGACATCCAAGATGATCCAAATCAGCAAGTGGACGAGGAGCATCACAACTATATTGAAATGTGGTTCCCGCAAAGTGTCAAGATGCAACAACCCACTCTTCATCAACCATTAATGATATCATCTCAAACAAAGAGGTTGGTCTCTCATATTCAGGTACCTTTCAAAGCATATATTTCAAGCCTACACATCAGTTTATCTGTCATCCCGATGTGCACTTGGATTCATTGGAAGTATTCCTACACTTGAAAATGGTTTTGGTTTTTCAAGTAGATTACGATAGGAAAAGAAATATAAAATGAAAAATAAGAAAAAAAATAAAATCTTAGGAGAAAACCTCCTTTGAGGTTCCTGAGATTGCATCATTGTTTGAAAACCTCCATGATGCAGTCAATGGGTGGGACAAAAGAAAAATAAAAAGAGAAAATAAAAGATCCTAGTTGAAAACCTCCTTTGAGGTGCCTAGGAAGACCTACTAGTTGAAAACCTCATTGAGGTGGCTAGTAGGCCTAGAAGAAATAAAGAAGAAGAAAAAAATAAAAATATTTGTTTCATGTATTGCTCTCTCATGAATGCAAGTGTTCTAGAACCTCTACAAGCAACAAAAACAAGTTAGCCACCAAAGGAAAAATTTATCAAAAGCCTATTCAAAGGAATTCAAACTTGGACATTCTCATCCTTTACTTAGATGCTCCAGAAGGACCAAGGCGATGCCAATCCATCACCCTCATATATTCCCAAGATTTTACCACCCATTTTCCTTCCTGTCCTACAATACTACATGAAGATCTTATAGTTACTACAAGAAACATAAATACTTAGAGAAAAAAATTATTTTTGTCACATATTGAAAATCATGCATCTGTTTTCCAAGTTTTTTTAGGTGGAGATGCATATGGATGATAGTAATTTTCCCAAGAAATCTCAACAAAGTCTAGTGCACAATTTTCGAGAAATCGATCTCCATCACCTAGAAGCATTTTTTTATTTTCTCAATATTGGTGCATCCATTTGCAAATTTGTTTCATTGGGAGATGAATATGGATGATGGTAACATGACCAAGAAATTTCAACAAATTCCAGTGCACAGGTTTCGAGAAATCGTTCTCCATCACCTACAACCATTTTTAATTTTTCTTGAGATTCATTCATCCATTGGCCAATTTCTTTTTATGGGGAGGTGCATAAGGATGATGGCAACATGCTCAAAACATTTCAAGTCATTCCAGTATACCATTTGAGAGATATGGATTAAAAGAGGCTGCTACAAGGTTTCCTATAGTTACTACAAGATGTCTTGGTTTTCTATAGGAAACTAGTTGAAGGCTATTGGAAGGTATGGAAGGTGAAACTAGGTGTTGGTAAGGGGTATGACAGTTGTGAAAAGTTAGAGGAAGGTGAAAATCACCCATGGCCCAGCCGAGCACTCTAAGAAGGTCGGATTTGACTAAGATAGCTTGCTCACGGTAACTGGAAGATAGATGTTTAGAATGACCAACTTTGAAGACATGTGCAGAAGTAAACAAAAGAAACTATCACCTCTAGAGGACCATGGATCGATCATCAACCGATCATGAGCATGCATGCCTCTCGAACAACCATCAGGTAGGTTCAGGTATGCAATATTCTTGACCTCTTCTGTTGAGCATATTATAGCTAGAAATTTGTTTTCAATGCATGACAGATGAGGTTTTATAAGGTAAGGATGGGTTAGAAGTCTCGTCCACCTTCAACTAGTTAATTACAACTCACTCCTTCACTCATGCAATTTGGAAAAGCCAAATTAGAAATGGTGATGATTTTGAGGAATGGGGGACAATAGTTAAAAGAAGAAATTTATGCAAAGGCAAAGTCACCACAACACTCCAAACCCTCCATCCACTTCATATCCACTATCTATCCATCATTCATCCATCCCATTTCATAAAACAAAAATTAATACATTTCAAGAACAAACCCTACACTCTATCTCACCTTGAAAATTTCTTGAAACAAAACACACAAAACACATCCTCTCCATTTTCACAAACCTACACTACACCCTTTGAGCCCTAGCATCATAATCCAAACCCTCTACATTATTTCTCATCACTCACATACAGTTAGAAGACCTTGAAAGAGAAGGAATGACTCCTACAGGAAGGAAGAATGTTGCCACAAGATGGAAGAAAGGAACAAATTGTGCTAAAACTCAAAATGGAAATGCATAAGAGAGACCTAAACAAAAAAAAGAACTCTAAAGCCATTAGGCAATCATCTTGGCCACAAAAGAGAAGAATAACACAACAAAACGAAAGAAAACATGCACCATCAAAATAGAATTCAAACTGTGGTGATGAGCAAAGACTTTCCAAGACGTCTCTAATCTCTTTCTAGTTTTTTCCAAGGCATAAAAGATGTTATAGAAAGGGGAGAAAGACACAGAAGTAAATTGGAGGGCATACCCTAGGCTTATACTATCATTTCCACTCAAAACGTGTTTAAATAAGATGCTACAGGGTTTCATGTAGTTATGATAGGAATTGTTATAGGGTTTCTTGTAGTTACTGTAGGAATTACTATACAATGTCCTATTTGTCATCTGAAGGCATTTTGAGGGTTTCATAGGTGTAAAAATGGTGGAAAAAGGTAGAAGGAGGTTGGAAAAGGATGTGGAAGACCTTTCCAAACCAAAAAATATTCAATAACCCATCTTGAATAAGGGGAAAAAGGAACACTGTGATTTTTCTATGCACAAACAATTTTGGAAAAATGAGGGGAAATGGGATGAAGATTTCAAGGGAGAGGATAAGAATTAAATCGATCTACAAGCCAACAAATTTCACTTGAAAATAGGAAGGTTATGTTTTTTTCTTCAAAGATGGTTAATCAATCATGAAAATAAAAACTACATTATTTTGATTATCCTTGCATAAATTAAAACCAAAATTATTAAGAGAAAAGACTGAGAAATGCACAAGAGGGAACCCACCAAGGCCATGAATGAGGCACAATGAGGTCACTAAGTTTCTCAGAGGATGAGCAACACTTTCAGTAGGGCGTATGACGGGCCTCTAAATTAGACATAAATTAAGGCCCATATGACATCCTTCAGCACATTAAACCTCTATTTTTGCATTAGATAATGTATTTTTAAATTTAATGTGTTCATTATGAAGGTTTATGGATAATTGCATATTTGTGCCTAATATTATTTATTTTTGTCAAATGTTGTGAGAATATTGGGTAGATTATAATGATTTGGAGGAGGAGATAATTTAGGGAATTGCTTGCTACTACAGGAGGAACCATATTAAATAATAAACCAAGAAGATATTATAAAATAATTGCATAGATTCTAGAGCTCCAATGATTGAAAAAATTTAGGAATGTATTCCCTGCCATTTAACGCAGATTCCTAGTATTGGGAACCAGATCCACTCATTAAGGGATTTTGGTGGGTAAGGCTTCCTCCTTTCACGGGTAATGATTCCTAATCATTTTGTATAAATACCAAGTTTATTTTACCTCTAGAGGTGGATTTTTATCAGTCTTCTTATGGAGAGAACTCGTATTTTGTAGCTCCATCATCATTTCTTGTAGGGATGTAATGGTATTGATGGAAATAATGGATATTGATTCAATGTTCAGCTTATGAATATTGGTATCCTCTATAAGAACCTGAGTTTCCTTGGGCTTGGCCATCCCAAGAGGCTTAGATCCCTTTTTTATCATTTTTGTTTCTTCCTTTCACTTCTTATTCACATGCATCTCTTCTTCTTGTCCTTTTTTCTATTTCTGCATTTAGTATTAATAATTTCTTGTTGTAGGATTGGATTAAATGGTTGGAGTAAGTTATTTTTCAGGATCATAAGCATAATTTCATCATTGGAATAGACTTTTATGTTCATAGTAATCATTGAGCTACTTGGATTAGTTTGTTTATTCTCAAATCTAGATTTCTGGAAGTCGAGTGTGCCAAATAACAGTGAATTTCTGCTATTTTTAGAACATTGTAATGAGCTTCAACCGAGTTCATTCCACTTGAATTAGATCCCAAAAAAATTCTATTTAATAACAAAATTTACCCCATTGCATTTTCACTTCATTAGGTTAGGCTTTTGATAGATTTACGAGTTCATTAGTTCTCAAATTTTTAGATTTTAGACTAGTAATTTTCCACTATTTTTTAGCATGGTTTAACAGAGGTGTTTTTGAGTGATTCAACCTAGAATGGAGGCCTAATACATCCTAGTCATTAGTCTCATCCAATTTGGATTTGATTTTCCTGGTCATTTGGTAAATTATAACTCCCTATATGAAATCTGTAGTTTCTTGTAGTAAATACACAACCTCCGATAGCAGCCTTCCAACATGTATATACTTTCCTCGATTTGCTAAAGAAGCTTGGTTATTGTCCCTTAGGCTTGAATCAGGACCCATAGGCTCTAAATCAATGATTAGGGAAGACTAAATACCACTTAGGACTTGCCTCTTTACCCATGCAAAACATTTCAATGATTTGGGTTAATAGACAAATTTATGAATTCAATAATAAAATGATGATTTTTTTGATTGCCATATCCAATGAACTATGTTATTGGATATAAAGTCTTTGAAATGTAATGGTTGACATTTGGTTCATGATCTTTACTTTATGCAATTAGAATAGGTTTCTTTCCTTGTATTTTATTTCTTGCAATAGGTTAAGGTTTCCATTTCGAGCATTTCATTTACTACAATTAGTTTAGGATCTAATTTTATTACATTCACTCCATTACATCATGACAACAAAGAAATGACACATTTTATGCTGCACCTATAGTGATCATACCTCTTAAGTTTGTACAAACCTCGAGTTGGTAGCCTTGGGAGTTGGAACATTGTTGTTGCAATACCGAGGCTCATCAGGAACCTCCACCATACTTTCCTCATGTTTAAAAAAAATATGGTATACATGTAAAACAATATAAAAACACCAAGTTCAATCGTTGTGGTACTATGATTTTGGTATTTAAATTAAAGGCCACCAAATCTTGGAATTTAATCAATGAAGGCTGAATGTTTACTTTTGAAGGTCATATTCTAATTTCCAAAGCGCCAAAATAGGCATAGAATTGATTTTTGAATAATTAGAATGATGGTGAATAATCATGGAATGCTAATTTTGTTGAAGATGTTAGTTAAATGCCCAGAAGAGTGAATGGAAAAGGGGTCACAAATTTACCATAAAATCACTATGTTTGTTTTCAAGAAATGAATCTCAAAGTTCCCGAAAACCATTTCAAGTGTGAATAAGTTTTCCAAGCTAGTAGAAACAAAGAAATATTTTTTTACATTGGAAATTATGACACATTTAGGAAATAAAATCAATTAAATCAACCATTATATATCTATATATATATATAGTGTGTGTGTGTGTGTGTGTGCGTTGTCATTTCTTTGCAAATTTGTTTTTCCTTTGACTGATTAAATCTTTTTTGTTACACATATCTACGTATTTAATGGTTCAATATTTATGGATTAGAGTTATGGACTTAAGGATTTGATCTTATATATCCTAAATAATTATAGAACATATTTTCATTTCCGTTTTTCAAATATTTTTTGAACTCCCATTGAATAGACTTCTCTAATTTATATAAATTTGTATTACTATTTAAAGAAGTAATGGATGCTAAGAAAGTTGTTTGAGTGATAAAGAAATAAAGGATACTTTACACTACCATCTAATGTACTTTATTAGGAAATTAGGAACCTACAAGACCATTCAAGAGAGGAGAGGTTTGGGATCAAAGAAGCTCTTGTTGTCATGAAATTTCATTGAAATATTTTGTACGCTAGAGCTTGTTATATTACTATTTAAAGAAGTAATGGATGCTAAGAAAGTTGTTTGAGTGATAAAGAAATAAAGGATAATTTACACTACCATCTAATATACTTTATTAGGAAATTAGGAACCAAAAAGACCATTCGAGGGAGGAGAGGTTGGGGATAAAAGAAGCTCTTGTTGTCATGAAATTTCATTGAAATATTTTTTACGCTAAAGCTTGTTACTAGATATTCTATTTTGTACATTATTATTTGAATTCAAAAGTTGGTTTTTGGCCTACTAAAATGATTCAATTTTGGTATATTTTTGTTCAACATAAGTATATATAACTTGATTTCAGAACTGCTATAAATCTGATACAATTTTATGCCTATTTAAAATCAATGAAAAGTTATCTTCTCATGCCGAACATTCCTAGAACGATACATATGACTTTAAATTATTTTGATAATGAAATAAAGGTGGGAAGTTGGCTATTAAATACAATCAAGGAACAATTAATTCGTTTAGCAATAATCAAGAATTAATTACAAATTGTATTGTAACACTCAGGGAAATGAAACATCCGTGAAAATAATATTCTTATGGATTCCTTGTCATAGTAAGCTCTACAAAATATTGGTAGGATTGTTATCCAAACTCTAGCCATCCCACATACATGTGATGAATATTATTACATGGAGTAATACATGAACGATGTGACATTGTAATGTTGGTTTAGGGTTCAATATATTCTGCCCACATTTTCTTTGCTTCATGAATAAATATTTTACCCATATGCCATTTCCACGGATAAAGTTATGGCGCATGACTAACTGTAATGTTTTATGAGAAATTTTCATTTTGATTCAAAACCCTTCAGCTCCTAAAATTCTTTGGAGTAACTTTTTCTTTGCCTACAAACAATTTAATTAACACAATACACATCTTTGGGGAAATATTAATTTCTTATGGACCCTACCCCTACTAGTATTGAAATGCTATAGAACATACTTGCCACTGTGTTGATTTGATTTGAATGAAATTATTATCGGTTGTTATTGTTGTAATAGATAGGCCAACATGTTAATATATCAGTAGAAAGATTTGATGCATTTGGAGGTGAAGAATTGGGATAAATTCAAGTAGGTTACATTGATTTTGTTTCTAAAATTACAAAATGAATATGTAGCTAGAAATGAAGGGAGCAAAGGAGCAAAGGGAATATATTTCAAGAGAAATATAAGCTAATTTTTGTATTAATTTGTTGAAAAGGTTGTATGTTTCTTGTGCATAGAAAGATAAATTAATTGTTTTAATTTCTGAAAATATTGCATAGTTCTCATGTGTTAATTTATTTGAAAAGTTTTCATGGGTCTTGTCCATAGAGAGTAAGTCAACTCCATTAATTTCACTGAAAATATTGTGTGATGAAATCCAAAATATTTTAGAGATAAGTAAACTATGTTTTCGTGCATAGAGAGATAAGTTAACTATGTGATTTCTTTGAATAGTCGTGGTTTTGTAATTGCATCCACACTTTTTATTCACATGCAAGTTAATATAAACATGGTTTACATTTATGATATGGATGAGTAGTCATAATTTCATAATTGCATGCACATTCTTTAATCACATGCATGTTAATGTAAATGTGGTTTGCTTTTAAGATATAGATAAAAATGCATGGTTTTATAATTGCATGCATGCTCTTCATTCACATGTACATTGAAAATTACTATTATATAGTTAAATGTGGTTTTGCATTTGGAATATGGATAAATAAGGGAGATTTTATAAGTGTATTCATTCATATCGTGTATTTAGAAAATAGAAAAAAAGAATATTTTATATTATTTTCACATGTTGTTACATGGGTAATGACAAAAATGATTTTGAATTCAAATAAATAAGTAGATTGGTAACCATGGTTCTGCAATAAGAAGAATAATTAGAAAACAATACCAATGTTGTGCAAATTTATTCACATGGTTTTTCTTTTTATATTAGATGCACTAAAAGTATGGTTTAGTAGATAATACTATGAAATTGGATATGGTAAACGTGTATGACCTTGTGTTTGATAATTGTAGGTAAAAGTAAAATATAGCTATGGATGTGACTTTTTTTTATGCATGTGCAAGAATGTCTTTAAGGCCAAGATGTATAATTCATAAAATATTATTAATGGTTCTTATATTTTCATGAGAACTAATAGATATTGAATATGAAATGGAAAAGGTCATAATATTTTGGGTTTTGATAGTCATGATACTATGTTTGACTGACAATAGTGTTTGCAATAAAGAATTATTACTTTCACAAAGAATGGAGTGATAGTTTGTAAAGTAACATTTTTTGTAGCAATCAAAAGGTGGATTATATTTAATACCATTACAGGTGATGAGGTCAATATGTATAATTGTTGTTACATGTGGAGTGGAAGATAATCAAACACAATTACAAGGGGTAACTTACCACAAAACAAATTCATGCCACATCAACATTATGCTCAAAAATATGTTGGGTAAATTTTTCATGTACATCATGTTTTATGTATTCACCTCTAGTTGATTATGCATGAATTAAATATTATATTTCTTTGTAAAATTTCAATAATGGATAAGGGATGGTCTAAGTTGTTACCAATGAGTGACAAGTGAACTCCCTTATGAAACATTTAATGAAATAAATATTTATTGGTTTTTCCTTTTAAAGTTTTTAGGGTAATATCAATGTCAAGTTATGTGATTTCCTATTTTAATATCTTCATGATATTACTATCTTGTAAGACTTTGACAATTACATCCCTCAATGGGGTTAACAAGCACTCGTTAATTGAACAATTTTAATGATGAAAACTTCAACATAATGCATTATGTTAACAAGTTGTACTAATGGATATTCTTGTATGCAATTTGATTATTCTATTTCTATAGTTACTTCACTTAATGTTCATGGTTATATCATTTGATTAACAATTAAGTATTTGATAAGTCATTGTGGGATTCTATGCATTGGTAAAACATGATAAAAAACATATCCTACTTATTTTGTGGAAGGTATACCAAGGAATGTTACATCATGGTTATGATCATAACATCTCAAAATGAAACATGCAACCCATGCATTAGTTATAATCATAACATCATAGAAAATAATTTATCTCACTATAATAAATAAATAATCCATGAGAGGAAATTTTATTTTGAAATGTTAGCACTGAACTTCCATGTCATAATATGTAAGCCAATCAAAATCCTTTAAAATTCAAAAGAGATACATGTGTGATTAGGCATTGGAAAAAAAATTATAAATACAATTTACCTATCTTTAGCATGAATAGTGCCCAAGTGACCCATACTACAATAAATATTGAAAATAAAATTAATATCTTATTCTATAAAAGTTATAGTATCGATAATGTTTTTAATGACATGTAACTAATTTAAATTTTTGATTTACTTTTTTAATTTAAATTTTATTAAATCTTGTGTAAACAAAATACATATATATATATATATATATATATATATATAGATTATTTTAATAAAAGTGTATTTATTTGGTTAATTTAAATTTACGTCATTTAAATTTAAATTAAATTTTCGTTTCTAACACAAATTTTATTAAAATATTGTGCTAATAAATTAATATAAAGGTAAATTACATATACTATTATTTTGATAAACGTCACATTTATTTGGGTAATTTAGAAAACTTAAAAATAATAAAAGTGGTATATTAAAAAAGTGTCTACATGATATTATTTTATTAATTTCTTAATTTTTTCTTAGGTGGCTAATTTTGAGTTGAAATTTCCTCTAATATGGCCATATCAAGCATACCAAAACCATTATGAGTGTACGATATCATTATCACAACATATAAAATAATTAAATAACACATATGGATGACATCATTAACCAAATATTATCAAAACATTATACTTCGGATAAAAAAAATTAAGAAAAATCAACTACAACCACCTTAACCTCTTACATTGTACCATAGTGTATCAATAAAATTTAAGAATTTAGACATTATTCAAATATTTCAATGAGAAATATTCATACAAAATAGGTATCTACATAAGCTAAGTTATGCAATCTTATTTGGTTCACCACACAATTTAATAAAAAAGATAAGGAAAGTCACGATGAATAACATATGCATCCTCCTAGGTAGTTGAGCTGGGGCTATATTGGTCCCATCACTTTTTTCTTAATACTTGATTAAATAAAGAATATATAGATAACAATGATTCTTAAACTAATCTTAACATCAAACACTTGCAATGTCAAATTAAAATGTTTATAATTAATTCAAATTAATATGTAATGAAAGAAAATGTCATGTTAAAATGTAAGATACATTTTACAATACAAAATCATTTACAGGTGAAAATTTATATTGTACATATGTTTCATATGAGATGAAGTGCCACAAAACACGGCCTACACATATGTTCATTATAAAAGTAAAACTAATTATGAGTAAAAATTACTATTATTTTATTTTTATTTTTAGATAACAGTATAGGCATATCTCTAATTTATAACAATATAATTTATAATACATAATTATTAGTAATTACCTTAGAACAAATCCCATAACTACACATGTAAACAAAATTATTTTTATGAATTTTCAATTTTATTATTCAATATAGTTAAACTTAGAAGTTTAAATAAAATATTTTCATATATTGTATAATATTTTTCTCCTAAAAAAATTCAATTATAATCAATATTCAATTTAATTTCCATCTCCTTACCATTAATTTAATTCAAAGACATTTTTTTAAAACCATATTTATACTATATTAATAATCAACATTAAAAAAACAAGAATAATAAAATACAACCAACTCCGCTTATGTACTTTCTATTTCATATATCTTCTAAACTATATAATGTACATTTTCATAGGTCTAGAAATAAACGCAATATAAGAGAAGTCTTTTTGCTCCCCTACAATGAGAACAATATTAATGTTTGACAAGATGTAATGTCTTATAACATCTCTATTTTATGGAAATTTTTGTTATATTGTTTTTTCAAAATAATAATTAAAAAATATATTTTAGCCATATAACTCATCAATCACTCTATATATATATATATATATATATTTCAAAATAAAGACTATATAAAATACTCTTCATATATATATTTATATTTCAAAATAAAGACTATATAAAATATATAATATTAAAATTTAAAGTTACAATATTCATATTTAAAAATAAAATAAAACAAATACTATAATAATCTAAACTAAATTGTAATTAATGGAAATACAGAATAGCACTATCAAAGAGATTTATTGTCCACTCCATTATCTAGATAGCATATTCTACCAGGACTTTTAAATATAAAATTAAACTAAAATAAAAAAGATGACTTGCTAAATAAATTTATAACAAACCTTGCTAAAAAAAATGGAGTTTAAATGCAAAGTAATAACTTCTAGTAAGAGCTCTTTTGTTTTGGTGGAGTATTAGTGGGGACGACAACCCTATTACGTTTTTATTATCAGCAATTCGAGAAAAACATTTAATTGAACTGGATTCATAATCACGACAATTCAAAGTTAATTACTATTTTATGAAAATAATTCACCATAATCGTTTACTCATTCAATCAATGGGCTTCACATTGAGAATATACCACGTGGAAATCGCTACCATACATGCTAATATCAACATAATTATTATTCAATCCGTAATATAACACGGGTATCCAAAATAATATAACTTTGTTACAACTTCATATTTTTGTGTTTTCGGATTATTAAAGATTTTGACTCATTCATTAAATCCAAGAAAGTAAGAGATTCCCATTAACAGTAAATAAAACATACAAAGGAAATCTCATATGCCCCAAATTATCGGTGGCTCCTAGGGTTTTGAAGAATAAATATGGTGGTCATGGTGTTTTCTTTTAATGGTCAGTTCAAAGACCAACTCATGGCGGTTCTCTTTGTCTTTATTGTACTATTTAATACCATGCGAGTGACTTTTTCCCCTGCTAATTTACGCTTCTGAATTAAATTTCAGACATTACGACTATGATTGAATAATGGCCTTGTGCCAATGTTGTTCGATGAAAGTACTAACTCAGAATATAATTGAGAATATAAGATAAAGGGGTTTGTTAAATTGTCCAATTTTGCAAGAATATAAGGTATATGGGCCATTTTAATTTTTTCCCTTAACAACCCATTGATTACAAATCTGGCATCAATCTATTCATTTTATGCAAAGCTAAATCATAAAAGGTTTAGGGAATCAAACCTGCAACCATGTAAGGAAGAAAAACTTAAGTAATATTGATGATTAGTCTAGAACCTACGCTGAGTGGCTTGGCTTATGTTTTGAGCCTAGTGGCTATAGGCTTGCTTAGAATTTTAAGTGTTAAAGAGTGAAATATGTGGAGTATAAGTGTTTTCCTTAATATTCTCAAACACTTAAATATAATTACATAGGAGACATCCATAATAAATTAATTGAGTAAAACTCAACTAAAATTTAACTAGTAGAATTGAACTTATGACACTTGGATTAACAACTATGACACCTAGAAGGCACCTGGAATTAGTTTCTCCAACACTCCTACCTTAATTAGAACCGAAAAAATTTAAACTATGATGTGAGTTGGTCTATGTCTAAGCTAGGCTTGCAATTTAAAAAATATGACATCAACTTGATTATTTTCCTTTTCTTTTCATTGAGATAATGTATCCTCTAAATTTTTTAAACTTTTTCTTTTTGTTGTAGGCTTCAAATTTCAATTTCTAGTTCATCTCTTCCATTGTTCTAGGCTATTAATTTATGTCCTATATTTGTTCAAAAAAGCTTGTATGTGGACTCCTATCACATGTCATCTTTTATCCTGTGCTTTTCATCATCAATATTTCGTTGCAGCATAAGTATATAATAAAAATTTATCTCCTCGGGACTCCAATACATGGAAATTTCATTAACATTTCCATTTTTTACAGCGCCCATGATATCTTCAACCTTCATTGTTGCAATTTATATGCAGACTTCATGAACACGTGGTGTTTCAAACTATGAAACTTTAATTCTTATTCATAATTTTCTTGTTTACTTGCACACTTGAAATCAATGTTAAGTTTAAAAACATGTGTAGAAAAATATGGATTCTATTATTTCTTCTCTTCAATGATATCTTTTTCCTTTGTCACTCCCTTATTTGTCTCTGTAGCTTCCACTTCTTTACTAACTTATGGTGCTTCAAAGAGGTTTTCTTCCACTTGGTTTTAAGACCCAAGTGGGCTTCTCTCACAAAATAATAGTTTATGAATAAGAATTTTTCGTTGCATCATATGTAACCATTCATTATTAGCCAACGGGTGTTCATCAAACATCAACAAATTGAATTGTTGGATTCACCATAACACTCGCTACTCAAATGATAAATGCATTTCGATTAACAAGCATTATTGCTTGCTTCACCAAATCGTCATGCACGTCTTGCTATGCATAGTGGGATTCAGGAGCATATGTGTACTCTTTATCTGCTCCTTATGCAAATTCTTCATAATCATCATCCATGTGTGGATGAGAACAGTGTGATTCACCAAGATCTTCATTTTCAACTTGATTTTCCTCCCTACACCAAAATTCCTACAAATGGTATCTCAGGCCTGCTTAGCTGTCTTTGTATATGAGATGAAGAATTCTATCATTGACACATTCTTTTATCCATTTCAATGTGAAGACATTCTTTTGCCTTTTCACTTCCAAATATTTCAAATAAATATCAAACAAATTTAGTTATTTCTTTGAGTTTCAGATCCTCCTTGATTTTCACATTTGTTGAGCATTGTCTTGTCTCACTGGGGTTCAACAAGAAAATTGACCTACAAAAGTAAAGACTTATTTGCTCTAAACTTTGGATCTAGCAAAAAATGTTGTGGTTGTGGCTAATGGTGATAGGATTCATGTTCAATACAATATTTTTCATAATGAGCACTGGTACAAAACACTTTAAGTGATCCTTTCACTGGCGCAAAATAAAAATAAAAAATAAAAATTCTAAAGTTTTCTCACAAAAGCAACATTTCTACAAACATTTTGATTAAATCTTTTAATTTTTAACTAAAATAAATCTTTTTTACAAATAATTTTCTTTTTTAGTTTGATAAACACTACAATGACCCATTCTTTAAAAAAAAAAAAAAGTTTGAAAACACATTTAAAAGAATTTCTCTAGATAATACATTTTTAAACAAGTGTGGTTGCAAAGCAACAAGTCCCTATCTAGTAGGACTATAATGTTGCTATATACATGTATATATACAGTAGGTCTTTAGGCGTAGCAGTATAGCGTTGGCATAAAAGGGGGTTCATAATCACATGCCTAACGTTTCAGAATCTTGTTTAACAGCTCACAGGAATGGCCATGCCTCGCTTGCCAATGAGATTTCAAGAATCACTTTTGGGTGGGCGTAGCGTGAGGGAAAAACATAATTCAATTTGACGAAAATTCCGACCTCGATCATACTTCCTCTTTAGTCGGAGTTTCGGTCAAAAAACATAATGAATAATGATGGTAAGAATACTATTTAAGTGTAATTTAATGATTATGGAATATGAAAATAAGAAACTACAATGTGAGTATTAAATTAGTGTAGATGCATTTTAATCTAGTATTTATTAAGTTGTTTTTCTTATAGTTGACATCTAAATTTTGGAAAAAATAATACATTGATGACATAAAATCTGAAGAAGGTTATTTTAAAAATTGGTGAAGGCTATACAAACTATTTTACACTAAACAATCAATTCCCAAAGATACCCGCAAACCATCGAAAAAAAATGAGTTCCCAAAGCTACTCGCAAGCCATCATATGAGCCATATCTAAATCATAGAAATTGTCGAATTTCTCCAAGAATGGTTCTACTTCTCCACAACCGCTATAGGAATCCTTCAGAAAACTTTGCGAGAGAGAGTGCAAGGTATTAGAAGGGCGAGGAAGTATTGTGTGTTGCAAGACAGATTAATTAATGGGAGAAGATTTTTCATTTTACATAATATCGAGCCTCATTTTCCTTTACCCTTTGGGCAAGGGTATGGATATAATCTTCTACTTTATCACTTCATCATATGGCTGCTTCAAAATCACTTATTGAAAGCTTTGTTGTGTATAAACCATCGAAGACGATTGCTACACACATTCTTGTAGCACTACCTTGTTTAAATTTAATTGCTCTAGTCAATGGATAACGAATTTAATGTTTGATTGAATTGCAACTACTCGTTAGATTTTTTGTTTTTAGTTTTTTTTAAATATTTAAATAAAAAGAGATGCATTTATCATTGTATAAATTCTAGGTTTTCTGCCAAGATCTCAATGAGAGGAGTAAAAGTTACCAAGGTATGAGGTGGTTTTTCGTTGTGTTTCTTTCTTTTTTTAACTAAAAATAATATACTAAAGAGACATTCATATTTCTAATTATGAACAAAAATATAGAGTTGAATGTTTTAGAGTTGAGTATAGAGGAACAATGGAATAGTTTAGCATTAACACTATTTTCAAATAATAGTTTTAGCAACAATACTGTTGGAAATAATACTGAGAGGGGGGTGAATCAATATTAGTCAAATCAATAACTTTTCCTTTTAATACTTTTATTTATATATGCTACTCCAATGAAGGTAACTTGCGTGTACATGAAACTGCTTATGATTCAGTTAATTCATCATATTTCGATCTTTAATCAGTGCATCAGTACTTCATTAACCATATAAACAATAACAATGTGTAGTAATAATATAACAAACCATCACACATAAGAAACACACATGAACACCAAGATTTAAGGTGGAAACCCAATGCGGGAAAAAAAACCACCTGTTTTTGTCTTCTTTTAATATCAGAAAACCAATTTACAATCTTGTACTAGTGCAGACTCATACCAGTACGCAAGCACCTGCCTGTAGAAGGCTACAACCTTCTCTCATTCTCTAGCTACTGCTGGAAGGGAGCTACAACTGCCTAGCTCTTGTATTAACTGATCCGTATACTAGTACGTAGGCACCGACCTACAAAAGGCTCTAGCCTTCACTCGTTTTCTAGATGCTACTAGAAGGGAGCTCCAACCCCCTAGCTCTTGTAGTAGCCGATCAATTTAATAGTACGTAGGCGCTAGCCTACAGAAGGCTCCAACCTTCACTCGTTTTCGAGCTGCTACAGGAAGGGAGATCCAACCCCCTAGCTCTTGTACTGGCTGATATGTTTACCAATACCTAGGGCCTGGCCTACAAAATGCTATGTTGGGTGTGGAGCCTGATTGTCTTTTGCATTCAAAGGTATCGCTGCATTGCAGAGTGGGTCTAGGGGGGCAGCTACGACCTTTGGGAGCCCCCCCTAGCAAGGGGATCAGGGGCAGCAACCCTGAAGCTAAAAATAGATGTAAAACTACCTTGTAAAATGTTGTAATTTCGTAGTCAATCTGAGTTGTTGATTAGACGAAGATCTGACAATGGAAGTTATGTTTAATTCAGGGTTTTTACCATAGAAGGCAAACCCTCGCTATATATGAGGGAATTGTATTACGTCTATGTAGATCTGTATTCTTAGTGAGGAAGAGAGAGGAGATTGAGAGCGAAGAGCGAATTACAGCGGATCTGTTGTAGGTTGTATCTCTTCAGTCTGCTGGATAATATAAAAGGAAGGACTAGCTGTTTCTCCGTGGATGTAGACCAAACTGGGTGAACCATGTATCTCTGTGTCTCTCTTGTTTTATGAGTTTTCTGTGTTTATATTTCTGCAATATTTTATGTGCTCCATTGCTCTGTAATATATACTTTTCTAACAACTGGTATCAGAGTCAAAGCTTTATTTGGCTGATAAACTCGCACAAGACAAGGGTTCCCGGTTCGAGTGGGAGCAATGGTGGAAGATGGTAGCTTTAGGGTCAAAAAATTTAATGGCCAAAACTATGAGCTATGGAAGATGCAAATGGAAAATTCTTTGTATCAAAGAGATCTGTACCAACCATTGAGTGGAAAGGAAAAGAAGCCGACAAATATGACAAACATAGAATGGGATATTCTCAACAGAAAGGCACTTGGAATAATACAGTTGTGCCTTGCGGTGTCGGTTGCATTTAATATTTCAAAGGAAACAACAACAAAGGGTTTAATGTCGACATTGGCCAAACTATATGAAAAACCCTCAGCCTCAAATAAGGTATTTCTAATGAAGCATTTATTTAATTTGAAAATTTCAGAAGGTTGATCTCTTACTGATCATTTAAATCAATTTAATACAGTTACCACTCAATTAAGTTCTGTAGGGGTAACTTTTGATGATGAAGTTAGGGCTCTATTATTTCTGTGCTCATTGTCAGAAAGTTGGAATGGTTTAGTTATGGACATTAGTAACTCTGTCTCTAGATCTAGTACTTTAAAGTTTGATGATGTTGTTGGTGCAATCCTTAGGAAGGAAATGCGACGGAAAAGCTCTGGTGAGACATGAGGCGATTCTTTGACTACAGAGAGTAGGGGAAGAAAAATGGAAAGAGGAAAGAGCCCTGGATATCATAATAAAAAAGAAAAAGCAGATCCAAGTCCAGATCGAGGATAATGTGCTAGCAATGCGGGAAGAAAGGACACCTGAAGAAAGACTGCAAGTCTTGGAAGGGAAAAGAAGGAGATGTGTAGCAAGAAAACAATCATGAAGCGAATGGAATAGGTGATGTGTTGCAAGATGCTTTGATTCTTTCTTTAGAAAATATTATTGATGCCTACATGGTAGATTCAGGGGCCTCATTCCATGCCACACATAATAGGAAACATTTTCATGATTATGTTCAAGGAGATTTTGGACAGATTCAATTGGGCGATGATAAACCCTGTAAAATCATTGGAATGGGTACAGTTTTCATAAAACAACAGAATGGAAATCAATGGCTATTGAAGGAGGTAAGGCATGTTATAGATCTGAAGAAAAGTCTTATTTCAATAGGGCAGTTGGGAGGTAAAGGTTGTGTGACTACTTTTACTGATAAAACCTGGAAATGCCACTAAAGGATCCTTGGTAATAGCAAAAGGAGAAAAGGTTGGTACATTGTATTTATGCAATGGTATTTCTAATTATGTTAATGCTTTAACCTCTACAGGAGAAGATACATCTTTTTGGCACCATAGGCTCGGGCACATGAGTGAGAAGGGGATGCAGATTCTTCACTCAAGAAATTTGTTGTCAGGTTTGAAGCATGTTGATTTAAAATTCAGTGCGAATTGTGTTTATGGAAAACATAAGAGAGTTAGATTCCTCAGAGTTGGGAAATAAAAGAAGAGCGAAAAATTAGAGCTTGTGCATACAAATGTATGGGGACTTGCTCAGTTATAATATCTTGGTGGCTCTCATAATTATGTTATTTTTACTGATGATGCAACCAGAAAAGCCTGGATTTATTGATTCTAAATAAATCTGATGTATTTGATACTTTCAAGAAATGGAAATATTTGGTTGAAAATGAGATAGGACAAAGGTTGAAGTGTCTCAGATGAGACAATGGAGGTGAATATTGTAGCAAAGAGTTTGATAGGTATTGCTCAGGTAATGGAATTCACAGAGAGAATATAGTTCCAAGAACATCACAAGAAAATGGTGTGTTAGAAAGGATGAATAGGACAATCATGGAGCGTGCCAGGTGCATGAGATTTCATGCAGGATTGCCTTTACAATTTTGGGCAGATGTTGTAGATATTGTTGTTTATCTAATAAACAAAGGGCCTTCAAGTTCCTTGGATGTTGGTATTCCAGAGGAGGCATGGACAGGTATAAAGGTAAACTACTCTTTTTTAAATACTTTTGGTTGTGAAGCCTTTGTCCACATTAATAAAGGAAATAGAACAAAGATTGAGGAAAAATCAAAGAAATGTACCATTATTGGATATTTTGTTAATGATTTTTGTTATCGCTTTTATGATTATGAAAAACACAAAATCATTAGGAGCAGAGAGGTCATATTCAATGAAAAGGTTTTTTATAAGGATCATCTGCAGGAAAAGAAATAGGGAAGAGAAAACAGAGAATACACAGTGCTTGAAGAGATCATAGAAAAAGTGATGGTGCCTATAAATCATAATGATCAACATCCATAACAACAACCACAATAGAAACAAGCACCTCAAACACCTGAAATTTGTGTTAGAATATCTACCAGGATAAGTAGACCCCCTGAACAATACTCTCCTTCATTATATTATGTATTGCTGATTGATTTTGATGAACCAGAATGTTATGAAGAAGCAGTGCAAGTAGAAACCAGGAAGAAGTAGGAGCAAGCCATGAAAGAAGAGATGGACTCCTTAGCACATAACCAGACTTGGGACTCAGTCAAGTTGCCTGCAGGTAAAACAACATTGCAGAATAAATGGATTTGCAAGTTGAAGGAAGAAGATGGAGGTAGACAAAGGTAGAAAGCTAGACTTGTGGTGAAGGGGTTTGAACAGAAAAAGGGTATAGACTTTGATGAGATATTTTCTCCTATTTTTCAAATGACTTCTATCAGAACTATTTTAAGTATAGTAGCAGCTGAAGATTTTCATCTTGAGCAGTTAGATGTAAAGATATCCTTTCTCCATGGGTTTTTGCAGCAAGAGATATATATGCAGTAGCCACAAGGATATGAGGTAAAAGGGAAGGAGAAACTAGTGTGCAAGTTTAAGAAGAGCTTGTATGGCTTAAAACAGGTTGCAAGGCAGTGGTATCTAAAATTTGACAAGTTTATGTCTAAACAAGGTTATACTAGATGCCACTCTGATCATTTTGTTTATCTCAAAAGACAAAATGACGGAAGCTATATTATATTGTTATTGTATGTAGATGACATGCTTGTTGCAGGTTCTAACATGTAGGAAAGAAATGTGCTCAAAAGAAAATTGGCGAACTCATTTGCAATGAAGGATTTGGATGCTGAAAAACAAATCCTTAGTATGAGAATAACCAGAGACAGGAAGAATCGCAAATTAACATTGTCTCAAAGTGAGTACATGGAAAAGGTGTTGAGAAGGTTTAATATGCATAATGCAAAACCAATTAGTATACCTTTGGCTAGCCATTTCAAAATAAGTAAGGAGGAGTGTCCCAAGACTCGGGAAGAAATGGCTCATATGTCTAAAGTTCCATATGCATCAACAGTTGGAAGCTTAATGTATGAAATTGTCTACACAAGGCCTAATATTGCACATACAACACGAGTTGTAAGAAGGTACATGAACAATCTAGTAAAAAAACATTGGATGGCGGTGAAGTGAATTCTTGTGTATTTGAGAGGTACCAAAAATCAAGCATTATGCTTTTGTGGTTCAAACATTTCTCTACAAGGATATGTTGATGTAGATATGGTGAATGATAGAGATAACAGGAGGAGCACAACAGGGTATGTGTTTACTGTAGGTGGAACAAATGTCAGTTGGATCTCAAAACTGCAAAGTGTTGTTGCACTCTCAACAACGAAAGCAGAGTATGTTGCTGCTACAGAGGCTAGTAAAGAAATGATTTGGTTACAAAGGTTTCTCGATGAATTGGGTAAGAAGCAGGAGTTGGGCAGGATATACAGTGATAGTGAGAGTGCCATACATCTTGCAAAGAACTCTGCATTTTATTCCAAGACTAAACATATACAACTCAAGTAAAATTTCATACGGTCATCGTTGGAAGATGGACAGTTGAAGCTGGAAAAGATACACACTAGCCAGGATCCTCCAGATATGTTAACAAAAGTTGTAACCAGGGAGAAACTGAGAATTTTCTCAGTTTCAATTGGTCTTCAAGTATGATGAAGAAGATGAGAAACAACTAGGTCCAAAGTGGTGTCATTGTCCAACAAATGAAGTAGCGGTGGAGTTGCTATAATCATTCTCCAAGTGGGAGATTGTTAGGTGTGGAGCATGGTTGTCTTCTACATTCAAAGGTATTCCCGCATTGGACCCCACTTCGTAATGGGGCAATAATGCTGGCCGTAAAATATTCACTACATGGGGGTCCAGGGGGGAGTGATTGCAACTTCTGGGAGCCCCCACTTGGTGAGGGGATCGAGAGCAGTGCCCCCGAAGCTAAAAGTAGATGTAAAAATGCCTTGTAAAATGTTGTAATTTCGTTGTCAATCTGGTTCGTTCATTAGGCGGAGATCTGATGGTGGAAGTTATGTTTAATTTAGGTTTTTTTCCCTAGAAGGCAACCCCTCATGATATATGAGGGAATTGTATTGCATCTATGTAGATCTATATTCTGAGTGAGGAAGAGAGAGGATATTGAGAGAGAAGAGGGAATTACATTGGATCTGCTGTAAGTTGTGTCTCTTTAGTTTGCTGGATAATATAAAAGGAAGGACTGGTTGTTTCTGCATGGATGTAGCCCAAACTAGGTGAACCACGTATATCTGTGTCTCTCTTGTTTTATGTGTTTTCTATGTTTATATTTCTGCAATATTTTATGTGTTCCATTGCTCTGTAATATATAATTTTATAACAAGCTACGACCTTCTCTATTCCTCCAGGGACCACGTTTCATAAATGCTCAGACTGGATACTCCTGGAACACAACACCACAATCTAAAGGCCTCATTTCATCAAATTTTCATACTAGACCCATCAATAACATTAAAGCTCAAAATCAATTGCCACTGCAATACAACTATCAAATACATTTGCATCAAATAATCACTGAAACTCAATCATCACTCTGTGAATCAACCACAACTGAATAAATCAATCACTGACAACCCATCATCACTGAATAAAATCACAATCAATCAATCTAAACATTCAGAACATTGTCACCGGAATACAGTCACCAAAACATAAAGCACAACCCAGAACTCTGCATCAACAACCAAAACCAATTGCAGCTTCAAACATCATATTTCATAATGTATACGCTCCTTGGATGTGACAAACCAGCGTGTATACACCCTTTTATCAAAGTGAACCAACGTATAGATCTGCAAATATTATTTTAAAAACTTCTCAGATATTCTAGACTTTTGTCATACCCAGATCATAACATTTACAGAATAGAACATGTGTCAGTATTCATATCTAGACTATCCATGATCAAACCACATAATGATAATTCATTTTAGGTCTAATGATCTTGATCCATCATCCATCATCAACCACATAGGTACATCCTTAGTTCAGATCAAGCAAAGCATCAAAAACCCATAACCTACATATTTGATCTAACACTTCATAAGATATTCAATACTCTCACACTTTGGCCTAATTATCATTTCCTCCTTATATAGTTAGATCCTTTTTCAATACCTTGAACCAAAACCACTTAGGACCAATACCTTGGACCAAATACCTAGGACCAAATACCTTGGACCCAAAATACCTTGGACCAAATACCTCGCACCAAAACCTTGGTTTTATAACATGTACGTTTTTTTTTTCCTGTGGGAGTGTGTGTATACGTATATGCTCTTTTTTTTTTGTATGCCTGCGTGTATATGCTACTTTGACACAGTGAACTAGTGTATGCCTCTCTCTCTTCAATCCATGGAGTATGATCTGTAATCCTTTGATGTTAACCTCTTGCACTATGAACCATCATCTGTGTGAGTTTCCATCAAGGACAATACCCGTATCATAATGCAAACAATCTCCTCATTTGGACTTGATGGCAACCACAACACCAGGATATTGTACGCCTTTGACATGAAGGGCAAAGGGTGGACCAAGATATTCTCCCTCTTTGATATTGATTATGCTATCCATGCTCCCCCTGAGCACATGCAGAGTCTACAAAAATATTTTTCAAAACAATAATATGACTATATAACTCAACTAAGTGAGTATGTCCTTCCTATCACCAATGACTCATACATACATCAATCTCCAAACCAAGTGGGGATATACCAAATGTTTATACATCACTGAAATAGTAATTTTAACATCATCCTTCCCATGCATAGTGGCGTTACAAATTAGTTCTTTTCATGACCTTTACATCAAATGATATACATGATATTCATAACAAGGACCAACAATCTAAACAAGACCATGATTGTCATCAACAACTATCATACACCATATATAATCTCCACCATCAGCATCTATCAGCAACATCAAGATCAACAACCTGTATATGTCCATCATCAAAAGAGTCACCTGAATCAAACAACTATGTGGATTAAGAAATATAAGCATATTGATGTACCAAGGTCTTCTATTATAATGCCAACAATGCATTATTAGAAACATATGCTCCCCCTGAACCTGTGCCAATTGTTTACTATCAGATATGATCATCACAAATATCATTAAGAATCATCAAGGCATCATCATCAATCAGATATATGTCAAGTCATCAACAACTTATGAGGGCCAAGATCACTTCTACATATTATCATCTTATTGTAATCATCAAACAGAACAAAGTAGATATTTGATAATTGACTTAACCATATAAGACCCCTTTTTCTGAGTTTGTCCCACTGCTTTTTCCTCAAACCCACATATACGCAACTGTGTAGCTTCAAACTTGCGTATATACGTGACTTGTCTTCATGAAAATTGCGTATGAGATTTAGAACACTAAAGTTTCACACTTTCAGCTCCCCCTTACACTGTTATGTCTATGCACTGTGTTATGCCACATCATTTTGATTGTACTTCCTTCTTCTTCCATATCTTCAAGTGTGATGATGTTCTCTCCTTTTAGTATGGTGCCTGAAATTTTTTGTTTCATTCCTTTGATATATGTCCAAAATTGTTACAAGCATAACATCTTACATGTTTCATATTCCTTCTATAGCAGTTAATGGCTTTGTGACCAAACATATTGCAACAAAAACAATATCCCTTAAAGTACTTGGAACTTTATGATCTCTCTATGTGACAGTCTTCAACCATTCTACTTATGCATATCGCTGCAATATGTCCAAAATTATGACATATAAAACATTCAACATTATTCATCAGAGAATATAACTGACTATCACTTCCATAGTTAGGAGCAAAATATTTTCTTTGAAGACTTTCTTTCCTTGGTCATTGATGGGGTTGACCTCTCATCTCCTTATTGAGAATTTCAAATTTTGCATTAGAGTTCCTTGGCTCACCTTGTGAGCTAGATTCACCTTCAATAGATTCATGAAAACCAAGACCAGTGTTGATAGTAATAGACCTTTGACTACTAAGAATATTATCCAAAATCTTAGTGTTGTCTTGAAATCATAACAATTTATCCTTTTCTTCTAATTTACCTTTTGAGATATTTACCTCAGCCTGATATTTCTCTTCCTTTTCTAGATATCGCTTCTTCAAGATTTCTTCAGACTTTCTTCCTTATTCCACTTGTTGCCTTAATTTGAGAATCTCATTTTCTTGTTCTTCATCTCCTTGAGGTAGTTCTTCATTCTGCTTATTTTCAAGATCTTCTTTTAGAGAGAGGATCTTAGCTTCAAGACTTTCATAGTAACTATATATATCTTTAAGTCTCTTGATTGTTGTTCTCTTTTCATTTACTTTATTTCTTAATGATGTCACTTCATCCTGCAACTTTTAACATTGATCTTCCTTTTTGTTGTACTGCTTCCTTACTTTTTTTCCTTCCTCTAAATGAGCTTTTAATCTGGTAACTTCTTCTCCAAAGCCACACTCCCTTTTGTTAAATAGATCTTGTTGATCTCTGATTTTATCTACAAGTCTTTTAACTTCTTCCTCTATGTTTCTTTCATGATCACTTTCAATATCTTCAACATTGTTTGAACAGAGAGAAGTATCACTGGAAGACCAAAAAATTGTACCTGATACTTATTTTTCTTCTTCATATTCAATCTAAGGTGATTCTAAATCTGAATACTTTCTTCCACCTAACAGCCAATTGTCAATCCTGTTGTCACTGTTCCTTTCAGTTGTCCTCTTCTTCTTAGGTGTTTTCTTCTTTACCTTCTTTCCCATTATTTCTATGGATCTCCTTTAAGCGATCAAGCTTCTGCCAAAGGACCTCCTCTAGTACCAATTGTTGGAAATAATACTGAGAGGGGAGGTGAATCAGTATTATCAAATCAATAGCTTTTTCTTTTCATACTCTAATTTATATATGCTACTTCAATGAAGTTAACTCGCATGTACACGCAACTATATTTAAGGAAACCAACGTATATCCAGCAAACTTATGATTCAGTAAAGTCATCATATGTTGATATTTAATAAGTGCATCAGTACTTCATTAACCATATAAATAATAACCATGTGTAGTAATAACAGAACAAACCATCACACATAATAAACACATATGACACCAAGATTTAAGGTGGAAACCTAATGCGGGACAAAAACCACTTGTTGTTGTTTTCTTTTAACATAAGAAAAACTTGATTACAATCTTGTACTGGTGCAAACTCATACCAGTACGAAGGCACCCACTTGCAAAAGCCTACAACCTTCTCTCATTCTCCAGCTACTACTGGAAGGGAGCTACAACCCCCTATCTCTTGTACTAGCCAATTCATTTAGTAGTACATTTGCGCTGACCTATAGAAGGCTACAGCCTTCACTCATTTTCTACCTACTACTTGAAGGGAGCTGCAACCCCTTGGCTCTTGTACTAGCCGATCCATTTACTAGTACGTAGGTGATAGCCTATAGAGGGCTCCAACCTTCACTCGTTTTCCAGCTACTACTAGAAGGGAGCTCCAACCCCCTAGCTCTTGTACTGGCCAATATTTTTACCACTACATAGGCGTCGGCCTACAGAAGGTTATGACCTCTCTTCCTCCAGGGACCATGTTTCATAAATTTTCAGACTGGATACTCCTCGAACAAAACACCACAATCTGAAGGCCTAGTTTCATCAAATTTTCATATTGGACCCATTAATAACATTAAAGCTCAAAATCAATCACCACTGCAGTACAACCATCAAATACATTTGCATCAACCAATCACTAAAACTCAGTCATCACTCTCTGAATCAACCACAACAGAATCAACCAATCACTGAAAACCCATCGTCACTGAAGCAAATTACAATCAATCAATCTGAACATTCAGAACACTGTCACAAAAAACAAAGTCACCAGAACACAAAGCATAACCCAAAACTCTACATCAACAACCAGAACCAACTGCAACTTCAAACATCATATTTCATAATGTATACGCTACTTGGATGTGACGAACCAGCATGTATACGCGTTTTTATCAAAGCGAACGAGAATATAGATCTACAAATATTATCTTAAAAGCTTTTTAGATATTCCAGACTTCAGTCATACCCAGATCATAACATTTACAGAATAAAACATGCATTAGTATGCAGATCTAGACTGTCCATGATCAAACCACATAATGATAATTCATTTTAGGTCTTATGATCCTGATCCATCATCCATCATCAACCACATAGGTGCATCCTTAGTTTAGATCAAGCAAAGCATCAAAAATCCATAACCTGCATATTTGATCTAACACTTCATAAGATATTAAATACTTTCACACTTTGGCCTAATGATCATTTCCTCCTTATATAGTTATATCCTTTGTCAATACCTCGAACCAAAACCTTGGTTTTCTAACATGTACGTGCCTTTCTTCCTGTGGGAGTGCGTGTATATGTATACGACCTTTTTTTCTATGTGCCCACATGTATACACTACTTTGACACAGTGAACCAACATATACCTCTCTTTCTTCAATCTCTGGAGTCTGATATGTAATCCTTTGTTGTTTACCTCTTGCACTATGAACGGTCATCTGTGTGAGTTGCCATCAAGGACAACACCAGTATAATAATGCCAAAAAATAATTTCTTCCACTTTTATTGTTAGGTAGGCTAACAACCATCCTTTTATTTATAGGCTCAAAACTGCATTCATAAAATTAGCAGCTATGAGTTAAATAGATCATGTATGGCAACATAACTTTGAGAAGCAGTGATAGGTGTGTCTTATTTTTTTTGCTAGTAACAACCTTGTGGGTTTGGTATAGGGTTAGGATTGTCTGAGTCACTGTTGTTGGTTCCTAGAGAAAGAGAGATGGCACCAGGTTTCATTCTTGGCAGAATCGAGAATATTTTTTACACCAAACAAAGCTATTGTTTGGTGCTTTAGTAGCAACAATAGATATAACTAGGAAAGAGACATGGATATTAAATGGAAGTGAAATTTAAGCCAATCCTAGAATTCGAGATAATAATAGTAGGGCCTTCTAGTAATAATCAAATAAAGCAGAGTAATTTGGATTCTCCATTCTCTGTCCTCTCAAACCAGAGATGTGATGAGGGCTCATAGATTAATTTGGATTCTCCATTCTCTTTCTGCTCAAAACAAAGACGTGATGGGGGCTCCACAAAACCAAATTCCAAATTTGGTAGAGAAATGCATTATAAATAGAGAAATATGGTTTCGAAAAACATGAATTTTAGGTTTTCTCTAAACATGGGCAAGCACAACAAATTATATGTGTTTCCTTTCTCCTTTCTCAACAAGGGAGAGTTCATTTTCCTACCTGTAAGTTCAAGATGCCACCTTGACTCACATTTTTTAAGCATTATATTTAATAAAAGACATCGGAAATATTATACACGCAAATCACATGAATCTTTAATTTTATATAAGAAAAAAAAACTTAGAAAAATAGACATAAAACGTCAAGGAAGCATTGAGTTGAGAGTATACGTAGGTTAATAATATGGAAACTAGGAAAAAACAATATAAGTAGCTTAATGAATTTAATGAGGAAAAAAACAATATTAGACACAAAAATCACATGAATCCATTTCCTCTGCATTAGTGTTGTTTGCTTCAAGACTAGCTGACATCATGACTCCTCAAAGCCAAGATCCTTCTTCATCGCTATGCACACAACCATTTCCATATCTAAATCTACTCTAATTGAATTCAGATATGTAGTTGGAATCGATTATATTAATAGTTTATTTTATTGGGGTATTATATTTAGATGAAAGCCAAATTAAAGAGTTGGGCATCGACACAAAATACAGATTCAAGCGCACTCATATTTTTGAAGCTATTGAATATTTGGATATGGTGTTTATAATTGATTATCAATTGAAAAAATCATATCTATTATCCAGCTTCCAAGGGGAGATATAGAGAGAGAAATTTTGAGTGGAGTGCACTCAGGCATCACCGTCTTCATAACTTCTGGAAAGAAATCTGAATTTGTGGAAAGAAATTTGAATTGTGTGTCCCAGTATTCAATCAAAAGCCCTCACAAGTTGGGTATTAATGGTTGAATTCAAACAAGATATAAAAGCACAAAGTTCATGTACAGGAAAACCATAAGAGTTTTACAATTTGGGTATTAGTTGAATTCCAACAAGATATATAACTAAAAAATTGGTTGCTTGAATTTGTCAATCCAAACAACCTGTACCTGAATTAAAATTCAAGCAAACCCATCCAACACCAACAACACAAACATTCAATGGGTATGATATTTTGTTAAAACTCTTCAGATAAGAGTCAGGTAAGGCCTCATATTGAAGAGTGATAAATCCCTTGATGCCAAACAGAAACAGTAACAAATAATTTGCAAATCGTTTACCATTTTCACTTTCATTGATTTTGTGCTCTAATGTGGCTAGTTGAATTAGTTGAATGGCTAACAACCATCTACAATTGAATATTACCACTAAAAAATCATTAACTAGAAAAATAGTGGGGATTTTAATGAGACTCCTACATATAAATCTCCATGAAGAAAGCATGACATACAAACCAATATCTGTATGTGTAGAAGACACTCTTTTCCATTATGACAATTAGCATTAAATCAACAAAATATAGTGGGGTTCCTATGCCAAAATGTTTTTTAGATATCATGTAAATGTGAATGAAAAACAAAAGTAATTGTGTTAAATTGAGGGTTAAACCTTTGGTTCCTTGGCTTTGTTCACTATTTTTCAAACTTTAATCCTGCATTGACCCATTGGTTTGATTCTACAGGTCTTCTAAGATAACATTCTAACCTTACAGCAAAAGCTGACTTTCTAAGCTTATAGAAAAATAGAGGAAACATATGAATCAACACTCGTTTTGCTTTTCCCTTAGCTACAATGACTCTGCATGAAGAAAAATAGAGGCAACAATTGAGGCAGAGCCTGTTTTCTACAATCTTGTTTATTTTCATAGATGAAGGAAAATAGAGGCCCTCACCTACAATAACTCTTCACATCAGCTACAATGACTCTGTAGGAATGAAAATAGAGGCAAAATCTGAGGTAGAGCTTGTTTGATACAATAAACGTGTTTCCTTTTTCCCTGAACTACAATGAATATTGAATGAGAGCCTATTTATGGCAACAAACCCAAGGGAAAGACAAAATAACCTTCCATGATATCTTGTAATGATCAAATACTAAGGCATTTTATGTCTAGAATGTTGCGAAGTGGTGGCCGAGAACGCCTATTTTCTTAGTAATTCTTCTTTTTACTAGGTTACTAATCTTGGAAAATAATGCAAAGTTTTATATATCCTAGTCGGTTTGAGTATAAGCTACATTTTGGTAAACTATGGATTTAATTTTTTATTTAGGCATTTGTTTTTAGTGATTGGATCATTCACATATGAATGAGTTCACTCCAAGTGCCGAAAATGGAGCGATAGACATGGTGCCTACCGCATTACTAGGACACGTAAGAAAAGCATAGGAATGAGGGCAAGTTAGGGACTCCACTATTAGCTTTGGATATGGGTATCAATTTTTTAGATATGAAAATAGAAATGAAACTATTGGCTCTTGAATGGACTTTGCAATGACTGGAACATAAACTCTTACAGGTGGTGCTTCTTGAATCGAATCGTGGTGGAGATGGTGTGGGATGTGGGCATCAATGTAGCTACATCCTCATCGCGAAGAGGAAAGATAATTCTTCTTGAACAGAGGAAGTTTCATTGCATGGCTTCACACGTGGTAGTTGTACATAGCCATGTTGTGCTATGGAGTTGCCATCTAGTCTAGCGAGGGACATGTTTTGGTGTGGTTTGACATGTGTTATTGCCTACTAGATGCTGTTCTTATCACACATAGTATATTTCTGTACAACCATGTTCTTTATTTAACATTTAATTCCCTCCATCAATGCCAACATTATTTTAGGTAGCATTTAACCATTTGAAAATTTGAAACAAGAAAATGATTATAACTTATGCTTTTTCATCTGCCTAGGGAAGAGGCAAAATAAGATAGCGAAGTATACCACAGCATAAAAACTTTCATTATTGGTGATTATTCATGACATTAACCAGCTCAAACCAACTCAAATTAATGTAAAGAGCCACCTTTTTTATTACTATAGTCCTAGCCGTGCCTTGGCAGGGACTAATAAGCCCTTCTAAAAAGATGGAATCCATTTCTTGGAAAAGATATTGAAACACCTTTTTTTTTATTTAATCAAGAAAAGGTATTTAAAAAAGAGTTTTTAAAAACAGAATGCTTGCCTTGCCAATTTACAAAATGAAGGCCTTGACTTTTCATGTTGCGAATTTCTTCATGCCAAACATTGGATTTTTTTTGTGCCTTGTGCTCAAAATCAACTTTGTTCTCCCATTTAAATTCTCCTTCCATATGAATGGAAATCAAACCTCAAGCATCCATCGAGCCTTTGACTTTTTGTACATCGTGACAGGTTTCAAGGTTTTGTTGTTGACTTGCCATTACACCATTCGACATAGCGAGGCGCGATTTCATCCAAAATATTTTATTTTCTTAACTTTGTTGCTTTCATCACATATTATCTCTCTACAAGAGTGTGATGAAATATAAAAAATAAATTTGTAGTATGTAGAGTATTGCGTCAGTCAGAATCCCTCACATATTTTTAGCTACGCATTTAGAGTCCTTTCACATAAGGTTTTCTATGCATGCAAAGTATATTTAGATACCATACTATGATTGGGATAACTAATGGATCCATGCTTCTTAAATTAAATGTTTGTCTTTACCTGATGGATTTGTTAATATTCTGTTTCACCCTAGCTTCTGGTCTTTCTTCACTAACTACGCAACAATTGGATTCTAGGATCATGTTCTTTACATCTAGTTGCTTCTCCTTGACTTCTTTATTTTTGTTGCTCTCGAGGAGTCTTATGCAGACTGAGCATTGATACCATGTTAAAAAATAAAATATTTGGAGCAAAAGAACTCTTCTCAATATTTTCAAATAGTTAAATAAGATTACATAGGAGACATCAGTAATAAATGACTGGAGTAAAAATAAACTAAATCTTAACTAACCAAATTGAATTGAAACTGATTATGACACATGGATTAAAAACTATGACACCTAGAAGGTGGTTCGAATTAGTTTCTCCAACACTAAGAGCCAAGGTCCCCAACTTGAGAATTCAAGAATCATTATTGATTATGATTATTAGCCAAGAAACAAACAAGGTAAGCCTATAAATCAAATATTGGATGTAGTTGGGGTCATTCTCATCATTTTTATTTAGAATTTGGAAGAGATTTCAATTTGAGTTGATGTGACAATGGATGGATTAGAGGATAAGAAAATTTTACAAAACCTTCTCTATACCATATTAGTTCAGCTGATCGACGAGGGAGGATACAATTATAATGGTCCTTTATTATTAAACATGAAAATTTAAATTTATGCTACAACAAGTCTGCAAAATGTATCCCATGAAACGTTTTGTGTAAAATAAGTTTGTAGAATGCATCCCATGATAGGTTTTGGGTAAACTGTCGATATTTTTTGTGAGTAACAACAATGTTAAATAAAATAACAAAAACAACCATTTCTAGATAGATGTTTCTAGAGCGATGTTACAAAAAAACCGTTGGGACATATATATTTAGGGATAACAAGTAGAGCAAATACAAAACATGTTGAATATCAACCCTATACCAGTTGTGCTAAACGCATGCTTGTCTATAGCTCAACCACTGAGAATATCACAGAAAAAAAGTACAAATTATACATTATTTATGGCCATAACGTCTTATTGGAGTTTGTGTATAAAATCCTAGAGGATGAAACCCAAATTTTGTAACCTCTTAAATTCTAAAAACTTCAGTAAACCCTAATTTGATTTTTTTCAAACATAGGGGTAATTCTTCTATTGCATTCAAACAAAAATCCATCCTAACATGACAAGAATAAATATATATATATATATATATATATATATATATATATATATATATATATATATATATATATATATATATATATATATATATATATAAAGTTTACCTTTTACATGGTGTTAATGTTCAGCTTATATTTTGGAAGATAGAAGGAAATTTCCAAGTGAATATAACTAATAAAATGTATGGCTAATAATCAAACACAATATAAATGCTAAAATTTGTATCAATTATAAAGCATTAAGTTAACCCTTTACTGAAATTTGCATTTCTAGGTACCGAGACATAATTTATACAGCTAAATTACTAAACCCTTTGCTCTCAAGGAATAAGGAGTGACTTCGAGCTAGAATAACACAATATGTGGAAACTACTTAAAAATAAGATTGAGTGTCTTAGCATACATATCTCTAGATTCTCTTTCGAAGACTAGAATCCAATGTTCCATCAGGATAATTTTATAGTTTTCATGATATTATTAATGGTTATTTACATAAAGTCATATAAAATACATAAAAAATATATTTATTATAAAAGAGAATATAGAATTGTTGAAAGAACTTTAAAGCTAGTCATCAATGGTAATACAATCCTAGGGGTATTCACCCATTTAAGCAAAAAAGTCAAAGATTTCTACATTAAATTTTCTATAGCCCTTAAGGGTTTGAGCCTAAGCTTTGATACCAAATTTAACGATCCATAATTAAAATATACAAAGTAATTACATCAAACAATGGTATTAATAATTGACACAAAACATTGATTGATTTAGTAAAGAATTTTCGAAAACCATAAGCAGTTAATACTTACATGTAGATCAAAGATGTGTCTTACTACTTATTATGGAGCCATGACACTACTTGAATCCTATGGACTACAACACAGTTTTGGAGATGACTCACCACCCAACCTTAGACGAGTTGTAGCCAATATTTCTTGTAGTTGTCACCTTTGAGACCTTAATCAACATACTACTATCAGTTCACTTTTTCTTTCATCATTCCCTTCCACAAAAAATGAGTCTATGGATGAATGCTTCTCATCTCCCTTTTCTTCTATTTAAATGGAACAAGCCATTCCAAAAATTGTTGAGGAATTGGAAAGGGATCCACATGTACACAAACTATGTGCCATCATGTCAATTTTTATTTCTTTTTATTTTATTTATTCATTATTATGTTTTTCTTTGTTATTTTTTATTTAATTTCCTTATTATTATATTTTCTTGGTTGTTTGTTGTTTTTTTAATTTATTATTATCTTTCTTCGTTATTTTTTATTTTAGTTATATATTAATATTATTTCATTATTATTATTATTATTATTATTATTATTATTATTATTATTTATTAGTATGGGTCAATACACTATTTGAAAATATTGCATTGTTCTTGTCTGTAGAAAGAAAAGTTAACTATGATATTTTCATCGAAGATATTTCAGAGATAAGTTAACTATATTCTTATGCATAGATAAATTAACTTTGGTGATTTTTTTGAATAGTTATGGTTTTGTAATTGCATGCACACTCTTTATTCACATGAAAATTAATATAAACGTGGTTTTCATTTGCAATATGGATGAGTAGTCATAATTTGATATTTGAATGCATGTTCTTTATTCACATGCAAGTTAATATAAATATAGTTTTCTTTTGACATACGGAAAAAATGTAATGCTTGTATAATTGCATGCATGCTCTTCATTCACATAGAAATTACAAGTTAATATTATATAGTAAAACGTGGTTTTTCATTTTGCAAGTCAATATAAATATGGTTTGCATTTGAGATACAAATAAAAAGTCATGTTTTTAAATTGCATGCACACTCTCCATTCACATGTAGATTGAAAGTTATGTTTATATATTTAAATGTGCTTTTTCATTTGGAATATCGGTAAATAACGGAGCCTTTAGAAGTGTATGCATGTGTATGATGCATTTCGAATATAGGCAGACATGATGACTATTTTTTGTTATTTCCATACTTTTTTATATGGGTAATGACAAGAATGATTTTGAATTAGAATAAATAAGTAACTTTTACCCATAGTTTTTTAATAATAATAATAATTGGAAAACAATACCATGGCTGGGAAAATATATTCCCATGGTTTTACATTTTGATTAGATGCACTAAAATTATGTTTTAGATGATAATAATATGGAATTGCATGTGTTAAATAGTTACAAAATTTCAATTGATGGTTGCATGTAAATGTAAAATATTTGCTATCAATGTGAATTTTATTTATGCATGTGAAAAGAAGTGTTTTAGACGAAGAAGTATAGTGTGTAAACAATTATTAATACTGCTAACATAGAAATGAGAACGGTTAGGGATTGGATATGCGATGAAAATGGTTATAATTTTTTGGTCTTTGATAGTGATTATGTTATGGTTTACCTATGCTAGTGTTTGCAAGAAATAATCATGACTTTTGCAAAGAATGGAGTGATAGTTTTTAATATAACCTCTTTTTCAACGATCGGAAAATGGATTATAACTAATACTATTGCAGGTGATGAGGTCAATATGTATAATTATTTTTACATGTAGAGTGGAACATAATCAAAGACAATTTATTTGGGGTAACTTACTGCAGGAAATAAGAATTGAATGAGGACAATGTCCTCAAAAAAATGTGTGGTAAAGTGTTTGAGAAACATGACATCATATTTAATGTATTGGGCTTTATTTAATTATTCTTGAATTAAATATTATGATTCTTTGTAAAATTTCAATAATGGCCAAGGGATGGATTGTCATGTTTCCTTTGAGTGATGGGTGAACTCCCTCAAAAAATGTTTAATAAATAAACATTTATTGTTTTTCCCTTTAGATTTTCCAGGATAATATGAGTGTCCAGTTATGTGCTTGCCTATTTTGTTATCTTGATGATATTATTATATTGGATGACATTGGAAATTACATCACTAATTTTGTTATTAACAAGCTCTCATTATATGAACAATGTTAATGAAGCTTCAACATAATGCAGTATGTTAGAAAGTTCTACCAATGACTATTCCTTTATGCAATTTCATTACTTTATTTATATGGTTAATTCACTTAATGTTTATGGTCATATCATTTGATGAGAAATTATCTATGTCATAAGTCATTGTGGGATGATACATATTGGTAAAACTTGATACTAAAAAAATCATCCTATGTATTTTGTACGATGTATATTGAGGAGTGTTACATCATGGTTGGTCAAATTTGGATTGGAATTGAATGATGAATTAATGTAAAGTTATGTGTGATTTTTATATCTATTTATGCAATTAAATCACATGTTCATTTTTTACTTCAATTACTCTTGTATCATAAAAACTAATTCTATGATACAATAGTGCACCTGTTCTTGAATTTGACTATTAATATTTGAATCTAAGTGACTGTCTATGCCATTATGGTAATTATTGACTGAGATATGTTAGGATATTCTAACACATAGGAAATAGTTAAGTATAACTTGCTCTAGTTTAGAGTTAGGTAAAGTGTGTTTCTTTACGATGTACTTTTGTAACTTACAATATGACGGTCATGATATGTTCTAGACATGAAGTGATCTGATGGTTCATTCTCTCCTCGGTATTACCGACACTTGATCTGTGGCTTAACACCCGATTGGTCCATGATATCTATTTAAAGAGCATGGAGGGTCATTTGTAGGGTAATCTTTCATGAGAGAAGCTTATGTAAATTTTCATTCTTTTATTAAAAAATTGCTCGAAGTGGTCGTGTTGGCTCAAGTTGTGGACTATATTTTAACCACGTTGAGAATACTGATGTATTTATCTGTGATCTATTAGCAAGCACTGTCCTTTGGTATCATGTCTAAGGAACTTACCCTGTAAATTCCTACATGGTACCAAAGCTATTTGAGGGTCGCATCCATTGGTGATCCAAATCTGAAGCCTATACAACTGCATTCGATTGTAGTTTCCTAGACCTATTGTTTCTGACTGCTTTTAGGCCAAGAGGACTACTCTATTATGTTACGAGCATTTGTTCCAGTGAGGAACCCCTTTCGTTTTACATGAAAAGGTGTCTAGTAGCCCTAGCTACGTCATTTTTTAGATCTGGAGGTATACAGTCTTTATTTGAAGTTCTAGCTATTCATCTATTTGTTTATTTCGATTTATTTAGCTCTCTATTTTTTATTACTGGATCTATACCTTTCATTTCTGCATATGCTCTTTGCCCCGCGATTCTATACGATTTAGGCAAATCAGAAACAGTAAGGAAGGATTTTTCTCATGTGTATGCTCTTTTCCACCATGCCTTAGTGTGATCTCAGAAAATCAGAAACATTGAGGAAAATATTTAGTTTTCTGCTAAAGCTAACTTCAAGCCGTAAGGTTTGTATTTTTTTTTGTATGTCCGTGTTGAGTGTTGTGGTTTTTGTTTTGCAAGGAAAAAAGAGATTTTCAAGTAAGAACGCACCTCAAAGCTTCAGTGACTAAAATAAAAAATAAAAAAATAAACCCCTTCCTCTTTTCCAAAACTTACTAACATTTTAAACTAGCTCACTTGGTCCAAAATTACTTTTTGAGAATAGAAGTCTTGAGTTCAAATATTTCTTTTTCTTGAGTTAATTTTTCAAAAAGCACATGTAACTTATGTTTTAAAGTTACTTTATGTAAAAGTGTTCTCACCCATTATAAAAAGTGAGTCACTTATAATTCTAAAGTCTCTTTATATTCTATTTAAGTTACAATTTAGTCGGTAGCTCATAAAGTACCATTGCAAAAGTAACGTTCACTTATTTATAAAAGTGAGTCACATAATTTTTTTTTAAAGTGAGCTAATTAGATTAAGTTTGGAAAGAGGGGACATTTTTTTTAAATATAAAATTATCATTCATTTCCGCACATTCAGGCACTTCGTCGGCATCTTCAACAACATTTATTCAAAAAGCCATAACTTCTTCATCCGAAAGTTGTTATCAGAGCTGTTTTTTTAATCAGCCTAATTTTTCGAGATCTTTCAATTGGAACACTTAGTTTTAGCATCTACAACTTTAGTTTTTGTTAAAATGGAAATTCCATGCCAAGTTATTCTTGACAACACCAACTACTTCCAATGGGGGTACTACATTGTGGATTTACTTAGAAGTAAAGGTCTTTATAGAATAGCCTTAGGCCAAGAAACCAAACCTCAAGATGAAGATAAGGCGGCCAAATGGGAAAATAGGAAATATCAAGCACATGTGTTGATAGGGATGTCTGTTTCTCCAGACCTTAGATTCCATATCGCAGAACTTGATACTCCTACTGAAGCAACGAAACAACTCACTAAATTTTTTGGAATTAAAAATGAAATTAGAGCCCATCAACTTGAAGATGAGTTGCTTACATTGGACCCCAATAATTTTTCTTCCATTTAATATTTTTTATCCAAGTTCAAGACCCTTAGAATTCTCTTGGCAGGTGTTAAGGTTAAGAAAGAAGATGGTAGCCTTATCTATTCCATTCTTACTAAGTTGGGACCATCCTACTCTGTGTTTGTTTCCACCTTCCATTCTACTAGAGAAGCCTTTATTTCTCAAGGACAACACTATAATTCCCCCTCTTTTGATGCCTTTTGTGATTCTTTAATAAGAGAACAAGAAAAGCTCGTATATCTTGGTCTTCTTAATCTTTGAAACTCTTCTAAGAAAGCCTTAGCCACCCAGTAGCAGCCAAATTCAAAAAATCCTAAGAAGCAGTATCCTAAAAAGAATGGTCCTAAACCAAACAATGGTCCTAAGCAATTTCAGTCTCAAAATGAAAAATCATTTCAACAAAATGATAAGGCAAATAAAAACAAAGGGAAGAAGACTGATAGACATTGCCACTTATGAAATTGAGATGGCCACTTAGAATCCAAATTCTTTAAGAAGATGGAAGCCTTGGAAGCAGTAGTGAAGAAGCATAACATCCATTTCGAGCACTCTTCAACTTCAACTTCATCTTCAGGAATAACACTTTTTGCATGTGGTTGTCCAGCATCTTGGTCTCGTTTTGCACTAAATGTATCTTCTTCTTCTCATTCTCATGAGTGGCTCATTGATTATGGAGCTTCTTATCACATGGCCAAAAACAAAGCCATGTTTTATTCTTTAAACGATTGTAACACCAAAAATATGTATGTTGGTGATGATAGATCTCTTAGTGTTGTAGGGACTAGAACTGTTCATCTACACAATGGTCAATTTAATGATGTATTATGTGTTCGAACCTTATCCTGCAACCTTCTATCTGTATATCAGATAACTCATTCATGTGAAGGTAAAATCGTTGAATTTTCACCTCACAATGTTGTAATTAAAGACCTAAGAGATCCTAGACAGATTTTATCCACTGGAATTGCTGATGATTCCAAAAGGTTGTATAATTTTAACAACTTTGGGTCATCAAATCTTCCCTCAGTATTTGTTGCTCATAATGATGAAGTGACCAAACTTTGGCATGAGTCATTTTGTCACTTAAACTATCGCTCCCTTCAAAATCTATGTAAAGAAAATATGGTGACATGTCTTCCAATGGTATCTTGTAGAGATGGTGTTTGCTCCAGAATTGTACTCGGAAAACATCATCGAGATAGTTTTGAAAAATGTGCCAATTGGCATGCCTCAGGCCCTTTACAGCTTGTGCATAGTGATTTATGTGGTCCACTTCCAGTTGTTTCATTCTCTGGATACAAGTATTTCTTAACTTTCATTGATGATTTTTCCAGATGCACTTGGGTATACTTCTTAAAACTCAAGAGTGAAGTATTTAACATGTTCTTGGCCTTTAAGGCCTTTTTAGAAAAATAATCTGGACATCAAATTCTTAAGCTAAGATCTGATAATGGCGGAGAATATGTTAACAAAAAATTCATCAACTATTGCGCTGACAATGGCATTCAAATGCAACATATTGTTCCATATACTCCACAACAAAATGGTGTAGCTGAAAGGAAGAATCACACCTTAAAGGAAATGGCTAATTGTATGCTTCAATCTAAAGGACTTAGTCTTAATTTTTGGGCAGAAGCAATTAACTATGAAAATTACATAGTAAATTGCACTCCTACTAAAGTTTTAAAGAATATCACTCCGAAAGAAGCATGGAGCTCAATTAAACCAGATGTAAGTCACTTTCGTGTTTTTGGAAGTGAAGCATGGGCCCATATGCCAGATGAGAAACATAAAGCTTTAGAACCTAAGAGTGAAAAATGTATTTTTGTTGGATATTTTGAAGGTGTCAAAGAATATAGACTTATTCCACTTAAGTCCAAAAATGTTATCGTTAGAAGCGATGTAAAGTTTGCTAAAAATATATCGGCCTACAAGCCTAGTTCGGAGGATGTACCACCTCTCTCTATCCCTTCTGTTTATGAAAATATTTCTTATTCAGATGATGACAGCGAGGATGTTAATCCTCCCCCACCTTCTCAAGATGCTCCTTCCGCTCCTCAGTTTCCAAAATGGGTTTGTGCTACCCGGGATGTAGCAGGTGCTCTTGCCGATGATCCTACAGATCAGCGACGTACACGTTCTCAGTTTGATAGAGCCTCTTCTTTACTGGTTCAAGCTTCAACGAATTATGATCCTGACACCTTTGCAGAAGCTTCAGTCCATCCAGATTGGAATTTAGGACACATCTATGAACAAAGAATATTGTCCATTATTGGAAAATGATACATGGGATCTTGTTCCTCTTCCAAATGGATGAAAACTTGTTAGATGCAAATGGGTTTACAGAACCAAGTATGGACCAGATGGTAAAGTTGATAAACATAAATCTCATCTTGTTTCTAAGGGTTTTTCACAAGTTGAAGGCATTGACTATACTGAAACCTTCTCCCCTGTTGCCAAAATGAACTCTATCCGCCTTGTTCTTTCCCTTGCTACCTCTTTCAAATGGGAAGTCCATTAGATGGATGTTAAATCTACCTTCTTGCATGGGGACTTGCATGAAGAAGTCTATATGGAACAACCTATTGGCTTTATGAAAACAAACTCCAGCCTTGCATGTCAGCTTACGAAATCCCTTTATGGTCTCAAGCAATCCCCTTCAGCTTGGTATGCCAAAATGGATAGCTTTCTTTTAGAAACTAGATTTTCTAGGTGGCATTCTGGTAATACTATCTAAACCAAGCAAGTGGGAAAGTATCTTATCATTCTTGTTCTTTATGTTGATGATCTTATCCTTATTGGTAGTGATCCCAACCTTATAAACCATGTCAAGTCTAGCCTTAAAAAGAAGTTTGAAATGACAGACTTAGGAAACTTTCATTATTTTCTTCGTCTACAAGTCTTACAATCCAAGGAAGGTATTTCCCTTTCCCGGTATAAGTATACCTATGATCTTCTATGCCATTTTCACAAGGAAGATTGTAAGATATCCCCTTCTCCCTTTCAGTCTAGAGCCAAACTTTCAATCACTTGTACTTCTCATGAAGTTGATGCTACCTTATATTTTCAACTTGTAGGAAAACTTTTGTATCTGACCCATACTCGTCTTGACCTTCCCTTTATTGTTGGCCTTATTTCTCGGTTTATGAAAAACCCCCATGAAAGTCATTGGAAATCATCTAAAAGAATACTTCATTATGTTCGAGGTACAGTTCAGTTTGGGATTCATTACAGTGCAGAAGCATCTCCTCTATTGGTTGTTTTCACTGATTCTGATTGGGCTAGTGACCTTGATGATCAGAAGTCTACTACACGTTATGTGTTCACTCTTGATTAAGGACCTATTACATGTGCTTGCAATAAACAAAGTTTCATTTCTCTTTATTCAACAGAGGCAGAGTATCGTGGTGTCATAGAAGCTAGTAAGGAAGCCTTGTGGCTTCGTCAGATCCTGTCAAAGTTTGGCTTTCAGCAATAGCATCCGACTACACTTTGGTGTGATAATCAAAGTTCCATTCAACTATGAAAGGATCTAGTCCAACATTATCACAACAAACACATTGAATTACATATGCACTTCATCAGAAAGCTCATTCATGAGCATGTTCTTGAAGTGCAATATTGTTCAAGATATGATCAAGTTGCAGACATCTTTACAAAGGCTCTCACAGAGGATAATTTTACTAAACTCTGATTTATGGTTGGAGTTCAAGAAGTTGTCACTAAGGGTGGATAGGCTCTAATGCCTCCTTCCTTTTCCTATTGTGTCATATTTGTACATCCTTCAATCCTATCCCAAGTTGTTCTTAAGGGGGGATGTTAGGATATTTCGACACATAGGAAATGGTTAAGAATAACTTGGTCTAGTGTAGAGTTAGGTAAAGTGTGTTTCTTTACTATGTACTTTTCTAACTTACAATCCGACGGTCACGATATGTTCTAGACATGAAGTGATCTGACGGTTCATTCTCTCCTCGGTATTATCAACACTTGATCCGTGGTTTAACACCTGATTGGTCCATGATCTCTATTTAAAGAGCATGGAGGGTCATTTGTAGGGTAACCTTTCATGAGAGAATCTTATGTAAATTTTCATTCGTTTATTAATAAATTTCCTGAAGTGGCCATGTTGGCTTAGGCCGTGGACTATTTCCCTCTTTGAGGGTTTTAACCATGTCTAGAATACTGGTGTATTGATTTGTGATCTATTTTTGAGTGTTGTCCTTTGTTGTTCTGTCTAAGGAACTTACTCGGTAAATTCCTACAAGACAATCATATATTCACATGTGTACCAATTAATGTAAATCATACAAACTATTTAAGTGATTTGTTAGTTCATTTTAAGGTTATATTCAGTTCTGATCCATTTACCTTGCTTTTCGATGACATTAGGATTGTTCCATATATTAATCAAGATATGATAGATTGATTTAGTTTTATATTAATTATAGATAACTCTTTTAGTCATTTTTATGTTATCTTAAGATGCATTTAGATTTATGAGATCATATTACAAAATATCCTTATGAGGACCGAATATTTTAGGTGGCATCTAAGTCCATATACTCATGGAAATCAACATCCCAAATTGATAAAGGTCTAATTGGGACCTTCACTTGGTGATCTCCCTAATGTTGGCTTAGTCATTTCCAAGAATAAAAAAAATTGACATTAGAAGAATGGTGGACTAAGAAGATGGCCCTTTGGAGCTTGCAGTTTAAATATTTTGGTTTTATGGATCCTTTCCAAATCCCTATTTGGGGGTGTGTTTCTAGACCAGTATCATGCACTCGACCTTTAAGGATAGAAAAGCTCTTGTCAAAATTTAAATTCGATGACAAAAGTGAATCCACTTCATTTGAACATGTGTGTCAATTTATTGGTAATTGTATTTGTCATAACATGCTTCATGAAGGTGTCATATGAAGGCTATTTACTCTTACTTTCGATGGTTGAGTGAAGGCGTTGTGTGAGACATTTTTGACTGCATAAACCAATTCATTTAAGTAGTCTCTAGAGGATTTTTTACTTTATTTCTAAAATTAATATTGTAGTAGATTATCCTAAAATCTAAATAATCTTACGATAAGTCATGTGAGTTATTAGAATGTTTTTAGGCATAATTGGTCCATCTTTGTTATTTATCACTTTTAATAATATGTTTTCTATTATTAAATTTTTTGAACAACTTATTTCTCTTCTTGATAATAAAAACCAATTAATAAATAATAAATATAAATCATACATTAATACTCATTCACACACTATTTTAAATTTACATGAAAATTCGACGATATGAAAGCTATAAAATAACAACTTTTTATGCCAACCTTTTTCATTCTCACAAATGTGAATTATAAGGAACATGATACTTTCAAAAAATAAAATTTCACCTCTAAAATTCCTCATCTACCAACATATTCTTTAATTAATGAAACGATCTCTTGTACAAAAAATGTGGTATCAATTACCCATGAACCAAAAATTAAGAAATGTTGAATAAGGATGAGAAAGTTGTCATATTATAGAAGGTATAGAAACTAGCTTAGAAATCGAAAGGATTGAATCTAAAATCACTATCCAAAACATACAACAATATTTTTATTGGACACCCAATCATAATCAAGGCCAATCTCTCGAAATTCGTATGATTGAACATTTATAGTCTCTATCAGAAACAATTATTGAATCTCCCCATTTTGAAAAAGCTTTTGATATTCCGAATATGATCATGTTTTACATAATCTTAGTTGTTAATACATTTAGATAGATAAAAATAAGGATGTTTTTCAGTTAACTATAAGAAAACAAGATCAATTGGCGTTGCGGTAGTCCCTGCCCATGTGTAATTTTAGTGGGGGTTGTGAAGCAATTTTGCAACATGAACTAAGAACCAATTTGCAAACTTATAATATCTTGGTTAACAATTACAATTCTGACTGAGGATAAAACTCTAACATTTTTATATGTTTCGCAGGTAACTATCTCCCCATCCCACCAGGGCCTCAAATAAACTGTCCACATAACCCATCATAGATGTAATGAAACTACATCTAAGGCTGAATGAATTTTCCACATAACCCATAATAGATGTAATGAAACTACATCTAAGGTCTTGTGCAGAGGATTTGATCACAACATTTAAAATTTGTCAGAAATAGAGCATCCGATCAAGGACTTGGAAAAATGAATTTCAAGTGACTTTTCTACATTGAACTTGATGGGAGAAAGCATAAGCAATGGATCTCTCACATTTGATTGAACCCTGTTGTCTTGCCAATGCGCATCATTGTTGAATGGAGTGCTGCAACACAACAGGTGCCAAAGTTACACTGTTCACAATGTAAGCATGTTCAATAGTTTTAGACTTATGTAAGATAATCAACACTATACAGGTCAAACTAAGTATATAGCTGTAATTGAGCTGAGTAAACCTAAGCTTGATTATATATGTGAATACTATATTGGTAAGACTATAAACATAAAGTTAAATATAGAAGGCTCGTAACTAACATCAAGTTAAATATAGAAAAATTAAAGCTTGTGGGTGGGCACGTAACTAACATAAAGTTAAATATAGAAAAATTAAAGCTTGCGGGTGGGCACATGTTTCTTGCATGCAGCCCATGTATCCCCTCTCCACACTAAATGTTTGGTCTTTTGAAAGATTTAATTGAAACAACCATGTTCCATAGTACACCAGAAGAACGATTCAAGTAAGCCTCACTATCTGAAAAGGTCTCGGGGGATGCCACCATCTACAAAGAACTTAGAAGAATATAGAAAACTTAGAAGAGAGCCTATTGAAAGGTTGTAAGGTAAAATATCCTCAAACAGCTGGTCGTGTGATCCTTCAAAATGTTCTTGCAAAGCTCCGCCTCGTTGCTCATCATCATTGATCTGAGGACCATGAATTTCTTCTTTCAATTCCAAGGCCCAACCTAGAACCAGACATAAAAACACTTTGTTCACTAGCAGAATGGAGTCTGTGCATGGTCTCCTGCAACTAATCCTCTTATGGAAATGATCCAGAAAGGGGAGGCTTCCTACACACCAGCAGCGAATAAACTTCTATCAAGCACAACATCCGTAACAGAGTCTTACAACAACACATGGAGCAAAGCACACCCATAATCTGTATCGAATGTGAGTAGATCGAACTTCTAGAGCTGTGGTAGTTCGAATTATTTTAACCATATCAGGATCCCTGCATAAATAAAACATTGATACAAAACAAGCTCCAATTCTTTTAACCAGATCGAGATTCCTGTATCAATAGAAGCACTCTGTAACTGATACAGAATGTAGCTTAAGGGATTATGAGCGCAAAACAGAATAGGGTAGTGTTTCTTTACCCACTCTGAAACTGATACAGAATGTAGCTTAAGGGATTATGAGCGCAAAACAGAATAAGGTAGTGTTCCTTGGTCTGCAACCTAGAGGAGCTTCAACCGGTCTATGTCGGTCAAGTCAATTGGTCGAAGAAGTGCTCTATGCTCTCTCTCCCTAACTATTCAAGTAAAATAGGTAGCACGGAAATAACTGAAAGCATCTCGAACATGAAAGGATTCTCCTGATTTTGACTCTGTATATAGTCCTGCAAAATTCCCACCTACCTATTGATAGAATGATGGGAAGAAGGGGACGGCGAAGACTGCTACAACGTTATAAGCACAAGTGATGGCATTCAGCCAAAAAGAAAAGACAGAGAAACCAGTTACTACCAGACAGAATTCGGCATCACACCAGGGTTGTATTTGCATTTTTTTGAAACGCACCTGACTTCTGGACGCAATAGCCTTCCCTGCTCCTGTCTCCATTACTAGTAGGTCTCTTAGCCTGCCCAACCTTCCCTGCTCCTATCTCTATTACCAGCAGGTCTGGTCTCTTAGCCTGCCCATCTCAAAACAAAAACAAAAAGAAGCTTACACGCGGAGGCAGAGGACTGTCAAAAATACACGTGGAGGCAGAGGAATGTCAAGAAGTAACATGTGGCATCGATGGCATCAGGCACCCGGGCTAAACAAAACTTTGGATAAACAAAACATTGGATATAAATAAGTTGCAACATTCCTCGACCTTGGATAAATATAACTTGTTATACTATTTCTATACTGGGATATGCGAAGCCGACAATAAGAGGTCGATTTTTTTCCAGATAAAAACTTTGGTTAAAATTTGGAAGGATAACTATTGCAACTATAAAACTTTGGCTAAACCGTGAGAAAGCTAAAAAAAAGAAGAAGTCAACGAATGAATTAATGACCATCAATGATCTACCGATCGCTATAGTCTTGTTGGAGGGAGGGACTAATAAGAATTGAAATTAGACAGGAAGGATTTTATTTCATTAGATGTGTTTTATTTGTATCATCTTGTACGTGTTATTAATTATATTTGAATTTGTTATGAAACCAACTCAAGAAAAGATAGAAAAGATAGATCAACGCCTTAGAATTCAGCCTCTTCGAGGGGGAAACCTCCTTTACATTACATAAATGAACAATTCTTGGATGATACAAATGACAAAACCTCCTTTCTATATATAGGAGTCTAAGGAGTCACAATATAATCCAGCCGACCTGACAATAATAATATAAAGCCACAAAAATAACAATAGAGGGATTCCATGGGGCATGGAAATAACAATATGGGGGTAATAGGGGCACAACAATATAAATAAGGGGTATAACTACAATAGTAATGGGGTAACCACTAGTATTATAGGGATGCCCCTCTCCTTCAAAAAAGTGTTGTCCTCAACGCTTGAGTAGTTCTGGATACTTCTGCATAAAATTCTCCTCCTCCCATGTGGAATCTTCAGCGGATAAGTTCTTCCACTTGATAAGATACTCTGAAATTGATCGATTTCGTAGCTATCGAGTTCTTGTTTCTGTGACTGCTTCCGGTTCTAATATAATTTTTCCTTCCTCGTCAAGTTCTGGCAATATTGTTTAAATTGGGAGCTTGTCGCCTATAACCTTCTTTAAACATGAAACATGGAAAACTGGGTGCAATCGAGAAGTTGCAGGAAGCTCCAATTTGTATGCCATAGTACCAATCTTTTGCAACACCTTGTACGGACCATAATACTTTGGTGATAATTTATTATCCTTCTTAGCTTGCTTTAGGGACATTTGCTTATATGGTTGTAGCCATAGGAATACCCAATCACCTACATCAAAACTTCTTTCACTACGATGTTGATCTGCCTGTTGTTTCATTATATTTTGTGTCAACATGAGGTTATCCTTTAAGAGTTGGAGGACTTGTTGTTGATGTTCGATGTGATGTTCCACTGCCTGAACCTTAGAATTTTCTCTTAAATATGATGTGATGGATGGTGGTTGATACCCATAAAGTGCCATAAATGGGGTCATTTTTGTTGTTGTATGGAAGGAAGTGTTATACCACCATTCAGCTAGAGGCAACCGTTTGACCCATTGTGTCTGTTTATCAGATACAAAGCAACGAAGATATCCTTCCAAACATTTGTTTACTATCTCAGTTTGCCCATCAGATTGAGGATGATAAGATGAGCTATGAGCTAACTGAGTACCGAGACAATAAAATAATTATGTCCAAAAATTTCTAGTGAAAATGGGATCTCTGTCACTTACAATAATCTTTGGGTTTCCATGTAGCTTTTGAACTGTTTCCATAAATGCAGTAGAAACTGTACTGGCTTTAAATGGATGTGATAATGCACAAAAGTGTGCATACTTGGTAATTCTATCAACTACCACCATGATGACACTCTTTCCCTCAGACTTGGGTAACCCTGTGATAAAATCCCTTGAAACCTCCTCCCAACGTTGGCTTGGAATGGATAAAGGTTGTAATAAACCCGGTGTCTTAATTGTTTCAACTTTATTTTGTTGGCAAACCAAACATTCCGCCAAAAACTTTTGAATATCTGATTTAAGGCCATCCCAAAAAATTCCTTCTTAACCCTGTGGTAAGTTTTTAAAAATCCTGAGTGCCCTCCTAAAGGAGAAGTGTGCAATTCCATAAGAATATTTTGTTTTAGCTAGGAATTCTTACAGAGGTATAAGCGATCTTTGTACCATAACGAATCATTTTGCCAGCTAAATGTATCATAACTACTGGAATCTTGTTGTAGCTTTCAAATAAGTGCCCACACTTCTTTGTCATTCTTCCATTCCTCCCTTGCTTCGTTTATCCAATCTGGTTGGATAATAGAAATGGCACACAACAATGCTTCCACATCCTCATCCTTTCTTGAGAGTGCATCTGCCACCACATTTTGCTTCCCTTTTTTGTAGATGATTTCAAAGTCATAACCTAACATCTTTGTGACCCACTTTTGTTGCTCTTCAGAGGATAATCTTTGTTCTAAAAAGTATTTAAGGCTATCATGATCCGTTTTTACCTTGACGTGTCTTCCCATTAGGTAGGGTCGCCATTTCTTAAGTGCATGGAGTATTGCCAACATTTCCTTCTCATTAATAGCTTTTCTTAAAAACTTTTCCTTGATTGGACGACTTTCAAAAGCAATGGGTCTTTCATCTTGCATTAGAACAGCACCAATTCCATTTCCTGAAGCATCACATTCCACAATAAAGGTTTTTGTGAAGTCCGGTGTAGCTAAGACCGGTGCTTGGCACATTGCCTCTTTAAGATGTTCAAAGGCCTTTGTTGCTTCCGGAGTCCATGAAAATGAATCTTTCTTCAATAATGTTGTTAGAGGTGCTGCCATTCTCCCATAATTCTTAACAAACTTGCAATAATACCCTGTCAACCCAAGAAATCTTCGCAGATGCTTTATGGATGCGTGGATTTTCCATTCCTTAATGGCTTTAATTTTGTTAGGTTCTACCTTAACTCCTTCATGAGATACAATATGACCCAAATATTCCACCTCCTGGACTCCAAAGAAACATTTGGATCTTTTTGCATATAATTGTTTCTCCTCCAATAGTTGTAGCACCCTGTCAACATGTTCAACATGATCCTTCCAAGACTTGCTGTAGATTAGTCTATCATCAAAAAATACTAACACAAATTTTCTAAGGAATGGTTTGAAAATTAAATTCATCAAACCTTGAAATGTTGAAGGTGCATTGGTAAGGCCAAAAGGCATGACCAAAAATACATAATGACCCTCATGAGTTCTAAATGTCGTTTTCGGAATGTCTTCAATCTTCGTTCTGATTTGATGATATCCCGAACGAAGATCCAACTTGGTGAAGTAAATTGATCCATGCAATTCATCCAGTAATTCATCAATGGCAGGAATGGGGAACTTATCTTTAATAGTGAGCTTGTTGAGCTCCCTATAATCTGGACACATGCGCCATGATCCATCCTTCTTGTGCACCAATACTACTGGAGCTGAGAAAGAACTTTGACTCGGTTGAATTATACCAGCCTCTAGCATTTCTGCAACCATATGTTCAATTTCATTTTTTTGGACATAGGGATATCTGTATGGCCCGATGTTTGGAGGAACACTTCCTGGAATCAGATGAATAGCATGATCATGATCATGCATAGGTGGGAGACCTTTGGGAGTCTCAAATACCTTGGAATGATTGTCCAGGACTTTTTGGAGATATGGAGAAATAGATGATTCCAATGTGGAAACATCTAGCGAACATAGTTGTACAATTACACCTCTTTGCTCCTTTTTTAGAAGCTTTGTCATGCCACTAGAGCTGATTATCTTTCCTGGTTTCCCTACAATACCCCTTAATTCAACTTCCTTTCCTTCCGTAGAAAATTTGATGAAAAGTTCTTGAAAATTAAAAGCTATTGTACCCAAGGATTGTAGCCATTGGACTCCTAGTACAACATCAGCACCTCCCATTGGAATGGAAAGCATTGGGCTAGTCAATACATATTCTCCCATGGATAGCTTGATATTATGGCACTTTCCAGAGCAATTTATTGTTCCTCCATTTGCAATCATCACTTGACACTCTGGTGCTGGATATAGGAAGCTATTCAATTCTTTTGCCACCCTACAATGAATAAAATTGTGGGTGCTTCCTGAATCAATCAACACTATTACCTTTTTCTTCTTGATTTGTCCTTCTATCTTGATGGTTTGAGGATTGGTAATTCCCGCCAATGCATTACAAGATATGGTCGGATTTATTTGTTCTTCATCTAGGCTTTGTTCCTGGAGTATATCCTCTTCTTTTGACCTTTCTTGCTCCTTTTCTTCTTCCTCTTCACAATCTATGTAGAATATTTTCTTCTTAGCACACTTATGACCTTTTGTGTATTTGCTATCACAATTGTAACAAAGCCCTTTTGCTCTTTTATCTTCCAATTTTTGTGGTGTCGACCTTGTAGGTTGTGGAAGACTAGGGGCAACAACACTTCTGTCTTTATAGTTGTGAATGGTATGCTTCCTAGTTGCCATAATTTTGCTTTCCATTTTTCTTGCTAACCTGAATGCCTTCTCTAATGAATCAGGTTCCCAAAGGCAAACATCATGTTGGATATTATCCTTTAAAGACATTATGAACACATCAATCCTATGCTCCTCTGGAATATCTTTTACCCTTATGTTCAATTTTTGGAACTCCTCAATGTGCTCCATTATTGAACCCTTTTGTTTGAGACTTATCAATTGGCTAAGAAAAGTGTTGCTTTTTGTATCCTCATAATGTGCTATCAATTCTTCCGTAAAAATTGCCCAAGTGATAAATTTTTTACGAGAACAAAGCCATTGATACCATACAAACTGATTTGGTTCCAAATATACAGTTTCCATACGTACCTTTTGTGCGTTTTGCACATTATTGAGATTGAAGAATTGCTCCATCTGTAATATCCATGCGGCGGGATCCTTGCCATCAAACTTCCTCATATCGATTTTTGGAATATGGTGATTCTTTGATCCAAAATTAGCGTCTATGGAATCATGATTAACATTTCTTTTGTTCTCATCATGAGTTTCCTTTACTACCTTTCCACCATTAGTAAGTATTTCTTGTAGAAAATTTGTCAAATCTGTCTTCAAATCTGCCATGCCTGTCTTCAAATTTGTGTTCAAATCTATCTTCAAATTTTCCATCTTAGCTTCCATGCCATTCATCTTAGCTTCCACGCCATTTATCTTAGCTCCTGTTAACTTTTGTGAGCGTAACATTTGTTTCACTTGTTCTTGTAATTTTGATATATCACGTAGCATTTCTTCCTTTTCTTCATGAGTCATGCTAGAGCTTTCAGGTTCCTTACTAGGTGTTTGCATTATCTTTCCTTGGGGCATCAGTTACCGATAATAATTCTCTACTATGCCCTTTGAATTCCTTCAAAATAAATTTTCAAACCAAGCTTAAGCAAAAATTTAAAAAAATCTACACACCTTTTTTCACTTTGTAGGAGCTTGATATTGCCTCTGATGTATAACTGTACTTTCCAATCATCTAGTTCTGAATTTGTGACCTATAGTATCTCTTTGTGTCCTCTTTCCAATGCCACCAGTCTGATCCAAATTGGATTCTCCAAGAAAGAGTTATGCACAATCTACCAAGATGACTTGATTATAGACCTTTCCAGAAGAGCGAACTTGTATGAAGTGCCACGTGTACAATTTTTGATCTTTGGTTCTGAAAAATATATACAAGAAACTACAGTCTGTCCTCTTTCTGTATCTTCTTATGAAATTTCAATCTGATTCCCAAAGAGAAAGTTATGACGATTTTTCCTAGGTCACCTGTTTTGAATGTAATTCAGGAGTCTGCAAAAAGACCAACTTCCTCAGATCATATCTCCGCAAATATTATCGCGCGAAAAGCTCTGAAATTCTGACCCAAGGTTCAACGCGATTTCTTCTCAAATGGGTTTTTTTTGTGACTTCTGAAACGTCACAGAAAAAAAGTTATAGCGAAAATGCCACGATTACCTCTTTGGAGTAGCGAAACCCTAGAATCCAAAGCTCTGATACCAAATGTTATGAAACCAGCTCAAGAAAAGATAGAAAAGATAGATCAACGCCTTAGAATTCAGCCTCTTGGAGGGGGCAACCTCCTTTACATTACATAAATGAACAATTCTTGGATGATACAAATGACAAAACCTCCTTTCTATATATAGGAGTCTAAGGAGTCACAATATAATCCAGCCGACCTGACAATAATAATATAAAGCCACAAAAATAACAATAGAGAGATTCTATGGGGCACAGAAATAACAATATGGGGGTAATAGGGGCACAACAATATAAATAAGGGGTATAACTACAATAGTAATGGGGTAATCACTAGTATTATAGGGACCCAACAGAATTTGTTAGATGATTGTAATTCTTAGGTAATTATTTTAGATATTGTACATTCATGTTCTATGGAGCTAAGATTTGATAAAGTGAAAGAAGACGTTAATGTGATATTATCTTCTCATGAATATAAGTCTTATCAACCTTCTATATGGGAATAATTTTTTTTTGTAGTAAACGGTTTTCCGAAAGTTCCTTCCAATGATTCATTTTGATTTATAGTTAATAATGAGTCTTATGGCACAAATAATCAATTAGGTGAATTGTATGTTTTAATTAATCAAATGATGTTAATAGTTGTCATCTTATTAATAACATGTTTTCTTGTACAGTGAAGGAGGATATATTATACACATTATTTCAATCTCTTGATTCATCACAAATAGATTATTCAATATGGTTTTTTGGAGATTTGTCAAGAAGTGGAGACACTTCCATTGACACTGATTGTTATGGTAGGTTCTCATCTGATTGTTATGGCAGGTTCTCATGATCTTGCTAAGATATCTCAAGTTAATAACATCAAGATTCTTCAAGTTATATTCTCCATAGTAGTTGTACAGATGTTCCATGCTCATGTATAAATTGTTTCCAACTTTTCTAGATCAGTGATTGTGCATATCATGGTAGAATGGAAGATTAGTCACAAGAATATTTTGTGCAAAGTTCTCTATAAATACAATTATTCTTTTCATACACACCTTAAATAAAACTCTAGATATTTTAATTTTTAATTTTTAATTTGTGTAATATTATTCAATTTTTGTTTCTAATTTCTAATCTATATGTATATAATCATTCATTTTTTTAACAATTTATGATGGCATTTATTTTTGATAGTTTACTCGAGAAAAATGCATTTTAATTATTTCAGTTAATTTTATTGAAAAAAATTACAAATTTAAAATCACGGTTACGCTTTATGATCATGTCGTTTGTCTCATAATCAAATTTGTTGATTTCACACAAATTCCATAACTTAATATCACTTCAAATTATTCCTACGAGATAAACTATTCATTCATAAGTTCTTCTCAATGTCTAGTATTTTTTTAACCTTATTTTACCAACTCAACAAAATATTGGTTGGAAATGTTATTGAAGGAATGCTTGTTACATAATGATTTATTTATGATAACATAGAAATTTGGTTAGAGGAGTGTTTCAATAGTAAGTTTTCTAAGTTTTCTGTTAATGCTCTTATTTTTCAAATGTTAGGTAAAGATTTAAAATTTAGAAGTTTTATTTTTATAATTTAGCATTTCTGTTTTTATGTATATATGCTTGCAAGTTTGAAGAAACTTGAATGACACCATTAGAAATTTGATTTACCTTATTTTTTGTTTCTAATGTAAGTTAGATTAATTTTAGGAGTATTTTTGGTTTGTTCGTGTTATTTTTCTTCTATTCACACAAGTAATATAGTTTTTGGGACATGGGTTACATTCAAGCTAGCTACAAGTGATTAGGAAGTCATTCCTAGGGCAGTGCTCATTTTCTTTGTTGGTAGTCACTTTTATATTTGCTTATGCTTACAATCATTAACACATGCATCTCAGTCTTTTTTCTTAGTTTTTTTAATGTAAAATGTTTAGATTCAAAAGCTTGGAGAAAGAAATATTTTAAGAAAATAAAATGAGAAAGAGTCTAGTCATTGGTTATACATCATTTCCATTACTTTTAAGCAACATTTTAGGGGCGAACTTTCGCAAATAAGCTTTTTTTGGGACATTTAAAAAAAGAAAAAAAGAAAAATAAAGAAAATAATCCCCTATTTTTTACAATATATGCGTAAATAGATTATATACCGAAAAGTTTTACCAATTTCAATACTAAATTACACGTTGTTTTTTCAATATTAGCCTACATTTTATACATATGAATTTTCAAAACAGAATAATTGCCTACAATATTATATATAAGAAAAATATTAAATCTTTAAAAAATACCCTCATCACTTTAATATTTTTACATCTTACTCCCCGATTTTGAAATTGATTTCATAATTTCAGATCTAGACTAGGATGTATCTTTCTATATCTTGGATTCTTTTATATTATTTTATATGAATGAAAAGCCTAACTAGCGAACTCTCTTTAGATATTAATATAAAGGAAAGGAGCTATTTATTTATATGTTTTTTTAGACTTTATGAGGAGTTTAAATTTAAATTCAATATATTGCTCTTTTTCTAACTCTTCCTTTCCATCCATAAGATATCTGATGATTGAGATCTTGTTATTCAGAGCTTGTCTTGATAAAATAGTTTTATTGTTTTCAATTTTTATATATTTTGTTTTCTTTCTCAACACTTTCAAGGATGTATCATTATAAGGAATTTACAATATTTTATATGGTTTTGGTTTTTACAATCTTCCAAATTTAGTTTTATACATTGTTTTTTTGCTTCCCTTTTGACTTCATTTTATATTTTAAGTTTATGATCTTTCCAAGTTTTATATGGGAAATATCTTCAAGGCAACACAAATAACATTTCATTACAAATGAGATTTCATTTATTTGAAATCATATTTTTCATATTTCTATTCTCTTCAATTGATTAGTGACTGTGGAGGAATGCTAAGATAGATCTCAAATATTAATTTTCTTTTTGAAATAGAGGAAAGAACGTACCACATTATTTCTCCTTAAATCCTATCCCTTATTCTACTCGATTTAAATCCTCTACATTGATAGATTAAGGAAAATATTTTGGAGTCAACCCAATAAAGTATTTCGTCTATTTATTAAAATATGAGTATCTCTTGTACCAAGTGAGTCTCTTCACCCTTAGGGTGGAATTTAATATAATATATTTGAAAGTATTAAGAGATCTTGGTTGGGGCTATAGACACTCGTTGTTGATGGTGAAGCAATGTCACAAAAAAAAAAAGATAAAACATACACTTAATAGATGTTTACTAATCATAGAACTCCATAGACATACATTTTCTATTCAACAACATAAAAAAACATGAAATAAATTTTTGGTATTTTGAATTCATAGTTTAAAGATTGATTATATATTAAGTAATTAAGCCTTTACAATTTCTATCATTAAATTTATCTTGTATGGGACTCATAAATTATGGTGCAATATTTAGGAATTTTGTACAAAATATCATTTACTTTTTAATAAAGTTAGTCCCCAATATATCAAAAATAGAGTTAATGACTTCTTCTTGTATGCCAAAATGTTTTGAGGCCTCAATAATCTTCATTAATTTTTTTTTAAATAAACGCTTTCCCTTATCAATTTTGAAAATATCACCTTGGTTTGCATTTGGCTTCTTATTTTGAAAGATTCTCATATTCCATAATTTTCCATTTTCAACATCCTCATCATCTTATATTCTTCAAGATTTTTCCAATCTTATAAAATTTATCTCATTTCAAGTTCCCGATAAAAAGTTCTGACCCTCTAATATTTTGTATTTTTTCATATTTTGATAATGTGACATGCTAAAATGGTAAAATGATTAAGCATGCTAATTAACAAAATGATATCCTCCCTTGGTGCACAAGACAAAAGAATTTCAATGGTCTAGAAAACCATTTTGGTCATAAATCAATTTGCAAAGTAAGTTGTAATAGAGAAAAGATTCTTTAGGTGGGAAATTACAAAAAAATGGAAAAAGAAAGTCAATTAGATCAACGAGATAACGAAAATATCTATATATATCATGTAAATTTTAATTTTCTAAAAAAATTATTTTTTGTTTAATTAATTAAATCTTTTTTTCTTAAACATAGGTACACATCTGCTCACACAAAATTCGTGTATTGGAGTTCCATAGTTAAATGTTTTATCCTAAAATATTAGAGAATGGATTTTCATTTTCTTTTTAAAATATTTGTTGAACTACCGTTAAACAAACTTCTCAATTTTTAATTAATTTGTATTATTCTTTATAGCGGACCTAGGATGCTAAGAAAGGGGGCCTACTTTATGGAAAAACAAAAGAAGTCTATTCACTTTTATGGAATCTAGTTTGTGAGGGAATTAGAAACCTATAGAATTTGGTCGAAGAAGAGATGCCATGTATTCAAGAATTTCATGTTGTCTTGAAATTTCTTTCAAATCTTTTGTACTACAAATCATATAACTTAATATTCGCTTTTGTTAATTACTATTTGAATTCGAAGACGGGTTGCTTGCCTATTAAAATGATTCAGTTTTAGTTTATTTCTATTCTATATTAATATATATTATTTTTGTTTAGAATTCCTATTAATCTCATACAATTTTAGAGCTATTTAAAATCAATGAAAATCGATCGTCTCATACTTGGTTAGATTTACGTAGGAAATGAATGATGTATTCAAGTAAACCTATGTGATTTCTAATAACTATTTCAAAAGTTAAATCACATGCTCGTATATTCTTCAATTATTATTGTATCATATGAATTGATTCTCTCATACAACAATGTATATGAATTTGAATTTGATTATTAATATTTGAACCACGGTAGTTGTCTATGTGACATTGGTAACTATTTATTTAAATAATGATATATGCACATTACCCAATTAATGTAAGGCATACAAATTATTTCTATGATTTATTAGCTCATTTTAATTTTAGATTCATCTTTCGCCCTTTCTTGGTTGAGATTGGGAACATTATGTTTCTTAATCTAGATATAATAGATTGAGTTAGTTGTACATTAGAGATAGATAGTTCTTTCAATCATTTTCATATTACCTTAGGTTGCATTTATATTTATGATATCATATTAAAATGTCTTATATTAGAAGTGATCATTTTAGGTGTCAATTGGGCATACATAATTATTAGAATCACCATTCCAAATGGATAAATATATGATTGGAACCTTTACTAAGTGATCTCCCTAAAGTTAGTTTGGTCATTTTCAAGAATCAACACCTACTAATATATTGAAAAAAATTTAGGTGAATATAATTGAACCCCTTTTCTTCCTAGTGGCTTGGTTATACCAACCTGATAGCATACTAGTGGTTAATTTTGTACTCCAACTCTTAGCTAGAGTTACCAATTAACTACTCTAGTGTCTTTTTTCATCATAATAATGTGGGTAGTCCATTTTCCATGAATAATGGGGGATGATGTTGCATCCACTCAAATCATGATGGTCAAAATAGAAAGATCAATTTTTGAGAGGCATATCTTTCCACACAATATCTATAAGGTGTAGAATAGTGTTACTTGATGTTGCACTTAAGGGGAAAAGTTTTACATCCCAAAAGCGATGTTTGATGCCTCACACTGCTTATTAAAGGTTTCAAACCATAATCCATCAAATTGGGACATACTTCTAAAAAGTATTATGTGATTCTGTAGCATATCTTCCGGATACATCGCATTAGGTTTGTTTACAATCGACGTTTCGAACCAGCAATGGTGGTTCATCATCAGGATGTGAAAAATTGTTGAAAGACAGATCTCATTTTTTTTTAATGTGAGGTCAGTCTTCTTTTTCGTTAAGAGCAATCTCTGTTGTTCAAATCTGCGAACTTCTTTCATTATCTCCCTTGTGTATTGGGTGAGTATTTTGTCTTTGAGGCTTCTGCGAGTTTCTTGATTTTGTAGCATATCTTCCAGATACATCGCATTAGGTTTGTTTATAATCGACGTTTCGAGCCAGCAACGGTGGTTCATCATCAGGATGTGAAAAATTCTTGAAAGACTGATCTCATTTTTTTTTTTAATGTGAGGTCAGTCTTCTTTTTCGTTAAGAGCAATCTGTGTCATTCAAATCTGCGAACTTAATTCATTATCTCCCTTCTGTATTGGGTGAGTATTTTGTCTTTGAGGCTTCTGCAGTTTCTTGATTCTGTAGCATATCTTCTGGATACATCGCATTAGGTTTGTTTATAATCAATGTTTCGAACCAGCAATGGTGGTTCATCACCAGGAGGTGAAAAATTGTTGAAAGACTGATCTCATTTTTTTTTATAATCTGAGGTTAGTCTTCTTTTTCGTTAAGAGCAATCTGTGTCATTCAAATCTGCGAACTTATTTCATTATCTCCCTTCCATATTTGGTGAGTATTTTTTCTTTATCTCAAAGACAAAATACTCACCCCATACGGAAGGGAGATAATGAAATAAGTTCGCAGATTTGAACGACATAGATTGCTCTTAACGAAAAGGAAGACTGACCTCACATTAAAAAAAAATGAGATCAGTCTTTCAACAATTTTTCACATCCTGATGATGAACCACCGTTGCTGGTTCGAAATGTCGATTATAAACAAACCTAATGCGATGTATCTGAAAGATATGCTACAGAATCAAGAAACTCACAGAAGCCTCGAAGACAAAATACTCACCCAATACGGAAGGGAGATAATGAAAGAAGTTCGCAGATTTGAACGACACAGATTGCTCTTAACAAAAAAGAAGACTGACTTCACATTAAAAAAAAAATGATATCAGTCTTTCAACAATTTTTCACATCCTGATGATGAACCACCGTTGCTAGTTCGAAACGTCGATTATAAACAAACCTAATGTGATGTATCCGGAAGATATGCTACAGAATCAAGAAACTCACAGAAGCCTCAAAGACAAAATACTCACCCAATACGGAAGGGGGATAATGAAAGAAGTTCACAAATTTGAACGACACAGATTGCTCTTAACGAAAAAGAAGATTGACCTCACATTTAAAAAAAATGAGATCAATCTTTCAACAATTTTTCACATCCTGATGATGAACCATCGTTGCTGGTTCGAAATGTCGATTATAAACAAACCTAATGCGATGTATTTAGAAGATATGCTACAAAATCAAAAAACTCGCAGAAGCCTCAAATAAAAAGTATTATGTGAATTGATTCCTCCATCCTTTCCATCATAAAAGATTGAATAGAGATGAGAAAAAATATAATGATCCACTCAATATCAATATTTGAGTTTTTTGTAATTTAAATTGGCATTTTTTTATATCATAATTGCGTTGGGATATTAGCTAATGTCTCTACAATAAAAGGAAAAAAAAAAACCTAAGAAAATGTTGGCTTTTCTTAGTGCCAAGTTCTATAAATAAAAATAAAAATTACAACTAAGGATTTCTTTAATAGACACTATAAGGAGTGGTTAATATTTATATATCTGAATGTTACATTCAAGATCAGAAACATTCATAATATTAGCCTCGAAGAAGTCCAAAATTTATTCATTTGCATGTGCCTCGTCAAGCTATGCCTACGTGTACCTTTAGACTAGTGGATTGATTTATGATGGAATAAAACTCAAATATTTACTAAATATAAAAGATATGCATAAATGGCTTTTCGTAAGGGAAAAGTTTTACATTTACTTGAATTATAATTGAATACAATAAATATGGATTTTCATATAGTATAACCTATTTAATCTTTCTTTCGAAAATAATGAGGAATTGTGTGCATGACCATTGGCTATACGTAGAAGATTGTTGCTTGGTATGAGATATACCGATGTAGGAATTATTTACTAACATCTTATAGCGTGGTTGGATTAGAACTCTTACACATATCTATCGTTTCATCCCCTTATTAATCAACTTAGTGCTTGATTGACTTATTTTATCATTGACTTGTCCCGACTCTAAATATGAGAAATTAATTTTGTCCTATGACATATGAAACCTTAATCTATAAAAGTTTAAGAGTTATGACAACTTAAATGTGTGAGATTTTATTTTTCTCATTATCAGTGTTTTTTCACTATAGGGATTGGCAACTAGGTCAGTCTCGTACTCATATAAAATAGTGTCAATTTTGACAACTACCACTATAACATCTAGGTGTAATCAACATGAACCAAGGATGGAAACTAGGTTTACCTTCGGGGGATTTGAACAAAGAACCTCATTGTAGTGTTGTTTTAATCACTCTTAATTAACCGAGACTGAAACATTTAATTATCAACCCAGGGTAGGTCTTGCTGTTTCAATGGAGTTCCCATTGTTTGTGCCAATAAACTTCGGCCAAGAATAAGCAAATGCAGAAAATGGTAAAAGATGTCGTTGATCTAAATTTTTGAATCAAACCATGGATGTAGGCATAAAAACACTCTACATAAGTAAATCATGCTTCGAAGCTATCAAAGTAAAGGCGCACCACACATGAACTAATATCTACTCCAGCTGGTTACCACCATTTTGTTGATTAACTCAGTCTAACAACATAATATAAATGGAAACATAAGCGAATGTAATCCATGATTTGTACAGCAACAACAAGAAACCATAAATTAATTAGCTAAACTAGAATGTACACTACCTCTATCACTGCAATCCCTGCCAAAGAGGAGGGCCCTTCCTCCTCAGCGGGGCGTAGGAATAATACAAAAGTAATTAACGAATCAGCTGAAGAGCAGTAAAAGCATCACCATGCTAACTAATATTAGGAATAAACTAAGAATTACAGAAGTAGAATAACAATACTTTTCTATATGTCGTATCCTTGTACATGAAAAATCGAGTTCCTTTATAGTTATTTATAACCTGAAATTAGAAAACAGATCAGTCATGAGAATCTCATGATTCTCGTGCTGATAAAAAATGAAAGTAGTTACAACCTATTTCTAAATAAATATACATCAGTTATGATTGCAACCACTTGGGTCTTGTTGCTTCCAAAATAAACAATCCCTACTGTCGACAGCTGTTATGTGGAATAGTAACCACATTTTCCAACTTCGCACTATAAGGAAAAAGGTCATTGGTGAGGGTCATGCTTGTGATGGACCTTTAAGGTCCGTCATTAATGTCGCATATGGTGACAGTTTTTAAAAAGCGTTATTGTAAGTGTATATAGTGATGGTCCTTTATAGTTTGTCACCAAAGCTAGTTTCAATGACACTTTTGGTGAGGGTTGTTAAAGGCCAGTCAGTAAGTCTCTCTTTGGTGACACTTCTAGTGACGATCTTTTATTGACTGTCACAAATGATATTTTTGGTTACTTTTGGTGACGGTCAATAAATTTGCATCATCATTTATCATTCCAATGATTTCTTTATGACGCTTCACGCCTGTGATGGACCTTTAAGGTCCATCACCAATGTCGCATATGGTGACGATCTTTAAAAAATCATTGTTGTAAGTGTATATAGTGATGTTCCTTTAAGGTTTGTCACCAAAGCCATTTTCAATGATACTTTTGGTGAGGATCGTCAATTTCCCATCACTAATTCTCTCTTTGGTGACACTTTTGGTGAGGGTCGTTAAAGGCCCGTCACTAATTCTCTCTTTGGTGACATTTCAAGTGAAGATATTTTATTGACCCTCACCAATGCTCTTTTCGGTTACTTTTGGTGATGGTCAAAAAATGTTCATTATCATTGATCATTCCAATGAGTTTTTGATGACGCTATGTACCTGTTACTATATTTTTTGTGAAAATATAATGATTTAAGACCGTTGTTGTGGAGTATTTTTCATTATGTGTCCAAGGTCATAGTGGTTATAATAGCCATTCAATTTGTTAAGAAGTAATTAGTGTGTATCATTTCCCTCAAGTTATAATAATATAGTCTTCCTATGAGTCAACACATGATTCATCTCTATTAGGTTTATTATCTAGCAAATTTCCTTTAAATAAAGTTCCACTAGTGTGTGTAAGAACTATATTATTTAATACATAATCAAGCTTTGTCAATTCTATTAATGATAGAGACCTAGCACTCCTTAACACTTATGGCACACCTTAACGTGCTTTGGAACAATACACTAACATTCCTTGGCACCTCTCATGGCTTGGAACATATTTGTACCTGGAACATCTTTGTACCTAGAACATCTTGCCATGAGTACGATGCCAAAGTACATGTTGGCATGCCATAGCATAGCATAACACTCCCCTATCATGTGTTGGCATTCCCTGTAGTCCCTAGCATGCCCTAGAACGGCTTGGCATAATATTGCATTGACAAAAATTAGCACTTGGCACACATTGTCTCTTGGCATGTATTGGAACATATTATTAGTGTGCCTAGCATGCCCCTTTTGAAGAAGATAAAGTCATAACTTATTAACCTTGTTATGTGTTCATTTCCTTTCATTTTAGCTTGGTTATTCCTTTTTTTTGCCTCAAAACTCCTTCACGCATATTGGCATACTCTGGAACCTTACACATCCTAGCATGTCTTAGCACCTGGAATGCCTTGGCACTATTTGGTACATGTTAGCACACCTCGGAACTACCTAGGACACTCTAGCACTTCTTGACATTCCCTGATATTCGCTGGCATGCCTTACCCATTCTTAGCATACCTTATCACTCCATCCTTGGCATGACAACTAGCACTGGTTGACACTCCCCAACACACCCTCATATTCATTCACTTCCATGCATTTTGACCTAGTGCTCCCTTGTGTTGTTCTAGTACTCCCTAACACTCCTCCGCATGCATTGGCACTCTCTAGCACACCTTAACACTCATAAGTAAAGAATGAAACTTGTAACCAATGTTACGGGCCTCAAAATAGATAACAAAATTAGAAAGGAAAAAGAGTTAAGAGTTTTAATTAGATTGGGGAAAAATCAGGAAAAAATCGGGAAAAAATCAGTGAATTCAATAAATAAAAATATACACATATATTGAATTAAAAAAAAAAAAAAAAAAAAAAATTCATTGATATTCAGTAAAACCATTTACAAACAATTCATAATATCAATAGATGTCAAAAATATCATGAATGAATAAGCATCTCATATATGTTATGAGTCCAAACACGATCCAAAGTACTAAGTCATGACTCCTAACTAGTGACTACAGAGAACTAGAAGCAACTGCGTCTAAAAGTTTACAAACAACTGCATACTAATTAGAAAAAATTAGTAACTAAGAGTCTAAGACTCTTAAGAGTGAGAACTAGAAGTGATTCCTCCCACTCCTCTGCTTGCTTGTCTCTCAAATTTATTCAAGTCATGTAGGCTTAAAGGAGGAGCCTCATCTAGTTGGACCCAATCTGTTGCATTTGTGGTTTGCAAATCTATCTCTTCAAGGTATATTGTTGAATGATCCAAACCTATCATTATCAGGAGACATTGAAATGTGAATTTAAGTTTGACTTTGAACTTTAAAGTTTAAACTTTAAATTCCAAATTAGATTATGAAACCTTCAAGTTCAATCTCTCACGTAGTATTTTCTTGTTGTGAAGTTGTAGATTGTAATGGAAAATACAAGGTTATTTAAGCGCTTTTGTGTTAATCGGTTGTGCTTCTTAGAATGTATTTTCTCAAACATGCTCCAGTTTCACTCACAACCTGAAGCACTGCATGCTTGGTTTAAGATTCGAATGGAAAATCTCTTCAAATCTAGCATATCACTACAAAAGTTTTTACACCAAAGACCTAGCAAGTGGCAAGGGTTCGTGAGTAGACGTACTAAATAGTAAACAGTAAAAAGTTAAAAATACAACAAAATTTAATAAAACATTTAGCATACAAAATAAATTTTAAACAAATTTAATGAACTGATAAATACTTCAAGCCTCAAAGGGTACCTCGCAACACCTTAGACCTTTCTCGTATAACACTGGTATAGGAAAATAATTTAGGTGGTGCTCTATAATCCTATAGTCAGGAAAAGACACGACTTTGAAATTCTAGATCAGGGAAGCAACTTTCCATGCATTTCATAAGTCCTCTGTGAACCTCCCCATCCTCATTAAATTTTCTCTTATCATAAAAATATTGTGGGTTTAAGAAGTACCTAGTAGTATGTAAGGGGGAATGCAATTTCCTATCCCAATGTGCATCAATAATGTCCCAAATAGGCATATGCTTTGCCTCATCATCCCCATATATTCTTTTGATGGCCTCCTTTGTGAGATCCATCACCTCATAAATGTAACCCATGGCGCATTTGTCACCATCAACCATCCTAAAAGTTCAAGCTTTCAAATTTAAATTAATATGAAACATTGAAAATAAAACGAATCTTGAAATGAAACTTAAAACATGAAAAAGTTAAAAGACTTGAAGTACCTGAGAACTCTAACAAGGGACTCCATCACAACAATAATCTCTTCAGCATCTTTCCAGAAATTGTCATTAAACAAAAGTGCAACAAATTCAATGCCTTTAAGGGTCTTGGAATGTTTAGATGCCATCCACTTAGGTCCCAAGGACATTCTCTTCAGATGTATCTTTTACTCAACCATAAATTGCAAAGATATGAAATTTGTTGCAAATCTAGTCACTGCAGGTCAAACAATTTCTTTACCTTCAGTGTATTTTCTCATGGTGTTTAGGACAATAATGTGGTTGTATAGGTATTTGGTTATGAATTTTTCCTTATCCACAAACTCATGTATCCAATGAATCTTACCAATGTCCTCAAGCATTAAATCTATACAACGGGCAACACAATAGGTCCAACAAATAGTGGGGTGCCTAATCTCAAAAAGTCTACCAGCAACCATATAATTAGCTGCATGGTCGGTGAAAATTTGTAGAACATCTTCTTCTCCCACTTCTTGAACGACTCCCTCCATCATTTCATGAATAAGTTGTGTAGTCTTAACCTTGTCTAAGGCATCCACTAATTTAAGAAACGTTGTACCTACTAGGAAAAAAACAAGGAGATTTATTAATGTTTTATTCCTCTGATCTGTCCATCCATCACTCATGCACCCTGTTTCTACCCATGATGAACAAAACTGAGATAGCACAAGCATGGCATCTTCAACACTTTCTAATAGCAAATTTGTCCTAATGATCTCTAATGAAGGAACTTTGAACCCTAGACGTACAACAACAATTGCATCAATCATAGCTTGCCAATAAGTACTTATGGCATAGTGGAAAGGTATGTGAGAATAGTACCAAAAGTTAGCAATGGACTTCCTTGCCTGACTATGGATATTTTTTTTCCAACCAGTGGTATCCAAGGTAGGTCGGGAACCGAGTTTTCTGTGGGGTGAAAAAGAGGTGTTTATGTTTCCACCTCCAATGTTTAATGCATGAGGATTCATTTGGCCTTGAATTTGACTTGGACTTGGAGGCATGTGTGTGAAACTTGGGAACTGCATTGAGGATTCAACAGAGGGAGATGACAATGGGGTAGTGGAAGAAAAATTGTCAACTCTAGGAGTTCCTATTTTTTTTTTTTTTTGCTTTTCTTTCTTTGCATTATGCTGACTCAACATATAAATGGCCAAGGTTGATTGGTGTTTGACATTTTCGTCAACGTTTTTGCAGAGACACATATCATGGTCGGGTATTTGTGCAAGGTGGTACTTGAATCTATAAATGCCTCCACTACATTTCGCTTTGCAAAATTTACAAAGGAGCTTAGGGTATCTAAGAATCTTGTCACAATAAGCCCAAGCAAAGTCCTTCCCCCTCGGAATTGTTGTTGTTTTGGACTTGTGTTTAAATTGCGGCTTCTGTTTAGATTTGGAGTTGTGCCTTCTATTTAATTTGGCTCCTATAAAATACAATTAAAAATTAAAATTAAAAATTTCATATATAACTTCACAAAAAATAGGGTTGGTTTTAAAGGATATGAGGTTTTGTTAAGGATCAAAGAGGAGTCTATCTAGCAACACAACCACATTTCGACCTAATATATCATTATGACCTTGAAACACAATTAGGTGCATATGAGGAAATGCCACCTAGAGGAAATATTATCAACATATATTTCATTGTAATCTTGAATTTGCAAGTTCGTTTAGCATAAGACAACTAAACCAATACATCAATAACAGATTCCGGAAGAACAAAAATACCCAAAGTTGTGAATGCATGGTTAAAGCCTTTGAAGTCGACAAGACATCAACCAAGGAAGGAATGCTTGACGACTTGGTCGATGGTTGGTATGAAACCATTTCTTAGTGCATTTTTAAAATCTATTTAAGCCCCATTTATAGGGTTGAAAAGTCATAAGCAAAGGAATACGCCGAACATTTAATTGCTAAACAGTGAAACTTGAAACTTGCCCTCGAAAACGACATTGAAACTTCAATATAGTAATATAAATATTATTTAAGCTAAGTGGCAATGTACCTCGATTGTTGAATAGTGAAGTGGTTAATCCTAAAGGTAACACATTCTAAAGGTGATGCGCGACTGCCCGAGGGTCGATATGGAGTATGGATATAGCACACATTAGTGACTGCCCAATATGGAGTCTAGACTTAGGCTCACCTTGGCAGTTCCCTGATATTGAGTCTGGACTATGTAATAGTGAGCAGTGATTCATTAGTGAAGGTCTCGACGTATGAGTTTTGGGCGTGAGAAATGAGAAATAAATTTGGAATGACTGACGTTTAGTTTTTAGGAATGCAGCACACCTAAACTTGAAAAACCCGTGCTCGTCAAGTCAAGGCAGAAAATCAAATAAATTGGAATCAATTGCAGGAATCTGCTTGAATCGGCAAGTCTCAAGTCAAAATTGCATTGACCATGAGCTAAACTTGGTCAACGTGAGTTAGAATCACAAATATTTAGATTGGATCGTTTGGAGAGTGAGCAGATTCCAACTCATGATTAATCACGATTGATCGGCGAGTCTTGTTTCACTGCTTGTAACTAAAATCTAAACTTAAAATAGGAGGTCTTCCAATTGAAACTAATTGTGAATTTTCTAAACATAAATTGGCCCATTGGCATTGTTTCTATTTGTGGTTGGCCCCGTCAACAGAAGAGATTCATTTTAAATTAGGTTCATGGAGAAAATATTTTATGGAAGATGTTTCTTTTATGTAAAGGAAGACATAGTAATATTTTTTATTAAATTTGAATAGTATATACTCTGTATCTCCCATATCTCATTATTTTTATGTCTTTAACTCATACAAAAAGTGGGGTAATAGTGGACATGTAACTTCAAGCTCCACTCCTTTTAATCCAATGTTCTGCATGCAAACCTTTCTGTCACTTGCATCGCGAAGCCTTTGGTATAGAGTGTGGAGTTAACACCTACCTCTGCATGACAAAAACTACACATACCATTTGACTTGGTTTTTTCACCTTTTGTCCATTCTTTTTTTGGAGTCTGGGACAACAAGCTCCGCATACTTTTTTAACATACCTCTATGTGAATGTAACTTTGCACATTTTATTTGCTTCAACAAATATCAAAAGCATTTGTGAGCTTCTTTCAAGGCATGAATACATGCTTCAATCATGGAAATTAGCAAACTTTCTAAAGCAAAAAATAACGATGGAGTTATCCTTTTCCATTTCAAATATGTTAGGATTCTATTGAGAGTTTTTTAGAGATAATTACCAATTGACCCTCTACTTTTCCCTTTTCCTTAATATAAACTGCATCTCTTATTACATTTCTAATCAAGAGATTTACATCAAATACTAGATCAAAGAGCCAAGGAATTTTCATAAATGATTCCTTGTCCAATAGAATAATAAATGGTCAACAAGTCAGCTTGGCTCCAATTTCTTGGGAATTAATAATTGTTTTGAAAAATGACTACTCTTGTTTGAATCTAGAACTATGTTTAAGATTTGAAAATGAATTTTCCTCCAAATTGATCTTGGAAAGGTCCTTATCAAAGGCTTCTCTATATCTCGTCCACTAGAACGAATAGCTTGTATGTTGAAAAGTATAGCAGAGCTCCCTTCTGAAAAGCCTGATCATCCCATTGTCACCAAACGCTCCTCCTTTTCACCAAATTGGATCCAAAACAACATTGAGTAGTTAATTATGATTCAACCTGAGAAATTTTGATTAACATTGCAACTCAAGAGATATTAAATTTAAAGTGTGCTAATATGATTTGTCATTCTTTCATTGAATAAGTATATTGTTTTTTAATTTGTCATTTGTGCTTGTAGTATGTGGTAGTGACCTTATTTCCCTTGAAAGGGTTTTTATTCTTGGACTATGACAATGCTAGTAAGATTTAGGCATTTTGTAGTATTTTCACCCCACGATCATTTTTGAAAGATGTATGTCCTATGTGGAAAGAAATAAGCATTTAGTTATTACCTCCTAAACTAAAGCATTGTTTCCTTTATTAGGTTCCATGTAACATCCTCTACAAATTGAGGATGAATGGGACATAATATCCTATCCATCCCCGTAGACTATAGTCCTCCATAAAGGGGAAAAACCCCAAAATACCCATTGTTGGGCATTTTTTGGGGAAACTGGGCTTAAAAAACACAAATTTGTTGTTTGGAGTAAGGTTTACTCAGTCACTTAAGAATATGAAACTCGTCTGCAAAATCTATCAATAAAGAAGGATTGAATTCTTTTTGGATCACCAAGTGTGCATTAATTCATTTGTTCTTGAGCATTAGGTCTGTTTTTTTACCCCTTCTATTTCTTGCCAATTTCAGTGGTGAAATATTCCACCCTAGTTGGCATTCCCTTATTATCTCGTTGTTTGAGCACAAGGGTGTCTAGATGGTCAGCGAATTCTATTCGATATTGGTCTCTTGTGTTTTTATGGGCACAAGATTTTTGTTAAAGGTGAATGAATTTGGAGTATTGTGCATGATAGCTTACCTCTGTTTGGCATACACCTATCTTGAAGGAAGCAACAAAGTTTCTGAGTCCTTAATATCTTGTTCTGGGCAAAGCACTTACCTTAGACATTGGATTCGTTTCTGGCACCTGGAGTAGCGAAACTCTTTGGTTTATTTAGTTTTTGCATGCATAGTTAAAAGGAGCACATCTCTAGTTATTAAATCTCAGCCTTAGCTAAGGAAGCATGTTTGCATATCTCATATCATATTCACTAGAGGTAGACTTTAATTGTCTTATCTATCCATGCAAGGAAGGTTCATTAGGATTAGGAGTTAAGAAAATTGAGACATTGTTGTACATGTTTCCAGATTCATTGTACCTTCTAGACTAAAGGAAAAGTGAATAGTAGTGTTTCAAATTTTTAGTTATTTCTTGTTCCAAAGAGTCATAAATAGTGATGTGATTTGAGTTTCAAATCTGTGTACTTGTTATTACTTTCTTCAGTGGCATGTGCTTCCCTGTTCAGAAAAAGGGGTTTTTATGTAGTATCTAGCCTTAAAAGCTTCTTCAATGCAAACTAAATATAAAATCACGCCCTTGTACTCCAAATCATCTAAGGCATCACCCTAGAGAAGTTCCAAAGTATACCAATGAGCTTTGACAGACCAACTCCAACCCCATGTCACTATACAAGTGTTGACATCACTGCTAGAAAACTTATTCTGAAGTGTTGCATCCTACACCAATTCCTTAGATGGATGCCCAAAGGGGTTCTAGAGTGAGGCTCAACCTCCATTACCACATTTAAGACTTTTCAAAGGGATTGGTCCCTTTAAACCATACCAATTTTTACACTTTCACAATTTGGCCATGTTCCTATCAATTTATATTTTGTATTGCAAAGTCAGTCCTATTTTACATGTTTATTAAATTTAGGAACAATTATAGGGCAGCTCTAGACAAATGTCAACAAATGTGTGGGTTAGGTCGTCATTTCTCCAAATACTATCACACATGTATATATAATCACACATTTTCCTTTTTATATCTTGATTGATTGAACAAAAAGGTTCGCTGCATGTGTAATTTTGTCCCATACCTCCACATCAGCACTCATAGATAACAATATTCTTAATTCTTTATCTGTGCGCACAATAAGGTCCCTTTTGGTTGCTATTTTTGATGGAGCAACCTCTGACAGTACACCTTTTACCATAGAGATGTTGTTGTTGGATAGAAATCTCCAGAGGAGTCTTACACCAGACATATAAATGTCTATTGTATATCACAATAATAATCATTAACATATGAAGATGTGCAGACCCTAAACTATGTGCATTCAATCCATTACTTTTTCTTTCATGGTAGATTTTGTTCTGAATAGTAGATGTTTTGTGGCACTTGAGTGTGTTCACATAAAAAATTCTAAGGCCAAACCCGGATTCTCATGTGTCATGGAAATTCAACATTTTCCTTCTTCACCTAATAACTACTTGTAACCCATCTTAGGGTACTCATTTACAATCTCACTCATCCCACTTAACAAGTTACCAAGACAAGGCTCATCACATCCAACCTTGATCTAAAAAAATTAAGCAACACAATTTACATCTTGGCATGCCATAGCACCTGACATGTTTTAGAATTCCTTGGCACTATGTGGCATGCGTTAACATTCCCTACATTACTTGGCATGCTCTGACACTCCCTAGCACACCGTGGCACTTCCTGACATGCATTGGTAGCTTAGCATACCTTGGCATTGCCTAGCATATAACCTTCTCACTCCCTCAACACACCTAGAAATCATTGAAACTCCCTCTCACACACTCTTATTCGTTAAGTCCCATGAGTTTTTAGCTAGTGCTTCTTTATGTTTCCTTGACACCCCCTAACACTCCCTAGCTCACCCTAGCACCTTACACATATTGGCCTACCGCCTTAACACTCTAGAATTCCTTGGCACTACATAGTATACCTTGTCACTCTCTCCTTAGCACACCTAGACATCACTGACACTCTTGGTCAAAAACTCTTATTCATTCATTTCCATGCATTTTTACCTAGTTCTACCTTGTGTTTCCCTAGCACTCCTTATCACTTCATGACACATTTTGTTACACCCTAGAACCTATGACATCTTGCCATGTCGCCCTAGCCTCTAGCATGCCTTAACATTGCCTAGCATACCTAGTCAATTTGTCCTTAGCACACCTAGAACTCACTGAAACTTATAATCACAAACTCTTATTTGTTCATTTCCATTCATTTTGACATATTTATCCCTTATGTTTCCTTGGCACTCCCAGCTAACATTCCTTACATGCGTTGGCACATCTTGGCCGCAAGTCGCCCTAGAACTCTAGCATTCCTTAGCATTGCCAAGCATGCCTTGTAACTCCTCCTTAACACACTTGGAACTCACTAATACTCCATGCCACACACTCTTATTCCTTCATTTCAATGCATTATGACCTAGTGCTCCCTTGTGTTTCCCTAACACTCCTTGGCACACATTGGCACACCATGGCACTTGTCACATTTTAGTAGGATTTCCTAGCACTCTATATTCTATTGGCATTACTTATCATACGTTGTCACTCCCTCCTTAACACACCTATAACTTGTTAACACTCCCTATCACACACGCACATTCATTCATTTACATTTAATTGAAACGAGTCCTCCCTTATGTTTCCTTGGCAATCCCCAGCATGTGTTGGTGCCACATCCTAGAACCTAGCACACTTTGGCATGCCTTAGCACTTGTCATTTCTTGACATGCCTAACATTCCTTGTAACTTTATAACATGTGTTAGCACTTCCTGAAATTCCCTCCACACCTTGGCACTCCCTATTTTTCATGCCCTCATAGATAACCCTACCTTTTTTGTGACTTGGGAACCCAACCAAGTCATTGAAAAAATAGTGTTGTGCCTAGACCAAGTCTCCCTTTGTCTTAAACTACGTTTTCCATCCTCTTATCACAATCGTAGGCGTTTCTCCTACTAATATGAAATTCTCCTAACACACTTCGTCCATGGGACACCTAGAATTCACTAACACTCCCTGGCATAATCTCTTATTCATTCATTTCCATGCACTTTGACCTAGTTCTCCATTATGAGTCCCTAACACTCCCAAACACTCCTAGACATGCATTGACACTATGTGGTATATTTCATCATTCCTTTGCATTCCTTGACATGCCATGGCACTCCTTAATTATCATTCCCTCATAACTACCCTTATTTTCTTTTAGACTTAGGAACCCAACCAAGTCCTGCCTCGACTACAACAACTTTATCAAGTTACATTTACTACAACTAGACTATGCCTTGTTCCCCTAATGGACTATAAATCATCTTAGGCTTCTCATGTCCAATATTAACTCATCCCACTTAACAAGTTATGAAGTCAAGGCTCACATCCAACAGTGCCCATAAAACAACTAAGCAACATAGTTTACATCTTCGCATGCCATAACATCTAGCATGTATAACAATCCATTGGCACTACATGGCAGGAATTAAAATCCCTTGCATTCCTCTGCATGATTTTCCACTCCCTAACAGACCCTACCACTCGCTAACATGCCCTGACACTCTAGCATGCCTTGACACTACCTAGCATATACCCTTGTCACTCCCTCCTTAACACAATTGGAACTTGCTCACACTCCCTATCACACACTCTTATCTATTCATTTCCATGCAATTTGAACTAGTTCTCCCTTACATTCTCATGGCACTCCCTGACACACATTGTCACACCCTAGGACTTGGCACATCTTGGCATGTCGCCCTGGCAGTCTAGCATTCCTTGTAACTACCTAGTATACCTTGTCACTCCCTCCTTAGCACACCTATAATTCGCTGACAATCCCTGTCATGCACTCTTATTCATTCATTTCCATGCATTTGAAACTACTTCTCCCTTGTTTTCCCCTGACACTCCATAACTCACCTGGCATGCATTGGCACACCTTAGCACCTATCACATCTTGTCATGTTTACCTGGCCTCTAGAATGCCTTATCACTACCTAGCATACCTTGTCACTCCCTCCTTAGAACACCCTGAAATCACTGACACTTCTTGTCACAAACTCTTAATCATTCATTTGCATGCATTATTTTCACCTAGTGGTCCCTTTTGTTTTCCTAGCGCTCCCTAACACTTCCTAGCAGTATTTGGCACACCTTGGCACCTAGCACATATTGGCTGCATGTCACTCTGGCATGTTAGAATGACTTAACGATGCTTATCATACCAGGTCACTCCCCTCTTACCACACCAAGAACTCATTGACACTACCTATCACACACTCTTATTCATTCATTTCCATGCATTTTGACCTAGTGCCCCTTATGTTTCCCTAGCACTCACTAATACTCACCACACATTGGCACACCTAACTGCAATAAGTTTCACTAACAGTCAATCCAAAAACCCTTCCATAGTCCAGCTAATTACTTGTTCTTCACTAAGATATTAGGGTTAAGTTTATTGTATAGTGTTCACTGTGAAAATATTACTAGGTGTTTTTATCGCATAGAGTAATTCTGATCTTCCCCGTGTACACAAGGATAACTGACAAGTGTTTCCCATAATCATGCAAGTGGAACATCAACATGTACATTAGGGTAACCACAAAATATTTATCATATTTACACAATGCAAGGTGATAGGAAAATATTTACATTATATAAGTGAATGTACTAAGATCAGGACCATTAGCATCATATCTACATATTTACCTCAAGACGAGGGTCATTACAACCCCTTGAAAATAGCCATAAGGCCTTCCTCTTTTGCAGCTCCTTGACCACAAGGGTTTAATTGAAAAACACATAGTTGCTTTAAAGATTTGTAGGTTGAGGTAGCCACTTCAAGCCCTTTAACTTAAAGATAATCAAATATTTGCAATTTGTTTACAATAATAAGTCCATTATGCACACTCCTTATCTTAGAGTTGGGTAGAGAGGGAGAATACTTGATTGATGCCAACCTTGTAAATGAAAATCTTTGCATACTCATTGGTTGGAAACTCCAGCACTAGTTGACACCACTAACACACACAAAAAGTCCAAGATACACATAATATGTGCCCTACACCCAAGGGCTTAGACTACACCTCCATAAAATGTAACTTAAACATTAGATGTCCCAGAACAGTAATATCCTAACCCTGGCCTATTTTTTAGATTTTTATAACTTTCTCCTTAACTAACATTTGTTTTTAACTATTTAATCCACTTACCATATACTCTCTTTCATTTGCACCCACCTAGTATAGAAGAACACTTATGTTTTTAATACAACCAAGTTAAGAGGGCATGTTTCTTTCTTACACTTATATTTTTTCAATACAACCAAGTTAAGATCACATGTTTTCTTTTCAAATTCCAAAAGTATAACATCTCTATCTCTATAAACTAACAACAAAATAATTGCATAAAAAAGGTAAGCTTATAATTAACTTAAAATTAGATTATTATTATTATGATAAATACAACAAATATAGAAAAATTATTTTCAAACACAACCATAAAAACAAGTGTTAGTTTTTTTAAATTACAACTACAAACTTATTAAGCCAGCTTAGATCCATCTTAACCTGGATCTATCAAGCGCCGATAGGGATCCAATCTCTCGATGTGCAAACCTCTTTTTTGGTGCTTGGTAGATCCAGGTTAAGATGGATCTAGGCTGGTTATATAATACTATATAATATCTATATTTTTATCTATGTGTCTCTTTCTTATTCCCTCTCTCTATCTCACCCCCCAAACATACACACTCTCTCTCCATATCTATCTATCTCTCCCTCCCTCTTCCTTTCTACCTCTCTCTCTTGCCTCTATCTCTCCTCTCTCCATTGCTCCCTTGTCACTCCATGTCTCTCTACCTTTCTCCCTCTATGTCTTTCTTCTTTCTTCCCTCTCTCCCCCCCTCTAACTTCATCTCTCTCCCCCCCCTCCATCTTTAAGCCTCCCTCTCTCTGTCCCTTTCCCTTCTCTCCCTATCTTTATCCCCGCCTATTCTCTCTCTCCCCTCCTCTCTTCTCTCCCTCTCTCTCTATCCATTTATCCCTTGTCACTCCCTCTCTCTCTCCACCTCTATCTCCCTATGTCATTTTAGTTCTTTCTTCCCTCTCTCTCTACCTCTATCTCCCTATTCCTTAGTTATTTCCTCCCTCTCTCCCCCTCCAACTCCATATATCTCTCCCCCACTTTCTTCTTCTCCCTATCTCCTCTCTCTCTTCCTACCTCCTTCTCTCTGTCTCCCCCATCACTCTCTCTCTCTCTCTCTCTCTCTCTCTCTCTCTCTCTCTCTCCATCTTTTTCACTATCTCCCTCCCCCTCTCTTCCCTTCACTTTGCTTGCTATCATCACTTGGATCCTTAGTTAAGATAGATCTATTTTGGTTCTTACTAATATTTCTATTATATAAATTTCACATCTTTAAATGGACTCCTCTATGAAAGTGGAGGAATTGCCTGAACGGCCAAAAGTGGATGGAATCTGGGTAAAAAAATTTCAAAAAATCTTGGAGAGGTAGTGTTTGAATAGTGTTTTTGATGGTGGAAATGGATTCAACACCCTCAAAAATGTCTAGGACACCTAAAATTTTGAAGTTTAACAACTATAACTTGGATTTACAAAAATCCTTGCCGTATTTTCTCTAAATATGACCAGAATTTCCATAACTTTCCGGGAAATTCCTCAGGCTAGTTAGACTACGGCTCTTTAAATACAAAAGTATTCTCATTTTTAATTTTATTAAAACCTTAATTTAATTTATATGGGAATAATTTTAGTAGTCATGAGGAAATATGGTTTATATATATATCAAAACTAATTACAACCTTTTTCCTATTAGCTTCAAATTAAAAACGTTACAAAATTAAATTAAATTAAAATATTTTTATTGTGAAATAAGTTATGGTTTTGGGCATATGGTATTGATAAGGCATGATATTGACCCATGGTATTGTAACAAATCCTATTTACAAGTTAATAATATCCATGGTAAAGTGGGAGTGAATATCGATGGTTAAGAATCTTGTCATATTGTTATAAAATATTTTGATTGTGAAATAAGTTATGTTTTTAGAGCATGTGGTATTGATAAGCCATAGTATTGGCCCATGGTATTATAACAAAAACAATTTTTTACAAGTTAATAATATCCATTGTAAAGTGGGGAGTGAATATCCATGGTTAAGAATCTTGTCATATTGTTATAAAATATTTTGGTTGTGAAATAAGTTATGGTTTTTGGGCTTGAGGTATTGATAAGCCATGGTATTGGCTCATGGTATTGTAACAAAAACTATTCACAAGTTAATAACAAAATCAAAATATAACAAATTGAATTTTATTATTTTCATTATTAATTGATCCAACATTTAGATTTTTGCACTCATCCCCATACATTTGACTTTTATTATTATTATTACTATTATTATTTAACTAAGCTCATATTTAGAATTGTTCACATACTTACATCACACCTGTACATCTAATCTATAGTCTATAAATATTGTATTTATTGTTTTTTAGGGAGGGAAATTTTAACATTTTTGAAAAAATTCAGCCTTAATTTTGATGTAACAAGGCCTTCCTAATTCCAATATTCATTTACTTTCTAAAACAAGTAGTATATTTTCACTTTTCATAGGAAGGGAAAACTAGTAGATATTTTCACCTTCCACAAGGCTAGAGGGAAAACAAGATAGAAGAGAGTTGTGAAATAAATTTTCACTTTTCATAAGGTGGAGGGAGGGAAAACTACGAGCATATTTTCACTTTTCACAGGACGGGAGGAAAACCACATTGAAGAGAGTTGTGAATTAAGGTTTTACCAATAGAGGATTGATATCTAACCCCACCATTAGATCTTCAATCCATTAATGGCACCCAGGTATGTTTGATTTCTAACATTGCCGCATTTACACCCCCACTTTTAGTCTTCTTCCACATAGGGATTAAGTTTACTAGTACCATATTTTAACTTTTCACAGGGCGGGAGGGAAAACGAGATTGAAGAGAGTTGTGAATTTAGGTTTTACCAGTAGCAGACTAATATCAAATGCCACGATTGGATCTTCAATCCATTAATGGCCCCTAGGTATGTTTTATTTCTAACCTTGCTGCATTTTCACCCCACTTTTAGTCTTCTTCCACACAAGGAGGACTCGTTCAAAATTCACTATTTTTTTCATCCTTTCTTTTAAGTTTAAGAGTAGCATATTTTCACTTTTAATAGGGTGGGAGGGAAAATGAGATTGAAGAGTGTTTTGAATTAAGGTTTTAACAGTATCAGACTGATATGAAACCCTACCATTGGATATTCAATCCATTAATGGCGCCTAGGTATGTTTCATTTCTAACCTTGTTGTAGGGAGGAGTACACACAACTTAGATCTCTCTTTCAAAATTCACTATTTTTTTCATCCTTGCTTTTAAGTTTATGAGTATCATATTTTCACTTTTCACAGGGCGGGAGAGAAAACGAGATTGAAGAGAGTTGTGAGTTAAGGTTTTAACTCTTCAATCCATTAGTGGCTCCCAGGTATGTTTCATTTCTAACCTTGCTGCATTTCCACCCCACTTTTCATCTTCTTCCACACAAGGAGGACTAGTTCAAAATTCACTATTTTTTTCATCCTTTCTTTTAAGTTTAAGAGTAGCATATTTTCACTTTTGACAAGGCTAGAGGGAAAATGAGGGAACATAGATATGAGCATATGTATTTTTCCTTGTTTTATGGTTTGTCTCTATAGAGTTGATTTTACTAGGTGTACATTGTATGCATCTCAAAATTTCTCTTTAGGAAATCCTATTTTTATTCTTTCCAAGAAAAACACTCTAGGAATCCCAATGGATGTTTCCCCACATTCATGGATGGCATCCCTGGTAAATCCATTGCCATTGACTAGTGCACCTCACCCAAGGGATTTCAAACAGGGCACCTGCCAGCACAGAACTAGCCAAATACCTAGTAACATTAATGAAATTTGGTTAGGCTAACCCCTTGGGCTTAATAAATCATAATCAGCTACACTATTTTCCATATTAACATATTGATCCTATTTAACATTTTTTTACAGTAACCATAACAATCCAAGCCTGATCCTATTTTTATTTTGGTTTTTATTTCCTTCTTTGGTGTGGTGACAACTTTATATGACTGTATAGATGTTTATTTTTGTCACAGTATGTGTTGAAAAATAGATGCCTTCTTACATTCTACATTGTCCATTATGTATTGATGGATTTCAGTTTCATTAGTTGTGACCAAAGAACTGTGTCAGGCATGTATACAAGGATTCTTGTATCACTATTTATAAACTAAACATTGTCCTTATACAAGAAAATTAGCTCCTTAATGCTACATGTTTGTATCTCAGGGAACTTACAATACTAATAAATGAGGTGAAATTTAAGTGTTTCCAGAATCCAAATCTCAAATTTTGTGAATTCACTCGTATATGGTCCTGGAAAAGCAAAGTGAAATTTAATTATTTCCAAATCTTAAGTTCTTTGAATTCACTCATGTTTGGTGCTGGAATATTTTGAGCAAATGGGAAGAATTTCTTTTAGTTGCATTTCAAACTTTCCAAAACTAATACTAAATTTCTCCTTCACTAAAATTATCCCTAAAATGGCTTTGGGATTGAAACTTTTGTAAATATTTTTAGGGAAACAAACCAAAATAGTTTTTCTATATTATAGTTTTATAACACTAGGTACTAAAACAGTGTTCTATTTTCTGTTGCAAATGTCTGATAGAGTCTTCCCAGAGACTGATCAAAAAATTAGGCAGATGCGCTGGACGGACTAAATAATTTTTAATGAATAATCACTTAACATAAATGATATATTAGGTTGCATAAATATATAACTTAGAAGCATGAAATGAAGAAGAAATCTCAACGAGATTGACATATTCTTAATTGAGTTGAATGAGGCCAGGAATAACTTTGACTAGAGGGTGTTGAAAATGGCATAATTTTGTTCTGGTTGGATAGATTTAGAACTAAAAATCAACAGTTTTCTTGCTTGCATAACTTGGGAAGATTTTTGTATCTCAAGTCTCAACCTTATTGAATAATATGATTTATGCCTTGCAATGTTGAGATATGTTGTGATACCACTTGCTAGTAACCTAAACACTTTGGCTGAAAATTTAGTTGTGAATTTTACTTGCAAAAGATGTAAGTGAAAATATAGATTAATTGTCCCTTGTGTGGAATTTCCTTGAAATTTTGTTACTACTTGAATGAATAAATATGAAACTAATTGTTGCATAAAGATAAAAAATATCTCTACTAATTTGTTGTGGAATAGAACATAAATAAAACACAGTCACATTATAGAAAAAAAATAAACAAACTTTTCTAGGGAACCCAACTGGGAAAACCCTTTGCTAGCTGTAGAAATTTAAAATACTATCCATATTAGACTTTGAGACACCTTCTTCAAGACTAGGTTCATCGATGCTTATTGCTTTCCATATTCATTTTCATAAGCATTAGGGTTGTTGTCCGTCAATTCAGAGTAGCTAGAAAGTTTCTCTTTGATTTTAGAAAGAAGATCAGGATTAACTTCATCCAAGAATCCCCTAGAAAGGGCTTTTTTTATTTTATTTCATCACATGCAACCATCATAATCACTATTTTGTCTTCATTTCTTTCATAGTCATTTTCAATGTTAGATGCAAAAGGTAAGTTAGTATGATATAATCCTTAGGTAACCAACCTCAGACATATTGTTGGTTAATTTATGTTGTTTGAAGTTTATTGAGTTTGATTTTTATCATGAAACTAATAGAAACATACTAAAATGGGTGAGTTGATTATCTTGATAACAATGTTATGGTTTGATCTAGTACTTGAAAGGAACTTACAGTTGATGGTCAAAATTTCACATTCGTTTCCTTTTTTTATCTTCATATATAACAAATATCTTTATGTTATAGCCTCTAGCTAGATATATATAGTGACTGTCACTCAGAAGTTGGATGCTATCATTTTTGAGCTTGAGCTTACTCAACTTACTTTTGTTTGAGTTGAAAATGTCATTAGATCTCATTATATCATCTATTGCAAAGCATGAATCCAATTTACCTTTGCTTCAGTTAAAAATGTAATTAGATCTTGCTATATCATCTTTTGTAGAGAATGAATCCAATTTTTCATAGTCCATTTGCTTGAGGTATAACAAAGCTACTTTAATTCATTAAACTTACTTTTCATATTCTATTTGCTGATTATGATTCTGCAGGCCACATATGCATTGAAAAAGGGTCATATTTAATGAAGTGTGGAATGAGAGGGAAGCTTCAGTTATGTCCTTTCAAACTTTCTAAGGTATGTAATAAAATTTTAAAAAATTCTCCATAGAATGTTTTGCTTTAACTTTTTCTTTTAATAATGGATTATTTATGTGATCTCCCCTCTCTTACACACAACCAGAGTCTAGAAATACATGTTTTTTTGGGATATGTGGAAAATGGATAGCTTTACACTAACCATTTATCTAGAAATTTACACTGTAGAAGATCAAGCATTTATAGTTGAATATTTCCTTGCCACTAAATTAGAGTTGAAGAGTTACCCCTATTTTTCAGGCATATACCTCACTTTTAAATCAATTTATTGTTGACTCTGTATAGACCTTCCATGGGAGGGCAAAGAGTGATCACTACCATTGTTTAATCTTTCTGTAAACCAATTAAAGATTCCAAATGTGTATAAATTAGTGGCTCCTTGGACAATCCCAAGAGTGGCATTATTATAGCAACAAGAGATTTGTTTATTTTGAGTTCTTCATTAGTGCATTGATATTATATTGTTTATTCCATACAATACGTCAACAAAGTATGATCAAATTACAGTTAAGCCTATGATAATATTTTGAATTACCCTATTTAAGAGGGAAACTAGAGTTCGTGTCAAGCTTGCACATCACAATTTTATCATGCAAAGTTTACCTAGGACAAGTTTTGTGGATCTAAGCAGCAAGATACCTGTTGGAATTCAAGAGGCAACAATACTACAAAGTGGGAAAGAGGTTTCACAACTAACCTAGATTTCACATTATGGTTGGAGTCAGTTTGTTGGCAAGATGCTAGAAACCCCAACTTCCTTTTTATGACTGAGTGCAAGATTGAATCATTCGACATATTCCTCACTCAATTGTCATTAAGAGATGGGTTTTCTCACAAGTGTTGCACACCAATAAACTTTACTAGAGTTGTTCTTGAGTCTTCGGAGGTGGTTAGATTTTCAAAGCATACATGTACAAGAAGAGGAGAAATAATATGCCTGACTAATTTGAAGTTATCTACCTATGAATAGGGTGTTCCCATTCATAAACATGACACTCGCTCTACTTCTTTCAAGTGAACAAATTTGGGACTTGCCATGAATCATGAGACAATTCCAACCCCATAACTATAAATTTCTTATTTAAATCTATACCCAATAGATTATAATCTGAACAAGGAGAACTCCATTCTTGCTTCGAAAGGACCTACAATCTACTTGTATCATGCTAGATTTAAATATCTGTGGTTTATATCTTCTAACTTAGTAACCGAAGCATCCACAGTAAAAAACATTTTTCGTTAACGTTTCAAATCCCAACAAGGTTCCATCATCAAGACTTCTTTGAATGATGATAGTAGAAGAGCTAGAATGAGGCTTTTAAATAGTTTTTAATAGTTTTGAGGTCAGAAGATTTAAATGGATGTTGGCTTGTTTTTATCCTTTTTATTTATTATTATACTCATTTTTTAATTAATTTTAAAGTATTTTCAAAAAATTATTTATTAATGTAATAATAAATAAATACTTTGATTATCTAATTTCTATCATCAATATTTACTACTAAATGTTTAAATTTATTATTAATGGTTTAATTCAGTTAGTAGATTCATTAATAGATCCCAAATAATAATTAATAATACTAACAATTTATAAAAATTAATAGTAATAGTTATTATCAAAATTATTATAATAAATATTTACATTAAATATTAGTATTAACATTTAATATATATTAATATGTGAACATATAAAAATATATATATTTAAATTATTATTACTAAAAAGTAATATTAGTATATTAATATTAAATATTAAATACCAAAAATATATTAATATTAATAATATTATTATAATTATTAATGTTAATGTATTAATAATAATTAATAGTTAATAATTAATATTTAATATCAAATCCTAATAATTATTACATAAAGATTAATTTTTATTAATAGTTTATTTAATTAATAGATTTATTAATAGGTCATAATAAATAATAAATAATAACATTTCAGGGTAATAATTAATTAAAATAGTAATAGCTATTATCATAATTATTATTGTAAACGTTATAATTCATACCTAATAGTATTGAAAATTAATATTATGGAGAGTAACAGTGAAAGTAAAGCTACTAACTACTAATTGCTAGAATAGGATAGAGATATCCACCCACTAAGCGCTATACCTGAGATGTACTGGCAATCCTAATTTCTTTGATTAAGGGAAGCCAACTTCCACTAATCTCAATACCATTGTCCCCATTCAGATTATGTGGATGTTTGATCATGTCAAGAGCTTCTTTGATCTTTCGCCTGTGATGTTTTTCTTCACGTTCGATAATTGAAGCGTTTTCCAAGCAGACATGGTGCTTGGTTTTTAAGGAATGTTCTGCAAGGGCCGAAGTTCGAGACCTTTCATTCCTAATATCAGCTCCATGTTCCTTGAGTCTTGTCTGCAAGGATCGACCTGTTTCACCAATGTAACTTTTTCCACATGAACAATCTATTTTATAGACTCCCTTAAGTTGATGTCTATTAATATTATCTTTGACAGACCTCATACCTTGCCTAATAGTTCCAGGGGCTGAGAATTGTGTGATTATGTTTTTCTTTCTAAGGATTTTAGCAATCTTATCTGTCACTCCTTGAATATAAGGAAGAAAAACCCTCCCACACTGAGGTTGGTCTTGATCCTTAGGCTTATGAGATAACACCTTTCTTTCATCTCTCTCTATAGCTGCTTTAATTTCTTTTTCTTTGTAGCCATGATATTTAATATTTTCTGTATTTATTCGCATCCTTGGTCTATGACATAAAGATGCAACATTCTACCTTGCATTTTCTATACTAACAGCCCTAAAAAATAATAAAGTATGCCCAAATATATCGTTTCAAATGATTTATGTAGCTCACCTTTTGGTTTTTCAATTATCGAAGTCGTTACATATATTGATGAGAACTTCTACAGCTGATACCACAGTGACAATATATGTTATAGTTTTATCCATGTTTCTCTGAAGGTGTTTCTCCTTCAGTAGAGTAACAATACATTGTAGTTTCCATTTAGGGGAGAAGTGTACCCAGTAGCAACCTTGGCCTATGTGCATATGGGTTGAATGCACATTAGACTCTATCTGTTGTTTTGAAGGTGTTTCTCCTTCAACAATACTTCATCTTAGTAGATACTTTCGGTCTGCACCTTTAGTAGATGCATGCAGCCTTGGGATACATGTTGTAGATTGTAGTTTTCCTATGAGGTTGTAGTGGTGATGAATGAAGTGCATCGATTTTAGGCATATTTAGTATGCTTTTATAGTTTGACTTAGATGCTCACTTTTCTTAATTTAGTTGTTTTTCTTAGTTTTGTTTTATGCACAGATTTATCTTTAAGAAAAGTGCACAGTAGAGAAGGGTTCTATATTTTGAGTAGGGGACACACTTCTAGGTAGGAGGTACTCTATTCTAGGAAGATTTTTCCATGCAGGTTAGGTGCTTTAATCGAGAATCCCAAGAGGCACTATTGTAGCAATAAGAAATTCATTTATTTTGAGTTTTTCATTAGTGCATTAATAGTATATTGTTTATTCCATGCAATACCTCAATATTATATACAACCATATTTAGTATGCTTTTATAGTTTGACTTAGATGCTCACTTTTCTTAATTTAGGTGTCTTTCTTAGTTTTGTTTTATGCACAGATTTATCTTTAAGAAAAGTGCACAGAAGAGAAGGGTTCTATATTTTGAGTAGGGGACACACTTCTAGGTAGGAGGTACTCTATTCTAGGAAGCTTTTTCCATGCAAGTTTGGTGCTTTATCCGAGAATCCCAAGAGGCACTATTGTAGAAATAAGAAAATCATTTATTTTGAGTTCTTGATTAGTGCATTGATAGTATATTGTTTATTCCATGCAATACCTCAATATTGTATGATCAAATTACAGTTAAGATTGTCATAATATTTTGACTTACCCTCTTTTAGAGGGAAACTAGAGTGTGTGTCAAGCTTGCACATCATAATTATTTCATGTAGAGTTTACCTAGCATGCGTTTTGTGGATCTAAGCAGCCAGATACCTATTGGAATTCAAGAGGGAACAATGCTACAAAGTGGGAAAGAGGTTTTGCAGTTAACCTGCCTTTCAAATTATGGTTGGAGTCAGTTTGTTGGCAAGATGTTGGATACCCCAACTTCCTTTTTATGACTAAGTGCAGGATTGAATCCTTCGACATATTCCTCACTCAATTGTCATTAAGAGATGGGTTTGCTCAGAAGTGCTTCACATCTATAAACTTTACCAGAGTTGTTACTAAGTCTTTGGATGTGGTTATCTTTTCAAAGCACACACGTACAAGAAGACGAGAAATAATATGCTCGACTAATTTCAAGTTATCTTCCTGCGAATAGGGTGTTCCCTTCCATAAACCTCACGACTCGCTCTGCTTCTTTCTAGTGAACAAATTTGGGACTTTTCATGAATTGTGAGACAATTTCAAGCCCATAACTATCAGTTTCTTATTTAAAGTTATACCCACTAGATTAGAACTCACATAAGGAGAATTCTCTTCCTGTTTCAAAATAACCTACAATTGACTTATACCATGCTATTTAATATTTATGTATTTCTTCGCATCCTTGGCCTGTGACATAAACATGCAACAAGTTACCTTGCATTTTCTATACTAACACTCCTAAATAATAATAAAGTATGCCCAAATCTGTCATTTCAAATTATCTATGTGTCTCACCTTTTGGTTTTTCAATTATCGAAATTTTTACCTATATTGATGAGATAATCAACAACCAAGGCCATAGTGACAATATCTGTTAGAGTTTTATCTGTGTTGCACTAAAGGTGTTTTTCCTTCAGTAACACTACAATACATTGTAGTTTCCATTCATCGGAGAAGTGTACCCAGTAGCAGCCTTGGTCTATGAGCAAATCGATTGAATTCACAATAGACTTTATCTATTGTTTTGAAGGTGTTTCTCCTTCAATAGTACTTCATCTCAGCAGATCCTTTCAATCTACACCTTTAGCAAATGCATACAGCCTTGGGGTACATGCTATAGATTCCAGTTTTGTTGTGAGGGTATAGCAACGATGAAAGAATCACATCGATTTTAGGAATCTTATTGTTGTTGTATGAAATCATGCTTGTCTAGTGTTTCCCAAACTTATATAGAGCCATATTTATTACACTTTTATAGTTTGAATTAGATGCTCACTTTTCTTAATTAGGTATGAAATCATAGCTAAGAGATTAAAGGATTTTAGGCTAGATAGCTAGGGTCAGGTGGGTTTTTGGAAAATTTAGGGACTTGGAACTCTATCCATCGGTGTCTTGTCCAGTAGGGACTTTGTCAAGGAGGCAAGGACTTGGAACTCTGTCTATGATAAAGCACCTAACATGCATGACAGAAGCTCCCTAGAATAGAGTACCTCCTAACTAGAAGAGTTTCCCCTCCTCAAAATGTAGAGCCCTCTCTAGTTTGGCAAGGCTAGCTACCAAACTAAAAGCTTGGTCTGCGGTTACCTCTGTCAATCGCTTCATAAGCCTGGAACATTATGGAGGATAATAGAGGACATGACAACTAGGGAGTGCCAAGGTGTTCTAGTGGATGTAAGGTTCCCAAGTCACGGAAAAATGCAATGCTAGTTGTGAGGTCATGACTGCCAAGGTGTGTTAGGGAATGCTAGGGCATGCTAAGATGTGCCAGATAGTACGAAGACATGTCAAACAAGCTAAGATGTGCCAAGTGCTAAGGCATGCCAAGATGTACAAGGGTTCCAAGTCCCTACCTCCTCTTCTTCCATATGATATCCACTTACGACATTTCCTTTGCAATATTTGGTGCATTTGATATTTATAGGTCATTTATAGGTTATAAATGTCTTCAGAGTTTCACTTCTAATTGAGTATTCAACTGAGCATATTGATTCTCTTATACATAACTATTTTTCCCTCCACCCAATTTTCATAACTTCAATAACCATTAGGTAGGGACCTACATCTTTGATGTTGCTTTGCTTTTTTAGTAAAATATTGCTGAGACTTTAATTTACTGAAAGTTGTAGAATTTACAATTTATGAAGTTTCAAGGTCTAATTTTAAAAAATATAATTCTTTAAAGGGTGTTAGCTCAATGGAAGAGCACCTGCTTTACAAGAAGGAGGTTGGTGGCTCGATTCCATTGTGCCCTGACATCCATATGGAATGGCGACGATCATTTTTTAGTGACGGTGGCTCTTCTGAACATAACCAATGAGCTTTGGTGACATTTTTCGACCCTCACCAAAAATATGAAATGGTGACGGTCAACGAACACCACCATATATACGCATCAATAGTGACGACCCTCAAAGGTTCGTAACCATAAATCATTGTTTTTGATATGAAATGGTGACAGTTGGTGAGCTCCAGTATTGTAGCAATAATGCTACAACTCCTGGGGCTTCCTGTCTCTCATTTTATCAACCCGGTAGTTCGTACAAACTTGGAAGCGACGGTGCTATATGCACAAGTACTAGCTCTTGTCGCAGCTGTCACTTGGTCAACTGGCACAAGTCCGCTAGGGCTCAAGCCAAATTCTATAGGCTCTCAGAAGAAGCTTGCTAATTGATGGATGAAAGCTATTCTCAAAGGAAAACTACTCTACTTGACAAAATGGACTGAAAGCAAATCAAAGCATGTAAACCTAAGAAACCCTAATTTAACTAGTCTAACCTCTATAATGCAAAGAATGTGAATGAAACCTCTACCAATGCTGTTGTTACCTCTAATAAGTGAAAATGCATGGATCTAAGCTGCTTGCATCATAAAAGACATGTTTTTGTATTTTTCCTTTAAGTGTATGGAATGATTGTGATTGAGTGCTAATTAGGGTTTGGTTGTGCAGATGGGATGGAGAAGGAAGGAAAGCGTGGGACAGGTTGGGGAGGCTAGGAGAGTTCCCTAGGGATCCTTAGCATCCATCCACAGAGGTTCCTCGCATTCAGATGCTCAGCAACCGAGTGAGTGGCCTCCTACAGGATGTCTGCAGGGGATCCTACAGGATACTCTGGTTTCTACAGGATGTCTACAAACGGCTACAGGATGACCTACCGTGAGTGTTTGGCGTGATGGAGGAGTGATGAAATGGTAGGGGGGGGTGTGTAAGGTAGGAATGAGGCTGGTGATGGCTCAGAAGTGGAAGAATAGGATGGGAAGTGAGTGTAGGGAGTAGGTTGGAAGGTAAAGGGCTATGTCAACGAAAGGGCTAGGGAATGAAGTTACGTGAGGAGTGAAAGACTTTGGGAGATAACAGAGCGGAACAGAGGGCAAAGATGTGTTTGCATGCGTGATCAAGATGGAGGAGAAGGTAATGGAACGAGAGAGAGCAGTGTAAGTGGAACAAATGCTTATGATTGTCACCAAACCAAAAATGCATTAACCTAAACTACCTGTGCTTGTAAATTCAATGAACAGCAATCCAAAACGCGAAGGAGAATGTGCATGAAGCTGTGATGAAGGAGTGTGGTGCAGGTGTGAATCATGTGGAAGCATCTAACATAACGTGACTGTGTTTGCAGCAATCATGAAATAAAGAAATGCGTATTTTTGTGGCTGGTATAAGCTGCACTCCAATCTCCAAACGGAGATGGCAGTGGAGACTTCCTCAACCTTTTTTGCTGGAGCTCCAATGTATTATCAGCCTGCTAATCTAACTAAACAACTGAAAGCAATCCAACCATAAACCAGTCCTATCTATGCTCATGAAAAAGACTAATTCAACAACCTATAATTCAAATTGCATGTGAAAATGAAAACTCAGAGTGCTGAAACGAAATGCAAACAACACTACAGTAGAGGGGATCTATGGCTCTCAGGTTGGGCCCTAACCTGAGAGCTATAGTCTCCTTAACAAAACTCAGAGCTAGATCAAAATCTGCCTTCTTTATTCATAATCTGATGTCATGCCAAATTGGCTTACAAAAAAGGAACAAAAACTGAGCTGTGCTCCAAAATTACAATAGTAATGCGAAAGTTTCAACAACCTATCAAAGGCTACAGCCTCTATACTTATGCAAAACAGTGATCCAACAAGTGTCCTTGATTTTAGGAGCTCAGCTGTCCAACTAGAGTTTAACTGCTGATCCTGTAGGACAGTCATAAGTGCTATTCCTGTAGAACAGTTGTAACTGTTGTTCCTGTAGAACAGCTGGCTGCTTCTAAGCTCGGAGGGGAGATGGATTGGAGCTCGGAGTTCTTGGTGGGAATCATGAGGAATGTCCCCAAGACCGTGGACATCCTCTCCTAAAAACCAGCAGTGCCACTTCGTTGTCTCCTTGTCTCCTTTTTCGTTGTCTTTTGCTCCCTTTTAATGCCAAAACCTGGAATCATAATGCATTAGTCACGTAGATAGAGTGCCTGCCCTTCTTCCTACAAACAACATGAACAAACTAAGAAATGCATGCATAAGCAATAAAATATGAATGGTTTGAGCAAGTATAATAGGCCAAAATGAGCCCAAATTGTACCAAAATTGGGGCTCATCATCACCCCCCAGCTGAACCATTTGCTCATCCTTGAGCAACCTTGCTCCGGCTCCTTGTCCTTGGCCGAGGACTCGGGACCGAAGAAGGATCTTTCTTTTCTGCTTTTGATGGCCCTGCCTCCTCTACCCCTGGTGGTGACGAGAGTGATGCTTCCTTCCCCTTTCCTATTTCCTTGAGTCGGGCTTCGGAAGGCGACTAGCCTATCTTTCGTGTCCAGGAAGTTATTTTTGGGCTCCCCTTTTCGGGGGTGGCTGATGTTTTAGAGGGGGTCCTTGCACTGGGTGAAGTAGGGACATCCCCTGAAGTGGTTTTTCTGCTGGGTGGAGGCTGTGGCTTGCCCGTGGTCATCCTCTTGCTTCTCCTGGCTTCAGACGGTAGAGGGGTCTCCCTCGCCCTTTTCTCTTTCAGTTTTGGAGGTGTGCTGAGGGCAGCCAGTGCCGCTGCTGCCTCCTTTTCGAGAATGCCAGCCTTCTCTTTACTGCGTTTTGCTCTCTCGGAGCTCCTTGTAGAGGGCCCCTCCTTTTCAGATTTCGGGCTTCCGATGGAAGACCCTACTTTGCCAGCTTCCGGGCCTCCTGTAGAAGATTCTTTCTTTGTCTTCAGACTCTCTGCAGGAGGTTGTTTCTCAATGACCTTCGGGCCTCTTGTAGAATCCCCTCTTTCCAATCTCAGGCTTCTTGTAGAAGCCCCTGTCTCTGTCTTCGGGCTTCCTGTAGAAGCCTTTGTCTCCGTTTTTGGGCTTCCTGTAGAAGCCTGTTCTCCAACGATTTTCGGGCTTCCTGTAGAAGCCTTGGTCGTTGCTCTTGGGCTTCCTGTAGAAGCCTGCTCCTTACTGATCTTCGGGCTTCCTGTAGAAGCCTGCTCCTTACTGATCTTCGGGCTTCCTGTAGAAGCCTTTGTCTTTGTGTTTTCGGGCTTCCTGTAGAAGCCAGTTTTTGCTTTCCTGTAGACACAGGTGTCTCCACTTCCGCTTGCTTGCCTGCTGGAGTTTTGCTTTTTGCTTTTGTTGCAGGTGCTGTTGGGGTACTTGGGCTGACGTGGGCCACCTCTGCTTTGTCCATTCTGCTCTTCATCCTCTTTTCCCTTGCTGACAGGATGGGTGTGCCACCCTTTTCTTTGTCTTTCTTTTCCTCAGCCACTGCTTCCTTGTTTTCACTGCTAGAGGAGCCACTATCTTTGATCAACATTTTAATGTCCCCATATCGTGTCAGATTCCTAAATGACTCCTAGGAGAGGGGAACTTTATACGAGTGCAGTGCATCCTCCATAAGCAATTTTATTAACCCATGGTGGGCTATCTGATCAGGTATGCCCTCTCGTAGCTTTGTAGCGCACTCCATTAAGGACTGCAGGAGATAATAAGGGATGCTCAGCTTTTGCTCTACAGGAAGGTCAATTCGGTGCCTCAACTCAGTGAGTAACCGAAAGTGGTATGCATACACGATGCTGAACCGGCCTTCACAAGTAATATATTTCATGATTTGCAAACTGACTTCATTCCAAGGTGGTGATAAACTCGTTCTTCTTACCCCGTTTTTATCCTCCGAGAATTCTTCCTCAAGTGGAAAGAATTCTTTCTTTGCTTGCTGGCTCTGCTTCCGCTCTTCTTTATCCCACGGCAGACCCATGGGCAGTTCTGTGATTCGACTTATATGCTCTGGGGTGAGTTGGAGGCTGAGACCTCTGAAGCTTTTTGTGGCCAGTGTCTGGGATTTAGGCTTGAATGCCTGCAAGAATTCCTCAGCTACTTCATCATCGTAGCCCTGCAACTTATCACAAAAAGGCATCCATTGTGCTCTGGTGAAGAGCTCTACCACTGCGGGATTTCTCCTTAATTTGGTGGAATCTGTGGGTTCTCGCCTGATAAATCCACCCGGCATGATGGCACAATTTTCTTAACCGGAGGTGGTGATGGTGGAAGAGAGTTTAGTTTCGGTGACAGAGTGCAGAACAATGCGTATAACCCACAAAAATTTTATAACACAGTCTAACCACGCAACAATCCTGTAGAATTGCAGTATGGGCACACAGACAGCAATTTGTCTACTTTCTCATTTACCCAGACAGTAACTGACAATCCTACCACCTTAAATGAGCAATTGCATGAGGAGTCCAGGGTTACCTCGTTACTTGGCCACCTTTTTTTACGTGAACACCCGCGTTCCTGTAGAAGACTGCGCTCCTGTAGAGACTGCTTCCTGTAGGACTGTGTTCCTGTAGAAACTGTTCCTGTAGGAGCAGTATGCAAACTTCGGGGAGGACTGCAATTGGACTGCGGTTGAGGTGCGCTTCACCGGTGTTCTGGTAGCCGAAAACTTGGTGTATCAACGTGCCGAAGAAATCAAAAGAGCCACTCAAGTTCGAAGTGGTGGTTGATTGAATGCATGTCAAAATCTAGCCGATTAGATTTTGAATCGGCGCGATCCGTGGCACGGGGGACAGCTCATCCCCCGCCGGACCGTTGAGCGACGTCATCAACCACTCACTGGCGTATTCACTTGCTGCCGCATTCATTCCCACAGATCTGCCGCCGCCTTTTTCTGCTGAACTCATTCCCACAGATTCTCACGTGCGTGCTGCTGATTTTTTCGTCGTGGCTGCCACCCGATCATCCGACTATACCATAACTAGCCGACGTGGCTAGTCAACTGGCCATACGGCTGCTCAACCATTCACTCTTACGCCATGCAAACAAATCAAAGTAATATTCATGCGATTTGATGGAGAGAAGGTTGAGACACTTACCTGCGCGCGTCTGCACACGATTTTCAGTTTTTGAACGACAGATCTACCTGCTGCACGTGGCTTACACAGACCCGGAGGCTCATGGTTACAGGTTGCTGACGCTGGAGTGGATGGTTTTGCTTTCATGCGCCCGCGTTTCATCTCGGATGGCGGTGCTGTGGAGGGTATTCACTCGAGCAGGTTGAACTGTTACAGGATCCCCGCGAGGGGTCTCGTCACAGTCCTTTCTCCTTGGGTGCATGCTGCACGCTGGCGGTTCTGGCTTCTCGATCACGATCCCAGCGCTCTTGATGCATATGGTATGAGATCTCGTCATTTGTTACCTTTGGAAATGGCTTGCCCGCGAGAACTCATCGATTTTCTTTGTGGGTGCAGGGACTTGGCCGCATGTCGACACGGGTGGTGGAGCAAGGTAACAGCGTCGTGCATGGGCCCAAAAGAGGCTTGCATGCGTCCACACCAACCCGTAGTCATCAGATCTGCTCATGAAACGCATTCTGGGCCGTTCTGAGCTTCTACAGGAAGTTTCCTGTAGAAATACAGAGCTTCCTGTAGAAGGCACAAAAACTCTTTTGTCTTTGTTTTGAGTGATCCACTTGATCTACAATGTCCTTCTTGCAACCTGCAATGTCACTGCTGCAACATGAAATTATTCAACGGAGATTAGCTTTTTATTCTTTCTTTTTCTTTTTCTCTCTTTTTTTTTTTGAAAAACAACTAGGGCGCCTCATGGAGGTTTTCACCCTAATTGCCTGCCTTGGGCGCCTCCAAGGGAGGTTTTCACCCAAAGATCTTTTTCTCTTTTCTCTTTTTTTTTTTTCAACCCATTGACCGCCTCATGGAGGTTTTCAATCAATGAGCCAACCTAAGGCGCCTCCGAGGAGGTTTTCACCTTAGATTTCTATTTTCCTTTTTTCATTTTTTTTTCTTTTTCTTTTTTCTTTTTTTTTCTCTTTTTTTTTTCTTTTTTCTACCCTACCCTACTTGAAAAACAAAATCATTTTCAAGTATAAGAATACTTCCAATGGAGCCATGTGCACATTGAGATTAGAGACAAGATGATGTAAAGGCTCGGAATGCATGCTTTGACAACTATCCAACTTTCAGAGACAAAATGATCTGACTTTGAAAGTACAAAACATAGCTGAGGAAGAGAGTACTGCTGCAACTTAGTGACTGTCTGGAACCATGTCTCAATATAGCTTTGATATCCTTGGTCCTTTTGCTGATCTGGATCATTCTTCATGTCACTTTCTATCATGACTTTCTCATCTTCCTCTTTTTGCTGATCTTTCTCTTGAGTACATGGAGGATTTAATGGTAACCATGAGGGATCTTTCTTTATCTCTGCTTCTGATGTCTTCTCTTTATCAAGTGCAGCCCATGGTTCTTTGATCTCCTCTTTTGAATCTTCTTTTGCTGGATGTGATCCTTCAATGCTTTCAAGATGATCTCTTCTTTGCATTACTTTTCCTGAGCTTTGGTGAACATCATTGAGCTCACGAGGAATCATTTGCACATGTTGTGCCTCAGATTTGCAATGGGGTTGAGCTGCTCCATTGCATGGTTTTGGAAATGGAGGTACGGGTAGTTGAGTGGAGGTGTGAAATTGAGATGGAGATGGATGGCATTGTGGTTGGGTAGGCATTTGGGGTTGCCTTGGTGGAGGAGGAGGCGATGGTTGTGGATGAGCAGGTGGTGGAGGAAAATGAGTGGGATGAGAGTTGTACTGGGGCCTCCACTCCTGATAAGGTGCATTCCACTGAGGCTGTGGCTGAGCATAAGAGTGAAATGAATGAGAAACTGGTTGGGTATAATATGGATCTGTGAAGGAACAAGGAGAATATGACCAAGGAGGAGGTGTAGACCAGGAAGGATGAGCAGGGGGATCCCAAGAAGGCATGAAAGTGGCTTGATAAGGGTCATAATAGGTCTCGGGTATCCCTTGCAGTTACTGCTGGTAAGATCTAGGTCCATGTGGCCTCCTTTGGTTCATATAATAGAGTGATTCAGTGGCTCCCTTGGTTCTTTGATATGCAGCTTTGATTCTGGGCAAGGAAGGGCACTGATCTGTAGGATGGTATTCTTCACATACAAAACACACTTCTAGGGAGTGCATTGGGCATTCGTTCCTAGGATGCTTTTTAAGGCACCTAGGACAAAAAATGACCAAAGCCCTCTTGGCTTCCTCTTGCTTCTTTTGGATCCGCAAGGTATCCAGTTGCATGGCAAGAAACTGCCTCATATCACTTTTGAAATCTTTGATCTGATTTTCAAATTCATCTTTGGACAAGATGTTGCTCCCAACATTTCTACTTGTAGCCATTTGCTCCAGAGGGATGTTTTCTTCTTCTTCTCCCCTAGAGGTTCTTCAAATATGTCTTGATGTCCACCCAGGGGTTCTTTCATCACAGCCATCAAAGAAGAACGTTGGCTGTGTGAAGCAGTGGGGGTGTTGTGCAATCATTTTTCTAACTTATCTCTACTCCTACAAAGCATGAAATGAAATCTTTTTGGTTGATTTTTTCTTTTTTCTACTTCTACATGCAAAACTGAAATAGATTGAACTGCAACTAACTATCTTGGTAAAATGAAAATGCGGAATTGAAATGAAAGCAGGAAAGGACTAATCTATTTTGCTCAAATGAAATTGCAGGAATGGAAAGGCTAGTCTACGCTTGCAAAATTGAAATACTAATCTACGCTTGCAAAATTGAAATTGCGGAATTGAAAGGCTAATCTAAGAAAGCAGGAAATGTTGATCTATGAAAGCAAGAAATGCTAATCTATGAAAGCAAGAAATGCTAATCTACTTTTGCATAAATGAAATTGCATAATGGAAATGAAATAAACTACTTAGCAGAAGGTTGTAGTAGAAGATAGAAGAATAGCAACAATCACCAATACTCTGCCGCTTCCCCGACAACGGTGCCAAAAAGATGGTGAGCTCCAGTATTGTAGCAATAATGCTACAACTCCTGGGGCTTCCTGTCTCTCATTTTATCAACCCGGTAGTTCGTACAAACTTGGAAGCGACGGTGCTATATGCACAAGTACTAGCTCTTGTCGCAGCTGTCACTTGGTCAGCTGGCACAAGTCCACTAGGTCTCAAGACAACTTCTATAGGCTCTCAGAAGAAGCTTGCTAATTGATGGATGGAAGCTATTCTCAAAGGAAAACTACTCTACTTGACAAAATGGACTGAAAGCAAATCAAAGCATGTAAACCTAGGAAACCCTAATTTAACTAGTCTAACCTCTATAATGCAAAGAATGTGAATGAAACCTCTACCAATGCTGTTGTTACCTCTAATAAGTGAAAATGCATGGATCTAAGCTGCTTGCATCATAAAAGACATGTTTTTGTATTTTTCCTTTAAGTGTATGGAATGATTGTGATTGAGTGCTAATTAGGGTTTGGTTGTGCAGATGGGATGGAGAAGGAAGGAAAGCGTGGGACAGGTTGGGGAGGCTAGGAGAGGTCCCTAGGGATCCTTAGCATCCATCCACAGAGGTTCCTCGCATTCAGATGCTCAGCAACCAAGTGAGTGGCCTCCTACAGGATGTCTGCAGGGGATCCTATAGGATACTCTGGTTTCTACAGGATGTCTACAAACGGCTATAGGATGACCTACCGTGAGTGTTTGGCGTGATGGAGGAGTGATGAAATGGTAGGGGGGGATGTGTAAGGTAGGAATGAGGCTGGTGATGGCTCAGAAGTGGAAGAATAGGATGGGAAGTGAGTGTAGGGAGTAGGTTGGAAGGTAAAGGGCTATGTCAACGAAAGGGCTAGGGAATGAAGTTATGTGAGGAGTGAAAGACTTTGGGAGATAACAGAGCGGAACAGAGGGCAAAGATGTGTTTGCATGCGTGATCAAGATGGAGGAGAAGGTAATGGAACGAGAGAGAGCAGTGTAAGTAGAACAAATGCTTATGATTGTCACCAAACCAAAAATGCATTAACCTAAACTACCTGTGCTTGTAAATTCAATGAACAGCAATCCAAAACGCGAAGCAGAATGTGCATGAAGCTGTGATGAAGGAGTGTGGTGCAGGTGTGAATCATGTGGAAGCATCCAACATAACGTGACTGTGTTTGCAGCAATCATGAAATAAAGAAATTCGTATTTTTGTGGCTGGTATAGGCTGCACTCCAATCTCCAAACGGAGATGGCAGTGGAGACTTCCTCAACCTTTTTTGCTAGAGCTCCAATGTATTATCAACCTGCTAATCTAACTAAACAACCGAAAGCAATCCAACCATAAACCAGTCCTATCTATGCTCATGAAAAAGACTAATTCAACAACCTATAATTCAAATTGCATGTGAAAATGAAAACTCAAAGTGCTGAAACGAAATGCAAACAACACTACAGTAGAGGGGATCTATGGCTCTCAGGTTAGGTCCTAACCTGAGAGCTATAGTCTCCTTAAGAAAACTCAGAGCTAGATCAAAATCTGCCTTCTTTATTCATAATCTGATGTCATGCCAAATTGGCTTACAAAAAAGGAACAAAAACTGAGCTGTGCTCCAAAATTACAATAGTAATGTGAAAGTTTCAACAACCTATCAAAGGCTACGGCCTCTATACTTATGCAAAACAGTGATCCAACAAGTGTCCTTGATTTTAGGAGCTCGACTGTCCAACTAGAGTTTAACTGCTGATCCTGTAGGACAGTCATAAGTGTTGTTCCTGTAGAACAGTTGTAACTGCTGTTCCTGTAGAACAGTTGGCTACTTCTAAGCTCAGAGGGGAGATGGATTGGAGCTCGGAGTTCTTGGTGGGAATCACGAGGAATGTCCCCAAGACCGTGGACATCCTCTCCTAAAAACCAGCAGTGCTACCTCGTTGTCTCCTTGTCTCCTTTTTCATTGTCTTTTGCTCCCTTTTAATGCCAAAACCTGGAATCATAATGCATTAGTCACGTAGATAGAGTGCCTACCCTTCTTCCTACAAACAACATGAACAAACTAAGAAATGCATGCATAAGCAATAAAATATGAATGGTTTGAGCAAGTATAATAGGCCAAAATGAGCCCAAATTGTACCAAAATTGGGGCTCATCAACAGTTGTTGTCCGTCATTGTAGTCATTATTCATGATGGACATTGAGTGTCACCACAACACCTATACTTCTAGAAATGCGGCTTTTGTTGATGGTCAATGAACTTCACCATATATATGCACCAATAGTGACGACCATTAAAGATCCATCACAATGAATCCTTATTGTTCATATGAAATGGTGACGGTCGTTATCTGTCATTATAATCAATATTCGTGATGGACCTTGAATGTCACCATAACACCTATACTTTTGGCGACGCCACCTTTGGTGACGTTAAGCTTTTGGTGATGGAGGCTATGGTCCATCACCATTGCTCATATGAAATGGTGACAGTCATTATCCGTTAATATAAATAATTATTAGTGATAGAATTTGTATGTCACTACAACACCTATACTTTTGGCGACGCCACCTTTGGTGACATTCAGTTTTTGGTGACGAATGCTCTTTTGACCATCACCAATGAGATTATGGTGACATTTTTCTCCCCTCACCAATGTCCTTTTTTCTTGTAGTGTTGGCACAACAACATCGAGTGAATGGTGGTTCGGGATGTCATGGCATCATTGGCGACAACACTTTTTCCGTGATAGCGGACTCTTGTATCAGTGCGTAGTGAAACATCATCTAATGGGTAACAACAACCTATAACAACATCCAATGTGTAATAGCATCCAGGGTGAACAAATTGTTCTGCCCTTCTCTGTAGTTAATCCACGTTGCATGTCTTCTCCATAAATTGTTTCTCACAAGCCATCACTTGAAAAGAAGAAGAGCTTCCCAAAATACTTGTTCAATACTCTCCTAATTAGCCACAAAAGGGAATAAAGCCTCGTATTATTAGGTAAAATACAACAAAGTAACATGACATTAGAATAGGTTAAAAAGGTGAGAAAATAGGGAAATGGATCATGTAAAGTCATAGGTCTGGAGGACAGAAAGCTAAAAGCTAGGGAAAGAATGTGCAAAAAATAGGTAAAAAACCACACCCAACATCTACCCCCGAATGAAGGAACTGCATGTCCCCATGTACAGTCTCTACTCCTTCTATTGTACCCCCGATGCAAATCTATGAAATTGTAGGCACCAGTAGTGTCTTCGCCTAGAGATCTGAACCCTTGAATGGCCATCTACTGACATGGCCAAGATTCCTCTTCGTAGTCACATAGGTGATAGTTTGGTTGATACTCCTCTACTAGCAACCATGTCAAAGTAAATTTGAATCTGATGCTAATCGAGAATGCCCCCAGTGTCTGCACAATCCGAGAATATTTTAGCACCTGTGTAACATCAGCGAAAAAGTTCCTATACTCAAAAGGATTCCCTTATTGTAATTCAAAGCTACAGGCCTTAGTGTGCTTGAGACATCCTGCTAATGCTTGGCTTTTCATATTTGCATACAGGTTGAGGCAGATCATCATGATCCTTTTCTTATAGACGACCAATTATTCTCTAATTTCTGAAGTGCTAAGGAATAGTTTAAACTCTCGCCTCAGTTCGTAAACCATCCCCGTTTCAACTCTGACCCACAATGTTTTTCTCTCCTCGTTGGCTTCTATTGATTTCTTTGCCAGGTGTCACTCAATTTGATTCCTCATCAACGAAAGGAAGGCGCGCAACTCAAAATCCCCCATGTAGGAGAAAACACTCGCCACCATATTTGTGTTGACATATTCACACATGATATTATGAAAGAACAACTTTCACGGCAAGCTCTGGTCATCAAAGTCGGAGGAGCGAAAAATTTCCAGAAAAGTACAGGTTGAAGAACCCAAATAGGACCTATTCTCAAAAATTTCCTTTAATTGAAATAAATAATAACGTTCCCAACGGAACACTGGGTATAATGGGGATGGCCGCCTACATGCTACCAAGTTTAGGGCAAGGTCACAGAGTTTGGTCTTATCATTCATCAGGTCTGAGACCTGTCGATTCAGCTGATACAACTATTCATCCTTCTTCTTTATCACTTCCTTGTGCCTCTGTGCTTCCTCTTCTCTTTCCCATTCTTCTTTTAGCCATTTTTCACTCAGGGAATTCATCATTATTTTATGTACTTTGAGTGGGATAACTCCCTCTTGTAGAAAGAGCGCCTACTGCTTTCATTTTTATAGCTTTGGCAACAACAACATCTTCTCAAAACACCGTCCTTCATCAAGACCCGGTGTTCTTCCACATGCACTATCAATTGAGGGTGTAACAACCACTTGAGGGTGAAATTGTTCCACCTCGATTGCTAGTTCTTATGTAACAACAACTTTGTCAATGGATTTTGTCATAGTTTCTTTATCTTCCTAGTCAGCTTCCATTTTCACTGTTGGTTCTTGTGTAATAACAGTGTTATCCATAAACTTCTGTACATTATTTATCCCTGGGTCAGCTTCTGTCTTCACTGTTGGTTCTTGTGTAATAGAAGTGTTGACCGTAGGCTCACGGATGTTAGCTTCCCCTTCCTTCCCTTGGCTGAAATCCTCCTCCACTATTGGTTCTGATGAAACAACAGTGTCAGCCAAGGGCTCCTGTGTATCCAATACCTGATCACTCTCTGTGGATTGTGTTGTTTTGGTTGTTGGTTCTTGTGTAACAACAATGTCCTCAATGGGTTCTTGTGTGTCAGCTTCCCATATCTCAATTTGTGTCTCCCTTGAGGTGGTGTCTGCTGCACCGAATTTAAATCCTGCTGCCACCAACTTCTAAGCACAGGCTACATACACAATGCGTGGGACATCTCCCCTTCTGGCCCTGTCCATGGCCTCTACCAGAGCATCTAGTCCTGGGTATCTTGGCTCTTCCTTTCCTTCTACTAGCTATTCCCTCAGCTCTCTATGTTCTTTTTCTAGAATTGCATTTTTTGACAGCAGGGATTGGGACTTGCTCTTACCAGGTGAATAAGGTTCCTCTGGCTGAGTCTTCTCCTCTTCCTTCGGCCATGTTGCTTCTTTTTTCTTCCTTGACATGAATGGGGACTCTGGGTGCCCACTAACCCTTATCCTCTGCTTCGGCCACCTATCACCAATTGGTTTATCAACTGGCCTCTTGCAAACCCTTACTATCAACGGCTTGGGTTGCTCCTTTGTCACCGCTTGAGCTTCCTCAGACGTATCGGTTTGCCTCCTACAGGTGGTCCTAGGCCTCTTCCTCATGAATTATTCTTAATTCTTGCCTTGTCGGCTCAAAGTGTCTAGCACAATGAGTTTGATAAGGCCATGGTTGGTGACGCACATTTCTCGATGCACAAATGTTTTCACAGTTGTGACCATATGCCTAATGATGCTGAGAAAGAAGGAAGGTTGACCAGTTGCTGATGTCGGAGGTGGTTAAACAATGGAAAGTGGTAATTAAACATAATTTTTTCCCTTCCCTCGCAAGTAATGTACTTGATGAAGTAGAGAGAAACATCAACCCTTGGTTGGGGGAGTGACAGTCTATCAATTCCCCTTCCTTTCTTTACTAACGACTCTTCTTCTTCAAGGAAATCCCCTCGGACTGAGGGGTCATTGACGTTCCTATCGAACCACCTATTTCCTTCCACTGGTAATCATGTTACTCTAGCAATCACCTCTTCCATGACCTGCAGCTTCAACCCTCTAACCTTTTTCCCATTTCTCTCCAACTTCTTTACAAATTCCATGGCAACACCACCGTCTCATCCTTCCAACCTCCCGAAGAATTCAAACTAGCCTACATCCTTGAAAATATGGCATGCTACTGGGCAATCCTCCAAGGCTTCTATGGACACTAGCTCATGATGTATTGCTGCTCCACCCATTGCTTATGCAAATTCAGTGTTGTTTCACCTAATTCTCCTTTCCTTTAGACGCTCCGAGACAGTCGACACACAACCTAGTTGTTTCAGCCTGCACTATTATCTTCCACTTCTTCGAGCACTCTGAATGGGGATTCAGTGCTTCCAGCAGTAGTAAATGGTAGGTGTTGGAAATAATACTAAGAGTGGGGGGGTGAATCAGTATTAGTCAAGTCAATAATCTTTTTTTGTTGTCATACTCAAATTTATATACACTACTTCAATGAAGGTAACCCACGTGTACACGCAACTGTGTTTAAGGAAACCAACGTATATCTAGAAAACTTATGATTCAGTTAATTCATCATATGTTGATATTTAATCTATGCATTAGTAGTTTATTAAACATTAAACAGTAACCATATGCAATTAACAACACAATGAACCATCACACATAAGAAACACACATGAGCACCAAGATTTAAGGTGGAAACCCAATGTGGGTGAAAACCACCTGCTGCTTTTGTCTCTGTCTTCTTTTAATAATAAGAAAATTTGTTTACAACATTGTATTGGTGCATACTCATACCAGTACACAGGCTTCTACCTGCAGAAGGTTTCTACCTTCTCTCTCTCTGCAGCTTCTACTGGAAGGGAGCTACAACCCCTAGCTCTTATACTAGCAGATATGTTTACTAGTACGTAGGCGCCAACCTATAGAAGGCGACAACCTTCTCTCTTTCTCCAGGAACCAAGTTTCATAAATTTTCAGACTAGATGCTCCTGGTATACAACAATACACATGAAGGCCTTGTTTCATCTAATTTTCATACTGGATCCATTATCAACATTGAAGCTCAAAATCAATCACCACTGCACTACAACCATCAAATACATCTGCATTAACCAATCATTGAAACTCAATCATAAATCTCTGAATCAACCACAACTAAATCACTGAAAGCCCATTGTCACTGAAGCAAATCACAATCAATCAATATGAACATTCAGTATACTGTCATCAAATTACAGTCACCAAAACACAGAGTAGAACCAAGAATAATGCAACAATAGCTAGATCCAACTGTAACTTCAAATATCATATTACATAATGTATACGCTACTTAGATGTATTAAACTAGCATGTATATGTGCTTTGATCAAAGCCAACTAGCGTATATGTCTGCAAATATTAATTCATATTTTTGTAGCTATTCCAGAATTTAGTCATATCCAAATCATAACATTTATAGAACAACATATGCGTCAGTATTTAGATCTAGACTATACATAAACAAACCATATAATGATAATTGATTTCAAGCCTTAAGATCCCGATCCTTCATTAGATCTTATCCCTCATCAACCGCTAAGTTTCATCCTTGGTTCAGATGAAACAAAGCATCATAAGCTAATAACCTGCATACTAGATCTCACACTTCATCAGATATTCAATACTTGCACAATTCTTGGCCTAATGATCTTCTCCTCCTTATATAGTTTTAGGCCTTTCTACCATGGATCAAAACCACTTAGGAACAATACCTTGGACCAAATACCTAGGGTCAATACCTCAGACCAAATACCTTGGACCAAATACCTCAGACCAAAAACTTAGTTTTCCAACATATACACGCTTTTCCTTCTATGAAAGTGCGTGTGTACGTATACACTACTTGTGTTCAGTGAACCTGCGTGTATACGCAGCTTGTTCAAGGTGAGCCTACATATACCTCTCTTTCTTCATTATTTGTAACCTAATATGTAATTCTTTCTTGTTAACCTGCTGCATTTTGAATTTTCATCTAAGAGAGTTGCCATTATACATTACTTCTGAATTGATTCCTTTTAACTAGCATGCATTTTGTGACAACTGTCATGCATTCTGTCGCAACTGATATCTCTTCTGTAGATTCATCTAGTTACCATATACAAGTGAGTTGTTCTACTACAAGTGGGTTGCCATCAAGTACAACACATGCATCATAATGCCAACAATCTCCCCCTTTGGACTTGATGGCAACCATGTTGGTGCTGATTACCGCAGGCTGTAGAAACTATTAGACATAACAAGCAACACCAAAATACTCTCCCCCTTTGACATCAAGGGCAAAGGGAGGACCAAGATATTCTCCCCTTTTGATATCAAGTGCAAAGGGCTTGTAGGTTTTAACCCCGTACATAAATTACCTACATACGAATTCTAAAACACATAAAATAAACAATGCGAGAGTATAACACATAAAACACATATACACAGATATTTTCCCCTGGATCCCAAAACTAGGACTGCCAGATTGATTTTTCATTATGTTCCTTTCAATGTTATAATACATCTTTATACATGCTAAAGCATCCAATACCATGGACCGAAAACCATCACATCCAAAACCATGGACCGAAAACCATCATGTCCAAACACATGTGTGAAAATCATGCACAAAACCATAAGTCAGTCCACCCAACCTAACATAGATTCCAAAACCAAAATTTTCCCAAGCACTGCCCTGGAACCCATAGAGTGGGGTTACCTGCACCCCTCAAACCCCCTATGAACCCCCCGCTACGCAATCGGCACAATGAAGGGGGGGCTCCACCCCCCCTCTAACCCCACGGTTAACTACATGGGCTAGTCGTGGAAAGAATATAACACAACCCAACATTCTCCCACTTGTTGTTTTCTTTCCACATGGGGTCACAAGAGAGCTTAGTCATTTATCTAGCCCTGCAACACCCATTGCTTCTCTACACCAAGATAACTTCTCAGAGCTCACAAATTTTGTCAATGCGTCTGCAGTATTCTTCAAAGTGTCCACCTTTACTAGCAACACCTTTTTGTCTTCTATCATATCCCTCACAAAGTGATACTGAACATCAATGTGCTTTGTCTTTGAATGATATGCAGGGTTCTTTGCCATCAGAATTGCACTTTGGTTGTCGCATTCTATCATTATAGCTCCCTATACTAACCCCATACTTGAACACAATCTCTGCAACCAAACTGCTTCCTTGCTTGCATGAGTGGCTACCATTTATTCTGCCTCTGTAGTTGATAGTGCCATACAGATTGTTTCTTACTCATCCAACTGACTGCACCTCCAAATAGGTTAAACACATACCCACTTGTAGATCTTCCTTGATCCAAATCTCCAGCCTAGTCTGCATCAACAAAGCCGTGAATATCCAACACCCTGTCCAATCCTAGTCTTCCTTGGTAGAACAAACCATAGTCACTAGTGCCATGCAAATACCTGAAAACCTGCTTCACTGTTGTCCAATTCTCATTTCCTGGTTTTGACATAAACCTGCTCAATACTCCCACTACATGTGCAATGTCTATTCTAGTATAGACCATTGCATACATCAGGCTATTGACTGCACTTGCATATGGAACACAGGACATGTCCTCTTCCTCTTCTTGTGTCTTGGGACACTGTTCAGCAGATAACCTTACACCTAAAGGAATAGGAACCTTCACTGGTTTACTGTCCTACATATTAAATCTCTGCAATATTGTCTTGACATACTTCCTATGGTTTAACCAGAGCTTCTTCTTTGCCAGATCTCTTTTAATTTCCATGCCCAAAATATAGTTTGCAGCACCAAGATCTTTCATGTCAAATTTGGAGGACAATTGGGTCCTCAAATCCTCGATAATTTCTTTGTCATTTCCAACCAACAACATATCATCCACATACAAGACCAGATAAATAACACGGTCACCAATTAATTTAAAATACACACAGTGATCTGCTTTGCTTCTGGTGAAGCCAAGTCCCCATATAAATGTATCAAATTTCTAATACCACATCCTTGGTGACTGTTTTAACCCATACAAAGGCTTCTTTAACTTGAATACCAGTTCTTTCTTACCCTTCACCGCAAAGCCTTCAGGTTGCTTCATGTATATCTCCTCTTCCAGATCCCCATGAAGAAATGATGTATTCACATCCATCTGTTCTACCTCAGAATCAAAAGCAGCAGCAACAGATAAAATTAATCTAATAGAGGCTACCTTGGCAACAGGAGAAAAAGTATCACCAAAATCAATTCCCGGCACCTGGGAATAACCTTTTGCTACCAACCGAGCTTTGTATTTATCCACCTTTCCTTCTGCATTTATCTTCTTTTTGAACACCCTTTTTCTGCCAATGGGTTTCCTTCTAGCCAGCAACTCCACCAGATCCCAAGCCTCATTTTTGTGCAAAGATTCCATTTCATCAACCATGGCCTCTTTCCGGAGTTTTCCATCCTCTGAATCTACCGCTTCCTTCAAAGTTCTAGGATCATCATCAGTAATATATAAAGAAAAATTTGGACAGAAAGTATATGGACTATACCTTTTTGGTTGCCTTCTTTCTCAAACTGATCTTCTCACACCCGAAGTTTGTGGCTCTTCATCTTCTGATTCCTCCTCTATTGTAGAGTCTAATTCTTCCTCCTTTAGCTCAAACTCTGTCTTCTCAGGTTCCTTTAGTTGGACTTCATGCTTAATAACATATTTGACCTCTCTGAACACCACATCTCAGTTGTACACAACCTTTCTTATTACTGGGTTCCAAAGCTTATAACCCTTTAAACCATCATTATACCCAATAAAGATGCACTTTTCATATTTACTATCCAACTTGGTTCGTTTCTCCTTTGGAACATGTACATATGCTTCACATCCAAATACCCTCAAATGTGAAAGAGAGGGTTTCTTACCAGTCCATACCTCTTGTGGAGTTTTATCCTCCATGGCTGATGAAGGTGATTTGTTGACCAGTTAACATGTTGTCTCCACCACCTCTGCCCAAAATTCTTGTCCTAACCCGGCACCATTGAGCAGGCTTCTTGCCATTTCCATCAATGTCTTGTTCATTCTTTCTGCAACTCCATTTTGTTGAGGTGTATATGGAGTAGTCTTCTACCATGCTATACCACACTTCTTACATAATTATTCAAATTCCTTACTGCAAATCTCTCCATCGTTATCTGTCCTCAGCACATTTATCTTCTTCTCTTTCTAGTTTTCCACCAAAGCCTTGAATTCTTTAAACCTATCAAAGACTACAGGTTTCTTCTTAAGGAAATATATCCATGTATTTCTTGAGAAGTCATCTATAAATGATACATAATACATAGGCTTACCTAGTAATGGAACCTTCACGGGTCCAAACACATCACTATGCACAAGCTCTAATATATGTTTCGCCCTCTTACAACTAGAGGGGAAACTCGCCCGATTCTGCTTCCCATATACACAATTTTCACAGAAATCAAAATCCAGAAAGCTATTACTAATACCTTCTACCATACCTTTACCATGAAGTATTCGAAGGCCCTTCTCTCCAATATGTCCAAGGCTTTGATGCCACAACATGGTCTTCTCTCCAGAGACCACTATATTTTCTGCTCCACTTTCAGGAACCACAAAAGTTGCAGCCATCAACAGCTGTGCTACCTTGCAGTTTGTACAGAATTCCAATCCGAACTCCCCACATCAATACCAGTGCTCCCTGAACCATCTATAGCTACCCTTCTTGAACATTGTTTCTACACCTGCATCATCCAACTTGCTTACAGAAATTACATTTCTGCCAATGCCCCAAATATGTAGAACACCCGAAAGTGTTCTAACCCTTCCACCTTGCAACTTCAACTTTACTTTTTCGCGACCAATGATTCTAGCCTTCCTATCATCCCCTAAGAAGACATCACCACCATCATATTTCTCATACTCGCAGAACCACTCTCTATGGGGAGTGAAGTGAAAGGATTCACCTGAGTCAATCAACCATGCCTCATGATCTACATGTGTACCTGAAGAAGCCAAGTACACATCCCCACCTTCATTTGAGGTGGTTTTTGCCTCTGCAGAAGGAGCATCATCAGATTCCTTTCCTTTATCAGGAGCTTTATATTTATCGTCCCTTTTGTAGTGCCCTTCCTTTCCGCATTTCCAGCACACCACCTTTACAGGTTTTCGTGGAGATTTAGATCTCCCTCTAGATTTAGATCTCCCACTCGATGACTTATTTTTGTTTCTGTTCTAGGACCGTCTTCGTACAGATAAGGCATCACCATTCTGGATCTCCATATTTTTATGTCTCATCTCCTCCATCAGCAAGGATGAGACTATTTCATAAAACTGCAAGGCAGTTGCATTGCTACCTATTGCAATAACCAGAATATCCCATGAATCTGGTAGAGAACACAACAAACTAATGAAATTATCTTCATTTGAAATTTTAATATCAACAAATGCTAACTGACTTACCACAGTATTAAATGCATTCAGATGCTCTGTCACCATGTCTCCATCTTTCATCCTTAGGTTATAAAGCTTTTTCCGCAGGAACAGTTTATTCACCAGAGACTTAGATTGGAACAAAGTCACTAACTTGTCCCACAAAGCCTTCGCTGTAGCTTCCCCTGATACATTCAGCAATACTTAATCTGAGACACACAATCATATTGTGCTCTTTTCCTTCCGATCCAACTTCTTCCATTCTTCATCGGACACTCCCATTGGTTTAGTACCCGGATCTACCACGATCCACTAATCTTTATCCACCAACAGATCCTCCATCTTGAGTTTCAATAACTCAAAACTCTGACCATTAAATTTCTCGATATTTATCTTTCCACTGCTCGCCATCTTCTTTCACCACCAGAATCGATCTCGCAGATCTCCCAATGAATAGGGTCCACCACAGGCCCAAGAAAAACCCCTCAGCAACAAAGGCCTCCCCTTGAAGCCAAAACAGCTCTGATACCAAATGTAGGTCTTAACCCCATACAGAAATTACCTGCATATGAATTTAAAAAAACATAAAATAAACAATGCGAGAGTATAGCACATAAAACACATATACATAAAGATTTTCCCCTGGATCCCAAAACCGGGATTACCAGCTTGATTTTTCATTATTTTCCTTTCATTTTTATAATACATCTTTATACATGCCGAAGCATCCAATACCATGGACCGAAAACCATCGCGTCCAAAAACATGTGCGAAAATCATGCACAAAACCATAGCTGGGTCCACCCAACCTAACATATATTCTGAAACCAAAATTTTCTCGAGCACTGCCTCGGACCCCATAGAGTGGGGTTACCTACACCCCTCAAACCCCCTATTACTCCCCTGCTACGCAATTGGCGCAACAAAGTGGGGGCTCCTCCCCCCCTCTAACCCCACGGTTAACTATGTGGGCTAGTCGTGGAAAGAATATAACACAACCCAACAAGGCTGACCAAAAGAAAACTTCCATATCTGAACAGTTGAATATAAACACTGATCATGCTCCCCCTAAGCACATTGTTATAGACATTTTTGGGCACTGCAACCCCAATCATAAATGTCAATAAACCAAGGGCTCTTAAGTCCCTAAAAGTGTTGTTCCGACCCCTAAAAGAACAAGGTCAACTGATTACATCTTCTCCCAGAAGTTCTCCATGAAAAACTACTCAGAACTGGTCAAAATTGGAGCATTTCACCTGCTCCATAGGCAAAGTGCATTGCATCCCACCTAAATACACATAGTAGGTGTGATGCATGTCAAAAATCCCTTCTATGTGGTGTGATGGGCGAGAAGGGACAAATGGCAGGGTCATTCCGCAAGGTGGAGAAGCATGGAATCTTCCAGAAACTTCTCCTGTGACACTTGCCTCTCTGAATTCGACCAAGGATGAGTAAGAGATCATCAATCTCCAAGTGGAATCAAGAACTATCAGAGGGAAGACACTAATCAAATCTCAAAAGCTGACTCACCTCCCTTGCAGACATCTATATATGGATCCCTGATCCCAGAGATCCAAAGGCTGGAAATTTGCATCTTGTAAGGAAGTGCTGCTGGTTTCTTGGTGCAATATCAAAGTGTTGCGTGATCTAATATTTTCGTGAGGTGAAGAAGGGATTCTTGCTGAGAGGATGATGCTGGGTCAGAACAATTGGTTGTAATTCTCTTGGCTCTTTCTTGATTATCAATAAAGCTATTCAATTTTTCCTCCACGTGCTTGTATGATTAATGTTTTATGCATTTGTGTGGTCAATGTACATCTGATCCTCTATTGTTTATGATAATATATCTATGTTCTTGGATAGTATTATGCTGCTTTGATTCTACAGGTACCCTGTGAAGCTGGGTGGACAAGGAAGCGAGTAGCAAAAGATCAATCAGAAGGGAGAGGAATCAAACAAGGAACCAAGCGCAAGACAGAGGTTGGTCTCCTTTATTCTTCTCTCATCTATCTCTCATAAAGGAAAACGAAAGTAGTTTTAATTTGTTTGTTTCTAAGGTAGCTAACAGCCTTAGTGGGATTAGTAGTTCTGCATAGACACTATTCCCGGTAACAAAATGGCGACTCCGCTGGGAAGCGAGTAGATTGTTTGTTCATCTACATTTGTTTACTTTATAAACTTACAGACAGAGCCTAAAGTCAAGCCAGCTATGTTATAGAAATTTTTGTGCCTTACAGCATGAAGCATGAAATGTCGATAATCTGAGGGATCCAAAGTCCCTAAACATGTTGTTCCTACCCCTAGAGGAACAAGGTCAGCAAACCACAGCACTAAAAATCAGTTCTCCACCTGAAAACACTCAAAAACAAGCTATTTCTGGATCATGTCAGCTGCTCCACTGAGCATTTGCGCTGAATGTCAACTGCTCCACTCTGTACCTGCGCTGAATGTCAACTCTAATGAAGGCTACCTGCGCTGGGCGAGATTGGCCAAGTGGCACAGTCATTCTGCAAGGTGTCAAATGCCCAGGAAGCTTCCAAAATGACACTTGGATCAGGGAATTCACCTTGTGATGAGTAAGAGGATCTAGATCTCCAAGTGGAAGCGAGAAACTCCAAGTGGACTCAAGAACTGAAGTATAACTGAAGTAGGAGAGGACACTAGTCAGCTTCATGCCAAACTCAAGCTGACTCATCCTTTCTCCAAATCTCCTATATATAGAGCTCTCTCATGAGGTCTATGGGAGCTGGAATCTTGTGAATGTAAGGAAGTGCTATTGGTTTGAGTATAGAACTATTGGGTGATTGCTTTGAAGGAGGTGAAGAGGAGATTTCTTTTTGCTGGGAGGTGTTGCTGGATTGGGCCTCTTATGGTTGTAACACTCTCAGAACTTTACTTCTTCCATTAATAAAGTATTTGAGGTTCTTTTATATGCATGTGTCTCTGTGGTGTATTGATGCTTGTATATTTGATTTATTCTAATCCTTGAATCAATTATGGATGTATGCTTCTTGTAGTTTCCTTTTCTTGTGCTTTTGCAGGATCTTTGTGTAGCTGGGCCAGTGAAAGAGCAAGGAGCTGGGAGCAAGCAGCAAAGAGGGAAGATTGGATCAATCATTAGCGGAAGATAACGGTTAGTGGATCTCTTTCTCCTCTCTCTTACATCTCATAAAGAAGTAATCTTGAATAGCTTTGCTTTGATTGTTGTTGAGGTACTATCACCCTTAGAGTGGGATAGGGTCATTCCGTATTGGATACTTTTCCCAACAACAAATTGGCGACTCCGCTGGGGATCGTATCTTGTTGGTTGTTTGTGTTTTTTTCTATTCATTTCATAAACAAAGGGAGTACCGAATCGAACTGCATTTGGATCTTTCAAATGCAAAGTAGAGGGCAACTACTCTAGCTCAGTTTCTGGGCAAGTTTATGATTTGAAGAGCTGATCCACAAGGACTCTAATAAGCTCTTAGTGATAGCTTTTCATCCTCCTTGTCATCCCTTAGTGTGTCCTTGACTGATAGCTTCTGATTTGGCCAAAAACTGTGAATTTTTTAGCAATCTGTGACCCGGAAACCAAGAGAAACGAAAGTTTCGTTCTTCAGTGCAACTGCTGTGAAGGCTGTCTGCATTTCAGCGCAGTTCCCGAAGGGGCTACCTGTGCTGAAGGTCAAACAGACAGTGTCCCACCTGCGCTGGACCAGTCTTGCCTTGTGCTATTGGGGTTTCCTGCTGTTTCTTGCCTTGTTTTCACTCTTGTTTTTGCTGCCTGTTACCAGTCAATGTGCCTATCTGAAAGCAACTTTCCTTGTCACTATTCCGCCTCGGTTGTATAAAGAAACTGTGTTTGTTCTTTGTGTATTTCTTGTATCACTTACAGTTTCCCATAACGAAAGTGAACTAGTCTTGCTGTGACTTCTTAGATCTAGACCTGTGATAAAGTGTCGTTTTGATCTTAAGAGTTAGTTTGTTTTCATTTCATAGCTGATTGAGCTTTTGCTTTCGTCATATGGTTTGAATTTATATATTTCTAGTGTCGAAACAAGTAAATCTTAAGGTGTCTTTTGATTTTGGACAAGCTTGTTTGCTTTCACTTGAAATTGAATTCGAAATTATACAACAGTTTCTTTTTGTGTCGCACAAACATTAAGAAAGAGAAAAGAAATACCTGCATTTTTTGCATTTTGCATATAAGTTTGTATGTTGATTTAGGGAAAAAGTGCATTAGCGAGTGCTCTTTGATCTGTGTGAAAAGATTTTGTCTCTCTTTTCCCTCAGTAGTTAAGATTTTCATAAGTCGAAAAGATTGAAAAAGCTTGCTTCTCATCTTAGACTACATTTACGAATTTGTATCAATACATCTCGTGGTGAACCTTGAAAGGCAAACTTTAAAAAGATCAACTTAAAATATATTGAATGAACCTAACAACGCTTTGAAACATAACGCAAACATCTAGAGGTCTAAGCTAGAGACGTGTTCCGGCGTCGTTAAACGTAGTGACTGTCGATCTCGACGAAGGTGGGTGATTCCTCCTGAGAGTCGGTGGCACTAATACGGACTTGTGCTCCCACGTACCGTCGCGTATATATTGGGAGACCCCTATAGGCTTATATCTTTTATCCTTAGGAAGCCGTGTCAGCCGCCCTACTGATCGCAATGCAGTGAACACAGCATTCACGAAGATCGACCACCCGTACCGTAAAACGTATTCTGTGGTTTTGCGAAAGGTTTGGCACACCCTCTGCCTAGATCTCCAGAGCAGTTTCTTTTGGCCTTTTTGAAACTCTATAACTGAAAAAGTCCAACCGAGCATTTGTCACTTCGGGCTCGTTAATACATCGAAGGAGACTAGAGTCATCTTTAGCTTTTTCTCGACTCTTAAAAAGTGAAAAAGCAAGTTGTGTCTAAAAGTGTCTAATAAAATTCATTCAATTTGGAAACACCAATTTCCCCTTTTAATATTTTAGTTGATCAAGTAATCCGCAATCGTGGAAGAAAGTCAATTGAAACCCCGTCGTTTGCGGAGGCTTACGAGTCAACCGTCTTTGTCTCCGGAATCGAAAACAGTACGGGCAAAGCGAACTCGTTTAACCGGTTCAAAATCTCCTTTGAAAGTTAGAACAAGTGTTCCAACTACATCTGAGGTTCCGGTTACTCCAAACATTTCTGGAAACCCTGCCTCTATAGAAGAAGTTCAACAGCCACAGAAGGACAGTAATATTGATCCTAGTCTGGGGGCAAATACTTGGGTAACTGAACCAGTTCCATCTGTAACCGGTCCAGAGAGTTTTGTTCCTCAAACAACTGTCACTGTCGAAGCAATCACTTCTTCGGCACCAGAAATATTTTACGGACCTGACGGTCTTCCTCTTCCACCGGGTTTGATTACGATAGAGGAAATTGCAGAGGATCCGCAAGCAAGTACTCCAACCCATTTTGGAGTCGGGGTCACTCTATTTCCTTCATCAGAGGTTAATCCACCATAAGTGGAAGTCCCTGTAGAATCGCTAGGCAATCTATTGGATAGACTTAAAATGTCTGAACAACCGTCATCATCTAGGACTGTGTCAATTGACACAGCGACAGCAGAAGCCCCTGCCGTCACTCCAACGATGTTTGCCGGCATACCAGCTGTCCCAACTAGCTCTCAACAGCTAGAAGGAGTCCACCAAGGGACTATTTCGACAGTATGGTTTGTTCCAGTTTGTTCATCCGGAGTAATACCCGGCAAATCTTATGTTGAAACTCGACAAATTGATCCTCATGGAGGTCAATTTGGGCCATCCAGTCCTCAAGGACTAACAATCCCTCTGAGTTCCGGATTGCTACCATATGGGGGGCAGTATGCCCTTTCATTACCTCCTCCGGGAGGATATCCATATGGCAGTTCTCAATAGTATTCAGGTTATACTGGAATTTCATCAAGTAGTTGGGTACCTATGCTACCTCAACAACCAAGGGTTGTATATTCTATGCAACAGTGTGTACCTGTGACGAACATCCCAACCACACCGGCTATTGTAACAGTGTCACAAGTTCAAGCGATACCTGTTGCATGTCAACCTCAGATTTCTCAAGTTGTAATGCAACAGTCACTTGATCATGGGTCACAACCACAATCGCCAACTGGTGGGGCGACACAAGTACAAATGAGTACCATTACCCCACACCTCGGTCCAACGGTTAGCATAGCACAACAAAACATGGCATCACAACCATGGCTTGTGCAATACCAACAACCGCAGTTCCAGCAAGTGTACCAAGGTTCTAAGCAGCAGATCTTTGCGAATAGTGGACAACCGTATATCCAAAACGGTCAAAACCAACCACTTTACAGTGGTCAAGTCCACCAACCGTATCAGTCATACCAACATCAATTACATTATGCTGGTATGCAAAGACCCACTACTCAAGCGATTCCATCGTACCCTCGTTACGCCTCGCCTAACCTGAATCAACAGTTACCATTCGTGGCAACTTTAGAGTTACCCGATTTACACCGGTTAACGAACGATCCGATTGCTTATGCCTTTTGGTGGCCAGCGATTCCTCGTAAACTTCCATCTGACATTCCTAAATTCAATGGAAATCCAGGTGAAGACCCATCGAATCACGTGATGACTTTTCATCTGTGGTGTTCGTCGAACACCCTTAACGACGATTCGATAAGGCTTCGCCTTTTTCAGAGGACATTGACAGGTCCAGTGGCTAAATGGTATATTCAATTGCCAAGAGCCTCTTTTGACAATTTTAGTTCCCTAGCCACGACTTTCTTAACCCATTTTCAATTACCAATAAGGTATGAAACGGGAACAGAAATATTAACCAACTTCAAACAGACGACTGCTTCCCATATATCTGATCATATACATGAGTGGCGTCGGCGGCGTAGGATGGTGAAAACGTATGTTCCCGATCAGTTATTAGCTGAATGGTTTATAAAGTCGTTACTTCCAGCTATTACGGAAGATGTGGCCAAGGGGGGAGTCGTAACAGAGGAGCAAGTTATTGCTCGTGCACAATATTTGGACTTAGTTTATACTCAGTCCGGCACACTCTATGACAAAATACCTGACGCCCATAGACCAGAGTTTTCAATTCCTCCCCCTCCTAAATCAAATAGTGACTCTCATGCCGGTGATGGCGTGATTGGCACAACAAACGCGAAATCGATAAAGGCTTCATCAAAGAAAGCCCGTAAGAATTCGGATCAGAATGCAAAAGAAGAAATTCTTGCTTCGGAATTAAATGTTGTATCAGAAGATAAAGGCAAAGAAACCAATCAACCAGGAAGCAAGAAGAAACAAAACAAAGGGAAGAAGAAGAAACAAGGTGAGTCATCCCCTGGAAAAAATTCTTCAAACCTTCCTGGAAAAGGGAAACAAAATTATCCATGTCTAATATGTGATGATAAGGATCATACCACAAAGAATTGCCCATTCAAAGCTGAGTTAAAGAGGTTCTTTAAAAGTTCCCAAACCTCAGCTGTGTTAACTGATCCATTTCCCAACCCAGGTCAAAATCTGGTTGATAGTAGAAATGCTTCCCCGTCGCAAGTCCTTATGTTTTCGGTTTCGAAACAGCAGAATGATGCTTTGATTTCGACAAGGAACAAAGATTATGGGAATCCTCAGCTGTCGAACGAAAAAGGTAAAGATCAACCAAGTAGTTCGACAACAACTTCGACAGAAGTTGTAACGCCCACCATCCCTGAATTAACAATAAAACCGCCAAAGGGTGTAGTACATAAGTCGACATTTAATCCTTGCGCCAGAGCGGCGCAGCATTATAACATAGTGGAAGATTTGGCCCAATCGCCATCCGCTATGTCGACTCTTGAAGTGCTACAAAATTGTCCAACCCAAAGGCAGGCGTTGTTATCGGCAATTGGTGGGGTTGATCCTAAGGATTCCAATCTTGTATCCTTTGATCACAAGGGATATGATCCTCAGTTACCAGCTCAGCTAGCTTTCCTTATTCAAGTGAAAGCACTCAATAAAACTGTTCACAGAACAATAATTGATGAGGGAGCCTCGACATGTATTATGTCAATGAGTTGCTGGAAAAATTTAGGATCTCCAACCTTTTCACGATCTTCGACGACATTAAAAGCTTTCGACGGAAGGACTTATACCCCTTACGGTATCCTTAATAACTTGAAAGTTGAACTAGGAGGAAAGACGGTAGAAATTGATGTAGAAGTCATTGATGGAAATCTTGACTATAACATCCTACTAGGTAGACCATGGATTTATGCCATGGCAGCTGTCGTGTTGAATTATTTTAGGAAGATCGCATTCCCATTTGAGGGAGGGATTACAATCGTCGACCAACAGAATTTCCTCCCTAATGGTTCACAAGTTACAGGAAGCATTCCCATGATCCATGAGAGCAACCATTCAATTCAAGATATCGGAGTAGGATTATTGAAAGACCCCACATTGATGGGAACTTTCGCGCTACCACCTCCTATTTATACAGGAAATGTACCGTTTGTAGCAACCTACAACATGATATCTTCCACGAAGGTCAACATGGATCATTCAATGGTTTTGCCCCCAATCCCTTTAGAAATATTGTAGAAATCAATGTTTCAAGCATGGGAGGCGAGCCCAAATCAACGCTCGTCAAGCGTTTGGGTAGATAGGTCTAGAGAATATGGAACCCCATTAGATCCTTGGTCGAAAGTACATGGGACTGACGAAGGAATCTTACAATCAATGATGATTGAGGGGGCGCCATGGAATGATCACCACCATCGTTCCCTTCTTCCGGAATGCGAAGAAGATACTCAAAGTGACCTTTATCACCCTTCAGTTTTTGAATTCCTAACAAATACTGTAAACACGGTGGATTCCGAGCGAAACCTATCCAATATTGAAGAGAGTATAGCCATAAATATCTCGACTAAAACAGATGTTGTAGAGAATATTTATGTCGGCAAAGGTTGTTCCCCTTCAGAACTGGAAATATATAACGCTCTTTTTCGCGAATTTAGAGATGTCTTTGCTTGGTCATATGATGAAATGCCCGGCATTGACTCGAGTATAGTTGAACATGAAATTAAAATGTATCCTAATGTCAAACCAGTAAGACAACGGCTTCGGCAAGTGCACCCGAAGAAAGCCGCTGCCATTAAGGCAGAAGTTGAAAAACTTCTCCATGCTGGATTCATCTACCCGGTTCCTCTAACCGATTGGGTATCGAATATTGTCCCTGTTATGAAGAAACAAGGGATGATTAGAGTGTGTGTTGATTATAGGGATGTAAACCAAGCTTGTCCGAGAGACAACTACCCTACACCCTTCATCGACCAGATAATTGATGAATGCGCCGGATGTGAAATCTTTTCATTTATGGACGGATTTTCCGGGTATAATCAAATATATATCCGCCCACAGGACCAGTCAAAGACTGCATTTATTTGTCCGTGGGGCACATTCGCTTATCGAAAATTACCCTTTGGTTTAAAGAACGCAGGGGCGACGTTTCAGAGGGCGATGAATTATGCCTTCCATGACATCAAGAACATTGTTCAACCTTATCTCGACGATCTTCCGGCTCATTCGCGAAAGCGGACTGATCATCCGCAGCATTTAAGAGCGATATTTCTACGTTGCCGACACTACAAGATAAGACTCAATCCGCACAAATGTGTGTTTTGCGTCGGTTCTGGTCGTTTACTTGGCTTTGTAGTCTCTAAGGATGGGATTTGTCTCGACCCTTGTAAGGTTCAGGCAATCATTAATTTGCCTCCACCTTCAAATTTGCTTCAGATTCAGAAACTCCAAGGGAAAGCAAACTTTCTGAGGAGGTTCATTCCAAATTACGCAGAACTTGCTAAGGGTTATACTCGTCTGTTGAAAAAGGATGTACCTTTTGTCTGGGACCGGGTGGCGCAAGCTTCCTTTGATGCTCTGAAAGATTGTCTAGTAAAAGCATCATTAACGTATGCCCCGGACTATCAAAGAGATTTTAACCTGTATCTGGCTGCAGCGGATACGACCATTGCGATGGTTTTAGTTCAATAAGTCGATGGAATTGAACATCCTATCTATTATTTAAGTAAAAACTTAAACGATACAGAAAGTAAATATTCTTATGTTGAAAAACTAGCGCTTGCAGCTGTTCAAGCGATTCAAAGGTTTCGACATTATGTCCTCTTTCCGAAAACTACCATCTTGTCAGATTGCAACCCCATGACTTATATACTGTCGCGACAGCTGCTGGGGGGCAAATATTCAAAATGGATAGCCATCCTTCAAGAGTTTGATCTGGAATTTGTGAAATCCAAATCAAAGAAAGCTCTAGTTTTCGCAGAATTATTATGCGATCTCCCATCATCGTCCAACGATGAAACATCGGAAGAGTCAATCGTGGACGAAAGTTTGTTTCTGATATCTCTAAGCGATGAGTGGTATGGAGATATCATAGTTTATCTCCAAACCCAAAAGTTCAGGCCTAACACCTCTCGCTCCGAACAAAAACGTATACGATACCAAGCAAAAGACTACATGATCGTCGGTGATACACTTTACCGTCGTGGTGTCGATACAGTTCTGAGGAGGTGCCTTACCCATGAGGAGGCCGAAAAAGCCCTGAATGATTGTCATTCAGGCGCGTGTGGGGGGCATCAGTCTGGATATGCAACAGCACAAAGAATCTTACGAGCAGGATACTTCTGGCCAACCATGTTCAAAGATTGCATAACCACAGTCAGAAGTTGCCATGCTTGTCAAATCTTTGATAGCAAAACCAGACGACCACCCGCACCTTTATAGCCGATAGTTGCTGTTGGGCCCTTCGCCAAGTGGGGCATCGATTTCATGCAATGTAACCCCACCTCGACCGGGGGGCATGTGTATATTATAGTCGCTGTTGACTATTTTACCAAATGGGCCGAGGCGATGCCTACATTGGATAACACTGGTGAAACAGCTGCCCTTTTCTTTTTCAATCATGTAGTCGCCAGGTTCGGCGTACCACAGGCTATAGTTACAGATCATGGGTCGCATTTTTGCAATCACATGATGGTCGAATTAGCTGCCAAGCTAGGGCTATCTCACGACAGCTCTACCCCATATTATCCGCAAGCCAACGGACAAGTTGAGGCAATCAACAAGGTCCTAAAGCGTATGTTGCAAAGGATGATTGGGGTTCATAAAAGAAGGTGGCACCTAATCCTGTACTCAGCCTTGTGGGCTTACTGAACGTCGGTAAAGAGCGCAATCGGGTTCACACCTTTTCAACTGGTGTATGGCCTGGAAGCAGTCTTGCCAATCCAGTGCGAAATTTCGTCGCTTAAACTCGCAATCGATCTTCTCCCCGGAACTTCAGAAGAAGAGGCTCGTTTCTTGGAACTAATCCAATTGGATGAAACCCGTCGTGATGCCGCTTTGGCTAACGAAGCTCATAAGAAACGAGTCAAGGCTCAGTTCGACAAAAATGTCAAACCCCGTGTCTTCTCAGAAGGTGATTTGGTCTTGCTTTATGACCAAGAATTCGATAAATTGGGAGCAGGAAAATTCAAGTCCTTATGGATGGGCCCCTATATTGTTAAAAGGGTGTTAGCAAAAGGAGCCTACGAGTTAATGGATTACGATGGAATTCCACTGGCGCAGCCCCGCAACGGGTTGTACCTCAAGCGTTACTATGCTTAAATAGTAACCTGCATGCTTTTGTTGTATTTTGTTTTCGCTAAAAGTGTTTGTTCTGGTCGAGTGATCCACCTTTTTCGTTCGTTGCAGATGTCGAACCTTATGGAGACATGTGTTGGATATGCCGACGGAGCGAGTCGTAGTTCGAGGAACCTATCCTCCGCAGCCTGGGCCATTTTTGATCCAAGCGGCGAGTTAGTAAGTTTCAGAGGTGTATGTATTGGGCAATCAACGAATAACATCGCTGAGTATAGCGCGTTGATAGAACTACTCTCTGACGCCATCACACGTGGCATACGCCGACTGATTGTCAGGCTAGACTCACAGCTCGTAATACTACAACTCAATGGTATATATTCTGTTCGCAATCCAGCTATTTATCGCATGTTCCTAAGGGTTAAGATCTTGGAAAGACGATTTGATTCAATTCAATATCAACATATTTCAAGAAACTTAAACACATTAACTGACTCATTAGCGAACTATGTGTTAGATAGACATTTGCAACATTTATAAAAGGGACACATCATCAAAGATTGTACATATGGATCACATAAATCAACCAGAATAAAACCCGAAAATCAAAATACGTATAAGCTGTTTATATAAGTTCATACATAATGTTCTGTAACCAAGACAAAATTGGTCATATGACCTAAAAACTCAAAAAGTTGCTAGGGGGCACCCTAGCCTAGTGGTGCTCATGATAGTACGTCACGGCCTGTGCGATCATGCGCAAGAGACGAGTCCATCGTCTAGGCACGCCGATAGTATGCCGCTGTAGCTGTAAAGGTAACTCGTCAATCTGTACATCCGGAAGACCGCGAGTAAGGCTCTCAACCTGCTCCTGCACAGCTGTAAGGGTCTCACTATCGTCAAGATCGCGAATAACAACCCTCCTAGCAGGCTCCACTGTCGGGGTAGCAACTGGCGATCTCGGATGAACTGCTGGACGAACAGGACCAATATCTGCATGCACCCAAGAGTACAATTAAAAGTCTTGATAGAATAAAGCACAGCAACATTATGAATAAGAACAGTAAATAGTAATATGGTCAAGGAGTTTACCAATGGCGCCCCACTATTCGCCATCCGGTAGCACCAAATCTGGATCACCTCAGAAATCCATACCCACATATGGATACTCGAAAAACGCCATCTCCTGGCGCTCGAACCACCTAAAGAAGGCCTCGGTAAAAGTAATCTGAGGTTGACCAGCATGCCTAGACATGTGGTCGACCCACCTCTGCATGCGTGGCTCGGTCGGAGAAGGCAAGTCGAGTATGATGTACTGAGGCTGCATCAGTGGGATTTTCTCCAAGGCGAAGGCAGTCAGAATAGAACCAAATCCAAAGTTCTTCAGCTTCCCGTCCTTTACCTTGGTTAATTGACTTTTCATCTTAACGAGTACTGCATCACACCAGTTGAATACTTTCGGTTGGAGACACTCCAAAGCGTGCTGCATATAAGACCTGTTGGCAACATGTAGAGCTGCACTGCCAGCCATCCTACCAATAGTGAACAGAATGGACCTGAGAGCCCGATCAGTAATCTCACGGATAACAATCTTGCCGTCTCTGCTCGACTGAGAACCTTCCCTGCAATACTGGCGGACATAATCTCTGGTGGAATCAGTCCCCCGGGCCGTACCTGACAAGGAAATGGGGGCACCTCGCCTTGACAGTCCAGTCAAGAAGTACATGTCCTCTATGGTCAAGGGGATGGCCTTTCCCCTAATCTGGAACACTTGGTTAACAGGATCCCAAGCATCAAGCATGTACTGCAGCAAAGAAATATGTGCTCTCATACTAGAGATACGGAAAAACTTCAGCAGGCCACAGTTCCGCAACGCGTTCACCGTGACAGGATCATGGAGGGCAATCATGTCCTCCTCTTCATGTTCTCGTTCTCGCCATGTAAGGGACACTTTGTTCAGAGTTCCCTGCAAAGCAAACAAGAGAAGGAGTAAGTTCCTGATTTTGATGAAAAACTGGCGAAAAAATCATCAAAAAAATGACCTTAAAAACTCAGTTTTTGAGCCCAGCGCAGGCAGAGAGTCTCCCACTTGCGCTGAGGGTCAGGCTGCCTTAAGGCAGCTTGACCTTCAGCACAGGTTTCGAAAGGGGAACCTGCGCTGATCCTAGGGCGCCCTGGAAAAACCCCAGGGGCTCAGAAATACTGGAAAACAAGCATGAAACAGGAAAAGGAAACCATGAAAAGAAAGAGCTAGGGTTTAGCTCCTACCTGGTCCAGACGGCACCGAAAATCGTCCGCAGAATCTCCCGGAATCAGCTGGTGAAAATCAAGGGGGAAGAGGCACCTCCAGAGCTCCAACAAACCAAATGCAAATGAAATGGTAAATGAGAGGTAAAAACACCTTTTAATGGCTTTTTACACAGTTTAAAGTGAAATATTAGGGTTATAATCTCATTTTCATGCAAATATTATTCATTTCTAACAAAGTTTGTTGCAGCAATTGAAAAAGCAGTACTATATTTGAAAAGAGAAAAGCTAGTAATGGTAAAAGATCAAAATTTGACCATATAATCGAGCAGTTTTACCGCGGAATTTATGCTCGTTAAAAAATAGAAAAGCGAGATCCGAGCAGTTTTAGCACATAGTTCATGCTCGTTAAAAAATAAACATAATATTGAGCAGTGTTTTGTCGCATTCAAGCTCTTTAAAAAATGAACCCAGTACCGGTAAATAACCATTTGTGATCGTAAATTTATTAGCCATAAAAAGCCTTGGTCATGTTTGCACTTGCCACCTCCATTCCATTTGGCCGATCGTTCACCCCCATATGATTGTTTACCCATTTTGAGGAACAGCTGCGAAGAGTGATTTCATTTAGCCATCCTTGTGACACTGCCGTGATTGGAAAATTCCAACCTGTACCTGGAATCTGCTGCTATCCCTGTTTATCGCTCGTTCCTCGAAAGACGAGTCTTCTTTGAGCTCTTTTCTCCTGACTCGTAAAATATGAAAAGTTTGCCGAGTTTTGGCCTTCCAGCTCGTTAAAATGACTGGAAGAGCTATCCCTCCTCTAGATTTTAATCTTTTTGGACCTGAGGGATTATTGCACAAAAAGGTCGAGCGCTTGTTTTATTCGGCTCGTTAAAGTTATCGAAAACTCACCCCTTCTGTATTGTTTTATACTTTTTCGGACTTAAGGGATTAGATGACGAAAAAGGAATTTTGGAGTTAACTTTCTGTACCTTTTCAGACTCTCTAAAAATGAAAAGGATCGAGTTTTCTTTGTCGTTAGACTCATTAAAATGATTAAATAGCGACAAACTTGTCTTTAGACGAGAACGAGTTTCCCTATCGCTAGGCTCGTTAAAACATAGCGATAGGCTTGCCCGAAGGGCAGGTTATAGAACAAGCATATGTTATCCTCCTCAAGCTTGACAAAAATAAAGAGGTACTGGTCAGAAATGACTGGGGAAAAATTGGGAGAACCTCAAAGCTTTAATGGTAGCAAGTTGCTCTTGAACATGACACTTTGTCCTCCGTATCACATCGGGTTGGGTTGTTTCATTCACCGGTCTCATCACCATGGTCCTCGCCAAACCATCCACATTTGGGGTAATGCTACCGATCCATCACATCAGTGTCGTTATATGTTCAAGAGATGTTGTTCAGAAAGAGTCAACCGTGTCCCATCCACTGCCATACATTATCCTTCATCCACCCATGATCGCCACCCTGAATCATATTTCACAGATTGTTTTCACCTCCACTAAAATCATTAGCTCCGTTCCATGTCACTGATGTGGGATTCATTAAGGCCCTCCTTTGACGGATCGCTTCTTGTCGACTTCAGCTCATTATCCAAGAAGTTGATCTAGGAACAACCCCCTCAGTACTTTGAAGCTTGCATGCCTCAATGGCAAGTTTCTCACTTCCGGCGACAGGTATACATCAATGACCTTCGACCATAAGATTTTGCATGGTGTTCGACGCCAAGTCCTTTATTCACACCACATGAATTGTACTGCAGTACCTTGAGGGTCATTGTCATTATTGGTGACTTCTCTCGCGCTTGTTAACGGTTTACATTATTGACCGATAATCAAGCGATGTCTTTCCATGTTCGACTTCAGCGCAATTCTCACATGGATCGACTTGTACTTAGAGTGAAGATCGAACGAGTTTGAAGACCCTGGATCTAGTTTCATCCATCCGGGCTGCGATATATATTCAGGAAATATAAAGACATTTGATATGTACATCATTGCAGCAGATGATCATCCTACTCAAAGGATGATAATTTCAGCAGAGAATTATCAGTCTACCATCAGACGATTGTCTGTTCTATGTACCAAAATGAATTTATAAAGCTGAGCATGAGAATGCCCGCCTCAGCTAGATCATGAAAGCAGAATGAAAAATAATGTATTGTATTGTATTTTATTACAGGGCACCTCTCAGCGATTGAATGAACTTCGGATCCTCCTGATAAAGCATTTCACCCGATAAACGACCTCATACTTTAGGGGGCAACTGTTATAGACATTTTTTTGCCTTACAGCATGAAGCATGAAATGTCGATAATCCAAGGGATCCAAAGTCCCTAAACATGTTGTTCCTACCCCTAGAGGAACAAGGTCAGCAAACCACATCACTAAAAATCAGTTCTCCACCTGAAAACACTCAAAAACAAGCTAATTCTAGATCATGTCAGCTGCTCCACTGAGCATCTGCGCTGAATGTCAACTGCTCCACTCTGTACTTGCACTGATTGTCAACTCTAATGAAGGCTACCTGCGCTGGGCGAGATTGGCCAAGTGGCACAGTCATTCTGCAAGGTGTCAAATGCCCAGGAAGCTTCCAAAATGACACTTGGATTAGGGAATTCGCCTTGTGATGAGTAAGAGGATCTAGATCTCCAAGTGGAAGCAAGAAACTCCAAGTGGACTCAAGAACTGAAGTATAACTGAAGTGGGAGAGGACACTAGTCAGCTTCATGCCAAACTCAAGCTGACTCATCCTTTCTCCAAATCTCCTATATATAGAGCTCTCTCATGAGGTCTATGGGAGCTGGAATCTTGTGAATGTAAGGAAGTGTTGTTGGTTTGAGTATAGAACTATTGGGTGATTGCTTTGAAGGAGGTGAAGAGGAGATTTCTTTCTGCTGGGAGGTGTTGCTGGATTGGGCCTCTTATGGTTGTAACACTCTCAGAACTTTACTTCTTCCATTAATAAAGTATTTGAGGTTCTTCTATATGCATGTGTCTCTGTGGCGTATTGATGCTTGTATATTTGATTTATTCTAATCCTTGAACCAATTATGGATGTATGCTTCTTGTAGTTTCCTTTTCTTGTGCTTTTGCAAGATCTTTGTGTAGCTGGGCCAGTGAAAGAGCAAGGAGCTGGGAGCAAGCAGCAAAGAGGGAAGATTGGATCAATCATTAGCGGAAGATAACGGTTAGTGGATCTCTTTCTCCTCTCTCTTACATCTCATAAAGAAGTAATCTTGAATAGCTTTGCTTTGATTGTTGCTGAGGTACTATCACCCTTAGAGTGGGATAGGGTCATTCCGTATTGGATACTTTTCCCAACAACAAGCTAGCCTTCGAACTTCATTTGCTATGTAAGTGCAAAGTAGATCAATGCTGCTTCAGCCAATCTCCAGGTTTTGTTTATGAATTAAACAATCAATTTACAAGCTCTCTAATTGCCCTTGTGGTGGCTCTAGTAACCTCCTTAGATCTACCCCTGTGATTGATTTACTGATTACCACTTGCTTGGCCTAAATCCCTGAACTGAACTGCAAACTGTGACCCGAAATCCAATCAAAGTCTCGTCCCTGGTCCAACGCACTGTCTGTTCTGTGAACTTCAAATGCAGCACACTTCCTGAGTGTAGTACGTGTGTTGCATTTCAATTTCACTGTGTTACAGGTGCGCTGATCAGACAAGGCCTTGTTCCTAAATTTTGGTTTCTGTGTTCACCCTTTTCAGATCTATTCAGGAGTTTTGCTGCCTGTAGTCAGTACACCTCTATTTGAAACCCCTTTCCTTGCTGTTATTCCGCCTCCATTGTGCAAAGAACTGTAAATGTTTTTATGTATTTTTTGAGTCATTTTGAGTTCTCCTTTACAACGAAGTAGCGTAATTGTGTTGTCGTTTCTTGATTTGAAAGTGTCGCAAGTGTCGTTTTCAGTCATAGAAGAGAATATGATTGTTCTTGATAGTTGATTACCCTGTTACTCTTGTATTTCATCTGAATTAGTATTTTTTCTAATGTTAAAAGCAAGTTTCCAATTCCAAATCGCAAAGTGTTGTCATTGTCCTCATTGTGTCTTGAAAAGAAAATTGTTAGTAATTGTCGCTTTGAAAAATAATTCAGATTCGCGCTTAGCTTTCTTTTTATCATTTACACATTAAGAAGGCTGAAAACAAATACATGCATGTGCATTTTCATTTAGACTGTTTGTTGGTTTGATTTAGGACAGTGCATATAGTGTGTGCTCTATGCTCTTTGTTGAAAGAACGCCATCTCTCTTTCCTTATTAGCTAGGATTTTCATTGCAGAAAGAAGATTAAACGACTGTTTATCATCTTAGATTGCATTTTAGGAATTGTACATCTACATCATGCAGTGAACCTGAAAGGCAAATTTCTTAAGCAAGATCAACTATAAAATAAATTTAATGAATCTAAAAACGCTTTGGAACCTAACGCACAACATCTAGAAGTCTAGGCTAGAGACATATTCTGGCATCGTAAAGCCTGGTAACTATTGTTTTCACTGTTGGTTGGGTGATTCCTCCACTTTGAGACGATAAGTGCCAGTACGGACTTGTGCTCCCACGTACCGTCGAGTATATTTTGGGAGACCACAATAGGCTTTATCCTTTATCCATAGGAAGCCGTGTCTGCCGCCCTATCGATCGCAATGCACTGAACACAGCATTCAGGAAGATTGACTGCCATACCGTAAAAAGTATTCTGTAGTTTTGTGATTGGTTTAGTAATCCCTCTGTCTAGATTTCCAGAGCAGTCCCTTTTGTTCCTTTTCAGACTCCTTAACGGAAAAGGTCCATCTGAGCACTTGTCACTTCAGGCTCATTAAAAATCAAAGGCAACTAGAGTCATCTTTTGTTTTTTATCTACTCTTAAAAATTGAAAAAACAAGTTGTGTCAAAGTGTCTAAAATTCATCTAATTCAGAAACATACTTCCCCTTGATTTTTAGTTGATCGAGTAATCTGCAATCGTGGAACAAAGTCAATTGAAACCCCGTCGTTCGCGGAGGCATACGAGTCAACCGTCTTTGTCTCCAGAATCGAAACTGTTACGGACAAAGCAAACTCGTTTAAACGGTTCCAAATCCCCTAGTAAAGTTAGAACAAGTGTTCCAACACCATCAGAGACTCCGGTTACTCCAAACATTTCTGGTATCCCTGCCTTTACAGAAGAAGTTCAGTAGCCACCGAAGGATAGTAGCACTGATCCTAGTGTGAGGGTAAACACTTGTATTAGTAAACCCGTTCCATCTACAGCTGGTTCGGAGGGTGTTATTCCCCAATCATCTGTCGCTGCAGATTCCATACCTTCTTCGACACCAGAAATATTTTACAGACCAAACAGTCTACCTTTTCCACCATGTCTGATTGTTATAGAATAGATTGTGGAGGATCCTCCATCCAGTACTCCATCGCAATTTGGAGTCGGGATCACTCTGTATCCTTCTTCATTAGAAATTAGTTTACCGCCATCGAAAGCTCCTGTAGAATCACTAGGCAATCTTTTGGATAGACTAGAAATGTCTGAACAACCATTGACATCTAGGACTGTGTTATCCGACACAGCGATGACAGAACTTCCTGCTATCACTCCAACAATGTTCGTCAGTATACCATCTGTCCCAACTAGCTCTCAATCGCTAGAAGGGGCCCACTCAGGGGCTATTTTGACAGTATGGTCCGTTCCTGTTTGTTCATCCGGAATAGTATCCGGAAACTCTTATGTTGAGTCTCAGCAAATTGATCCTTCAGGGTGTCAATTTGGGTACTCCGGTCCTCAAGGGAAAACAATTCCTTTAAGTACCGGATTACCGCCGTATGGGGTGCAATATACCATTTCATTGTCTCCTCCGGGAGGACAACCATATGGGAGTTCACAACAAAATTCAGGTTATGCTGGAATTACATCTAGCGGTTGGGTGCCGATACTGCCTCAACAACCAAGAGTTGTATATTCGATGCAACAATGTTTACCTATGTCAAATATACCAACTACGCTGGCTATTGTGACAATGTCGCAAGTACAAGTGCTGCCTATTGTATGCGAACCTCAGCTTTCTCAGGGTGTAATGCAACAGCCTCTTGGCACTACGACTCAACCACAATCGCCAACTAGTGGAATGACACAGGCTCAAACGAGTACAATTACCCCTCATCTTGGTCAAATAGTTAGTATCGGACAACAGCACATGGCTTCGCAACCATGGCTGGTGCAATACCAACAACCGCAATTCCAACAAGTATACCAAGGATCTGAGCAACAAATCTTTGCAAATAGTGGGCAACCGTATATTCAAAACGGTCAAAATCAACCATTCTACAATGGTTATGCCCATCAACCTTACTAAATTTACCAGCATCAAATGCAATATGCTGGTATGCAGAGACCAACTGCTCAAGAGATTCCATCTTATCCTAGGTATGCTTCGCCTAACCTGAATCAACAGTTACCCTTCGTGGCGACTTTAGAGTTACCGGATCCAAATCGATCAACAAACGATCCAATTGCTTACGCCCCTTGGTGGCCAGCGATTCCGCATAAACTTCCGTCAAATATTCCTAAATTTAATGGAAATCCGGGTGAAGATCTATTGAATCATGTGATGACCTTTCATCTGTGGTGTTCATCAAACACCCTAAACGATGATTCAATTAGGCTTCGCCTTTTTCAGAGGACGTTAATAGGTCCGGCAGAAAAATGGTATATCAAATTACCCAGAGCTTCATTTGACAACTTCAGTACCCTAGCCACAACCTCTTTAACCCATTTTCAGTTACCGATAAGGTACGAAACGACAACAGAACTTCTTATCAATTTCAAACAAACAACGGCCATTCACATATCCGATCATATTCATGAGTAGCGACGTCATCCTAGAATGGTAAAAACGTATGTTCATGATCAGCTTTTAGCTAAATGGTTTATTAAGTCTTTATTACCTTCCATTATAGAAGATGTGGCAAAAGGAGGAGTTGTCACTGAAGCGCAATTTATTGCTCGTGCGCAATATTTAGACTTGATTTATACTCAGTCTGGCACGCTCTAAGATAAAATACCTAACGCTCCCAGACCAGAATTTTCGGTCCTCCCTCCTCCTGAATCGAACAATGACTCTCATGTCGGCGATGGTGTGATTGTTGCGACAGACACTTAATCAACAAAGGCTACATCTAAAAAGGCCCGTAAGATTTCTAGTCAAAATGCAAAATAAGAACTTCTCGCCTCGGAAGTAAATGCCATCTTGACTGATAAAGGCAAAGAAACCAAGCAACCAGGAGGCAAGAAGAAAAACAAAGGGAAGAAGAAGAAACAGGAGGAATCATCATCTAAAAAATCTTCTGCAAACCCTACTGGAAATAGGAAACCAAAAAATCCATGCATAATATGTGATGAGGATCATTGGACAAAAGACTGTCCATTTAAAGCTGAGCTTAAATTTTTTTGCAAGAATTCAAAAACCTCGGCAGTATTAACTGATCCGTTTCCAAATCCAGGAACAAATCTGGTTGACAGTGGAAATGCTTCCCGATCCCAAGTGCTGATGTTTTCGGTTTTCAAACAGAAAAATGATGCTTTGATATCGGCAAGGAACAAAGATTACGGGAATCCACAGCTGTCGAACAACAAGGATAAAGATCAACCTAGTAGTTCGACAACAACTTCGACAGAAGTTGCACTGCCCATCATTCCTGAGATAACAATAAAACCACCAAAGGGAGTAGTACATAAGTCGACATTTAATCCTCGTGCCAGAGCAGCACAGCATTATAATATAGTAGAAGATCTGTCACAATCGCCATCCACTATGTCGACACTTGAGGTACTGCAAAATTGCCCATCCCAAAAGTAGGCTTTATTATCAGCTATCGATGGGATAGACCCAAAGGATTCTAATCTTGTGTCCTTTAATCATAAAGGATACGATCCTCAGTTACCAGCTCAGCTAGCTTTCCTCATTCAAGTGAAAGCCCTCAACAAAACTGTTCATCGAACAATTATTGATGAGGGGGCATCTACATGTATTATGTCGATGAGTTGCTGGAAAACTTTAGGATCTCCAACCTTGTCGCGATCTTCAACAACATTAAAAGCATTCGACGGACGAACGTATAACCCGTATGGTATTCTAAGTAACTTGCAAGTTGAACTAGGGGGGAAAACAATAGAAATAGATGTTGAAGTAATCGACGGAAACCGTGATTACAACATCGTACTGGGAAGACCATGGATATATGCTATGGCTGCTGTTGTGTTGACCTACTTTAGGAAGATTGCATTTCCCTTTCAAGGAGGGATTACAATTGTCGATCAACAAACTTTCCTCCCCAATGGTTCCCAAGTTACGGGAAGCATTCCAATGATCCATGGAAGCCCCCATTCGCTTCAAAATATTGGAGTAGGCCTACTAAAAGACCCTATATTAATGGGTACTTTTGCCCTCCCACCTCCAATCAACCTGATGGAAGTGGCAGCGATAGGAACCTGCAATATGATATCTTCTATTAACAAGATCTCAAAAAACGATATTAACATGGATCATCTATTGGTGTTGCCTCCAAGCCAAATGGAAATATTGTAGCAATCAATGTTCCTAGCATGGGAGGCAATCCCAAATCAATGCTCGTCAATCGTTTGGATAGATAGGTCTAAGGAATATGGCACCCCTTTAGATCCTTGGTCACAAGAGCATTACACCGACGAAGGAATTGTTCAATCAATGGTAAATGAAGGGGCACCATGGGAAGATTACCACCATCGTTCCCATCTTCCGACTTGTAAAGAAGATACTCCTGATGACCTTCATCCTTCGTTAGTTTTTGATTTCCTATCAAATGCTGTAAACACGGTGGATTCCGAGCGAAACTTGTCCAACATTGAAGAGACTATCGCCATAAATATCTCGACCAAAACATATGTTGTAGAGAATATTTATGTTGGCAAATGTTGTTCCCCTTTAGAACTGGAAATATATAATGCTCTTTTTCGCGAATTCAGAGATGTCTTTGCTTGGTCATATGATGAAATGCCAGGCATTGACTCGAGTATAGTTGAACACGAAATTAAGATGTATCCAGATGTCAAACTAGTACGACAACGACTACGGCAGGTGCACCCCAAGAAAGCCGCTGCCATCAAGGCAGAAGTTGAAAAGATTCTCCATGCTGGTTTCATTTACCCGGTTCCTCTAACCAATTGGGTATCGAACATTGTTCCTGTTATGAAAAAACAAGGAACGATTAGAGTGTGCGTCGATTATAGGGATGTAAATCAAGCTTGTCCAAAAGACAACTACCCTACACCCTTTATTGACCAGATAATTGATGAATGCGCTGGATGCGAAATCTTTTCATTCATGGATGGATTCTCCGGGTATAATCAAATAAATATCCGCCCACAGGACCAGTCAAAGACTGCATTTATTTGTCTGTGGGGCACATTCACATATCGCAAATTACCCTTTGGTTTAAAGAATGCAGGGGCAACGTTTCAGAGGGCAATGAATTATGCCTTCCATGACATCAAAAACATCATTCAACCATATCTCGATGACCTTCCAGCCCATTCGCGAAAGTGGACTGATCAGCCGCAGCATTTAAGAGCGATATTTCTACGTTGTCGACACTACAAGATACGACTCAATCCACACAAATGTGTGTTCTGTGTCAGTTCTGGTCATTTACTTGGCTTTGTAGTCTCAAAAGATGGAATTTTTCTCGACCCATGTAAGGTTCAAGCAATCATTAATTTTCCTCCACCTTCAAATTTGCTTCAGATTCAGAAACTCCAAGGGAAAGCAAACTTTCTGAGGAGGTTCATTCCAAATTACGCCGAACTTGCTAAAAGTTATAGACGTCTATTGAAAAAAGAAGTACCCTTTAACTGGGATCAGGTCACACAAGCTTCCTTTGATGCTTTAAAAGAATCCCTAATGAAAGCATCATTAATGTACGCTCCTGATTATCAAAAAGACTTTAACCTGTATCTGGCTGCAGCGAATACAACCATCGCAATGGTTTTAGTTCAAGAAGACAGCGGAATTGAACATCATATATATTATTTAAGTAGAAACTTAAATGATACAGATAGAAAATATTCCTATGTTGAAAAGCTGACGCTCGTAGCTGTTCAAGCGATACAGAGATTTCGACACTATGTCCTCTTTCGAAAAACTACCATTCTGTCAAATTGCAACCCCATGACTTATATATTGTCGCGACAGTTTCTGGGGGGAAAATATTCAAAATGGATAGCAATTCTACAAGAGTTTGATCTAGATTTGTAAAATCCAAGTCGAAGAAAGCCCTGGTTTTTGCAGAATTATTATGTGATCTCCCATCGTCATCCAACGATGAAACGTCCGAAGAAACAATCGTGGATGAATCTTTGTTTCTGATATCTTCAAGCAATCCGTGGTATGGAGATATAATCATCTATCTCCAAACCCAAAAATATAGGCCTAACACCTCCCTCTCCGAACAAAGACGTATTCGATACCAATCAAAAGACTACATGATCGTCGGTGACACGCTTTACCGTCGTGGTGTCGATACAGTTCTGAGGAGGTGCCTCACCCATGAGGAAGCCGAAAAAGTCCTGAATGATTGCCATTCAGGCACGTGTGGGGGGAATCAATCCGGTTATGCTACAGCGCAAAACTAGAAGACCACCCGCACCTCTGCAGCCAATAGTTGTTGTTGGGCTATTCGCCAAATGGGGCATCGATTTCATGACATGTAACCCCACCTCGACCGGGGGGCATGGGTATATCATAGTCGCAGTGGAATATTTTACCAAATGGGCTGAGGCGATGCCTACATTAGATAACACTGGTTAAACAGCTGCCCTTTTCTTTTTCAATCATGTAGTCGACACATTTGGCGTTCCACAGGCTATAGTCACAGATCATGGATCGCATTTTCGCAATCACATGATGGTCGAATTAGCTGCCAAATTAGGGTTGTCTCACGACAGCTCTACTCCATACTACCCGCAGGCCAACGGACAAGTTGAAGCAATCAACAAAGTCCTGAAGCACATGCTGCAAAGGATGATTAGAGTCCACAAAAGGAGTTGGCACCTGATCCTATACTCGGCCTTGTGGGCATACCGAACATCGGTAAGGAATGCAATCGGGTTTACACCCTTCCAACTGGTGTATGGCCTAGAAGCAATCTTACCAGTTCAGTGTGAAATCTCGTCCCTCAAACTCGCAATCGACCTTCTCCCCGGAACTTCAGAAGAGGAGGCTCATTTCTTGGAACTAATCCAATTGGATGAAACCCGTCGTGATGTCGCTTTGGCTAACAAAGCCCATAAGGAACGAGTCAAGGCGCAGTTCGACAAGAATGTCAAACCTCGTGTCTTCTCAGAAGGTGACTTGGTCTTGCTTTATGACCAGGAATCCGATAAATTGGGAGCAGGTAAATTGAAGTCTTTATGGATGGGCCCCTATATTGTTAAGCGAGTGTTAGCAAAAGGAGCCTACGAGTTAATGGATTATGATGGGATTCCACTGGGACAACCTCGTAACGGGTTGTACCTTAAGCATTACTATGCATGATTCAGTGTGGTAACCCATATGATTTTGTTACATTTTTGTTTTTGCTAAACTATTTGTTTTGTTCAAGTAAATCCACTTTTTACATTTGTCGCAGATGTCAAACCTATTGGAATCGTTTGTTGGATATGCCGATGGAGCAAGTCGTAGTTTGCGGAACCTATCTTTTGCGGCCTGGGCCATTTTTGATCCAAGCAGTGAGTTAGTAAGTTTCAGAGGGGTATGTATTGGTCGATCAATGAATAACATCGCTGAATATAGCGCGTTGATAGAACTTCTCTCTGATGCCATCACACATGGCATACGTCGACTTGTCGTCAGGCTAGACTCACAGCTCGTCATACTGCAACTCACTGGTATCTACTCCGTCCGAAATCCAGCTATTTATCGCATGTTCCTAAGGGTCAAGATTTTGGGAAGGCAATTTGATTTTATTCAATATCAGCATATTTCTGGAAGCTTAAACACATTAACTGACTCATTGGCAAATTATGTGTTAGATAGACATTTGCAACATTTATAAAAAGAAGCATTTCATCAATATTTGCATTCGGATCATAAAACTTAACCAAAATAAAACTCCGAAAATCAAAAATATATATATTACTGTTTATGGTTTACACATAATGTTCTGTAACCAAGACAAAATTGGTCAAATGACCCAAAACTCAAAATGCTATGGGGCACCCTAGTCTAATGATGCTGGTGATAACAAGTCACCGCTTATGCAATCATGCGTAAAAGCCTAGTCCATCGACTTGGCACACCAGTGGTATGTCGCTGCAACCTCAGAGACAGCTCATCAGTCCTCACATCTGGAATACCGAGAGTGAGGCCCTCGACCTGATCCTGTAATGCTGAAAGAGTCTCGGCCACATCAAGGTCGCGAAGGATAGCCCTTCCCACAGCCTCCCCTGCTGGAGCGGCGGCCGACACTCTCAAACGTACTACTGGCCGGACAGGGCCAACATCTGCATAAGCACATGAGTTCTGATTAGTCTTGATAGAATAAAGCACAAGGACATTATAAAGAGAAACGATAAACAAAAAAATGGTCAAAGAATTTACCAATGGCACCCCACTGCTCGCCAGTCGGCAGTACCAAATCTGGGTCACCCCGGAAGTCCATACCAGCATATGGATACTCGGAAAAAATCATTTCCTGACGATCGAACCACCCGAAGAAGGTATCAGAAAAGGAAATCTGAGACTGACCAGCATGTCTGGACATATGGTCGACCCATCTCTGCATCTATGGTTCAGTCGGTCGAGGTAAACCAAGTGAAATATACTGCGGTTGCATCAGTGGGATCTTTTCCAAGGTGAAGGCGGTCAAAATAGAACCATATCCAAAGTTCTTCAATCTTCTTTTTTTCACCTTGGTTAATTATTCTTTCATCACAAGGAGTACTGCATCACACCAGTTGAACACCTTCGGTTCGAGACATTCTAAGGCGTACTGCATATAAGACCGGTTGGCCACATGAAGAGCCGCACCACCAGCCATCCTACCGAAAGTGAACAGAATGGTCCTCAAGACCTGTCAGTAACATCTCAGATGATGATCTTGCCATCTTTACTCAGCTGAGATCCCTCTCTATAATACCTGTGAACGTAATCTCTCACAGATTCACCTCCACGGGCCGAACCTGATAAAGAGATAGGGGCACCCCGCCTCGATAAGCCGGTCAAAAAATAGATGTCCACGACAGTCAAGGGGATGGATTTGCCCCTAATCTGGAACACCTGGCTGGTAGGGTCCCAAGCATCGAGCAAATACTGCAGCAAGTTGATTTATTGCCTCATGCTAGAGATGCGGAAAAACTTCTGCAGTCCACAGTTCTGTAGTGCATTTACTGTAGCCGGATCATGTAAAGCAAGCATGTCCTCTTCTTCATGCTCATGTTCTCGCCATGTAATAGGCATTTTTCTCCAATAAATCTCTAAAAACAAACAAGAGAAGAGTTAGATCCTGATTTGGTGAGAAACAGGCAAAAAATTCCATTGAAAACTATGCACAAATTTCCCTCCTTGCGCCCATCGCACCTCCAGCATTGTTCTTGGTGCGTTGCATGCCAACTTTCCAGTGAGTAGGCCAACATGCAATGCACCTTTCGATATAGAAAGGGTGCGATGGAGCCAGAGAGAGTTTTTCTAACCCCAGAGGCTCAGAAAAACCAGAAATCAGGCTCAGAATGCAAAATGGAAAAGATGAAATGAAAGAGCTCAAGTTTATCTCCTACCTGGTCCAGACGGCGCCAAAAATCACCCGCAGAATCTCCCAGAATCAGCTGGTGAAAATCAAAGGGGAAAGCACCTGCAAAGCTCCCACAAGCCAAAGTTCAAATGAAATGGTAAAATGAGGGGTAAAAGCACTTTTCAATTACTTTTTACGTAATTCAAGTAAAATATTAGTGTATTAACTCATTTTCCAAACATGTATTGTTCATTCCTAACTAGTTTGATGAAGCAATTGAGCATGCAGCGCAACCTTTGAAGGAACAAATTCATTAATGGTAAAGTCAAGAAATGACCATTATATCGAGCAGTTTTAACGCGGACTTCATGCTCGTTAAAAAATAAACATAAGCAATGAGAAAGTGTTTCCCTCGGCGTTTAAGCTCATTTTAAAATAAAAAATGAACCAATTTCTGGTAAATAACCATCGTGAATGTAGTACTTCAGCCTTTAAAGCCTTGGTTGCGTTCTCATCATCATCTCCACTCTGTATTGGCCGATCATTCACCTCCACTTGATTGTTTACCCCTTTTGAGGAACAGCTGCGGAGAGTGATCCTGTTAGCCATCCTTGTAACACTGCCGTGATTGGAAAATTCCAAACCTTACCTGGAATAAGCTGCTACCCGAATTTATCACTCGTTCCTCAAAGACAAGTCTCCTTTAAGCTCTTTTCAACATACTCGTAAAATATGAAAAGATTTCCGAGCCATTGGCCTCTCCAGCTCGTTAAAGTGACCGGAAGTGCTATCCCTCCTTTAGATTTTAATCTTTTTGGACCTGAGGGATTGTTACACAAAAAGATCGAGCGCTTGTTTTTTTTGGTTCGTTAAAAGTACGAAAAATTCATCCCTTCTGGATTATTTTATACTTTTTCGGACTTAAGGGATTAGATGAAGAAAAAGGATTTTTGGAGTTTCCTTTACGTCCCTTTTCAGACTCTCTAAAATTGAAAAGGACCAAGTTATCTTTGTCGTTAAACTCGTTAAAACCTAATAGCGACAAACTTGTCCATAACAGACAAGAACGAGTTTCACTATCGCTAGGCTTGTTAAAACATAGCGATGGGTTTGCCCGAAGGGAAAATTATAGAACAAGCATATGTTATCCTCCTCAAGCTTGACAAAAATAAAGAGGTATTGGTCAGCAATGACTGGGGAAAATTGGGAAGAAAACTTGAAGAAACTTTGTTGGTAGCAAGTCGCTCTTGAACATGACACTTTCACTCCGCATCCAAGTCGGGTTGGGTTGTTCCATATGGTCACATCACCATGGTTCCATCACACCATCCACATTTGGGGTTAATGCTACCAACCCATCATGTCAGTGTCGCCTATATGTTCAAGAGAAGTCGCTCAGAGAATTCACCTATGTCTCACCCACTATAATACATTTACGCTCCATCCTTTCATGACTGCCACCCTGAACCTTATATCACCAGATCGTTTTCACCTCCATTAAAATCATTTGCTTCGTTCTGTGTCATTGATGTGGGATTCACTAAGGGCCTCCTATGACGGATCGCTTCTTTTCGACATGAGCTCATTATCCAAGAAGTCGATCTAGGAACAACCCTTTCAGTACTTTGAAGCTTGCATTCCTCAATGGCAAGTTTCTCACTTCCGGCGACAGGTTTACATCAATGGCCTTCGACTGAAAGATTTTGCGTGGTGTTCGACGCCAAATCCTTTATTCACACCACATGAATTGTACTGTAGTACCTTGAGGGTCATCATCATTATCGGTGATTCCTCTCGCGCCTGTTAACAACTTACATCATTGGCTGGTAATCAGGCGATGTCTTTCCATGTTCGACTCCAGAACATCTCTCACATGGATCGACTTGTACTTTGAGTGAAGATCGAACGATATTGAAGACCCTGGATCTAGTTTTATCCATCTGGGCTGTGATATATATTCAGGAAAATAAAGACATCAAATCTACATCATTGCTACACAGATAATCATCCAATATAAGGGATGATGGCTCTACCAGAATCGTCAGTCTACACTCAGACGATTTTCTGTCTCATGTACATGAAAATTAATTTATAAAGCTGAGCATGGGAATGCCCGCCTCAGCTAGATCATGAAAATATTATGCAGATAATATATTTTATTGTATCTTATTACAGGTCTCCTTCCAGCTTGAAAGAACTTCAGATCCTCATGATAAAGCATTTCACCCGACATCGACAAATTAACGACCTCATACTTTAGGGGGAAACTGTTATAGACATTTTTGGGCACTGCAACCCCAATCATAAATGTCAATAAACCAAGGGCTCTTAAGTCCCTAAAAGTGTTGTTCCGACCCCTAAAAGAACAAGGTCAACTGATTACATCTTCTCCCAGAAGTTCTCCATGAAAAACTACTCAGAACTGGTGAAAACTGGACCATTTCACCTGCTCCATAGGCAAAGTGCGTTGCATCCCACCTAAATACACACAGTTGGTGCGATGCATGTCAAAAAGCCCTTCTATGGGGTGCAATGGGTGAGAAGGGACAAATGGCAGGATCAATCAGCAAGGTGGAGAAGCATGGAATCTTCCAGAAACTTCTCCTGTGACGCTTTCCTCTCTGAATTCGACCAGGGATGAGTAAGAGATCATCAATCTCCAAGTGGAATCAAGAACTATCAAAGGGAAGACACTAATCAAATCTCAAAAGCTAACTCACCCCCCTTGCAGACATCTATATATGGATCCCTCATCCCAGAGATCCAGAGGCTGGAATTTTGCATCTTGTAAGGAAGTGTTGCTGGTTTCTTGGTGCAATATCATAGTGTTGGGTGATCTAAGCTTTTCATGAGGTGAAGAAGGGCTTCTTGCTGAGAGGATGATGCTGGGTCAGAACAATTGGTTGTAATTGTCTTGGCTCTTTCTCGATTATCAATAAAGCTATTCAAGTTTTCCTCCACGTGCTTGTATGATTAATGTTTTATGCATTTGTGTGGTCAATGTACATCTGATCCTATATTGTTTATGATAATAGATCTATGTTCTTGGATAGTATTATGCTGCTTTGATTCTACAGGTACCCTGTGAAGCTGGGTGGACAAGGAAGTGAGTAGCAAAAGATCTATCAGAAGGGAGAGGAATCGAACAAGGAACCAAGCGCAAGACAGAGGTTGGTCTCCTTTATTCTTCTCTCATCTATCTCTCATAAAGGAAAACGAAAGTAGTTTTAGTTTGTTTGTTTCTAAGGTAGCTACCATCCTTAGTGGGATTAGTAGTTCTGCATAGACACTATTCCCGGTAACACACATGTTGAATTCTATGATTAAACTCCCCCTTTGTACATGCTGAGTTCTATGATTAAACTCCCCCTTTGTACATGCTAAGATGCACTATATCATCCATCCTCCCCCTGAGCACATGCATAGTCTGCAAATATTTTTCCAAAAGAATGACATGACTCTATAACTCAACTAAGTGACTTTGACCTTCTTTTCACCAAAGACTCATACATATATCAATCTCCCAAACAAGTGGGGATATACATGACTGAAATATATCAATTATTACATCATCCTTCCCATGCATAGTGGGGTTACAAATTACATCATATGATCAAAAAGGGACTCATCAAAAGAATACAACAGACAGAGACAAATTTTTACATCATGGGTCTTTATATGACCTCTACATCGAAGATATACATGGAATTTATAACAAATACCAAATATCTAAAAAATACCATGATAGTCATCAGCAACTATCATACACCATGTATGATCTGCTCCATAAGCATCTGTCAACAACATCTAGACCAACAACCTGTATATGTCCATCATTAGTTCCCAAGCTATGACAGTGTAAATATCATCAACCTGTGACAAAGTATGTCTTCATCAAGATCAACTTTCTTCGTTTCCTTAGTAGAAAGAGCCTTACCATAACCTTCCATGAGTCAACTGATCATATGTCATATCTCCAAGCAGTAACACAAAATCATTTACACCATATCATATGTGAAAACACCATAGTCATCACATTGTGATATTTCACAAGAACCCTTAATATATCTACCATGTGTCATCACTAGGGAACATCCCACATATAATAAGAATCAACCATGATAATCAACAGATGTGAGTATCAACCTATCATCATAAGGTAATAACTCATCATCATTATGTGTCTAGGTAAGCCATGTCTTCAAATATCTATCTCTTCATGTGACCTACGATAACACCATTCTCTTGGCCAACGAACAATATTTATAAATATGCAACTTAAGTAATCATCCTTGTATCCATCATACTGTATATCCATCAAAGAGATAGCAATATGTATCTAGTAAATCATGAGCTCATGGTCATTTGTCAAGATTTCTTGATATCATCAACAACAACATTCCTCAACCATGTGAGAGCCAAGAACTATAGGAATCTTGCATCATATCTCCACCATATGAACTTTATGCATCTTTGAAGACATGATGTCAATAGCATCAAAGAAATAAATGGCTCATGATCAAATAATGAAGTTGTGTACTCAACCTTTTTACTTCTCCTTGTACTTATGAAGATCATCATGTAAGAAACATATATGTACTATATGCATCACCAAAATTTGTTTACAATCATCCATAAATCTGATCTGAATACCAACTTATGCTATCCCAAATATCATCTGAGATTTGATCATGGGCAACTCATAACCATAACATAGCAAGCCATGTAAGCATTATCATCATTGATTATGTACCAAAGACTTCTAACCATAATGACAACAATGCTTTATTAGAAGCATAACATGTTATCCCCCTGAACTTGTTCCACATGTTCACTGTCAGATTTGATCATTGCATATATTAGTAAGAAGTATGAAGGCATCATCATCGATCAGATATACATCAAGTTATCAACAACTAGTGAGGATCAAAAAACTTCTAAATAACATCCACATACTATAGTCATCTACGACAGAAAAGATAACTGATAATTGTCTGAATCATATCACATCAATTTTTCTGAGACTATCCCACAACATTTTTCTCAAAATAAATATACGCGACTGTGCAACTTCTAACTCACGTATATACGTGACTTGTCTTCATGAAACTTGCATATGAGATTTAGAACATTGAAGTTCCATACTTTCGGCCTGCCCTGAATTTTTCATGTCTGTACATTGTGCCATGCCACATTTTTCTGACTGTACTTCCTTCTTCTTCCATATCTTCGAGTGTGATGATGTTTTCTCCTTTTGGTATGGTTCCCGAAATTTTCTCCTGCATTCCTTTGCTATATGTCCAAACTTGTTACATGCATAACATCTTACATGTTTCATATTTCTTCTATAGCAGTCCATGGATTTGTGACCAAACATATTGCAAGAAAAACAATATCCCTTAATGTACCTGGAAGCTGATGATCTTTCTGTGCGATGGTCTTGAACCGTTGTACTTCCACATCTCGCTGCAACATGTCCAAGATTACGACATATAAAACATTCAACATTATTCATTTGAGGAAATAATTGACTATCACTTCCATAGTTAGGAGTAAAAGATTTTCTTTGAAGAATTTCTTTCCTTGGTTGTTGATGGGATTGACCTCTCATCTCCTTGTTGAGCATTTAAGATTTTGCATTAGAGTTCCTTGCCTCACTTTGTGAGCTAGATTCACCTTCAACATATTCATGAAAACCAAGATTAGTTTTGATGGCAGGAGACCTTTGACTACTAAGAATATCATCCAATATCTTAGTACTATCTTGAAATCATAAAAGCTTATCCCTTTCTCCTAATTTACCTTTTAGGATATTTACCTCAACTTGATATTTCTCTTTCTTTTCAAGATACTATTTCTTCATGATTTATTTAGCTCTTCTTCCTTCTTCCATCTATTGCCTTAATTCAAGAAATTTGTTTTCTTGTTCTTCAAGAGCTTGGAGTAGTTCTTCATTCTTCTTATTTGATTTTTCAAGATCTCTTTTTAGAGAGAGGATCTTAGCTTCAAGAGATTCATAGTAATTGGATCTATCTTTGAGTTTCTTGATTGTTGTGCTCCTTTTATTTACTTCATTTCGTAATGATGTCACTTCATCCTGCAGCTTTTGAAATTGATATTCCCTTTCCTTGTTTCCTTCCTCTAGTTGTGCTTTTAGTTTGGTAGCTTCTTCTATGAAAACACACTCCCTTTTGTCCAATAGATATTGTTGATCTCTAATTTTGTTTGTGAGCCTTTTAAATTCTACCTCTATTTGATATCTTTCTCTCTCACCCATAAGAGAAAATTGAGTTGTTTCGCTATCTCTTTCATCATCTTCAAATGGAAAGAGAAATGTATCACCAGAGGATAACAAATTCATACCTGATAATTATTTTGTTTTTTCATCTTCATTCTGAGGCGATTCTAAATCTAAAGAGTTGCTTCCGCATAATCCCCAATTGACTCTCCCACCATCATAGTTCCTTTGAGATGTCTTCTTATTCTGAGGTGATTTCTTCTTTAGCTTCTTTCCCATTGTTCTACGGATCTCCTTTAAGCGATCAAGCTTCTACCAAAGGACCTACTCTGATACCAATTGTTGGAAATAATACTGAGACAGGGGGGGGTGTGAATCAATTTTAGTCAAGTCAATAATCTTTTTCGGTTGTCATTCTCAAAATTATATACGATACTTCAATGAAGGTAATCCGCGTGTACACGCAACTGTGTTTAAGGAAACCAACATACATCCAGAAAACTTATGATTCAGTTAATTCATCATATGTTGATCTTTAATCTGTGCAACAGTACTTTATTAAAAATCAAACAGTAACCATGTGCAGTTAATAACATAATGAACCATCACACAAAAGCAACACACATGAATGTTGAGGTATAAAAGGTGTCTTTTCAACTCCTATTTATCCTACATTAATTATCAATCCAGGAACGATTTTATATTTCAAGAGTGTACTCACTCTGAGGAGGCAATTTAATCCAAGAGTAATGTTTTCCAATTTGTAGTATAGTGCTTCAAATACAAGAGTAAATGGATGCTTAAAATACAACCTATTTGCAATTAGAAGAAACTCAATTCTCTGAAACTAAATCATTCATTTAGGAAATTAACAGCAACTATCAGTCAAGGATGCAGTAGCAATAACTCTTTCCTTTGTCAACTAATGAAAATGAAATTAAACATAAACAAAATCCACAATCTGAGAACTCTAACAATAGTATCCAATGTTCTTTACAGTTGTTGATCTCACACTCCACACTAAAGTGATTAATGAGAAATGACAAGGAATCAAATCGACAATGCTGCTAATGGAATTAATGTGCTAACTGTAATGATGCTAAAAGGCCAAACCAAATACTTGCAAAAAAGAAATGAACAGGAATGTTATCTAGTAGAAACAACCAATAATATCATTCAACAGAAATAAACAACAATCTTATTTATGAGAGAAGAACACCAATCTGCAATGAATAGAAAAGTTAAGTTACTGGAATGAACAGTGAAGCTTTATAATTGAAATGAACAACATAACAATATAGTTTCTCAAGATAATAATCTTATTATGATGAAAAGGAATGGAAACGCAATTCAGTTACAGTAAGATAATTCATAAACTCTGGAAGCGAAGAACAGTAAAGTAATGTGATTTAAATGAATGAAAACCAAACCAAACCATCAAACAAATGTGATTGAAATTAATGGTACAGATAGCAAGTGGGTCCACCAGGGCTGGGCCCTTAGCCGCTAATGAAGCACTGCTGGACTACTTTATTATAAACAAATGGAACAGCGACCAAATTATGTATTAATCATATGAAAATGTTACAGGCAATCGTACTATGTTTTAATCAACAAGAGTCGATAATTAAAGTAGGAATACAACAGTGAGTTTTGAATAATGATGATTGATAATCCCCTAATCTTTAAAAATGTTGTCCCTTTTACACTGGACAACGGATAAAACAAGGAATAACAGATAAACTATAAAAGAGCGATCCCTTAGAATCAAGAGATCCTAAGGTATACGCTCCATCTTCTAACTCTAGTTAATCCCTTTGTCTTCTTGTGCTAATGCTGCGATTTTCCATCCTTATCCTTAACTATGTGCTCCAATCCTGATCTGCTTGTCTGGATACGGCTTCCTAGTGAAGGAACAGTGGTTACTCTGTTTTGTCTTTTCCTTCAAAATGGTAGTTTTCAATTTCTTTTATTTTCTGCATGGAAAAAGACAATAATTAACTAATTCGCAATAACAAATAACCCCCTAGTTTTCGTTATAATTCTTTGATATATTATCATTTTAGGAATAAAAGTAGTTATGATAAAAGGAAAAGATAAAGAAATAAATGGAAAATTCATACCTTTTTCATAGCTCAACACACCCCCCTACTTACCCTTTTTCATGGCCTCATGAAAACCATGTAATTTGCATGCAAAGCAGTCAAAGAATATGTTGGAGAGGGTTTGTCATGCAGTGGTCTAAAACCATGATTTGTAGCTAAAACTTCAAATATGGGCCCTTTTTGTCCTTCAGGAAACTCATATGTGGGCTTGTACCCTTCTACAGGATACCAGATAATAGGGCTTCGAAACGTACAACCAAGCCAATATGGGCCTTCCCTCAAAATGATCTTACTATAGGTAACTAGGCAATTTTCAGCTAACTTGAAGTTCTTGTAATTGAATGGCTCTCTGTCTTGTATATTCCAATTGGAAGTCTTCCATCTGAATTTAGCTGTTTCCAAGGAATTGTCTTTGATAGAGAGGAAATATTCTACACCTTGCTGGACAATTTCTTTGTAGATGGGTCCCATGGTTTGGATCACTCCTTCCTTTTTAATTAGGCTTTTATGTTTAGCGAGCATCTATAATGGGTTTTTCGGTTCACCCCTAACCCAAATGTCTATCCCATTTTCTTTCCTCTGAAAAGTATTATGGGCCTTGAGCCACTTTAACTGGTTGACAGAAAATGAAATAAATGCTTGAAACTGTATATCACCCACAAAAGGACTGGGATTTTTCTCCATTTCCTCTTCCAATATAAAATTATGTAAATAAAACTCACAGAGTAATCGTTGAACTTTTACTCCATGGTGTTTACAATAGTTTATAAAATCATAAATAGTTTTTAATTCTATAGATTTCCCTGCCTTCACAGCCTTAATTTTTAACAGTAAATATCTTTCTATCAGAAACAAAGCATAGTTTTTGGCAGGTGACCTACATGCTAGAAGGTCTGTATATAAAGAGCAGAGAGTATCCATTTGATTCCTGACAATTTTCAGACTGTTCTTTACCTCTTCAACATTTTCTTCTGTCCTTCGATATTTATCGAAGGCTTCATTCTCTGATGTATTGATGCTCTTTAATTGCTACTACAATTCTTGATATTTCTTCTGAGGAATAGTGTCTTCCTCAAGCTTCTCTATAGTCTGCTGAGCTTTTGCCAGATCCTCCTGGAGTTTTGTTATATCAAGGTGGTTGTTTATCAAAATATATTTGGGTTGAAGATTTATCTAGGTACTCTTATCACAATTCCGAGTGCCCGTAGTCTATGTGTTTTTATCACGGAATGTCTGGGTGTTTGTATTGTTGGAGGATAGTGCCTCTGTTTGAACATCTTTATCACAGACATATGCATTTTCTGTATGGATAACTGCGTCTGTAACAGCTGCATGTTGTTCCTTACCATCCTGAATACATATGGGCTCTGTTTGAGTCTCCGCAGCCTTTGTATCATGGGGTTCAGTTTGTATGGCTGCATCCACTGTTTTCGGGGCTCTTCTCACAATTTTCCCCTTTTTCAGTGCCCTTATCTTCCGTCTGAGTTGTTTTACTAAATTTTTCAATTTTTTTTGTTCCTTTCGTAGCCTCTTAATTTCACTTTTATTCTTCTTCTCAGGAGGAACAACTATTTCCTTAACTGTCTCCATTCTTTCTGGGCTCGACTGTTCCGTTGGATTTTTCTCTTCAAGGGTTGTGCCTTTGCCCTGGCTAGTTTCCATATCCTCTGTTTGGAGCGTCTCTTCAATGTTTACATGCCCCTGTCTAGGTTCCTCTCGAGGAGTATCCCTAGTTTGGTCTGCCACTTGCTGAGTGGCTTTTGCTCCTACTTCCTCCTCATTATTTATTTCTTCTGATGAATTCTTGATGTGGGCAAAGTGTTCCTGTGATTGCTCTGCTTCAATATTGAGGTTGAGCGGACTTTGGGGTTGGATATACTGACGCATATTAGCCAAAATTTGGGCCAATTCATCCTCCTGCAATGGGTTTTGTGGTGGACTTGCGCTATTGTTTAAGGATAGTTCAGTTCCTTCCATCTCTTCTTCACTAGAGTGTTCAGTTTCTTCCTCTAATTCCGACTCTTGGTTACCTCTCCCTTCAGTTTGTGAGGGTTGACCGTTTTCAGAACTGAGTAATTCTAAGGGTTTGCTGCTGCTACCCTGGAGGCTCTCAAACATTCCCCTGCCTATTCTTAATCTGGAGGAGTGTCTACGTTTTGGAGGCCTGCTTGTTGTATTGGTAGTTCTCTTTCTTTTTGGGGTTGGTAAGGCTAGTCCCCCATCTATGGAAAACACCAATTCTTCCCAACTAGTCTATTGTTGAGCAAGGTTGTAACTTACTATTAATCGAATTAAACAATGGTGGCTCACTACAGTATCTATATGACGGGATCTCTTTATACTCTTAGCAGCATCATGCAGCAAAAAATTTAGATATGCAAGCAAATTTATATCACATTTATGTTTTAATACTGATAATAATTTGAGGTGGCATGGTCTTACCACATCCTTTCTCCTGGCACATGTAATGTAGCTCTGCACTATTCTAGCTAGTTTCGTCCATGGTTCCCCCAAAGATGAAGGCTGGACTCCTTTTCCTTTAACGATCAGGTTCTATCCCTTGTCCCGAAAGGTGGTCATGGCATCTTGAAGTCTTACTTTCTTATGTGTCCATAGGGGACCAACTGCTGGTATTCCAGATACTTCTACAATTACTGTATCTGTCACTGTTATTTTCCTTCCTCTTACTATGGAATGATCGCCCTGCAAATTTTGCAGAAATTCGATAGCCACAGTTTCATGGTTCTGCTGTAATCGTGTAAAATAGGCGATCCATCCTGCTCTTACCAAAATTTCTCGTGCAGCATTGGAAACTGTTAGTACCTGTGGCTCGCTGCGTACTAATCAACCTCCCATTTCGTCTAAGTTCTACACACTATTAATTTTACACAACAATACACAGACATAATAATGGAACAACAAACTGTGCATATCGGATAATATCCCAATACAGTTAAAACTTGATATTAAGAGATCTAATGCAGTCTAGTACCTCCAAATAGGAAACTGACACGTATGTAGGAGTATTTTGGAAGTCACCCTCAGCCCCCTGAAGTATGATAGATCGTCCTCGACCAATTTAAATGGAGGAGCAGCATACTGGACGACAATCGTATAGTATAAAAAAAGGAAAGGTGTGCATATCCATGACAAAATCACAAAAATATCGAGTTGCTAAAATTGAGGCTTATGATGAAAATCATGAATAGATATGGAGATACTATGGAGTGATGTGAAAAAGGAAAAAGGACAGTTGACATAGGTAAAATGCTTATGCGGTCCTCATCCCACTTAAACAGTTATAATTGATTTTAAATGATATTCATGCATAAAAGGTTCAAAAATGAATTTGGGAACATAACCTCTTTTGAAATAAATATAAAGAAATAAGAAAAGGCTTTATAATTACTATTGGTGTTGAAAATTATGGCTCCAATACCATCAGCAGAGCTCTGTTTCCCATAAGTGTTTATAACCTTGACAAAGTTTCTTTTTCACCCTTGGAACCATAATCCTTTATATATGCCTAGGAATGTGCTTTGTGATGTTAGAATGGAAGCCATTGTGCTAGCTTGGCAACCAGTTGGATCACAATGCCATTTACCAGGAAGGAGTGAAAGGTGGGCAGGTCGGCTCATGATGATACCTCCTATTCCAAAGACTTTTATTTTTTCTGTTGTGCCCATTGGATCATATCCCTAGTGTGGCGGCCATAGTGGGAATGCCACTTCACTGCTTTCATATGATCATGGTAGGCTGGCTCTTAATGAGACCCCCTATCCTCCATTTGACAAATCATAGAATTGTTAGTAATCATATAGATATATTTTTTCTTTCTTTTTCTTTTCTTTTATATAGCACTTCCTATTTATATATAGAGGATGGCTCAACACTCCTTAAGAGTAGGGATGGTGGAAGAAGTCTGAACATCTCAATAGGGGAGAATATGCCCTTATTCTTATTCAATAATAATAATCAAAGAGAATTATGAGAATTAGGGAAGAACCAACATGATAACAATAATCAATCAATTTAAGTTTAAGTGAAGATAAAGATAGCAAAGTGATATAGATAGTTGTGTCCTTTCCTTTTTCTTATCAGTACAAAGCAATCTCTTGAAAGATGACAATTTTTCTTTGATTTGCTTATTTTAGTAACTTGTAATTTTTGTGTCCTTGCATGTGTTTGTATTTTTGCCTTGAAGGGATCATGAAAAATGAAACATTATTCACAAAAACTCTCAAAAACAATTGTTGTTCTTTAAGAAAAACAACAAAAAATGCACTCAAAAAAGTGTTGTTCCTTACATGGAACAGTTGTTGTTCCTTAAGAGGAACAGCAAAAAGAACATCTTCACCCAAAACTGTGGTTCCTTTAAGAGGAACAGCAAAAAAAGAAACAAATTACACGCGAAACTATTATTCCTTAAGAGGAACAGAAGCTATTCCTTAAGCAGAACAACAAGTAAAGCAAGCGCACAATAACATACTGATCCTTCGGCAAAACAGGAAAAAAACACTCCAAATAGAAACTATTGTTCCTTAGAAGGAATGGCAGAAAGTAAAAAATAGTGAAACTGTTGTTCCTTTATAAGGAACAACATTTGTTCCTTTATTAGAATAGCTAAATAAATGAACGCGGGTTGTTGTTCCTTAAGAGGAACAGCTATTGTTCCTTAAGAGGAACAGTGAAAAAATAGAAACACACGAAGTGTTGTTCCTTAAGAGGAACGGCTACTATTCCTTAAGAGGAACAACAGTTGTTCCTTAAGAGGATCAGCAGTTGTTCCTTAAGAGGAACAACAAAAATAGAAACACACGAAAATGTTGTTCCTTAAGAGGGAAGGTTGTTGTTCCTTAAGAGGACAACGAAAATACAATCATGCAGAAGTGTTCTTCCTTAAGAGGAACAACCGTTGTTCCTTAGGAGGAACAAAAGTTGTTCCTTAAGAGGAGCAGCAAAAATACAACACGCGGAAGTGTTGTTCCTTAAGAGGAATGGCTTATGTTCCTTAGGAGGAACAACAACTATTCCTTAAGAGGAACATCAAAAATATAATCATGCAAAAGTGTTGTTGCTTAAGAGGAACAACTGTTGTTCCTTAGGAGGAATAGCAGTTGTTCCTTAGGAGGAACAACAACTATTCCTTAAGAGGAACATCAAAAATATAAACACGCAGAAGTGTTGTTGCTTAAGAGGAACAATTGTTGTTCCTTAGGAGGAATAGCATTTGTTCCTTAAGAGGAACAACAAAAATGCAAACACGCGGAAGTGTTGTTCCTTAAGAGGAACAACAAAAATGCAAACACGCGGAAGTGTTGTTCCTTAAGAGGAACGACTGTTGTTCCTTAGGAGGAACAACCATTGTTCCTTAAGAGGAATAGCAAAAATGCAAACATGTGAATGTGTTGTTCCTTAAGAGGAACGACTATTGTTCCTTAGGAGGAACGGTTGTTGTTCCTAAGGAGGAACAACAGTCGTTCCTTAAGAGGAATAGCAAAAATGCAAACACGCGGAAGTGTTGTTCCTTTAAGAGGAACGGTTGATGTTCCTTAGGAGGAACAACAACTATTCCTTAAGAGGAACAAAAAAAATGCAAACGCCAAACGGGACATACAAAAGTGTTGTTCCTTAAGAGGAATGGTTGTTGTTCCTTAAGAGGAACAACAAACAAATATAAGCTCACAAGATTACTGTTCCTTAAGAGGAACGATTGTTGTTCCTTAAGAGGAATGGCTATTGTTCCTTAAGAGGAACAGCAACTGTTCATTAAGAAGACTAGCAGCTGTCCATTAAGAGGAAGAACATGAAAATAAAATAAAGAAATCATTGCTACTCCTTAGATGGAACGGTTGGTTTTCCTTAAGAGGAACAACAGTTATTCCTTAAATGGAACAGCAGTAAAAATCTGTACAAAAAACAATTTATACAACAAAAATTTCAAAAAGGAAATGTTTATATACAAAATTTAGAAACAAAAAAAATTGTTCAGTGAATTGATGTTGAGGAGGGGTTATCTTCCTCAACAAGAATCTGCATAGTGGAATCTTCCCTTAATTGTTGGTAAAAGGATTCCCAAGTAAGCGGTTTGTGATAAAGTTGCACTCAATGGCTGTTTTCTTTGAAAGAATGTCCAGATCCATCAATGGTAGTTAATGTAATGGTGCCATTGTCATACACTTTCTATATCTCATAAGGTCCAAGCCATCATGTTTGGAGTTTTCCGGGAAAATCCTGAAACCTAGAATTGTTTAGGAGTGCCCAATCTCCTTCATGGAAGATCTTCTTTTTAATAAGGGTGTCATGACATTTTTCTCTCTGTTGTTGAATTAATCCAGTGCGTTGAAGAGCTGAGATCATGATTTCATCTAACGCATTGATCTGTTGTAATCTATTAGTTTGGGCCTCACTTAAATTCAAACCCACCTCCTATGCTATTCTTAATGTTTGAATTTCGAATTTGATTGGAAAGATGGGTTATTTTCCAAATACTAATTGATATGGTGAATACCCGGTGGTGTTTCACCACGTTGTTTGGTATGCCCACAAGGCTTTCGGCAATCTTGAAGCCTAGTCGTGTCTGTGTGATGCAACTATTTTTGTCAGTATTTCCTCAATTACCTTATTAGTGCTTTCTACTTGGCCATTTGCCTGTGGGTGGTATGGGGTTGTAATTTTGTGCCGAATGTGGTAATTTTTTAATGTTGTAGTGATTTTATTACCTACAAATTGTGGTCCCCATATGTAATTATCTCCCTCGGGAGGCCATATCGCACAAATAATTGAAAGAGAAAATGTATTACAGAATCCTCTGTAGCTCTTGGCAGTGCCTTTGCTTCAACCCATTTGGTAACAGACTCTGTTGCAACCAGTATGTATGTTTTCTGATTTGATGATGGGTTAATAGGACCAATAAAATTGAGCGCCCATCGCTCAAATGGCTCAATTACTAACTGTGGGTTTAGGGGCATTTCATCAGATTGTCCAGGGCGTCCTGCCCTCTAGCAAGTATCACAGGCTTGAACAAACTTTTTAGCATCTTTAACAATAGTAGGCCAGTAATAGCCTATTTGCAGAACCTTGTGACCAGTCCTGTGGTCTGCGAAATGTCCGCCACATGGCCCATCGTGGCATGCTCTCAGAATGTCAAATATTTCATCTTCTTGGACGCATCTTTTGATGTGCATATCTTCCCCTGTATGAAATAAGTAGCCCCCAATCCAAGAGAATCAGGTACTGTGCTGCACTGTCTCCTTTCGTTCATTAGGCGTTAAATGCTTAGGTAATTTGCATACTGCTAAGTAATTTGCAGCGTCAGCATATCATGGTGTTCTGACAGTAACAGCAAACAAATTTTCATCCAGAAATTGATCTTCGACTACTATTGCGTCTGCTGGCTTGGGCATTCGTGAGAGAAAATCAGCTACAAGATTCTCTTTTCCAGGTCGATCCTTAATTGTGATGTCAAATTCCTACAAGAGAATCAACCATCTTGTTACTCTACCATTTGTAACCGGTTTATTTGCTAAATATTTTATGGCAGAGTGATCTGTATATAAAACTACATGATACCCAGTTATACAATGTCTAAACTTATTTACATCATGTATTACAGCTAAAAATTCCTTTTCAGTCACAATATAGTTTAATTCAGCAGGAGATAGATTCTTGCTAATATAATATATTGCATACGGCTTTTTATCTTCTTCCTGCCCGAGAACTGCTCCAATTGTTGTGTCTAAAGTATCAGATGAAATTTGAAATGGCAAATCCCAATTTGGGCCCCAAAGCACTGGGGCTGTTGATACGAGATTTTTCAGATCCTCAAAAGCACGGTCACACTTATCTGTCCAAATGAAATCAACATTCCTTGTTAGAGGATATAAAGGTGCAACAATTTGAGAAAAATGCTCTATAAATCTTCTATAATAACCAGAAAATCCCAGAAAACTGCGTACCTCTATTTATGTGGTAGGAGTAGGTATTAGCAAAATTAGCTGAATTTTATCCAGATCTACCTGTATTACAGTTGTTGAGATATAATGACCTAGGATTAATCCTTCGGTCATCATCATATGAAACTTTTCATGGCTCAAGCAGAGTCTGGTGGCAATGCATCTTTGCAGCACTTTTTCCAGTGTGTGTAATGCTGGCTCAAAATCATCCCCATAAGGTATGAAATCATCCATATATACTTCGAGCCCTTCATTTATTAGATCTGAAAAATGGTGAGGATGGCCCTCTAAAACGTGGTAGGAGCATTGCATAACCTGAAGGGTAAGACTCTGTAAGCAAATGTTCCCCAAGGACAGGTAAAATTGGTTTTATCCTGATCTTTAGGGGCAATCTGAATTTGATTGTATCCACTGAAGCCATCTAGGAAAGAAAAGAATTTCTTTCTTGCTAATGTGTCTAATACCTGATCAATGAATGGAAGGGGAAAGTGGTCTTTCTGGGTTGCTTTGTTCAATTCTCTGTAGTCTACACATCTGCGCCACTTCCCATTCTTCTTTGGCACCACTACTAGTGGAGAGACCCACTTGCTATCAAATATTGGGTAAATAAAGTTTACATCCAAAAGTTTTTGTAATTCAACTTTCACAATATCCTTAAGATGAGGGTTTAATCTCTGTTTTGGTTGGCGAACAGGTCTAGCATCATTTTCTATATAAATGTGGTGTGTACACAACTGGGGATCAATTCCTTTCATGTCTAAGTAATCCCATGCAAAAGCTTCCTTATATTTTCTCAGTAGTTGGACCAACTTTTCTTCTTATTTAGCAATCAGATTTTTGTTAATGTTCAAAGTTTTTCCTGGTTCAATTTCTATGGTTTTGCTATTGCAAACAAAGGTGGTGGGTATTTATTTCTCGTGAGTGTCTTTCAGGGGATCTTCTTCTACATCATTATCAAATGTTGCCTCAATCATGTGACATTGTAAATGGGATCTAGTTTCTAGTCGGTTAATGAAGTTGTTAATAATGTCATCCTCTGTTTGGTCTTTAAATTTGAGGGCATATTCAATGGTTAATGGTGATCTAATGTTTTCTGTCAGGTATGATACAGGTTGTTTCTTTGTTTAATTATTGTGAGGCTTGGTTGGGCTAGAGGGTATAAGGCTAAATTCTTGACATTACTCCCTCTTGCTATAGTCATGCTGCCTTGTCGACAACCAATGTAAGCGTTAGCAGCTACCAGCGAGGCTCTACCTAAAATTAAAGGGTGTCCATCTCATTGGTTTTTGGGATTAATAATCAGAAAGTCTGTAGGGCATTCCCAGGAGTCTACATATACCATTAAATCATGTAGTGTACCTTCTAGTCTGACTACCGATTGGTCAGCCAACTCAAGCAAGGTTGTGGTTTGGTCTAATTATGTAATGCCAAGATTTTGACAAGTGGTGGTTGTTAGAATGTTGATTGCAGCTCCTAAATCAACCAAGGCATTTGGGAAGGAGCATCCATTGATTTGCACCGTAACTATAGGATTCCCTGGGTCCTCATATTTTACAGGTGCTTCTCTTCTTGATAGTAAGCCAGATACGATGCCGACTACTTGGACAGTTGAGTTAGTTGTTATTCTCCTCTTTGGATTTTTTATACATAATTCTTTGATGGTTTTTGCATAAATTGGGATATCTTTGATAGCTTGGAGGAGTGGAATTTTTATACACAAAGTTTTTAGTTCTCCCAGAAGATCAAAATCAGGATATTCTATTGGGCACAGTATGATTAATCGTTCTGGGAATGGAGGAGAAGAGGTGGTTGCTTGTTCATGATTTTGTTGTCTAACCAAATTCTCTTCTTGTAGTTTTTGTTCTAAAGGTAATGAATTTTCAACTTGATCATTTTTGTCTGCCTCTGTTTCTATTATGCACCTAGATCTTAATTGAATGTCGTTGCACTCCCTTAACTCGGTTTCTAGTTCTGGTCCTTCGATTATTTGAACAGATTGAACCGGTCTATTGTTGGGGTTCGGGTTGGGTTGGGTTGGGAGTTGCGGTCTTAAGTTAGTCTGGGGATTTTGTTGCAATGTATAAGGTGCTGGCAGTTTAGGTTGAGGGAGAGGAATTGTTCCAGCTGGCTGATTTATCTGTCTTTGCCAGTTCGACTGCCAGGTTTGACTCTGTGAGGTGGAGGGTTACCATTGTGTTTGATATGCATCTTTTTGCTAAAATTCTGGACAGTAAGGAAATTTCGGCCAATTAGTTTGATTTGTTTTATTTGGCCATGATGATATGGGAAATGGCTGTTGTGACCAGCTACGGAAAGGTGGCTGATTCTACCACATTCCATTATATTGTTGAGCATTATATTGAGGAGGTTGAAAAGAAGAGGATGGATCAATGTGCATACCTATTTGTCGTGGCTGCCAATGGCGGCACTGATTGAGTAGGTAAACCGGTTCTGTTTCTTCTTCTACTTCCTTGTAAACTGCTTTCGATCCCGGGAGTGAGGGGCAGCTTTCTGTGGAGTGATATTTAACGTAGATGGCACAGAATTGGACTATATCCAGTGGGCACTCTTTGTGGTCGTGTTTCTTTCTGCATCTGGGGCAGAATATTGCCAAATTTTTCTCTACTTCTGCTTGCTTTTGTTTAGCTTACATGATGTCGAACTGCATTGACAGAGTCCCTAGAATATCAGTTTTGAAATCTTCTAGTAGATTGTCTATTTCTACATAGGTTATACCTCCACTGGGGACCTTACTATCCCTTGTGATCATGTCACATTCTGCTGGCTTTAGTCTTGTGCCGCCTCTCGAACTCCTAATACATAAATCAATGATGTCAGCAAAATTTTCCTGATCTATGTCACCTTTGCCCATAATGTTTAATTTTTCAACCCATTGTTCTTTCATCCCTTTAATTAATGTAGTTTTTAACGCATTGTCAGGCAAGGGTAAAGATGCATAAGGTGATCTCTGAAGATTTTATTGAAAGCATTCTACATATTCCTCTAATGTTTCATTAGGTCTTGCTATCATTTGAAATATTTTATCCTTTAATTCTCTGGAACTACAATAATCCTGATATTTCTTTAGAAAATAACTTTTCATTTGATCCCCATCATTTATAACACCCCCACCTAACCCCATAACCCATCGTAAAGTTGCTCCTTTTAACGTGGAGGGAAATAGTTTTAGTTTTTGGGGATCGGTGGTATAGTCATACCCCCGGCATAATACATCGAATTCAAAGAGAAATGCATCTTGATATTCCGATGTTAGGCCATGGAATGTAGAAATATGCTGGAGATCAATGGCCTTCATAGGTCCATTAACTGTAGTGTCCAAAATGGGATATTGCAGTGTGGAGGTTTGAGGCAGTTGCTAGTTTTGGGCTATTTGATCAAATATGTGCCAATATCCTTCTGGGATTTCTAGGGAGTTATTCCTAGGCTGACTAGAAGGAGTAGGAATGGCCTTGACAACACTTCCTTGGTCTGGGACAATGTGTGGTCCTTGCTGAACTATTATCTAGGGGGATTTTGGCTCTTCAGGTTCTTCTGTTTTGATTTGGATGATCTTAACAACACTCCCCTTATCTAGGCTGCTGAGTGTTAGAACTATTTCGAGAGGGGATTTTGGCTCTTCTATTTCCCCTATTTCTCCTCCTCCTTCGCGGAGATTGATAGAGTTCCCTTCCTGAAAAGAAGTTGGGAGAGAATTCTCAATCTCTTGAAAATCTTGCTCAGTCTCTTATGTTTTGTTGTGCACCTCAACAAAGGCTACAGATGGTGAAACTGTGGCCTAAAGGGAGCCAGTAGGTTGTCTAGAAGCAGCTTTTCTAGGGCCCACTGATGGCTAAGATTCGGCTTGCCTAATGATTTCATCTATGAAGGTTCATCGACCAAGGGTCACCGGTCCCTTAGCTTTATCAGGTTTGGGTAGTAGTTTAGGAGTATTTTCAAGTTTTTTCTTCTTAGTCATACACACAACTCAAATGTTTATTTCTACCCACAAAAAAAAATTAACAGATCTGCTGGAAAGTGGGTGGGGGAGCAGGGTTGTTACATGCTCTGTACGCAGGTTCTTACCTTCTGTTTTTAATACCCAATTCTTTCCTAACAGACACTTATCAGATGCACACTACTCTCTGAAAGAAAAAAAGATGGCTACACTCTCCATAGCAACAGCGCCAAAATGTTGAGGTATAAAAGGTGTCTTTTCAACTCCTATTTATCCTACATTAATTATCAATCCAGGAACAATTTTCTATTTCAAGAGTGTACTCAGTCTGAGGCGGCAATTTAATCCAAGAGTAATGTTTTCCAATTTGTAGTACAGTGCTTTAGATACAAGAGTAAATGGATGCTTTAAATACAACATATTTGCAATTAGAAGAAACTCAATGCTCTGAAACTAAATCATTCATTTAGGAAATTAATAGCAACTATCAGTCAAGGATGCAGTAGCAATAACTCTTTCCTTTGTCAACTGATGAAAATGAAATCAAACATAAACAAGATCCACAATCTGAGAACTATGACAATAGTAGCCAATGTTCTTTACAGTTGTTGATCTCACACTCCACACTAAAGTGATTAATGATAATGACATGGAATCAAATCGACAATGTTGCTAATGGAATAAATGTGCTAACTATAATGATGCTAAAAGGAAAAACCAAATACTTGTAGAAAAGAAATGAACAATAATGTTATCTAGTAGAAACAAATAGCAATATCATTCAACAGAAATAAGCAGCAATCTTATTTAAGAGAAACGAACAACAATATGCAATGAACAGGAAAGTCTTGTTACTGGAATGAATAGCGAAGCTTTATAATTGAAATGAACAGCATAAAAATATATTTTCTCAAGATAATAATCTTATTATGATGAAAAGGAACGACAACACAATTCAGTTACAGTAAGACAATTCATAAACTCTAGAAACGAAGAACAGTAAAGTAATGTGATTTAAATGAATGGAAACCAAACCAAACCATCACACAACTGCGATTGAAAGTATTGGTACAAATAGCAAGTGGATCCACCAGGGTCGGGCCCTTAGCTGCTAGTGAAGCACTGCTAGACTACTTCAGTATAAATGAATGGAATAGCAACCGAACTATGTATTAATCATATGAAAATGTTACAGGCAATCATACTCTGTTTTAATCGACAAGAGTCGATAATCAAAGTAGGAATACAACAGTGAGTTCTGAATAATGATGATTGATAATCCCCTAATCTTTACAAGTGTTGTCCCTTTTATATTGGACAAGCAGATAAAACAAGGAATAATAGATAAACTATAAAAGAGTGATCCCTCAGTATCAAGAGATCATGAGGGATATGCTCCATCTTCTAACTCCAGTTAATCCGTTTGTCTTCTTGCGCTGATGCTATGATTTTCCATCCTTATCCTTAATTGTGCACTCCGATCCTAATCTGCTTGTCTTGATAAGGCTTCCTGGTGAAGGAACAACGATTACTCTGTTTTGTCTTTTCCTTCAAAATGGTAGTTTTCCATTTCTTCTATTTTATGCATGGAAAAAGACAATAATTAACTAATTCGTAATAATCAATAACTCCCTAGTTTTCGCTATAATTCTTTGATATATTATCATTTTAGGAATAAAAGGAGTTATGATAAAAGGAAAAGATAAGGAAATAAATGGCAAATTCATACCTTTTCCATAGCTCAATAATGAACACCAAGATTTAAGGTGGAAACCCAATGTGGGTGAAATCCACCTGCTGGTGTTGTCTTTGTCTTCTTTTAATAATAAGAAAATATGTTTACAACATTGTACTGGTGCAAACTCATACTAGTACGCAGGCTTCTACCTACAAAAGGTTTCTACCTTCTCTTGTTCTCCAGCTTCTACTGGAAGGGAGCTATAACCCTCTAGCTCTTATACTAGCCGATATGTTTACTAGTACGTAGTTGCCGACCTACAGAAGGCTACAACCTTCTCTCTTTCTCCAAGGACAATGTTTCATTAATTTTCAGACTAGATGCTCCTGGTACACAACAATACACATCAAGGCCTCATTTCATCTAATTTTCATACTGGGCCCATTATCAACATTGAAGTTCAAAATCAATCGCCACTGCACTACAACCATCAAATACATCTGCATTAACCAATCATTGAAACTCAATCATAAATCTTTGAATCACCCACAACTCAATCACTGAAAGCCCATCATTATTGAAGCAAATCACAATCAATCAATCTGAACATTTAGTATACTGTCATCAAACTATAGCCACTAGAACATAGAGTAGAACCCAAAATACTGCAACAATAGCCAGATCCAACTGTAACTTCAAATATCATATTACATAATGTATACGCTACTTAGATGTGTCGAACTAGCATGTATACGCGCTTTTATCAAATTCAACCAACTATTAATTCATAATATTAATTCATAATTTTGCAACTATTCCAGACTTCAGTCATATCCAGATCATAACCTTTACAGAACAACACATGCATCAGTATTCAGATCTATACTATACATAACAAAACCATATAATGATAATTCATTTCAAGCCTTAAGATCTTGATCCATCATTAGATCTTATCCCTCATCAACTGCTAAGGTTCATCCTTGGTTTAGATCAAACAAAGCACCATAAGCTGATAACCTGCATACTAGATCTCACACTTCATCAGATATTCAATACTTGCACACTTCTTGGCCTAATGATCTTCTCCTCCTTATATAGTTTTAAGCCTTTCTCAATGTAACAATGGATCAAAACCACTTAGGACCAATACCTTGGACCAAATACCTAGGGTCAATACCTCGGACCAAATACCTTGGACCAATACCATGGATCAAAATACCTTGGACTAAATACCTCGGACCAAAAACTTAGTTTTCCAACATATATGTGCTTTTACTTATGTGAAAGTGTGTGTGTACGTATACGCTGCTTATGTTCAGTGAACCTGTGTGTATACGTAGCTTGTTCAAGGTGAACCTGTGTATACCTCTCTTTCTTCATTCTTTGTAGTCTGATCTGTAATTCTTTGTTGTTAACCTGCTGCACTGTGAACTATCATCTGAGAGAGTTGCCATTGTACATTACTTCTGAGCTAACTCCTTTGAACTGGCCTGCATTTTGTCACAACTTTCATGCATTCTGTCACATCTGATATCTCTTCTGTAGATTCATCTAGTTACCATATACAAGTGAGTTGTTATGCTACAAGTGGGTTGCCATCAAGTACAACACATGCATCATAATGCCAACAGTAGGGTGGTAGGGTGGCGCAAGTGAGGATTTTGAATTGGGGTTTGGAACTCATGGTTCGTACGCACAGTAAATTTTCCTTATTAATGGTGAGTCATGGGAGGTCTAGTCGATGGTACACCTACCATTTTTGGTATGATCGGCATTAAGTAACAATAACTACCAGGTCATCATCCCTTAATTGCAAGATTTTTCAAATAATCACAAATCATGCAACCGTCATGTCGCAATATGATTCGCCCCCCCCCCCCCCCCCCCGCCCTAGCTTAAATATGACATTCGTCCTTAGCCGTCAAAAGTCATGTTAAGTTGCCATAATTTCCAAATAAAGTGAATTCAGTATTACCTTTTGATGACATACCTGGGTGATGTGGGGCGACGTCATGGACGGCGCGAACCAAGATCTGGCAACGAGATGCGCAAACTTAATTCTGATGATGAGGATCATAGTGATGTCTTCTATTTATTACAATAAAATATGTCGTTTATTTCTGAAAAAGTCATCCGTTGTTACAGGTGTAACAGGTAAGACAACTAATATATATTATTTTAATTTCTACAAAAAATAAAGAAGAAAAGATCATGTAACAACACTTATCATAAGATATGCTTTGAAATAACAAATGTTGTTACAATGCTTGTAATAGTCGCGACGAGGTGGTTTTAAACTGCCACAAAAGGTGTTTGTCTACGCTTGGGAAACGTTTTCACAGCTAGATTGTTATTATTATTAGTATATATATTTCTTTATTCTTTTTTATAGCTTTAAGGTGTAATAGCCGCCAACCATAGTTTACTTTCAGTTGTTACACTTATTGGAAAAATTAGAATTTTTGTAGCACAGGAGGCTTTCCCCTATCCCTGTAATCTGTAGATCCGAATTTGTGACAATGTTGACAAATGGACCCCTTGAAGTAGGTTTGTGATATAACCAAAGACAGTGCCCATTTGAAAGAAATGGTGTCCTCGCACTGTCAATGGTCACCAATTTACAGTCCCATTTTCAAAGACTACATCTACCTCATAGGGACCTAGCCATCTGTTGCAGAGCTTACCCTTGAAGTCTTTAAATATTGAGACATATAAGAGAGCACAATCTCCTTTCTGGAACTTCTTCTTTATGAATATGTCATGCCACTTAGCTCTCTTCTGTTGGATAATCTTTGTTTGCTAGATAGAAATTAATCGTTTCTCCTCCAATTCATTGAGCTAGTTCAATCTCTGCTTTTATGTTGTAGCCAAATCCAAATTGACCTGCAATGTTGTTCTTAGTGTCTTGATTTCAAATTCAATGAGGAATAAAGGGTTCTTACCATACAAAAGTTCATATGGTGAGAATCCAATGGTATTCCTCCATGTAGTCTTGTATGCCCACAATACTTCTGGAAGTTTATCAGCCCAATTTCTTCAGTGACTGGCCATAGTCTTAGCAAGTATCCCCTCAATGACATTGTTAGTGCTTTCCACTTGGCCATTTTCTACTAGATGATAAGGTGTTGTGATTCTATGATGGATTTTATACTTTTCAACAAACTCCTCGATCTTATGAGATGTGAATTGGGCCCCTCCGTCTATGACTATATCCCTGTGTATGCCAAACCGGACAAAGATGTCTTCAAACAAAAGTCTGAGACAGCCTGCTCTGTGGCTCTAGTTAGTGCCTTCGCCTCTACCCATTTTGTGACATTGTTAGTGCAGAACAAGATGTAAGATATTTGTCTAGATGAAGGATTAATTGGTCCCAAAAAATCTATACCCCATTTCTCAAAAGTTTCTAAGACAATTTGGGGTTGTAACGGCATCTCATCTGATTGGAATGGTTGGCCCATCCTTTGACACCTATCACATCCCTTCACAAACTTCTTAGCATCCTAAAATATCGTTGGCCAATAATACCATGTTGAAAGGACTTTGTATCCTATTTGTTTGTCTGTGAAGTGCCCTCCACAAGGTTGCTTATGACAGGCTTTAAGGATATCAAAGACCTCATCTTCTCTAACACAACGTCTAATCTGGAAATCTAGTCCAGTGTGATAGAGGTTCCCATCCATCCAGGTATATGTAGCAATTTTTTGTATGATCTTTCTTCTCTCCGTGGAGAACCAATACCATGGAAACTTCCCTATAGAAAGATAATTGGCTATATCTGCATACCAAGGTGAGTAAGTAGAAATAGAAGAAAGATATTCATCAGAGAAGGAATCCTTAGTGGGAATGCAATTGTCATCAATAGTTAGCCTAGAAAGAAAGTCAACTACTACATTATCTTTTCTAGGTTTATCTACAATAGTGATATCAAATTATTGTAACAACAATAACCAACGTGTATTTCTACCATTGGTAATTGTCTTGTTCATTAAAAATGAATGGTAAAATGGTTAGTGTGTACAAATACTTGATACCTAGTGATATAATGTCATATTTTATTGATGGCATGCATGACTCCCAAGAACTCCTTCTCGGTCATTGTGTAATTGAGCTCATTCGGGGTTAGATTTTTTTTATGTAGTAAAAATAATAAGGTTTCTTATCCTCTAGTTTCCCCAAAACATCACCTACACTAATATCAGATGCATTTGTAACTATGTGAAATGGTAGTTCCCAATTAGGTCCTCGCAAGACCAAAACTACTGATACATAGCATTTCAGCTTTAAAAAGGCCTGATCACACTTCCTTATCCACAAGAAACCAACATCCTTCATGAGCAAGGAAAAGAATAGCAATGCAATTTTTGTAAAAATTTCTATAAATCTCCTGTGATATAATGCATGCTGAAAAAAACTACATACCTCTTTTTGCATTTTGGGGGTTGGAATTTTTAGAATTACCTCTATTTTTGCAGGGTCTACCTTGATTTCGTATGCAAAAATGTAGTTTCCAAGCATGATCCCTTCATTCATCATCATGTGACATTTTTCAGTGCTCCAAGCAACATTAGTCTGTACACACCGTTCCAACACTTTTTGCAGAATGACTAATGTTGTTTCAAAAGCATCTCCATAAGGTGTAAAATCGTCCATGAAAATTTCCAGGAAGTCATTCAACAAGTCAGAAAAAATTCCCAGTATTTCCCTTTTAAAGGTTGTTGGCACATTAGAGAGTCCAAAAGGAAATACTCTCTATGTGTAGGTTCCCCAAGAACAAGTAAAGGTCGTTTTATCCTAGTATTCCATGGAAATATGTACCTGATCATGGCCACTAAATCCGTCCAAAACTGAAAAGAAATTATTTCCAGAGAGGGTATCAAGGACCTAATCTATAAATGGTAAGGGAAAATGGTCCTTCTGAGTGGCCTTATTGATTTCTCTATAATCAAGCGGTGACACCAACTCACTGCCAGATATTGGATAAATAAAATTAGCACTCAGGAGTTTTTGTAGTTCTTCTTTCAGCACCTCCTTTAGTGCAAGTTTCATGCAGCGATGTGGTTGTTTGACTGGTTTTTAGCCATCCTTCAAATAAATACGGTGAGTGCATAGGTTAGGGTGGATCCCTTTCATATCCATATAGTCCCATGAAAAATCGTTTTTGTATTTCTGTAACAACTATAACAACAGTTGGTTTTTCTCGACAGTTAGGTTGGGGTTAACATTCAAAAACCTTCGAGATTCTATCTCAATTGGATTGCTATCAATATTCGGAGTGGTTCTCATTTGTTTAAAATCTATATCTTCCACCTCTTCTTCCTCATTCATGTTCTTAACAGAAGCGACAGAAAGTGAGTTACTAATAAAACCATTAATGACATCATCTTCTGTCTCATTTTTGAAATATTGGGCTTTCCCCAAAGTGAGGAGTGGTAGGGAAAGATCTAACTCATGCTCAAACTCATCCCTCCAAGGGTTGTATACATACATATTTGGTTTTGGGGGGTAAATCTTAAGGTTCTTTGTTGCCTGGCCATCCGAGATCACCATAGATCCCAACTTGCAACCTATCAATGCATCCGCAATGGCCAACCAAGGTCTCCCTAGGATCAAAGGATGCCCCCCCAGATTGGATTTGGGTTGTAAGATAAGAAATTCAGCTGGATACCTCCAGGAAACTATTGTAATCACTATATCCTCTAACATCCCCTCAGGTTTAACACAAGACCTATCTGCTAATTCAAGTATAGTAGGAGTATGTCTAAGTCCCTGTAACCCTAGATTGATAAAGAGGTCTTTGTCATTAATGTAGACAGTGACTATAGGATTTCCTAGATCACTGTACTTAGTTAGGAGAGGCTGAGAAGACATTAATTCGGATAATTTCCCCATCACATGTATGGTGGCAGGGTCTTTAGGCTTCCTCCTAGGTTTCTTAATGCACATATCTCTCACTGTTTTAGCATAAATAGGTACTTCTTTAAGGGCTTGTAACATAGGAATTTGTAAATGAAAATTTTTCAACTCCCTAATAAAATCAAATTCGGGTTGTGAAGTCATCCTAGGTTTGGCCTATCTCTGAAGATATAGAGGGTCCTACGTTACAACAACTGAATCTACTATTATAGGTGTATCAGCCTTCCCCGAGTTGGTTGTTAGAGAAGTAACAGTTCTTTGTGGGTTGGTTGTTACAGATGTAACAACTTCCTCTATATCACTTGTTGTAGGTGCAATAGCCACCTCAGAGCCTCGAGCATCTCCTCTAGATGATTCACATTCCTCCTATGTAATGATAGGGAGTGACTTGGTTTAATTACCTTTGCCCGATCGCAATTGTATTTCATTAAGTCCCATGTGGGCAATAAGATATGTCTGGAAGCTAGTCGAAGCCTCTATGTAAGTTGCGTTATTGTTTGGATTTTGGTTAGGTTGCACAGGCAGTTGGGGTTGCACAGGTGGTGGAGTAGCAGGAGCTTGGAAAGGAGTAAATGCAGTTGTTGTTGCGTGGGTAGTCCAGGCAGAGCTGAATTCTGGGTATTTCCTCTCCAGTTGTGGTTCCAAGGATATGGTTCAGATTGAGGATATTGAAGAGGAGGAGATGGAGACCACTGGTTCCAGGGTGAAGGAAACTATGCTGAAGGAGGGTAGGATGATCTGATAATCACTCGTGAGTGACCTCAGTTAATTAATTAATGAATGGAGGTATAATAGACTCATGTGCTGGTGTGTATCTATGTTATTTTAGGCAATGGATCAATTAGATTGCAAAATACATAGACACTAGAAAATGGAAAAATAGTAAGGAAAACACAGTAAGCAAATGCAAGAACCCAACAATTAATAAGGAGTTCACCCTATTCTCCAGGACTACATCTCCGATCCAGCTTTTAGTGGTGGTATTCTTTTATTGTGTCTTTAAAGTAGAGATTTACAACGAGGAGCTCAATTTGAGTCTCCTAAAACAAATAATGTTTGGTAGGGTGGTTCTTGGATCCCCCAAGCCACTATAGTGCACAGACTCTTTTCCTTACCGAATCTTGACCTCTCTAGTCTTTAATGGGAGGAGCCCAATGTGGTACTCAATTCTCGACAGATCCTCTCAGGGATTGTTTGAACCTCTCAAGCTTTATGTCTGCTCGATGCTTCCTAAGGTTAGCTCGGCTCTCTGTTTTCTACTTCTTGCTTCACTATCTTTTCTTTTCTCTCTTTCCTCTCTGTCTTCGTTCTCTTCTCTTCTCCTATTCTGTTCTTTGTCTGTTCATGGCTTAAAGAAAATTTGTCTTTGATTGTTCGCTTTCTCTTCTGCTCCTTCGGATCACCTGCTGCTATTCATTTGGAATTCCATGCCTCTGCATCATCGCCAAATTCTCCCAGGGAAGTGGCCACTTGTCCTCTCATGAACTGCGCCAGCTCTTTCTCGTCGGTTCGGTAATTCCATTACACTGTGGAATGACTCATCCACCAACTCAGTGGTCAAATCAAACTTCAAACTCTTATGTATTGTGGCTTAATCCCCTGTCAAATCCGGTTCCTCCATCGGGCGAAATCTTCGCCGTCAGATCTGGAGCCCCCAGATCCTACGTTGTTTGCTCATTTCACGCAGTTGACTTGCTTTACCATTAGCGCACGATGAGAGGTGGTTCATCCACCAGACACGCATCGTGCGCTAAATGGAATTGCTTGTTTTTTGCCAAATCCGCTTACCGCCTGAGGATGCCTTCGATATACCACCGGTTTTGGAGCGCGGGACCCGCCTTTCACCTTAGCACTTTCCCCACAGTTTCCCGGCTTCCAATGCGACCGAGCACTTCGAGGCTTTTCCTTCTCGAGGGGTTTTTCCCAGCGATGTGCAATTAGCGCTAAGCACTTATCGCGCATCAGAAATGGCCTCCGTTTCCCTATATGGGCTTCCCAGCTGGCATTTTTGCCTACTACGTGGTCTCCATGGGCCTCGAACAGTGCGCTTTGATCGAGGTCCTCGTCGTTCCTTTCTGGCTGCAAACTACCACTGTTCTAAGGTCTTCTTGATCACCCTGTGTTCATAAATTCGAAGCCTGTCCTATTTTGATACAGTCATGGTACTTTGATAATCTTCATGGATCCAATTCGGATCATGGCCTTCCTACAAAAAAAGGTTTTGGACCACCAAAATTTGCTTTTCAAGCATCAACTAAGTGATGGTACAACTGTCTCACTTGTCCAATCTCTATCCACTTTGCACTGCTTGGCTTTGAACCTTTGAGCCCAATTCTGAGGTACTCAACATCTGCCCTGTACGTCGTCCTCACCTTCTTGTCCAAATGGTGTGTCCCTACAATTCATTAAGATATTCAAGTAATAGGTCATCAATAGAAGGCAATTGACTCTACTCTTTGGGATCCTCAATTAGTGAAGGTTCAAACAATCTCAAGCAATCTGCATTCACGAATGAGTATATGTGCATGTAAGCTGGTAGATCAAGGTGAAAAGAATTCTCTCCAATCTTCTCAAGTATCTTGAAAGGTCCATACGTGATAGGCTTTAGCTTTTTACCTTCACCTTGCATCTTGTCCTTGCTGATGTACAACCATACTTGGTCACCAACTTGGAAACTATGCTCCATCCAATGCTTGTCAGGCCTTGCCTTGTATTTGGCTTGGCCCTTTTCCAGCTGTTCCTGTACTTCCTGGTGGATCTCTTGGATTTGTTCAAGAACCTAGTTTCCCTATCCACATCACTGTGTCCCTCGACTGTGGTGTCTTTACCAAAGACAAAATCCAAAAGAGACCTTGGTGTGAAACCAAAACAGGTCTCAAAAGGAGATCTCTGTGTAGAAGAATGTTTTGCTCTATTGTAAGCATGCTGCACATAACACAAATTTTCATCCCAAAGCTTAGGATGCTTGCAACAATATCCCCTGAGTAACTAGATCACTATCCTATTAACTACTTCAGTCTGGCCTTTAGTTTGTGGATGAAAAGTTGTGCTTTTCTTCAGTTTGTTGTCCATCATTTCCCACAGACTTAACCAAAACTTCCCCACAAATCGGGTGTCTCAATCAGATACAATGGAAGTGGGTAATCCAAAATGAACCCATACATGTTCAAAGAACATTTTTGTAGTTTGTTCAGATATAATTTGTTTATTACAAGGTATCAAAATACACATTTTTCTGAACCTATCCACAACAACATATAGATCTTTCCCAGATTTAGGCATTCCTCCAACAAAATCCATGGAAACACTTTCCCAAGGGTGAGAAGGAACTGATAATGGAGTGTACAAGCCTAGTTTTCTGTTGCTGGGCTTGGTTTTAGCACACATAGTACACCCTCTTACATATCTAGAAACTGTCTCATTCATTTTTGGCCAATAACAAAATATTTGCAGCTGTGAAACTGTGTTACTTACCCCAAAATGACTTGATATTAGAGAAGTGTGTGTTCTCGAATGATCTTTACTCTTTCAGTTTGTGGAATGCATAACTTCCCACAATGGTATAAGAGTTGGTCCTTTACATGATAGTCCAATTCTTCTACTCTTTTGCCTTGACTTAAAGTTGCATATACATCTTTAAAGTCTATATCTTGAGCATATTGTTCAATGTAACTCTCATGTAACACAGAATTATGCTTAAGTATAGTAGATGCATTTATAATGGGTCTAGATAACATGTCTACAACTTTATTATGTATGCCCTTTTTATATCTGATAACTAAATGAAACTGTTGTAGAAAACCCATCCATCTATAGTGTCTTGATTGCTGCAACTTATTTTGGGAGTGTAGATATTGAAGTGGTTGATGATCAGTATGTATTACTATCTCTTTGCCCATTAAGTAATGTTTCCACTTTTTCACACTCTGTACTAATGCATACAATTCTTTATCATATGTAGGATAGTTAACTACTGCAGAATTAAATGTCTCAAAATGATAACATATGGGTTTACCTTGTTGTGTCAACACTGCTCCCATGGCATAGTCAGTGGCATATGTTTGGATCTCAAATGGTCTTTGAAGATCAGGCAGTGCTAGTACTGGTGCTGTACTAATATTTTCTTTCAAGGTGTTGAAGGCTTTCTGTTGTTTGCCTCCCCACTGAAACACCTTGTTCAATCCTCTTAAATCATGTAAGGGAGCTGCAATTAAGGAAAAGTTAGAAATGAACCTCCTCCAATATTGTGTTGCTCCTAAGAAGCTTCTAACTTCTGTAGCAGATTTGGGTTTAGGTCAGTTCGCAATGACTGCCACTTTAGAGGGATCTATCTTCAATTCACTACCCCCTACTATATGACCCAAATAATTCAGAGATGTTTTGCCAAATTCACATTTTGAGAGTTTAACATAAACGTTTTCTCTTTTCAAAACATCTAGTGTCTGCTTAACATGCTTTAAGTGTTCTTCCCATGTTTTGCTAAATATCAGAATGTCATCCAGATACACAATAACAAAATCATTAAGAAAAGGTCTGAGTACATCGTTCATTAATCTCATGAAAGTAGCAGGAGCATTAGTTAAGCCAAAAGGCATTACCAGCCACTCATACAATCCCTGCTTTGTTTTGAAAGCAATCTTCCATGCATCTTGTTCTGCAACTCTAACCTGATGGTATCCACTATGCAAGTCTAACTTGGAGAAACAAATAGATTCCTTCAATTGATCTAAAAGATCATCTATGCGAGGAAGGGGATAATGATTTTTTATTGTTATCTTATTCAGTGCTCAGTAATCAATGCACATTCTCCACGAGCCATATTTATTTCTCACCAAAATGATTGGTGACCCACATGGTGACGTGCTAGGTCTGATGAACTCTTTCTCGAGCAACTCCCACACCTACTTCTTGATTTCAGCATTCTCTAAATTAGACTACCTATACATTCCAATGTTAGGCAATGGAGCATCTTGCTGCAAAATAATATCATGTACTATTTCCTTTTTGGGTGGTAGACCTTTAGGTTCTTGAAACAAGATATCATACTCTGAAACAACCTTTTCTAAATCAACTTTCTATTTAGCATTACAACCCTCAAATACATTGGTTTTATCAGGTTTCTTTTCATTTACAACCATCAGTAAGAATTGTGTGCATGAATTTATCATTCTTTTCATCTGCCCTAAGTTTATGAGAGTATAAGTATTCTTGAGCTTATGAGCTCTTACAAAGTATTCGATTCCATCTTTAACTAGTAGATACTTGTTCTCAGCTCTATAGAAAATAGCTTTTCTATTATACAAGTAAGGACTTCCTAAAACAATTCCACATATATCCAAAGGAATTATGTCTAACTCAACCTCATCTACAAATGCTGACCCAAATGAAAACTTGAGTTTGCGCTGTCTAGTCATTTGTAGTTGTGCTTTATCATTCAACCATCCTAATGGGTATGGTTTCTTGTGAAGTGTAGTAACTAATCCCAACTTATTTACAGTTGCTTCAGAAATTAAATTTACTTGTGAGCCACTATCAAACAAAGTATCAATATTTTGATGTTTGGAAATAACTCAAATATGGAAAAGCTCATGTCTTCATCTCTCATTTTCTTCATAAATAATAGATTGTGCAGAATTACTAGTCGATGCTTCAGAATTCTTACCTTTTATACCTATGGCTGCAACGGTTGTTTCATCTCCTGAGTCTGACCCCAAATCTTTCTGAATAGCTGCTGCAGTCTTCTTCTTCTTTCCCTTGAACTTCTTATGTATCAGATCTGGATGTAGAATCCAACAGTGCTCATCATCATGCCCATCCTTTTTATAGTGAGCGCATGAATCTTTGCCCTTCTGTGTAGTGTTAGCCTTCCTTGCTTTCCATTTCTACTTTCTTTTCTCCTTATTCTTGCTTGTAGTGGGTTGGGATGATCCCCCACCTTCTGGATTTCCATTATTTCTTCTAGCTTCTAGATTAGTAGCTTGTACAGATACCTCATCTATACTAGTGGGATTAAACATGAGGATAGTGCGCCTCATGTAGTTGTGTAGACCACCAATGTACTTCAATAGAGTCTCAGGTGAGTCTAATGAGATTCCTAGAATCAATGCTCTCTTTCTAAATTCTTGAGTGTACCCTTGCACACTTTGCCATTTCAACTGTCGAAGAGTTTTCCAACTCATCATGGCTTGCTGCATGTAGGCCAATGGATATAACTACTTTTTGATTGCAGAAACAAATTCACTCTAGACAAAGATAGTCTTACCATGTCTTTTCATGTCAGCTTGGGTTCTGCCTTCCCACCAAACCAAGGCAGTGCCTCCAAGGCATAGGCTTGCCAGTTGAATCTTGCTCTTGTCTGAGTCGATATTCTGCACTCTGCAATACACATCAATTTGTCTAATCCAATTGTCCAACTTTTCTGCATTCAACTCTCCATCATATATAGGTAAATCAAATTTAACATCTAGTTTGATCAAAGACGCTTTCTTTTTGGGTTAAGGGCTATTAGTAGGTGTGAGAAAGCTTTCCACTTAACCTTTTCCTTTTGAGTGGTCATGGAAGTGAGACTCATCTTCTCCTTTTTCTTGTTTAGAGCCTGATGAATCTTCATCCTTATGTTTTCTAAAGTCCCTCTACATTTCTTCTACCATGGACTTTATGGCTAGGAAACTATCTATGAATTGAGGGTCTGGCCACATAGAACCTTCCTTTGACATTGTCTTCCGAGGATAGACTCTCCCAATTTCAGGATTAGTTTCGACCAACTCTCCTTCTCCTAATTTGAGCTTTGATCTAGTTAGCATTCAATAGTTAAACCGACACAAGCTTGTCTAACCTTAACAGCATAAGGCTCTGATACCACTTGATCTAATAATCACTCGTGAGTGACCTTAATTAATTAATTAATTAATGAAGGTATTACAGACTCATGTGCTGGTGTGTATCTATGTTATTTTAGGCAACATATCGATTAGATTGAAAAATACACAGACACTGGAAAATGGAAAAAAAGTAAGGAAAACACAGTAAGCAAATGCAAGAACACAACAATTAATAAGGAGTTCACCCTATTCTCTAGGGCTACATCTCCGGTCCAGCTTTCAGTGGTGGCCTTCTTTTATTGTGTCTTTAAAGCAGAGATTTACAATGAGGAGCTCAATTTGAGTCTCCTGAAATAGATAATGTTTGGTAGGGTGGTTCTTGGATCCCCCAAGCCACTAGAGTGCACAGACTCTTTTCCTTACCAAATCTTGACCTCTCTGGTCTTTAATGGGAGGAGCCCAATGTGGTACTCAATTCCCGACAGATCCTCTCAGGGATTGCTTGAACCTCTCAAGCTTTCTGTCTGCTCGATGCTGCCTAAGGTCAACTCGGCTCTCTGTTTTCTGCTTCTTGCTTCACTATCTTTTCTTTCCTCTCTTTCCTCTCTGTCTTCATTCTCTTCTCTTCTCCTGTTCTGTTCTCTGTCTGTTCATGGCTTAAAGCCAATTTGTCTTTGACTATTCGCTTCCTCTTCTACCCCTTCAAATTGCCTACTGTTGTTCGTTTGGAGTTCCCTACCTCTACATCATCGCCAATGTCTCCCAGGGATGTTGCCACTTGTCTTCACACAAACTGCGCCAGCTCTTTCTCGTCGGTTCGGTAATTCCATTACAATTTGGAATGACTCATCCACCAACTCAGTGGTCAAATTGGACTTCAAAATCTTATGTATTGCGGCTTAATCCCCGGTCAAATCTGGTTCCTCCATCGGGTGCAATCTCCATCGTCAGATCTGGAGCCCCCAGATCCTACGTTGTTCCCTCATTTTACGTGGTTGACTTGCTCAACTGTTAGCGCACGATGAGAGGTGGTTTTCTCTCTCATCCATCGAACACAAGTCGTGTGCTGAATGGAATCGCTCGTTTTCTGCCAAATCTGCTTACTGCCCGAGGATGCCTCCCATATACCGCCGATTTTGGAGCACGAGACCTGCCTTTCGCCTTAGTGCTTTCCCCATGGTTTCCCGGCTTCCCATGCGACTGAGCACTTCAGGGCTTTTCCTTCTCGAGGGGTTTTTCCTATCGATGTGCAATTAGCACTAATCACGCATCCGAAATGGCCTTCGTTTCCTGATCCGAGCTTCCCAGCTGCCAGTTTTGCCTCCTGCGTGGTCTCCATGGGCCTCGGTCAGCATGCTTCGACCGAGATCCTCGTCGTTCCTTGCTGGCTACAAACTGCCACTGTCCCGAGGTCTTCCTGATCACCCTGTTGTTAACGGGAAAAGTGTCTACTTAGAACGACCCTATCCCACTAAGGTGTGACAGTACCTTAGAAACAAATAGGAAAAACTACTTTTGTATTCTTCTTTATGAACTATAAACGAAGAGGAATAGGATGAACCAACCTGTGTCTTGCGCTAGTCCTTTGATCCAATCTCTCTCCTCTTTGACAGCTCCCAGCTACCTGCTCCCTTACTTGCCCAGCTTCACCAAGTTCCTGTAAGATCACAGAAGAAGAAAACTACACAAAGACATGGATTTATATTCATAAATAGCTTAGGATCTGATTTAAGCTAAACATACAAATGTAACAAACATCAATGATACACAAGCATGTAGGAGAAACTCAAATAGTTTTATCGATATCACAAGAAGGTCCAGGAGGATTTATAACCGATGATTCCTGATCCAGCATCACCGTCCCAGCAAAGGAATCCCCTCTTCACCTCCAACAAAGCATAAATCACCCAATACTCTGATATCTATCTCAAAACCAACAGCAATTCTCTGCAATGTACAAAATTCCAGCCTTTGGATCTCTGGGATGAGGGATCCATATATAGATGTATGCAAAGAGGATGAGTCAGCTTATGATCTAACTAGTGGCTTCTCTCTGTCAGTTCTTGCTTCCACTTGGAGACTGAGAGCCTCTTACTCATCCTTGGTCGAACTCAGTGAGGCAAGTGTCATTGGGGAAGATTCTGGAAGCTTCCATTGTCTATCCACCTCGCAGAATGACACTGCCATTTGTCATTTCCCGCTCAACGCACCCTGGTAGTACATTTAGGTGCGTTGCAACGCACCTAGCTAGTGTACTTGGGTGCTATGCAACGCAGCTAGCTAGTGGAGCAGCTGAAATGATCCTGATTTGACGGATTCTGAGCAGTTTCTGGTGGAGAACTTCTGGGAGAAGCTGTAATTTGTTGACCTTGTTCCTTTAGGGGTCCGAACAACACTTTTAGGGACTTAGGATCCCTTGGTTTATGGACATTTCATGCTTAGAGCTGTAAGGCACAAAAATGTCTATAACAGTTGCCCCCTAAAGTATGAGGCTGTTTATCGGGTGAAATGCTTTATTAGGAGGATCTGAAGTTCTTTCAATGCTGGGAGGAGACCTGTAATAAGATACAATACAATACATTATCTTCATACTATTTTCATGATCTAGCTGAGGCGGGCATTCCCATGCTCAGCTTTATAAATTCATTTTCATGTACATAAGACAGACAATCGTCTGATGGTAGACTGATGATTCTGATAGAGCCATCATCCTTTTGGTAGGATGATTATCTGTGCTGCAATGCTGCACATTTCAATGTCTTTATTTTCCTGAATATATATCGCAGCCCGGATGGATGAAACTAGATCCAGGGTCTTCAATCTCGTCCGATCTTCACTCGAAATACAAGTCGATCCATGTGAGAAATGTTTTGAAGTCAAACATGGAAAGACATCGCTTGATTACCAGTCAATGATGTAAACTGTTAACAAGCGCGAGAGGAATCACCGATAATGATGATGACCCTCAAGGTACTGTAGTACAATTCACGTGGTGTGAATAAAGGACTTGGCGTCGAACACCACGTAAAATCTTTCGGTCGAAGGTCATTGATGTATACCTGTCGCCGGAAGTGAGAAACTTGCCATTGAGGCATGCAAGCTTCAAAGTACTGAAGGGGGTGTTCCTAGATCAACTTCTTGGATAATGAGCTGATGTCAACAAGAAGCGATCCGTCAAAGGAGGGCCTTAATGAATCCCACATCAATGACACGGAACGGAGCAAATGATTTTGATGGAGGTGAAAACGATCTGATGATATATGGTTCAGGATGGCGGTCATGAAAGAATGAAGTATAATGTATGGTAGTGGATGGGACACGAGTGACTTCTCTGGATGACTTCTCTTGAACATGTCGGTGAAACTTATGTGATGGGTTGGTAGCATTTACCCCAAATGTGGATGGTATGGCGTGACCATGGTGATGTGACCGGTGAATGAAACAACCCAACCCGACTCAGGCACGGAGTGGAAGTGTCATGTTCAAGAGAGACTTGCTACCAATAAAGATTCTTTGAGTTTCTTCCCAATTTTTCCCCAGTCATTGCTGACCAATACCTCTTTATTTTTGTCAATCTTGAGGAGGATAACATATGCTTGTTCTATAATTTGCCCTTCGGGCAAACCCATCACTATGTTTTAACGAGCCTAGTGTTGTTGGGAAAAGTATCCAATACGGAATGACCCTATCCCACTCTAAGGGTGATAGTACCTACGCAACAACCGAATGCAAAGCTATTCAAGATTACTTCTTTATGAGATGTAAGAGAGAGGAGAAAGAGATCCACTAACCATTGTCTTCCGCTAACGACGGGGTTTCAATCTTCTCTCCTTGCTGCTTCCTCCCAGCTCCTTGCTCTTTCACTGGCCCAACTACACAAAGATCCTGCAAAAGCACAAGAAAGGGAAACTACAAGAAGCATACATCCATAATTGATTCAAGGATTAGAATAAATCAAATATACAAGCATCAATACGCCACAAAGACACATGCATATAGAAGAACCTCAAATGCTTTATTAATGGAAGAAGTAAAGTTCTGAGAGGGTTACAACCATAAGAGGCCCAATCCAGCAACACCTCCCAGCAGAAAGAAATCTCCTCTTCACCTCCTTCAAAGCAATCACCCAATAGTTCTATACTCAAACCAACAACACTTCCTTACATTCACAAGATTCTAGCCTCCTTAGACCTCATGAGAGAGCTCCATATATAGGAGTTTTGGAGAAAGGATGAGTCAGCTTGAGGCTGGCATGAAGCTGACTAGTGTCCTCTCCCACTTCAGTTATTCTTCAGTTTTGAGTCCACTTGGAGTTTCTTGCTTCCACTTGGAGATCTAGATCCTCTTACTCATCACAAGGTGAATTCCTTGATCCAAGTGTCATTTTGGAAGCTTCCTGGGCATTTGACACCTTGAGGAATGACTGTGCCACTTGGCCAATCTCGCCCAGCGCAGGTAGCCTTCATTAGAGTTGACATTCAGCGCAGGTACAGAGTGGAGCAGTTGACATTCAACGCAGATGCTCAGTGGAGCAGTTGACATGATCCAGAATTAGCTTGTTTTTGAGTGTTTTCAGGTGGAGAACTGATATTTAGTGCTGTGGTTTGCTGACCTTGTTCCTCTAGGGGTAGGAACAACATGTTTAGGGACTTTGGATCCCTCAGATTATTGACATTTCATGCTTCATGCTGTAAGGCACAAAAATGTCTATAACAGTTGCCCCCTAAAGTATGAGGTCGTTTATCGGGCGAAATGCTTTATCAGGAGGATCCGAAGTTCATTCAATTGCTGAGAGGTGACCTGTAATAAAATACAATACAATACATTATGATTCATTCTGCTTTCATGATCTAGCTGAGGCGGGCATTCCCATGCTCAGCTTTATAAATTCATTTTGGTACATATAACAGATGATCGTCTGATGATAGACTGATAATTCTCTGCTGAAATTATCATCCTTTGAGTAGGATGATCATCTGCTGCAATGATGTACATATCAAATGTCTTTATTTTTCCTGAATATATATCGCAGCCCGGATGGATGAAACTAGATCCGCGGTCTTCAAACTCGTTCGATCTTCACTCTAAGTACAAGTCGATCCATGTGAGAATTGCGCTGAAGTCAAACATGGAAAGACATCGCTTGATTACCGGTCAATGATGTAAACCGTTAACAAGCGCGAGAGGAATCACCGATAATGATAATGACCCTCAAGGTACTGCAGTACAATTCACGTGGTGTGAATAAAGGACTTGGCGTCGAACACCACGCAAAATCTTTCGGTCGAAGGTAATTGATGTATACCTGTCGCCGGAAGTGAGAAACTTGCCATTGAGGCATGCAAGCTTCAAAGTACTGAGGGGGTTGTTCCTAGATCAACTTCTTGGATAATGAGCTGAAGTCGACAAGAAGCGATCCGTCAAAGGAGGGCCTTAATGAATCCCACATCAGTGACACGGAACGGAGCTAATGATTTTAGTGGAGGTGAAAACAATCTGTGAAATATGATTCAGGGTGGCGATCATGGATGGATGAAGGATAATGTATGGCAGTGGATGGGACATGGTTGACTCTTTCTGAACAACATCTCTTGAACATATAACGACACTGATGTGATGGATCGGTAGCATTACCCCAAATGTGGATGGTTTGGCGAGGACCATGGTGATGAGACCGGTGAATGAAACAACCCAACCCTATGTGATACGGAGGACAAAGTTTCATGTTCAAGAGCGACTTGCTACCATTAAAGCTTTGAGGTTCTCCCAATTTTTCCCCAGTCATTTCTGACCAGTACCTCTTTATTTTTGTCAAGCTTGAGGAGGATAACATATGCTTGTTCTATAACCTGCCCTTCGGGCAAGCCCATCGCTATGTTTTAACGAGCCTAGCGATAGGGAAACTCGTTCTCGTCTAAAGACAAGTTTGTCGCTATTTAATCATTTTAACGAGTCTAACGACAAGGAAAACTCGGTCCTTTTCATTTTTAGAGAGTCTGAAAAGGTACAAAAAGTTAACTCCAAAATTCCTTTTTCGTCATCTAATCCCTTAAGTCCGAAAAAGTATAAAACAATACAGAAGGGATGAGTTTTCGATAACTTAAAAGAGCCGAATAAAACAAGCGCTCGACCTTTTTGTGTAATAATCCCTCAGGTCCAAAAAGATTAAAATCTAGAGGAGGGATAGCTCTTCCGGTCACTTTAACGAGCTGGAAGGCCAAAACTCGGCAAACTTTTCATATTTTACGAGTCAGGAGAAAAGAGCTCAAAGAAGACTCGTCTTTTGAGGAACGAGTGATAAACAGGGATAGCAGCAGATTCGAGGTACAGGTTGGAATTTTCCAATCACGGCAGTGTTACAAGGATGGCTAAGTGAAATCACTCTTCGCAGCTGTTCCTCAAAATGGGTAAACAATCATATGGAGGTGAACGATTGGCCAAATGAAATGGAGGTGGCAGGTGAAAAACACGACCAAGGCTCTTTATGGCTAATAAATTTACGGTCACAATGGTTATTTACCGGTACTGGGTTCATTTTTTAACGAGCTTGAATGCGCCAAAACACTACTCAATCTTATGTTTATTTTTTAACGAGCATGAACAATGTGCTAAAACTGCTCGGATCTCGCTTTTCTATTTTTTAACGAGCATAAATTCCGCGGTAAAACTGCTCGATTTTTTGCATGCCCCCAGCATAATAATGCAAATGAGGCACATGCCCCCTAGGCTCCAGGGGGTCGTTTCATTTTTTAATGAGGTTGACACAGTAAAGAACTATCCTCTTGACTCCTTCTTTCATTTTTTAACGAGGTTGACATGAGATAGGAACTATCCTTGAAGCTCTAGATCCATTAGAAATAGAAGGTTTCATATTCCACTGTGGCCATTTCCGCCAGATTACTTGGAGGCGGTAGGGCCGAAGTTCCCATTAAAGTGGGGTCTTTTAGGAAAATTACTCCGATATTTTGGAGTGAATGATTGCTTCCATGGATCATTGGAATGCTTCCCGTAATAAATGATGGCACAAATTTTGTCGAAGTTGTTGTCGAACTGCTTGGTTGATCTTTCTCCTCACTGTTCGACAGCTGCGGATTTCTGTTCCTTGTCGAAATCAAAGTATCATTCTGTTGCTTAGAGTTCGACAACATTAGCACCTGGCACGAGGAAGTATTTCCACTATCAACCAGATTTTGACTTTGATTGGGAAACGGATCAGTTAACACAGCTGGGGTTTGTGAATTCTTTAAGAATCTTTTAAGCTTAGCTTTGTATGGACAATCTCTTGTCCAATGATCCTCATCACATATCTGACACCCAAAAGGTGGTTTCCCTTTTCCAGGAGAAGTTTTTCGAGGAGATGACTCTCCTTGTTTCTTCTTCTTCCCTTTGTTTTGATTCTTCTTGCTTCCTGGTTGATTGGTTTCTTTGCCTTTATCTTCTGATACGACATTTACTTCCGAAGCAAGAATTTCTTCTTTTGCATTTTGATCCAAATTCTTACGGGCTTTCTTTGACGAAGCCTTTATCGATTTCGCGTTTGCCGTGCCAATCACACCATCACCGGCATGAGAGTCACTATTTGATTTAGGAGGAGGAGGAATTGAAAATTCCGGTCTAGGGCGTCAGGTATTTTGTCATAGAGCGTGCCGGACTGAGTATAAACTAAGTCCAAATACTGCGCACGAGCAATGACTTGCTCCTCTGTTACAACTCCCCCCTTGGCCACATCTTCCGTAATAGCCGGAAGTAACGAATTTATAAACCATTCAGCTAATAGCTGATCGGGAACGTATGTTTTCACCATCCTACGACGACGGCGCCACTCATGTATATGATCAGATATATGGGTGGCAGTTGTCTGCTTGAAGTTGGTTAATATTTCTGTTCCCGTTTCATACCTTATCGGTAATTGAAAATGGGTTAAGAAAGTCGTGGCTAGGGAACTAAAATTGTCGAAAGAGGCTCTTGGCAATTCAATATACCATTTAGCCGCTAGACCTGTCAATGTCCTCTGAAAAAGGCGAAGTCTTATCGAATCGTCGTTTAGGGTGTTCGCCGAACACCACAGATGAAAAGTCATCCCGTGATTTGATGGGTCTTCACCTGGATTTCCATTGAATTTAGGAATGTCAGATGGAAGTTTATGAGGAATCGCTGGCCACCAAGGGGCATAAGCAATTGGATCGTTGGTTAACCGGTGTAAATCGGGTAACTCTAAAGTTGCCACGAATGGTAACTGTTGATTCAGGTTAGGCGAAGCGTAACCAGGGTACGATGGAATCGCTTGAGCAGTGGGTCTTTGCATACCAGCATAATGTAATTGATGTTGGTATGACTGATACGGTTGGTGGACTTGACCACTGTAAAGTGGTTGGTTTTGACCGTTTTGGATATACGGTTGTCCATTGTTCGCAAAGATCTGCTGCTCAGAACCTTGGTACACCTGCTGGAATTGCGGTTGTTGGTATTGCACAAGCCATGGTTGTGACGCCATGTTCTGTTGTGCTATGCTAACCGTTGGACCGAGGTGTGGGGTAATTGTACCCGTTTGTACTTGTGTCACCCCACCAGTTGGTGATTGTGGTTGTGACCCATGGTCAAGTGGCTGTTGCATTACAACCTGAGAAATCTGAGGTTGACATGTAACAGGTATCGCTTGAACTTGTGACACAGTTACAATAGCTGGTGTGGTTGGGATGTTCGTCACAGGTACACATTGTTGCATAGAATATACAATCCTCGGTTGTTGAGGTAGCATTGGTACCCAACTACTTGATGCAATTCCAGTATAACCTGGATACTGTTGAGAACTGCCATATGGATATCCTCCCGAAGGAGGTAATGAAAGGGCATACTGCCCCCCATACGGTAGCAATCCGGAACTCAGAGGGATCGTTAGTCCTTGAGGACTGGATGGCCCAAATTGACTTCCATGAGGATCAATCTGTCGAGTTTCAACATAAGAATTACCGGGTATTACTCCGGATGAACAAACTGGAACATACCATACTGTCGAAATAGTCCCTTGGTGGACTCCTTCTAGCGGTTGAGAGCTAGTTGGGACAGCTGGTATGCCGGCAAACATTGTCGGAGTGACGGCAGGGACTTCTCCTGTCGCTGTGTCATTTGACACAGTCCTAGATGATGACGGTTGTTCAGACATTTTAAGTCTATCCAATAGATTGCCTAGCGATTCTACAGGAACTTCCACTTGTGGTGGATTAACTTCTGATGAAGGAAACAGAGTGACCCCGATTCCAAAATGAGTTGGAGTACTTGCTTGCGGATCCTCTGCAATTTCCTCTATTGCAATCAAACCCGATGGAAGAGGAAGACCTTCAGGTCCGTAAAATATTTCTGGTGCCGAAGAAGTGGTTGCTTTGACAGCGACAGTTGTTTGAGGAACAAAACTCTCTGGACCGGTTACAGATGGAACTGGTTCAGTTACACAAGTATTTGCCCCCAGACTAGGATCAGTATTACTGTCCTTCTGTGGCTGTTGAACTTCTTCTATAGAGGCAGGGTTTCTAGAAATGTTAGGAGTAACTGGAACCTCAGATGCAGTTGGAACACTAGTCCAAACTTTCAAAGGAGATTTTGGACCGGTTAAACGAGTTCACTTTGTCCGTACTGTTTTCGATTCCGGAGACAAAGACGGTTGACTCGTAAGCCTCTGCGAACGACGGGGTTTCAATTGACTTTCTTCCACGATTGCAGATTACTCGATCAACCAAAATATTAAAAGGGGAAATTTTTGTTTCCGAATTTGAATTAATTTTATTAGACGCTTTTAGACACAACTTGCTTTTTCACTTTTTAAGAGTCGAGAAAAAGCTAAAGATGACTCTAGTCTCCTTCGATGTTTTAACGAGCCCGAAGTGAAAAATGCTTGGATGGACTTTTTCAGTTATAGAGTTTGAAAAAGGCCAAAAGAAACTGCTCTGGAGATCTAGGCAGAGGGTGTGCCAAACCTTTCGCAAAACCACAGAATACGTTTTACGGTACGGGTGGTCGATCTTCGTGAATGCTGTGTTCACTGCATTGCGATCAGTAGGGCGGCCGACACGGCTTCCTAAGGATAAAAGATATATGCCTATAGGGGTCTCCCAATATATACGCGACGGTACGTGGGAGCACAAGTCTGTATTAGTGCCACCGACTCTCAGGAGGAATCACCCACCTTCGTCGAGATCGACAGTCACTACGTTTAACGATGCCGGAACACGTCTCTAGCTTAGACCTCTATGTGTTTGCGTTATGTTTCAAAGCGTTGTTAGGTTCATTCAATATATTTTAAGTTGATCTTTTTAAAGTTTGCCTTTCAAGGTTCACCACGAGATGTTTGATACAAATTCCTAAATGCAGTCTAAGATGAGAAGCAAGCTTTTTCAATCTTTTCGACTTATGAAAATCTTAACTACTGAGGGAAAAGGGAGACAAAATCTTTTCACACAGATCAAAGAGCACTCACTAATGCACTTTTTCCTAAATCAACAAGCAAACTTATATGCAAAATGCAAAATGCAGGTATTTCTTTTCTCTTTCTTAATGTTTGTGCGATACAAAAAGAAAGTTGTTGTATAACTTTGAATTCAATTTCAAGTGAAAGCAAACAAGCTTGTCCAAAATCAAAAGACACCTTAAGATTTACTTGTTTCGACACTAGAAATATACAAATTCAAACCATATGATGAAAGCAAAAGCTCAATCAGCTATGAACAGCAAATAAACTAACTCTTAAGATCAAAACGACACTTTATCACAGGTCTAGATCTAAGAGGCCACAGCAAGACTAGTTCACTTTCGTTATGGGAAACTGCAAATGATGTAAGAAATACACAAAGAACAAACACAGTTTCTTTATACAACCGAGGCGGAATAGTGGTAAGGAAAGTTGGTTTCAGATAGGTACATTGACTGGTAACAGGCTGCAAAAACAAGGGTGAAAACAGGGCAAGAAACAGCAGGAAACCCCAGTAGCACAAGGCAAGACTGGTTCAGCGCAGGTAGTACACTGGCAGTTTGACCTTCAGCGCAGGTAGCCCCTTCGGGAACTGCGCTGAAATGCAGACAGCCTTCACACAGCCTGCACTGAAGAACGAAACTTTCGTTTCTCTTGGTTTCCGGGTCACAGATTGCTCAAAAATTCACAGTTTTTGGCCAAATCAGAAGCTATCAGTCAAGTACACACTAAGGGATGAAAAGGAGGATGAAAAGATATCACTAAGATCTATTTAGAGTCCTTGTGGATCAGCTCTTCAAATCATAAACTTGCCCAGAAACTGAGCTAGAGTAGCTGCCCTCTACTTTGCATTTGAAAGATCCAAATGCAGTTCGATTCGGTACTCCCTGTGTTTATGAAATGAATAGCAAAAAACACAAACAACCAACAAGATACGATCCCCAGTGGAGTTGCCAATTTGTTGTTGGGAAAAGTATCCAATACGGAATGACCCTATCCCACTTTAAGGGTGATAGTACCTCAGCAACAACCGAATGCAAAGCTATTCAAGATTACTTCTTTATGAGATGTAAGAGAGAGGAGAAAGAGATCCACTAACCGTTGTCTTCCGCTAACGACGGGGTTTCAATCTTCTCTCCTTGCTGCTTTCTCCCAGCTCCTTTCTCTTTCACTGGCCCAGCTACACAAAGATCCTGCAAAAGCACAAGAAAGGGAAACTACAAGAAGCATACATCCATAATTGATTCAAGGATTAGAATAAATCAAATATACAAGCATCAATACGCCACAAAGACACATGCATATAGAAGAACCTCAAATGCTTTATTAATGGAAGAAGTAAAGTTCTGAGAGGGTTACAACCATAAGAGGCCCAATCCAGCAACACCTCCCAGCAGAAAGAAATCTCCTCTTCACCTCCTTCAAAGCAATCACCCAATAGTTCTATACTCAAACCAACAGCACTTCCTTACATTCACAAGATTCCAGCCTCCTTAGACCTCATGAGAGAGCTCTATATATATAGGAGTTTTGGAGAAAGGATGAGTCAGCTTGAGGCTGGCATGAAGCTGACTAGTGTCCTCTCCCACTTCAGTTATTCTTCAGTTCTTGAGTCCACTTGGAGTTTCTTGCTTCCACTTGGAGATCTAGATCCTCTTACTCATCACAAGGCGAATTCCTTGATCCAAGTGTCATTTTGGAAGCTTCCTGGGCATTTGACACCTTGAGGAATGACTGTGCCACTTGGCCAATCTCGCCCAGCGCAGGTAGCCTTCATTAGAGTTGACATTCAGCGCAGGTACAGAGTGGAGCAGTTGACATTCAGCGCAGATGCTCAGTGGATCAGTTGACATGATCCAGAATTAGCTTGTTTTTGAGTGTTTTCAGGTGGAGAACTGATATTTAGTGTTGTGGTTTGCTGACCTTGTTCCTCTAGGGGTGGGAAAAACATGTTTAGGGACTTTGGATCCCTCAGATTATTGACATTTCATGCTTCATGCTGTAAGGCACAAAAATGTCTATAACACCTAGCGATAGTGAAACTTGTTCTCGTCTAAAGACAAGTTTGTCGCTATTAATCCTTTTAATGAGTTTAACGACAAAGAGAACTCGGTCCTTTTCATTTTTAGAGAGTCTGAAAAGGTACGTAAAGGTAACTCCAAAATTCCTTTTTCGTCATCTAATCCCTTAAGTCTGAAAAAGTATAAAACAATACAGAAGGGACGAATTTTCGATAGTTTTAACGAGCCGAACAAAACAAGCGCTCGATCTTTTTGTGCAATAATCCCTCAGGTCCAAAAAGATTAAAATCTAGAGGAGGGATAGCGCTTCCAGTCGCTTTAACGAGCTGGAAGGCCAAAACTCGGCAATCTTTTCATATTTTACGATTCAATTGAAAAGAACTTAAAGAATACTTGTCTTTTGAGGAACGAGTGATAAAAATGGGTAGCAGTTGATTCCAGGTAAGAGTTGGAATTTTCCAATCACGACAGTGTCACAAGGATGGCTAGTGAAATCACTCTTCGCAGCTGTTCCTCAAAATGGGTAAACAATCAAATGGAGGTGAATGATCGGCCAATGGAAAAGTGGAGGTGACGGTGCAAACACGACCAAGGCTTTAATGGCTGAAATGCTTCATTCACGGTGGTTATTTACCGGGGAATAGTTCATTTTTTAACGAGCTTAAACGCGGGTGGAAACATTTTCTCATGTCTTATGTTTATTTTTTAATGAGCTTGAACTATGTGCTAAAACTGCTCGATTAATCCAGTCATATGATAAGAATGTCTCATATAAAATTCGGCAATCTTTCGAGTGTTGCCCCACATCCTTTCTTTATGTAAGTTAGGAAATGACTAATCCAAAAAACAGATAAATAATCACTCTTTACTTACACTCAAAAAGGTTTGCATGCCCCCAGGTATAAAATATGGTTTCAAGGTTACCCCTCAATTTGCAGACAAAACATTTGTTCTATCAGGAAAGGCCTACCTCTTACAGGTTACCCAAAGATTGTTCTATTCGCGGTGCAAACAAAACACTTCTTCGGCGATGTTGCTCGAAATCAACAAAGGTGAGTGACGATGCCCGCCAACTCACATAACTTTGACAAGAGAATCTTATTCTAGAATAACCACTCTTCCACCGACGGACGGGGTACAGACTAGTCATATTCTCCCGCGGAAACCTACCCTATACCCGAAGTTTTCCTGCCGAAGCAGACCAGGATGCATGCCCCCTGGGTTTCAGTCATATCCCTCTGAATTACTCGCGCTCATCGGGAGGACAGATTGGAGATTGAGACATTTCTTGCGTGAAGAGACCATTTACGGATGGTATATGACTATTTGCTTTGCGTGATCCAGGAAATGAAAGTTGGTCCACGAGCTTGACCACTCTTCCTTCGTGCGGAAAACACATTACTCTAAAGAGTGAGGAGACGATGGCTCCCATGCAATAAATATAGTCTCGTCCAAGGAGTAGGTTATAATCCAAGGGTCCTTGAACAACCATTACGTTCATTTGAACTGTCTTCCTTCTCAATGTTATGGGCACACTGGGAAGGATCCCTAAAGGTCGACTGGTTCCTTTATCAAAGCCTGTCAGATTTCTCATCTCAGGCAAAAGCGATGGCGAACCAAGCGCTTTCCAAGCAGTAGAGGAAAGGATACTCACAGAAGCCCCCTCATCTATGATGGTACCAGCCATGACCATTCTATATATTTGAACGATAATTCGAAATGGTATGCTTGCTGGTAAACGGGGTCTGCCTAGTTGATTCTAGTCGAAGGAGACAACTAGGTTGCTTGGAGGTGGGACCGAGTAGACGACCGGGTATGGCTCTGACGAACTTCCCTCCTGTGGTAAGGGAATGGCTAGACTGCCCCCATGTTCATCGAAGTTGGTGTTGATGAAGAGAATTTGGACGGTGTCATCCTTGTTCTCTTCAGTGACTATATCATCCGAAGATAAAACCTCTGAAGGCAAGACCGGGTCAACTGCCGCCTCGACCTTTTGACTTTCGTCTGGTATGGATTCAGATGGTTTATCTTCGATGATAGGCGCTTCAGCTGACCACTTGAGCGGGCCAGCTGGATTCTCAACTAGCGACGGACTCAGCAAGAGTTTTTTATATCCAAGAGGAAGTCGTAACAGCGAAACCGGACGATCATCCAAAAGTCTTTTCGCTTCGTCTAAGAAGGGACAACGGTGGACGGCATGATTGCCTTTGCATAGTTTACAAGGAAATCTAGCTTTCCCTTTTTGTCCTGGGGCTTCACTTTCGCTAGTTGACGGTGTGCTTTCAACATGATCATCAGAGGTTGACGACACCGGATTGTGCAAACGAGGAGACCAGTCCCTTAGTATCCGAGGGATGCAAGGACAATCTCTGTGAAAGTGGTCTCCTTTGCAAATGACACATGGCGATTTAGGCCTGGTCGGTGCAGTGTGTGGACTTTCGTTAGACGACACTCGTTTTCCTCCATTCGCCTTTGGCTCCTTCTTCTTCTTCTCTTTCTTCTTCTTCTCCTTCTTCTCCTTAGGAACTTGACTTTTGGCTTTGCCAGCCCCATCAATCGAAGAGGAAGGAGGAGAGGAAGAATTAGAGGAAGTAGAAGGTTGGTGGGCAACTTTGGACTCGTCTAATTGCTGATTCGATTGTTCAGGAATAGTGGTGTTCTGAACGACATTGGTTGAGAAGAGCCATACTGGTAAGCCAATTGTCAGTCTTGGAAGCGACAATCTGGCCTTATGGGGTGCACCAACATCTCCCCAAGAGGAGAAGGGACTAGGATTTCCACCAAGGGGAATTCCTTGGTTGGTAGACCCCATTTTCTCAACCTAAGATCAATGTAGGAAAAGGGTATGAATATTCCGTTTAAAATAAATTTTTAGACGCTTTGACACAACTTGTTTTTTCAGTTTTAAAGAGTCGAGAAAAAACAAAAGATGACTCTAGTCTCCTTCGATTTTTAATGAGCCTGAAGTGACAAGTGCTCAGATGGACCTTTTCCGTTAAGGAGTCTGAAAAGGAACAAAAGGGACTGCTCTGGAGATCTAGGTAGAGGGAGTACCAAACCAATTGCAAAACTGCAGAATACTTTTTACGGTACGGCAGTCAATCTTCCCGAATGCTGTGTTCGGTGCATTGCGATCAGTAGGGCGGCCGACACGGCTTCCTATGGATAAAAGGTTTTAAGCCTATAGGGGTCTCCCAATATATACTCGACGGTACGTGGGAGCACAAGTCCATACTAGCACTTATCCTCTCAAAGTGGAGGAATCACCCAACCATCAGTTAGGACAACAGTTACCAGGCTTTACGATGCCGAAATACGTCTCTAGCCTAGACCTCTAAATGTTGTGCGTTAAGTTCCAAAGCGTTGTTAGATTCATTGAATTTATTTTAAGTTGATCTTTCTTAGAAGTTTTCCTTTTGGGATCACCATGAGATGTAGATGTAATTCCTAAAATGCAATCTAAAGATGATAAGCAAACTTTTATCTCTTTTCAGCAATGAAAATCCTAGCTACAAGGGGAAAAGAAAGACACAATCTTTTCTCAAAGAGCAAAGAGCACACTCTAAATGCACTTTTCCTAAATCAAGCCAAGCAGACTATCAATATGCAAATGCACATATGCATGTATTTGTTTTCACTTTCTTAATATTGATGCCTAAAAAGAAAGTTGATGTACAAATTTGAATTTGCTTTCAAGTGTGAAATACAAACAAGCCTCTTTTCGAAATCAAAAGGTAGAGATGATTACGACACTTTATGATTTTGAAATAAATACTCGTTTCGACACTAGAAAGTCACAAATTCAAACCAAAGGCAAAAGTAAAAGCATAATCGACTGTCAACAGCAAATAAACTTTCTCCTAAGATCAAAATCGACACTTACGACAGACCTAAATCAAAGGACGACAGTATGACTATTCTACTTTTTCAATGGAAAACTGTAAATGATGTAACAAACACACAAAGAACATCTACAACCTGTTTGTACAAAGGAGGCGAAATTAAGGCAAAGAAAAAGGGTTTTTAAACAGACACACACTGATCACAGGCTGCAAAAATCAAAGACAAAACTGAAAAAATGAAGCAAAGAACCTCAGCTGCACAGGGCTAGGCTGATCAGCGCACCTGTTACACAGAGAAACTGGATTGCAGCGCAGGTATCCCTCTTGGGAACTGCGTTGAAATGCAGAATCTCTTCATAGAGCCTGCGCTGGGGTAGAGACGAGAATTCTATCCAGGTTCTGGGTCACGGTTTGCAGTTTAATCTATGGTTTTTGGCCGAGTAAAAGCAATCAGTAATGCGCAATCAGAGGGTAGATTTAAAGGAGATCTAAGAGCTATCACAAAGGGTAATCAGATCATTTGTGAATCATCTGTTCAAATCATAAACAAATCCAGTGAATGGATTGAAGTAGAAGATGTCTACTTTGCATTTGATAATGGCAAATGCAGTTCGATTGCTACTTCTATGTTTATGAAACAAACAACAAGAGAAACACAAACAAACTAAGTAGACACGATCCCCAGCGGAGTCGCCATTTTGTTAACGGGAAAAGTGTCTACTCTGAACGACCCTATCCCACTAAGGTGTGATAGTACCTTAGAAACAAACAAGAAAAACTACTTTTGTATTCTTCTTTATGAACTATAAACGAAGAGGAATAGGATGAACCAACCTATGTCTTGCGCTAGTCCTTTGATCCAATCTCTCTCCTCTTTGACAGCTCCCAGCTACCTGCTCCCTTACTTGCCCAGCTTCACCAAGTTCCTGTAAGATCACAGAAGAAGAAAACTACACAAAGACATGGATTTATATTCATAAATAGCTTAGGATCATATTTAAGCTAAACATACAAATGTAACAAACATCAATGATACACAAGCATGTAGGAGAAACTCAAATAGTTTTATTGATATCACAAGAAGGTCCAGGAGGAGTTGCAACCGATGATTCCTAATCTAGCATCACCCTCCCAGCAAAGGAATCCCCTCTTCACCTCCAACAAAGCATAAATCACCCAATACTCTGATATCTATCTCAAAACCAACAGCAATTCTCTGCAATTTACAAAATTCCAGCCTCTGGATCTCTGGGATGAGGGATCCATATATAGATGTATGCAAAGTGGATAAGTTAGCTTATGATCTGACTAATGGCTTCTCTCTGTCAGTTCTTGCTTCCACTTGGAGACTGAGAGCCTCTTACTCATCCTTGGTCGAACTCAGTGAGGCAAGTGTAATTGGGGAAGATTCTGGAAGCTTCCATTGTCTGTCCACCTCGCGGAATGACAATGTCATTTGTCATTTCCCACTCAACGCACCTTGGTAGTGCATTTAGTTGCGTTGCAACGCACCTAGCTAGTGTACTTAGGTGCTATGCAACGCAGCTAGCTAGTGGAGCAGCTGAAATGATCCTGATTTGACTGATTCTGAGCAGTTTCTGGTGGAGAACTTCTGGGAGAAGCTGTAATTTGTTGACCTTGTTCCTTTAGGGGTCGGAACAACACTTTTAGGGACTTAGGATCCCTTGGTTTATGGACATTTCATCTTAGAGCTGTAAGGCACAAAAATGTCTATAACACATGTGTTCATAAATTCGAAGTTAGTCATGTTCTGATATAGTCATGGTACTTTGATAATCTTCATGGATCCAATTTGGATCACAGGATATTGCCATAGATATTGCTAAGTATTATATGCATTGTTCCACGAATTGAAAGAGGAAAAGTCTTGAGACATACCTGGAGGTCGCGGTTTCCATGGCCTCCTTAGTGAGATGAAATAAAAGGACTGCACATCCTTGCTTGGTTCTCTGAGTACTGCCTCTAGTCTAGGAAGCTCCAGACATTGCCCTGTCAAATGCACTAGCTCACAAATATTACACAAGCTGATGTTGTTCAATTCACATTCCCTCAAAGGATGTTTCTTCCAAAAATTTGCGCAGAACACAACCATAGGTGTGTCATCTTCTGCTTGTGTCTCCTTAATCTGTGTTTTCATTATCTGGGCAGAGAGAGTAATGAAGGTATTGCTTTTGAAATCTTCGAACAAATTCCCGATGTCTGCTCTTGTTACTCCTCCGCCTGCAAATTTTTGTATTCAAGAAGAGGCATCTCGAATTGTACTCCTCCCCTTGGATGATCCTCGAGAGCATCTTAGGCATAGCTTTACAATTTCAGCGAATGGATCTTGCGAGATATCCCCTTTTCCTAATAGTTTCATTGTGTCAAGAAATCCATCCCTCATTCCCCTGATAAATATAGCGTTCAATATTTCCCTGTCTAAATCGCTACGTTTAGAGCTCTGCAGATTATAGTGGAATCGTTCCACATAATCTTCCAGGCTTTCATCCTCCTTCTGTGTCATTCTAAATATCTCCTCCCTTATGTCCCTGGTTCTGCAAAAGTCTTGGTATTTTGATAGGAACGTCTCCTTCATATCATTCCATGTTTTAATAGAAGCGAAGCCCAATCACATGAACCATCTCAAGGCTTCCCCTTTTAAAGTAGCAAGAAATGGTTTTAATTTCTGAGCATTTGCAATATAATCATAACTTCTGCATAAGACAGAAAACTCAAATACAAAGGTGTTTGGATCTTCTAGAGTCATCCCCTGAAAGGATGGTAAGGATGATAGAGGAATATTTTTTATAGGAGCTTCACCACTAATATCCCCAATTGGGAAATCAAAGGTGATGATAGTAGCATCTGTTTTAGAATTGTTGTCATTGTTGTCCCCCATGCCTAATTCTTCTAATCCTTGTTCTAGCATACGTCCTTCAAAATCTTCTTGTGATTGCCTTCTAGATGTGATTAGTTCCTTAGATACTCCTGGGGCTGGATGTTTCACAACCTTACATGTATCTCGATATTGATAAACCAACAGGTGATTTTTTGTCTCAGCTTTTTGATGTTCCCCCTTAGTTTCCCCTTGTCGTTCGGTCCTCAAGTTCTAGCCACTAGATTCCCCTTTTTGCTCATGAGTTGGATTCTTGATTTTGGGGGTATGGGTGCTAGCTTTAGAATTATATGGTCTTGAGATAGAGGAATCAAAGGTCTCTCCTTTTGCTATGGGAGTAACAGCTTTCTGCGGCCTTGTTTTCCTTACATCCCTTTAAGAGCTGGACTATTCTTTTTTCTCCCTTGGAGATTAGCTCTTGGATAAATGTATTCCTTCCCAAATCTACACTCTTCCTTTCCTTTTTATGACCCATTTTTCCTGTGACTAATTAGAGTGGGGATTTATTTTAGTATCTCTTTAATTCCTACAATTGCACACACAGACCCTATGTGTATTAACTCACACCCTAGGTGTCTCAATCTTCGACAGTGGTGAGCCCGGCCAGGTATGTTAGAGCGATGCGTAGGTTCGTACCTCTCATCTTACCGCCCAGCAACTGAAGAGATGAAGACACGCTAAACACAACGCCAAAATTCCCTAAGTGCCCTAGTAATCACAATCGTGAGCCCGCCTAAGTATGTTAGAGTGATGTGCAGGTTCTTACCTCTTGTCTTACCACCCAACAACTATGGACTACGAACACTCTACATCAAACAAAAAATTTGGTTGACTGTATTGTCGACTGCCATCCCCGGAAATAGCGCTAGAATGTAGTGTTGTTTTAATCAATCTTAATTGACCGAGACTGCAACATTTAATTGCCAACTAATGGTAGGTCTTGCTATTTCAATGGAGTTTGCACTGTCTGTGTTAATACACTCTAGCTAATAATAAGCAAATGCAGAAAATAGTAAAAGATGTCGTTAATCTAAATTGTTGAACCAAAACATGAATATAGATATAAAAATACTTTACAAAATTAAATCACGCTTCCGAGATATCAAAGTAAAGGCACACCACACACGAACTAATATCTACTCAAGCTCGTTACTACCATTTTGTTGATTACTTAGTGTAACAACATATTATAAATGGAAAAAGCAGTGAATGTAATCCACGATTTGTACAACAACAATGAGAAACCATAAATAAATTAGATAAACTAGAATGTACACTACCTCTATCACTGGAATCCCTCGCAAAGAGGAGGGCCCTTCCTCCTCAATGGGGCACAGGAATAACACAAAAGTAGTCAACGAATCAGCTGAAGAGTAGTAACAACATCACCGTGTTGATTAATATTAAGAATAAACTCAGAATTACAGAAGCAGAGTAATAGTATTTTTCTATATGTCGTGTCCTTGTACATGAAAATTTGAGTTCCTTTATAGTTATTTACAACCCAAAATTAAAAAACAGATTAGCCATGAGAATCTCACAATTCTCATGCTCATAAAAAATAAAAGCAGTTACAACCTATTTATAAATAAATATACCTCAGTTATGATTGCAACCGCTTAGGTCTTGTTGCTTCCAAAATAAACAATCCCTACTGCTGACAGTTGTTATGTGCAATAGTACCCACATTTGCCAGCTTCGTTGCAACAACATCGAGTGAATGGCAGTTCAAGATGTCACAACATCACTGGCGATAACACTCTTAGTGTGACAATAGATTCTTGTATCAGTGTGCAGTGTAACAACATCCAATGTGTAATAGCAACCTATAACAGCATCCATTGTGTAATAACAACCTGTAAAAACATCCAGGGTGTAACAACAAACCGTTCTACCCTTCTCTGGAGTTAATCCACATTGCTTGTCTACTCCATAGCTTTGTTCTCACAAGCCATCACTTGAAAAGAAGAAGAGCTTCCCAAAATACTTCTTCAATACTCTCCCAGTTAGCCACAAAAAGAATAAAGCCTCGTATTATTCAGTAAAATACATCAAAGTAACATGACAGTGGAATAGGTTAAAAAGGTGAGAAAACATGGAAATGGATCATGTAAAGTCATAGGCCTCAAGGATAGAAAGGCCAAAACTAGGGAAGGAATGTGCATAAAATAGGTGAAAAACCACACCCAACACTCATCACTCACATAACATTAAATAACATGGGTTTTCCAAGTGAGACACCCCATGAGGAAAATGCTTTAATAATAACATTTCATGGTGTTTGAAATTTTTAATACATGTAACTTTTCCTTGTGAATTATTTTTCAATAAAAAAATATTGAATTGTAGAGGGTCATGTGTTCCAATTTCCTAATGTTTGGAGGCACTCCTTACGATTGAGTAGAGATATATATTTTTATTCCCCATATTTAAGTTAGAAATCCCCTTATTCATATAGATATAAGGTAGCCTACTAAATTGTCATGTTGTCAAGAACTCGAGGCAATGGATCCACGAGTATTAGTCATCCACTCTAGTTGTTCAACTCTTTAAAGGATTTCCTTGGAAGATGCATAAATATCTATTGCACACTTCTCCATCTATATCATATTTATCCTACTATCTGTAGAAGTCCAAGGATTGACCTCATAACTAAGAAAGTCATGTTATTAGCAAAAGCATGGAAAGTATCTACAATTACTCTCTTCTTGTATGGAATATTTTCAAATTTCTAACCTTGACAATTTTAAAAATCAATAAAACACTAGATCTAGCCAATAATAGCTCGAATATAATTATCTTAAAACACTCTAGAACCTATATGGAGCGAAGAGAAACTTTTAATGATAATAGTGATTCATTATTTAATGATGGGATATTCGTTAACATGACTCAGTGCATGATACCTTATATATGCTATTTCCTAAAGACATTATGCCCTTATGTTTCATGGGTTTTTCTATTATGTTTTACATTATGTCCTTATGTTTCATGGGTTATGGGTTTTTCTATTATGTCTTTTTATATAACGTTTATGATGAATTTCAAAATCTCGTAGAGTTTAAAATACGATGTTTTTGAGTTTTTTTTGTGTCTTCTATTTTGTGGTTCTTTTTCTAAAATAAAATCACTTTATATATATCATGAGAATATAAATTATCAAAAAAATAATTTTAATAAAAAAAAATTGTGACTATTTTTGCACCAAGAGACGTATCCTATAGCCCAGACCCCAATCTGTAAGTATGTTTGTGCTTAAAGTTAAATTTTAGCTAATCTCCGCAACATAAAAATAAAAATTTAGAAATCTAAATAATGTTTATGTTCATCTCTCCAATAAATAATAATAATGAAAATAGCGCAAATTAATGCACGAAACAAAAAGGAAAATAACCATATAGATTAAAAAAATACAATACAATTATCTCATGCATTTAGATAAAAATAATACAATAAAATTATCTCATGTGTTTAATAGTTATTTTATCATATACCTTGAATTTTAATGGATCATAAATTTACCTTCAACAAAAAAATTTACAACATTAAAATTCCAAATTAAGTAAAATTTTAAACATCTTTACAGTTTACTAAAGCCACTACCATTTCTCAAATCTTGTTGTAAAATATTTTAATAGTTATTTTAATTAGTTATTTGTAAAATTAATCTTTAAGAGGAAAAGCACGATATATTAATATCTTTATACACACAAATATTGCCACATCCAAAAATATTCATTTGTTGTAGTTTTATTATAAATTTTGGTATCATGCCATGTAAAAAACATCTTTAAATCTAATATTAATATTGAAAGATTAATATTCATATTAATATTATTATTAAATTTAATATTAATATTAAATTTATTCAACTTAATAACTTTTAATTAATACAATATTAAAATTAATATAATATATATATATTTTTTATATATTATAATGATATATATTAACGTCTGATATATATGGGACGAAAGAACAACGACATAGTGTGATAGAGGTGGAGAGATAGAGGGAGAGGTGTTACAGGGAAAAGTGTCTACTCAGAACTGCTTATCCCACTAAGGTGTGATAGCTGCCTTAGAAACAAACAAGGTAAAGCTACGTTTGTTTTTCCTTTATGAAGTATAGATAGAGAAGAACAAAGAAGTCCAACCTCTGTCTTGCGCTAATCTCCTGGTTCGATTCCTCTCTTTCTTGATAGTCTTTCGCTACTTGTTCCCTTGCACGCCCAGCTTCACAGAGTACCTGTAAGATCACAGTAGCATAGCACTATACAAGAACATGGATCTATAATCATAAACAATCTAGGATCAGATGTAAATTGACCATACAAATGCAGCAAACATAAATTACACAAGAGTATGGAGGAAAACTTGAATAGCTTTTATTGATAAACAAGAAAGAGCCAAGCGGAGTTACAACCAGTTGTTCTGACCCAGCATCATCCTCTCAGCAAGGAAGCCCCTCTTCACCTCATATGAAGCTTAGATCACCCAACAATCTGATGTTTGTCTCAAGAAACCAACAACAATTCCTTACAATATGAAAAATTCCAGCCCCTGGATCTCTGGGATGAGGGATCCATATATAGATATCTGTAAGGGAGATGAGTCAGCTTGTGATTTGATTAGTATCTTCCCTCTGATATTTCTTGCTTCCACTTGGATATTGATGATCTCTTGCTTATCCTTGGTCGAATTCAGAGAGGCAAGTGTCATAGGAGAAGTTTCTGGAAGCTTCCATTGCCTCTCCACCTCGCGGAATGACACTGCCATTTGTCATTTCTCGCCCATCGCACCCCATAGAAGGGCTTTTTGAAATGCAACGCACCCACACAGTGTGTTTAGGTGAGATGCAACGCACTTTGCCTATGGAGCAGCTGAAATGATCCTGTTTTGACCAATTCTGAGCAGTTTGTCATGGAGAACTTCTGGGAGAAGCTGTAATCAATTGACCTTGTTCCTTTAGGGGTTAGAACAACACTTTTAGGGACTTAGGAGCCCTTGGTTTATGGACATTTCATGCTTGGGGTTGCAGTGCCCAAAAATGTCTATAGCAGTTGCCCCCTAAAGCATGAGGTCGTTAATCTTTTGATGTCGGGTGAAATGCTTTATTATGAGGATCCGAAGTTCTTTCAAGCTGGGAGGAGACCTGTAATAAGATACAATACAATACATTATCTTCATAATATTTTCATGATCTAGCTGAGGCAGGCATTCCCATGCTCAGCTTTATAAATTCATTTTCATGTATATAGGATAGACAATCGTCTGAGTGTAGACTGATGATTCTGGTAGAGCCATCATCCCTTTGATTGGATGATTATCTGTGCAGCAATGATGTACATTTAATGTCTTTATTTCCCTGAATATATATCGTAGCCCGGATGGATGAAACTAGATTCGGGGTCTTCAATCTCGTTCGATCTTCACTCGAAGTACAAGTCTATCCATGTGAGAGATGTTCTGGAGTCGAACATGGAAAGACATTGCTTGATTACTAGCCAATGATGTAAGCTGTTAACAAGCGCGAGAGGAATCACCGATAATGATAATGACCCTCAAGGTACTGCAGTAAAATTTACGTGGTGTGAATAAAGGACTTGGCGTCAAACACCACACAAAATCTTTCTGTCGAAGGTCATTGATGTAAACATGTCGCCGGAAGTGAGAAATTTGCCATTGAGGCATGCAAGCTTCAAAGTACTGAATGGGGTGTTCCTAGATCAACTTCTTGGATAATGAGCTGATGTCGACAAGAAGTGATCCGTCACAGGAGGGCCTTAATGAATCCCAGATCAGTGACACAGAACGGAGAAAATGATTTTAATGGAGGTGAAAACGATCTGATGGCATACGGTTCAGGGTGGCGGTCATGAAAGAATGGAGTATGAATGTACTGTAGCGGGTGAGACACAGGTGAAATCTCTTAATGACTTCTCTTGAACATATCGGCGACACTGACATGATGGATTGGTAGCATTAACCCCAAATGTGGATGGTGTGATGGGACCATGGTGATGTGACTGGTGAATGAAACAACCCAGCCCGACTTGGATGCGGAGTGAAAGTGTCATGTTCAAGAGCGACTTGCTACCAACAAAGTTTCTTCAACTTTTCTTCCCAATTTTTCCCCAGTCATTGCTGACCAATACCTCTTTATTTTTGTCAAGCTTGAGGAGAATAGCATATGCTTGTTCTATAATTTTCCCTTCGGGCAAACCCATAGCTATGTTTTAACGAGCCTAGCGATAGTGAAACTCATTCTCGTCTATAGACAAGTTTGTCACTATTAAAATTTTAACGAGTTTAACGACAAAGATAACTCGGTCCTTTTCAGTTTTAGAGAGTCTGAAAAGGAACGTAAAGGAAACTCCAAAATTCCTTTTTCGTCATCTAATCCCTTAAGTCCCAAAAAGTATAAAACAATACAGAAGGGATGAATTTTCGATACTTTTAACGAGCCGAACAAAACAAGCGCTTGATCTTTTTGTGTAATAATCCCTCAGGTCCAAAAAGATTAAAATTTAGAGAAGGGATAGCACTTCCGGTCTCTTTAACGAGCTGGAGAGGCCAATGGCTCGGCAATCTTTTCATATTTTACGAGTCAATTGAAAAGAGCTTAAAGGAGACTCGTCTTTCGAGGAACGAGTGATAAAATGGGTAGCAGCTGATTCCAGGTAAGGTTTGGAATTTTCCAATCACGGCAGTGTTACAAGGATGGCTAGTGAGATCACTCTTCGCAGTTGTTCCTCAAAAGGGGTAAACAACCAAATGGAGGTGAATGATTGGCCATTACAGAGTGGAGGTGATGATGAGAACACGACCGAGGCTTTTAAAAGGCTGAAATACTACATTCACGATGGTTATTTACCGGGAAATCGGTTCATTTTTTTTTATTGAGCTTAAACACTGGGGGAAACATTTGCTCATGACTTATGTTTATTTTTTAACGAGCTTGAACTATGTCCTAAAACTGCTCGATTAATCCAGTCATATAATAAGAATGTCTCATATATAAAAACGGCAATTTTTAGAGTTTTGCCCCACATCCTTCCTTTATGCAAGTTAGGAAACGACCAATCCTACGAGTTTAAAGGGTTAGAGGACCTACAAATTTAAAAAAATAAATAGTCGCTCTTCGCTTGCACGCCAAAAGGTTTGCATGCCCCCAGGTATAAAACAGAATTTCAAGGTTACCCCTTCTTCCTTTCGTTAAAACATTTGATTTACCGAGAGAGGTCTACCTCTTACAAGTTACCAAAGATTGTTTTATTTACGGCGTAAACAAAACACTTCTTCGGCGATGTTTATCGAAATAAACAAAGGTGAGTGGCGATGCTTGCCAACCCACATAACTTTGACAAGAGAATCTTATTCCAGAATAACCCCCTCTTCCAATCACGGACGGGAGTATAGACTAGTCATATTCTCTCGCGGAAACCTACCCTATAGCCGAAGTTTTCCTGCCGAAGCAAACCAGGGTGCATGCCCCCTGGGTTTCAATCATGTCCCCCGAATCACTCGCACTCATCAAGCGGACGGACTGGAGATTGATGAGACATTCCTTGTGTGAAAAGACCATTCAGGGATGGTATATGACTATTTGCTCTGTGTGATCTGGGAAATGAAAGCTGGTCCACGAGCTTGACCACTCTTCCTTCGTGCGGAAAACACATTACTCTAAAGAGTGAGGAGACAATCGCTCCCATGCAATAAATATAGTCTCGTACAAGGAGTAGATTATAATCCAGGGGTCCTTGAACTACCATTATGTTCATTTGAACAGTTTTCCCTCTTAATGTTATGGGCACATTGGGAAGGATCCCTAACGGTCGACTGGTTCCTTTGTCAAAACCTGTTAGATTTCTCATCTCAAGCAAAAGTGATGGTGAACCAAGCGCTTTCCAAGCAGTCGAGGAAAGGATACTCACAGAAGCCCCTTCATCTATGATGGCACCAGCCATGACCATCCTATATATTTGAACAATAATGCGGAATGGTACACTAGCCGGTAAACGGGGTCTGCCTAGTTGATTCCAATCGAAGGAGACAACTAGGTTGCTTAGAGGTGGGACCGAATAGACGGTTGGGTATGACTCTGATGAACTTCCTTCCTGCGGTAAAGGAACGGGTAAATTTCCCCCATGTTCATCGGACTCTGTGCTTACGAAAAGAATTTGGACAGTGTCATCCTTATTCTCTTCTGTGATTGTATCATCTGAAGATGGAACCTCTAAAGGCAAGACCGGGCCAACTGCCGCCTCGACCTTTTGACTTTCCTCTGGTATGGGTTCAGATGGTTTATCTTCAATGATAGATGCTTCAGCCAACCATCTGGGTGGGTCAGCCGGTTTTTCAACTAGTGACGAACTCGGCAAGAGTTTTTTATATCCAGGAGGAAGTCGCAACGGTGAAACCGGACGATCATCCAAAACTCTTTTCGCCTTGTCTAAGAAGGGACAACGGTGGACGGCATGGTCACCTTCGCACAATTTACAAGGAAATTTACATTTTCGTTTTTGTCCTGGGGCTTCACTTTCACTAGTCGACGGTGTGTTTTCAACATGATCATCAGAGGTTGACGACACCGGGTTGTGCAAACGAGGAGACCAGTCCCTTAAGATCTGAGGGGTGCAAGGACAATCTCTATGATAGTGGTCTCCTTTGCAAATGACACATGGCGATTTAGGCCTAGTCGGTGCAGTGTGTGGATTTTCGCTAGACGATGCTTGGTTGCCCCCTTTCGCTTTTGGCTCCTTCTTCTTCTTCTATTTCTTCTTCTTTTCCTTCTTCTTCTCAGGTACTTGATTTTTGGCTTTACCAACCCCATCAAGCGAAGAAGAAGGAGGAGAGGAAGAATTGGAGGAAGTAGAAGGTTGGTGGGTAACTCTGGATTCGTCTAGTTGCTGACTCGACTGTTTAGGAATTGCGGTGTTCTGAACGACAGAGGTTGAGAAGAGCCATACAGGCAAGCTGATTGCCAGTCCTGGAAGCGACAATGTGGCCATATGGGGTGCACCAACATCTCCCCAAGAGGAGAAGGGACTAGGATTTCCTCCAGGGGGAACTCGTTGGTTGGTGGACTCCATTTTCTTCAACCTAAGATCAACGTAGGAAAAGGTGATGATTATTCCGTTTAAAATAAATTTTAGACGCTTTGACACAACTTGTTTTTTCAATTTTTAAGAGTCGAGAAAAAACAAAAGATGACTCTAGTCGCCTTCGATTTTTAATGAGCTTGAAGTGACAAGTGCACAGATGGACCTTTTCCGTTAAAGAGTCTAAAAAGGAATGAAAGGGACTGCTCTGGAAATCTAGGTAGAGGGATTACCAAACCAATTGCAAAACTACAGAATACTTTTTACGGTACGATAGTCAATCTTCCCGAATGTTGTGTTCAGTGCATTGTGATCGATAGGGCGGCAGACACGGCTTCCTATGGATAAAGGATTAAGCCTATTGCGGTCTCCCAAAATATACTCGACGGTACATGGGAGCACAACTCCATACTGGCACTTATCGTCTCAAAGTGGAGGAATCACCCAACCATCAGTGAGAACAATAGTTACCAGGCTTTACGACGCCGGAATACGTCTCTAGCCTAGACTTCTAAATGTTGTGCGTTAGGTTCCAAAGCGTTGTTAGATTCATTGAATTTATTTTATAGTTGATCTTGTTTATGAAGTTTGCCTTTCAGGTTCACCACGAGATGTAGATGTAATTCCTAAAATGCAATCTAAGATGATAAACAATCTTTTTATCTTCTTTGTGCAATGAAAATCCTAGCTACTAAGGAAAGAAAAACATAATTCTTTCACAAAGAGCAAAGAGCACACTCTAAATGCACTTTCCTCAATCAAACCAATCAGACTGTCTAAATGCAAATGCACATGCATGTATTTGTTTTTGACTTTCTTAGTATGTGAATGATAAAAAGAAAGTTGATGCACAAATCTGAATTACTTTTCAAGTGACAGTTATCAACAAGTTTCCTTTCGAAATCAAAAATGGAGGCAATCACAACACCTTACGATTTGGAAATGAATACTTGTTTTCGACACTAGAAAAAATACAAATTCAGACCAAAAACAATAGTAACAGGATAATCGACTATCTACAGCAATCAAACTCTTTCCTATGATTGAAAACGAAACTTGCGACACTTTCAAATCAAAGGACGACAGTGCGATTATGTTACTTTTTGCAAAGGAGAATTGAAAATGACTCAACAAACACACAAAAACATTTACAGTTCTTTTGTACAAAGGAGGCGGAATAACATCAAGGAAAATGGGTTTCAAACAGAGATATACTGATCACAGGCAGCAAAATTCATGAATAGAACTGGAAAGAATGAATCACAGAAACCAAAACTGCACAATGCCTAGTCTGATCAGCGCACCTGTAACACAGGGAATTTGAAATGCAACGCACCTACTACACTCGGGAAGTGCGCTGAATTTCAAATTCTCAGAACTGTACCTGTGCTGGGCCAGAAACAAGACTTTTCTTGGGTTCCGGGTCACAGTTCGCAGTTCAGTTCATGGGTTTTGGCCGAGCAAATGATAATCAGTAATGCAACAATCAGGGGTAGATCTAAGGAGGATCTAAGAGCTACCACAAGGGGCAATCAGAGAGTTTGTGAATCAGTTGTTTAAATCATAAACAGATCCCAGAGATTGACTGAAGCAGCATTTATCTACTTTTCATTTGCATAGCAAATGCAGTTCGAAAGCTACCTGGCTCGACTTCAGGCTCTGTCTGTAAGTTTTTGAAATAGACAACAAAGAAGATAAACAAACAAACTAATCCGTCCCCAGTGTAGTCGCCATTTTGCTACAGGGAAAAGTGTCTACTCAGAACTGCTTATCCCACTAAGGTGTGATAGCTGCCTTAGAAACAAACAAGGTTAAGCTACTTTTGTTTTTCCTTTATGAAGTATAGATAGAGAAGAACAAAGAAGACCAACCTCTGTCTTGCGCTAATCTCCTGGTTCGATTCCTCTCTTTCTTGATAGTCTTTCGCTACTTGTTCCCTTGCACACCCAGCTTCACAGAGTACCTGTAAGATCACAGTAGCATACACTATACAAGAACATGGATCTATAATCATAAACAATCTAGGATCAGATGTAAATTGACCATACAAATGCAGCAAACATAAATTACACAAGAGTATGGAGGAAAACTTGAATAGCTTTTATTGATAAACAAGAAAGAGCCAATGGGAGTTACAACCAGTTGTTCTGACCCAGCATCATCCTCTCAGCAAGGAAGCCCCTCTTCACCTCATACAAAGCTTAGATCGCCCAACAATCTGATGTTTGTCTCAAGAAACCAACAGCAATTCCTTACAATATGCAAAATTCTAGCCCCTGGATCTCTGGGATGAGGGATCCATATATAGATATCTGTAAGGGAGATGAGTCAGCTTGTGATTTGATTAGTGTCTTCCCTCTGATAGTTCTTGCTTCAACTTGGAGATTGATGATCTCTTACTCATCCTTGGTTGAATTCATAGAGGCAAGTGTCACAGGAGAAGTTTCTGGAAGCTTCCATTGCCTCTCCACCTCGCGGAATGACACTGCCATTTGTCATTTCTCTCCCATCGCACCCCATAGAAGGGATTTTTGAAATGCAACGCACCCACACAGTGTGTTTAGGTGAGATGCAACGCACTTTGCCTATGGAGTAGCTGAAATGATCCTGTTTTGACCAATTCTGAGCAGTTTTTCATGGAGAACTTCTGGGAGAAGCTGTAATTAGTTAACCTTGTTCCTTTAGGGGTTAGAACAACACTTTTAGGGACTTAGGAGCCCTTGGTTTATGGAAATTTCATGCTTGTGGTTGCAGTGCCCAAAAATGTCTATAACAAGAGGCTGAAATGAGAAGAGAGAGAGGGATAGAGAGATGGAGTTGGAAGGATAGAAAGGGAGGGAAGAAGAAAGACATAGAGATAGAAAAGTGGAGAGAGAGAGAGAGAGAGAGAGAGAGAGATAGAGAGAGAGAGTTTAGGGGGATAGATAGAGTGAGGTGGGAGAGAATGGGAGAGAGAGGAAGGAAGATAGTGAGGACATGAGAGAGATAAGGAGAGTGGAAGGGAGATAGAGATGAAGGTAATAATACAAAAACATAGAGAGAAAGAGTGAATGGGAGTGATAACGAAGATGGAGAGAGAGGGGGAGAAGTGGAAGAGAGAGAGTGAACGAGAGGAAGAGGGAGGGAGGGATAGATAGATATGGAGAAATAATGTGTATGTTTTCGGGCTGATATAAAAATACTAGAGAGGCAAAGAGGGCTAGAGATATAGATTGAAGGTGAAGAGAGGGAATAGGAGAGAGATAGAGAGAGGGAGAGATAGATAAATATGGAGAGAGAGAGAGCACATGTCTGTTTGGGGGGCTTGAGATAGAGAGACAAAGAAGGATAGATAGAGGGAGGTATAGATATAGTGATGTAGGAGAATCTAAATGAAGAAGGCGACAACTAGGAAGTGTTTTTTTTAATTTTATTATTTTGCTGGAAAGAAAGAAAAACATTTTGGGTTTCTATTTTATTTTGTTTTATTTGAATTAAGGCTGACTCATCCATTGTTCTTTAAAAATTATGTAAGGAAGTCAAGATAGGATTAGTTAGGAGCATGTTTAAAGAAACTGTTAGATAACTGAAAGGTAACTGAGGAACAGTTCCTCAATTGTAAAGAAACTGCTAGTAATGCATTGAAAAAGAAGAACCAAAGCCTGATTGAGGGGCTGCCATCCAGAGAGAAGAGAGAGCTCAGAACTTGTAATTTACAATTGTCTTGAATCTATATAAAAGCAAATGAATCTAGAACCTGTCATTAAGGAAGCAGGACAGTTTTTTTTATTTCCTTGTGCATAAATATTTCAGACATTGTATTGAAAGCAAGATGCTGAAATAACTCATTAATAAGTCGAATAGCATCAACAAGAAACTTGTGATAGAAGGCATCTTAGACTAGGAACCAGACAAAGGCAAAACCAGCATAGACAATACATTTTTTTTCCTTCCTCAACAAAAAACTAGGTGCTTTTATATTCAGCATTTAAGCATAACCATGCATTCATTTCATTTCCAAATTTAACAATTCATGGTACAAATTATACAACCCAAAAACCGTGGAGGGTTCTGAAACCCATGCAAACCAAAAATTAGTACTCACAGGCAAATACTAGTCAAACAACGAGGGCATGAAAACCCCTGAAACTATACTAATACTGGTCTAACAGCGAGGGCATGAAAACCCTTGAAACCACATACATACACAGAGGAAGTGAAACCCCAAGGGTTATACCCAACTACAAACAGAGCAAGCAACATAGCAAGCATAGCAAGCAAAAGAAAGATACAGCCACAGAAAGACCCTACCTAGTTTTTCCCCTAAGCCTGCGAAAACTCCCAAGGATGAGGTCATGGAGCAACGTTCCCCTAGAATGACCTGCACACCACCACAAAATAGGGCAGCATTCAAGTAGGGCCATGAGACCAACAATACAGTGAAATATATTAACTAGAAAGGAGTGAGGATTTACGTGGAGAAAGTCTGATTCCGCGATGGAGGATGAGAGCTGAGACTCGCAACAAAGGGTTTCTCCCAACAGAAATGCCATGAGAGAGTTTTTCCTGCTTACCAAGGAGCCCGAAGGTTAGAAAATTAAAAATGAAAGGAGGAAATGAACATGGAACAAGAAAATTACCTGAGAGCGAGTTCATTGAGCCGTCCAGTGCAATAGCAGGGCGAGAACCTATGTTGCAAAGCCAAATCATCACCATACCCAACATCAAGAAAAAAATCATCGCAAAACAAAGAAGATACAAAGTATGAGTCGAGTGACAGAGATAAATCGACTTGCAGGTGGGAAATCGACCTGAAACCCTCCAAGAACCAACAAAGTAAACCACCATAGGGAGTAAGCAAAGGCACGACACCAACAAACCGCCACAAAGAAAAAGCAAGGCACAACACTAACAAACCACCATATGGGACAAGCAAGGCACAACGCTTACCAACCATCACAAGAACCAGGAAAAATCCCCAAGCACCCATAGAGCCAACCAGACCACAGTAATGCAAGAATGAATTCTGAATACCCTTGGCAAGCGGGATAGACCGTGTTTGCAAACCCAAGATCAGTACGAAGGACAGGCCGAAAAACATAAAATGCATTAAATAGTCACACCAAAACCCTACCACTGTTTTAAATTTGAAAACGATAAGAGTTAAATTGTCACTGCTATGTGTCCCTCCTCGGGATCGCCACCAATTTTTGGTATTACAGTGATTTGTTCCTTTCTCTCAGTAAAGATGGAGGTAGGAAGAAGGGGTCGAGGAAGAACCATCAGAAGAGTAGCAGATGAAGGGTTACGAGAAGAAATTAGGACTCTAACTTCATGTTTGGCAGCAGTGGAAGCAGGAAGGCATAGAGATCCAAAAGGTGGGGATGATAGTGAGGAGGAAAACACAGCCACGACAAATGGGTCAAATGAAGAAGAACCAGAGATTAAACTATTGAGGTCAGTTTTATTGGCTAGAAACAAGCCAAGGCTGGAGCTCTCTAATTATGATAGTAGTTTGTCCACAAAGGCATTGTTAGGCTGGATAAGTGAACTAGATAAATATTTTGAATATGAAGAAATCAGCGAGGACAAGAGGATCAGGTTTCTTGTCACCAAGTTGAAGGGACATGCAACACTATGGTGGGATAGTGTACAGGCAAAAAGGAGGGGATTGAACAAACCGTTGATTAAAAAATGGGAAAGGATGATTGCTAGAATGAAGAGCAAATTTCTGCCTAAAGATTATCAAATTTCCCTTTATAGATAAGTACAAAACCTGAGGCAAAGAATGATGACCATAAAGGAATATACTGAAGAATTTTATAAAGTAAAACTGAGAGTTGGTTATGTTGAAGATACCCCTAAGAAAACAGTGAGGTTTCTAAATGGTCTACGGATGGAGATCCTAGACGAAATCAGTATACTTTCCCCTAATACCATAGAGGAATCCTATCAAAGTGCTTTGAAGGCGGAGGAAAAGATTGCTAGGAAACACAATGCTAGAAGAGGACATGTTTCTGGCAGAGGTCGGGGACAGACCATTCGCAAAGGTAGGACTGCCAACAGCAACGAAGAGGGTAGTAGTTTGAAGACATCGGGATAGAATGAAAGGGAAGGTAACTCCAGAGGAGGAAGGTCATACCAGCAAGGAAGAGGTAATGGCAGAGGTAGAGGAAATTCCTATCAGTGTTACAAGTGTCACAAGTGGGGACAGAGGTCCTTTGAATGTCCTGAAAATGAGCAAACTGGGCAGAGGGGAGCATATGTCACTCAGCCTGATGAAGCGGAGGCACCGCCACAAGAGGTGGAAAATATGCCTGAAAGCGGGGAAACCTTGGTGTTGAACGAGGTATTATTGAAACCAGCTAAGGAAGTAGTTGATTAAACAAAGAGGAAGGCCTTGTTTCGGATTGTGTGCAAGTCACATGGGAAATGCTGCAAATTAATCATAGATAGTGGAAGTACTGATAATCTGGTGGCTACTGAAATGGTGGGGAAATTGGGTTTGAAGAAGTTGAAGCGCACAACTGCATATAGGGTGTCTTGGTTGCAGAAAGGTCACCAACTACTGGTCGATGAGAAATGCGAAGTAGAGTTTCATATTGGAAAGTACAAGGACAAGGTGACTTGCAATATCATGCCTATGGACGTGTACCATATTCTTCTGGGTAGACCATGGCAGTATGATATGAAGGTCGTCCATGACGGGGAAACAAATTGTTCAAGTTTGTTAAAGATGGGATAAAGCATACGCTAGTGCCCATGAAGGAATAGGATGTTGCAGAAACCAATGGGATAAAAACATTACTGTTAGGTGGAAAAGAGTTTCTACGATAGATGGAGAATGATGAGGTAAAATATGCAGTTATGCGAAGGCCAAAACCAGTATTGATCCATACTGAAGTCATTAACTTACCTAAAGAGATATAGGACATGTTGGAGAAATTTAGTGATATTGTGGTCGACGATCTACCGAACAAATTACCACCAAAGCGGAGCATTAGTCACCATATTGATTTTATTCCAGGATCCAGTTTGCCAAACAAAGCTGCTTACCAAATGACTCCGAAGGACAATGAAGAAATCAGGAAGTAGGTGCAGGAGTTGTTGGGTAAAGGACTGATTCGAGAAAGTTTAAGCCCTTGTGCTGTTCCGACTATTTTAGCTCCCAAGAAAGGAGGTGAGTGGCGAATGTGCACTGATTCTTGGGAAATTAACAAGATCACTCTTAGGTACAGGTTTCCTTTACCTTGGATGGATGATATGATGGATTGTTTGAGTGGAGAAGTGTACTTTTCAAAGATAGAATAAAAAGCGGCTACCACCAAATCAGGATTCGAGAAGGTGACGAGTGGAAGACAACTTTCAAGACTAATGAAGGCTTATATGAATGGCTGGTAATGCCATTTGGATTGAGCAATGCCCCCAACACATTCATGCGTTTGATGAATCAGATGCTGAAGGAATTCATTGGTAAATTTGTGATTGTATATCTGGATGATATACTTATATTCAGCAAGACGAAGGAAGAGAATTTTCGACATGTGAGATATGTATTGGAAAAATTGCAGCAAAATCGGTTACTGATAAATTTGAAGAAATGTTCTTTTTTCAAGAAAGAGTTAATTTATTTATGATTTGTGATTTTCGAGAATGAACTAAAAATGGATCCAGAAAAGGTTGTAGCCATAGTTAGTTGGCCGTCTCCCAAAAGTTTGTGTGAGGTGCGGAGTTTTCATGGATTGGTGAGTTTTTATCTTAAGCTTATTAAAAATTTCAGTGGGATTTGTGCACCCATGGTGTACACCATTAAGAAGGCAAATCAACCTTTTCATTGGACAGAAACTACAAAGAAGAGTTTTCAGCTGCTCAAAAGAAAGATTACTGAAAAACCAATTTTGAGATTACCGGACTTTAAAAAACTTTTTCAAGTTCACTGTGATGCCAGTGGAATAGCCATTGGTGCCATACTTAGCCAAGAGGACAAGCCAGTAGCCTACTTCAGTGAGAAACTAAATGAAAGTAGGCAAAAGTACACGTCTTATGATAAGGAATTTTATGAAGCATTGGAGACATTATTTATTGGCCAATGAATTTGTCTTATTTTTAGACAATTCTGCATTACAGTATATTATGCAGCAGAATAAGTTGAACCACAAACAGGCGAAGTGGGTGGAGTACTTGCAGAGTTTTACATTTGTGTTGAAACACATCAACGGTCAAGCCAACAAAGTGGTAGATGCATTAAGCAGGAGGAATTTGATCCTACAAGAAAGTACAATACAAGTATTAGGATTCGAACATCTTAAATACTTGTATGAAATAGATGTAGATTTTAAGGAAGCCTATGAAGCTTGCCAAAATCCATTGTTGAGAGATAACAGTTCATGCCTGGACTATAATATTGGGGAAAGGTTGTTGTTCAAAGGAGGGTAGTTGTGTATTCTGGAATGTTCTATGAGAGAGAACTTAATCCAAGAAAAGCATAATGGAGGTTTAGCCAGGCATTTTGGCATAGACAAGACCTTGGACCAGTTGAGCCACTTTTACTATTGGCTGAAGATGCTTAGAGATGTACAGAGGTTTGTGAATAGATGCAAAGTGTGTCAGCTTACAAAGGGACACAGCTAGAACACAGGGTTGTATACGCCCTTACCTATTCCGAATAGACCGTGGGACTCAGTCAATTTAGACTTTGTCTTAGGTCTGCCGAAGACACAACGGCAATTCAATTCCATCATGGTGGTGGTGGATCATTTCATCAAAATGTCACATTTCATTCCATGTATGAAAACCAGTGATGCCACACATGTAGCACATTTGTTCTTCACAGAGATAGTCAAATTACATGGCTTGTTGAAGTCTATTATTTTGGACCAAGACGTTAAGTTTACAGGACATTTTTGGTGGACCTTATGGAAAAAATTATACACTAAACTGAACTTCAGCTCAGCTTATCATTAGCAGACCGAAGACCAAACCGAAGTGGTGAACCAAATTTTGGGAAATCTATTAAGGAGTTTGGTTGGAGAAAATTCTTGACAGTGGGATCGTGTGCTTGTACAAGTGGAATTTGCTTATAACGATTCACCCAACAGAAGCACGGGCAGTAGTCCTTTCCAGATACTATACGGAATGCACCCATGTGGAGTCCATGAGTTGTGGGATTTGGGTTAGTTGGAGTGCAGGAGTGTTGATGGTGAAGATTTCGTAAAGGCAATTAGCAATCTTCATGAACAAGTGAAATTAAAATTACAAGACAGTAGCCAAAGATACAAACAGAAAGAAAATTTGAAAAGGCAAGAGGTACAATTCAATGTAGGATACCTAGTATTAGTACACCTACACAAGGAGTGGTTTCCTAAAGCCGAATACAACAAGTTAAAATGGAAGAAAATTGGGCCTTGGAGGACTCTTCGGAAATTTTCTGCGAATGCTTATGAATTACAGTTACCCCCAGGTATAGGAATTTCACCCATTTTTAATGTGGAAGATCTGTACCCCTACATTGTGGCAAATGAAGAAGACAGTTTGGAAATACAAACATGGGACACCCAGAATGAGAAAGACTCGTCGATTAAGCAAATGCCCCCAGCAAAGCCTTTAGAGATCGAACAGATCCTAGACACCCAGGTGGCCAGATGGACTCGAAGGAAAGAATATTTGTGGTACCTAGTCAAGTGGAAGGGTCATCCTATTGAAGATAGTTCTTGGTTAGATGCTGGCTAGATTCAAAGTGTCGTGTACTCTATTGAAGAGCTCATGGACAGGATCCATGAGTTTAATTTACCTCGAGAGCCTGATGCAGGAGCATCCGACTGAAAAAGGTGACAGCTAGGAAATTTTTCTTTCGTATTTTATTATTTTGCTAGAAAGAAAGAAAAACATTTTGAGTTTCTATTTTATTTTGTTTTATTTAAATTAACGCTGACTTAGCCATTGTTCTTTAAAAATTAGGCAAGCAAGTCAAGATAGGATTAGTTAGGAGCATGTTTAAAGAAACTATTAGATAACTGAAAGGTAACTGAGGAAGAGTTCCTCAACTGTAAAGAAACTGCTAGTAATGCATTGAAAAAGAAAAAACAAAGCCTGATTGAGGGGCTGCCATCGAGAGAGAAGGGAGAGCTCAGAATTTGTAATTTACAATTGTCTTGAATCTATATAAAAGAAAATGAATCTAGAACCTGTCATTAAGGAAGTGGGACAAATTAATTTATTTCCTTGTGCATAAATATTTCAGACATTGTATTGAAAGCAAGACAGTGAAATAACTCATTAAGAATCCGAATGGCATCGACAAGAAACCTGTGACAGAAGGCATCTCAGACCAGGAAACAGAGAAAGGTAAAACCATCATAGACAATACATTTTTCTTCCTTCCTCAACAAAAAAACCAGGTACTTTTATATCCAACATTTAAGCATAATTGTGCATTCATTTCGTTTCCAAATTTAGCAGTTCATGGTACAAATTATACAACCCAAAAACTGTGGAGGGTTCTGAAACCCATCCAAACCGAAAATTACAACTCACAGGAAAATACTAGTCAAACAGTGAGGGCATGAAAACCTTTGAAACTATACTAATACTAGTCAAACAGCGAGGGCATGAAAACCTTTGAAACTATACTAATACTAGTCAAACAACGAGGGCATGAAAGCCACTGAAACCAAATACATATGCGGAGGAAGCGAAACCCCATGGGTTATACCCAACTATAGACAAAGCAAGCAAAAGAAAGATACAGCCACAGAAAGACCTTACCCAGGTTTTCCCTAAGCCTGTGAAAAATCCCAAGGATGAGGCCATGGAGCAACGTTCCCCTGGAATGACCTGCTCACCACCACAAAATAAGGCAGTGGTCAAGTAGGGCCACAAGACCAACAATACAGTGAAATAGATTAACTGAAAAGGAGCGAGGATTTACTTGGAGAAGGTCTGATTCTGCGACGGAGGACGATAACCGAGACTCGTAACAGAGGGTTTTTCACAACAAAAATGCCATGAGAGAGTTTTTCCTACTCACCAAGGAGCCAGAAGGTTAGAAACATAAAAATGAAAGGAGGAAATGAAACCGGAACAAGAAAATTACTTGAGAACAAGTTTGCTGAGCCGTCCAGTGCATTAGCAATGCAAGAACCTATGTTTACAGAGCCAAATCAATCACCAGACCCAACATCAATAAAAAAATCATCGCAAAAGAGAGCAGAGACAAGGTATGATCCAGGTGACAGAGATAAATCGACTTTCATGTGGGAAATTGACCTGAAACCCTCCAAGAACTAGTGAATTAAACCACCACAGGGAGTAAGCAAAGGCACGGTGCCAACAAACCACCACACGGAACAAGAAAGGCACAACACTAACAAACCACCATATGGGACAAGCAAGGCACAATGCTTACCAACCATCACAAGAACCAGGTGAAAGCACTGAGCAGCCATAGAGCCGAACCAGACCACAGCCATGCAAGAATGAATTCTGAATACCATCGGGAGGTGTGATAGACTGTGTTTGGAAACCCGAGGCTAGTACGAAGTGCAGGCCGAAAAACATAAAACGCATTAAAACCTCAGACCAAAACCCTGCCAATGTTTTAAATTCTAAAACGATAAGTGTTAAACAGTCACTTCTATGTGTCCCCCTTGGGATCGCCACCATATAGATGGATGGGGAAGAGACGAAATAATATTTCTTGCCTAGATGCATTGATTTTAGTGTAGACGGTGATTTCTAATCCTATTTGATTTATTTCACTAAAGGACATAAACTAAATTAGAGGGGAGAGGAGGAATAAAGAGAGAGAGCAGGAGAGGAGTGAGAGAGGGAGAAAAGGCTAGGAGAGAGAGGGAGACACAAAGATGGAGGGGGAGAGAGGAGGAGAGAGACAAGGAGGGGTGGAAGGATAAAGTGGTAGGGTTAGAGAGAGAGAGAGAGAGAGAGAGAGAGAGAGAGAGAGATGGGGGGAGGGAAAGGTATAGAGAGGAAGGACGAGACAATGGAGGAGAGAGGGAGGGAGAGTGGGAGGGAGAGAGAGGAGGAGAGAGGGTGTGGGGGAAGAGATGGTGTTGGAAGGGCAGAGAGGGAAGGGAGAAGAAAGAAATAGAGAGAGAGAAGTGGAGAGAGAGAGAGGAAGTGACAAAGGAGAGATGAAGAGAGTGTGTGTATGTTTGGGGGTGAGATAAAGAGACAAAGAAGGAGAGCTGGAGGGAAATATTGGTATAACTCAGGGGGGGGAAGAGGGAATAATATTTATCACACCTGATGCCTTGATTTTAATATACATGGTGATTTTTAATAGTATTTGATTGCTTGCACTAGATGCATTAATTTAAGTGTAGATGTTGATTTTTAATGGTATTTGATTACTTACACTAAATTCATTAGTTTTAGTGTAGATTTTGATTTCTAATCCTAATTGATTGTTTGCACTAGATGAATTTATTTCATTGTATATGTTTTCTAATTCTATTTGATTTTTTGCACTAGATACATTGATTTTGGTGTAGACGGTTATTTAGAATCCTAGTTTATTTCTTGCACTAGATGCATTTATTTTATTATAAGTGTTGATTTATAATCATATTTGATTGATTTCAATAGATGCATTTATTTCAACGTAGATATTGATTTCTAATGATATTTGATTGCTTGCACTAGATGCATTGATTTCAGTGTAAATGTGATTTCTAATCCTATTTGATTGCTTGCACTAAATGCATTGATTTTAGTGTATCTAATTCTTTCTAATCATATTTGATTACTTGCATTAGATGCATTGATTTTAGTGTAGATGTTGATTTATGGTTTGATGTAACTCGATGTATGAGGGTACATTAATTTCAAAGTGACTCCATTAACAATGTGTTTGATTTTTGCGTAAGAACAAAAAATATATTGACAATGTGCATTTATTTTTGTGTTATAGTAATTGAACCTATTAATATTGGAGAGCAAGAGAGATAATGTAAGATACTTACTACAATAGCTCAAGTTAAAAATTTGAATGGTTTATGATTTCAACTACACTTTTCATATGATTGATATGAAAATATGGCAAAACTAACCAAGGTGAAAATGAGAATAGTAGAAGAAAATAGTTTAGATTGATCACAATGAAGACTATTTGTAATTTACTACATTCTTATTATTCATTTTTTTTCGAGTCAACACTGTTACATTGTCACTTTGCATTCAAAATTTTTATTTCATGATTTTCATAGTTAAAGTTATTAACAATCTCTATCATCTCAACCGATTAAGGTAACTCGAAAAATATAAAATGAAAACTACTCTTCAATATATATTTAGTAATACCTAAAGGGACATTATTAATAATTAATTAGTTGTCAAAAGATGAGATACCTCAAATTAAATTAACTTGATGTGCAATATCAATCCTTCTACAAGCTATTGACAAGATTGTCTTCCTTCTTCATCACCAACTAATTACTAATAGACAATTACATACACATATATAAATATAAAACAAAAATTGTAACATTTACAAACATTACCATCCAAATCCAAACACATAAACACACAAACCACTCAAAGCATCCAAACAAAGAAACACACAAATCACTCAAAACATCCAAACACAGACTCACAAACCATTCAAGGAAAGAAACATAGACTAAATTAAAGAACAAAATTATATGGTCATTTAATGTAAATTTCAAAGTATGAAGTTTATCTCAAGCATATACATAATAATGATAATCTAAAAATATGATATTGTTTCTGTGAGCTAGAACCAACCTAGATCCATCTAACTCATAATCTATCATGCACCGAGAGGGATCAAATCCCTCAAGATGAAAACATTTCCTCAAATTCTACACTCCGAAAAAAAAATTACACCTTAAAAGATCCAACCCCTCTTGATGCATGATAAATTAAATAAATCTAAACCGAAACCTTATTACAACCTAACACATTACCATAATACCATATAATATATTATAAATATATATTCAACCAACAAAATAAACCTTAGTTGGCCCAATGCAATGCCAATAAATAAACCTTTAATTTAGATAAAACTCATAAGATCTCCCCAGATAAACCTTTCATTCACTCTTCATATCTCTCACTCAAATGCTATTTAAATATATTTTCTTGGAATATGTTTATCATTTGTTAATGAACATTTACTAACATTTCCATAAATCATCGTATATTATATGAATCACTTCGATCTCTCACTCAAATCCTATTTTAATATTTCTTTTTGGAATATGTTTATCATTTGTTAATGAACATCGCATATTATATCAATCATGAAGTGATTCACATTTTTTTTATTGGTTTATTTTCATTTTTATCTTGTAATTTACATTGTGTTATTAAAATATGTTCTTGTTACTATCCTGTGCAACTCAATATTATTCACGGTTTAGCGTTCAAAGGTTTTTAATTAATTTTATTAAAAGATTGTTATGATTGAATATTTACAACTTTTTTAATTATGTTATATTTATTTATTTAAAATTATTATTATTATTATTATTATTATTATTATTATTATTATTATTAGTTAGGTGGCTTATTTTATCAATCTTGTATTCTAGTCTATTAACAATATCTATTTAATATTTTTCATGGAAAACAATATTTACATAATATCATAAAGAATTAAAGTTAATAATCGAGCTATATATGTTACAGCATGAGATTTGAACCAGAATGGGGAGGAAGAGAACAAATTGGCCCCACTATATGATACTACTTAAAGATTAAAATATATTATCATTATTAAAAAAATAATATTTACAATAAAAATAAAACATTCCATTTAACAATATATTATTTAATAATATATTGTTAAAAGTGTAGTCTAATTAATAACCCAATATTGAAGGAAAAATGTGTATTTTTGTTGTTTAAAATATATTTTTGAATGCATAAATAGACTTAACACCCTTCACAATTTCTTGAGCACTTAAATTCTATAAATAAAGCAACTTAAACTCAAAACAAATACCTTGAAAAAAATCATTTAATCTATATATTAGACTACACATATTATTAAATATTTAATTAAAAATAATATATATATAGTTATTACACCATTAGAAAAAAGATAATTGTTTCCTACTTTTCTTGAGAAATATTCTTGAAAAATTTATTAAAAAAAGAAATTACAACTCTTTATTACAAAAATACATCATTGTAAAAAGAAGTGTTTTCGTTCATTTATATATACAAATTTCTTTACAAAATATTTATATTATAATTCATAAAATTATGCATTTCATTTTATTAAAAAATTAAATTAAACATCAATCTATCACACACTTTACCATAGCATACAAATTAAATTAAACATTAAAGAAAATGTAAATTTAACCAATAGTATTAAAAAAGTATAGGATAGTTATCTTAAAAGGTAATGCTATGTAATACGAGTAATAGCGTATCATATTAAAGTTGTTTTAACATTGATGTTTGTTATAATGTTAAATAAAGAAGGAAGATATTTTCAAAATACTAGTAAGTTGTTTTAACATTAACATTTTTTATAATGTTAGATAATGAAAAAAAGATAGGTTCAAAATGTATATAAGTCATTGCTTAAAAAAATAGATTTAATCATTTGGAAGGGGATTATTGTTAAATTAAATTTAATAGTTTCAATCAAATTTATTAATAAATTTAAAATATTTTTTTGATATTTTAAACAAAAATAATTTAAAGAAAAAATTATGGAAAATAAAAAGAAAATTAATTATTATTTAGAATAATTATTTATTATATTTTAGATTTTTATAAAATTAATATTCAAAATGAAAAAAAAAAATCATTAGAAAAATATATTTAATTTATTTGAAAATCACCTTCACCAATTTTTTAAAATACATATATGTTCAAAAATTAGTGATTTTAGTTAATTCAATTGTAACCTGAATAAATTTTTTCTTATAAATTAAGATGCTAAAATTTCTAAAATCATTTATTCGTCGGAATAGTCATTAGCTAAAATTGATATCGCTCCTCAAAGCGAGTAAGTCACAAAGATGAAAGCAACTCGAGCTGAAATTGATATCGCTCGCTCGTCAAAGCGAGTAAAGTCACAAAGATGAAGGCAACTCTCTCCGCTAAGTTAGTGAGCTAAAATTGATATCGCTCCTTAAAGCGAAGCGAGTAAGGTCACAAAGATGAAGGCAACTATCTCATGTTTAAAGCTAAACGAAACTAGCCATGACACCAAATTTATCACAAATTAACAACTTACTCAAAAACCTAAACGAAACTAGGCATAACACCAAATTTATCACAAATTAACAACTTCCTCAAAAACTCAGTTGTATGCATATCTATAATAGCCACTCTCAGTGATAGTTGTAGAAGTAGCCAATACTATCTGAAACAGCTTTAACATAGAAGGGTTGCTTTATTATAACATTATTTTATATTAACAGCTTTAATATAGAATGGTGTTTTATTATTACATTGTTTTATATCTGATAACATTATAAAAATAAATGAATAATAGATAAGGGATGTTTTGAACTTTCCCACTAAAATTCAAATCTAGAATAAAACATTTTACCTTATGATAAATATTCTAACCTCGAGCAATGAGAATCATTCCGTGCATTTGTTCTCTCCATTCATTTATCGGTTGGTTTTCCGGACAGTAGTCTGCAAGTTACAACAGCACTTGTTTGGAGAGGTAATTTGTTGTGACGCCGGTCATTAGCTTCTCTCACTCTCGAAAGGGGGGGCGTTTTACTCGATGGAGTCACCCCTGATGGAATAGGCTGACTTCTGTTCATAGAAATTCAACCCAAAGGTGCCTGACCTTACAGTGGAGAGCAGAGTAATCACTCCGCTTTTATAGATATTCACCCTTCAAGGGGGTCGATTTATGCTGGAGGTCGATGCGGTGGATTAGGGTTTCGATGCACCGAAGTGATGGGAAACGAGCTATTTTTCTGTGGAAAGCTAATATTACAGAGCCCTGCCTTCCTCTCCAGCCCTAAAATACCATAGCAACTAATTGGAATAATATTTAGTTTTACAGGATCCGATTCTAAGCATGAGAACAGGAGCCAAGCGTGGAATAATATCCGCTGAATCCGATTGTAAGCATAATAGGAGCCAGTTGTGAGAGAAGGGGCCGCGGATGGCATGATCAGGAATAACTAACTGTTCGAAGCCATTACAAACAGACATGGAAATAACAACTAGATTTGGGGCCTGAAATGAAATCCTTCAAGCGGTATCACCACTACAACACCAAAATTTCCCCGTACGACCTAGGATGTGACATTTGAAGAACCGTATAGGAAAGTCATCTAAATTGCGAGACAAGGATGAGAGAACCGTGTTAAAGTTACTTCTTCATGTGCAATTTGACCTGCAGGACCATATTCAACTATATCTCGTCTTCGGCTTATAAAGTTAAAGCTATGGACCAAAAATTACGCTTTCATGTTTCCAGGTTGAGGATTTCGGGATTCACATTAAACACGTAAATGGAAAATAAATTGGAAGAGTCACATAAAATGTCACCACTGAAAAACAAGAGGCGGTGGATAAAAACCTAAACTAAAGAATTGTTCATTTGGATACTCGGAAGAACAAGAAATTATGTGCACAATCAAGGGCTGAACGTAACAGATGTTTGAAAATGGGAGCAGAAGAGAGGAGAGGAGAGGAGAGGGGACAGCGACGCCATGTGATTGCCAAGCTGTGAGCCCAAGTGCTGAGAGATAACCAGAAGACGAAAAATATTTTAATAAATGAAAAGACTTAACTAATGGCAGTTTATTAAAACAAAGGTGGTTAGCGGGTTTAATGATAACTTTTTCACTCATGTTGAAGAGTGAAGAGTCATTGTGACATGATGCTCTATTCTGAGCTCTGAGTTCCTTTGCACTCATGATCGTGACATGATTCTCCCTCGCGCTGATTATCTTGACTAAGTTTATTTTTTTATTTTTATCTTTTTTTAGTTTAACGAGAAAAGAAAATAAAAATTATATATTACTAAATATTTTTAATTTTCAAAGGAAATTCAGCCGACCGTGGAGGATATGAAATAGATATTAACAGGTTTGTACCAGGAATGGTTGGTTTGTTGTTCATGCCGCCATTGCTTCATAAAGGTTTATCAAGGTGGGCCTTTTATGTGTTTAGAAATAGATATTACAAAATTTTCACGAGTGTAATTTTAGTTTTGGAGAAGAAACTATGAAGTTTTAAGAAAATATGTTGACGGAGAATTTCTTTTTCAGAGGATAAAAATAATTAGATGGTTTAGAATACATCATAATGATTCTAAATTATTTATTGTTTATATATAGAATTAAATTATTTTTTAAAAACATATAAATATATTTATAATATTAAGAAGATATAAGTGTTTAATGGACTTTTTAATAACATTAGAGAACAATTTATTCGAGTAGAAAATTAAGATAAACAATAATCTTTCAATATTGTTTGTGTAATTTTTTTTTAAATTATCTATAAATATTAAATTACTAAATAGTAGTGGTTTTTCTCCAATTGTATAAAGAAAAATAATTAATTTCACAAGACAAAGCCTATGTATTTGAAGGAAACAAGACGAAATCTAATTGAACTTTTACTATAAGTAAAGGAGAATGTTTTCGAATGGAATGGGTGGTTTGTTGTTCATGGAGTCATTGCTTCATAAAGGTATATCCAGATGGGCCTTTTATGCGTTTAGAAATAGATATTTCAAAATTTTCATGAGTGTAATTTAGGTTTGGAGATTTTATTGTGACAATAACTCTTAAGAAAATGGGAAGGCTTAAGAAAATATGTTGATGGAGAATCTGTCACGGAAGATAAAGATAAAAATAATTAGATGTTTTAGAAGACATCACAATGACTCTAAACTATTTATTGTGAATATATATATAGTAAAATCATTTTTTTAGAATATATAAATATATTTATAATATTAAGGAGACATAAATTTTTAATGGACTTTTCAATAAATTTAGAGAACGATTTATTTGAGTAGAAAACTAAGATAAAGATTAATCTTTCAATATTGTTTGTGTAATTTTTTTTATCAAATTATCTATAAACATTAAATTACCAAATCGTAGTGGTTTTTCCCCAATGGTATAAAGAAACATAATTAATGTGACAAGACAAAGCCTATGTATTTGAAGGAAACAAGATGAAATCTAATTGAACTTTTACTACAAGTGAAGGAGAATGTTTTCAAAATCGAAAAATAAAACCATGTCAATGGCTTCATAATGGTTTGCATGATGAAGTATGCAAATCCTATTAAATGTGGTTTAGATTATGACACATTAAGTGAATCTATAAAAGAAAATTTGCAGAGGAAAAAGAATAACATTTCCAAGAAAGCAAGAGGAGGTAACTAAAACAATTATCTTGTCATCTAAAAAAATAACTTCTATATTAAGCAAGTAAAGAAGAAGAAAGGAGAACAAATATATATAAATAGTATTGAAAATATATTTAAAAAAATGATTCCAACCAAACTTTCTTAAGAAAAGAAAATACTAAAGATTACCTTTTCATGCATAAAAAAATAAAGAAAAAGGAAACTTCTACATTAAGCAAGTAAAGAAGAAAAAAGGAGAACAAATATCTATAAATAGTATAGAAAAGATATTAAAGAAAATGATTCCATTGGAACTTTCTTAAAAAACAAAAAATAGTAAAGATTTCATAAGTGTATACCATGAAATCCATCCAACATTATGAGACAAAGGATTTTAACCTTTAAATTATAATTTAATATAAGAAATAGAAAAATGAAGAGGTCCACCTTTTTATACATTTCATAAAAATATAATCAATTAATACCAAATATAATCATGTGATATTATAATATGATAACAAAGATAAATTGCTATAATGCTAAAAAATGCATAACACTCATGGTGAACATTTTTTATTTTTATAGTGATTTGGCACCATTATACAGAGGAAGATGACAAAATCTATAGAAAAATGATAATGTCAAGTCTACTTCTAGGTTAGTTTTTGAGATGGGAAATCAATTAGGCTCCTACTTCGAAATATAATAGTAGCTATCTTTACATTGCATATTTTTCTAAAGTATTGGATAAGATGTTTTAAATAAAAGGATAAGAATGGAAAAAGTTGGAACTGCCAATACTTGAATAAAATATTGAGATTGCAAAAAACCTAAATTTTAGTCAATTCTAGTTGAACGGAAAGTAGCAATGTTCTTATATGACAAAGGTTCTCAAGACAAGGGTATTCCCTGCCTTTAATATTAGATCATTGATAACACTAGATTTTGAAAGATGTGAGCGGATGATTACATCTAACATGTTACTCATTATTACTTTTAATTTAAACATATAAGGTAATATATTGTATTATTGACAAAATACAAAGAAAAATTAAGGCATCTTGATGTCTAAATAGTGGAGTTGGAAATTGAGAAAACATATTCAAGAGAGTACTACAAAAAAATGGCTACATCTTGATGCCTAGAGGATGGATTGGTGGACTTTGAAATTGATAAAACCATTACTAAATATATGGGTACAAGCAACTAGCGTTTAGGTATGAGTAGACAATGGAGGGGAGTTGGAAATTTATAAAACTACTACTCAAAATATTGGTACAAGCTACTAGTTTGTAGGTCCCTCCAATGAATTTTGGAACAAAATTCAAGGAATTTCTTAATATTTCTTATGAGATGAACTTCTAGTTAAATTACAAATTTTAATAGCTAAAGCCTTTATAAATAGTTCTTATTAGACAAATTTACAATTAAACTATAAATTTAAAAGACATTATTATTATTTGAAAGAAAAACACTATATCAATTTATGATATATATAGTAAAAGTAAAACATACACACATTCTCAAGAAAAAGTTTATAAAAAAGAAACCTTTTATAAAATTAAAAATAAGAAAACCTTTATAAAAAATAAAATTCTTTATATGTATCTTCAAATATCTCCACAAATCAACAATAATATTATTTGGAAAGGGAAAAAAAAACACAACCTGCCAAATAAACCTATATAATTTATCAAATGGCCCAAAAAAATATTATATTATACATTAAAAACATCTTTCAGAAAAATATGATTAATATAATGAAACTTACATCCTAAACTAATGGGTCTCCCGTGGATGTAAATAAAAAAATTCTATTTATGTTTTGTATATCAATGAATATAACTGCTATAATTTTCGATTAATAGCACAGATATACAACTAAAGATTAAAGGCATATCACTTTGAGATTTTAATAGAATGTAGCAGCAAGAAACCATATGATAGTAAACAAGATATCAAACGATATGTGTGTACTTGGCTACATTGAGATTTACAAGGTTTTCTCTTCGAAAAGAAGGAAATAATCTTATAATGAGCATCACTTCCATCCTAAACTAATGGGTCTCCCGTGGATGTAAATAAAAAAATTCTATTTATATTTTGTATATCAATGAATATAACTGCTATAATTTTCGATTAATAGCAAAGATATACCAACTAAAGATTAAAGGTATATCACTTAGAGATTTTAAGAGAATGTGGCAGCAAGAAACCATATGATAGTAAACAAGATATCAAACGCTGTGTGTACTTGGCTACATTGAGATTTACAAGGTTTTCCCTTTGAAAAGAAGGTAATGCTCTCATATAATTGAAACAAAATGCACAAAAATTGTTTGATAGTGGGAGCATCCCTTAAATTATGAGGTTTTCTATGACCTAAACCTCGAATATGGAGAGGATGGAGATCGAAGAACATCTTGACTTTGATTTCACTGATCTCTGACTAAACTCAACCAAGAAAATTGTTTGAATCGTCCTCTGGGACCGGCCAAGCCATATCATCATTGAAAACCTACGGAAGAATCGTATGAAGGCAAAAACTCCTTTCAATCAGCTGCATCCGCAATCCACACACGGCTGTATAAGCAAAAGCTAAAATGGAAATATCATTTCAGAAGTTCCTTATCTTATCCATTTATTTAAACACTCGGCTTATAGTTGGAAATTAACGTCACCCATTTATGGTACTAGCTGACCACTCTTTTGCCAGAGCAATTTCTCTCGGAAGAGGTTATCCAAGGATTGCTCTGCATCGAAACAAATAAATTAAAAAGCAATATAGAGGCCTTGAGTTTTATACTATAGATGTTGGTACAACGCAGAACCGCACCAGAAATTTAAGAGTAGCAGTCAGAAGACGAATCTATGACAACGTACTTCAAAAACCTGAAAATATCGGGTAATTTCACCAAAATACACCGCAAAGTTGGCTGGGTTGGCTACAGATGGATCTGTTACAGAGAAACATAAAGCCATGAATCCATGCACTTCCCGTGTATCTGGGCATGTTAACCCTACACATCTTTTAATGCGACCGTTCAAAGCTCTCTTGATTTTGAGAGGATATTTGCAAGCGGAAACATTCAAAGATGCTTTTCCCTTGGAATGAAAGTGTAACCATTTATAAATAAATTTTAAAATCTCGATGAACATCCCAAAGAACCCTTCTGTCTATATAGTATCATAAACCCCATAGCCAGCAAACGCACGAAAACAAACTCTAGATCTAGGTCTAGGTCTACTGTTGGAACAATATTGAAAATGACCAAATAGCAGACAAAAGGCCTATTCCTAGATGCAGAAAAAAACAGGGCAGTTTTCTGTAACTAGTGCTGAGAGGAGAGTTAGAGATAATCCGGTGAATGTTGGGCCTTCAGCTGGTTAGGATTTACCTTGGTAACTGCCATGGAAAAACCGAAAATAAAACACACAAGATAATGGAGCACTTATCTGTCTAGGTATGCTACATGAATAGCCTATTATAAATAAAATCTGGTGCACGCAGCCTGCAGCTATAAACTAAAATAAAATCACCGTAGTCAGGCCCGTCTGTCCTTTGAGAGTTGACAGAAAGAGACATGGGCACACAGCGTCCCCCACACACAATAAATGCTAGGGGCTAAGTGTGCTCACTCTCTTCTGTCATCACCTTACTATACAAGAAACCGATGAGCCAAAACAGAAATCGCCTATATCTGGAAACGAGTAATCTAACTAGGCGGAGGAATTGCCCGATTTCTTGGGCCGCCCGGAAAAAATTTCAGGCTCCGACTCGGCAATGCCTTCCGCCACCCTCCGCCACCTTTCTCCAACCGAGCATTCCTTCGCCACCCTTCCACCCTTTCACATGAACTTCTCCTCGTATCTGTCTCACAGATCCTCCCGTCCGGACGATTCGGGGTCACGTCGCGCCGCGGGCGATGGGGTGTCTGCAGTTGGTGGTTGGATTTCAAACGGAGGCCAAAACCGCGTGCGGCTCCCTCCCCCCATCGCTCGCCTTCAGAACACTCCATCGCCTTCAGAACTCTCAAACAAGCAGAGCGCGACGTGAACACCATGCTAAACCGCTCCCCATTTCCCATAGCTCGGACACAATCTCGCGATCAGAACTGCAAAACCAGGCAAGTAAACCTAACTTCACTTGGACTGTGGTCGCCTTGATTTTTTTAAGGCTGGGTTTTGCATTTGAAGCGGCCGAGTTGTTTATTTAAAAAAATTCGTGCAGACACATAATCTCTGATGTTTGTAAAGCCGATAGAGAGAGCCCCTCCTGCCAGTTCAGGCCTCCCAATCTGCCCAGACAGAGAACAGATACCATTTCTCTGTCGTAAACAACACAATATCAGCAAGATTAGCACGAATTGAGTTCACTCGAAACCTTAAACGTTTCAAAAACTCCAACCTAATTGAATTCGAGAAACATCTACCCTGTGAAGATGTAATTCATGGTAGTACGGACAACTCTCGTTCAATCTCGAAAAATTAGAATAATTTTAGATCTGTAAAAATTACAAATAATTTGGATTATAAATACCAATTTTGAATTGTTTGATCGTAGGAAGTATCCTCTATTCTGTTTTATTGAGACTACCAAAATCTTTTGTTTCTTAGAGCCTGCAGATCCCCATCACCTCAATCTCAAAAATCCAAAAGATGAAAAATCACACCTGCAAAACCCACGCTCAAACACCATTTTATACTGTATATGATGCTAACTCTCATAATTACATGAATGTATAATACGACAATGGCGGATGACACAGAACAGAAATCGGGTTCCCAACTTCGAACAAAAAAATAATGCATTGGAACCCTTATAAAGACAACCAGATTGGATTGAATGGGATGATGGTGATCAAAATTAATAGTAATCGAAGTCAGGAGGTTGTGCTTCGGCAGCTCTGGCCAATTTTTGAATTTTACAGTGATCGGCAGGGGAAGATTTGGTGCCTCTGAGTTTTTGTTGTACTCCTGGGGGCGGAATAGAGCGTATGAATAACCTGCCGTTTATAGCTTTGGCTTTCCCAGTAAATTATCTAATCGGACAAACATGGTCTCAAATGCTCTGAGGAATCCCACTGAACAATTAATGACATGTTCAGGAGGATCGGCACACAAAGGGCATCCAGTGAGATTTGCAAACCCTATCTATCTATCTATCTGAGAAACTTGGGCATAAAAACGAGGACCGCAGATCTGCAGAATGGTGTGGTTAGAATTAAACGAATCGTAAGAAGAGGTTTCTGCTTTTTCTGCCATCAAATTCCCCAGAAAGTAGAAAATTGCCGTGGAGTCACGTGGAAATCCATGTTAAAGCAAACTGGCAGCATTAAATCGAAAGTCCTGAGATCTGGCTGTACCTGGCCTTTTGACTCGACCAAAGAGGAAGTTATCTGTGGAATGAGACAACAGTGATCCCCAAATTCCGCAGAGTTGTAATATTATTATTATTTTCCATTCTGAAAATCTACATCATTGGAAGAATCCTAAAATGATTGTGAAAGAAGACAGACATACAACAATTCCTGAGGTTAATGGGCTTGATGCTGGGCTTTTTGTTGTGCTCCATCACAAGAGTTGCTAATTGAGGCACATAGTGTCCTGCAACATTACATCAACCAACATAGTTAGTCTTAAATAAGATACACAACAACCAACATGAACAGTTTTAAAGAACTTAAAAGAACAAGTGAGCATAATCTATGTATATGTTAAAAGATAACGCTAGGTCATACCTCCATAACTCTCCCCTGTTATGTAAAAATATACACCTCTGTATTCCGGAAATTTCTCAAACCAATTTAAAAGGAACGACAGGTTGTCTTCAGCTGCATTATTTGACACTTGTTGTTCAGTTACAATCTTATTCAATATTACCCAATCTCCACTTCTTGAAAAATATTTGCAATAATCACATTACTTGTAGGTTCTCATCTCCTTTATGATGTATACAGTATATTTTCCACCCAAAATCTGGTTCTCAAATAAGTCAATTTATAACGGAATTAGGAAAACGAGATCACACTGGAAAACATCCCTCTCTAAAAATACCATGCTAAGCGATTGTCATCTTGCCAACCGTATGTAAGCTCTATGGTTACCAACTTACCATTCTTATGCACATTGCGGAGTATTAGATGACGTCTACAACCATCGATTTGTTTGTTTTAGCTTATGTACAATCAGATCTACCTCTTGTCATCTAACCTATATTGTGCACATACTTTGCAATAAGCATATTCCATTGAATCCTTGCATCCACTGTGAATCTAGCTTCCCATATTGTATCTCATGCCAGATTAAATAAAATCTTATCTCTATGCATCCGCTGGATTGTATTCTTGCTTTGACATTCCTTCCTATGCGTACATTTAGTCTCCCTTGAAACCTCCCATGTGTGTTTCCTGTATATAACATGTTAGTACATATCACAAACATAAGGGTCAATGCACATCACATACATATGTTTATAAAAGAAACATCCATGAGAGAAAGCACAAGTGACACAGCAGCCATGTAGTCATAAGCCCTCATCATGTATCTATATATAAAAAGTATGTACATGGTGTCAAATTGGTATATAAAAAATGGGCTATCCACATCCAGGGATGTTGTGGATTTTTCTCGTATATCAATGGATGTACTATATCGTGCCTTGTTTGTAGGCATCCAACACATCATATATCATGTCAATACATCAACCATATCATTTGTTGCGTATACTCGTTAAATAACTTTTTGAACTTAATCTGGAAATACACATTGGGTCGCTTGAATTTTGACTCATATAGTACTACCATGCACCGGTGGCTATTTCAATCTTTACATAGATTTCTCGACCTAATCTGTCTGTGTTGGTTGTTTCTCCTTGTAATTCCTCTGTGTTGGTTGTTTCTCCTTGTAATTCCTCTGAGTTTTATTTAGATGTATTCCATACTTGGGACATTAATGATTTCGTAACTATCTATTGAATTTTGTTCTCCAAGATGATGTTACTATGGATTATGTCTCGCGATCCTATTGAGTAAGATATTCTGAACGAAAAGCCAAGGATTATAGTTCACAAATCGCTCAAGCATTAACTATCTACTTCTAGTATCATTCACCTTCATTCTCATTCTGATTCATCCATCACTTCCCTTGCAACATAGATGCATTGCACTTAGAGAATTGCTAGAACAACCTTTATAGAGTTCACTTGTAGAATATAAAGGGAATATATGATCTACTTGTTGAGACTCGAGAGGCTTGGATTCTCTCCTACTTGAATGTGTGTGCATGTCTCCTATTACATATTTAAAAAATTTCCTCTTACATCAATTAATTGAGTTTGATAGAGTTCATGTAGAAAAACAATTAAAACAAGAAACATATAGCTTTACTATATCACATGCAATGAACATAACTGGAGTTCTGTCAACATTAGTAATAGGCTTTTTAGTGTAACAATTAAATTCAAAAGGTGGGGTATTTTTTATTTGATTTTCTAAACTTCCAACTCAATTTTTCCTATCTATATTTCTAAACGAGAAGAACTATTTATTTTTAGTACTTTGCTCTATTTATAAAACGTGGTGTTTGTTAGTTACACATAAAGATAACTCCCATGATTGATACCTATCATGACATTTTGTATTTTTATCAATCAAGGTCAATTGAAAGATGTTTGGGTCAATATGTCGGCGTAGAAGTTGATTGGTCTATTCATCAGTCTCAATTTGGGATAGAACGTGGTGTTTGTTAGTTACACATAAAGATAACTCCCATGATTGATACCTATCATGACATTTTGTATTTTTTGTTGAAAATATAATTTCAACTGCGATCGCCGATATCGCATCGGCAAAATGAACTGAAGGCATTATAAAGGAGCCTTTGTGTTTGCGATAAGCGATCGCCGATATCGCATCGGCAAGGTCAAAGTGAAGAAATCATAAAGAAGCTTTTGTGCTTCCGACGAGCGATCGCCGATATCGCATATCGGCAAGTCGGCATATCGGCGGGTTGGAGTATCGGAGGCAGGCAGCAGCAGCGATATGAAATATCGCCGATATCGCATCGGCGAAGTCGCAGCGGAGGACTTACAAGTGGTTTTGTTTTTGTGCGATGAGCGATCGCCGATATCGCTATCGGCACATCGCTATCGGCAATGTTTTAGGGTCGGCATCTTTGACATGAGTAAAGTTGCGATGCGATGCAAATAAAGTCAATGGTTAAAGTACAAGTCTGCAGCTAATAAATTTGACGTGAAGTAAAAGTTCCTTTACCGCCAGTAAATGTCAGTAAAACAGTAAATGCAATTTACTGTGGTTGGTAAGTTTTGGTGAAGTTTTTAATTTCATTTAAGCGGGAGTATGGGCACAAGTAAAAGCTGGTAAAAGCATTTAATTTTTATTATTTCTTTTACGGAAGCATGGGAAGTGAAAATGTGAAGTATGTTTTTGTTGTTGTCATATATATGTAATATTTTTGTGTATTGAAGATATAGAGAGTGGTAAGTGAAGAACGCATCGTGTATGAAAATATACACAGCAGTGTAAATGAACTTTGTTGCACAGCAGTGCATAAAATCAGTTGCTCATTGTAATGAGAAGGGTGTAGTGTGAGAGAGGATAATGCACAACAGTGCTATCCGTGAAGAACAAGAGAGCAGCATGCCTTTTGTTGATTGGTGGTGAAGCTCGCGGCAGCGAAAGAACAAGGAAGATGCACAGCAGTGCATAGAATAGTGATGATTTTAATGTATTGGATTTGCATTGAAATGCAAAAGAAAAGAGCGCTCAGGTATTTTGAAATTGTGAATGTAAATTTTGTTTTACAGCAGTAAGTTTATGTAAACCTTTGTTACAGCAGTAAGTTGTTGTTTTTCACAGCAGTGAATATGAAAATGATTTTACAGTGGTAAATCTCTCTCTGAGTGAAAGAGGATGAAGTTTGTATCAGGCTTTGTATTTTAATCAATAGAAATATTTTTATGGTTGTGTAATACTCTGTTATGAGTAGATTTGTCTTAAAAGCTTCCCTGTGCACAAAGGTCCTGCAACAATGGAAACAGAGCATTGGCTCTGTGGTGTTAGAATGTCTGGTTTTGGTATTTCCCATCGAAAAATTCCCATCAGTGGTATCAGAGCTAGTCCAGGCTCTTTGATGGTGACAGAGCAGGTTCATGCTCTTTGAAGACTCAAAGAAGCTGAAGGAAGGTCTGGTTGCAGCACAGAAAGCTTCTCCAGCAGTGTGAAGTTTCAGCCAAAGGGATTCAGGTATTTCTCAAGTTTTTTGAGTTATTATTGAAGGAACAGTCAGTGATTTAAAAAACACAGTCAAGTATTTGAAGCCTAGATAAGAATGGCAAAGTCAAAGAAGAAAGCCTCCAAGCCTGCTAAAAATGTGTCTCCCCCCTCTACTAAACTAGAAGGCAATCCATTAGAATACATTTTATTTGAAACCCCAAAGCTTGATGGAAACTTTGATGTATGGGAAATAATGATGAGGGCTTTCCTAATGTCTGAGGGGATTGAAGTCTGGGAGTCAGTGATTGATGACAGCAAGATGGATAAAGAATCCATGGAGTATGATGCACAAGCAGTAAAACTAATCTTGGATGGACTCCCTGATTCTGTGAAGAAGAATCTAGGAAAATATTCATCAGCAAAGGATATATGGGACAGACTGCATGACCTTCATGCAAAGGGAGCACTGACCATGACAATGAGTCAAGAAGAACCCATCATAGAAGCTGAGAATGAAAAGCTTGACCTCATCAAGCTTCAAGTAAGAGAAAGGGATGAAGAGCTTGCCAAGCTCAAGAAGGAGCTTGATCAATGCAAGAGGAAACATCATGAAGAAGTCATGTCTATGACAAATCAGCTGAATGAAGCAAAGAAGCAGGCAGATGCCTTGACAAGTCAACTTGAACAAAGGCACAAGAGAGTGAACAAGCTTGTAGAAGAGATTGGACAGTACAAGGTAGAGGTCTCCTCGCTTAAGTCCGAACTACAAGAAGCCAAGAAGCAGGCACAAGGAGCAGAAAAGAAAATGGAGAGCAGCCAAGCAAAAGATGCAGAAATCTCCAAAATGAAGTCAGATATTATCTCCTTCAAAATAGTAGCAGCTGAAGCTACTCGTAGCAAGGAAGAAACTGAGGGACAACTAGCAAAGAAAAATAATGAGTGTGAAAAGTTGGAAGAAGAGATTGTCCTCCTCAGGAAGAAGGTTGAAGGGATGAACAAAATCATGAAGAGTTCTCAAGCCTTGGATGATATGCTCAGCTATCACAGATCTCCATTTGATAAATCAGGACTTGGGTATGTAGGTGAACCCTCAAACAAGGATGAGGATGCTTTAAGCAAAGAAGATGTGAAGAAGCCAGAAAGAGATGGTGATGCTCCTAGTTCCAGCAAAGGCAAGGAGAAAAATGAAGGCTGCAATAGAAGAGATCCTGCTCCAAGAAGAAAACCAGCTCCAAGAAGAAATGTAGCTGATGTCAAAGAGGCAAGATGCAATGGTCATCATCAAGGGATCTCAAGGCAGCAAGGCTTCAGAAGTGCATCAAGGAAATCTCCATCTCCCAGGTACCAAAGTTCATTTTATGGTTATTGTTATGCTTGCTCAAACTTTGGTCATATGGCAAAAGACTGTAGAGCATTTCATGGAGATAGATGTTGTGGTCTCCGACAATCTCCAAGAAATAATTTCACAAGAAGAAATCATGAATCTTTATTCATGAAGAATGTTGAATGTTTCAAGTGTCATAACATTGGGCATATGACACGAGATTGTAACTTGACATGGGATCTTACACAAGCTAGACCCATGCAAAAGAAGAAAGTTACACAAGTATGGAGAAGAAAAGAAATACAGTGTGAAAGCCCCTTAAGCAACGCAGCTGATCTAAGTTTGTTTTGAGAAAACTTGCCAAAAGAAGACAAGTATACATTAAAGGGGAGCTTGTAATTTTTTGTTGCTGGACTGTATTAACAGTCATTTGTTGATGGAGGATGTATTGCAGCGCAGCAGTTGCAAATGAAATCTTTGTTAATCCCTCTGAAAGGTAATATGCAGCAGTGATGAAATCAGCAATGTTTTTGCTTTATGTTTATGCAATATGCACAGAAATGCATAAAGAAGAAAAGATGGCAGCGCTGAAATGTAAAGAGCAGCAGCGAGATAAGAGAAAAATGCAAAGCATGGAGACCCTCACAGCAGTGGGAAAACAGAACATAAAACAGCAGTTTGGGAATTTTTTTTGGAGCACATGGATTAGAATGAACAGCAGTTTAAAATTCTTTTTGTGGTGCACATGCATTGAAATGCATAGCTATGGAAGGTAGTTTCCTTCTATGAAAAGTGAGAAAATATATTCACAGCAGAGTGAGTATAATACACAGCAGATGGAAATGTTTTGTATTGGGAATGAAAATGCAAAACAGTGAGAAGAAAATGAGAAGAAGGCAAAACGCAGTAGAGCGTAAATGCCCAGTGGCTGAGAATGCAATGAAATTTCTCACACAGCAGTAAAACAAATATAATGTTTTTCTTCATATGCAATGCAGCATGCAAAGAAATGCGTAAAGAAAAACAGGGACAGCAGATTTTTAATGCACATGGATGAATGAGAATGTGTATGGCAGCAGAAAAATGAAAGGAACTGCACAGCAGTGCATTGTGTAATTAAAAAAATGAAACTGAAGATTGTGTGAAGCAAGGGTGCATAAGAAAAGGTAACAGCCCGTGTTATTTTTTTTTGTGGAGAATGAAGTGCCAAAAGTATGGGCACACAGCAGTATGTTGAAACAAAAGGCAGCGACAGTGCAAATTGCAGAGGCAACGCAGCAGCGAATAAAAACCCAGGGATGACAGTCCATGGTTATGGGTATGGACAGCAGTGAATATGAAAAAAATGCAGCAGCAGGAAGTTATGGACAGCAGCATGACGGCAAGAAGGAGAAGCACACAGCAATGCAAATAAAAAAAATGCAGCAGCAAGAAGTTTTGAACAACAGCACATGCAAAAGAAATTTTCCTTACAGCTGTAAAGGTAAATGTAATGAATTGAATTGAAATGCAATATATGCAACAGCAGTGAGTGTAAGAAATGTTTACACACAGCAGTGTAAATTTGTAAATTGGGACAGCGTAATTGTTCCAAGAAAGACAGAGTATTTTGTCTTTGAAAAGTGCAGCAACACAACAGCAAGTGTAGACACAGCAGTGTGAGGTAGACACAGTAAAGAAGATGGCATAACAGCGCAGCAGAGAATATGCAGCAGCATAAAAGAACATTGTAATGAGTTTGCACACACAGCAGTGCAATGGTTGTTTGTTTTGGAACTGCATTTGAAGCAGTCATTTGGTGAAACCCTCTATTGAAGAGGAAGGTGCTTTTCAGCACATTGTCATTAGTGAATCCCTCAGTTGAGAGGAAGATGCTTTTTAGCATACGCATGGTAAATCCCTCTATCAAGAGGATGATGCTTTTCAGCATAGTCATTGGTGAATCCCTCTGTTCAGAGGAAGATGCTCCCTAGCATAGTTTGGTAGATCCCTCTGTCATGAGGAAGGTGCTCTTAAGCACAGTCACATGGTGAATCCCTCTGTCATGAGGAAGGTGCTCTTAAGCACAGTTTCAGGTTAATCCCTCTATTAAGAGGAAGACAACTTTGTTTGTTTATGAACTGCAGCAAAAGCAGTTGGTGAATCCCTCTATTCGAGGAAGATTGGTGAACCCCTCTATGTGAGGAAGATGTCTTTGTAACAGCAGTGTTGGTGAATCCCTCCATGAGAGGAAGTGTTTGGGTATGATTGAATGCCCGACAGTTGAAATTAAAGGGGAGTGTTGAAAATATAATTTCAACTGCGATCGCCGATATCGCATCAGCAAAATGAACTGAAGGCATTATAAAGGAGCCTTTGTGTTTGCGATAAGCGATCGCCGATATCGCATCGGCAAGGTCAAAGTGAAGAAATCATAAAGAAGCTTTTGTGCTTCCGACGAGCGATCGCCGATATCGCATATCGGCAAGTCGGCATATCGGCGGGTTGGAGTATCGGAGGCAAGCAGCAGCAGCGATATGAAATATCGCCGATATCGCATCAGCGAAGTCGCAGCGGAGGACTTACAAGTGGTTTTGTTTTTGTGCGATGAGCGATCGCCGATATCGCTATCGGCACATCGCTATCGGCAATGTTTTAGGGTCGGCATCTTTGACATGAGTAAAGTTGCGATGCGATGCAAATAAAGTCAATGATTAAAGTACAAGTCTGCAGCTAATAAATTTGACGTGAAGTAAAAGTTCCTTTACCGCCAGTAAATGTCAGTAAAACAGTAAATGCAATTTACTGTGGTTGGTAAGTTTTGGTGAAGTTTTTAATTTCATTTAAGCGGGAGTATGGGCACAAGTAAAAGCTGGTAAAAGCATTTAATTTTTATTATTTCTTTTACGGAAGCATGGGAAGTGAAAATGTGAAGTATGTTTTTGTTGTTGTCATATATATGTAATATTTTTGTGTATTGAAGATATAGAGAGTGGTAAGTGAAGAACGCAGCAACGTGTATGAAAATATACACAGCAGTGTAAATGAACTTTGTTGCACAGCAGTGCATAAAATCAGTTGCTCATTGTAATGAGAAGGGTGTAGTGTGAGAGAGGATAATGCACAACAGTGCTATCCGTGAAGAACAAGAGAGCAGCATGCCTTTTGTTGATTGGTGGTGAAGCTCGCGGCAGCGAAAGAACAAGGAAGATGCACAGCAGTGCATAGAATAGTGATGATTTTAATGTATTGGATTTGCATTGAAATGCAAAAGAAAAGAGCGCTCAGGTATTTTGAAATTGTGAATGTAAATTTTGTTTTACAGCAGTAAGTTTATGTAAACCTTTGTTACAGTAGTAAGTTGTTGTTTTTCACAGCAGTGAATATGAAAATGATTTTACAGTGGTAAATCTCTCTCTGAGTGAAAGAGGATGAAGTTTGTATCAGGCTTTGTATTTTAATCAATAGAAATATTTTTATGGCTGTGTAATACTCTGTTATGAGTAGATTTGTCTTAAAAGCTTCCCTGTGCACAAAGGTCCTGCAACAATGGAAACAGAGCATTGGCTCTGTGGTGTTAGAATGTCTGGTTTTGGTATTTCCCATCGAAAAATTCCCATCATTTTTATCAATCAAGGTCAATTGAAAGATGTTTGGGTCAATATGTCGGCGTAGAAGTTGATTGGTCTATTCATCAGTCTCAATTTGGGATAGATTAGAAGAAAACAAACATACTATGCCATTGGTGATGAGAATATATAGTCCAGCAATAATACTCTTATCCCAATAATAATTTTAGAAATTCCTCCACCATATCCATATACCTAGAGCATAAAACTTACCTCTTGGCCACTCAATTGGTGAGAAGATCCAAGGGTTGGAAGCCCTTCCCAAGAGCTCCCAATAGTGGCCATAATTATTAATAACGCTATCCTAATCCTAAATTCTTTCATACATTGATTTTCCTTTTCCTCCCTTTTATATCCATTCTCCACCAAATCGCAACATGGAACAACATCGGCAAATTTGCATGATAAAGATGATTGTATGGCTCAAAAACTTTTTGTTTAGCACGTTACAATAAGGGATTGGAATAATGGCTGACAAATGTGTTAGTTTATTATAGCTCAGATGTGATTTCTAATTCCAATAAAAATATTTTATACCCAGATGCCTGCAAGGAAAACAAGAAATTTCCATATCTGATTTTTATGAACAGAAATAAAGTGAGCTTGCTGAAAATGAAATGCATAGCAGAAATAGGAAACTAATTGCAGAAATTTGACACAGTAATATTTACCCTGAAAAACCCTGACGAGGAAAGCCAACAAACAGGGAATTTATTATTTCAGCCCACAGAGAAATTTCTGGAAATTATTGCAGCAATTAATGAACCTATACAATTCAAAAGTTTCTTCGAAATTGTGCCCAAAATTCAATCCACCCTTTTCCTAGTGCTGACAGCCTCCTTGGAATTCATGCCACCTCCAAAATCATGCCAAAAGCCTCAATTTGCATGCAGCACATTTGAACCTCCTCACTGTCTTGTGTGCACTTGTATGACCTGTATGGCCTCTGCAATTATGCCCAATAGCCTTTGGATTCCTACTCTGCAATTGTGCCAACAGCGTTGGGATGCCTACAACAGTACAACCCCCTCGAATTTGCTACCTTGGGATGCATGCAACCTTGAAATATCTACTTTTCTTCTCCTCAGTGATTTCTCTTCCCTACAAATTGATTTCCTTCATCTTCAGCTCAAAAATGATTACCTGTTCAAGTGTTGCATCTTTTCCTCAAATCTCCTTTTATAACTTTACAATGACTAAAGCCCTATCTCCAAAGTGATTAACAGTCAGGATCTAATCTTGATCACTTACTAAAAATGGTTGAATTTTCTTATAATAGACACTGATTTTCTAATCTTGATTATTACTTCTAATGATCATACACAAGTTATCTTTTAGTTTCTTTTATGTTGGTCAAAGTCTGCAGTCAAATTCTTCTTCTAGAATCAAACTTGCCCCTTTTTCTGGTAAAAATCAAGAAAAACTCTTGGTTAAACAGAGTAGGTCGATGATGTTTAACGAGCAGCTCTTTACTCTTGGTTTATGTTTACTATAGTAACTTCTCAGCTACTAGTAACTGAATTCAATAGAATAACTCATTTATGTACTAGTGGACTGTGGACGTAGCCCTGGATATAGATATTTTTAGTTAGCTTTGGAAGCATAATACATAATGCTTCATGAAAAGTGCATTTTTCTGATGATTACCAGCTGAAAATATCGTTCACTAGATGGTTATATTATTGTTGTCTACTCGACCAATTCACAATTCATGATTGTGAAAGTGCCTATCCAAGCTGGGGTGGAAATATGACAATGGGGTGATGGGTCAAAGTATTTGGACCATCTCTCAAATCTCTACTTTGGAGGTCATATTTGCTCATTTAAGAGTTTGGGCAGTGTGGGTCACAACAATGTTTATATGGTTAATTGCTACTTAAATAAAATCACCGCTAGAACTAGCGGCTTTTAATGGATTTTTTATTGATTCATTGATATTTCAGACCTCAAAAAAAGCATAAAAGAGGTTTTATATTTATATATATGTTGGGTAACTTGCTAAGATTGAAAGTTTAGTTCTGATGTCCTTGCATATTGTTTGACCGGATCAGTTCAAAATGGGCAAGCAAAGCAAATGGCAATATATCATGGATCTTGAGGTGCAAGACCTCAAAGGAAAAATGGCGTTCTCTAGTAAAGACTTGGTTTGGACGGAAATAAATATAAAAAACAATAGTATTGATCGAGTTGTCGTAATCCCATTATGACACGTTGCTGACTTTATCAAAGGAGAGAAAGAAAATCCTATTGCTCCATGTAAATTCATAGGAAAAACAAAAAAAGAAACAAAACAAAGAGCTACCGCTACATTGCAATATGAGATGTGAGTATTTAAAAAATGTATTGTTTAGATATTTTGAAACCACGTTTATCTTTCTTTGTATGTACTAACATTTTGAATTTTTGGTGTAGTTATCATTATTCATCTGGCCCAGAGGACAAAAGAGGAAATCCTCCAACTAAACGAAGGATCTCATTTGTGCAGAAGAGGGGTTTCCAATGCCACTTTATTATGAAAGTTATGCATGAAATTCTTGATAGAGCAATACTAACTTTCAATATGTATGAACATGAAGATGGGAAAGGTCGGGTTTGTCATGGTCAACGTGACACTTTAGGAGAGACCAAAACCTTGCATAGGCCAAAGCTTTCAAGGGATGTTGTTTCATTTGTACAGAGTTGTTCCTTTTTGGGAGTGCATTTCCATGTAGTGTATAGAACCCACATTAAGAGACATGTTGACATCGATGTGACAGCTCGAGATAGAGATTTCTTCTTATGCAGGAAAGATATTTCAAACATCTATAATAGGTTGGTGAAGGGAAATTATCAACTTCAAAAAAAGGATGAAATGAGTGTAAACCTTTGGTATCAAAAACATCGGGAAGAATTTTTCTTTTACCAAAATCCCAATGGTGTGGAGGTCCCTTTTATAATAGGGACTCAAACAAAGTGGATGTTGGAGACAATGATCAAGCTATCGCACAATAGATTAATAGCCATGGATTCAACATTTAACACAAATAAATATGAGTTAAGTCAGATGCCAATGATTGATTGAATATATTTATTTAAGCTGTATACATTCAAAATGATTAGTAACTTGTATTTGACTTTGTGTAATGTTGAATATGGTAGTATCAGTTGTATACACTTGTGGCATTTGATGAACAACAGAGCGGGGTGCCAGTTGCATGGGTCGTAGCATCACGAAACGCATCAGATGATATTGTAATATAGCTACAGCAACTCATGCGCAAGTGTTTCCAAACCCGTCCTGATTGAACAGTCAATGCTTTCATGGTTGATGATGCACTAGCTGAAATCAATGCCTTGAGATAACTTTAACATTTTCATGATATAACTAAACTTGCATTTTTTCTCACACTAAAATGCATTGAATATGGCAGTAGGATCACAGGTTGTGATGTGATCTTATGTGTTTGGCATGTACGGAGGGCTTGGTTAAAAAATGTCAATCGGTTGGCTACTAGTTCCATAAAAGCCAATGAGATGTTCAGTGAGTTAGGTTTCATCATGAAACACATTCTCAATTATGAAGTGGAAGATGCAATCAATCAATTTTTTATCAAATTTGCAAATGAAGAGAAGTTCTTAGACTATTTCAACAAGAATAGGTCACTAGAGATAAGATTCATAAGTAAACATTTTTTTCGTTTATATGCATTTTTTTCTTCTATAAAAGTGATATAGTGAGACTGACATGGTTCTATTTTCAATTAAGTATGTGGGTGAAAGGTTGTCGCGAGTTTCCTCATGCAAATCAGGAGACCAATAATGCTATTGAGTGATACCATTGTTACCTAAAAACAACATTTTCTATCTGATAGAAGGAAAAAATGTGCTCGGAGGAAGGATTGGTTATTGCATATGCTACTAACAACAGTTGAAACTTGTTATCGGTTCAATGTAATCTTAAAAGAAGAAGGATTTCTAAACAACTACAAGAGAGAAAAGGAGCTAGAATCATCAATGGAACGAGAAAGAAAAATTCTGGATACTGATTATTGTCCTCATGAGAGCAGAACTCGTGCTTATTGGGTGAGAAGTCAGACAGATCGAGGTAAAAAATACCTTGTCACCTGTTATTGTACGGATTTTATAACTTGTGAATGTCCATGGTCTATCCGTGGAAACATTTACAAGCATGCCATAAAGGTTAATTGGTTGCATTTCCACTCGGATAATTCAAATCCATTGCTTCATCAGCATGTAGAGGATAACATATGAAATGACCCACGTGAGATCAATATAGAGCCTCAAAACCATGATGTAGATGTCGATGCTACTCTTATGGCCACAAATATTGTTGATGCAGATGCTGAGGCACTTCATTTGGCAAGGGAGAAGTTGTTTAGCTATAGACATCTCATTTCAGATAACCCTCCTGCTAGTTTGACGAAGACAATCCAGTTGACTGGTATGCTTAAAAAAATGTTGGATGAAGCCAATAATTTTCACATTACTGATTTTGACTTCACACCTGGGTTGGGTTCTCTTGATCCATCTTTGAAGAGGAAGAGGAGTTTCCTTAGCTCCATAAAGAAAAGAAGAAGCAACAGAAAAACAATGGTTTGGAAATTGATTTAAATGTTGATCCATCAGAATATGAACCATTTGAGTTTCGATACCTCAATAAGTGAGAACGTCATCGATCAAATAATTCCCTGTCTATGGTTCCAGATTAGTTTCATGTGTTGAATAAAGTCATGGTTTTGGATTTAAGTATTTAATAATCGTCATTCTTTAACATGTGGTATGTTTATTTTTATAGCATTGCAACAATATCCAACCATGGCGATAGCCCAAGACCAAAGGGAGATGCAAGACTATTCAATCTTACCCGCCATGTTAGGTATATTTAACACTCTTTCATTGTGTATGCACATATACCTTGATGCTCTAGAAAATTTCTTTGTGATAATGTTTGACACTTTGCTAGGTAACTATAAAATAAGTGGAGAAGCATCATCTTCTACTATGATTGATCATCCATGGAAGGATTTCAACTCTAGTGGGAATCAATGAGGTATGCACAAAGAATAGATAAGCTAGGTTTTCATGGCCTCGTCAAGTGGGTTTCCCTTTTTCATATGATAAGTCTATTTATGTTTTCCTATTGTTAGGTTGTTATGAAAATACCCTTTTCATAATCTGTTCATAGTCACTGAAAAATTAGGATTGCCAAAAGTGATCATTGTCAGTGCTTATGTTTCTTCCCATGCATTGCTCACTGAAACAAAGTTCAGTCCTTAATTCCTTTCCCCCACTAAGGTGTTAACTGTATTTCCTATGCGAAAGTCATGGGATTTACATGCATTTTTATGCTTGTTCATGGTTGAGGAGAAGGACCATCATATGGGTTCATTTCCCATGCTTGTATTTTTTCCATATCCATCACGCTAGCTATCAAATAGAATCTATTTACTTATTTATGTTCATGCAACATGTTTGATTTTTATACTTAAACATGTAGTTATTATGTTCTCATACCTATGTTCATGGTCAGAATTTATTAGATTTATAGATCTTTATATTTTGCATCTTTATAAATTTATGGTTAGATGGTCAAAGGCTAGTGAGGTTTGAACCTTATTATTGCATTTTTTGTTGTTGGATTTTTTATTCCTTGCCTCTACTCAGAGATCTCATTGGATTTTCATGACTTCATCAAGCTGATTTTGCCTTCATGGAATAGTATATGATAGTGTAGTAGATTGTTATGTTATTTTGAACATGCTCTCTTCATGATTTGTTGATGTTCACTGAACGATGTTCTGTCCTTTTATGCTTGTGATAAAGTGTTAACTCTCCTATTTCCCAAATCAAGGTCGGTTGTTATCTTTAAGTTGTGTGTTCGGTGAAAGTGTTTATTTTGATCTTGTGTGCTCGTGTATATATGCGTGTTGAAGTTCCTGGTAATGTATATTTTATGGTCTACTAAGATAATACAGGTGTTGATTAATTTTCAAAAGTTTAATGTGGATGCTCTTTTTTTCAGGTTCTTCTACAGTTCTGCTTCCAACCAGGATTGTCCATGCATTGAACCTCAATGTGGAAGACATAAATTCTCAGCCAAGCACACAATGTGGTCTTTTTCCAAGCACGCAATTCTCATCCAAACACACAATGTTTATCTATACAAAAAAAATTGTGGTAAAACACATCATGGAAGTGATAGTGGTGGTTGAAGGCTTGTATTTTATCTAGTCCATGGTTTTCCAACTTCCAGTTGTACAGTAAGTGATAAAGTTGTGATAGATTAATTTACCTTTTCTATAAGCATCATTACATGAAATGTTGCTCTGGAAGCACCAAGAAGTATTATTCAATACTGTGGCAATTTCCACTGCCTTGAGGAGACAGTTCTAGCATTTTCTAATAAATTGAATATAATGAAATCCATTGCAGTGAATTTATTGGTAGCAATCTGTTATATTTCGAAACTTTTGATGTTTAGCTCCACTCCATTTTGATTTCTTCCTTTTTATGTCAGTAAAGCAGATCCGTTGCAATCATTCTACTTATCATTCCAAAGGTAGCCCCTTTAAATTATTAATTAACCAATTTAAGCTAATAAGAAATATCCTTGCAAGTGTCCACTCTATTCCATCTATGTTCCTCAAACATGCCAATGAAAACACTGATTCATTCTTTGAAATCTACTCCCTTCACCATATTTCCGCTTTTGAACCAATCTGCTAAGGAAGTGATTTCTGGTAAATCTTTAACATAGAATGTGGGCCATAACCATATCCATACAATGTTTGGGTTCATAAACAGATTGCAGTTTGTGTGAAGGTGCAACAACATTTAGAGAGGCACATCAGTTAATAGGCATCTTATGGTTGTTGTATGATTCATGCTTCTTTTAAATTAATAGTGTTTTCTAGACTTAGAAAGAAACTTATATGGTAGCTTTAATAAAATTAGAAGTGCTTTTATCAGTTTTGTTTTAGGCACAGATCTATGTCAGTTGAAATCAAAAGGTTGTTGGGTAATATTTGTACAATTGAAGTGCCCTAGCATTTTTCAGGGTGTTGAATTCATATATATACATTGTTGTTGCAGATAATGTTGGTACTGAGATTAGTGTTGATGCAAAAAATGCTAGTATTAAGATCAATGGTGTTGCAAAGAATGATAGTTGTGAGTTGGGTTTGGTTTATGTTTACAGTCTTTCTAATGTCTTCAACTCTAATTTGATTAACAATTGTAGTAGTTTGAGTGTATGGCATTCCTTTTGCCCTGCTATTGTGAATTCTGGGTTTGGGGAATTGATCACAAGTTCCAATATTTGATACATCATCCATTTCTGTGAACTTGAGATATGTAGCCTGATTGAGGTGCATATCAGACCTGGGTTTAGATCTGGACTGTTATTTCAGTGAGATTGCCTTCATCAAACTGTTGTAGATTCGGTTATTGAGAACCTTATTTCAAGTATATATACTCCCATGTAATTGATTGATAAAAACTATTTTATTTTGGAGAGGGGAGGTGGGGATGACTTCATTGCTTCTGTGAAATTACACCTACATTATGTACCAGGATACCATCAACCAGATAAAACATCATCGGTGGACATAAATACTTGGGAATCATTGATTGGTTTAAAATTTTATATTGGTGCATTTACAAATTGATCAAATGGCTTCGTGATGCATATAGTAATGACAATATTCCTATACCCACCTACCCCTGATAGTTGAAATGGATTAGGCATTTTCTAAGAACTACAAAATCCCATGTTACATTACACTTTATAAATGTTCCAAGAATATTTGTCCTTGCTCATTTCCCTTAATAGAAAGGACCAGTTTGTATTTAAAAGAGCAAATTGATCTCTAAAACATATAGCTTAAATATTTCCAAACCTTGAAAATAAAGTGGACAGTGGAATATACTGCAAAACTTCGGTCATACTTCAAGTCTTCAAATATTTGGTACTTCTTACATTTGATTGTCTTGACTAGTCTAATTGATATTTCTTTTCTATTTCATCTTTCACTAGATACTGCTACAAGTCAAATTCAACCAGAATATCTCCACTGCTATTATGAATGCAGAAAAGTATAAGAGCCATCAAATGTATGAAATTGATAAGACAAAAATAGACAAGTCAAATTCAGCCAGAATATCTCCACGGCTATTATGGATGTAGACAAAGTATAAGAGCCATCAAAAGTATGAAATTGATAAGACAAAAACAGACAAGTCAGATTCAGCCAGAATATCTCCACCACTATTATGAATGAAGAAAAAGTATAAGAGCCATCAAATGTATGAATTTGATAAGAAAACAACAGACAAGAGATGATCCTCCAAATGTAACTCATGAGAAGCCCATGGAAACTGTGCATTATTGAATTACAAGACGACTTCAACATTGTGACTGAGTAGCAAAGTAACTAAAGTAGATGTATTTTGAAATTTTCCCAAGTGAAGTGTTCAATGAAAGTCATGTCCCAATAACTTGATCTCTACCATATGAAATATAAATGAGATCTCAAGTGTAACTACTTGACTGAGCTCCTTATTGACTCTTGAAATAAGGATATAAAGTTCATAACACTCCAAATCATTCCCTTTTTTATTATAATCCAAATAGATCAGATGTATGGCTGTGGGAGAAGATGTGGAGACAAATCGGATGTAAAAGCAATAGTGTTTATATTTAAGGAGTCAAGCAACATTAAAATTACATTTTTCCACAATGTATATGCTAAAAAACATGGATGATGCAATCATATTGAAACAAGATATGATAACAAAATCCAAAAATTAGACAACATTTAATAATATCAACAGAGCTTAACTGTTTGAAACAAAGTTTAAGGTTATAGAATTCCACAGAAGGTAGATTTAATGAGCTTTTTTCATTATTTTTTCTTTATATCTGGAGTGTCCAAAAATGTGAGATTTATATTGGATTCAATCTGAATCCATCTCCCCAATAAGAATGAGTCCCAGTGATCATTAAACATCTCAGCATCTTCATGAATTTGACATGGCTCAGGCCTAGAAACGGTAATGGTACTAACATAATTTATAAAATTTGACAGCATTTAAAAATATCGATGGGGTTCAATTATTTGAAATAGAGTTTTAGGTTCCAGAATTCCACAGAAGGTATATTCAATGAGATTTTTTCATCATTTTTGTTATATTCTGGAGTACCAAAAAATGTGACATTTATGTTGGATTCATTCTGAATCCAAATGAATCCATCTTCCCCAGAATAATGAGTCCCGGGGAAATCATAGACATCTCTGCATTGTCATGAATTTGACACGGCTTAGGCCCAGAAATGGCATTGGTTCTAATAGAATTTATAAAATTTTCCATGCCCACAGTGCACAAGAGACAAGTAGAATCCCCAAATATATGGATCCTATGATCGAATAACTTCCATACTTGTAAAACTTTTAGCCACTTCATAAAATCAGAGTCTAATTGTTCTATGTTTTTACCCTTTTATAGGCATATTTTCTGGTCAATTTTGTGCAAAATCTAGAAGATATTTGTTGGAATTGCAGGTTTAAGCTATGTAATCTGAACAATCCAAGTGCCCTAGGGGTTATTCAACTTGTTGAATCAAAAATATAATTTAAAAACTGAAAAGTTAAAATCTCACCAAAAGTTGTATCATGGGATTCCAGCGAAAAGGTAAAAATGTACAACAGTTAGACTTCACCCTTCCTAAATTACATTGCATCAGACTTTCTCTTATGTCACTTTTTCTTGTCATTTATGCATTTATGTTATATGTCATTTACACTATGCTAGTTGTGGGATAGAACTAAAAGTTAAATGTCATATCAACCAATAATGTTAAACATTAGTCCACATAAACATTTTCTTTTTATGATTATACCTTTCCTTTATTGATTGATTATAAGGTTCTGTAGGAGGCCAGTCCATAACTACAGCTTCACATCTTGTCTATAAATAATGAAAGATCTCACTATAAGTCCTTCCCTTAATCTTCTCTGGTTCTCTTAGTGAGATTTTAAAATGATTGTCCTAAAGATGTTTTATCTTGACTTCTAACCTTTCCATCTATTAATTTCTGATATTAGAGCCTCAATTTTACATCAAAGGGTCTGCTCCTAAATACCAATGTTGCCCCCAAATTTAGTATTCACAAATTCATTTGTTTAGTGTACCTTATGTAAGGCCATCTCCCTCTTTACATGTATGGAAAAACACTTTAAATATTACAAAGAAAACAAAAGGTCTGTAACGACTTTCTACTTGGCCCCATATGAAGTTGTCTGACAGAAGGCCAGAAAATCTCACTCAATCCAGGTCAAGAAAGATACATGTACACATATATATATGCATCCAAGGAAGGATGCAACAACATCAAAAAAAATTCGTAGGAGGCCCATTGTTCTAGGTTGAAGTTGTCTCAAGCTTTCATTCTCAGAAGATATTCTTCTAGGCTGAAAGCCATGTCAACACTCAATATACTGTTCCATACTGAATCTATTTTGGTGCTCAAGCTCAATGTTGCAAACATTGAAATCAAGGTAAAATCAGCAAGGGTCCAAAAGACCAAAATATTGTAAAAATCAGGAAAATATCAGTAAAAATTGCCAAATATTGATAAAATTAAGATACCACAAAAATATCAGTAAAAATCAATAAACATCGACTAGGCCAAAAAATTGCATTATTGTAAATCGGGATGTTCGAAACACTTGCTCAAGATGCAAATATTCACCATTACAGGTTGTAGGCTATAGCAGCTTCAATGCTCTAAAAATGCAGAGGCACTGCCAACAATGCATTGTCAAGTGAGACAGAACAAAAATTTGATTTGCATGCATACATACATAAATAGAAACCTAATTTCCCAGCAGACATAGCAAGGGTGTCCTTGCCAACATAACAGAATAACTCAGACAACATAGTATTAAATCAGACAACATCGTAGATAGATAAGATAAAATAATTTTACTAATGTCAAACAAAAAGACCAAAAAAATAGGTCAAAGGGACTAACATAGTTCATCCAGTAAACATGTCTAAGATAGACAAAGATAGAAAATCATGTGCTACTTCAGTTGAGTTGCAAAGCATTGCCAACAAATGCATTGTTAATCGAAACAAAAGAAAAGTTGGAAATAAGGATCACATGCATGCACATATCGCAAACAAAAAGAAGTTTTGTGTCCTAGTAAATATAGCAACGGGGTCATAGCCAACATAGCATAGCCCCAACTAATGTAGCAAAAACCCAGCTGATGTAGCAGAGAAAAACTTCTCAAAAAAATAGTGTCGTTATGCCACCCAAAGTAAGTCCAAGGGACTAAGATCGTCCATCTAGTATTCATGTCTAAGATAGACAATGATAAAGAAACATGTGTCGCTTCAGTTGAATCACAGGAAGTTGCCAGCGAATGCACTGTCAACTGTGACAAAAGTACAATTGGGAATCAAGATCACGTGCATGTGCAAATATGCAAACAAAAAAAAGCTCCATGTGCTAGCAAATATTGCAAGGGTGTCATAACCAACATAGGCAGAAACCCAGCTGATGTAGCAGAAAAGAATTTCTCAGCCAACATAGCCCTAACCAATGTTAAAAACAATAAATTTTCAACCCACATAACCCTAGCCAATCTTAACGATGAGAATTTCTCAACCAACGTATCAAGAATGACTCAGCCAAGGTAGTAGAGAATCATTTGCCACCTCATTTGAGTAACAACAAGGGAGTTTCTTTGTCCCAAGAAAAAATCTAAAATCCTTTGCTTTAACATTTTTGACATATTCAGAGCATATATATCAAATTTTGCTTTAGAATTTTCCCAAAATGGGATTCAAGAATCAAAACACATACAAAAGATCTTCCCCTTATGTAATTGTGATTTTAAGTAATCTGTATTATGAACTTGCATATCGCTTGTGAGGACCCTTGAGGAGATATTACATTTGCAAAATTGTCTATAAGGTATTTCCAATTTGTTATGTTTCTTTTATCGTCAAAAGTGCTTATTTTCATGAGTGCAGGTGGAAGATGTAACCATTTAGTTTCTTTTATGTTGGTCTCCTTCCTCTTGTTCTTTTATCACCTTAAGAACCCAAAATCAGCGATGAAGATAAGTTTACGAGGATAATACACAACCACCTTCAGTAAACAGGGGAGGTGGGCATACTTTGTGGTGAAACAATTGGGGTTTTACATCCAAAAGCGGAATATAACCACCAAATATTTATTCATCTGCTAATCTGTCCCAGAACATTTGCTATAAAACATAGGTGAGGTGGAACTGCAGAAACTTCAAGATTTTGAGCAAGGCTCCGAAAACGTTTTAGTTTTTATGTTTTCATCTAAAAAATGAATCCAATTGAGAGTGGGTTGCTATAGTAGTCAACGAATTTGCAACAATTGAGACATAAAAATACATGGATTCAATGAGATCTTATGTTGTACTTCCAAATCATACTATAGATTATTTATTGAAATTTTGTTGGCATTTATTTTTGCATATTGGAAATATGTAGGAGCTTATTAGATGCTACCATCATTAAATAATTATCACATGCACTCTTGTAAGGAGGAGAGCTTCACAATTTTGTCTCTTCCCACTCTAATTAAAAATATCATATCTAGAATTTGATTGGGATTGTAAATAGAATATAGAGGGTGTGCACAATGATAGGATATTTTTTATCAGTTCCCTTCCCACACTCTACAATTCAATTTCTTGAAAAACTGAGATCATGATCTAGTCTCAATTTTGGTTGTCTATCCATATTGATTCAGATACCATTTTTGGAATATTTTTTCTTATTCCATCATATAAAACCCCATAAATCTCATGAATGCATATAAAGGTAAGGTAAAATTTGATTTTTTGTCAATATTCTTTTTTTGAGGAGAATCTAGAAGTATACACTAAAAAAATACAAAAAAAGTGTGAGATGCAATTCTAATCTTTGTTAAATCAGGGCACGATACTATGGTCACCCTTTCATAAATATTCTAGTTTTTATCTAAGAATCCCTTTCTAGAGGAAAAACTAGTGCAAGATTTGGAGGAAGTGGAGTCGTCACATGGGGGATTTAGCATAGTAGACCATCATGACATATGTGATTTATTGGAGAAATATTGACATTTCCTAACTTATGACATACTAAGCATGAGAAAGATTTTTTTATTTAAAAATACTAGGTCCTTACTGTCATGATAAATCCACAAGCATAAGATTTGAAATACAGAGAAGTCAAGCCAAAATAGAGTTCTGATATGGGAAAACTATTGGGATGAAATCCAAGGTGGAGACGGGAAGAGTGACTGGGTGATTGAGAAATAATAGTGTTATTAAGAATAAATTCCTTACACACATAGTAAACAAACCTTTCATCACTGATCAACAACCAATGAAAAAATCACATAGCATATCAATATCTCTCCAGAAACAAAGATCTGAGAAGGTGTTTGGAAGGATCAGATAACACCATAATGTATTAATGATAATGAAAAAACCTTGAACGAGTTACTTTTCTCAAAATACATTTGTCCATGTACATGGAATATATTACATTTGTCCATAAATTTGTCTCCCATACAAAAGAACGTAATCATTGCATGTTGGGGAAAAATAAAAAATTAACAGGTGCTTATTTAGTGAAAGAAGCATGCTATGATAGGCCCAAGAAAAATGATAACAACAACCCATTCGCACAATGGGGATCTATATTGATGGTGATCAATTATTTCTGTTGTAGTGGATGGTGATTCTTTTTCATATTTGACATCTACATATGTGCTTAAAAATGCTTTGGACATCATATCAGTGGACATCTTTTCAGTAGCTGTAGAGCGATTGATAGTAAAATATTGAAATTGATAACTCCAATTTATTGCTTCCTTCTGAAGGGGTTTTAAATTTTCCTTCCAAACTCGATAGACGTCTTTCATCTGATTACATATCAACTCCGAGTTGGTGAAGACTTCAATATCATTGACATCATGCTCTTTTGCCTCTTTTAGCTCTTCAACAAGGGCAATGTAATATGCTTTATTGTTTGCCATCATTCTAGACAGTACTCTCTTTCCATGAAATAAATTATTTGTTGCCATATTGTAAAGGACAAATTTAACTACTGCTTGACCTAGATTTGGTAAGCGTGACACTTCAATGCATAAACACCACTTTTGCACCATTTTTTACACTTCAAAAACCTGAAAAATAAGATAACAATAAATTCATGTTAAACAAGTAGACAATTATCTATTTCTTAATACTCAACATGTTTTTGAGTCATATATAATTCAAAAAAGCAGATAATTTTTTTTCACAAATTCAATGTAAGAGTGACTGACAAAATTTGTTGGAGTATCAGAACCAAATTGAATGCTTTCGATATTGTTAGATATAAGTATCTCTATGACTGTTACAATGTCATATTTCTTACTAGTAGTTATAAGGTGGAGCTATAAATTCAATTTCAGAGATTCCAAGAATAATTTTCAAAACAGTAAGATTTCTTGAGTGCATCAGTGTTAAAAACTTCTCGCGTGCTCAAAAAGATAAATTAGTGCAATATATGTTGTCTGATGAGGTTATGGGGTATATAGTACAATTTAAGATAGCCTCACAACACCTTTTGATTATTTGAGTAGTTTCTCTCATTTACAATCCTTTCTTTGCAACATTCTAACTAAAATTGAAATTAATGTTCACTTTGGTATTGTAACAAAATTAAACAGAAGATAGAATCTCAATAATGGCAAAAATAAATAGCACAAAAGGATGTAGGCTATTTGGGATGCAAGCCTTTCCTTTAAGATGCAGCTTCTTGCCTCATTCACTTTGAACATGGAATTCTTAAAAGGAAAGATTCCTAAAACAACATGAACAGATGCAATCCAATAAATGTTGGTCATGTTTTTGAGGGTGACCATTTGCTAAGCAGGACTAGACTTGAATGAATGGCCTTTCTACAATGTATGTTTACATCACAACTCTACTAGTAGTTTGTCCTCAAAGATTCCTAGTGCTGCCATAATATATGTGAAACTTATAGCATGCAATCATTATGGTCACATTCCACTACGTGTGGCAAAAGAGATGTGCTAGAACAAAGAAAAGGCAATGAAATTTCATCTTTTATAGCTATTCAATATTGAACTCATCTCATTTCCTTAAGAAAGTCAAAGAGGGCGCTACATGTAGGATTTAGATCACATGCATTTTCCCTAATTATGTGGGTAAGTAAGCGGAAGGTTATTTTAAATAATGTTGACATAGCATGTTCTCTCTAAAAGAATGGCAATTTCATCCCTCTAAGTAGAGTGCCAACTTTTTTGAGAAAAATGGGAGAGTCCTAAAAAAGTACATATGTTGGTTGCACCATAATGTGCCCTAGCAATACGTTACCATGAGTACCTTTGCTTGTGTGGTGGTAGTGATTTGAGAGCTAGAGAATAGAAAAGTGAGGAGCTATCTACTCCTACCAAAGCCTAGAAAATGAATTTGTCTAGCTTTTTTAATGCTGCTCCAAATAAGAATATATAGAAGAAACCCCCTTGCTTGTTCAAGTGAGGAAAGGCCCAAAATTGTGCATGCTTTGCAGACAACTGTTCTTTTTTGTTGTTTATCCCTCTCCTCTAGCTGCTTTTGAGATTTTCTAAGTTGATGCAATCTCTCATCATAGTTGCCAATTGGTGTTGCTGAAGGTAAACAAATAAAAGGGTAGGTTGCTTGCCCTTATGTTACAATCCAGCCTAGAATTTTCTTTAATGACAAAATCTCCCGAAAGTAAGGATAAAATAGACAACTTTTAAAGACAATAGAAGGCTATTTTCAACTCTGTACATATTCTTTTCCATTACCTTTTCTTACTGTTTCTATAAAGTACAAAATCATCAACGTACCAATTTTTAGTCAACTAGCCTTTCCCTTGCTTTGTATAAAAAATAAAGCAAGTTGACTCAAGCATTGACTGTCTTCATTTAGGAACAACATAATTTCATTCTTATTAAATTCATACCCATTCCTCTAGTGTGCTGCCATATATACATGAAACACGTGCAAATCTTAAAAAAAATGCCTTTTTTTTTTCCATTGATCCACAACAAAATCATTTTGCATTCAGATCTAATTGAGACAAATCTCAAAATATATTGAATAGTGGTGTCCTTGAATTTTGTTTTGGCGAGAAAAGGCTGAAAATGTTAGAGATGATGGCACATTCCTTACTGGTTATATTCCTGTAGATGGCTGCCAAGTGAATTGTTTAGGTTTTGATATTAACAATCAATATTCTTTAATGTTTTTATTTCCAAAAGGTATTTCAGACATGACAATTCAGTTTGTTTACAATGTGTTTTGAAACCTATTCCCACAAACTTGACCTTGCCATTTAATTAAGCTTTGTACAATACAACTGTGTTGATATCTTCACATTCCTTTTGGAACAGTCTGTTGAGATGCAAAGTCTGATTTGTGTGCGTAATGTGCATTTTACTTGCTAAGAACTATATTTGTGCACAAAAACTAAGATGCCATTAACTTCAATTAATTTCGTTGCTTGAAAATATCTTGCATATGAAAAATAATGGAATCAGTCAAACCATAAAATCTACTTTTATTTATAATGTTAATGAGCACAATCTCAGGCTTGCAGAGAGGACAAGATGCATTAATTTATGATACTGTGGATTCTTTACTTCCACAAACTATCTATAGTTTGCTCGACATTCTCACCATGCCCTAGCTACATGCGTGTGGGTGAAATTATGAAACTCAACATAATGTGAACTAGTTGCATTTGACTACATTGTAACATAGGTTAGCAAATCAATTTATTTTCTTTTGTTTCTACATTAATCTGATTTCTCTGTCTTAACAAAGTACATTGCATCGTCGGCAAGGACTTTACTCTTCTGCCATGAAAAGCATTTATTGAAAAAAGTTTAAGACACTGCCGAAATTTGAATTGAATATGGACATGGAGTACAATGCAGGGCCTGGATGCTCATCACTTGGGTATGGAGCATTCATGGAGCATGGTCCTTTTAAACCCGGGGGACACAATGGCGAACTTTTGTGGAGAAATAAGTACTCTTGGAATACAGGTAACAACTCTGTTTTTTCTTGGATTGATTAGCAATAGTTTCGATGACTTGAAGGCTCAAACATAACTAGAAGCTAACTATATACCATGACATTTACCATGTGCAATTTTATTGATGTCATCAACAAACATGCTATATCTAGAGAGCCCACTTGGTGTGGGGTTTTCTTATTCCAACACAAGTTCAGACTACCAGTACTATAACGATGCAATCACTGGTATGTTATTTGTTATCCATATTTCTTTCCTTTCGATTGCTGCTATGAAATATGTTCTTAGATTGATGATCATGGCGATTGCAGTTTTTGGGCAATATTGAATAAGATTATAACTGAAGCTGAAGCCAACCTGTCTTTCCTTTTGAATTGGTTTGAGAAATTTCCGGAATACAGAGCTGTAGATTTTTACATAACAGGGGAGAGTTATGGAGGTATGACCTAGCGTTATCTTTTAACATATATGTAGATTATATGTAGATTATGCTCACTTGTTCTTTTAAGCTCTTTAAAACTGTTCATGTTGGTTGTTGTGTATCTTGTTTAACACTAGCTATGTTGGTTGACGTAATGTTGCAGGACACTATGCCTCAATTAGCAACTCTTGTGATGGAGCACAACAAAAAGCCCAGCATCAAGCCCATTAACCTCAGAGGAATTGCTGTATGTCTATCTTCTTTCACAATCATTTTAGGATTCTTCCAATGATGTAGATTTTCAGCATGGAAAATAATAATAATATTACAGCTCTGCGGAATTTGGGGATCACTCTTGTCTCATTCCACAGATGACTTCCTTCTTTGGTCGAGTCAAAACGCCAGCTACAGCCAGATCTGAGGACTTCCGATTTAATTCTGCCAGTTTGCTTTAACATGGATTTCCACGTGACTCCACCTCAATTTTCTTCTTTCTGGGGAATTTGATGCCAGAAAAAGCAGAAAACTCTTCCTAGGATTCGTTTAATTCTAACCACACCATTCTGCAGATCTGCGGTCCTCAGCTTTATGCCCAACCTTCTCAGATAGATAGATATATAGGGTTTGAAAATCTCACTGGATGCCCTTTGTGTGCCAATCCTCCTGAAACTGAACAGGTCATTAATTCTTCAGTGGGCACAATCCTCTCAGAACATTTGAGACTATGTTTGTCCGATTAGATAATTTATCGGGAGAGCGATCGAAAGCTATAAACGGCACGTTATTCAGACACTGTTCCGCCCCCAGGAGTACAGCAAAAACTCAGAAGCACTAAATCTTCCCCTGCCGATCACTGTAAAATTCAAAAATTGGCCAGAGCTGCCGAAGCACAACCTCCTGACTTCGACTACTATTAATTTGGATCACCATCATCCCATTCAATCATTCTGGTGGTCTTTATAAGGGTTGCAATGCATTATTTTTCTGTTCGAAGTTGGGAACCAGACTTCTGTTCTGTGTTATCCGCCATTGTTGTATTATAGATTCATGTAATTATGAGAGCGAGCATCATATACAGTATAAAATGGTGTTTGAGCGTGGGTTTTGCAGGTGTGATTTTTCATATTTTGGCTTTTTGAGATTGAGGTGATGGGGATCTGTAGGCTGTAAGAAACAAAAGATTTTGGGAGTCTCAATAAAACAGAACAGAGGATACTTCGTACAATCAAACAATTCAAAATTCGTATTTATAATCCAAATTATTTGTAATTTTTACAGATTTAAAATTATTCTAATTTTTCGAGATTGAACCAGCGTTGTCCGTAATACCATGAATCATATCTTCACAGGGTAGATATTTCTCGAATTCAATTAGGTTGGAATTTTTGAAACGTTTAAGGTTTCGAGTGAACTCAATTCGTGCTAATTTTTGCTGATATTGTGTTGTTTACGCGAGAGCAATGGTATCTGTTCTCTGTCTCGGCAGATTGGGAGCCCTGAACTGGCAGGACGGCTCTCTCTATCGGCTTTACAAACATCAGAGATTGTGTGTCTGCACGAATTTTTTTAAATAAACAACTCGACCGCTTCAAATGCAAAACCCAGGCTTTAGAAAATCAAGGCCACCCAGAATCCAAGTGAAGTTAGGTTTACTTGCCTGGTTTTGTAGTTCTGATAGCGAGACTGTGTCCAAGCTATGGGAAATGGGGAGCGGTTTAGCCTGGTGTTCACGTCGCGCTGTGCTTGTTTGAAAGTTCTGAAGGCGATGGAGTGTTCTGAAGGCGAGAGATGGGGGAGCCGCGAGCGGTTTTGGCCTCCGTTTGAAATCCAACCACCAACTCGAGACACTCCATCGCCGGTTTGCGCGACGTGACCCCAAATCGTCCGTACGGGAAGATAGATACCATGAGGAGTTAGTGTGGAAGGGTGGCGGAGGAATGCAGGTTTGGTGAAAGGTAGTTGAGAGTGGCGGAAGGAATTTCCCTTTCCGGGCGGCCCCGGAAACCGGGCAATTCCGCCTAGTTAGACTCCTCCTATTGGGGAATTCCGAGGTGACTATGCGCAGCGAAACACATAGGTAACCAGCGGATTGGAATATACAGGCGGAGGTCCACAGGACACTATTATTAGCCTCGGGGAGCAGTTAAGGAGGCAGTTGTCTATAACGCGATTTTTTGAAAGTCTTTCTGGCCGGTTTTTCCGATGAAAATCCGGTAGCAATTTATTGGAATGGTAAGTTTGATGGCTAGTTTCTGCACAATCAAAGCGTCCCAAGGGTTTTTCAGGGTGCTGAATCCGAATATGCAGTTAAAAAACCATTTTAACTGCAACAAATCATGATTTAATGTCAATTTCTTCCGCCGGATTCCGTCACCAGAATCTCCAAAAAATCGCATTATAGACCACTCCGTTAAGGAGTGTCGAAAACGTAGGGTGAAGAATGGATCGGATCTTTTGGTGATTACGAAATGCAGACGGCGGATCTGCAACTTTGTCGGAAGGTTTGGACCATTCGTTTCGATGGGAACGCTCGTCTGGTTTTATAAGCTAATTTATAAAAGTTTTGCTGCTCTTCAGTGCTGGTCCCACGACCACATTCCGATGCCAAAACAACTATCTCCTGGTGGGCTATTAGTTTTCGTTTCAACTTTCCCGGTCCCAAGTTCCCGTCCACCACACGTAAGTACCGTTGAGAGTCAGCTGATTTTCCAGAGAAAAAGAAATTAGTCATGAATATGGTTTTGTGATTTCAGCGTGATTCAGATATTATTAAAAATCAAGCGTATCTTGTGTCTATCAGGTTTAATAAAAAAATTGTAGCCTAATGTATATCTTTACTTTTTAATCCATAGTTTAAATTGAAATTTCAAAATATTGTAACATAATATAAGTATTTTTAAATATTTTTTTATTATCAATTTTATAGTTTAAATTAAATATTTATCAAAACTTCTGAAATAATTAATAATTTACTTTACGCTTCATTATAATATATATAAATTTAGTGGTTGGATTATATAAGTAACTTTTCCCACTTTGATTGAGAAAGTTTTAGGGGATAATCACACAAGATGAAGAACTATATCATGGTAACAAGTTAAATAGAGAGAGCAACTACTAGAAAGAAACAAACACTATTGACCAAGGAAAGTGCTGCTAGAAAGAAAAAGGAAAGTGCTATAAAGTTCTGGTCAACAACAACATTTGACTAGACCAATAAATAGGGAAAGGAATCTTAATTAGTTAATTAATAATTAATTAGTTTGTTAAATCTATTTATTATAATTTTTATTTGTAGCTAAATAAATCTACTTATATTTAACTAAATTGTTTTAATGAACTTAAACTCAGAACTTGAAACCTAAATAATTTATTATTCTCTTTATTATTTAAAACTAAATAAACTATATAAAGATTTTTATTATTATAGAAATTCATAAAAAAATAATATATAAAGATATGTATTATTATAGGAATTCATAAAAAAGAATATTTAATTAGTTAACTTATTTAATAAGTTTATTTCTTTCATTATATATGTAACTAAATATGTAATAAAATAAGTGTTAATTCTTGAAGTATTATGGGATAAATTGTTTATAATTAATTAGTTAATTTTGATTATTAAACTTATTTATTTTCATTTACTAAAGGTATCATGGGATAAATAGGGATTAAACCTAAATGTTTATTAATTAATCAACTAATTAGTTAATTTGATTTTATATGTGTATGTTTTATATATAATTTTATTTATTTATTTAGATAACATGAATAATAAAAACTAGGTAAAGCTTAAAAAAATTTAGAACTTGCACTAAGAAATTTAACCTAATAAATAAATGAAAAGGGGAAGCTTTATTAACCCCTTATTGTTAATTTAAAAATAAAATATAAGTGAACTAATATGAATAAAATATTCATAATATTAAAAACTAGAGAATACACAAAAAAAGTAACGAAACAGGAGGGGCGCTAGGAGGAAAGCGTAGAGAACCAACAACTGCTAATCTTATAGTCATCATCCCTGTTGATATTGCTTGGTCTTCTTTCAATTTCAATGGTCTCCCTAAACTTTCGATGATGAAAAGGAGCAATCTTACCAATAACTTGGGCCTCCTCAATACATAGATGATGCTTATTCTTCTCCGTGTGTTCCACTATGGCTAAAGACTAAGTCCTTCCATGTTTGATTTCAGCAGCATGCCCATGAATCCTCTCATTAGTAGAGCACCTAGTTTCACCAACATAGGGCGTCCCACATCAACAAGGAATAACATAAACAGCTTTCATGTCCTTGGGGTCGACAGGGTCTTTTACAGATCTTAGGGAACTACAAATGGTGTTAAAGGGTCTAAAGGTAGAGGGAACATTATGCTTCCTAAGGATTCTCGCAATTTTATCAGTGGTACCTTAGATGAAAGGGAGATGAACCCCTAAGAATCCTTAGGATTTTTTAATTATTGTGTTTGAATTTTAAGTTAATAAATGACAATATATAAAAAAATCAAATTTTTTTCGTTCATAATTTGCTTTATATTTATTTATTATTATGTAATATGAGCCCTCTCATTGTTTAAGTATATATAGATTTTTGAATTGAGTGTATTTGAGATAGTTGGGATATTTTAATGATAACATCCCCATGCTCAAGTTTCATTCTAACATGATGTTTTATTGGAAGGAATGAAGACTAATTAAACTTTATATAGAAATAAAAAAAAAAAATGTTGTATCACTTAATTGTAGTGAGTCCAATGGTCAACATCATGTGTTTCCTTTTAAAAAGTGATTGGTTCAAATCTTTATTATTATTATTATTATTATTATTATTAGACAATATTTCTTTTTTATTAAATGTGTGTTTTTTCTTTCCAATAAATAAAATCTTATATTTTTGTTATTTTGGAACAAAAATACATTCCTCATATGTTATAGTATTTATACTTTTTCTAATGTTATCATTGAACTATGTGGCTATTCACCTACCCTCTCACTCAACCATTAACATTTTCAAAAATATTTTACTCAATCAGATGCAAAAGGTATATGTGTAATTATCAACCTTGCCTTTCTAATAAAACACTTTTAAAGCTAAAATTCTTTTCACAAAAAACTGCACATGCTAAGGTGGCGCTCATGCTCATAGATCTTGTTGAAACTCTTGAGACTATCCTCCTCGACATTCTACCATTATGAAAAATTTTGGTGGCCAATTTATACCCTCCTTGGAAAGTGTATCTGTGTGATGGTTGTGTTCCTCATAGATTTTCCACATAGAAAATGATTCAAAAATAGTGATTAACTTCTTTAAGCTAATTCGAAAATTATGTATCCAACTTTTGTATCACTTGCTTACCATTCCTCCACTTCACATTCTCTATAACGAGTCTCCATACACTTATAACGTTTTCAACCTTGAATCAAAATATCTTGAAAACAAGAGTTTCAATAATAGGAGTTTAACCATCTTATTTCTTCCATGTCCTCTATGTGTCTTCAAAGTGAAGTAGCATTGAAAAAAAATATATAACATCACCCCTAAACCACATAGATTTTCAAAACTATGACATGCCCCATTAAAGAAGGTCCATGAAAAGCCTTAGTGTATCAATGATTCTTAATTATTTGAAAATGTTATCACATAAGTGAGGACCTACAAAGTAGGAATACACCTATCCAAAAACATTTTTTTTAACCTAACCATGTCTCTCATATAATTAAGAAAGGAAAACCTCTTTAGAGTTTTAGATCTACTTTATTAAACTAATGTTTTAATCGTAACATGAGTGTGACCTTAGTCCACAATTTCCTTATGTTTATGTAATTATTACAATGTTGACAACTAAATGATGAGACAATGAAGGAGACGGTGGTGTGTCATTTCTTCCAATTTTTTACACAAAACATAGATATGAAGGAATTCAATAGAATTATTTTGGTCTACCTCCCATGTTAGCACCTTATTTCCTAGTGCTACATGAAGAGCTTTATCCTTTTGGCCTCGTTAACTTCCAAATGCATTTCTACCACCAAAATGAGGATCTTGTACTTTTATTCTCATGGAGAGATGACACAATTTGATAATGTAATCACCCCCACATTTCTCTCCAACCATACTAGAATATCAATATCCTCTCTAATCCTTGTTGAGAAGTGTAGAAATAAATGCTCAAATTGGCTTAACCTTAGTCAAATTGAGAAAATTTGAAATTTGCATATCAAAAGATAACTTGAAGGAAATTAACTAAGGTAACATGGCTCTTGTCACTTAGTTAGCTCAGTAAATTCGAGTTAGAGGGATTGGAGTCTAGTTATGCATTTGTGGTTCTGGATTTATAGCAATCCAGTTCTATAACTTCCAATTGTACTTAGTTAAACTAGTTCTAACACTTAATAGAACTAGTTGGAAGTCAGTTGTGTAGTGGGACAATAGTTTAACTTATAGATCATCTAGTTAACTAATCAATCAACCAAAAATAACTTATGCATTCAAGGAATTGGAATTTCTCAACTATGGTGGAGATTCCAAGGTAGTGTAACATGAGTTGTAAACTAATGTTGAGTGTACACGTGTTGCATGAAATTAGTGATCAATCCTTTGGAATTGTGCAATCATTCTTGAGGATATTAATAAAGAATAGGGACTAATTGCCTCAGGATTTGTGCAAGGAGATAGGTGCCTTGGGGAGAAAATATTTGGCTAACAGTTGGCCAGAGCTTCCTCATTAAGAAGGAGAATAATTATCCTTTTGCAAGTTGAGCTCACAGCTAGAGCTAGTAATTGTAATAATTTCTTAATTCATTGATTAATGCAAAAAAGCTTGAGGGTTTTTTCCTAGTTAGGTTCCTCTTGAAATCACTATGTATTTGTGGTTTTGATTATTACATATCTATGCATGTTGTTCTAAATTTTGAATTTCACTCCACAAATTAGTGGAGAAGAATTGTGTCTCTTGATTTTTAGATTAAATTTCTTGAGAAGTTGCAACTCTATCAAATTTCTACATGGTATCAAAGCACGATTCACATTAGAGCAAGAATTTTGAAGTTGTTCCTTAGGAGGTTCGAGTTTGCAGCTTTAGTGTAACAGGATTTCCTCAAAGTTGGGAGAATGGCCTTCAATGAACTAAGATTAGAGTATGAATTAGAAGGAAGCTCAAATTTCATTTCTTGGAAGGAACCCAATCAAGGTGGTGATTAATGACAATGGATTGTTGGATTATGTCACGATAGACATTCCAAAACTATGATTAGCTAATGCCCAAAACTAAGCCCAATGGAATAAAGACATAAGAAAGGAGATGGGAATAATTCTGGAGGGAGTGAGAGACCACATTGTGTCAAATATCCATGGAAAAGAGACACCATTTTCCATTTTCAGGACATTGAATGAGCTATTTGAAAATAGTAGTGACCATGGAAAATTGGCCCTAAAAGACAAACATTGAAACATTAAGATGCATAAAAATGATACCAGTCCGCAGTATCTCACTATATTTACACAAGTTTGGGATGAGCTTGGAGTGGTTGGTGTGAGTGTTCCAGAAGATGATAGATCTGGACAAGCCTATTCTTCTTGCCTCGTTGGCTAGACTTTGATTTTTGTGGACCCTTCTTGAAAACCCCCACTTCCAGACATAAATACTATGTTATTTTTAATGATTATTTCTCAAGAAAGTGTTGGATATTCTTCGGGCGGAAGAAGGATGAGACATTCTCAAAATTTGTAGAATTCAAGGCACTAGTTGAGAAAGAGATTGGAAAGAAAGTGAAATCTCTCAAGAGTGACAATGGAGGTGACTATGTTTCTAATGACTTTAAGGAATTTTGTGCCAAAGAAGGATTTTGAAGAGAACAAAAAACTCCCCACAACCCACAAACAAGTGTGGTAGCTGAGAGAAAGAACCGAAGCATTATGGGAGCTATGACAACTATGCTACTTGGCCAAGACCTGCCACTACATTTGTGGTAAAAGGAATGTAACACAACAATCTACTTGTATAATTGGAGTGCTCATTAGATTCTTGGTATGTTTTGATCATGTTGGATACTGCAAACATACAGGGAATCTCCCCGATATAAGGTCCCAACTAATCCTCACATCGTTTGGTCTAAGAGTCCATATAGAATATGACTTGATTGTCATTTACTTAAATATATGCCTTGGATATAGCTTTTAGCACGAGAGAGAAGAACAATTATCCTTTTGAACGAACAAGATAGTATTCCTTGTGAATGTTCAATTGTCGATGTATCAAGTTTCTTCTACCATGGGGGGGATTAATGTGAGCCTCTAAGAGAGAAGTAATAGTACTACCCTAATGGAGACAGACGTGAAAGAGAAAGGTCCATCTAACATCAAGTGAAATATTTCACAAGGATGTGATGATCATTATAAGCATAAAAACACATTTGCAATAAGTAGCATTGTAGTAACTAAAATATTTCAACTAATCGAGTACTAATGAAAAAAAAATGAACCATAAAATTCTAAAAATAGTCTTAGAAGCATTCAAAATCCATGTGTGAAAATGTGTTAGCCTGGAAGGCTTCAATATTAAGAAAAAGTCCCAAGATACATAAATGCAATGAATAACTACTATCTCCAATAGTGGAGCATTATATCCAATATGTGATCCCCAAAAGTACAAACTCTGTCTCTCTAATGCCTTATGGGAGAAGGCAAGGTTAAAGCTCCTTTACATGAGAAATGAGGATCTATTTATAACTTGAGGAATGGTCTTTCACATCCTCTTGACTCTTGAATTTATAACTTATTGTGACCTTTGGACTTCTACAACTGTTGGAATTCCAAACGACTTTTCATATTACATATAACTTTTTATATTTCATGTCTTTTGGACTTCCATGACTCTTTTAGTTTGTACATGACTCTTTGACTTCCACCTATTTTATTTTACAATGATTATAAAAATACATCATGACTTCCACATCATCATGCGATGTGGCTTGGCATGTCACTATTTTGATGACTAGGACTAATAGTGACTGATGAAATGGACTTTCTTCAGTGGTGACATCGTTGCGAGTTGTGTCTTTATTCTTTATTGTTCTTCTAATCATTGTTCTTTCACCCTCCAAAGGGTCTTCAATCTTGGATTCTTTAGAGTGTTTTGATCATGAATATTTAAGTGTGTTATTAGTTCTTTGCACACTTCCTTTTCTTCGTCTCCTTTCTCGATCTTGCTCATGTGTGCTTGTTTTTTGAATACCTGTATTTATAAACTCATGATAAGAAACTATCAGCCTGAAAATTGCTGGAAATTTTCAGAATTAGGATAGCTTATTATTTCAATTTCCATACATTAAATGTATCTATCATATTTAATTCTTATTTCTTAATTTATTATGTTTATGTTCATCATTAAATAAATTTCAAAATAATGTAGATCACAACCTAAGAGAGAGACATTAGAAATAGGTTCCAAGCTAGGGAAAAACCGCTCCACAAGGGGAGAACCCGTGAGAAATTCTTCTTATAGAATCAAATCAAGGTATAATTCCAAGACTAAAACCTACGCCCTTCCTTCCATCAATCAATACACTAGACTTCCTCCACAAGTTCTCCAAGGACAATGAAATTTGGGCTCTTCAAAAGAACGAGTTGTAGTACTTCCTTAACCTTAAACCTAAGGTAACCCTAGGTAATACATATGTAGAGGAGAAGCTACCTCCTTCGCTCTTCCTTCTAGATGCAAATCCAAACTATTTATTATACAAGTTTCTTGTCTAGCTAATGAAGGTCGAATTGGTATCATTATATAGGCTTTACGTGGGGCCTACACTACAAGAAAAAAGGACATTGGTGAGGGGTGAAAAATTTCACCATAAGCTCGTTGGTGATGATCAAAAGAGTGTTCGTCACCAAAAACTAAATGTCACCAAAGGTGGCGTCGCCAAAAGTATAGGTGTTTTTTTTGACATTCAAAGTCTGTCACCAATAATGATTTATAATGACAGATAGCAACCGTCACCATTTCATATGAGAAATGGTTATAGACCATATCCTCAGTCACCAAAAACTGAATGTCACCAAAGGTGTCGTTGCTAAAAGTATAGGTGTGGTGGTGACATTAAAAGTCCATCACCAATAATGATTTATAATGACGGATAGTGAGCGTCACCGTTTCATATGAGCAATGGTGACAGACCATAACCTCAGTCACCAAAAACTAAACATCACCAAAGCCAGCATCGCCAAAAGTATAGGTATTATGGTGACATTCAAGGTCCATCACGAATACTGATTATAGTGACAGACAGTGACCACCACCATTTCATATAAACTAAAACGATTTATTGTGATGGATATTTCATGGCCATCACTATTGGTGCATATATATGGTGATGTTCATTGACCGTCACCAAACACCGCATGGTCAAAAGTATAGGTGTTGTGGTGACATTCAAGGTCCGTCACGAATAATGACTATAATGATGGACAATGACCGTCACCATTTCATATCAACAACAACGATTTATGGTTATGGACCTTTCATGGTCGTCACTATTGATGCGTATATATGGTGGCATTCGTTGACCATCACCATTTCATATTTTGGTGAGGGTCGAAAAATGTCACCATAAGCTCATTGGTGATGGGAAAAAGAGCCTTCATCACCAAAAACTGATCATCGTCATTCCATATGGATATCAGGGCATGATGGAATTGAACCACCAACCTCCTGCTTGTAAAGCAGATGCTCTTCCATTGAGCTAGCACCCTTTAAAGAATTAGACTTTTAAAAATTAGACCTTGAAACTTCATAAATTGTAAATTCTACAACTTTCAATAAATTAAAGTCTCGGAAATCTTTTACTAAACAAGCAAAGCAGCATCGAAGTTGCAAGTCCCTACTTAATGGTTATGGAAGTTATGAAATGTGGGTGGAGGAAAAAATAATTACATATAAGAGAATCAATATTTTAAGTTGAATACTCAATTAGAAGTGAAACTTTGAAGACATTTATAACCTATAAATGACCTATAACTAGCAAATGCACCAAATATTGCAAAAGAAATGTCATAAGTGGATAGTGTATGGAAGAATAGCATTGATGAAGATAGATGCAATATGTTATAGGTTGAGTGAAATAAAAATCTCAATGTAGTTGTTGTTGGGTGTTTAGATATTTGAATGATATCTAAACTTCTATGCAAATGTAACATGGATCTCCAGAAACCATGAACGATATATATATATATATATATATATATATATATATATATATATATATATATATATATATATATATATATATATATATCTATATTCCCCCTTCACATAAACTAATATGAAATTTGGAAATTCACAAGTCTGGACTCAAAACACAACAACAACCAACAAATAAAAAAAATTGATGTGGACAGAAAGCAATAGCTTCACCTTCATTCTTAAGCTACTTCTGTTTATTTGAATTCGACTTGTGACAATCTTTACCTAACAAGGAATAAAAATCATCACTAGTATTAAATTCATCCAACATAGACTTTGGAGATCCCACTGACATCTGCATTTTTGTTCCCATGCCTGAAAACCATGGAGATCCATGTCAATAGTAGAATAAGATGTGTGCTTGTTGCTCAAGAACAAATTCCTTATTAACCATTGTTACCTGACAGAAACCAAAGAGACAACACAATATCAATGTACACAAAATCCCCTACCGAAATGTAATCATAACTTAGCTAAGATGTCTAAAAGATGTTCTTAATTAATAAACTTTGTATTTGGAAATTATGTTTCTTTTGATTTAAAAAAGACTACGTTGTAAAAAACTTCTGTCTATTTATCTAGCCAATTATATCGTAGCATATGTCACGTGGTAGCAGCCTACAGTACCTAAAGTAAAAAGACAAATTTTCTCAAGAAAATAGATTTAGAAAAGAGCTTTGAAAACTATATGTTTATCATCAAAGCTTTAATTAGTTTAACAAAAAACTAGTTGGAGTTTGAATATCAAACTATTTCATAGGAAACGAACAAGACAATGGCCAAAGTCGTTATTCATACAAATAATTCTAGAGTCACTATTTCCATTACAGATAACTGAAATTTGGGCAGTGGTCTAAGAATTAGAGCTTATTTGCATGGAAGACTCATCAATACCATCTTTTCCAGGGTTTTTTGTGTCTCTAGATCTAGATCAGATAGCTTTCTATTCTCAAGTTCTACCTTTCAAGTACTGATTTTTGGCTCACCCTTTAAAACACAATTCTACCACTCCATTTGATTTTTTTTTGTCAAGAGAATTGGCAGGACCTTCCCATCCTCTATTTTACATCAATCAATAACCATCCATTAGTGATATAAAGAATAAAAAATACACAACAAATGCCAAAGATGCACTAGTTGTTTACCTATGTTCTATGACTCATCTGACCTTACTGGTGCAAAGAGCTCACCCTGAAAAAATAACAACCATGTGAAATTTACAATTTTTTTTTTTAAATTCAAACTCCAAGTAAACCAATTAAAATATGAACATCATTTTAATCAATAAAATCTCTGATTTAAAATAAAAGTGGCCTAGAATTCAATGTTATATCAACCATGTCAAGTAACTAACATCGGGTGAGAAATACAGGCCATGCATATTGGATTAGTGAAATAATTGATCTGATAAAGCTCAAAATAAAATAGATGACTTACAACTAAGAAACACAAATAAATGACTTGCAATTAAGACATGAGGTTGCCCTTTCAACCATGTCGTTAAATGACTCTTCCTTATGTCACAGACCATTAAAATTTTTCTGATACCAAGTTGAAGTGGTATTGTAACATTAACCACTAATAGAGTTTGTGTCCACGACTACTTCTCAAGATCCACTCCATTACCATCATTTGGGACTAGATAAGATTCATGCAAAAACCATCAACATGAAAAATGAAATCTACATCCTTGTAAAAAAATGGGAGGAAACAAAAATCCACAAATTGAAACAGATTCTAGGATAACTCATTCTTGAAACATGATTATCTTGTAATGAACAATAAAAAAAGAAATCAGGAGAAATGTAATTTTTTCCACATTTTGAAAATCATTTCCTTTTACATATTCTATGAGCAATTGATGAAAAAAGTCAAGTAAAACTTGTCAACGTCAAGATTATAGTAAAACATAAAGGAACGACTCCAACACATATATAATCCTAAACATAAGTATCTATACATATAAGTATTTATTGAGATCATTGTATGTTGTGAAAATGTGGAAGTGAAATCTTTGAATTAACACAATTTATGGTACCATTTCCTTACAAACTCCATTCATTCGAGTATTTACGAAGTCCATTCAAAAATTTCTTCAGGGTTCAAAGTTCAAACAATTAACATGTAGCCTAAAAAAGCTCAGATTTGAAAAAGCGATAACCCAAAAATGTAGAGTATATATCTCACATTTATATATCCTAATTTCCAAACATTCAAATGACACTTTTTAGCATACTATTATGAATTCAGTCTAAAATGCTATAAAAAAGTATTGATGGTTATTTTTGTTAAAAGTGGAAACTAGGGCCAAATTCTACTTTGAACGACTCCTTCGGGGCTAGATAATTGTGGCATTGAATTCCTATTTTTGAGAGGACCAAATCAATCTAAAGATCATCCAATTTGGATAAGTAGATCTAGCTCAATTCCACCTTGCTGAGTATCCTTTTTCCATAAATTTAATGACATTATGCCATCATATCAGACATGTCATCTTGAAATTCAGTCCTTCAAGGTCTCATTAGGTCTTAGGGTTTTTCAAGGTTCCATTAGGCCATTAGGGTTTCCAAGGTTTCAATAAAACTCCATTCCATTGCATAAGATCAACAAGTAATGGGTGATCAAACAACATCTCTTCACCATGTCAAGATGATTTGTAAAGAGAAGCTCTTATTTCATCATTTAATTTTATGTTCACTATATGTAATAAGTATTATTCCTAAGCTGCCAACTCAATCTCTATATGCCAAATTCATTAAAGAGAATTCAAATTCAAAGAGTTCTCAAAGACCATAAAAATATCAATTTGTTAGAGGAAATAGTCAAGTGAAAGGGTAATGTTCCAAAAAGTGAAGTGAATGCAAAAGGGAGTTGTCTTTTTCGAAGTGTCCAAATCATCATTTTCCAGAAGCATTAAAATCTAATTTCCTCTCCCACTGAGCTAGGGTTGGCTATGGAATCAGAGACATCTGAGTAGAGGAGGAAAAAGGGAGGTCATTTAAGCAAATATGAGGCCATTCCAACTCATAAACACCATGCCTCCATCATTCTTCAAGAAGTCATTCCAAGGGACAAATCATTTTCCACAGATAGGGCCAATTTTGCTTCAAAGTATGTTTCCTACCAAACAAAGATGAATTTTACAAATGTGAGACAAAATTTTTTCCATAATATTCCAAGGATGAAAAACCTCCTTCAGTGTTTACACAGGTATAATGGTTTCAGAGAAATGTCAAAAATATAGTTTCTACAAGACAGTTGTTGCACTTCTGGAGCGACATTGGGAAAATCATTTTTTCTCCTCGCTGAGGTGTCCAAATGACTTGCGTGATGCATCAAATGATAACTATGTAGAATATATTTCCAATGATCTATCAGCTCAATTGAGAATTGAGGAAGACCTCCAAAAGTTTCCTGCAAGAGCACACATCATTTTTTCACCCTCATTCTACACGTTTTGACTAGTCTTGGTAGAATTGATTTTGGAGGGTCTATAATTGATCATTTTCAATGCTTGATACGTCCATTGTGTAGCCAAGAGAGAGATATTTCCAACAAGTTATCATGGGCTCAATTGGAACTTCGAAAAGGAACTCAAAATTTGGTTTAAAGATGGTGTTGTGCACTTCCTTCTAGCACTACACACTTGCCAAACAAAGCAGGCTCTACGCACTTCCTTCAGGCGCTACACACTTCCTTCTAGCACTGCACACTTCCTTCAGGCACTACGCACTTCCTTCTAGCACTGCACACTTCCTTCAGACGCTACACGCTTGCCAAAGAAATGATGCACTTCCTTGTAACACTGCTCACTTGACCAAGAAAGCCAGAAATGCTTCCAGACTTCACCAAATCACCTCCAAAAATCTATGAATGTTCTCTTCAACCTCTAGCAAGTGAGTGATAGATAAATAGAGCATTCTTCTTCCTCCTATATCCATTTCATATGGTTTTGTGAGGTTTTATTAAACATTTGGTGTTTTTCTCATATTAAAACCCTAGTATCTCCCTCAAAACCACCATTTCACTCTCAATTCCAAAATTTCATTCCCCTACACTTTCATATCCTCCCCTCATTACAATTCTCTTTCGCTAAACACTTTATCCCAATACTCTAAACCCTTTATCCCAATACCCTAAGCCCTAGGTGCTAGAGCTACGTAAGCTCCCAGCTCCCAACCTTGTAACCAATTTCCCCATCCTAAATTCCATCATATTATTATTCCCTATCCCCTCCTTCATTTCATAAATCCCTAACCCCATCTCCTTCACTTTCCCTTTGCCATTCCTTATTCCCAAAAACCACATTCCACCAACATCATACCTCCCTAGGGTTTTGACATTAAGACACCATGGCAGAGAAAGACAAGGTTTTGTTAGATGAGAAACCTGAGAAGCATGGTTTTCTTGAAGAGCAAGGTGAACAAGCACAAAGAGGGAGGCCTAGAACTAGAGGTTTGAAAAGAGCCTTGGAACTTGAAAGGAAAAGGCAAAGAGAGATAATTGATGAAACTATGCTTGATGATCAATGCTTGGATATGATAAAAAAAGGCAAGCAACGTTGGCTTCAGGCCATCAATGATCACTTGGAAAAGTCATTGAATAAATCTAAAAAGGACAACAACATTCAAAGGAGAATGGCCAAACACTATGCCAGAAGAGAAAGAAATGCAAGGGAAAAGCTAAAGGTTGCAAAGGAAAAAATTGAAGCCCTAACTCACCAAGAAGAGAAGAAGAAACTTGATATACTTGTAGAGGATTAACTCCAAGCCTAGCCTCACCAGCATCAGCTACTTGACTAATTTTGAAGCCTCTTGGATCATTTTTGGAAATTTTGTATTTTCTGTTATTTTTTGGATAATTTTATATCAGCAAAATGGTTAAACGCGCAGCGCCCTAGATGCTACACACTTTTTTGGGGTACCTTTTGAGCAAATGGAGACCACCACTAGATGAAAAATTAAAAATACATCTAAGAAAACCATGTTTTGAGCCTTTTTTTGCAAAACTAGCAGGTGAAAAGGGTAAAAAAAAGAAAAAAATCATGTTTCTGCCTCAATTTTGGCATAGGCGTTGTGCATAGACCAGTCTTGGGAGAATCAACTTTTGGAGGGTTAAATTAATTCCATTTTGAAATATAAAGGTATATATAGAAGCTAGATAGGATACGCTTTCCCATGAGCTATCCTGAGCAGAATTTGGACACCAGTAAGGTAGTCACAACAACTTGCAAGATGGAAGGCACACTTGACAATGTGACGGCGCACTTGACCATTTCAATGATTTTTCACTGTTTTTCTCAAAATTTGCTTTTCATCCTTGGGAATCAATTTTTTATTTATTTAATTGATGTTTTAAATGTAGTTATGGTCTTTTACTATTACCTAGGGTAAATACATTAGGTAAATGGACTTCATCAAGTCAAATGAATCAATTTCAATGTAATTAGGGAGGAGTCACTCAGAACTCCCTACACTCTAGGTATCAGTTTGGATTATTGTGGATCTCTTCCTCAACTCAGGGATTTGACCCCTAAGGATGAGAGAAGGTTATTTTTATGTCTATATATTGCATTTCTTCACTCTTTTTAGAGGTTGGACTCAGTTGGATGTTGTAGCATTGATCAGAAAAGCTATTGTATCAGAATTTGGTCATTATTAATAGATGAGTTGAAGCTATTTCATTTGTATGAATTTTTGTAAGTTTGTAAACCATTTCATGTCTTTTATATCATAATTTTCAAGTTGATAGGCATAATATTTTTTTTTTCATGCTCAGTTCTAGGAAATTTATCATAATTTGTCCATTTGTTCTTCAGTTTAGGAAGAATACATCTCCTATGCTCTTCCTAGCTCCTCATCAACCTTAAACCATCTCACCAAATAACCTTTTAAGTGTTATTTTTTTTGCCTACGCTACCACTTTGAATTTCTGCAATCATATCTTATTTTCCCTTTCCTGGCCTCTTTGACCTAATATCCTCATCCAACAATAAACCCCATCAAATCAAATAAAAACAACCTTTACACTTTATACCTAGTGTTATAGACATTTTTGTGCCTTACAGCTCTAAGCATAAGATGTCCATAAACCAAGGGATCCTAAGTCCCTAAAAGTGTTGTTCCGGCCCCTAAAGGAACAAGGTCAACAAATTACAGCTTCTCCCTGAAGTTCTCCACCAGAAACTGCTCAGAATCAGTCAAATCAGGATCATTTCAGCTGCTCCACTAGCTAGCTGCGTTGCATAGCACCCAAGTACACTAGCTAGGTGCGTTTCAACGCACCTAAATGCACTACCAGGGTGCGTTGAGCGGGAAATGACAAATGGAAGTGTCATTCCGCGAGGTGGACAGACAATGGAAGCTTCCAGAATCTTCCCCAATGACACTTGCCTCACTGAGTTCGACCAAGGATGAGTAAGAGGCTCTCAGTCTCCAAGTGGAAGCAAGAACTGACAGAGAGAAGCCACTAGTCAGATCATAAGCTGACTCATCCTCTTTGCATACATCTATATATGGATCCCTCATCCCAGAGATCCAGGGGCTGGAATTTTGTACATTGCAGAGAATTGCTGTTGGTTTTGAGATAGATATCAAAGTATTGGGTGATTTATGCTTTGTTGGAGGTGAAGAGGGGATTCCTTTGCTGGGAGGTTGATGCTGGATCAGGAATCATCGGTTGTAACTCCTCCTGGACCTTCTTGTTATATCAATAAAACTATTTGAGTTTCTCCTACATGCTTGTGTATCATTGATGTTTGTTATATTTGCATGTTTAGCTTAAATATGATCCTAAGCTATTTATGAATATAAATCCATGTCTTTGTGTAGTTTTCTTCTTCTGTGATCTTACAGGAACTTGGTGAAGCTGGGAAAGTAAGGGAGCAGGTAGCTGGAAGCTGTCAAAGAGGAGAGAGATTGGATCAAAAAGACGAATGCAAGACACAGGTTGGTTCATCCTATTCCTCTTCATTTATAGTTCATAAAGAAGAATACGAAAGTAGTTTTCCTTGTTTGTTTCTAAGGTCACTGTCACGCCTTAGTGGGATAGGGTCGTTCTGAGTAGACACTTTTCCCGTTGACAAAATGGAAACTCCACTGGGGATCGTGTCTAATTAGTTTGTTTGTGTTTCTCTTGTTGTTTGTTTCATAAACATAGAAGTAGCAATCGAACTGCATTTGCCATTAACAAATGCAAAGTAGACATCTGCTACTTCAATCCATTCACCGGATCTGTTTATGATTTGAACAGCTGATTCACAAATGATCTGATTGCCCTTTGTGATAGCTCTTAGACCTCTTTTAAATCTACCCTCTGATTGTGCATTACTGATTGCTTTTACTCGGCCAAAAACCATAGATTAAACTGCAAACCGTGACCCAGAACCCGGATAGAATTCTCGTTTCTGCCCCAGCGCAGGCTATGTGAAGAGATTCTGCATTTCAACACAGTTCCTGAGAGGGCTACCTGCGCTGCAATCCAGTTTCTCTGTGTAACAGGTGCGATGATCAGCCTAGCCCTGTGCAGCTGAGGTTCTTTGCTTCATTTTTTCAGTTGTGTCTCTGATTTTTGCAACCTATGATCAGTGTGTGTGTCTGTTTAAAAACCCCTCTTCTTTGCCTTAATTCTGCCTCCTTTGTACAAAAAGACTGTAGATGTTCTTTGTGTGTTTGTTACATCATTTACAGTTTTCCATTGAAAAAGTAGAATAGTCATACTGTCATCCTTTGATTTAGATCTGTCGTAAGTTTCGATTTTGATCTTAGGAAAAAGCTCATTTGCTGTTGACAGTCGATTATGCTTTTACTTTTGCTTTTGGTTTGAATTTATGACTTTCTAGTGTCGAAATGAGTTTTTATTTCAAAATCATAAAGTGTTGTAATCATCTCTACCTTTTGATTTCGAAAAGAAGCTTGTTTGTGTTTGTCACTTGAAAGAAAATTCAGATTTGTACATCAACTTTCTTTTTAGGCATCAATATTAAGAAAGTGAAAAACAAATACATGCACATGTGCATTTGCATATTGACAATCTGTTTGGCTTGATTTAGGAAAAGTGCATTTACAAGTGTGCTCTTTGCTCTTTGAGAAAAGATTGTGTCTTTCTTTTCCCCTTGTAGCTAGGATTTTCATTGCTGAAAAGAGATAAAAGTTTGCTTATCATCTTTAGATTGCATTTTAGGAATTACATCTACATCTTGTGGTGATCCCAAAAGGAAAACTTCTAAGAAAGATCAACTTAAAATAAATTGAATGAATCTAACAACGCTTTGGAACTTAACGCACAACATTTAGAGGTCTAGGCTAGAGACGTATTCCGGCGTCGTAAAGCCTGGTAACTGTTGTCCTCACTGATGGTTGGGTGATTCCTCCACTTTGAGACGACAAGTGCCAGTACGGACTTGTGCTCCCACGTACCGTCGAGTATATATTGGGAGACCCCTATAGGCTTAAAACCTTTTATCCATAGGAAGCTGTGTCGACCGCCCTACTGATCGTAATGCACCGAACACAACATTCGGGAAGATTGACTGCCGTACCGTAAAAAGTATTCTGCAGTTTTGCGATTGGTTTGGTACTCCCTCTACCTAGATCTCCAGAGCAGTCCCTTTCGTTCCTTTTCATACTCCTTAACGGAAAAGGTCCATCTGAGCACTTGTCACTTCAGGCTCATTAAAAATCGAAGGAAACTAGAGTCATCTTTTTTTTTTTCTCGACTCTTTAAAATTGAAAAAACAAGTTGTGTCAAAGCGTCTAAAAAATTTATTTTAAACGGAATATTCATCCCCTTTTCCTACGTTGATCTTAGGTTGAGAAAATGGAGTCTACCAACCAAGGAATTCCCCTTGGTGGAAATCCTAGTCCCTTCTCCTCTTGGGGAGATGTTGGTGCACCCCATATGGCCACATTGGCGCTTCCAGAACTGACAATTGGCTTGCCAGTATGGCTCTTCTCAACCAATGTCTTTTAGAACACCACTATTCCTGAACAATCAAATCAGCAACTAGATGAGTCCAGAGTTGCCCACCAACCTTCTACTTCCTCTAATTCTTCCTCTCCTCCTTCCTCTTCGCTTGATGGGGCTGGAAAAGCCAAAAGTCAAGTTCCTAAGGAGAAGAAGGAGAAGAAGAAGAAAGAGAAGAAGAAGAAGGAGCCAAAGGCGAATGGGGGAAAACGAGTGTCGTCTAACGAAAATCCACACACTGCACCGACCAGGAGACCACTTTCACAGAGATTGTCCTTGCATCCCTCAGATACTAAGGGACTGGTCTCCTCGTTTGCACAATCTGGTGTCATCAACCTCTGATGATCATGTTGAAAGCACACCGTCAACTAGCGAAAGTGAAGCCCCAGGACAAAAAGGGAAAGCTAGATTTCCCTGTAAACTGTGCGAAGGCAATCATGCCGTCCACCGTTGTCCCTTCTTAGACGAAGCGAAAAGAGTTTTGGATGATCGTCCGGTTTCACCATTACGACTTCCTCCTGGATATAAAAAACTATTGCCGAGTCCGTCGCTAGTTGAGAATCCAGCTGGCCCGCTCAAGTGGTTGGATGAAGCGCCTATCATCGAAGATAAACCATCTGAATCCATACTAGACAAAATTCAAGAGGTCGAGGCGGCAGTTGACCCGGTCTTGCCTTCAGAGGTTCTATCTTCAGATGATACAGTCACTGAAGAGAACAAGGATGACACCGTCCAAATTCTTTTCATCAACACAGACTCCGATGAACATGGGGGCAATCTACCCATTCCCTTACCGCAAGAGGGAAGTTCGTCAGATCCATACCCGGCCGTCTACTCGGTCCCACCTCCAAGCAACCTAGTTATCTCCTTCGACTGGAATCAACTAGGCAGACCCCGTTTACCAGCAAGCATACCATTCCAAATTATCGTTCAAATATATAGAATGGTCATGGATGGTACCATCATAGATGAGGGGGCTTCTGTGAGTATCCTTTCCTCTATTGCTTGGAAAGCGCTTGGTCCGCCATCGCTGTTGCCTGAGATGAGAAATCTGACAGGCTTTGATAAAGGAACCAGTCGACCTTTAGGGATCCTTCCCAATGTGCCCATAACATTGAGAAGGAAGACAGTTCAAATGAACGTAATGGTAGTTCAAGGACCCTTGGATTATAATCTACTCCTTGGACGAGACTATATTTATTGCATGGGAGCCATCGTCTCCTCACTCTTTAGAGTAATGTGTTTTCTGCACGAAGGAAGAGTGGTCAAGCTCGTGGACCAGCTTTCATTTCCCAGATCACGCATAGAAAATAGTCATATACCATCCCTAAATGGTCTCTTCACGCAAGAAATGTCTCAATCTCCAGTCCGTCCTCCCAATGAGCGCGAGTAATTCGGAGGGATATGACTGAAACCGAGGGGGCATGCGTCCTGGTCTGCTTCGGCAGGAAAACTTCGGGTATAGGGTAGGTTTCCGCGGGAGAATATGACTAGTCTGTACCCCGTCCTTCGGTGGAAGAGGGGTTATTCTAGAATAAGATTCTCTTGTCAAAGTTATGTGAGTTGGCGGATGTCGTCACTCACCTTTTTTTATCTCGGTAGACACCACCGAAGAAGTGTTTTGTTTGCACCGCGAATAGAACAATCTTTGGGTAACCTGTAAGAGGTAGGCCTTTCCCGATAGAACAAATGTTTTGTCTGCAAATTGAGGGGTAACCTTGAAATCATATCTTATACCTGGGGGCATGCAAACCTTTTGGAGTGCAAGCGAGGGGTGGCTATTTATTTTATAAATTTTTAGGACCTCTAACCCTTTAAACTCGTAGGATTAGTCGTCACCTAACTTGCATAAAGAAAGGATGGGGGGCAAAAATATAAAAATTGCCGTTTTTATATGAGACATTCTTATCATATGACTGGATTAATCGAGCAGTTTTAGCGCATAGTTCAAGCTCATTAAAAAATAAACATAAGACATGAGCAAATGTTTCCACCCGCGTTTAAGCTCGTTAAAAAATGAACTATTCCCCGGTAAATAACCACCGTGAATGAAGCATTTCAGCCATTAAAGCCTTGGTCGTGTTTGCACCGTCACCTCCACTTTTCCATTGGCTGATCATTCACCTCCATTTGATTGTTTACCCATTTTGAGGAACAGCTGCGAAGAGTGATTTCACTAGCCATCCTTGTGACACTGCCATGATTGGAAAATTCCAATCCTTACCTGGAATCAGCTGCTACCCATTTTATCACTCGTTCCTCAAAAGACGAGTCTTCTTTAAGCTCTTTTCAACTGACTCGTAAAATATGAAAAGATTGCTGAGTTTTGGCTTTCCAGCTCGTTAAAGCGACCGGAAGTGCTATCCCTCCTTTAGATTTTAATCTTTTTGAACCTGAGGGATTATTGCACAAAACGATCGAGCGCTTGTTTTGTTCGGCTCGTTAAAACTATCAAAAATTCATCCCTTCTGTATTGTTTTATACTTTTTCGGACTTAAGGGATTAGATGATGAAAAAGGAATTTTGGAGTTACCTTTACGTACCTTTTCAGACTCTCTAAAAATGAAAAGGACCAAGTTATCTTTGTCGTTAAACTCGTTAAAAAGATTAATAGCGACAAACTTGTCTTTAGACGAGAACGAGTTTCACTATCGCTAGGCTCGTTAAAACATAGCGATGGGTTTGCCCGAAGGGAAAATTATAGAACAAGAATATGTTATCCTCCTCAAGCTTGACAAAAATAAAGAGGTACTAGTCAGCAATGACTGGGGAAAAATTGGGAAGAAACTCAAAGAATCTTTATTGGTAGCAAGTCGCTCTTGAACATGACACTTCCACTCCGTGCCTGAGTCGGGTTGGGTTGTTTCATTCACCGGTCACATCACCTTGGTCACGCCATACCATCCACATTTGGGGTAAATGCTACCAATCCATCACATAAGTGTCGCCGACATGTTCAAGAGAAGTCATCCAGAGAAGTCACCCGTGTCCCATCCACTACCATACATTATACTTCATTCTTTCATGACCGCCATCCTGAACCATATATCATCAGATCATTTTCACCTCCATCAAAATCATTTGCTCCGTTCCGTGTCATTGATGTGGGATTCATCAAGGCCCTCCTTTGACGGATCGCTTCTTGTCGACATCAGCTCATTATCCAAGAAGTTGATATAGGAACACCCCATTCAGTACTTTGAAGCTTCCATGCCTCAATGGCAAGTTTCTCACTTCCGGCGACAGGTATACATCAATGACCTTCGACCGAAAGATTTTGCATGGTGTTCGACGCCAAGTCCTTTATTCACACCACGTGAATTGTACTGCAGTACCTTGAGGGTCATCATCATCATCGGTGATTCCTCTCGCGCTTGTTAACAGTTTACATCATTGACTAGTAATCAAGCGATGTCTTTCCATGTTCGACTTCAGAACATTTCTCACATGGATCGACTTGTACTTCGAGTGAAGATCGGACGAGATTGAAGACCCCGGATCTAGTTTCATCCATCCGGGCTGCGATATATATTCAGGAAAATAAAGACATTGAAATGTACAGTACTGCAGCACAGATAATCATCCTACCAAAAGGATGATGGCTCTATCAGAATCATCAGTCTACCATCAGACGATTGTCTGTCCTATGTACATAAAAATGAATTTATAAAGCTGAGCATGGGAATGCCCGCCTCAGCTAGATCATGAAAACAGTATGAAGATAATGTATTGTATTGTATCTTATTATAGGTCTCCTCCCAGCATTGAAAGAACTTCGGATCCTCCTAATAAAGCATTTCACCCGATAAACGACCTCATACTTTAGGGGGAAACTGTTATAGACATTTTTGTGCCTTACAACTCTAAGCATAAGATGTCCATAAACCAAGGGATCCTAAGTCCCTAAAAGTGTTGTTCCGGCCCGTAAAGGAACAAGGTCAACAAATTACAGCTTCTCCCTGAAGTTCTCCACCAGAAACTGCTCAGAATTAGTCAAATCAGGATCATTTCAGCTGCTCCACTAGCTAGCTGCGTTGCATAGCACCCAAGTACACTAGCTAGGTGCGTTGCAATGCACCTAAATGCACTACCAGGGTGCGTTGAGCGGGAAATGACAAATGGAAATGTCATTCCGCGAGGTGGACAGACAATGGAAGCTTCCAGAATCTTCCCCAATGACACTTGCCTCACTGAGTTCAACCAAGGATGAGTAAGAGGCTCTCAGTCTCCAAGTGGAAGCAAGAACTGACAGAGAGAAGCCACTAGTCAGATCATAAGCTGACTCATCCTCTTTGCATACATCTATATATGGATCCCTCATCCCAGAGATCCAGGGGCTGGAATTTTGTACATTGCAGAGAATTGTTGTTGGTTTTGAGATAGATATCAGAGTATTGGGTGATTTATGCTTTGTTGGAGGTGAAGAGGGGATTCCTTTGCTGGGAGGTTGATGCTGGATCAGGAATCATCGGTTGTAACTCCTCCTGGGCCTTCTTGTTATATCAATAAAACTATTTGAGTTTCTCCTACATGCTTGTGTATCATTGATGTTTGTTATATTTGCATGTTTAGCTTAAATCTGATCCTAAGCTATTTATGAATATAAATCCATGTCTTTGTGTAGTTTTCTTCTTCTGTGATCTTACAGGAACTTGGTGAAGCTGGGCAAGTAAGGGAGCAGGTAGCTGGAAGCTGTCAAAGAGGAGAGAGATTGGATAAAAAGGACCAGCGCAAGACACAGGTTGGTTCATCCTATTCCTCTTCGTTTATAGTTCATAAAGAAGAATACGAAAGTAGTTTTCCTTGTTTGTTTCTAAGGTCACTGTCACACCTTAGTGGGATAGGGTCGTTCTGAGTAGACACTTTTCCCGTTAACACCTAGCCTAAAACCCTAATCGATCCAGCCCTCTTGGCTGTGATTCTTTTAGGAGTTCCCTCTCCGGCCTAGTAGGGCTAGCTACCAAGTCAAAATATTGGTCTGTGGCTTCCTCAGCTGGACTCTTCCTAGGCCTTGGAGATTTGTAGGAGTGATAACATAATGACACCGTTTCTGGGGAGTGAAAGCTCTATCTTCCCCGGAAAAGAATGACAATGATTCAGATCTAATTTTTTATGGTGAACAACATTTGGACACATAGGAAGGTTGCACCATTCACCTGGCGACTCCATTGATTGAAAGATCCAAAAAATCAACACTTCATGGCGAATCCACTGCATTATGATTAGGATCTTGAAGAATTTTTAAGATGGAATTTTTTGCAAGAAGGTATGCTCCAATGAAAAGAGATCACATTCCAGGTTTCCCAAATAAAATGCCTAAGGTAAATTGGCAAATAAATTTGCCTATGTTCAAAGATGTGAAAGGTTATGATGCTGCTCTTCAGTTGGTGAGCTTTCACATGCATGTGTGTAGATTAAAGATTGATTTTCCCAAAGACTGCTTGATGAAGATATTCATGGCCACTCTAGAAGGTGAAGCCCAATATTTGTATGAAAGTTTTTCACCTGCTTGTATTTATTGTTTAAAGGATTTTCATACCATGTTCTTTGAAAGGTATAAAGAATCTTGTCCATCCTTAATATTAGTTTAGAACTGTTGTAAACATGTTGATAGTTTTATTGAAAATCTTGACAATGTTTATGGAGATGATGAATTCATGGACGATGAGATCATGGAAGCCCTGTATGAAAATCCATTTTAGCAGCATAAATAAAGCTTAGAGGATACTTGTCAAGAAGCTCAGGAAAGTTTGCAGTAGGCTGAAAATCTTCGTACAATTGAAAATGATGGAAGACAAGGTCTTATTTTATATTTGCTTGCAGGAGAAGATGGTATGAAGGAAAATGAGGTTCCAATTTCAGATTGTGATAAGGTCAATATGGTTATTCCAAATCTAGATTCATATTATGATGATGAATAGTATGTTGTTCTGGATCCCATGAAGGAGATCTCTATTGCTGAGATATCTTTGAATGAAGAAAACGAAGTTATCGACCCAAGTGTTCTCATCCCATCAGAAAAAAGCTTTCAGAAGGAGGTAATCCAGTCCCTTTATGAAAAACAAGATGAAATATTTGTTGAAGTAAGTGAAAAATATTCTTTAGATGACTCTGTGGTAAATGATAGAAATTTTAGTTTTGAGTTTCACGGACAATCTGAAGAAGCTAGTGACTTTGATACATAAGATCATAATCAGCATATAGTAGCTTCCTCCTTGCTTGAAGATGAAGGAATTCTGCAACGGGATATTCAAAAGGAATCACATGAAATGAATCCACAGTCTGATGAAAATATACATACTCCTTTGCTTGAAATTAACGAAGATATTCAACATCCTTGTCAAACATTAGGAGGGAAAGAAGACAATTACTGTTTTAGCAAAATAAAAGAAAAAGTACTATCTCCTCTATTTGAGGATGAGATAGATCAACTCCTGAAAGGTCATGTTACAACCCAACTCCTCTGTATGTTTTAGTATTTTTGCTACTGGATCTCAAGACAAGTTAATGCTTCAGGATTTTCAAGATCCCTTCGACAGTCTTGTGCAAGAATTGGAAAATATGGATGTTGTCGCGTTTGTTAGCATAAGCCTTGGTTTCAGTTGTTATTGTGAGTTGCCTATATGGACATCATTTTTACTACTCGAGGAAAGTGAGAGGATAATTTCAGTAAGTAGCCATCTGCTGGATTTGTTACACTGGAAGGATCACTTCACATGATTGTACATATTTCTTCAGTAGGCAGGTGGTTCTCATCATGATTTGAAGCCCTCAAATCTCGATGGTCTGCTGCCATTAATAATTTTTTCAAGTACTTGTGTCAGTTAAGTAAGTCAGTGTTGAGTCATTTTTGAGTCAGTTATCAGTTTGTCACAAGTCACTTTGTGTCATTTGAGATGTCAACATTTAGTCATGCAGTTCAGTTTAAGTTTTTGACCGTATTGGTCCACATGGTTAGGCACTTGGTATACGGTGTTCTTCACACCTCCAAGGAGCTCCCATCCCCAATAAGGCTGATGTTAGTGTCAATATTTTCATACTGCCATCAATGATAAAAAAATCCTCTTTCCATATCATATTAGGGTCCCATTCTAAAATTTTTGTCATTCCACTATGTTATCATGCAAAAATTTGGTCACTGAAGGTTGAATTAGGGTTTCCTTTACTCCTTTTAAAATTTTACCCCTTTCTGGCTGATTTCCACCTTGCTGAGTATCCATTGTCCATAAAGTTAATGACATCATGGAATCACATCACTCATGTCATCTTGAAATTCAGTCCTTCAATGTATCATTAGGTCTTTTAGGGTTTTTCAAGGTTTCAATAGTTCATTAGGGTTTCCAAGGTTCCAATAAAACTCAATCCATTGCATAAGACCAGCAAGTAAAGGGTGATCAAATAACATCTCTTCACCATGTGAAGAAAATTTTGTAAAGAGAAATTCTTATTTCATCATTTAATTTTATGTTCACTATATGTAATAAGTCTTGTTCCTAAGCTGCCAACTCAATCTCTATATGCCAACTTCTTTAAAGAAAAGTCAAATTCAAAGAGTTCTCAAAGACCACCAAAAGATCAATTTTTCAAAGGAAATAGTCAAGTGAAAGAGTAATGTTTCAAAAAGTTAAGTGAATGCCAAAGGGAGTTGTCTTTTCTGAAGGGTGTCCAAATCATCATTTTCCAGAAGCACTAAACCCTAATTTTCTCTCCCACTGAGGAAGGGTTGGCTAAGGAATCAGATACATCTGAGTAGAGGAGGCCTAAGGGAGGTCACTTCAGCAAGTATGAGACCATTACAACTCATAAACATCATGTCTCTATCATTTTTCAAGAAGTCATTCCAAGGGACAAATCATTTGCCACACATAGGGACAAATTTTCTTCAAAGTATGTTTCCAACCAAATAGAGATGAATTTTACAAATGTGAGAGTGCTTTTTCCCATATTAGTCCAAGGATGAAAAATATCCTTGAGTGTTTACACAGGTGTTATGGTTTTGGAGAAATGTCAAAAATACAGTTGCTACAAGAGAGTTGTTGTACTTCTAGAGTGACCTTGGGAAAATCATTTTTTCTCCTAGCTAGAGTGTCCAAATGACTTGCGTGATGTATCAAATGATAACTAGAAAGAAAGATATTTTGAATGAGTAATCATGAGGTCAATGTGGAGTTTAGGAAGACCTCCAAACATTTCATACCCGAGCACACTTCATTTTTGCACCCTCATTCTGCACTTTTTGACCAGTCTTGGGATAATTGATTTTGGAGGGGCTATAATTGATCTTTTTCAGCACTTGATAGGTCCATTCGGTAGCCAAGAGAGAGATATTTCCAATGTGCTATCATGGTCTCAATTGGAACTTAGGGAAGGCACTCAAAACTTGGTTTGAAGATGGCATTATGCACTTCCTTCTAGTGCTACGCACTTGCCAAATGGAGCAGGCACTATGTAATTCCTTCTGGTGCTCTGCACTTCCTTCAAGCACTAGCCACTTGCCAGAGAAAGGGTGCACTTCCTTGTGACATTGATCACTTGTATAAGAAAGCCGAAAATAGTTCTAGACTTCACCAAATTGCCTCCAAAACTATAGCATGTTGGCTTCAACCTCCAACAAGTGAGCGATAGATAAATAGAGAATTCTTCTTCCTCCTTCAGTTATTTATTATGGTGTTTTGATGTTTCGTTAAAAATTTGGTGTTTTTATCATATCAAAATCCTAGTATCTCCCTCAAAACCACCATTGCACACTCAATTCCCAAATTTCATTCCCCTAGACTTTCATATCCTTCCCTCATTAGAATTCCTTTTCCCTAACCCATTTATCCCAATACTCTAAAACCTTTAACCCAATACCCTAAGCCCAAGGTGCTTGATCTAGCTGGATCTCTAGACAACAACAACATGAAAACGGCTCAAAATTCAAAGTGGCAGATATTCGAGTAACTTGACATCAAATCAAAGTGCTCGTTGGCTTGATTCCAATGGCATGAACGACTCTCCAATCTGAGTCTGTATGAATAATATAGAAGCAATCAAAGTTTAGGGTTGACTTACCCATGTGGTAGGCTTAAGGAGGGCACAACTTGGCAAGAATCTGGCACCAGAATCCAGCCAGGTTTCTGAGTGAAATTGTGGCTCCGTTAATTTCTCTAATATCCCCTAAGGTTTTGGAAAACTTTTAAGGGGGGTAGTGGAACTGTTATTTATTTTATAAATATAAAAAAACAAATACATATTAAGAGGTGGTGGGGCCACTAATCCTACCACCTAACCCAACCATGAAATAACAAAAATTATATTTGAATAGGGTGGGCGGCCATGACCCCGACACCCTCGGAGTCGACCAAAAAATATATTTATATATGGTGGGTGCACGGTTTGTCAATGCCTCCACCCCTCCACCTCACCTGTACACTCAAATTGTTGGGGATTTGGGGGGAGCTGGCCACTAGGATCGATGGACCCACCTCTGGTTATGACACTCCACATTATGGTTAGTACGAAACTACCAACAGAAATGTGGGAGTGGGCCACCAACACAATGGACCCACTGCCCAAAAATTGACCAACGAATATATGTTATGTTAAAATGGGAGGGGCGGGATTTGATCCCCCGACCCCTTCTCAACCATTTAACATTTTTAACCCATGTGCCAAACCGCCTTCATTGGTTTATCCACCCACTGAACCATATATCAAATTTTTTCATAGAGCCCCCAGGGGAGAGTGTGCACATTTTTCAAGGCAAGTGAATTACAGGAGGGAGAACCGTGAACAAGCCTATGATAGGGGCAAAATCTTGCATGAGCACATTTTCCAAGGGGTCAGTTTTGGTACAGTGGCAGAATTGGGCAAGTTTTATATCTATTTTGTACCTATCGATGATAGTAACTCAATGCTGATTTGAGGTATAAGACTCCTTTTGTAAATGTTGATTATAATTCTTCTTTCTCATGCCACTTAATGAATGAAGGCCTCCCCATTAATCGAGCAGGGCCTGGAGATGTAGTCCAAATTGGATGAACTCTGTCATAAAGTATCTTGTCTTCTTTCATGATTTTATATGTTTCTACTCTTCTCTCATGTGCACATTAAATTTATATGGTTAAGCTGCAATTTATCCATGCAATTCTTTAATACATCTATAAGCAAGAGACCTTGGATCAAGTGGTATCAGAGTAGGTATTTGTAGATGTGAGTTTCATGTTTGTATGCTAACAAGAAATAGGCTCCAAAGAAGTGAAGGGAAGCTAAAGTATTTCTATCCCAAAGCGGGGCGTGCACATCGAAGGAGAAACATGGCAGATGAAGAGGGTCGTTATGAAGAGGAGTGCAACTACCGCAAAACCTTCTATACAATGGAAGAAAAGGTTGATCAGTTGCTTTCAAGGATGGAGAAAGAAGAAGAGAGAAAGCCAAAAGAAGAAGGTTCAGTGCATGGAAATGGTGGAGAAGAACCCCCTACTTCTCCTCCCATGAATGAAAGTTCTTCTTCCTCTCATCACCATCATCATAGAAATTCAAGGGATGCATCTAAGAAACCTTTCTTTAATTTAGATGTCAAATTTGATCTTCCCATGTACGACGGTGAAAGTATTGTAGAAAAAAATAATAAATGGACTAGGAAGATCAAAATCTACATTAGGATTCAGCAGATCAAAGAGGATGAAGCAAATATCCAATTGACCTCTCTTCGGCTGAGCAACACCGCTCTCGTTTGGTGGAAGAGAAAATTGTGAATCAGTGAGAGTGTGGGTAATCTTCTTTCCTCATGGCCCAGTTTTATTTCTGCATTAAAGGAAAAATTTTATCCCTTGGGTTATAATCAAAACGCCTTAATGGATTGGCAATACTTAAGGAAAGGCAGAGGTTAGGATATTCAAATCTTTACCGAGGAGTTTAGAAAACAAGCACTTAATTTGGGCATTGCACTTGACTCACCTGAAGTAGTAACTAAGTATATTGGATCATTACATAGTTACATTAGACATTCATTATTATTGTTTGAACCAACTACTATTGACCCAGCTTGTGTAAAGGCCATTCATATTGAGAATAGGGGAAAAATGAAAGAGATGATCATTCGAAGAAACCACCTTTCAAACCTCCAAATGGAAAACCCAAAGTGAAAGGAAAGGGAAAGGAGAGGAGGATGGCATCAACCAAGAAAGATGAAGGAGAAAGGCCTTATTGCACTCACTACAAAAAGGAAGGTCACGACGATGATGATTGTTGGACATTGTACCCGGAAAAGAGACCAAATGAGTATGGAGGACAAGGCAAGTAGAAGACAGTGGAAACTATGTAGCAAGACCATGGATCTGATTCCGTAGATGAAGCATTGATCATGAAAGTAGGAACAAAAGGTACTCTTACACCTCATGTTAATTCCAAATCACATGAAGGGACTAGTTCAATAGATGAGTCTCTTCCTAATGAATGAAAGAGAATTGAGATATTTCATATTAGAATTGTCATAAATCATACAAAAGTGGAAACTCTATTTGATACCAGATCCCAAGAAAATTTAATTTCAGATTCTTTGGTAAAGAATATAGGCTTAGAAACCAAACCACCATCCAAAACCTTATCCCCTTGGATGGATACATGATAAGGAAAAATTGAATGTAACTAAGCAGTGCAATGTTAAATTTGTGATCGCTTCTAAGTTAGTAGATGAGGTAGAACTTGATGTGATACCATTGGTATCTATGGCATGGTGCTAGGGAGTCCATATTTATATGATAGAAAAGGAGTCTTCTTCCATCATGAAAACAAATACCAAATCACGAAATATGGGGTAGAATATATTTTAAGGGTTCATCAACCTAGAATCAATGGCAACCTTGTAACTGCAGGACAAATGAATAGGTTGGTGAATTCTAGTAAGTGTTGTATACTTATGGCTATAAGAACGAAAGATGAAGAATTATCCAATGCTTTCCATGGTTGTGATCATATGTATAAAAAGGAATTATGTGAATTAATTTCTAACTGTCATGAGATGTTTCGGGAACCAAGGGGATTACCCTCGAAGAGGGAAATTGAACATGAGATCCATTTGCAGCATGATGCTCCTTTACCAAACATTGGCATGTATAGGATGTCAGCTATTGATATGGAGGTGATCAAAAAGCATGAGCAAGAACTATTGAACCAAGGGCTTATCAAACCGAGCACTTCTACGTGCTCTCACCGATTGTCCTAGTGTCAAAGAAAGATGGCACATGGAGGATGTGTGTGGTTTATCGAGCACTAAACAAAATCACGGTGAAAATTCGTTACCCTCTCCCGCGCATTGATGATTTAATAGATCAGTTAGATAATGCTAGATATTTCACCAAATTGGATTTGTGTAGTGGTTATCACTAGGTCCAAATTCCAGAGCAGGATGTGTGGAAAACCACCTTGAAGACCAAATAGGGGTTGTTTGAATGGATGGTGATGCCATTCAGACTTTGCCATGCTCCAGCCACTTTCATGACGGTCATGAATAATCTCTTTAGGCGTTTCATTGATGAATTTGTTCTTGTATATCTAGAGGATATTCTTGTCTTTAGTAAAAATTGGAAGGAACATGTATGCCATGTAAAGAAAGTGCTTGATGTATTGAAAAAAGAAAAAATCTATGTAAAATTGTCAAACTATGATTTTGGGAAAACCTCTTTGGTTTACCTAGGTCATATTGTTGGTCATGGTCAGTTAAAAAGTGATCCTTATAAAGTTGAAGCAATTGTAAATTGGCCTAAGCTTACTAGTGTAACCGAGGTTTGTAACTTTTTTGGTGCAGTACATTATTGGAGGAGCTTTATTGCCAATTTCTCTATTATTACAACACCTTTATACACACTGACAAGTGTAAATAAAGTCTTTCAATGGGGAGGAAAGCAACAGAATTCCTTCAAAAAATTGAAAGAAAATATCATCACCGCACTGGTCTTGGCTTTACCAAATCTCCAACAGCCATTCAAGATTGAGATAGATGCTAATGGATATGTCATGGGATCTGTACTGATGCAGCAAAAGAAGTTGATATGTTACCATTCTGAGAAATTCTCTCAGGTTGTGATAAAGTATCCCACTTATGACAAGGAGTTATATGCCTTGGTCCAGAGTGTGAAAAAGTGGAAACACTACCTAGTCGGCAAGGAGACCATCATCCATACGAATCATCAGCCTTTGTAGTATCTTCAATCACAAACCAAGTTGCAGCAAGATCATCATTTCAGGTGGATGGGTTTTGTTCAGCAATTTCATTTGGTCATAAAGTATAAGAAGGGCACCAGCAATAAAGTGGCTGATATGCTATCTCGCCCTCCTATTTCTGCTTCTGTTATTTTTCATAGTGCTTTGGTATCTTTTGAAAGTTATGTTGAACAATATGCTAATGAGGATTTATTTAAGGAGATTTATGTTGTTAAAACTCAGGTTGTTCCCCAAAAGTTGTGAGAAAAGGGAATACGGCCGAGGTAACCAATAACTAATCTTTTAGATGCAGATTCTAGCCTATCTGCAGCCAAATAGGGCTCTCTCTTTATGATTTAGCTTTTTTTTGGGGTATATTAGACTAGTTATGAAGTACAAAGGTTTGTTTGATTTTTGGATGGTGGCATTCAATAGAATAGGGATGCAAAATATGAGAAGTTCAGTCCATTGGGTTAATGGAGTCTATGAAGATGAACTGCTGGATATGGTTTCTTTGACAGAGGGGGGTACTATAGAGCAAGGTAATCAACCATGAAAAAAACTGTAAGCTGAAATAAGGTGAAATGGAGTCAGGGGGTGAAGGGAAATCAAGAATCCTTCATCATGCTAACAGAGGGAAAGTGGATGAATATTGCCAGGGAGCAGTTAAGAATTCATTGGTTATATTCAAGGGGCAAGAACGAGGGAAACAGGAGCAGTTAATAATTCTTGCTTATGCTAATTCTGAAGAAAACATAAAAAATAACAGAGATTGAACACAGAGTACAGTTAAGCAAGTTCTGGGTTATTCTTTTTCTCTGTTATTCAGAATATGATATATAAATGATATATAAAAACACAGAAACTATAAAACATGAGTTAAAAAGACTTATTGATCCATGATGTAATTCAAGAATTTTGCAACATAGCCCTCTGCCACTAAGTTCAAAACCAGAGAGTTCAGCAACAAAGCATTCTAAAAACCTTTTATTCAGAAGAGTTTTCACAATTACAACGCAGTTCCAGAATGGTATCACCAACCCCTAATACTTAGCTTGGGGAGGTATTTATACAAAAATGTTTACAAAATATCTCAAAGAGATAATATCTTACAATAAATTCTTTCATATACTCTACATGAGAAGTAAATGATCTTAAAAATAGGGAGAAATGAATGCAGAACTAAGAGATGTTGTGCTGGCCGCTCAGTTGGTGAGATGCATTTATTATTTGCTCAACGAGTCGGTCAATAGATACTTTAATGACATTTCGCACTGCTGGCGTTGCTTCTTTGGGTGCTTTAATTGCGCTTTAATAAACCATTGCCCAGCGTGATTTTTATATGCTATTTTCTCCACTTTATGATATCTGTTGTGTTCTAGGAAAAATAAACAAAACTTTGAAATCTGCCTGCAAAATTTCCAGCATACTCTGCCACCACTAGTCATTTGATAATTGGTTTCTGCGCATTTTTATTAGAGTTTCATCAGCATCCATGTACCTGAAGAAAGTGGGCTGGACTGTGAAAAGGTGCCTCACTTCATGCTCAATAAAAAATAGATTTTCTAAATTGTCATACATGCTCTGTCCAGATGGGAGTGCATTCTCTCTTGCAGAACTTGATGATGCTATAACTTGATTATCCACATATGTATTCAACCTGTGTACATAGTCTGCATGTTTCATCAGTCTATAGTCATTGGTTAATAAACTGGGCAGACCCTTTTCCTCCAAAGCTGTAAACTTCTGTGCGAAAGCATTTATCTCCATTTGCATGTCCTGGCACTTCCTCTCCAGATTTTGTATGAAGTTCCTCATAGTCAGAACTCTTTTAATTGTTAGGATAGTGCTTGTCCTGTCCCTTATATCCAGTGCTGCCAGCTCTTCCTTGGTGTGGGTGTTCAAAAACTGTATTAGCCTATTGGCCTGTTCGGGCATGTGTCCCAATGAATCCCTGGCCTTTTGAATTTCTTCTTGAGCTATTGTTACCAAATCAATTTGATCATGAATTATCTGTATTGATTTCCATATATCAGTGATGGATTGGCCAATGTCAGCCCACAAAATGCCCCTGATTTCCCCCAGAGGCTTGTCTAAGGAGAGGTCCTTTTCCAATGCCTTTACTTTATTCTCTAATGCTTTTACCTCCCTTATTTTTTCTGCCACAGTCATTTTAGATTTATCATAACTTATTTCCAACTTGGCCAATTTATCTTTAGCATCCTTTAATTCTGATACTTGGAGTTTTAGATCCTCCATAGCCTTTATTAATTCCTTAGTTGTCATGGTAGTTCTGCTACCTGCTGCTGCTGTTGTTGAAGTACTTGGTGCTGTTGATGCCAGGACAGTAGGAGGGACTGCTGTTGTGACTGTAGAAGGAGTAGTTGTAACTATTTGAGCTATTTGAGATGGCTGGGAGGTCAACACTCCCTGCTTTCCTTGCAGTTCTTTCTCCAATGCCTGCTCCGTTTATGCCAATCTCTCATTCATTTTCATTAGCAGGTCCATCGTATCTTCCTGTGATTTCTGCTCAACAATGTCTGTGGTTTGGGGATGCATAGTAATGGGCAACTTGAGCTGTTTCCTAAGAGCTGCAATGTCTTCTTCCTTATTTTTAATTAGTGCTTTGATGCCTTTGGCATCCTTGGGATCATGTCCTGGCTCAATGATAATTTCTTCCAAGGATTTTATCCTGTTATCCTTGGCTAAAGAGGAAGCCTTTTCCAACTCTAATTGGGTAGAGGTATTATTTAATGAATTCTGCAATGTGTGGGCCAAGAATGCCTTATCTGCCAATGTGGAGTATACCATTTCTCTAGTTTGTTTATGCAACTCAATCTGGTCCATTGGATGAATGTCTTTGGCTAATACTTCCAGATTGGTCCTGATGTAATCAGCAGCTGACTGTGGCTGCTGCATTTTGGGTTTGAAGTGACTAAGGATCATCTTTCCTTCCTGAATGTCATATGAAGACATTAGCCTCTGTTGCTTTGTGGGGGCCATCTTCAGCATGTGATTATAAATTTGAATTCTTATTGGCTCATTCTTTGCCTTTATTTCAGTAAATGTCTTCTTAATGTCATAGCCTTGCTTGCTTTGGGGCCTGGCAGAAGAGAATTCCACACTATGTTATCTTCCAATCTCCTACCTATGTGAACTAGCCGATGTTTCTGTGACTGGGGATGTATCCTAACTGACTACTCTTTCTTCCCTCAGATTGTCTATGGTCTCCTAAATAAACTCCTCCTCTGACAGGGGGTTCAATCTCTTCCTTTTCTCCCCTGGTTGCTCTTCAGGACTGCTGATCGGTGTGTCTTCTTGCATGTCCCTTTTCTTTCCTCTTTCCTCATTTAGAGGAGTTTGTACCGCAAGGATCTCTGGGGCGTTTGTTTGAGCTAGAGCGACCTACCTTTGGCCTTGTTCCTTTGATGTAGCTGGCTGGTCTGTCATTATGTCCTGCTCTGAACCTATTACCTCCTTGCCCTTTGCTGACCCTGCACTGACTTTTTGTGTGGGCTGCTGAGAAGTCCCGGCAAAAGATGTATCACCTCCTGTGTCCTGAGGCAACTTGAAGGATACTTGTCCAAAAGAGTCCAGGTCAAGTGTTTTTTCAAGCTCTTTCATGGATTTTTCCAATTTTTCTTCCTCAGTAATCTCTTCAAATAATGTGCCTTCTACCCATTCTTGTTGGTTAGCATACTGTTGAATTTCAGGGATCTTGTGGTGAACATATGCTGTTAGCTTGTTTTTCACTTTCCCATAACCTATGAAATGTTCAGGGTCATATGGCGCCCAATAAAAACTTTGTTTCAACTTAATTTTCTCCCCTAAAATCTTGTAAGCCTCTTCCCAGGCTTCCCTTTTATTGAAGACAAACGGGCCCAATTGATTTCTTATTTTGAGTTGTGCCTTTTTCTTGGAAGCATAGAAATGAGTCAAATCTGAGCTAATAAATTGCTTGAAGTATTCCAGGGCAAACAGTCTCATAGGCACATATTTTGGTAGTTTATATGGGCACAACTCACAGCCATATATCCTAATCTCAGTGTGATTCTGGTAAAAGTACTAGTCACCTATACTGTAGCCTTTTGAGAGATGTAAATTTTTTTGCATCTCACCAGAGAATCTAGTAGGAGGAGTTGTCATCAATAAAGAAGAGGCTAGATGTATGAACAGGTCAATGAATTCACAATAGGTATAAGGGGAGTTATGGACTTCATGGAATACTAAGGTCCAAAAGATTACAGACCTTCGCTCTCCTTTGAGATCCAATTTTATAAGGGGAATTTGAAAACTATTTGGTTGATTGTACGACAACAGATGATATATGTATGATGTGTATTTAAACACTCTTTCTCTGTCCAGACTCATAAATTGCTCATGGATCTTATCAGCTATGAAGGTGGCATAATCATATTTGATAGCAGGGGGCTGCCTTGGAGTAAAAATGGACAACAAAACTAAGGTAGTCTCATCAATATACTCACTAGTTTTAAATCCCAAGATGTAGGATATCATGTCAGTAATGAATTTTCCAGCTTCATTGAACCAGACCTAGTTAAAAGGAGGTGGTTGCCTGGTCTGGCGATCTGGTCTCATGAATAACTGAGCAATTCTGGTTATTTCTGAATTGGGGAGTTTGGCACCTTGGTCAAGCAAGAATCCCATGGAGAGAGGAGCCAGAGGCTGAGTTGGCTTGTAGCATCTCATTTATCAGTCCCAACTGGAGCCATAACTACTCTTTGAGTGAGGTCATAATTAGCATAGCATAAGTGGGTGATATTAGGGAGCGCATTCACTGAGGGGAGGTAGTATATGGGCATGTGGGACTCCCAAATTCCATAGACATCAGTATTGCTGCAATAGCTATTTCTAATTTCACAAAAAGCTTGGAGGTGAGGCTTTTCACCAATTAAGTCATTAATCTGGAAATCTCTATCAGCAAGGGGCAACCATTCCAATTCTTTGTGTGGTGCATTGAGGGGGGCAACATTGAGGGCCACTAGAGCCTCCATTATTCAATCTTCTGTGATTTTTCAATTTGAAATTTGGGTTTTATGCAGCAACAGCAGGTAAAATAACACTTTTGGGTCCTTTTTATGGAAATTGCAAGCCGAAACGAGCTTGAATTTAGCTTAGTGGGCGAAATTTGCAGTGGGATACTGAGTTTGAGGGATTTCTCGGTAAAAATGAGCATAAACAGTGGTTCTCGTGTGCAGGTTTACAGGCAACACGATGTTTTTAATTCAATTTTGGGTTATTCGGGAAATGTTGCAGAGAAAAACCGAAAAAACACAGGGTTTATGAATGAAATACGGGTAAATACCTGTTTTGACAGTGTACTGTGCATTTTGCAGGTTGTGCAACGAGCTGAGGGACCGAGGTGTGGACTCAAATTAGTTGGGTGGCAGACTGTGTAGTCAAAATGCTACTTTGGACATGGAACAACATGCAGAAGTTGCGCAGAAGAAACAAATAGGAATGAACGAAAAACGACATTTTACACCTTTTTTGACAAAAATTTGATTTTGGCAGGTTTTGGCGCGCTTCGGTCGGGTGATGTCAGCATGACGTAATATTTGTCGTGTAGTGGGGGTATGGAGGCTGATTTGGTGGTGACGTGGCAAATGACATGGAGCTGAAGTGGCAGATGACGTGGGCAGTGACGTGGGTGACGATGTCAGCGGGGGGGAAGCTGGGGGTGGTAAATGGTATTATCCCGCACTACTTTTGGACAAAGGCTGTTTTGGGCAGAGGGGTCACGATAACACTGAGCGGGCGCCACATGTTTCTTGTACGATGGCAAAACCGTCATTTTCCCAAGCACTAAGCTTCGACCATCGGAGGGGTTCCGATATTCATGTGGGTTGTCCGATGGGAAAGCCCGGATTGGACGGTCGATAGTGGATGGAGATGGCGGAGGTGTATGGCGTGGGGACCCGCGCGATAAACCAATGTTTTGTAATGTTTTGTAGTCTATTTAGACTTTGGGCAAATGTGCAGGTTTGGTTATTTATTTAACCAAATTTTAAATAAAATACAATGTTTATATGCGCGCGCGGGGAGGGTTGTCCATAAGGTTTCGAATAAACCTTGGAGCCCCTTAAAACATTAATATATGGCCATAAATAAGCCCGGGGCAGGATATTAAAAGTTTTTTGGGGTTTTTATGTATTTTATATAATAGGGGCGGGGAAGACATTATATAGGGACTATATAATAGTGTTACTATGTTAAAATGAGAAATATTTTCAAACAAAGCACTATGTCAAAAAAGTGGAACTTAGGCTAAGGGGAGTGAAAGGTATCCAAGTTATGAACTTGGAAAACCTAGAAAAATGGAAGAAAAACATTTTTAGACAAGAAATGTGGCTTCAATGTCCTAAGTAGAAACAGATTTTTACTTAGTCTTTTTCATGAAATGAAGTGAACTAGGAACACTGAGCAGATCCCAATGTCCTTGTGGGGATGTTAGTAAGTGTTATTGGAGAAATGAGGAGGGGAGTTAGTCATGCTTCATCTGTCTTGTAGCCACATAGTTGACATGATGCTTTATGATATCCATGAGATGAATCATCTTTAAAAAACAAAATTGCTCACAAACCTGCTTCTGCAACATCAAAACTGCCTACCCAGCCTATTCACCTAACATTTTTTCTTCCTTTTTGATTGGGTGCATTTGAACTAGCAAACCCTTGTTCTTTTCTTTTCCTTTAACTGCCCTCATATCTAAGTCTGCCCTTATTTCTTCCAGGGGCTCAGGTTTAACTATTGAGCACCCTTGCTTCTCTACATAACTACTTATCTACCAAGCTTGAACTGTTTGGACAGATCTTATCCTCTAGTTCTAAAACAAGAAATTTAAACATGGACTGGTCAAGATTTAAGTTGTTTGACCATCCAGCAATTGTGACAGCAGTCACCTAAGTGCACACATTGAATTTCTTTGCAAAAATAGGCTAGTAGTGGCATTTTGGGCTAGCACACTTTCCTGGTCTTTTCTTTGGTGTTCATTTTCTTTCTTTTTTGACCAATTCATTCTTTTTTCCCTTTGATTTTTCTTTTAGGGCATACCCTCTTTTCATTTTTTAATTTTTTGATTTTTTGAAAATATGGAACCTTTGCAGCATGGAAAGGATGAACATATTTGGCACTTCATCAGTTAATCATGAAATATGACACCTATTGGTATAGGAGTATAACACTGGCTCCACTTGGGGATGGCTTTTCCAGGTGAAAAGCCAAGAACAACAAGTTAGATAGCCTTATATTCAACTCTTGCTACAACCTGAAATTTTTCCGTAGTTGTAAATAACGAAACTGTATCTTTGCAACATATATACATTTTTCATAAATTTATTGAAACAATTGCAACCCTATTTTAACAGTTTGCCTGAGTGTTCGCCATCATATCTTTAGCTCCCAAGTCTCCTTCTTTAATTCCTCTGATAAACTGAAAAGGTATTATAAAAAGGTAGCACAGTTTCTTGACTTTTTCTCAAAATTTGCTGCATCTTATTCCCTCCTATCTTATTGTTGTAACAAACTACAGAAAATAAACACTTTTATGTACAATTTATAGTCGTGTTATCTTAACAAAGTAGATCAAAATAGTTCTTGAGAATTCAACCATTGACTGGCCCATCTCTTGCTTTTGTACCATCCAGTTTTTTCAAAAAGTAGGTGTTGTTTCCTTGTATAACCTGAATAACAAACGGTCCTTTCCATAGGAAGTCAAACCTTCCATGTTTTCCTTTATCTTCCCTTTTGGAATCCCATTTGAGTACTTTGTCTCCTATGAAAAAATCCTCTGCCTTTGTTCTTCTGTCAAAAATCTTCTTAAGTTTTTCTTGTAGAATCTGAGATCTTTGGTACACTTCTTCTATAGTCTACTGTAAATGAATTGTTTGATTGATTCTCCTATGAATGTCATTGGGTTTTGATTGTATTTCTTGCAGCAATTTTATCACAGGGATTCCCAAAGAAGAAGGGAATACAACCTCCATGCCATAAATCAATTCATAGGGGCTTGTTCCAATGGATCTTTTTGTAGTCAACCTGTCTGCCCAAAGTGCATTAATAAGCTTCTTATGCGCGTTTTTCTTGTTTTCCTCCAATACTTTCATAATGATGTTGATCAAGCTTTTATTGGATGATTCAGCTAAACCATTACCTTGAGGGTAATAGGCTGTGGAGTGGCCTAAGGTGATATGGTATTTATGAAAAAAATTGATCATTCTTTTGGATTTAAAAGCAACAGCATTGTCAGTTATAATCTTTTCTGGACAGCCAAATCTAGACAAGATGTTGGTTTCTAGGAATTGCATGATCATTGAATCACTGGCTTGCCTATAAGGGATGGCTTCTATCCACTTGGTGAAGTAGTCTGTGGCAGTCAAAATCCAATTATGCTGGCTAGAAGAGGGAGGGTGAATTTCCCCAATGAAATCTAAACCCCATTGTTGAAATAGTCTTTCAGTGGAAACTGGTTTAAGGGGTAGAGGTAATAACTTTCTCTTCCATTAAAAGATTTGACATTTATGGCCAACAACTAAAAATTTCTTTACATCAGCAAATAGGGTAGGCCAATAAAATCCTGCCCTTAGGATTTTATCAGCAGTTGACTTCCAATACAAATGTCCACCACAATCCCCTGCATGAAATTCTTTGAGCACTTCGTCAGTTTCATCCTTTGTCAAGCAATTCAGCAAAATGCCTTCATGATTTTTCCAAAACAAAACATTATCTATAATACAGAATTTTGAAGCTTTCATTTTCAGAAATCTCTTTTTAGTTCTGGATAACCCTGGAGGAGCCTGCAAGTTTAACTATACATAAATTATATCAACATACCAAGGTGATTGTAAAAAGGCTTGATTGATCTGTGGAGTTGCCATCTCCTATTCGTTATCTAGCTCATTGATGTCAAGGGCTTGACAGTTGGTTTTAGTCATCATTTTGGCTAATCCTTGTCCTTTTATCAGCTTTGTTGGTTTGATTTCAATGTCATATTCCAAGATGTAAGCTATCCATTTGCCTCTCTTTCCTTCAAGTCCTTCTTGAGTTAGGATATCCTTGACCATAGTATTTGGTACATAAGCTATTACATGAGAGTATAAAATGTAAACTATGAAGTCCGTAATAGCTTTTACAAGGGCATAAGCTTGTTTTTCCATGATTTGATATTTAAGTGGTGCATCTGTAAGTGCTTTGCTGAAATAGGCAATAAATTTTTCACACCCTTGGTCATCTTTCTGTAATAGGACAGCAACAATAGTATGTTCAGATGCAGAGGAAAAGATTATAAAATCTCTGTCAAATTGCGGGCTTGTGAGGACTGGTGTTTTATTTAAAGCTATTTTGATTTCTTCAAAGGCTTGCTTGGCTTCTATTGTCCATTTAACTTTGGAATCTTTCTTGAGCATGTTATTCAACAATATTATCAGTTCAGCCAAGTTGGGTATGAATCTTCTTAGAAAATTAATTTTCCCTAGGAAAGCTTGTAGTTCTTTGATATTACTAGGGTGAGGAACTTGTAAAATGGCATGTATTCTATTTGGATCAATTCTAATGCCATCTTTTGAGATTATGTGACCTATCCGTTTGCCCTCTTGTAGGCCAAATAATGATTTCTTTGGGTTCAGTGATATGCCATATTTTCTACAGATTGAAAACACTTGTCTAAGATGATCTAGGTGTTCCTGATCTGATTTGGAAAAGGTGGTAAGGTCATCAAGATATATGACTAGAAAATCATGAATCTCCTTTGCAAAGGCTATGTCCGTGGCTCGTTGAAATGTTGCCCCTGCATTCTTAAGTCCAAAAGTCATTTTTACATACTTGAAAGTTCCCCAAAGTGTCGTAAAAGCAGTTTATCTTGATCATCAGGGTGAACTAGGATTTGATTAAAGCCTGAGAATCCATCTAGCAGTGAAATTCTAGAAGCTCCCACTACCCTTTGTAAAATGTGATCCATCTTGGGTAAGGGGTAGTGATCTTTTAAAGAGACTTTATTGGGATTTCTTAAGTCAACACACAGTCTTATTTCTCCCGTTTTCTTCCTAGTGGGCATTAAATTTGAGATCCATTCCAAAAATCTGATGGGTGCAATTATTCCAGCTTCGTACATTCTTTTGACTTCCTTTTCGATGAGAGGAAGGAATACCAGATTGACCCTTCTAAGTTTTTTTTTAAAAGGTTTTTGATTTTCTTTTAAGGGTATTGTATGCTGGATCACTGAAGTATCATAGGACTTAAGATCTTCATAGCGCCATGCAAAAAAATCTTGAAATTCTTTGAACAGCTCAATATATTTCAGTTTTTGGTCAGGTGGAAATGCTTTCGACAGTTTTATCATTTTAGGATTTTCTGCAGTTCCTATATTACAATCCTCAATTTCTGCATTTAAGGGCTGCATTTTTGGCTTTCTTCGAATATCATTAGAGTCAAAAATATCCTCTGGCGGAGTCAAGCCTGTGGGTAAAAAATTATCTTTTAACTCAATCACTTCAGACTCTCCTTCAGCAATTTCATCAAAGTTTGTTTCTTTCAGCTCTTGTAAATTTTTGCTGGTAAATATTGTTGGATGTAAAATCTGATCTGCTGTTTTAGCTGAAATGTGTTTTTCAATCTTGTCTATTTGCTGATCTTCACAAATGGTGCTTGTGTCTATATTTGTGCTTGAAAATTCCTCTTTTAAAGTCAGGAAATTGTTGATCTGAGTGTCATTGTCAAACACCTGCCAATTTTTAACATTGTCTGGAATAGCAGGTCTGTGTTTAATTTCAGCAGTAAAATGATGGTTAGGCTCAAATGGCAGCTTACAAGTGCTGGCAAATGTTGCCAAACTGTGAGCATGCAAATTGTGGTTCCTTGAAATTTTGGTAAGCTGTGATTCTAGGAAGGTATTGAGTATTTCAATTGCTGCCCCTCTATAACCTCTTAACCTGAGATCATTTGTGACAAAGTTTCCTTTCATCTGTTGAATAATCAAATTAGAGTCTCCTAAAATTGAAATCCTAGTTGCCCCTAGACTTTTGATCAGTTTGAGTCCTAGTAAGAGGGCTTCATATTCAACCATGTTATTTGTACATTTAAAATTCAGCCTATATGCATTTCCTTCAGCATGATCATTTTGCATGTTATGTATCAAAATCCCTGCCCCTGCTCCTAGTTTATTCACTGGCCCATCAAATTCTAGATACCATAGGATTTTTTGATGACAACCAGCATCAGGATGTTTAGAAATTCTCTTAGTGGGCAGATTTGGATTTTGTAACTCATATGGTTTGCCTTGTATGTTTGTTGCATCAATTATTTTAGCAATTTGTAGATCTTGAGCAATGGATTCTTCATTGATGCTTCTCCCTTGTGCTGATTCTGGAACCTTGTCATTAGTTATAGGACAAATTTCAGCATTGTATAGGATGAAAGAGTCCATATCACAATGCATGGAATAAATGGGGAAATTTGGGGGTTTCTCCTGACTGCTGACCACATATTTCATCAATGTTTCCCGGTACAATCTCTTTGGCTGGCCAAAGACTGAGATGGTAGCATAGGACATGTGCAATTGCAGAGATCCCTGGAGTTTTGCACCCCAAGATTTGGACAAAAGCATTCCATATTTTGGTGGGATATCAGCTACCACCACATCCATTAAAATTGTCATGGCAGGGTATTGCACTAGAGATACACACAAATCTTTGATTAGGCCCAGACACCTGACTTGGCTAGAATCAAACGAAAACAAGTCTTTATATGGCCTTGTGATATCTAGGTCCAACGTTTCCATCACAGACTTAGGCATTAGATTATGGGAAGCTCCCGAATCAAACATTGCATTATGAAGTACTTTGTCATGAATGTTTAGACTTACATAAAATGGAGGAATTCCTCCATCTACTGTTTTACCATTTACTTCAGGGCCAAAAATTAATTCTGGCTGGTCATTTAGGACATTTACTGCATCTCTATTCTCTGAAATTTGAAGTGACCTGGTGATTTTTTCTCTATAGACCTCATGTTTAGCCAATTCGGACAGTGGAATGGCTATTTTTAACTTGCCTATTTCGGTTTCCAGGTTGAAAGGTTTTTCCACTTGAATTTTTTCATTCTGGGCAGCAAGATTTTCTTTTTCTGTTGTGTTTTCAATGGTTTGTTCTCTATCAGGTGTGCTGTTATGAACTGAATATGCTTTAAAATTAATTTCAGGAGATTTGTTTGCATTTTCTTTGCGAGGGAAGGAGGTGGATGGTTGATTGTTTGATGGTTGTAAGTCTGATATGTCCTCAACCGTGGGTTCCTTTGGGTTAAGGTCGTTTCTAGCAGGGAGTTTTGTAGGGGAAGTTTTATCCTTTGCTTTTTTTAGGCTGATTGGTATCTTTCTGCTTGTTGGGTTCAGGAACATCTATCGTTCTGCTTCTCATCTTGTATTGTTTATGAACCTCATAGACAGCTGCCTCATATCCTTCTCTGAAATCAAATGATTCTCCCGATTTGGTTTGAAATTGATTGAAAGTATGAGCTTCTTGGTCATCCTGGGTTAAAAATATTTGTTGTTCACTATTTAGACCCATCAAATTAATTTGAGTATCTTCTATCGGCTCACTAGAGGTTGAAGCTTCAGCGTAGCTTTCCTGAAACAGAGGTCTAATGTTTTGGTCACGACCAACCTTCCTGGTGTTAGGATTCTGATTTTTCCTAAAGTTTGGATTTCTTGCGGTGTTACTTGGTTGACCTTCCCAAGAAGATTTCCTTTCAATGGTTTCTACTCTATCACCCAATCTATCCATTCCTTTGATGATTGCATCTAGTTTCTGTTCAAATGCAGAAGGTTCTTCTTTAAAAGGAGTCCTTGTTTCAGCTCTAGCTCGAGCTCATTTAGAAATAAGATTGGCCTCTACACTAACAGCTATGCTCTACATGTCTTCTAAGCTTGGAGGAGATCTTTCCCTCAGCTGATATGCCATATCAGAGTCAAATCCATCAGGGAATTTGATCAAGGCCAAGTCTGGTGGAGGTCTAAAGTTCTGAGAAATAGCATTGTAGACATTATTAAATTTGGCACAATAGTCTTGAATAGTTTCTTGTGGGCCTCTTTTCAGGCTTTCATATTCTGATAGGATGTGTAATGGGTCCTTCTTCTCTTCCCATTTGTTCAAAAAGGTTTGATAAAGGGCATCTGGGTCAGCAATAGTGTTTACAGGGAGTGCCCTAAACCAGGTCCTTACATCACCGGTTAGGCTTTGAACAAAAATTTTCATTCTGACGTCATTATCATCAATTTCATAGTTCTCAAAATAATACATCATTTTATTAGTATGTTGTTGTGCTGTGTAGGTGCCAGTACCATCAAAATAGGTAATTTTTCTTTGATAATCTTGAGGCATAGGCCCTGGGTTTGTAGGCAATTGCAGTGGAGCATATCGATTTTCCATATTTGCAGGTATAAATGGGATAGCTGGAAGAAGAGGGATAACAGTGGAGATATGGGTAGTGGACGGGGGAGTGGAAAAAATGCTTTGAAGTGATGATGGTGAACTAGAAGAAGCTGCAGCAATGGAACAAAGGACTGCTGCTTTTCTGGGAGTAAGCTCAGTTTGGATAGAGTTCTGCTGAGGTATGTCAAGGTTTAAATCAGTAGAATTTTCTTGATTATCTTGGCTTCTAAGGTTTTTTGGGATCAAATTAGGATTGTCAAAGATAGCTGGAGGAATCGGATCTGGATTTGATCTGGTGTAACGGACTTTTTCTTTGGACCCAGCTTCTAAATCTGTTTTTGGGTTTTTTTCGAGAAGTATTTGAAGAACACAGGTTTTGACAATATTTTTCTAAGAAATTATGAATTGTGAGAGTCTTGAACTTTCCTGAAGGTCTTTTGAAAACAAAAAGGGAACTGATCAAATTTTTTGAGACAGCTGTTCAAAGCCTAAAACTAGACTGGAGATAGACTGAAGTAGCATTTATTTACTCCTGTAATTGCATAGCAAAAACAGTTTCAAAGGCTACTTGGCTAACTTCAGGCTCCATCTGTAGTTTTAGAAAATAGACAACAGTAACAAATAGTCATTCAGGTCCTCAGTGGAGTCACCAATGATGTTAACACTCAGGTTGTTCCCCAAAAGTTGTGAGAAAAGGGAATACGGCCGAGGTAACCACTAACCAATCTTTTAGATGCAGATTCTAGCCAATCTGTAGCCAGAGAGGGCTCTCTCTTTATGATTTAGCTTTGTTTTGGGGTATATTAGGCTAGTTATGAAGTACAAAGGTTTGTTTGATTTTTGGATGGTGACATTCAATAGAACAGGGATGCAAAATATGAGAAGTTCAGTCCATTGGGTTAATGGAGTCTATGAAGATGAACTGTTGGATATGGTTTCTTTGACAGAGGGGGGTACTATAGAGCAAGCTAATCAACCATGAAACAAACTGTAAGTTGAAATCAGGTGAAATGGAGTTAGGGGGTGAAGGGCAATCAAGAATCCTTCATCATGCTAACAGAGGGAAAGTGGATGAATATTGCCAGGGAGTGGTTAATAATTCGTTGGTTATATTCAAGGTGAAAGAACCATGGAAACAGGAGCAGTTAAGAATTACTTCTTATGCTAATTCTGAAGAAAACATAAAAAATAACAGAGATTGAACACAGAGTACGGTTAAGCAAGTTCTAGGTTATTCTTTTTCTCTGTTATTCAGAATATGATATATAAATGATATATAAAAACACAGAAATTGTAAAACATGAGTTAAAATACTTATTGATCCATGATGTAATTCGAGAATTCTGCAACATAGCCCTCTGCCATTAAGTTCACAACAAGAGAGTTCAGCAACAGAGCATTCCAGCAACCTTTTATTTAGAAGAGTTTTCACAATTACAGCACAGTTCCAGAATGGTATCACCACACCCTAATACTTAGCTTAGGGAGGTATTTGTAGAAAAATGTTTACAAAATATCTCAAAGAGATAATATTTTGCAATGACTTCTTTCATTTACTCTACAGGAGAAGTAAATGGTATTAAAAATAGGGAGAAATGAATGTAGAAGAAAGATATGCTGTGCTAGTCGCTCAGTTGGTGAGATGCATTGATTATTTGCTCAGCAAGTCAGTCAATAGACACTTTAATGACATTCTGCACTGCTGGTGTTGCTTCTTTGGGTGCTTTAATTGCGATTTAATAAACCATTTCCCAACGCGATTTTTATCTGCTCTTTTCTCCACTTTATGATATTTGTTGTGTTTTGGCACAAATAAACAAAACTTTGAAATCCTCCTACAAATTTCCAGCATACTCTGCCACCACTGGTCATCTGGTAATTGGTGTCTGTGCATTTTTATTAGAGTTTCATCAGCATCCATGTACCTGAAGAAAGAGGGCTGGACTGTGAAAAGGTGCCTCACTTCATGCTCAATAAAAAACAGATTTTCTAAATTGTCATACAGGATCTGCGCAGATGGGAGTGCCTTCTCTCCTGCAGAACTTGATTATCCACATATGTATTCAACCTATGCACATAGTCTACATTTGTCATCAGTCTATAGACATTGGTTAATAAACTGGGCAGACCCTTTTCCTCCAAAGCTGTAAACTTCTGTGCGAAAGCATTTATCTCCATTTGCATGTCCTGGCACTTCCTCTCCAGATTTTGTATGAAGTTCCTCATAGTCAGAATTCTTTTAATCAGTAGGATAGTGCTCGTCCAATCCCTGATATCCAATGCTTCTAGCTCTTCCTTGGTGTGGGTGTTCAAAAACTGTATTAGCCTATTGGCCTGTTCGGGCATGTGTCCCAATGAATCCCTGGCCTTTTGAATTTCTTCTTGAGCTACTGTTACCAAATCAATTTGCTCATGAATTCTCTGTATTGATTTCCATATATCAGTGATGGATTGGCTAATGTTGGCCCACAAAATGCCCCTGATTTCTCCCAGAGGCTTGTCTAAGGAGAGGTCCTTTTCCAATGCATTTACTTTATTCTCTAATGATTTTACCTCCCTTGTTTTTTCTGCCATAATCATTTTATATTTATCATAACTTATTTCCAACTTGGCCAATTTCTCTATAGCATCCTTTAATTCTGATACTTGGAGTCTTAGATCCTCCATAGCCTTTATTAATTCCTTAGTTGTCATGGTAGTGCTACTACCTGCTGCTATTGTTGTTGAAGTACTTGGTGATGTTGATGCCGGGACAGTAGGATGGACTGCTGTTGTGACTGTAGAAGGAGCAGTTGTAACTATTGGAGCTATTTGAGATGGCTGGGAGGTCGACACTCCCTCCTTTCCTTGCATTGCTTTCTCCAATGCCTGCTCCATTTATGCAAATCTCTCATTCATTTTCATTAGCAGGTCCATCATATCTTCCTGTGATTTCTGCTCAACAATGTCTGTGGTTTGGGGATGCATAGTAATGAGCAGCTTGAGCTGTTTCCTGAGAGCTGCAATGTATTCTTCCTTCTTTTTAATTAGTGCTTTTATGCCTTTGGCATCCTTGGGATCATGTCCCAGCTCAATGATAATTTCTTCCAAGGATTTTATCCTGTTATCCTTGGCTAAAGAGGAAGCCTTTTCCAACTCTAATTGGGCAGAGGTATTATTTAATGAATTCTGCAATTTGTGGGCCAAGAATGCCTTATCTGCCAATGTGGAGTATACCATTTCTCCTGTTTGTTTATGCAACTCAATCTGGTCCATTGGATGAATGTCTTTGGCTAATACTTCCAGATTGGTCCTGATGTAATCAGCAACTGACTCTGGCTGCTGCATTTTCGGCTTAAAGTGATTAAGGATCATCTTTCCTTCCTAAATGTCATATGCCAACATTAGCCTCTGTTGCTTTGTGGGGGCCATCTTCAGCAAGTGATTATAAAGTTGAATTCTTATTGGCTCATTCTTTGCCTTTATTTCAGCAAATGTCTTCTTAATGTCAAAGCCTTGCTTGCTTTGTGGCATGGCAGAAGAGAATTCCACACTATGTTGTCTTTTGATCTCCTGCCTGTGTGAACTGGCCGATGTTTCTGTGACTGGGGATGTATCCTGACTGACTACTCTTTCTTCCCTTAGACTGGCTGTGGCCTCCTGAACAAACTCCTCCTCTGAAAGGTGGTTCAATCTCTTACTTTTCTCCCCTGGTTGCTCTTCAGGACCATTGATCGGTGTGTCTTCTTGCCTGTCCCTTCTCTTGCCTCTTTCCTCATTTAGAGGAGTTTGTAGTGCAGGGATCTCTGGGGCCTTTGTTTGAGCTGGAGGGACCTGCCTTTGGCCTTGTTCCTTTGATGTAGCTGGCTGGTCTGTCATTATGTCCTGCTCTGAACCTATTACCTCCTTGCCCTTTGCTGACCCTGTACTAACTTTTTGTGTGGGCTACTGAGAAGTCCCGGCAAAAGATGTATCACCTCCTGTGTGCTGAGGTAGCTTAAAGGATACCTGTCCGAAAGAGTCCAGGTCAAATGTTTTTTCAAGCTCTTTCATGACTTTTTCCAATTTTTCTTCCTCAGTAATCTCTTCAACTATTGTGCCTTCTACCCATTCTTGTTGGTTAGCATACTATTGAATTTCAGGGATCTTGTGGTGAACCTATGCTGTTAGCTTGTTTTTCAATTTTCTATAACTTATGAAATGTTCAGGGTCATATGGTGCCCAATAAAAACTTTGTTTCAACTTAAGTTGCTCCCCTAAAATCTTGTCAGCCTCTTCCTAGGCTTCCCTTTTATTGAAGACAAACGGGCCCAATTGATTTCTTATTTTGAGCTGTGCCTTTTTCTTGGCAGCATAGAAATGAGTCAAATCTGAGCTAATAAATTGCCTGAAGTATTCCAAGGCAAACAGTCTCATAGGCACATATTTTGGCAATTTATAGGGGCACAACTCACAGTCATATATCCTAATCTCAACGTGATTCTGGTAAAAGTACCAGTTACCTATACTGTAGCCTTTTGAGAGATGTAAAAATTTTTGCATCTCACCCGAGAGTCTAGCAGGAGGAGTTGTCATTAATAAAGAAGAGGCTGGATGTATGAACAGGTCAATGAATTCACAATAGGTATAAGGGGAGTTATGGACTTCATGGAATACTGAGGTCTAGAAGATTACAGACCTTCGCTCTCCTTTGAGATCCAATTTTCTAAGGGGAACTTGAAAACTATCTGGTTGATTGTACAACAGCAGATGATATATGTATGATGTGTATTTAAACACTCTTTCTCTGTCCAGACTCATAAATTTCTCACGGATCTTATCAGATATGAAGGTGGCATAATCATATTTGACAACAGGGGGCTGTCCTGGAGTAAAAATGGACAACAAAACTAAGGTAGTCTCATGAATATACTCACTGGTTTTAAATCCCAAGATGTAGGATATCATGTCAGTAATGAATTTTCCAGCTTCATTGAACCAGACCTGATTAAAAGGAGGTGGCTGCCTGGGCTAGCGATCTGGTCTCATGAATAACTGAGCAATTCTGGTTATCTTTGAATTGGGGAGTTTGGCACCTTGGTCAAGCAAGAATCCCATGGAGAGAGGAGCCAGAGGCTGAGTTGGCTTAAAGTGTAGCATCTCATTTATGGATTCAGGGGTAATGTAAAATAGGACAGTCCCAGTTGGAGCCATAACTGCTCTTTGAGTGGGGTCATAATTGGCACAACATAAGTGGATGATATCAGGGAGCACATTCACTGAGGGGAGGTAGTATATGGGCATGTGGGACTCCAAAATTCCATAGACATCAGTATTGCTGCGACAGCTATTTCTAATTTCACAAAAATCTTGGAGGTGAGGCTTGTCACCAATTAAGTCATTAATCTGGAAATCTTTGTCAGCAAGGGGCAACCATTCCAATTATTTGTGTGGTGCATTGAGGGGGGCAACATTGAGGGCCAATGGAGCCTCCATTATTCAATCTTATGTGATTTTTCAATTTTTCAATTTGGGTTTTATGCAGCAACAATAGGTAAAATAACACTTTTGGGTCCTTTCTGCGGAAATTGCAGGCAGAAATGAGCTTGAATTTAGCTTAGTGAGCGAAATTTGTAGTGGGAGACAGAGTTTGAGGGATTTATCAGTAAAAATGAGCACAAACAGTGGTTCTAGTGTGTAGGTTTAAAGGCAGCATGATGTTTTTAATTCAATTTTGGGTTATTCAAGAAAATTTGTAGAGAAAAACCGAAAAAACATAGGGTTTAAGAATGAAATTCGGGTAAATACCTGTTTTGACAGTGCACTGTGCATTTTGCAGGTTGCGCAATGAGCTGAGGGACCGAGGTGGACTCAATTTAGCTGGGTGGTGGATTGTGTAGTCAAAATGCTGCTTTGGACGTGAAACAACATGCAGAAGTCGCGTAGAAGAAACAAATAGGAATGAAAAAAAAACAACATTTTACACCTTTCTTGACAAAAATTTGATTTTGGCGGGTTTTGGCACACTTTGGTCGGGTGACGTCAGCATGACGTAATATTTGTCGTGTAGCGGGGGTATGGAGGTTGATTTGGCGGTGACATGGCAAATGACATGGAGCTGAAGTGGAAGATGACGTGGGTGACGACATCAGCGGGGGGGAAGCAGTGGGTGGTAAATGGTATTATCCTGCACCACTTTTGGACAAAGGCTGTTTTGGGCAGAGGGGTCGCGATAACACCAGGCGGGCGCCACGTGTTTCTTGTACGACAGGCAAAACCACCATTTTCCTGGGCGCTAACCTTCGGCCATTAGAGGGGTTCCGATATTCATGTGGGTCGTCTGATGGGAAAGCCCGGGTCGGATGGTCGATAGTGGATGGAGATGGCGGAGGTGTATGGTGTGGGGACCCGCGCAATAAACCAATGTATTTAGACTTTGGGCAAATGTTTGGGTTTGGTTATTTATTTAACCAAATCTTAAATAAAATACAATGTTTATATGCGCGCGTGGGGAGGGTTGTCCATAAGGTTTCGGATAAACCTTGGACCCCCTTAAAGCATTAATATATGGCCATAAATAAGCCCGGGGTGGGATATCAAAAGTTTTTTTGGGTTTTTATGTATTTTATTTAAGAGGGGCAGGGAGGACATTATATAGGGACTATATAATAGTGTTAATATGTTAAAATGAGAAATATTTTCAAACAAAGAACTAAGTAAAAAAAGTGGAACTTAGGCTAAGGGGAGTGAAAGGTATCCAAGTTATGAACTTGGAAAACCTAGCAAAATGGAAGAAAAATATTTTTAGACAAGAAATGTGGCTTCAATGTCCTAAGTAGAAACAGAGTTTCACTTAGTCTTTTTCATGAAATGGAGTGAACTAGGAACACTGAGCAGATCCCAATGTCCTTGTGGGGATGTTAGTAAGTTTTCTTGGAGAAATGAGGAGGGGAGTTAGTCATGCTTCATATGTCTTGGAGCCACATAGTTGACATGATGCTTTATGATATCCATGAGATGAATCATCTTTAAAAAACAAAATTGCTCACAAACCTGCTTCTGCAACATCAAAACTGCCTACCCAACCTATTCACCTAACATTTTTTCTTCCTTTTTGATTGGGTGCATTTGAACTAGCAAACCCTTATTCTCTTCTTTTCCTTTAACTGTCCTCCTATCTAAGTCTACCCTTATTTCTTCCAGGGGCTCAGATTTAACTGTTGAGCACCCTTGCTTCTCTACCTAACTACTTATCTGCCAAGCTTGAACTGTTTCGACAGATCTTATTCTCTAGTTCTAAAACAAGAAATATAAACATGGACTGGTCAAGATTTAAGCTGTTTGACCATCCATTGACTGTGACAGCAGTCACCTAAGTGCACACATTGAATTTCTTTGCAAAAATAGGCTAGTAATGGCATTTTGGGCTAGCACACTTTCCTAGTCTTTTCTTTCGGGTTCATTTTCTTTCTTTTTTGACCAATTCATTCTTTTTGCCCTTTTATTTTTCTTTTAGGGCATACCCTCTTTTCATTTTTTAATTTTTTGATTTTTTGAAAATATGGAACCTTTGCAGCATGGAAAGGATGAACATATTTGGCACTTCATCAATCAATCATGAAATATGAAACCTATTGGTATAGGAGTATAACATATGCAAAACTAACCCATGCATAGGTGGGCAGCTATCACTTGTAGGGAAAACCATTGTATCACCTTGGAAAATTGTGCATACTCACAGGGGAAAGGGTACATGTAATCGAGGAGGCCCACACCTCCCTTGTGTCTGGTCATTTTGGTGTTGAAAAACTTTGGGTCATGTACAAAGATTTTTATTTTGGCCTCATATAAAGAACATTGTGACTCGGTATGTAAAGGGATGTGTGATGTGTTCTGTTTCAACGCCGTCTAATAGAAAACTCAGGCTCTACACACCACTCCCTATTTCAAGTCGTCCATGGGAAAGTGTGTCGATGGATTTTGTAGGAGGTTTTCCTTTGTCTAGAAAAGGTCATGACTATTTGTATGTTGTCGTTGACCATTTTAGTAAGATGTGTATTTTAATGCCTTGTGAAAAGTAGGTCATTGTAGAGTAGGCTGCTTATATTTTCTTTCAGCATGTTTGGGTCCATTTTGGGTTACCCACATCGATTGTGTCAGATCGGGACTCTCGATTTCTCTGAGAGTTTTGGACAAGCTTTTGGAAGATGATGGACACCAAGTTGCAAAGAAGCACGACATTTCATCCATAGACCGACGGCTAGACAAAGGTTTTCAACCACAACGTGGTACACTTGTTGCGAGGCTATTGTGGAAAACATCCTAACTTGTGGGATGAGCATCTTCCATATGTGCAGCATTCCTACAATCAAGCAGTGCACTCATCTACGCATCGTTCACCATTGGAGACATGTTTAGGCTACCTTCCCAAAGATCTTTTTGATATGATATTTGGAAGGGAAGATGACTTGAGTGGACATGATGACAGGGACAAAGCATAGTGATTCATTCAGTGGATCCAGTTGATTCACCAAGCAATATAGGAGCAATTGGAGAAAAGTCAAGCCCGATATAAGGCTCAACATGACAAACACTGAGTCGACCATCAAGTTTAAGTGGGAGACAAAGTGTTGTTGCATATCACCAAGGATAGAATGAAGGGAGAAGGGAAGAAGTTGCAACCAATCCTATATGGAACATTCACCATCTTGGAGAATATTGGAGATAATTCCTTTCATCTTGATTTGCCGAATATATGAAAATGTACTCCATAGTGAATGTGGAAAACTTAAAGCTTTATTAGGCACCATTAGTTATGGACACTGAAGAGGTGGGATCGGTTCCTACAGTTGATGATTTTGCACCAAAGTATATCAATTAGTTGCCTGAAGATATCATCCTTAATAGAAGAACTAGGACTTCATGATGGGGAGATGTGGAATACCTTCGAGTTGGTTTCAAAGGGATGCACCCTAGCAAGAAAAATGACTGGAAAAAGAAAGAGTGAGGGAAAAATTCCCTCACTTTTCGATCAACTGATAAAGCTTTTGGCGGTCCAAAAGCTCCTCAATGGGGAGGATTGATCTAGGTGGATCTCCAGATAGTAGTGGCATGAAAAATGCTCAAAATTCAAAGTGGCAGAAAGTTGATTAAGTTGACATCAGATCGAAGTGCTCATTGCCCTCATTCCAATGGCATGAATTACACTCCAATCCAAGTCCTTATGAATAAGATAGAATTAGTCAAGGTTTGTGGTTGACTTACCCATATGGCAGGCTTAAGGAGGGCACAATTTGGCAAGAATCTAGGACAAGAATCCAACCCGTTTTTCGGCCGAAATTGTGGGTCTGTTAATTTGTCTAAACCCCTAAGGTTCTGGAAAACTTCTAAGGGGGGCGGTGGAACCATTATTTATTTTATAAATATATATATAAAAAAATACATATTAAGAGGTGGCGGGGCCACCAATCCTACCACCTAACCCAGCCATTAAATAACTAAAATTATATTTGAATGGGGTGGGCAGCCATGAACCAACCACGCCCGGAGTCCACCAACAAACATACGAATATATGGTGGGGGCGCAGGCTGTCAACCCCGCTGCCCATCCACCTCACCTGTACACTCAAACCACCGAGGATTTGGGGCGATCGGGCCACCTGGATCGGAGGACCCACCTCCGATTATGACACTCCATGTCATGGTTAATATGAAACTACTGATGGAGATGGGGGAGTGGGCCACCTTCACGATGGACTCGCTATCCAAAAACTAACCAAAAAATATATGTTATGTTGAAATGGGAGGGACAGGGTTTGATCCCTCGACCTCTCCCCAACCATTTGAAATTTTTAACCAATGCACAAAACCACCTTCATTGGTTTATCCACACACCGATCCATATATGAACCTTTTTGCACAGAGCACCTAGGGGAGAGCATGCACATTTTTCGAGGAAAATTAATTGCAGGAAGCAGAACCATGAATAGGCATGTGACAAGGGGTGGAACCTTGCCTAAGCACATTTTCCAGGGGGTTGGTTTTGGTCTAATATCAGAATTGGGCAAGTTTTATATTGATTTTTCAACTCTCGGTGATAGGAACTCAATGGTGATGCCAATTTCTCCTCCTCTCTCATGTGCACATTAGATTTCTATGTTTAAGATGCAATTTATTCATGTAATTCTTTAATACATCTATAAGCAAAAGATATTGGATCAGTGCTACAACTACCTAGGCTCCCAACTCCTACCCTGTAAACAATTTCCCCATCCTAAATTCCATCATATTATTATTCCTTATCCCCTCCCAATTTCATAAATCCCTAACCCATCTCCTTCAATTTCCCTTTCCCATTCCTTATTCCCAAAAATCACACCCCACCAACATCATACCTCCTTAGGGTTTTCGCATTAAGACACCATGGCAGAAAAAGCCAAGGTTTTGTTAGATGAGAGACTTGAGACACATGGTTTTCTTGAAGACAAAGATGAAAAATCACCAAGAGGTACCCCTAGAACTAGAGGTTTAAAAATATCCTCGGAACTTGAAAGGAAAAGGCAAAGGCAAAGAGTGATAGCTGATGAAGCTATGCTTGATGATCAATTCTTGGATATGATCAAAGAAGACAAGGAAGGCTGGCTCTAGGCCATCAATGATAACTTAGAAAAGTCATTGAATAAATCTAGAAAGGAAAACAACATTCAAAGGAGAATGGCCAAACACTATGCAAGAAGAGAAATAAATGCAAGGGCAAAGCTAAAGGCTACAAAGGAAAAAATTGAAGCCCTAACTCACCAAGACAAAAAGAAGAAACTTGATATACTTGCAGAGGCTTCTCTCCAAGCCTAGCCTTACCAACATCAACTACTTAACCAATTTTGAAGCCTCTTCACTCATTTTTTCAAATTTTGTATTTTCTGTGTTTTTTTGGAAAATTTTACATTAGCAGCATGGTCAAACGCGTAGCACCCTAGGCACTACACAATTTTTGGGGGCACTTTTTGAGAAAATCGAGACCACCATTAGATGAAAAATTACAAATACATCTAAGAAAACCATGTTTGAAGCCATACTTTTCAAAACTAGTAGGTGAAAATGGCAAAAAACAAGCAAAAAATCATGTTTCTGCCTCAATTTTGGCCTAGGTGTTGTGCACAGACCAGTCTTGGGAGAATCCACGTTTGGAGGGTCAAATCAAGTCCATTTTGAAAGCTAATGGTAGATATAGAAACTAGACAAGATAAGATTTCCCACAAGCTATCATGGGCTCAATTTCAACACCGGCATGATAGTCAAAAGCATCTTGTAATATGGAGGATGCACTTGATACTATGAGGGCGCACTTGACCATTTGCCTGATTTTTCACTGTTTTTCTCCAAATTTGGTCATCCATTTAATTATGGTCTTTTTACTATTACCTAGGGTAAATACATTAGGTAAATAGACTTCATCAAGTCAAATTAATTAGTTTCAATGTAATTAGGGAGGAGTCACTTAGAGCTCCCTACACTCTACGTATCAGTTCAAATTTTTGTGGATCTCTTCCTCAACTCAGGGATTCGATCCCTGAGGATGAGTGAAGGTTGTATTTATGTCTATATATTCCCTTTCTTCACTCCTTTTAGTGGTAGGACTCAGTTGGATGTTGTAGTATTGATCAAAGACACTATTGTATAAGAATTTGGCCAACATTAATAGATGAGTTGCAACTATTTCTTTGGGATACATGTGGTATGAATGTTAAGCATTGTTTCTTCTCTGTTATCAATTGTATGAAGTTTTTGTAAGCTCATAAACCATTTCATGTCCACTATATGGTAATTTTCAAGTTGATAGGTAGAATACATGTTTGCTCATGCTCTGTTTTATGAAAGTTATCATAATTTTCTATTTTTCTTCAGTTTAGTAAGAATAAATCTCCTATGCTCTTCCTAACTCCTCATCAACCTTAAAACATCTCACCAAATCACCTTTTAAGTGTTTGTTTATCCTGCCCCTTTGAATGTTTGCAATAATATCTCATTTTCCCTGACCTGGCCTCTTTGACCTAATATCCTCATTGAGCAATAAACCCCATCAAATCAAATCAAAACAACCTCTGTACTTTATACCTAGCCTAAAAACCTAATCCATCCAACCCTCTTAGCTCTGATTCTCTGGAGAGAGCCCTCTCCAGCCTGGTAGGGATAGCTACCAAGTCAAAAGATTGGTCTGTGGTTACCTCAGCTGGACTCTTCCTAAGCCTTGGAGATCTAGAGGAGTGATAACATACTGGTGCCCTTTCTAGGGAGTGAAAGCTCTATATTCCCCGAGAATGAACGACAATGATTTAGATCTAATTGTTGATGGTGAACAACATTTGGACACACAGGAAGGATGCACCATTAACCTGGTAACTCCATTAACTGAAAGATCTAGAAAATCAACACTTCATGGTGATTCCCCTGCATTAAGATCAGTAGCTTGAAGAATTTCAAAGATGGAATCTGTTGCAAGAAGGTATGCTCCAATGAAAAGATATCACATTCCAGGTTTCCCAAATAAAGTACCTAAGGTAAATTGGCAAAGCAATTCGCCTATGTTCAAAGATGTGAAAGGATATGATGTTGCTCTTCATCTAGTGAGATCCCACATGCATGTGCGTAGGTTAAAGATTGATTTTCCTGAAGACTGCTTGATGAAGATATTCATGGCCACTCTCGAAGGTGAAGCCCAATCTTTGTATGAAATTTTCCACCTACTTGTATTTATTGTTTAAAGTATTTTCATACCATGTTCTTTTAAAGGTATAAAGAATCTTATCCATCCTTAATATTAGTTCAAAACTACCGTAAACATGTTGATAGTTTTATTGAAAATCTTGAGAATGATTATGGAGATGATGAATTCATGGACGATGAGATCATGGAAGATCTATATGAAAATCCATTTCAACAACATAAAGAAAACTTAGAGGATACTTGTCAAGACTCTTAGGAAGGTTTGCAGTAGGCTCAAAATATTCATACAATTGAAAATGATGGAAGACAAGGTCTTATTTTAGATCTGCTTACAGCGTAAATGGTATGAATGAAAATCAAGTTCCAATTTCAGATTGTGATAAGCTCAAGCTATCTATTCCAGATCTAGATTCAAATTGTGATGACGAAGAGTATGTTGTTCCAGATCCCATGAAGGAGAGCTCTATTGTTGATATCAGCTTGAATGAAGAAAACTAAGTTATCGACCCAAGTGTTCTCATCCCGTCATAACAAAGTTTTCAGAAGGAGGTGATCCAGTCCCTTTATGAAAAAAAAGATGAAATCTTTATTCAAGTAAGTGAAAAATATTCTTTTGATGGCTCTATGGTAAATGATAGAAATTTCAGTTTTGAGTTTCAAGGACAATCTGAAGAATTTATTCACATTGATACCCAATATCATAATCATCATACAATAGCTTCCTCTTTGCTTGAAGATGAAGGAATTATGCATCATGATAGTCAAAAGGAATCACAGGAAATGAACCAGTAGTCTGATGAAAATTTATATACTCCTTTGGTTGAAATTAATGAAGATATTGAACATCCTTGTCAAACTTTAGGAGGGAAATAAGAAAATTATTGTTTTAGCAAAAGAAAACAAAAAGTACTATCTCCTTTGTCTAAAGATGAGCTAGATCAACTCATGAAAGGTCATGTTATAGCCCAAGCTAATGCAGGTTTGTAGTGTTTACATAGTCAACAAGGTGTTAGTGAAACTTGTTCCACTTTTAAAAATGAGGACCGACATGATATTAGATTTATAGATCAACTAACAGATATTGCCCTCTTTCATGAAGATAGGGCTATCATGTTTGATAATCTTGAAGAATGTTTTCTAATTAAGAATAACTTAGACTATGAATTTGAGGAGTATGAGCGTGAGAGAGACAATATGCTAGAAATCGAGTCAGGATTTCTCATGCTCGAGGGATTTACAACCGACACTCAAATAGCAAAAGGTTATACTTCCCTATGCCTTCCTATCAATCAGCAACCAACTGTTCTTTCAGATGAGAATGAAAGGACCAATATTTTGGTTGTTGGATCTCAAGACAAGGTAATGCTTCAGGATTTTCAAGATCACTTCAACAGTCTTTTACAAGAATTGGAAAAGATGAATGTTGTCTTGTTTGTTAGTATAATCCTTGGTTTCAGTTGTTATTGTGGTTGCCTGCATGTACATCATTCTGTCTGCTTGAGGAAAGTGAGAGGTGAATTTTAGTAAGTAGCCATTTGCTGGATTGGTTACAATGGAAGGGTCACTTCACATGACTGTACATATTTATTCAATACGCAAGTGGTTGTCATCGGGATTTGAAGCCCTCAAATCTGGATGGTTTGCTACCATTAATAAGTTTTGTAAGTACTTGTGTCAGTTAAGTAAGTTAGTATTGAGTCATTTTTCAGTCAGTTATCAGTTTGTCACAAGTGAGTTTGTGTCAGTTGAGTTTTCAGCGTTTGGTCATGCATTTCAATTTAAGCTTTTGATCGTATTGGCCCACATGGTTAGGCACTTGGTCTACAATGTTTCTGAAACCTCTAAGGATCTGCCATCCCCAATAAGTCTGATGTTAGTGTCAATATTTGCATACTACCATCAATGATCAAAAATCCTCTTTCATATCATATTAGGGTCCCATTCTGAAATTTTTGTCATTCCACTAGGTCGTCATGCAAAAATTTGGTCACTAAACATTGAATTAGGGTCTCCTTTACTCCTTTTAGAAATTTACCCCTTGCTAACTAATTTCAACGTTTCTGAGTATCCATTGTCAATAAAGTTAATGACATCTTGCCATCACATCAGTCATTTCATCTTGAAATTCAGTCCTTCAAGGTCTCATTAGGTATTTTAGGGTTTTTCAAGGTTTCATTAGGTTATTAGGGTTTCCATGGTTCCAATAAAACTCCATTCCATTGCATAATACTAGAAAGTAAAGGGTGATCAAATAACATCTCTTCACCATGTGAAGCTGATTTGTAAAGAGAAATGCTTATTTCATCACTTAATTTTATGTTCACTATATGTAATAAGTATTGTTCCTAAGGTAGCAACTGAATCTCTATATGCCAACTTCATTAAAGCAAAGTCAAATTCAAAGAGTTCTCAAAGACCATCAAAATATCAATTTGTCAAAGGAAATAGTCAGGTGAATCCAAAAGGGATTTGCTTTTCCCACTGAGCTAGGGTTGGCTATGGAATCAGAGACATTTGAGTGCAGGAGGCCTAAGGGAGGTCATTTTAGAAAGTATGAGGCCATTCCAACTCATAAACATCATGTCTCCATCATGTTTCAAGAAGACATTCCAAGGGACAAATGATTTGCCACACATAGGGCCAATTTTTCATAAAAGTATGTTTCCAACCAAACATAGATGAATTTTACAAACATGAGAGAGGTTTTTGTCTATAGTAGTCCCAGGATGAAAAACCTCCCTCAGTCTTTACATAGGGGTTATTTTTTTGGAGCAATATAAAAAATACAGTTGCTACAAGAGAGTTGTTATACTTCTGGAGCGACCATGGGAAAATCAATTTTTCTCCTACCTAGACTATCCAAATGACTTACATGATGCCTCAAATGATAACAACACATAAAAATATTTCCAATGAGCTATCATGAGATCAATTTGGAGTTGAGGAGAACCTCCAAAAGTTTCCTACAAGAGCAAACTTCATTTTTGCACCCTCATTCTGCACTTTTTGACTAGTCTTGGGAGAATTGATTTTGGACAGGCTATTATTGATCACTGTGAGCACCTGATAGGTCCATTGTGCAGCCAAGGGAGATATATTTCCAACGAGCTATCATGGGCTCAATTCAGACTTCGGGAAGGAACTCAAAAGTTGGTTTGAACATGGCATTGAGCACTTCCTTCTGGCTCTATGCACTTGCCAAATAGAGAAGGCACTACGAACTTCCTTCAAGAGCTACGCACTTCCTTCTAGCACTGTGCACTTCCTTCAGGTGCTATGCACTTTCCAGAGAAAGGGTCCACTTTGTTGTGACACTGGTAACTTGTCCAGGAAAGCCAGAAATGCTTCCAAACTTCACCAAATCGCCTCCAAAACTCTAGCAATGTTGTCTTCAACTCTACCAAGTGAGTGATAGATAAATAGAGCTTTCGTCTTCCTCCTATAGTCATTTCTTATGGTATTTTGAGCTTTCATTACAAATCTGGTGTTTTTCTCATATCAAAACCCTAGTATCTACCTCAAAACTACCATTGCACTCTCAATTCCCAAATTTCATTCCCCTACACTTTCATATCCTTCCCTCATTACAATTGCCTTTCCCTAAACCCTTTATTCCAATAATCTAAACCCTTTATCCAAATATCCTAAGCCTTAGGTGCTACAACTACATAGGCTCCCAAATCCCAACCTGTAAACAATTTTTCCAAATTCCATTATATTATTATTCCCTGTCCCCTCCCCCATTTCATATATCCGTAACCCCATCTCCTTCAATTTCCCTTTCCCATTCCTTGTTTCAAATAACCACATTCCACCAACATCATACCTCCATAGGGTTTTGACATAAAGACACCATGGCAGAAAAACAAAGGTTCTGTTACATGAGACACTTGAGAAGCATGGTTTTCTTTAAGAGCAAGATGAACAAACAACAAGAGGCAGGCCTAGAACCAGAGGTTTGAAAAGAGTTTTGGAAATTGAAATGAAAAGGAAAATATAGATAGTTGATGAATCTATCCTTGCTGATCAATTCTTCGATATGATCAGCTAAGACAAGGAAGGCTGGCTTCAGGCCATTAATGATCACTTGGAAAAATCATCAAAGAAATCTAAAAAGGACAACAAAATTCAAAGGATAATGGCCAAACACTATGCCAAAAGAGAAATAAATGCAAGGGAAAAGCTCAAGGCTACAAAGGCAAAATTTGAAGCCCTAACTAACCAAGAAGAGAAGAAGAAACTTGATATACTTGCAGAGGATTCACTCCAAGCCTATCCTCACCAACATTAGCTACTTGACCAATTTTGAAGACTCTTGGCTCATTTTTGGAGATTTTGTCTTTTCTGTGTTTTTTTTGGAGAATTTTATATCAACAACATGGTCAAACGTGCAACGCCCTAGGCACTATGCACCTTTCTGGCGACCTATTTCAAAAAATGGAGACCACCACTAGATGAAAAATGACAAATTCATTTAAGAAAAACTTATTTCCAGCCTAATTTTGTAAAAATAGAAGGTGAAAATGGAATAAAACAAGCAAAACATCATGTTTCTGCCTCAATTTTGGCCTAGGTAATGCGCACAGACCAGTCTTGTGAGAATAAACTTTTGGATGGTAAAATCAAGTCCATTTTGAAAAATAAAGGTAGATTTGCAAACACAATAGGATAATATTTCAACTAGCTAGCCTGGACTCAATTTAGACATTGGGAAGGCAATCAAAAGTAGCATGTAAGATGGGGATCACACTTGATAGTGTGAGGGTGCACTTGACGATTTGCCTGATTTTTCACTGTTTTTCTCCAAATTTGATTTTCATCCTTGGAAATCAACTTTTTACTGATGTAGTTGATGTTGTAAATGTAATTATGGTATTTTTACTATTACCTAGGGAAAATACATTAGGTAAATAGACTTCATCAAGTCAAATGAATCAGTTTCAATGTAATTAGGGACGAGTCACCCAGAGCTCCCTACACTCTAGGTATTAGTTCAGATTTTTGTGGATCTCTTCCTCAACTCAGGGATTAGATTCATGAGGATGAGAGAAGGTTTTCTTGATGTCTATATCTTGCCTTTCTTCACTCTTTTCAGAGGTTGGACTCATTTGGATGTTGTAGTATGGATCAGAGATGCTATTGTATCCGAATTTGGCCAGTATTAATAGATGAGTTCAGTTATTTCTTTTAGATACGTGTGGTAGGAATGTTTAGCATTTTTTCTTCTCTATTATCATTTGTATGAAAGTTTTGTAAGTTCACAAACCATTTCATGTTTTTTATATGGTAATTTTCAAGTCCATAGGCAGAATACATGTTTGCTCATGTTTTGTTTTGAGAAAGTTATCATAAGTTGTCCATTTTTCCTTCAGTTTAGGAATAATACATCTTCTATGCTCTTCCTAACTCCTCATCAACCTTAAACCATCTCCAAATAACCTTTTAAGTGTTAGGTTTTCTGTCTACCTTGCCCCTTTGAATGTCTGCAATCATATCTTATTTTCCTTTACCTAACCTCTTTGACGTAATATCCTCATCTAGCAATAAACCCCATCAAAATAAATCAAAACAACCTCTGCACTTTATAACTAGCCTAAACCCTAATCCATCCAGCCCTCTTGGTTGCGATTCTTTGGAGAGAGCCCTCTTCAGGCTAGTAGGTCTAGTTACCAGGTTAAAAGAGTGGTTTGTGGTTACCTTAGCTAGACTCTTCCTTAGCCTTGGAGATCCGGAGGTGTGATAACATACTGGTACCGTTTCCGGGGAGGGAAAGCTCTATCTTCCCTAGGAAAGAATGAAAGTGATTTAGATCTAGTTGTTGATGGTGAAAGACATTTGGGCACATAGGAAGGTTACACCATTCATTTGGCGACTCCATTGAATGAAAGATCCAAAAAATCAGCACTTCATGGCGACTCCACTGCACTAAGATCAGTAGCTTGAAGAATTTTCAATATGGAATCTGTTGCAAGAAGGTATTCTCCAATGACAAGAGATCACATTCTAGGTTTCCCAAATAAAATGCCTAAGGTAACTTGGCAAAGAAATTTGCCTATGTTCAAAGATGTGAAAGGTTATGATGCTTCTCTTCATCTAGTGAGATTTCACATGCTTGTGCATAGATTAAATATTGATTTTCCTAGAGACTGCCTGATGAATATATTCATGGCCGCTATGGAAGGTGAAGCCCAATATTGGTATGAAAGTTTTCCACCTGCTTGTATTTATTGTTTAAAGGATTTTCATACCATGTCCTTTGAAAGGTATAAAGAATCTTGTCCATCCTTAATATTAGTTCAGAACTGATGTAAACATGTTGATAGTTTAATTGAAAATATTGAGAATGTTTATGGAGATGATGAATTCATGGATGATGACATCATGGATGCCCTATATGAAAATCCATTTCATCAGCATAAAGAAAGCTTATAGGATACTTTTCAAGATGCTTAGGAAAATTCGTAGCAAGCTAAGAAACTTTGTACAATTGAAAATGATCGAAGGCAAGGTCCTATTTCAGATATTCTTGCAACAGAAGATGGTATGAAGGAAAATCAAGTTCCAATTTCAGATTGTGATAAGGTCAAGATGGTTATTCCAGATCTAGATTCAGATTGTGATGATGAACAGTATGTTGTTCTGGATCCCATGAAGGAGAGTTGTATTGTTGAGATCACTTTGAATGAAGAAAACGAAGTTATCAACCCAAGAGTTCTCATCCCATCAGAACAAAGTTTTTAGAAGGAGGTAATCCAATCCCTTTATTAAAAACAAGACGAAATCTTTGTTCAAGTAAGTGAAAAATATTCTTGGATGACTCTGTTGTAAATGATAGAAATTTCAGTTTTGAGTTTCAAGGACAATATGAAGAAGATAGTCATGTTGATACACAAGATCATAGTCAGCATACAATAGCTTCCTCTTTGTTTGAAGATGAAGGAATTCTACATCGTGATAGTCAAAAGGAATCATATGAAATGAATCAGCAGTCTGATGAAATTTTTTATACTCCTTTGCTTGAAATTAATGAAGATATTCAACATCCTTGTCAAACTTTAGGACGGAAGAAGACAATTACTATTTTAGCAAAAGAAAAAAAAAATACTAGCTCCTCTGTCTAAAGATGAGATAGACCAACTCCTGAAAGGTCATGTTATAGCCCAAGGTAATGCAGGTTTGTAGTGTTCACATAGTCAAGAAGGTGTTAGTGAAACTTCTTCCACTTTTGAAAATAAGGACAATCTTGAAATTAGATTTATAGATCATCTAACAGATATTGGCTTCTTTCATGAAGATGGTATGGCTATCATGTTTGATAATCTTGAAGAATGTTTTCTGTTTAAGAATGACTTAAACTTTGAATTTGAGGAATATGAGCCTGAGAGAGATAGTATGCCAGAAATTGAGTCAGAATTTCTCATGCTCGAGGAATTTACAGCCAATACTCAAATAGCAGAAGGTTATACTTCCCAATGCCTGCTTGTCAATCAACAACCAACTGTTCTATTAGATGAGACTGAAGGGACTACTTGTATTTTTGTTGCTGGATCTCAAGACAAGGTAATGCTTCAGGATTTTAAAGAGCCCTTTGATAGTCTTTTGCAAGAATTGGAAAATATGAATGTTGTCTGGTTTGTTAGCATAATCCTTATTTTTAGTTGTTATTGTGAGTTGCCTACATGTAAATCATTCTCCTTGCTCAAGGAAAGTGAGAACAAAGTTCCAGTAAGTAGCCATCTGCTCGATTGGCTACACTGGAAGGATGATCTCAGATGATTGTACATATTTCTTCAGTATGTAGGTGGTTGTCATCAGGATTTGAAGCCCTCAATTCTCGATGGTCTACTGCCATTAATAGGTTTTTTAAGTATTTGTGTCAGTTAATTAAGTCAGTATTGAGTCATTTTCTAGTCACTTATTAGTTTGTCACAAGTTAGTTAGTGTCATTTGAGTTTCCAACATTTAGTCATGCATTTCAGTTTAAGTTTTTTACTGTATCGAATCACATGGTTAAGAAATTGGTCTGTGGTGTTCTTGACAACTCCAATGAGATTCCATCCCCAATAAGGCTAATGTTAGTGTCAGTATTTTCATATTGCCATTAGTGATAAAAAATCCTCTTTTCATATCATATTAGGGTCCCATTCTAAATTTTTTGTCATTCCACTAGGTCATCATGCAAAAATTTGGTCCTTGAAGGTTGAATTAGCGTTTCCTTTACTCCTTTTAGAAATTTACCCCTCACTGGCTCCTTTCAACCTTGCTGAGTATCCATTGTCCATAAAGTTAATGAAATCATCCCATCACATCAGTCATGTCATCTTGAAATTCAGTCCTACAAGGTCTCATTAGGTCGTTTACGGTTTTTCAAGGTTTCATTAGGTCATTAGGGTTTCCAATATTCCAATAAAACTTCATTCCATTTCATAAGACCAGCAATTAAAGGGTGACCAAATAACATCGCTTCACCATGTGAAGATGATTTGTGAAGAGAAATGCTTATTTCATCATGTAATTTTATGTTCACTATATGTAATAAGTATTTTTCCTAAGCTGCCAACTCAATATACATATGCCAAGCTCATTAAAGAAAACTAAAATTCAAACAGTTCTTAAAGACCATGAAAAGGTCAATTTGTCAAAGGAAATAGTAAAGTCAAAGTGTAATGTTTCAAAAGGTTAAGTGAATCCCAACGGGAGTTGTCTTGTCCAACGGGTGTCCAAATCATCATTTTCGACAAGCACTAAACCCTAATTTCCTCTCCCACTGAGCTAGGTTTGGCTATGGAATCAGAGACATCTGAGTAGAGGAGGCCTAAGGAAGGTCATTTTAGCAAGTATGAGGCCATTCCAACTCATAAAAATGATGTCTCCATCATTTTTCAAGAAGTCATTCCAAGGGACAAATCATTTGCCACACATAGGGCTAGTTTTGCTTCAAAGTGTGTTTCCCACCAATGAGAGATTAATTTTACAAACACGATATTTTTTTTGTCCATAATAGTCCAAGGATGAAAAACCTCCTTCAGTGTTTACAGAGATATTATGATTTTGGAGAAATGTCAAAAATACAGTTGCTACAAGAGAGTTGCTGGAGTGCCGGAGTGACCTTGGGAAAAGTAATTGTTCTCCTAGATGGAGTATTCAAATGACTTGAGTGATGCATCAAATTATAACTAGACAAAAAGATATTTCCAATGAGATATCATGAGCTCAATTTGGAGTTGAGGAAGACCTCAAAAAGTTTTGTGAAATAACACACTTCATTTTTTCACCCTCATTCTGGATTTGTTGACCAGTCTTGGGAGAATTAATTTTGGAGGGGCTATAATTGATCATTTTCAATGCTCGATAGGTCCATTGTGTAGCCCAGAGAAAGATATTTCCAATAAGCTATCATGGTATCAATTGGAACTTCCGTAAGGCACTCAAAAGTTGGTTTGGATATGGGACTGCACACTTCCTTATGGTGCTACGCATTTTCCAAATAGAGTAGGCACTACACACTTCCTTCAGGCACTATGCAGTTTCCAAAGAAAGGGCATGCTTGCTTGTGACGCTTCTCACTTGTTAAAGAAATCCAGAAACACTTCTAGAGTTCACCAAATCGCCTCCAAAACTCTAGCAATTTTGTCTTCAACCTCTAGCAAGTGAGTGATAAATAAATAGAGCATTCATCTTCCTCCTACAAATGTTTCTTATAGTGTTTCGAGGTATGATAAAACATTTGGTGTTTTTCTCATATCTAAACCCTAGTATCTCCCTCAAAACCACCATTGAAATCTCAATTCCCAAATTTCATTCCCCTACACTTTCATATCCTTCCCTCATTACAGTTCCCTTTCCCTAAATGCTTTATCCCAATATCTTAAGCCTTAGGTGCTACAACTACCTAGGCTACCAACCCCCAACCTGTAAAAAATTTCCCCATCCTAAATTCCATCATATTATTATTCCCTATCCCCTCCCTCATTTCATAAATCCCTAACCCCATCTCCTTCAATTTCCCTTTCCCATTCCTTATTCCGAAAACCACTTTCCACCAACATCATACCTCACTAGGCTTTTGACATTAAGATACTAGGGAAGAAAAAGCCAAGGATTTGTTAGACGAGACACTTGAGAAGCATGGTTTGTTTGAAGAGAAAGATGAACAAGAACCAAGAGGCAAGCCTAGAACTAGAGGTTTGAAAAGAGCCTTGGAACTTGAAAGGCAAAGGCAAAGAGATATAGTTGATGAGGCTATGCTTTATGATCAATTATTGGATATGATCAAAGAAGAGAAGGAAGGTTGGCTTCAAGCCATCAATGAGCACTTGGAAAATTCGTTGAATAAATATAAAAAGGACAACAACATTCAAAGGAGAATGACCAAACACTATGCCAAAAGAGAAAGAAATGCAATGGCAAAGTTCAAGGCTGCAAAGGCAAAAATTGAAGGCCTAACTCACACAGAAGAGAATAAGAAACTTGATATACTTGCTGAGGCTTCACTCCAAGAATTGCCTCACCAACATCAGATCTTTGACCAATTTTTAATCGTCTTGGCTCATTTTGAAAATTTTGTCTTTTCTATGTTTTTTTTTGAGAATTTTATATCAGCAACATGGTCAAATGCACATCACCCTAGGGGATATGCACTTTTTGGGGCACCTTTTGAGAAAATGGAGACCACCACTTAATGAAAAATGAAAAATACATCTAAGAAAACCTTGTTTCCAGCCTTATTTTGCAAAACTAGCATGTGAAAGGCGCAAAAAACAAGCAAAAAATCATGCATCAATTTTGGCCTAGGAACTGCACACAGACCAGTATGGGGAGAATCCACTTTTGGACAGTCAAATCAAGTCCATTTTGAAAACTAATGTTAGCTATAGAAATTAAATAGGATATGATTTCCAACAAGCTATCCTGGGCTGAATTTGGACACCAGGAAGGTAGCAAAAATCAGCCTACAAGATGGAGGACACTATCAGGGCACACTTGACCATTTTCCAGATTTTTCACTCTTTTTCTCCAAATTTGATTTTCATCCTTGGAAATCAAATTTTAACTGATTTAATTAATGTTTTAAATGTAATTATTCTCTTTTTTACTAAATATACCTAGGGTAAATATATTAGGTAAATAGACTTCATCAAGTCATGTGAATGAGTTTTAATGTAATTAGGGACGAGTCACCCAGAGCTCCCTACACTCTAGGTACCAGTTCAGATTTTTGTTGTTCTCTTCCTCAACTCAGGGAATCGACCCCTCAGGATGAGGTAAGGTTTTTTTTATTTCTATATCTTCCCTTTATTCACTCTTTTTAGAGGTTGGACTTAGTTGGATGTTGTAGTATTGATCATAGACATTATTGTATCAGAATTTGGCCACTATTAATAGACAAGTTGCATCTATTTCTTTGGGATACATGTGGTATGAATGTTTAGCATTATTTCTTCTCTTTTATCATTTGTATGAAAGTTTTGTAAGTTCATAAACCATCTCATGTCTATTATATGGTAATTTTCAAGTTGATAGGAAGAATACATGTTTGCTCATGCTCTATTTTGGGAAAGTTATCATAATTTGTCCATTTTTTCTCCAGTTTAGGAATAATACATCTCCTATGCTATTCCTAACTCATAATCGGTCTTAAAATATCTCACCAAATCACCTTTTAAGTGTTAGGTTTTCTCCCTACCATGCCCCTTTGAATGCCTGCAATCATATCTTATTTTTCCCTGACATAGCCTCTTTGAACTAATACCCTCTTTAAGCAATAAACCCCATAAAAATCAAATCAAAACAATCGTTTCACTTTATACCTAGGCTAAAAACCTAATCCATGCAACCCTCTTGGCTATGATTCTTTGGAGAGAGTGCTCTCTAGCCTAGTAGGGTTAACTACCAAGTCAAAAGATTGCTTTATGGTTACCTCAACTGGACTCTTCCTCATCCTTGGAGATCTAGAGGAGTGATAACACTAGGCATTGTCCTTAAGGATTATTTTGCGCATTTGTAAGGGACAGTGGTTGCTGGCCCAGAAAATTGTGCAATGGAGTCACTGAGCCTATAGCCATCGCCATATAAGATTGCGCATTACACAATTCCAATAGTTAGTAGCCAAACTGGACTGTGCATTGTGTAGTATCAGTACTCAGTCATCCTCCCAGCAGCCGAGACTATGACTTGTGCAACCTTGGCATTCAGTCTCCCAACCACCCAGTTGAAATTGCGTGACCTTCACGATCAGTCACACAGGTATGTTGCAAGTCAGTTCTCAAGTTCATTTTGGTTTTTGACTGACATATTGCTTGCCATGAGTGTTTCCATGTCTCCAGGTATCACAAGTGTTCATCTACCTCTCAGCAACATAAGTACAATGGTTTCCAAAAGAGCAGAGTTGAAGACACCATTCAGGTCAAACTTCAGGATGCATTCGATCAACTGTTAATGATATTTCCTACTCATGGAGACATCAAGCTGTTCATAGGCAAGGACATGAAGATATGATAGTAGCAGCATCACATCGAGCAACATCACGAATGGTAGCTAAAGCTAGAATACCAGATTTAGCGAACACAAGAGGAAGGTTGTTGACAACATAGAGGTGGAACAAAGTTGCAAGCTCAGGTAGATCCATTGGTGATGAAAGAAACTTTGGAGGCTTAAGATATGAGGTGACATCGCAACATTAAAATCACACGAAGACAAAGAGTGAACAAAGGAGTTGCATGTGCTGAAGCAGCAACTGAAGAGAGAACATGAAGCTGCACCGACAAGTGAATGAGTTGCAGCAGGAATAGGAATAGCATGAGGTGCAAGATAAATTCATGAATGAAACTGCACTCGTACAAGTTAAAAATCCATCCTAGCAACTGGCATAGAGCATACATGGTGAGAAATGTTGTTGGTCGCATGCAAGGGATTCAACAACATGCATGTCATTGTGCACACGCATGTGAACCAACCCATTCAGCACACTCACCAAGGCAAAGACAATAAGCAAGTCCAACTAGAGTTGAACATGTACTTTGGCAAGTTGATGCGCATGACCACCAGCACACACTTGAAGATCAAAACAGACACTATGCCGTAATGTGTTTCGAGTTCAGCAACACCTAAGAAGACCATGTGCATGTTAGCAGACGAGTTGGATGAAGGAGCCATACCAATTCACTGGATGCAATGGAGGCAAAAGTTCGCTTCAGCAAGATGTCATTATGGGGTACATTCACACCATCACGGATGACTAACCTTGGCATCAGCTCACCACCGTCACCATCATAACCATGTCAAAGAGTTTGTCTTACCTCAACACACCGACTGCCAGTGATGTCTTTCATGGCTTGATCAAGCCAATTTGTCTCACATGAGCACATGTGCATTGTAGTGTAACGTCATGTGAACTAGAAGTTCAAGTGTCAATAGTTTGATGTAACAGTCAGAGAGTAGATGAAGAGTCATGAGTGTAGATGAAATGTCACAGAGGGGAATGTCAAGGGTGGCCCCACCATTTGCTATAATAGAACCTCATAACTCATTGTAAAGGCTTTTGATCAGCCAAGCTTCTGATAAGACTATCTTGGAGAGAGCTTGGACAATATTGTAACACACCTTGGCTTCTCCACTGCAAGGAGCTAGTACATCTCTTTGGAGGAGTAGGCGGATGTGGTTGTAATGTTCCACTATTTGGACTAGTGGTTTGACATGGATGACTGGAACTTACACTTCTTTATATAATAAGAGCCAGCATGTTTCACGCATATGTTATATTGTATTCCAGTTGTCTTGTTTACTACAAATGGTATATGTATCTATTTTCTTATGCATGCATGTATGGAATATTATGTATAAGTATGTATGGATCTTATAGAAATGTGTTGATTGGTTTAACCATCGCTTTGGATTTTTAGCTAACTAGCTTTCCATCTTATGATGTATCTTCGCTCATGTGTTCCCTTCCCATCTGAGTACTATTACAGGTTGCCAAGGGGTGCACTCATCTCAACCCACATGTTTTAGAACCTCTCATGCGCATTCCTTGACTCATTGCAGCTGTCACACCCTTGCTACCAACAAATTCATATTACTTTCCTCTGTACAAAATCGCGGTCAAGGAATTACCATACGACCCACTGTTGAGACTCCTACACCAAACTATCTGAGGTATAATTGGGACTTCTTACTAGGGAGATCCCCTTACATGTTGGCGGGTCCAGCACCATCAACAGGTTGTGTCACTCTCCCCCTTTCACATCGCTGGAAAATGGCTATGGTCGGAAAGATGTCAATAATGTTAATGGTGCCAACAATTTCTCCATTAGGGAAGTGGTGCATGCATATCCTAGAATAAACTTGTTCGAAATTTAACACTTGTGTTGTCATTGATACTAACCTACATTGACATCAACCTAACTATGACCTCATCATAGTTTGTTATATATCTACTATGATATTATCACAATGTGTCTACATGGTGGTCAGGAGTTGTAAGCGGTTGCAGAAGTTAAAATCTATTGAATATGTTTTGAAATGCATGAGGAAGAAACTTGGAAATGTCTAACTTGAACAAGATCATTGTTGTTCCTAGTTTAAGCCCCATCCATAGAGAGGAAGGCCCGTCAGGGCTGTTCGAAGTCTCCATCCAAAAATCTCCAATGTCATGCATGTAGCTAATGCCAAGAATTTTTTGTGTCATATGTACGACCATGAATATAGGTGAGAAAAAATGAAAAACAAGAGTTAAATCATGGTTTCATCCATAATAATTCCTACAAAAAGGTGGAATTGACATGGTCGAACAATTACCCTAGTTCTTGTGTCTGTGGTATTTAGAGATCCTTCATTTTTTGCCTGAGGTATTGGGAGGATCGAATGACTATAAAAAGAAAAATGATCTATAACAATTGGGTGTGCATTTGTTAACTTATTCAGTTAATTTCTTGTGATGTCCCACATAGGTATAACATTGAGGGCGCATGGAGGTGACTTAGATCTCAAAGATCTGAACATGTCTTCACAAACTAATGATTATATTTTTTTTCTTCAGGTGTAATGAAGGATAAATGAATATTATTTATAATGTGGGTTTTATGCGGTGTTCTCAAATCATTTTGGTAGTGTTTAGAAGGGTTTCTACAGGGACATAGAAGATTCTTGACTGTCATTATGTAGATATCTCAGAATTTGAATATTAAAAAACCAAATGAGCATTGCTTGTCCTTTTGATTGAAAATCTAAAAGGAGCTCATTCGCCAATTTGTCATATGTAGAGATAAGAATGTTTGTAGCATGCAAAGAATAGCATGACTATGTGCTTTTTCTCATGGATTTTTTTAACTGATTTGTGAAGCTAGTATTTGTGATTGTTATTAGTTTGCAGAAGATTGACTTTTGAGACAGAGTATTCAAAAGATGTACATGCTTGAGGATAGATATTATTTGTTGTAGAGATTTAATCTAATGGTTTTTATAGCACTGGCATACTATTTACTTAACACTATATTATGAACTAAATAGAGAACATATTTGAAGAACTACATTGTTAATATGATGTTTTGATTATTTCTAATTGTGTATGAAAAGTATGAAAATAGTACGCATAATTCATTTTAGAACATAACACACTTCTGGAATTATCATAAAGATTTTTACTTGATTATGACTACAACTTTGAAATTCTTTTTTTCAACAAAGGATATAATATCTCACTATTTGTAATACATAATAGCTTGATTGCAAAATCATTGAAGGTTGTGATTAATTTGGAAAGTTTTGGAAGTGAGATTTTCTTGACACTTATAGTGTTTTGGGAACAAAATATGCAGATATTGTAGTGAAATTTGATTGATTAAGTGTGAGAAAGGTTTATATATTGATTTCTCAAGGATACAATGTTTTTGATTTTCCTTATTCTTATCTTGCAAAATGGACTACTCATAGTGAACAAGATACTTGAATGATCCTTTCTCTATAGTGCAATAACTGGAATGATGAACTAGGGATTAGGTAGAAGGTTCTTGTGAGCTACCTTTTTGAATTGGTTTCAAATTACTTGTATATTGGACAAAGAATTATTGGAACTAGTGCATGTCCTCCTAAATTTAGTATATTTATTGAGTATCCTAGAAGTTAACTTTCTTGGATATTGACTAAGTATCGCAGATCTAATTATGTTGATTGATCCTTATGATTATGAATTTGATGAGCCATAATGAAATAATTGTTAGGCTACTCATATTTCCTAGCAAGAGGATGCTGATCAACTTACTGCTTCACAATAATATTACATTTAGTGCAATTTTTTGTACAATGGCATGAAAAGTTGTGGTGTGGTAGTTTGTGGATGAGAGTTGATAGGGTTGTGACTTAGTTAGTTTTTGGTTCAGTCATTACAATGATGATTCTCAAAGGATTTGATGGTCTGGTCTATGGCTTGATTATGATAGTATTTTCTTGATGAATATTATCTTGGATTGGATTTTGACAACTAGGGTTTGAGATGGTTCTTGAGAGGATTTGGCTTGACATTTAACATGATTGTTTTTATTTTTCCTAGCGATATATTGCATATGTGTAATTGGTATTCAGTGATTGGGATTCAGTAATCAATTTGATCGTTGATTGATATTTAGTGCTTGAGATTCAATTATTCAGAGATTTAGTATATTGGTATTCATGTTGGTATATGATTAAAATGGGTGCTGGCATATAGGTTTTGATGGTTATGTGATTGAGAGGTGAATCAAGTATTAAATTTTTTAAACATGGTCCATGAAGATGCTGAGGGCTATAGCCTTCAGTGAGGAAGTAGGTGCTTCCTTCCCATATGAGCTAGTAAACTTGATCAAGGGGTCGTAGTTCCCTTCGAGTAGGATTTGGAGAACAAATGGAGGTAGTAGCCTCTTGTAGGTAGGAGTCTATGTGATGGCAAGAGTTTATTCCAGTACAAAATGTAAGAAGATTTTATGTATAATAAAATAATAACACAGAATGATAACATCAGTGGTTTTCTCCCACATTAGGTTTCAACCTAAAATCTAGGTGTTCTTATGCATTGATGTGTTTATTTTTTTTGCATATTTATCATTTACGTGCTTCTATACTTAATGCTACTCATGGTTTATAACATAATATATTGTTAATGAAGTAATAGTTCAAGGTAACTGTGAAATGAAATAATAATTTATGTCAATTTAAATTGGGCATGAAATACTAATTCACTCCTCCCCCTCTTCTTATTTCTAACAATTGGTATCATAGTAGTTTTCTCCAATAAAATCTTAACTTCTTTATAGTAGAGTAGGGAAAATAGGAAGGAGGCACAAGAAGAAGGAATCACAAAGCATGAGATAAAATTAGGAAAGTCGTAATGATGATGTATCTGATGCCATGGAAATATCTGCATTCATAAATCAATGACAATCAGTAGTGGAACAAGTCAAGTCAGAAAGTATGGACAATAAAGGTATGCATATACTTGATGATATTAATTATCAAGATTGGAAACAAACGACGAGGAAAATGTTCCTTGAATATGATGTTTGGAATTTAGTCTGTAATGGTTATACTAAAATACTCCATTCAGAGAAGAATTCTAGAAGAATAGTTAGGAATTAAGTTCAATCTATTTTCCCATACTTGATTTATTGTTAGAGAAAATTCATGAATTATTAATTTTCAAAGGACGTATGGGATAATCTATAGGTCATCCATAAAGGAGAAAGAAAACAAGTGAATGAAGTTTACTCATTAGCTAAACTGATAGGTAATCTTGTTTCTAAGACATTAAATGAATCTAATGGTTTGAGAAAAGATGAGAGTGATCATGAAATAAAATTTGTTATATCAGATGGATTTAGTGAATCAGAAGAAGACATGTTAGAGGAAGTAGTTAAACATAGAAGAAAACTTGATTCTCCTTTGAAAATTCTTAACACTCTTGAGAATAATTTGTAGAATTATGAAAATGGGCATCATGATAAATCAATGAACATTCCAGCAGTAACCGAACAACTTAACGAAAGAAAATGGTATTTTTAAAGACTTGAATTTGAGATTACCTCTCTAAAATGTGATCTTGAAAATTAAAACAAGAAATATGATGAGATACTTCAATTATTTTAGGAACAAGAGAATGCACTTAAGTAAGAAATTATCGAATAAAGATCACGAGTAAAAGGAAGAAATATTGAAGAATGAATGAGGAAGTGATATATGGAAAAGGAAGACTAGTGTCAAAGATTGGAGGTTGAGGTAAGAATTCTAAAAGGAAAATTAATAGAAAAAGACAAACATTTGAAATTCCATGATAGTACCAAGATATTGGACAATCTACTTGAAAGTGAAATACCCCTCTTCATCAAATCTACCCCTGGTTTTTGTGAAAGTGTTAAAGGAGAATCTAGTTCATAGGCTTTTGCAAGAAACTTTACAGATAACAAAGAAACTTTGAAAATCTTGGTAAAGAATTAGGAAGTCGACCAAACTAGAAATCAAGGAAATAAATTTTTCAAAGGAAATCACTTCCCCCCAATAATAAAAAATATCAGTGTATGTTAGTCCTGTCAGTCACCAGTGATCAAATATGTTCTTACAACATTTTTGAAAGGCTCCTACTACAAATTTTTATGGTTTCAAATAGGTTTTCAGTAAAAATTTGGTCATTGCTTAGGTTAGGTAGGTCATCACTACTCCTTTCACCTTTATGATCAATGGACATCAACATGGTCAGGTCATCCCTCGCTGAAATGGTGTCATAGTTAGCAATGTCATCATTCACCTCATTCATTCATGTAGTATTATCATTAGGTCATAGGGTCAAAAGCATGAAAATAAATCATTTCACCACCAAAATCATCATTTGAAGGTGTAGTGACAGGTTTTGGGTAGTGGAAGACCTGCGCAATGGTCATGGGGCTCGAAGCCTGCAATTTTGGGTAAAAGAAGGGTAAAGACTCCGCAGGATGCATGAAGTGCAATTTGTAATAAGTCAAAGTCAAAGGGGTAGTCCGCCAAAAAATAATGTAAGGAAATGTAAGATGAGTCGGCCCGTCTGTTAGCTACCTATATCAATAGGTTTCATATTTCATGATTGGCAAAGAATGTTCCAAATATGCTCTGCTTTGGTGATACAAAGATCCCATATTTCCATGAGAAAACAATGTGTGTATATAGTTTTATGTTGACTCAATTTTGATGGATGGTCCAATAGCCTAATCTGGACCATGCCATATTTCAATTTTCTATTGTAGAATAGAGAAAGAAGTCTGTCCAAACTGTTTAATCTTGGCAGACCAGTAGCGTAGGCAGAGAATTAAGGTTCCCAACCGCCTAATCTGGGGTCTTGGAAGCAATAAGGGTAGTGCTAGATAGACAATCAAAAGAAAAAGCCAATGGAAAAGAAAAGGCACATATGGGTCTGCAAGTCCAAGTGCACCCTCCAAGAAGAAACAAAAAATGCTAGGCAAGTAGATGGGTAGGTATATGGGGTTGCAAAAATGTCATTCCTTTCCAACTGAATCTTGCTGGTCAAAACAAGGAAAGCATCAATGGATAGAAAAGCTCCTCTTCTCTATCACTTTGCTGTAACCCGATGGAGCATGTCTAACTTCACATTTTCCCCTTTCACATTCATTACTAACATCCCTTCATCAGTTGAGATTCAGGGGAGAATTTGAGGTTTTATGGTGGTTCTTATTCCTTTAAAACTCACATTTCTTGTCTAAAAATCTTTTTATTTTGATCTACTCCCTAAGCTAAGTTATCTGCACATAAACTTAGTGATTTCACTCCTCATTTACCTTTTCCATCCATATTAACCCCTGACTTCTATTATCTAAATCCCCTATGTTACCTTTTCCCTACTATTATAACACCATGGTGTATAAATCCCTAGCTTTGTATAAATATCCTCCCTTTTAGGCACTATAGCTAAATAAAGTTTGTCTAAAGGGAGACATTAGTCCACCAGGGACTATGGTCAACCCTGTCATGGGATTGCTCTAACCTCTGGTTGGAGTGATAACCTCCCTCTAAGCCCTCACCTCACCTCTGCTCAAGAAATTCCACAAAAACTCCTTCCCTCTGCTTAAAACTCAATTTTTAACCCTTCTTCCCCCCTCAGATTAACCCTTGCCTCGAAAAACCCACAAAAAAACCCTTAAACCTAAAGTTCTCTGCCAAAAATATTAATTTGAATATTTTAATATGCCGGCGGGACCCCCCCCCCCAACATGCACGATCCGTCGAGAGGCCCGCCAGCCGTCCATCGTCTGCCAACCCCGATGCAACGGTGGGCGGGTATTTTCAGATCTGGATCTGCCGACCTTTAGCGTCCGGGGAACGGTGGTTTTCCGCCCCGTACATGGGACGCGTGGCAGGCGGCGGGGTTATTCGGAGCCCCCCTCCCCGATACCGCCTTTGCCCAAAGGTGGTGCGGGGAAACCGCTTACCACCTTCCCCGTTACCACCTCCCCCTTATGTCATCCATGCGTCATCATGACGTAGCACCATCTCCCGCCCCCGCGCTGCGTGGCCCTCCACGTAGCCCTGCCACCTTATCCGCCCGCCACCGTGTCCGGCCACGCTGGCATACACCTCAGCAGCCACGTCACCCTCCGTACCCTAGCCCGCCATGACGTCATGCTGACGTCATCGGCGAAAAGGCGCCAATTACTCATTTTTTCCGAATTCGTCGTTAAAGGTAACGGTTTGGGCCGTTTTATGTCATTTTCAAGCAAAGAAGACATAGCCGTTGCCGCTGGTTCACTGCCAAATTGCCTCCGGACCTCCAAATTCAAATTTGCAACCGTGCCAACTCATCAACTCAGCTACATTCAGCCTTCACCGTTCGGCCCGCAGGCTTTCTAAGCGATTTGTCTAGGTATTCACCATAATTCTCCCATTTCGCCCATGCATACCATTTCTCTGTAAATTCACCATTAAAACACCTGTCAAATTCCACAATTAAGCATTGTCTGCTACTTAAATGAGAGCTAAAGTAACCTGCATTACCCCAGCACTATAATTCGACATTGAAACAGTCAATTCGCTGACCAAAATTGTGAATTTGTCCTCGAGGTGCCCGGCATTGTTCCCTTTTGCCGGGTGTGGACCAGCTGCAGCTTTTTACCAAAGTAAATCTCACATACCCTCTGCAATTTACCCCTAGCAATTCACAATCCCTGTGAATTTACCAAAAACAGCAGAAACCAGCCTACCTTTTCCACTGTGAAAAACATTTCAAACATTGTCTACAGTGAGTCTATCGCTTAAACTCTGAGGAACCTTGCAATCCTTTGCACTCACCTTGTTCAAAATCAGATTATACAATGGCTGCCCCTGCACCCTCAGCCCTCAGTGTAGCTCCATTAAATCCACCAAATAAAGACCTGGAGGCCTTGCCCTTTACTGACAAGGACTACCTCATTGAAGACTTTGTGGGTAACAGGGACTTTCTGCAGACCTTCTGGCAATTGAGAGAGGACTACCTGAATGGTCATGATACATATGGGATATGGGAGTCAAACCTGCCATACTATTGTCTCCCCTCTGTCAATGTCTTTCCTGAGATCATTCGCCTATGTGCAGAAAACTATGATGTGCAGCACAGAGCTATTAGCTCTCCATCTGGGAGGATCCTCTTCTACATTAATCCTGAATCCATCAATAAAATGCTCCATTTTGATCAGACAGAGCTGCTGTTCCCATTTTCCATGAATTATCTGCTGGACACTGGTGCCAAGCTGACCAGTGAGGAGATTCAAAAGGTCACCAGGACATTCATGAGACCTGAGTGCCAGCCTACAGGGCCACCTCCTTATCTAGATGTCTATTTTACAGAAGTAGGCAGACTATTACTGGACATGATTGCCTATGTGCTGGGATACAAAACCAGCGAGCATGTGGATGAAACAATGCTGGTATTGCTAGCTGCTTACAGCCCAGGCCAACCCCCTGCTCGCAAATATAACTTTGCCAAGTTCATAGCTAACAAGATCCATGATCAGTTGGGCAAAGTGGATAGACAGGGTGTCTTCAAGTGCTCGGCCTATATCTATCACCTTTTCATGTACTATCATTCTGAGGCTTTTCCATGCTACATCAAAAAGCTGGATTATAGAGGGGAAAGAAGATCTGTTGTCTTCTGGACCTTTGTCTATCACAAAGTTTCAAATTCACCCTATTCCTATTGTGAATTTGTTGACCAATTTGTATACCCAGTCTCTTGCCTGTTGATGAGGTCCCCTCCTTCTAGAATATAAACTGAGATACAGAAAGCTCTGCAGCTTTCCAAAAAATACAAAATAGGTGATTGGTACCTATATGAGAATCATACAGTCATCAGAGTCTATGGCTGTGAGCTCTGTCCATACAGGCTCCCAAAATATGTGCCTATGAGGTTATTTGCCTTGGAGTATTACAGGCAGTTGATTCAGTCCGACCTCACCCACTTCCACAACTCCAAAAAGAAGGCCCACCTCAAGTTCAAATGCCAGTTGGGCCCCTTCATCATGAATAAGAAAGAAGGATGGGAAGATGCCGACCTAATCCTCAAAGATAAATACAAGCTCTCATATAGTTTTCGGTGGGTCCCTTATGACCCTCAAGGCTTCATCACTGCTAGAAGAACCAAGTACAGGCTTCTAGGTTATAGGCATTGTCAATACCCACACATGGAAAGATATGCCAACCAGCAAGAATGGCAGTAGGGTACTCTAGTTGAAAAACTAACTGAAGAAGAGACAATGCTAAAGAATGTAAAGGAGCTTGAAAAAACTATTGACCTAGACTCTGTGCAGCAGGTACCTTTCAAACGGCCTTATTCAGTAGGAGAAGGGACCTTGGCCTCAAGGACTGCACCAGTTGCACAGGCACCTTCCACAACAGCACCAGCTACAGACAAAGGGAAAGGCATAATGGGTGCTGAGGAAGAAACCATGAAAGAAAAGTCTACCCCTTTAAGTGAACAACAACAAGAACAGCAACAAGGGCAGCCACAAGGGCAGCAACTGGAGCAGCAGCAAGAGCAGACTGCCCCTCCACAAACGAAGCTACCGGCAGCTCCAACAATGCAAACTCCACTTCCACAAACTGAGCCATTGACTGCTCCAATTTTGCAGACCCCAGCACAGGAGGAGAGGGGTACAAAAAGAGCCAGAGAAGAGTCCACTCCTGCTAGTGGATCCTCCCAGCAACCCCAGACCAAGAGGCCAAGAGCTGATTCCCCGGAGGTAGAAGACATCATTGAAGAATTCCTTGACAGTTCAAGGAAAAACAGGGAGGGCAGCCAGCACACAGGGACAAGCTCCTTTCAGCAGGAGCAAGGATTGCAACTTGGTTTGGAGGTGTCTTCCTCCTCTCAGCAGAACAAGAAGCCTAAAAGCACTAAGGCTTCTTTCAAGCAAATAAAGGCACAGAATGACTTGCTAAGGGTAGAGGTGTACAAACAATTTCTAGATGCAACACCAGCCCAGCAAGAAAGGCTAATGTCTGTATATGACATTAAAGAGGAAAAAATCATCCTCAGTCACTTTAAGCCTACAATACCACAGCCTAAGTCAGCTGCATATTTTTTGAAGACAAGGGTGGAGGTCATGGCCAAAGACATCCATCCCATGGACCAAATTGAACTCCACAAGAAAGCTGGAGAGATGGTTTATGCAACCTTGGTGGAGAGGGCAACCATGGCCCATGAGCTAAAGGAGTCCCTGAAAAATACCAACACAAAGTTGGATTTTGAGAGAATGTCCTCCTTGGCCAAAGACAATAGAATAAAGTCACTTGAGGACATCATTATTGATCTAGGACATGATCCTAGTGATCCAAAGGGTGTAAAGGCCCATCTGAAGAAGAAAGAAGATGACCTAAATGCATTAAAGAAGAGGTTAAAGCTGCTACCCACAGAGCACCCTCAAACAGCAGAGCTACAAAAGGAAAAACAGGTTGATGACCAACTGGACCTCATAATGCAGCTAAACCAGAGGGTCCTGGATTTGGAGAAAGAGTTGGAAGGAGCATTACAAGACAAACAGGGGGAATCCACATCCCAAGCTCCTCCAACTACTTCAACAACAACAACAACTACAGGGGCAACAGTGCCCCCCACAACATAAGCAGCAGGAACAACAACAGCTCCAGATGCCAGCACAAGTGTAGAAGAATTGACTAAGGCCATCAAGGAAATGGAGCTCCAGGAAAATGAGATAAAGAAGGCCAAGGAAAAATTGCCAGAACTGGATGCCAAGTATGACAAATCAAAAGTAACCGTAGTAGAGCAGGGCAGAGAAATAAAGGCCCTAAAAGACAAGATAAAGGCCTTAGAGAAGGAGGTAAATCTAGAGACTGCCATGGCCGACATAAAAAGGATTCTATGGGACAAAATTGGCCAATCCATCACTCAACAATGGAGATCAATCAAAACAATACATGAGCAGATGGACTTAATGGGCCAAGCACAAGCAGAAATCCATAAGGCCAAAACATTACTGGGAGACAGACCTGAACAGGCCAACAGAATGATAGACTTCCTGAACAAGCAAGAAAAGGAGGAACTGGTAGCCATAGGCATTGCCAACAGAACAGAGGCTGTCCTCACTGCCAAGAAGGTACTGACTCTCAGGAACTATGTAAAAACTGTGGAGAGGAAGTGCTATGAGATACAAGCTCATGTGGAGGAATATAAAGTCAAGATGGCAGTGCTGCAAGCAAAGGGACTGCCCAGCCTCCTAAGCGGTGCAGGAAGACTGATCTCCTGAGATCAATTTGCCAACAGAATGGTAACCTATATTGAAAATCAGATTACTGCATCTGGCAGTACATCTGAGCAAACAGTGCCTCCCACAGGACAGAGCTTATATGATAAACTTGAAGGCCTGTTTTTTATTGAGAATGAGGTAAATCATCTTTTTGAAACTCCTCCTAACTTTTATAGATATACAGAGGCCGATGAGACTTTGATAAAAATTCGGAGACATCAAATGCCTAAGGAGGATTGGTGGCAAGAAATGCTTCAAATCTTGCCACGGTAGCCTCAGTTGCTCAGTCACTGCCCTCTCCAGCTCACTAGAAGACAAACAGTAGAAAAAGGTTAGCATTTAAGGCAGCTAGAAAGTGACTCAGCACATGGACAACAACAGCTAGCCTAAAGGATAAGAAAATACGCATATTTTGACAGCGTAGCCTCAACCGACTCCAACAGCCACCAAGTCAACAGTTTCTGACTATTTTGGACAGCTAAAGCACTGAAGAGTTATTACAGCATTAACTTGCTCAGCTACAACGCTCGAAGAGTTGGCATAACATCAATGAGCCATTAACTCATTCCCTTGATATTTTTCATGTAAATTTTGTATATATACCCCCCTTAGTAACGCATAAGGGGTTGGCAATTTTACTCTGAGGAAAATATATTGTACACTTTCAGAATCATCTAATACAAAGGGCTGGACTAGCTCAGTGATTTCCTGAAGTTTTGATGTCTTGCTGATGACCTGCGTGCTGTTGCAGAATTCTTGTGCTGTCTGGTGGAATAATAAGTTTTCTTAATCTCTGTTTGTCTTCTTATGTTATTGCATACTCATGTTTCATCAAATCTAGCAATAGAGAAAAGGAATAGTACAGGACATGATTCATAACACTCTGTGCTCAATCTTTTATTGCTGTAAATGTTTTCTTCTGAATTAACCATGGACATGAAATCTTGAGTGCTCATGTTTGCGTTAATTCAATAACTGTGGATGTTTATCTAGAAATTCTTAGTTGCTTCTAAATGATATTCTCACTTCTTCACACATCCTTTTATTGAAAGATTCTTAACTGCCTTTCATAAACAGAATACATCACACTTAATCAAAATTCCAAAGCGTTGTTTCCCAGATAAGTTATCCAGCTCTGCAGCATCACTATCATATCAACATAGCACACCAAACATCTAAAGGACCACTGACTCCATGCCCAATGACCTATAACATTCTAGTGTGAGCACATATATGTCCTGACTGAACATTCTCCAACCAAATACAAAAACAAATCTTGAAAATCATAACTAGCCTAAAAAAAATACTATCAGAACAGAGACAAATCATAAAGAGAGAGCCCTCTCTGATTACAGTTTGGCTAGAAGCTGTAACCCAAAGATTGGTTAGTGGTTACCTCGGCCGTATTCCCTTGGGAGTCAAAGGGAACAACCTAGGTGTTAACACCGTCCATGGATCATGGTCCATGGAAAGGTATAAATAGAGTGAGGCTCTATGGGTATAGTAGCTAAGTTTTGTTATACGATTTTGGGATCTGACATGTAATGGGTTTTTGAGGAAAGAATTCTGAAAGTCTCTGTAAGTCTGAGTTGAGGGTTTGGGTAGAGGATAGAGGCTCTGCAACTGTGTGCATAGAGGCGTGGAAGAGTCGTCAGCTGAGTGCACGGACCCCTGCAACTGAGTGCATAGGGTGGATCTGGATGTACTGGTGATAAGAGGGAATAAAGATAAGTTCATTTTGAGAATTATTTATGAACTCTGAATTATCGCAAATCTGGCATTTTTCATGGTTAATAACACTGTTCTGGTCGATGCGCATTGCTTATGGAATACTTGTGAATCTGGGCCTAATATTAATATGTGAACTGAATAAATGTGATAAATTTTTGCTTAAATACCACTCTAAAGTAGATCTGAGTTTCAATACTTCATCCACTAGATTAGATCTGTAGACTGCGCACTAGTAGGTATTAAAAGGTATTCAAGATCTATACGAATACAGCACAACATGAAGCTGTAGAACGGAGTGTGAAACCTCCAAAGGACATCTAGACCTCCCAAGGGTGCGGAAACCTGGTTCCAGCGCCCTACCTTTCTACCTCGGGTGAGACCTTATTTCGAGCTTCGCGGGCTGTTGCTGAAAGGGCCGGTAGCTACGGGATTTGCTCTGCCAAATGATTCTTCCAAACCTGGGTCAAGCCCATATAAGCGACAAATGGTTCTATTGCTGGGACCAGGGTCTGCCTAAGGGGTGTCTAATGTTGGGACATTGGAACCCTACAAAGAAAGAGATTGAAGAGTGGTGGGATTTGAAACTCCATGAGTTCATTACTCAGGAAAATAATAACCTGCGAGTATCAGAGGAAGATTGGTTGGACCATTATATATTCATATACATTCATGAAATCTTCTTTGCGTCCTTTCCGATAGAGTTGTATGAGTGGATCGCAAGGCTAGTTGACAGCATGGGAAGGTGTAGATTGGACCAGCCTATCATGTGGACCCCGGAATTGGTGCGTAGGCTAGAAGTCACCGAAGATAAAATTGCACACATAGTAGATCATTGGATGGATCAGGTAATAGGAGGATTTATCACTGAGTTTGGGATAGATACTACTGTGAGCTATAGTGAAGCGAAAAGGCGGTTTCTTCAAGGAACTCAGGGTAGGTATATCAAATCATTGAATACTTGGATTAAGATGTTGTTATGTGAAAAAAAGATTATGCGCATTTATTGATGTCTAGAGTAACACGGAGCAGAAGAGGTTACCGTGGAATGGGAGGAGTAGAGAACAGTCCTTTAGCTTCCATTTCCCAGGAAGGCAAGGAGGAGCTCACGAGGTTCTCACCAGGAAGTGTGGTCCGGTTGATCAGGGAGCGCTTCCCACTAGTACCACCCCCGTCTATGCCATCACCCAATTCACCTACATCGAAATCATCCACACCAACCCCAACCCCATCGCCAACCCCACCACCACCAAAAGTTGGGATGGTGAGCGCAGTCTAGTTGCCAACATTTAAAGGGATAGGAAATGAGGAACTAGGCCGGTTCTGGTTTGTGATAAAGTCTGTATGGGATGCTCAGGGCATCACAAATGATAACATCAAGAAGGCTGCCTTAGTTAGCACGTTACAAGACCGCACATTGACCTGGTACATGAAATATTCAAGTGATCATCCAAATGAAGGAATAACAACAATCTAGGAGGAACTAAACAGGGAATTTGGGTGACCCAAGTCGAAAGCACAATTAGTTATTGGGTTCAAGGAAATTGTAATGTTTCCCGGTGAAACCCCATGGTATTTAGATCAGAGGTTGAAAAACACCATCCGCGAGGCCAATATGACACTGAAAAATGCACAGCACTGTGCTTGGTTTGTTGCATCATTAATGCCCTAACTAAGATTCGCTCTATCGCAAAAAAAGATCTCAACCCAAGTTGAAGCGCTGGAGGCAGCAATGCGGCTACACGAAACCCCAATAAAATACCTAGGGTTGGGAGTACAACAAATCCAAGCGTAGATAAAAAACTTATGTCTGGAGATGCGAAGCCTAAAACAAGGATAGGCGCCTAGGACAGAGGCACGGGAAGAAGTATGGTGTATCAAATGTAAGGGATCGGGCCACGATAAGGACCACTGTCCGATCTTTGCGAACTATGTGGTAGGAAGGGGGCCAATAGTGTTGTGACCAGAGGTACAATCTAGGCCAAGTATGGCACCTGCACTTTGGTGTGAAATCTGTGAAGTGGGAGGAAAGCATGCCACAGACAATTTCCACCTATTTCCAAGCTTAAGACAACCCCCTCCTCAACAATTATTTTGTAACTTTTGCAGAATGGTGGGTCACGAGGAAAGAAATTGCTGATTTTACCAAATGTTGATGGATCAAACACTTGCTTATAGGATGCAAACAGAGGTGCACGGGTAGGATCCCACCGCACCATTTGTGTGGGGAGGGTACTAGGGCCGTAGACGGGGCTGCGGAGGCATGGGTCCTAGATGGGGACGAGGGCAATTAATTTTCTACAACTGTGGAGGGTTGGGGCATTACGCGCGAGATTGCATGAACCCGACCAAAGCCTGTTGTCCTTACTGTTATCAATTTGACCATGAAGCAGTCGATTGCCCCACACCGATTGCTCAGATGCGAGAAAAAGGGGTGTTTCTAGCCAACCCCCCTCAAAACGTCCAGATGGTGAAGGATGAACCTTGTGTGGAGGAGCTGAATGTAAATATGATTCTCTGGAGTGGTGCTACCACCGGAGAAGATAAGGGGAAACAACCAGAAATGGATGCATGGGTCCGTAAGGCCCCACCGAAACAACCAAACTTTGACTTGGAGCATGCGAAAGAAACCTTTATGGAAGCCAAGAAGAGCTTCGTGGAAGCTTCTACGTCGGGAAGTAAGGATCAATTAGGATTAGAAAGATACATCTGTGCTAACCACCTTCTTGGAAACCTACATGAACTTACTCAGGGATGCTAAGATGGTAAAGGGGCTAGAGGAATTGATAACTCGGTGAGCGGCAGTGGATGAACCGCAGATGATCCGAAAATTAGGTAAACATGCTATGCACACTGGGCAGGGAATGCGACTAACTGTTCAGATCAGGGGCTATGAGATGGATCAAGTCATCTTAGATTTTGGGTCCGACACGAATTTCTTACCGAAGTAGACTTGGGAACGCATGGGTAGACCTCCACTGCAATGGTCCCCGATTTAACTACGAATGGCTAACCAATAGAAGATTCTACCCATGGGACGCCTGAATGGAGTTACAATAGACATCGATGGCGACAACACCTAGACCGATTTTGAGGTCATCAAAATTGTCGATGATAGTAACCCATATCCTGTGCTATTAGGGATCGAGTGGGAAATGGATATGAATGGAATCATCAACCTCAAGAAACGAAAAATGATATTCGAAAAGGAAGCTCTCTGCGTAGTGGTCCCATTGGACCCGCCAGAAGGGGCATGATATACCGAGCCCATGTTCAACGAAGACAATGATGGAGAGTTGGAATGTAACTACCTGATTACAGCGCAAGGTTAAGACCGGGTTAATCCAATAGTGGATTATTGACTCTCATGGGACCGCGATAGTTCTTACACGTCGGACTCGGATGAAGAAGTTGAACGATGGCAGAACTGGCTGCATGAAGTAACCACACTCAACTGTAATCGTATGGGGACAGTGGGAGTAAAGGAACAAATAAAGATATTCGCAAAAAAATTCCACACAGCTACTACTTCTGGACAGGGTGTCACTTCTAAGATGCGATTGAGAGGGTGTAGATGTCGAAGGAAGGCGCGCGCATGGTCGGAAGTATGAAAAAAAGTAAGCAGTCCTCACCAGCCAAGGCTATAGGTGTCTGAGGTGTGGACATTCACCCAGTTTAGAAGTAGTAGCCTGAAGCTACCTAAGCAGACCAGTGCTAAGGTTAGCAGGGGCTCAGGGAAGTTGTAGATACCACAGGTTGGTTGGGCTTGCAATCGACGATAGAAGGAAGCTTAGAAAAGATAGATTGACTGTGGGCCCTCCCACAACGATAAACGGGGGCTACGACCAAAGAAGTAAAGTGTGTTATGGAGCAGAGGGGCCCCAAAACGCACTGCGACCCTACTATCATGGCTGCACCCACACTTACTGAAGAATATAAACATCAGACTGATTAACCAGATGCTTCAGAGGTGCTCGTAGCCTGGGCCAGCAGGAATGAGCTGAACTTGCACCAAGGGTGCGCACACCTGACTAGCATTAGAAACTATAATCTTAGCACCTCGCGTAGTTGAAAGAAGGCATGGGACTATAAACCAGTCTGTGAAAAGCTGGCACAGAAAAAGGAGGCTTTACCAAACTAGGTAGTTCACAAGTTCGTTGCTGCACTTCAAGGATAGAGCTACTGCGGGGAAAATTAAAAAGATAACCGTTAGCCACATGGGCCCTGACAGGAAGGTCAGATCACGTTAGAAAGGAGTAGGTGGCGGGACATTAAGGTGAACATTCTAGATGAGATACGTAAATATTTGCCAACTCGGCACCGTTAATGAATTGAAAATGGGGGGAAGATATTTTTTCAAAGCTCATAGTGCGTGGTCAGTACTGGATTTTTGGTGCTTTGAGCCAGCAAAAAGCAGAAAGTACGCGACTACCAGGAACTCCATGAGTACTATGGCAAGAACCTGAGCACAAGTCACCGAAGAAATCCAGTTGAATCAAGAAGAGCTCGAAGAGGTGACTTAAGTTCTTGAAGTTCCTAAGTCCCCATGCACCCCGCGACCCAAGAAGAACAAGGAGAAGATGGGTCCAGTCCGGGACTCCCCAAGATTCAACAAATTCTCGGTAGTTGATAATGGAAAAGCAATGATCACCGAACCCATGGAGGAGGATGACAACCTGCAAGACCTGATCGATCAAATTAACGCACACGGGGAGGAAGAAGAAATTGCATTCCAGTTCCCGTCATTACCCCCGTATCTATCTCCATGGACTGGGACGACCAAGCTAGCGAAAGACATAGACATTGCAAAAACTACACTCCAGAGCCCACTTCTTCTGGACGATATAAGCTTCGAAGGGTTGCCAATGTGACACATTCCAAGCACCAAATTTGAAGATTGGCACCTGGCAGACAGTGACAAGTTCCCCGAACTAGCTTATTGCTGCAGAAGTGGTTACTAGGCGTGTAGAGGGCCGGATTGCTGAACCTCAGGTGGATACCTCACTATCACCACACGACCATCACCATATTTGTGATTCAATAACTGCTAGGTCTCATCCATGATGGATATCTATGGTTGGAAGAACCCATCCTGATCACAGCTGACCTAATCCACTGGATTACACACTTACCATATAAAGGGAATAACCTCGCAGACATAGCCGAAACTAATATTGAGGGAGGCCTTACTGAAACATTCAAGGCAAAGTACCATCTATATAAAGGAAAGCGGGGGTATGTTATAGCAAACATTAGCGACTGTGTAGTATGAGTCACCACTCAGATCCTAGCTGGTAAACTTATGATAAAATTCCATGCAGATGACATGCACACCACTGTCATCGCATTGGCACGACAGTGTGCCAAGGGGATTTAATTCAATTGTGCACAGTTTTTATGTGACGAGTTTCTGACCATTTGTCAAGAAGCATAGGACAATGGTAATACCTTTCATTATGCATGGTTGCTCTTATCAATCCTTCTAGTTACAGGTGACTTGCCGTAGGAGAGCCAGTTTCCCAACAATAAGGATAGTCTACCCGAGGCAGTACGGTATATTTCACTTTGGGCTACAAAGGATGTAGCAAGGGTTTCCAAAATCTAGGCATTTTGGACCTCCATGAAAGGAAAGATAAAGACACGGGTTGCTCGAAGATTATGCATGTCCACCACAATTTACAACAAATTTCAAAGTACGACCGAGTTCAAAGCAGACATGCATCACGTGTATATCCGCACGTGGAAGGATCCATAGTGACCTTGGGTCACACTTCCGTTCCTTGCAATGGATGATGCCATTTACGCAGTATTAGCAGCATGGACCTTGGAATGGTGCGCCCTAGACAAGACCATTCTTGACCGAGTGGCTGCACAACAGCAGAAGAAGGAATGCAACAAACACTCATCCAACTGGTAGAAAAAACACGATAGGAACAACAAGCCGCTTTGTAGCAGGGTGCTACCATGAGCTTGATAACAACGGAGAACCAGACAGATCAGGGAATGGATTTGGAATAGGATCCGCAACACGAAACAGAGACACAAGACCACATCAAGTGGTCATGCACCAAGGAATCACTGGCTGCCCGGAAAAAGTCCAAAACAGTGAAGGCTCTGGAAAAAGACTTCATGGACAGTAGCCAGCCCGCAAGCAATGTTACCACAACTGCGTTTCCCAAACTAATCATTGCACAAACAACTATGTTGGGGGAGATTAGAGCATAGTTACAGGCCTTACAAGAGTGACCCCTGGGCTGGGTCACTCGCGAGCCTACAGAAGATATAGTTGTCGCCGTAGAGATGGTTAACACGTACACACCACACATCCTCTCATTTCCAGCCGAGGTTGTCCAAGCCTCAGCCACAGGCGACGAAGGCATTTGGGAATTAAATCTAGCCGCTCTGTCTAGAGACGTACTGTACCTACTACAAGAGGGAGTCACTCAGAAATTCCGTGCCAGGGAAGGCCGCGCTTTCCACATCTTGACAAAAAAAAAGGCAAAGATAGAATAGATCACTCTCTAGCATGATGAACTGGCTGCACAAAACTGGGAGGTAGAACAGGCTGTGACAGAGGCATGTGGTACGGTCCTCAAGCTAGCCATCGTTGGGGACCTCCCCTAGTTACCAACATTCAACACGTGGCAGCCAACTTTCGCAAGGCCCAAGTGGAGGCCACGAGACACCAGGAGGAAATAATGTTACAAGCTATAGAGCTCTGTCTCAAGGCTCAGTTGCCCACACCTCCAGCCAAGCAGGAACACTTCCAAAGCGAAGTTGTAGCTAGACTAGAAACAATGTGCACTGTTGTTCGCGAATGCTTGGGACTACTCGGTTAGTCGCTCGGGATACTCACCACTCTCCAGGAAGATCCAACCATACAGAGAGTCAAAACCAAGGCGTGCAAGTTGTAGTAGGCCTATGACACCGCCCGAGGCATTGCACAGACAATCATTATCACACAGCGGTTGGCCAAAATGAAAGAGGCGTAGGTGCTCAAAGCCCAAGTTGACACGGTGCGACAACAGGAAGCATCACTTAAAGAGCATATCCAGCCCTAGCTCGAAGAAGCGTTTATCGTATCTACAACCTTTGAAGGCAAGGTCACGTAGATGCAGGCAGTATGTGTAGTGGAGCAAGTAGCTGCAAATGATACTGATACCTCAGCAGCTCACGTGGAAAGGGTATAGAGGTTCGCAGCTGAATTTGTCACAGAGACAGGCGAGACGCAGAAGTTGCTGACTGACCTCTAAGCAAAGATTCCTGTACCAGCCGAGTGACTTAAGACGAGTCATGATGATTTTTTTGGGGGACTGTTGGGTAGCGGAAGCCCCAAGCAACGGTCATGGGGCTCGAAGCCCGCAATTTTGGGTAAAAGCAAGATAAAGACTCCACAGGATGCGTGGAGCGCGATTTGAAATAAATCAAAGTCAAAGGGGTAGTCTACCTAAAAGTAATGTAAAGAAATGTAAGATGAGTCAGCCCGCCCATGGATTGTGGTCCATGGAAAGGTATACATAGAGCGAGACTCTATCGGTAGAGTAGCTAAGTTTTGTTGTATGATTTTGGGATTTGACATGTAATGGGTTTTTGAGAAAAGAATTTTGAAATCGTCTGTAAGTCCAAGTCGAGGGTTTGGGTAGAGGATAGAGGCTCTGCAGTTGTGTGCGCAGAGGCCTGGAAGAGTCCGTAGCTGAGTGTGCGGACCACTGTAGCTGAGTGCGCAGGGTGGATCCGGATGTATTGGTGATAAATGGGAATAAAGATAAGTTCATTCTAAGAATTATTTGTGAACTCTGAATTATCGCAAATCTAGCCTTTTGTATGGTTAATAAGACTGTTCTGGTCTATGCCCATGGCTTATGGAATACTTGTGAATCTGGGTCTAATCTTAATATGTGAACTAAATAAATGTGATAAATTTTTTCTTAAAGACTACTCTAAAGTAGATCTGAGTTGCAATACTTCATCCACTAGATTAGATCTATAGACTACGCACTAGTAGGCAGTAAAAGGTATTCAATATCTACAAAAATACAGTGTAATGCGAAGCTATAGAATGGAGCGCGAAACCTCCAAACCACATCGAAACATCCCAAAGGTGTAGAAACCTAGTTCTAGCACCCTCCCTTGCTACCTCGGGTGAGACCTAAGTCTGTACTTCGCGGGTTGTTGCCGAAAGGGTTGGTAGCTATGGGATTTTCTTGGCTAAATAATTCTTCCGAACCTGGGTCAGGCCCTTATAAGCCAACAATAGGGGAAAAAGTTAAATAAAGGTTCTAAAGTGATTTTATATCTCCATTATGATGTAATATATCCTATAAGGTTCTAAACTTGCAATTTCAAAATAAAATGTGAAAGGACATGGTGGGGCCACTACACCACCAAAGGAGAAAATCTATTTCAAAAGCTACAAAAGACCAAAATATCTTTTCATTTGCTCATTTCATTTGAAAAAAACATCTCTTCAATGTTAAAGAGCTCTTGCACCCTTAGAACAACAATTTCGTTCTCCTAAAGTGCCTCATCATTTGCTGGGTTGCGCTTTTGCCATAGGTGTTGTGTTTTCTTCAAGGGGGAAAAACTTCATTCCAGTCATTTCTTCATCAACAACAGGCTCAAGCAAAACAAGGGCAAGTAAGTGGGTGTACCTAGCCTCTGTTTCACCTCTTTAGTATTTCATTTCATGCTCTAAAGGCTTGCAAAACCAACCTCTCCTAGGGTTTGCTGCGCTTTTAGCTCCATTGTCGATTTGGTCTCTTTGTTTAGAAAAACCCTTAATTTTGAGCTCATACACCCTCCTACACTCTTCATTACACCATCTCCCACACTTTCCATCATCAAATTCCTCAGTTCATCACTTTTCTTCACAAGCCCTAGTCCCTACTATGCATTTCTAGACTAGGACTGTGTTTCTTAGTTTCGCATCCCTTCCCATGACTAAAATCCCAAACTTCCACTTCTCCTCACTCCATAAAATATATCCCTACCCCCCATAATTTTCCTAAGAATTTAGACGCCCTAAAATGCCGTCATCTCCCTCAATTTCAAAAACTTCCCAAATCCATTGATTTTCCCTAGACCAAACCCTAATTTCCCTTCCCATTGATCTAGGGTTTGCTCTGGATTCTAAGACTACTGAGAAGAGGAGGAATAATGGAGGTATTATTAACATGTATAAGCCAACTTTATCACATGAAATCATGTCTTCTCCTTTCCTCAATAAATCCTTCTAGGATGTTGGTTCGCTTGCTTTTTGCCAAAGGAAAAAACTCACGAGTACTTTTAGCACTAGTTTGAGGAGGGATAAGGTGACCATTGATGGAGTGGTGTTCACTATTTCAGAAAAGACCATTGCTACAACTACAGGGATTCCAAACACTTGAAAACTTTGGTTCAATAAAAGATACCTCAACCTTGAGAATTACAAGATGTTTTTGAAACCTCCATATACAATTGCTCCAAAGCACATCTTCCCTTCCGTACATATGCTAGTCAAGTATGCCCCTCTCATGAAAATTATCAAGAAGTATTTTACATGTGGGGGTAGATTCTCAAGATTGTATCAGTAACATGTGAGGCTTTTGATGCATTTCACTCGTGTAAAATTTCTCAACCTACCTCATTACCTTACAGAAGCATGGTTAAGATCACAGAGAAGGCACATAGGCTGGGAGAAGAGCATCATGCCAGTTTGTTTCATCATGGCTTGGTGAAGATCACAATTTTCCATTAGTTGGCACAAATCAATTTGTCTTGGGGTGGTTTCATATATTCAACATCTTTATTTCCTTCTCCAGCTCAGTCAAGTAATCACTCTACTCCTTTTTCTTTTCCAGCACAAAAAGAGATGGCTACCACAAGTAGACCTATCATAAGAACTCATAGGGGAGAAGTGAGAAAGACCTACATAGGAGGGAAAAGGTTTGTATTTTCTCCAGACATTGTTCAAAGGGCCAAGCCTAGATCATCAAGGTAGCATGAGACACCATTGGATGAAGAAGCATAGATTCATCTTGACACTTATATGGAAGATTTAGAAGTGCATGAGGAGGTCAAATATTTAGAGAAGATCATCCAGGAGAAAGAGGATGAGATTAGAGAGTTGAAGAGTAGGTTGTCCAAGGCATTTTTTGTTTTATTTCTTTCAGCAAGAAAACAAACAACTCAAATTCAAGCAACATTCACTTGATAAATATAAAGCAGATTTGGACAAGGATGGTGCCAAAGCTAAAACAATGATAAACATGGAAGAGGTTGAAGTGACTAGTTTTCAGGTCAAGCCTAGAATTCCTAAGATAAGATATTTGAAGAGAAAAGAAGAGAAAATCACTAAAACATCCTCTCCACTAAGGCAATAAAACATTGACAAGTCCATTGAAGAAGATTTTGAGGAAAATAGGGGAAATTGGCTTGATAGAGTCAATCTGAACTTGGAAAAGCTCCTTAAAAGGGCCAATAGGGCCACTAAAGTTCATAGGAATATGGCCATGCACTATTGTACTAGAAACAAGCTCTCCCAAGTCAAAATCAAGCAATTGAAAAGAAGCTGAGGCAAATACTAAGGATACAAAAATAGAAAGATAAACTTCAATTGCTAGTTTATGCATCCCTCCTTGCTTGACACTTCATTTCAGAGCTTTATCAACCAAACTTGAACAATTTTGAACAAATTTTGAACAATTTTGAGTTTTTGTGACTTTTGCCATAAATAAGAGGAACAATTCAGGCAAAAGCACAACACCAATTCATACCTCCAAATGCCAAATTTTTTGTATGGGTAGATAGATAACGACCTATACATGCCAGATATCTACTTTTGGTGCATTGTTAGCAAATAGGTTTCAGGAAAATGCCCAAAAATAGCTCAAAAACCCCCTTTCTGCCACCTTACTAGCCTAGGCACTACGCTTTTGGAGTAGTTGTGGAAGAATGAGTTTTTATTAGTCTTGGGGTATTCATTTTTCTTGCTTGAGGTTTCTAATGACAATTAGACATGCCAATATTTCCATTGGCATATTTAGGGTTGAATATGGAGTAGTGGAAGGCTCTCAGAAGCCTCCTCAAAGATGGCATTTGGCTTATGCCTCATAGTGCCGCGCTTTTGCCTGTTAGCCCAAATTTCAAGTTTTCTTCTGTCAAACTTGGATTTTATGATATAATTCATCATGTTGTGAGTTGAATTGATTTAATAGAATGTAAATAAGCTTGTTAAAGTGATTTTTATGTAATTTTAGTCCTCATTTATAAGAAATAGTTCAGTCAAAGTCTAAATGGAGAGTTTGTTCTAACCTCCCTAGTCATTAGGTTTTTGTTTTGAAATTCATGTAAGTTATTCCTATAGTGAGGGATTCGACCCCTTAGAGTGGGGAAGTTGTTTTTTTGTCTATATGTATCTATTTTTAAGTCAGAATCAAGGTTTGATATCAAAGAGTGGAAATCTTGTAGCTTGTACTTCATCATATTTTTACTGGAAATCAAAGGCCACGTTGCAACTATTATTGAAGAATTCTCGTGGTGTGAGTTTTTGGTATTTTTTTTCTCCTATTAAACATTTATATGAATGATAAATTAGTTTCCTTTCCATATCTATCATTTTCAGCGATTTTCCTAAGATGTATTAAACAAAATTCTTGTAATTAAGCTATGTTTTGTTAGGAATCTCATTTTATGTGCTTAGTCTTTTGATAGATGAATTCATAGTTCACATGATCATCTTGATTTTCTTACTTATTTAACCCTACACTGCATTAACCAACTCCTAAGATTTCACAAAATCTACCTTTCTCCTTTATATCTTATGCAACTGAACCTTTGAAGACCTGACCTAGTTCCCTGATTTGTACCTTTGATGCAGCAAACACTAAATCTGCAAAACCCTTGTACTATAATAACTAGCCTAACATATTTTTCCACTCTAGTCATAATTTCATGTGAGACCATAGGGAGAGCCCTCTCTAGTTTAGCAACGCTAGCTATTGAACCGTAAGTAGTTTGAGGTTACCTCCATCGACCTCCTTTCTTAGCCTGGGACATTTTGGACAATAGCATTTTGGCACCATTTTCGGGAAGATGAGTGATATATCTTCCCTGGGATTAGTTCTACAAGTGTATTCAAGATTGGTCCTATGGGTGATAGGTTCTAGTACTCGGAGAATTGTGATCCAAATGACATCAAGTTAAGGTGAAACATTTTGGCTCCTAAAAGACAAACGAGGTCAAACCCTAACCTGAATCCACCTCTTGTTGTTGATGATCGAGAGAAGCTGCTAAGGAAACTCAAATCTCCTCCTCTTGAAAGTGGAGCTTATAAACTGGTAAGAACTACTTCTTTGCCTGATCAATTGCTTACTATCAAAGATATTTCTTTTGATATCAATTTTGAGCTATATATTTTCCAATCAAATTCTGAACCTTTCAGAAGTAGTATTCAAACCTATCAATATTGATTATTACTTCCCTTCTTCTAGATCTTTTTTTTCTAAATCTGATCATGAGATTTGGTCAAAATTTAACAAGCTCCAAATTCTAGCTGGCTAGCTTCAGATCACCACCGAAAAGGCTTACATTCAATATCAACTTGAGAATTTGTCTGTAATACTTCCTCTACCATACCTAGAAATATATCAGCCACATCACCTGTCATTGATATCATCATCCCCTTCGACACAACTAGTGGTAGTTCCCATACAATCTCCTCCACCAGTCATGGAAAGGTTTGACCCTCTAGTATTACCTTGTCAAGTTGTTGTCTTACCTCAAAACTATGGCCAAATGCTTCCTCTTTTTTATGGAACTTCAGAGATCAAAACTCAGTAGCATGTTGACAAATTGGTGGATTTCATCGAACTCTAAGAGGTTGACCATGAGGATCCTAAAATGATAATCATAGCACAAGATTTTCTCAAGAGGCCAAGAAGTGGTTTTGTGGTTTGATGGTTGCTTCCATCACCATCTCTCGGCAACTGAGATACTTGTTTTTTAGCTGGATCAGAAGAAAATAAGAATCCGTTATAGATTTTGGCTGAATACAACTCCATGAAGGGACATCCAAATGAAATAGTGTAGGAGTTCACAACTAGATTCAATAAGGTGTACAATTCTATCCCCGATGACATGAAACCTCCCCCCTGGCTTAGAATTCCTTCAATATCTTGATTCCTTTGACCCGGACATGGCTTATTGGCTTAGGGAGAGAAGCCCTGCCACCTTAGAAGACATGCAGAAAAATGTAGTGAGTGTTGAAGCCAATTTTCTAATCAAGAAATCCAAAATGAAGCTAGAGAAGAAAGTTACCATAAAGGAGGAGTCCTCCTCTTCTTTTGATGGTAAACTCAACACTCTTATAAAAAACATGGAAAAAATTATGGAGAGAATGACCATTGCAGACTGATAGGTGTAGCCTTTAATAAGGAATCCAAATTATAGGGGTCAATAGTAGTCATAATTCATAAATAAGAAGAAAGAGCAGAAGAATCAAGATCCTCAAGGACAATAGCAAATTAGAACTCCATTTAAGCAAAATTACACTCAAGTCCCGAAAGAAGATGAAGAAGAGATTTCTGAAGCAAGCCTTTTCATTGAGTAGGATTCACACGACCATATACCTATTTTTATAACTAAGGAAGATCAATTCTCTCAGTATTCTTTTACACCAAGTGATCAATAACTTGTACCGTGAAATGATGATGTATCAACAGTGTAGACCAAAGAATACCAAAGGGGCTATTAGAATTCTCTCAGACATCTACAAAAGAAGTACAATTTGAGGAGCAGAAATGTGCCTGTTACATTGAATCAAAAGAGGAAAACTGCTTAGAGAGATGCCCAAGGAAAAGAAACAACCCATTGAGATAAAAACAAAGAAAATGAGATTATTGTTATAAGATGGGACAAGACCAATGAATCCTATACCAACAATGCAAGGAAAGATAAGGAGACCCAAATTGAAGGTCAAAGAAATGAGTCTTCTACCAAAGTACAACCCAAAAGGAAGGACACAACTTCAAAAGAGGTAGAGAAGCAATCTAACTTATTTAGTTTAGAGAATGAAATTTCTAAGTTGAAAGTTTCTATCCATCTAACTGAACTAGTCAAGAATGATAAATATAAGTTTCAGATTTCCAAGATGTTAAAGGTATATCAAATGTCAGATATGGTTAATGTCACCGATGATCACCCTAAAATTCTGTTTGGTCCAGCCGTAGATGGGAGTCTAGAAGATAGTGAAGTCCCACCATTCTACCTTAGTTTGAAAATCCACGATTTTATCCTTCATAATGCCATGTTATATTATGGGGCATCACACATCCTCATGCCTAAATCCATTATGGACAAGATGGGTTTAGATATCACTCGATCATGACATGATTTATATTCTTTTGATTGGGGTAGAGTGAGGTGTCTCGGTCTTATTAAAGACTTGGTATTATCTTTGGACTAGATTCCAGCCAAGAATGTGTCTATGGATGTGGTTGTTGTTGATATTCCTCCAAGGTTTGGCGTGCTGCTCTCTCGGTCTTGGGGAGCAAATTTGAAAGGCACCTTACAATTTGAATTCTCTTACGCTACTATACCAGTGTTTGGGAAGCTTAGAAAATTGTACCAAGAGAAAAAAATAAAGTTCATGATTAGTAGAAAAGAGAAACCTGATAATCACCCTATTCATGTTGTACATACTGACTTAGAGTCCTTTATTTTGTATAATGATATGATTTCAGTAGATGATGATAGTCATATTGTTGAAATTTCAGAAATTTCAGAAGTTATAAGTAGTGTACATAAGGATTTGATTGCAGAAAAAGGGAAATAGGATGTAGACAATTTGCAGCCGGAAGTTCACCTGAAAATACTATTGAATCAGTGCAAGAAATTGAAATTGTTGAGACAACAAGTCATCCTCCAAGAAGTAAAATAGATCAACCCTCCAAATTTCAGTTTCATGATGAAGAAAATGGTCTTTGGACCCTGCAGTTTGAAAGATCATTGGGAAAGGAAGGAGTTGGGATTGGTGTGTGGATTCATGGCCCCTTGAATTAATCAGGTAAATTCCCTCGCAATTTAAGATTAAGCTCATATAAGTTGGCTTTTTATTTCTCAAATAATGAGGCAGAGTATGAAGCATTGATTGTTGGCCTTAAAATTCTCAAAGCATTGGGAGAAAAGAAGATTTCAATTTGACTCTGAGTTGGCGATTAAAGAGGTAAAAGGGAAGTACTAAGCCAAGCATCCAAGGTTGTAAGCTTATCGAAACGTTTTCCTTGGTATTCTCAAAACTTTTTGAGAATATACATTGTCTTTGATTCCTAGAAGTCAGAATTTTATGGTTGACTCCCCTGCCACTGTAGCAAGTATGTTTAAGATCCTAATCTAGGTAAATAAGATTTTTTCAACTAATGTCAAGCATTGTCTAGCTGTAGTTGACAATCTGAGATATTGGCAGGTGTTTTGGGACGATAAGAAATTTAATGATTTTTTGAAAATGGAGGATGAATTCTTGCATTCCCATATTGAAGATGCATATGATGAGAATGATCAAGTAATTCAGGCCACCGAGGTTGAAGTGTTGCAATGGAAAGACAATAACATGCCACGAGGTCTCATGCCTTTGGAAGATTTAATTGATCATGATGATGTTTCCAAAAAATCCAACAATTGTCCCCACAGAAGAAGGTGTTGAAAATATAAACATTGGCACAACTGACAATCTAAAAATGGTCAAGTTGTTGAAGTCCTATTCCCTCAGATGAAATTTAAATACGATTCATTAATGGTTGATGTTTCAGATGTATTTTCTTGGGAATATTTAGATTTATAGGTGTATGACAAGAACATCATCCAACATACTATACCAGTCAAGCCTGATCAGAAGTCATTCCACCGAAAGATGAGGAGGATTAATCCCAAATTGTTTCCCTCCATTGAGAAAGAGGTAAATAGACTTCAAAAAGCTGGTATCATAGTTCCTATTTGTTTTTTTGAATGGATGTCGAATCTTTATTTCTGTGAGAAGAAGGACGAGCGAGGTTCGTCTTTGTATTAATTTTGGGAATTTGAATAGGGTGTCCTTGAAGGAAAATTATCCCCTTCTGAAGATGGACCACATTTTGCAGAGGGTAGTTGGGTCTTCAAGGATGTCACTTCTTGATAGATACTCTAGATACAACCAAATTTTGGTGCATGAAGATGATCAATTGAAAACAACCTTTATGACACCTTGGGGTACTTTTATGTGCGCCAAGATGCCATAGGGGCTGAAGAATACAGGGGCTACACTTCAACGAGCAATGGATATTTCTTTCCCCAATGAAAAAGATGTATTTCTCGTTACTTACTTGGATGACCTTACCATTTTTTCTAAATATGATGAAGAGAATTTGCATCATTTAAGGATTGTTTTTCAGAGGTGCAGGAAATTTGGCATTTCACTTAATCCAAAGAACAACTTATTTTCATGGAGGAGGGCAAACTGTTGGGGCATATAATTTCAAAAGATGGCATTCACATTAACCCCACAAGGGTTGAAGCTATCCAACAGTTGGATTTCCCTAGAAACAAAAGAGAGATTCAATATTTCAATAGAAAAACCAATTTTTTTAGGAGCTTCATCCCCAACCTTGTTGAAAACCTGAGAGAGATGACCAGACGATGAGGTAAGATGGTCTGAAGATGCAAAGAAATCATTCAATTGAGTTAATTTTTCATTGTCTTGTGCTCCCACCTTGATCAACCCTGACTACACTTTAGATTTCATCATATTTCCATTTTCTTTCGAGAACACGTTTGTTGTTGTCCTAATGCAGAAAAATGACCAAAAAACTGAGCAACCCATAGCCTTTTTTAGTTGAACTATAAGAGATTTAGCGCTAAAGTATAACATTATTGAAAAACAAGCTTTAGCCTTGGTGAGAGCTCTAAAGGATTTTTGGGTATACGTTCTTCATTCACACATTCTAGCTTATGTTCCAACTGCTACAGTGAAGGATGTTCTCATGCAGATAGATCCAGATGGTAGGCAGGGAAAATGTATTGTAGCGATGCGAGAATATGATTTGGAGATGAAGCCAACAAAGTTGATCAAGGGACAAGGTTTGGAAAATCTCACGGCTAAATCTAACTTGCACGCATTGGATATCAATCTAATTGCTGCCCTCTCTGAAGAAGAAGTGGAAGACTTGCCGGTACAGGTGTCATAGAATTTTATTTCATCTCCTTTGTATTTTGACACTGTCTATGTACTTCAACACTTGAATCCTCCGCTAGAAGTGCCAAGAAGTAAGAGTAGATCATTGAAATTAAAAGCTTCAAAATACTGCATCCTTGATAGTGTTTTATTTTGGAAGGATCTAGGTGGCGTGTTGTTGCATTGTCTTGTTGAAAATCGGGCAAAAGAAGTGATGAATGACTTTCACAAGGGAGATTGTGGCGATCACCTCTTTTGAAAAACCACAGCCAACAAAATTTTGAGGGCTAGTTTTTATTCTCTGACTCTTTTTGCTGACGTATATAGAACTATGATGAGCTATAGTGAATGTCATATTTTTTAGGGGAAAGGAAAACTGCTACCATTTCCATTGCCACCAATTTCAGTCTCCACACCATTTCCGTAGTGGGTTCTTGGTTTTATTGGGGAGATCCATCTTTCAGCTTCAGCCCATCGCAAATGGATCTTAACACCCACATGTAGAAAAAGATGATGGAATTCTGTGAAGAGTATCATATCAAATTAGGGTGTTCAATTGCTTATTATCCACAAGGTAATGGAATGGCTAAATATTTGAATAAATCATTGGTCAATATAATCAAGAAGATGTTGGAGGTTAACAAGAAGAACTGGCATAAAAATCTTGTCAATGCTTTATGGGCGGACATAGTAAGAAACAAGAAATCCATAGGTATGTCACCCTTTCAATTGGTATATGTGATTGATATTGTCTTTCCTACTTTTCTTGTTTTCTTGGTCATGAAGATTTTGCAGGAAGTTAGCAGCGAACCAAACGATATGCAATGAAGAATAAATCAAATGATTCATTTGTGGCAAACCAGGGAGGAAGTATTTTAGAATACCTCTAAACTTCAGGAAAGAATAAATAAGATTTATGACTACAAGACCAAAGCAGATCATTTCAACATGGGGGATATAGTTCTTCATTAGGATGCATGGAATGAAGAGAAGGGTAAGCATGGTAAGTTTGAAAATCTGTGGAAAGGACCACATATAAATTCAACTTTTAGAGGTAAGAATTCCTATTTTCTATAAAAAATGGACGAACAATATTATTCAAGAGGAGAAATCAAAGGTAGGCTTCTCAAGCACTACGTTACTTTATGAATTTATAAAATTTTTTATTATCATTGTACATACTAGTTTACTTTCCTGTCAAAGTGTGAAGTAGCTATCATGGGAGCTTGAAGCCTGAGGAGAATGCCATAAGGCTTCTTTTGGCTAGCTGCTGGTTTGAAAGGTTTAGTTTTTTTTACACCTAAAATCAAGTTTAGTTTGTCAGTCGGTTTAGAGTTTAGAGTTTTTTTTTTTTTTTTTTACTCCATGCCCAATGGATTAGTCTATCTGCTCTACAATGTTCTTAACAACTCCTAAGGGGGCTCCCATCCCCATCTAGAGCCAATGTTAGTGTCTATGAGTCCTGTCAGTCACTAGTGACCAAATATGCTCTTACAAAGTTTTTTATAGGGTCCTACTATAATTTTTTATGATTTCAAATAGGTTTTTAATAAAAATTTGGTCACTCGTTAGGTTAGGTAGGTAATCACTACTCCTTTCACCTTTATGATTAGTTGACATCAACATGGTCAACTCATCCCTTGTTGCAATGGTGTCATAGTCATCAATGCCATCATTCAGCTCATTCATTCATGTAGTGTCATCAGTAGGCCATAGGGTCAAAAGCATGAAAATAAATCTTTTCACCACGAAAATCATTATTTGAAGGCGTAGTGATAGGGAAAAATCTTCAATAAAGGCTCTAAAGTGATTTAATATCTCCATTATGATGTAATATATCCTATAAGGTTCTAAAGTTGCAGTGCCAATATAAAATGTAAAAGGACATGGTCAGGCCACTACACCATCAAAGGATAAAATCAATTTACAAAGCTACAAAATACCAAACGAGCTTCTCATTTGATCATTTCATTTGCAAAAACCATCTCTTAACCCTCAAAGAGCTCTTGCACCCTCAGAACAACAATTTCGTGTTCCTAAAGTGCCTCATCATTTGTTGTGCTACGCTTTTGCTACGGGTGCTACATTTTCTTCAGGGGTGAGGTAGAGAGGGTGTGGGGAATTCATTCCAATCATTTCTCAATCAAAAATAGGTTTAAACATAGCAAGGGAAAGTAAGTTGGCGCACCTATCCTATGTTTCACCTCTTTAGTATTTCATTTCATGTTCTAAAATCTTGCAAAAACACCCTCTCTTAGGGTTTGCTGTGCTTTTAGCTTCACTATCAATTTGGTCTCTTTGTTAAGGAAAACCCTTAATTTTGAGCTCATACACCCTCCTACACTCCTCATACACCATCTCCCACACTTTACCTCATCAAATTACTCATTTCATCACTTTTCCTCACAAACCCTAATCCCTACTATGCATTTTTAGACTAGGACTGTGCTTCTTAGTTTTTCATCCCTTTCCATCACTCAAATCCAAAAATTCCACTTCCCCTCACTCCATAACATATATACCTACCCCCCATAATGTTCCCAAGAATTTATAGACCCTAAAACCCCTTAATTTCCATCAATTTCAAAAACTACCCAAATCCCCTGTTTTTCCCTACATCGAACACTAATTTCCCTTCCCGTTGAGCTAGGGTTTTCTATGGATTATGAAACTACTAAGAAGTGGAGGCATAAGGGTGGTGTGACTTAGAGGTATGAGCCAAATTCAGCACACCACATCATTTATTCTCCTTTCCTCAGGAAATTCTTCTAGGATGTTGGTTTCCTTGCCTTTTTCCAAAGGATTGAAGAACTTGGTTTTAATGACAAACTCACCAGTACTTTTGCCACTAATTTGAGGAGGGAAAAGATGACCATTGATGGAGTGGTGTTCACTATTTTACAATAGACCATTTCTACAACTATGGGGATTCCAAACACTGGAGAAATTTGGGTCAAGAAAAGAGACCCCGACCTTGAGAATTACAAGATGTATCTGAGACCTCCATATAAAATTGCTCCAAAGCACATATTCCCTTTGAGACATCTAATGGAAAGTTATGAACCTCTCATAAAAATGATCATGAATTATTTTACATGTGAGGGGAGATTCTCAAGATTGTATCAGTACCATGTGAGTCTTTTGATGCATTTCACTGGTGTAAAAGTTCTCAACCTACCTCATTAGCTTTATAGAAGCATGGTTACGATGGCAGAGAAGGTGCATAGGTTGGGAGAAGATCATCATGCCAATTTTTTCATCATGGCTTGGTGAAGATCCTATTTTTCCATCAGTTGGCACAAATCAATTTGTCTTGGTATGGTTTCATCTATTCAACATATTTATTGCCTTCTCCAGCTTAGTCAAGTAGTCACTCTACTGCTTTGTCTTCTCTAGCATAACAAGAGGTGGCTTCAACAAGTAGACCTATCACAAGAACTCTTATGGAAAAAGTGACCAAGACATACAAAAGAGGGAAAAGGCTTGTGTTTTCTCTAGACATTGTTGAAAGGGACAAGCTTACATCGTAACATCAACATGAGACACGACTGGATGGAGAAGTGTAGAGTAATCTTGACACTGATATGGCAGATTTAGAAATGCATGAGGAGGTGAAATATTTAGAGAAGATCATCGAGGAGAAAGAGGTTAAGATTAGAGAGCGGAAGAGTAGGTTTTCCAAGGAAAATCTTTTGATTTATTTCTTTCAGAAAGAAAACAAATAGCTCAAAGTCAAGAAGCTTTTCCTTGATAAATCTAACGCAGATTTGGAGAAGGATGGCATTAAAGGTAAAATAATGATAAAATTGGAAGAGATTGAAGCCACTAGTTTTCAGCTCAAGCCTAGAAGGCCTAAGACAAGAGGTTTGAAGAGGAAAGAAGATAGAATCGCTGAAACATCCTCTCCATCGAGGCAACAAAACATTGACAAGTCCATTGAAGAAGATTTTGAGGAAAATAGGGAAAATTGGCTTGAGTGAGTCAATTTCCACTTGGAAAATCACCTTAAGAGGGACAGAACGGCTACTAAACTTTAGATGCATATGGCCATGCACTACCATACTAGTAACAAGGTATCCCAAGTCAAAATCAAGAAACTTAAAAAGAAGCTAAGGGAAATCCTAAGGCGGCAAAAAGAGAAACATAAAATTGACCTGCTAGCTGAGGCCTCCGTCCTTGCTTGAAATCTCATGTTAGGTCTTCATGGAGCAAACTAAGAAATTTTGAATAAATTTTGAGCAATTTTGAGTTTTTGTGACTTTTGGCATAAACAGGAAGAACAATTCAGCCAAAAACGCAATGCCTTAACGCTGCGCTTTTTCGTCAGATCTCCAAATGATAGAAATTTTATATGGATGGATAGATAATGATCTAAAAATGCCAACTATCCACTTTTGGTGCCTTGTTAGCAAACATTTTTAAATAAAATGCCCAAAAATAGGTCAAAAAACCACTTTCTTCCACCTTACTGCACTAGGCACTATGCTTTTGGAGTAGTTGTGTGAGAATGCGTGTTTCTTGGTCTTGGAGTCTCCATTTGGCTTGATTGAGGTGTCTAATGACAACTAGACATCCTAATATTTTCATTGGTATATTCAGAGCTAGATGTGGACCATTGCAAGCCTTCCAAAAACCTCCTGAAAGTTGGAATTGCAATTGTGCCTGATGGCACTGTGCTTTTGCAGGTGGTGCTGTGCTTTTGCTTGTTTGTCAAAATTTCAAGTTTTCTTTAGTCAAACTTGGATTTTATGATGTAATTCATCATGTTGTGAGTTGGATTGATGTGATAGAATGAAAATAATCTCTTTAAAGTTTTTTTTAATGTATTTTTAGGCCTCATTTAGGAGAAACAATTTAGTCAAATTCTAAATGGAGAGTTTCTTCTAACTTCCCTAGTCTTTAGGTTTCGATTGCGAAATTCATGTAAGTTGTTCCTATACTGAGGTTGGAAATCAGTCAAACTCAAGGTTTCAGTCTATATGTATCTAGTATCTAGTATCTAGTTTTGGTCTATATGTATCTAGTTTTCAATTAGACTCAAGGTTGGACATGAGAGAGTTGAAATCTTGTAGCTTGTACTTCATCATATTTTTATAGGAAATCAAAGGCCAAGTTGTAGCTAATATTCAAATATTCATGTGGTGTGATTTGTGGTATTTTTTTCTCATATTAAGCATTTATATGAATGATAAATTAGTTTCCTTTCCATATCTATTATTTTCAGTGATTTTCGTAAGAGGTCTTAAACAAAATTCTTTTAATTAAGCTCTGTTTTGTTAGGAATCTCATTCTATGTGCTGAGTCTTGTGATAGATGAATTCACGTTTCACATGCTCATCTTGATTTTCTTACCTATTTAACCTAAACTATATAGACCAAATCCTAAGCTATCAAAAAAGCATGCCTACCTTGCTCCTTTATATTTCATGCAACTGAACCTTTGAAGACCTAACCTAGTTCCCTGATTTATACCTTTGATCGAGCAAACCCTAAAACTGCAAAACCCTAGTGTTGTAATAACTAGCCTAACATATTTTCCTACTCAAGTCATAATTGGTTGTGAGCTCATAGAGAGAGCCCTCTTTGGTTTAGCAGGGCTAGTTGTTGAACCCTAAGTGGTTTGAGGTTAACTCCATCGATCTCCTTTCTCCACCTTAGAAAATTGTGGAGGATAAGAAAAACAACAATCAAGTATCTCCTTTGCTCAATGATATTGAATGTTTTACCTGTGATAACTATGGACAAATTGTAGCCAATTGTGGAAGAGTATTATTCAAACCTCAGGAAAATGGTCCCTACACAAAAATATAATCATCTCCCAAGTACTACAATTTCTTTAAGGGGTATTGTTTTTCATGCAATATATCTGGCCACAAAACTATTGATTGCAATAAGAGAAATATGAAACAAAATTATCCTTTTGTCCCCTTCTTTGGTCATGTAAGGTGTTGTAGTGTTTTCTTCTCAATGACTTAAGAAAAGCACCCACTTAAGATTGTGGATGACAAACAATATCAACAATAGAAATGTTTGCTAAACATTGTAGATCTAAAACTATTGATAGAATCAAAACCTGCCAAAATTATATTCTATGCTGCAATCACACTTCAACAGTGAAATAAAGAGTAATAACCCCAAAACATCCAATGGACACTAGATATGTAAAGAATAATTTAATAATAACACCTGTGAAGAGAACAGATAAATGTTACCAGTCCCCCTCTATGGGATGGGTTCTTGGCTATCCTCAAACATCTTGAGATTCTGTAAATTCTCTCTCCTCTATAATGCGTAAACTTAGTAAAAAATATGGTGTGTGACAATGAAAATAATCAGAGTTACAACAATGAGTGCAGCAATGAAAATAATCCAAAGTGAATAATGAATGGAAAACCCTCTTATTTATAACAAAATATTGAGTTATCCTTGAATAATGAGAAATAATAAAATATTATTGATCCCATTCTTGGAATAACCACCTGGAATATTTTTTGATATTTGTTTAGGAGGGAAAATGTATTTAAACTTTTATTTATAAATAATAAATAAATTATTTATTTATTTAATTATTCCTAAGGGATTTAGTCAAATTTAACAAAGAATAGTAATTAATTAATGATTAATTAGTTATTCTTAGAGAAAAATAAGGAAAATAATGATTTATCTATTTATTTTCCATGAATGGGTCAAATTTAACAAGGAATAATAATAAAACAATGGTTTAATTAATTATTCCTAGAATAAAATCAAATAAATAGTGGTTTATTTAATTATTCTTCATGGGTTTAATTGCAAATTACTTAATAAAGGTGGTTTATTAGGTAATTTCTCATAGTGAAAGCAATTTTACTAAGGTAAAATTGGCTTTACATGGTATACCTCGATCCATCTAGTAAATTAGGCTAGATGATCAATTTTTTGCTTATAATAGATCTCCCCCCAACGTACGAGTGTTAGGAGCAAAATGCATGACCGAAGTACGTTGTAAAGGCACAATCACTTAGGCAACAAAGGGGAGTCAAGCAGAGAGAGAGAGAGAGACCAATGATGGTAAAGATGAGAGAGGATAGTGATAGACGGGGTGAGGCTAATGCAAGTATCCTCTTATGTTGTGGTATCAAACCTCAATGAGGTGGGGGAGGCATACCCATACCTGCCACGATAACTTAGTAAGAAAATAATGGTTCACCCAGAAATATGGAATTGAGCAATAAAGTAGATGTTGAATGGTACATGACATGTTGGCATAACAGATCTAGAAAATAATACAATGCGTCCCATATACATAATGCAGCTGGTAAAAACATGAGGCAGGAATGAAGACAATAATATCTAAGTACATGAGATACAAAGTCCCTTCCCTAAAACAATGGGTAGGAGGGAGGGTAGAACAACCAGAGAAACCATGTTGAACAAGGAAGGGCTTTGTACAACCAAATGGATCATCTGGACGATACATGCATGCTATGAACACTGTGATTGGTAGGAACTGAAACCATCAACTATGCAGAACTGCATATGAGGTTGTAGAATAATATGTATGCATAGTAGGCATCCGAGCCCCTCATGAGGTCCGAAACATCTCACACATACCCGAGAATTACTGGTGCAATCTGCTGCATCATTGGACCATCAAGTGTATGGATCACGAACATGAAATGATCAAGTCAAAGGGAAATAATGAGAACCTTTGCTTGATCTAAGGCACCAAACAAGAATGGAAGCTAGAACTGAGATACACCTCCCTCTAAGCCATTCTTCTAGAATAAATGAATTGGTGTCGACAAAATAGGTCCCATGATATATGAATGAGGATCCTCAACTAAATCATGAGGGAAAATAGTAATGCGACTGGTGGACTGAAACTAAGGACAATGGAAAAAGTGGACTGGGGGGAAAACATATGACTTCTGTTGTGAGAGCATAAAGTGGAAGGTTGACCTGGCAGCGACTAACTCAACTCCAGAGGGGATGGGGATAGTATGAATGGAGACAAAAATGGGCAACATAGGATGAGCAGTATGAAAATATGGACGGAATACTTTGACATGATATGATGGAACATGAAATAGGCTCCGAGAATGCAAGGGTGACTCATCGTAGATGCTCTGAACAAGGGTGAATTGATGACGCTTCCACACATACTAGGTCTAATGGGGACCACTGGAAAATGAGTAAATGATGGTCACTCATGTATAAAATCGACATCTGGTATGAAAATTATTAAGAGGAGGTGGACCCCAAATTACAAGTGTCGCTTTATGACAAAATTTGATTTTGAGAGGTGACGAACTAACCCTTATTGGAAAAATGGTTTTTAGGTGAAGTGTCAAATCATCAAAATCTAAGAAATACCCATTTTAGAGTTCGGCGAGAGATTTCCAACAGTGCTAACGGTTCGTCAAACTGAGCTATGGTCTAGTCGCAATGAGCCACAAAATAATTGTGGGATTTTCTATGAAAGGAAGTTCTCCCTCCAATTTGGATCCATTTTCTAAGTGAGGTGTGGTGAATGTGGAGAGGAGGAAAAGGACCTAAATATTGTGGAGATTGTAGCAAACAAACTGACTATCGAAATTAGGATCTGCAACTTTCAGGTAGTTGGCCTTACTCATATCTTCAATTTCATCAATTTATTTCCTGATTTTTGGCACCTAGTACCTCCCTGAGGGACCATTACCCTTGCTCACGGTTGCATTGCACTTTCTGGGTCCATAAATGTGATTTGTCTCACACAAAATAGCTGGAAACCTATGAGCTCACACTTTCTAGGCTGAAAACTGTGATTTGTGGCTGGAGGAAAGGTTGGTCTGCTGGCTTGGTAGGGGCCGCAGGTTGACTAGTGTAGCCTATTTTTTTCTTTTCTGAACTAACAAGACATGTGGTGTTTCGCATATATGGTAGACCTAAAAATCAACTGGCATGAACAAGACTTGGATAATCTTTGATACGAGATCTAGGGGGATTAGGCAGTTCGAGGGGCATTTGATCATTATGTGGTTCTCAAGTTGGTAGAGAACCCACTAATGAGGGTAGGTGAGCCCTTTCTATCGCAAATTATGAGCTATTGGGATCCAGACCAAGAGGTCTTTGTCATGCAGGGCCACAAGATCAAGCTCACATTATAGAATATTTAATTTTTCACCGAACTGCATCCCCTCAATGAGGTGGAGGATATTCATCCATTGTTACCTCGTGTGAGGAACATTACTGATTTCATGGAGCGCCATTGTCGAAGGGGTGTTGATGTCAAGGGTATGAATATCTTGCTAGTTGATCTAGAGAAGCTAGAGAAACAGGTTGTTCTTGCAACTGTGCTACAGGTCTTGGGTAGCAAGGCATTCCACCACATTACTAGAGGGAAGATGATGCTAGCTGAGAGTGATTTCGCTGGAACCTACTGTGGGTGGGCCTAGATGATGTTGTCATCAGAGAAATGATAGTTGAGTCTTTGTAAAAAGAAGGTGAATTGTGACTGCACTTTTGGTACAATACTGTGTGCATTGTTCTTTGAGAAGATACCAATTATCTGTCATGTACAGATCTGAGATGGGGGCCCACAGGAGCCCATGATGCACCACTGGGGGCAGCTACTGCAGAGAGGAGGAGGAAGAGTCAGACTAGTGTTTTGACCCGCGTTTTTTTCACACTGGGATAAGATGCACCTTTACATTTATGACTACCCTTATAGCGCAATGAACTATCAGGGGGATACTCACTTGCCACTTCCACCCGGGCTAGCATGGGGACTAGACGGTATCTGTTAAGTTGCTATGTTATATGGTGCATTTTATATTTTGATTACATGTATATGGTACTGAGTGTGAAATATGTTGTATGCAAACATAGAACTGGTGAAGCTGGCAGGATATGCAAGTCGAGCCGCAGTGCCTGAAGTTGCAGATCGGGGGACATCATCATCACATAAGTGTCCAGAGGATACTGCGCTGCTTGCTGATTTGTATCATAGGTTTTATGTACTCTTGAACAGGGTTTCAGAGCATTGGTGGCACAACTTAGAGGATCGACACACATATGAGTGTATCGATCTTCCGTCATAGTGGTTAGGTATCGTGCATGGTGATGGTAGGTCAGGCAATACGTGATCTACGTGCAGGTGGAGCAGAGCTTTTGGCGCGAGATCCATGGATAGTTACTAGATACAGGGACATGTGGGTCCCTTTGATTGTGATTTTTGTAACATGATACAGGAATGTCAACCATATTTAGAGCTATGGCTCCAAAAACTTTTATGATACATAATATGATTATGCATTTTATATGACGATGATGGTTTTCCATTTGTTTTATTTATGGTTGTCTTCTATGGTATCTACATAGTGATTTGGACTCTAGGCACGTGATTGAAAGTAATGGTTTCAAATTCACACACCAATAGCTTCACTCGTAGATATTTTCTAAATAGGACTTGATTATGCACATGATACACACCATTCAATTGCATGACAAGTATCAAGAAATCTAATCGAACATGAATATAAAGGATGCAGTGAGCAAGTGCATCGACTAGCAAACCTATCACTACATCATATTCGACTTGGTTATTTGTGGCAGATCCAATGCACACGCCATTTGAAAGGACTAACGTGTGCAAGGGGTTAAAAATGGCCCAGGATGCTGAGGATAGATTCCAGGAGAAGCAACTTGCACCAGCAGCATGACTGATATATAGTGTGGATGATGGATCATCTGAAAGGTGCAAAAGACAATAGATGAGATGATGAAATCTACCTAACTTTATGGTAAAAATAAAGACACACAAATCAAAGGGACGTGTTGTGAGCAACATTTATGGAGGTAGAGCGCATTGGGAGAATTATGAAGGAGATGGCCTTTGAAATCATCTTGAAGGAATGCCCCCTTACTCAAGTGTAGGGGTAATAAGGTGTAGACATAGCTTCCATGGTGTCCTCATCAGGCTGGGAGATCTGCGGATTGGAGGAAGACTAACTACATGATGCGGTGGCATTACCTGGTGCATCAACATGAGGAATAAGGTTCACATACGCATCGTCTTGAATGGAAAATGACGAGCTGGTAGATGAAGGGTCTACTGATATTGACACCTCGAATTCTATCAAAACATGTTCGATAGAAATGCACGTAGCAACCTTAGAAAGGTTTGCTGACGAGGAACTCAAGGATGACAATAGATAAAAAAATGGGGCTTGTGGTGTCTATCATCTCGAAATCGGGGGAATGGATCACAATAGAAGGGCTAGAGTTCCCCTGTTTTGGTTAATGGGTGGCACCAAAATCCACCGGTAGAGGAGTAGAGTCTCCATTATGAGTGGCCTCATATTCACGAATCACACAAAGGAAATCGCAAAATTCATCGAGAGACGGGGAAAAATGGGAATAGTGACCATGAAGATCACAAAGGGCACCAGGGTGGCTTGTGCAAAGCATTTTTAGTTTCATAGGTGGGACCTGTATGTTAACATGGACTCCCAAAATATTAGACATAGGGAATGCTTCATGAACCAATGGTTTAAGTTGAGGAAGCTCAGGACAATTGTTGGTGGCGTACCCAACGACGTTCAACTCACAAAAATATAGAAAAGATAGATGAATTCCTTAGAAAATAGCCTCTTCGAGGGGGCAACCTCATTTACATTACACAAATAAATAATTCTTAGATGATACAAATGACAAGACCTCCTTTCTATATATAGGAGTCTAAGGGGTCATAATATAATCAGAGCCGACATAACAATAATAATGTAAGGGCACAATAATAACAATAGTGGGCTTCTATGGGGCATAACAGTAACAATATGGGGACTACATGGGTACAACAATATAATAAGGGGGTTGTACTAATAACAATAAGGGGTTACACTAGTAGTATAGGGGCCTAACATGCCCCTCTCCTTCAAAAAGTGTTGTTCTCAATGCTTGAGTGGTTCTTGATGCTTTTGTATAAAATTCTTGTCCTCCCATGTGGAATCTTCAGCGGGTAAGTTATTCCACTTGATGAGATACTCTGAAATTAATCGATTTAGCAGCTGTCGGGTTCTTTCTTCTGTGACTTCTCCAGGTTCCAATATGATTTTTTCTTCCTCTTCAAGTTCTAGCAATATTGTTTGAATTGGGATCTTCTACAACTCTTGAATGAGTGGCCACACTTCATCATCCTTCTTCCATTCATCCCTTGCTTCATTTATCTAATCTGGTTGGATAATAGAAATAGCACAAAACAATGCTTCTACATCCTCATCCTTTCTTGACAGTGCATCTGCAACAAAATTTTGCTTCCCTTTTCTATAGATGATTTGAAAGTCATAACCCAACATATTTGTGATCAATTTTTTTTGTTCTTATAAAGATAATATTTGTTCTAAAAAGAATTTAAGACTATCATGATCCATTTTTACCTTGAAGTATCTTCCCATTGGGTAAGGTCACCATTTCTTAAGTGCATGTAGTATTGCCAACATTTCCTTTTCATAAATAGCTTGCTTGAGATGTAGCCATAAAAATACCCAATCACCTACATCAAAACATTTTTGACTGCGATGTTTATCTATGTGTTGTTTCATTTGATTCTGCACCAAGGGGCATTATCCTTTAAATGTTACAGAACTTGTTCTTGATGCTCAATGTGATCTTTCACTCCTTGAACCTTTTTCCTCTTGATATGTCCTTCTATATTTAGAGTTTGAGGAGTGGTAATTTCTTCCAATGCTTTACAAGATATGGTCGGATTCATTTCTTGATGCTCGATGTGTTATTTTACTTCTTGAACATTTTTCTTCTTGATATGTCCTTCTATCTTGATAGTTTGAGAAGTGGTAATTTTGGCCAATGCATTACAAGATATGGTTGAATTAATTTCTTCTCGATGTGAACCTTCACTTCTTGAATCTTTTTCTTCTTGATATGTCCTTTTATCTTGAGAGTTTGAGGAGTGGTAATTCCTACCAATGCTCTACAAGGTATGGTCAGATTCATTTCTTGTTTCTCTCGGGTTGTTTCCTGGTGTATATCCTCTTCTTTTGATGTTTCTTGACCCTTTTCTTCCTCGTCTTCATAATATATGTAAAATAATATCTTCTCAACACACTTATGACCTTTAGTGCATTTGCTATCATAATTGTAACAAAGCCCTTTTTCTCTTTTTTCTTCCAATTGTTCTGGTGTAAACCTTGTAGGTTATGGAAGGCTAGGAGAAAAAACACTTCCATAATTATAGTCGTGAGTGGTGGGATTCCTTGTTTCCGTAATTTCACTTTAAATTTTTCTTGCCCAACTAAATGCCTTCTCTAATGAATTAGGTTCCCAAAGATGAACCTCATGTTGAATGTTATCCATTAAATTACTTATGAAGACATCAATCCTTCGCTTCTCTAGAATGTCATTTACCCTTATATTCAATTTTTGAAAGTACTCAATGTGATTTGCCATTGAACCCTTTTGTTTGAGATTTATCAATTGGCTAAAGAACGTGTTTCTCTTTGTATCCTCATAATGTGATATCATTTCATCTGTGAAAATTGACCATGTAACCAGTGATTTACAAGAACAAAGCCCTTTATTCCATAAAAATTGATTCGGTTCTAAATAATTAGATGTAATACTTACCTTTTGTAATAGTGGTACACCATGTATATCAAAATATTTTTGCATCTATAGTATCGAATTTACCAGATCCTTACCATCAAACTTCCTCATATTGCCTTTTCTTTATTTTAGGAGCTCGATCTTGAAACGACTGTAACTCTGTAATTTCAGACCTTCTAGTTCTCAAATCACAACTTGTAGTAACCCTCTGTATCCTCTTTCCAATGCCATGAGTCTTATCGAAATTGGATTCCCCAAGAAAGAGTTATGCACAATCTCCCAAGATGACCTAATTATATACCTTTTCAGAAGAGAAAATTTGTACGAAGTGCCACATGTCACTGTTTTGAACTTCAAATCTGAAAAATATACACAGAAAACTAAAGTCCATGCTATTTCTATAACTACTTATGAAATTTCAATCTGATGCTCAGAGATAAAGTTATGATGATTTTCCCCAGGTCACCGGTTTGGAATGTAATTCGGGAGTTTGCAAAAACTCTAACTTCGTTAGATCATATATCTGAAAATATATTGAGACAAGCTCTGAAATTCAGACCCGAAGTTCAGAACGATTTCAGCTCAAATGGCCTTATTTTAAGCTTTTGAAATGTCGCAGAAAACAAGTTATAGCCAAAATCCCACGATGACCTGTTTGGAGTAGCGAAACCCTAGAATCTAAAGCTCTAATACCAAATGTTATGAAACCAGCTCACAAAAAGATAGAAAAGATAGATGAACACCTTATAAATAAGCCTCTTTGAGGGGGCAACCTCATTTACATTACACAAATGAACAATTCTTAGATGATACAAATGACAAGACCTCCTTTCTATATATAGGAGTCTAAGGGGTCATAATATAATCAGAGCCGACATAACAATAATAATGTAAGGGCACAATAATAACAATAATGGGCTTCTATGGGGCACAATAGTAACAATATGGGGACTAAATGGGTACAACAATATAATAAGGGGGTTGTACTAATAAGAATAAGGGGTTACACTAGTATTATAGGGGCCTAACAATGTCACACAAGTGCATGGGGGTGTCAGATTTGGGGCCTTAAGGGCTGGAGGAGGTTGGGGAGCCTTTCCCTTTGAATCTTTCCTTTCAGATTTCCCCCCTAACTAGATGATTTCACAATAGGAGCTGGTTCCTGTTGAGGTTGTGATCGAACTGAAGCAGCATCAGGGGTCATGGGGACCATTGAACTAGGGTCAAAGCGTGATATGGTCTTGGCTATGTAGATAGAATGTTTGCATGGGGATCGATGTACCATAATGGTATCCTCAGAGTCATGTTAGGAAGGACCAACAAAGGCATGAGAGGTATAGAAAAAAATTTGGAGGGGGGAATAAGAAAGGTGTCTAGCCAGCAGGATAATGTCCTAGTGGTATAGCTCTTGGATGGTTAAGACCTGGAGGAACAGTTCCTGAAGGGAACATACGAGAGGCACCCACAAATGGACGAGGTCCCAGTGGAGTGGGCCCAGAGGGTTCAGCTGGAAGAGCAATAGTAGGATGCTGAGGAGCTAGCTATTGATCAAGTGTACTGGACTGCTTAAGGGCATCCCGTGATGGTTGTAAGATGTAAACACTCATAGAAGTAGGCTCAAAAATGGGAGGGAGAGGACCAGGAAAGGCACCCAACAATGAGGAATCCTTATAGACTCCGAGCAAGACATTGCTGCAAGGAGTTGAAGACTAGTTGTTGGACATCAACGAGATGATGGACTTGCGGGAGGGCATGGATTCAAGCTCGTAGTAAGTCAACTGATGAATGATAACGATATTCCCTTGATGTGGGAAGGACATCTTTTGAAACACCCTAGAAGTGACAATTGACATGGCATATGTGTAACTATGACCTAAGAGGATGTTATAGTCCAAAGGGGCATCAATGACTTCGATATAGACAAGGACAATCTTTCCCGCAAGTGTCACTGGACAATTACGGTACATGCCAAGCGGCTAGGAGGAGTGTCCATCCCAAGCACACAAGGTGATGGTGGAGGGGGACAACTTGGGTGACCTAAGTTGTTTCCAAACAACAGTGGGCATCACACAGGTGGATGCGCCTTCGTCAATAATGCATATGGAGATGATGGCATTACAAACTCTAACTGGTATCTGGAAAGGAACGGATGAAGGTAATGGGGGGTTCTCTTAGGTATCAACCAGGAAGACAATCAAATGATCGTCAGAAGGATCCACTACACCCAAGGTAGTTAGTAGATCATTATTTTGGGAAGGGCACCACTGGAGGACTTCTGGTGTTGACATTGCGGTAGGTGATTCATCTAATATATTATATGTATGGGCAGCTCTATTAGAAGACACATTATGGCATAATAGTCCCTTTGAGATCTTGGGAATGCCCTCAAATTTGGGTTGAGGGATTTGTAAAGGACCATTTAGTGTCATAAGAGGATTAACAAACACTTTGGTTTTGAACTTGGCAGCTATCAAAGTGGAGGGCTTGTCATATTGATGTGACCGAGTTTGTAGGTTGATATTGGAGGGGTTAACCTCATTAGATTTCATCATCAAGATATAGTAGTCACTGGGACCAGAAGGATGGGGGAGGTGGACTACTTTACCTGGCTGGGGTTGAGTAGCAACAAATCCTTATTGCGGGAAAGGATTTGTGAGCACAACTAGTTGAGGTGACACAGGATTCTTAGGTGATTGTTTACCTTGAGAAACTACTTGACCTTCCCACATTTGGTGCATTTGGGGTAAAATAGGACATGTACACCACAACATGCACAAGGCTTGCTCGTATGAATAGCCTTGTTTGGCTTGGGCTAGCCGCCCTGTTGCTGGTTGTTAGTGTTAGGCTAGTTCACCTGGGGTGCACTAGGCTAGTTCACCTGGGGTGCACTAGGCTAGTTACCTTTGTTACCCTGGTTACCCTTGTTACCCTTCCCCTTATTATTTTTCTTTGAATTCTGGGGACTAGTATCATTCTGTTGTACAAAAAATTATCCCTAAGGGGGAAGTGACTGTTGGGGCCGAGGATGCATCGAAGGCTGCACCACTAATGCTTAAGGGGCTGGAGAGTCGGGCTATGCATAAGAAGGAGAAACCATTTGGTAGGTGGGTTGGGGCCTTGGAAACATGTTGCTAGTAGGAGGGGTATAAATTTTGGAGGAACTGGTGCCCCCCTGTGGATATCCATAACTCTGCTAAGGATATGGCAAAGAGTGTGAAAGGGATCCAACAATACCATCGGTGGCGTGATATGCCCTTGTTGCATTGTCACTTCTAGGATGAGGGAGATTTGGAGTGATGTTATATACATAATCGGATTGAGCATAAATTAGATCATATCTTAAAGTAGTCTAGAGAGATTCTTCCTCGGTCTGAGGAAATTGCGACGTGACATCTATCCCGATTGGGGGAAAAATGCTCTTAAGAAACCAATCTAGATAAACATAGTCTTCAAAAGGTGGGGCATGACATGTGCTCCTTATTCGACGCAATTCTTTAACATGGTCAGAAAGGTGAGTAGTGGAGGATTGACGGAATGTGGTCAAAATCTTAGTAAAAGTGTCATACCGAAGAGGTAACTGGAAATAGGATAATAATGCTTTAGCAAGCGTCACAAAAATGGAATGAGAGGTGAAGGGCTGGTCTACATACCATTTTGCAGTGTCTCTAGTGAGTGTGCATTAGAAGAGCTGAAGATGAATGGAGTCATTAATTATGGAGCTAGACGAAGACCACATGTGGAAGGATTGAACATGGTTGGTAGGATCCTCTCTAGCAATACCCTCAAACTTTGGGATGTCTGAGCGAATCTTGGTTGGCATAGAGGGCCAACCAGCATCATGGTGTATGGGGTTCTTTATCAACTGGTTAAGATTCGGTAGACTTAACCCAACCATAAAGGGGAGTATGGGGGTTGTCAGAATGGTTCCTGAGACTATTCCGCCTGATGTGACCACCAGTATATTACCGGAGCCACCATTAGGTTTGGTTCTTGAACCAGCTGTGGGTCTAGAGCTGGTGACGATATGCGGTGAAGGAGGTTCGGAATCAGATGAGGAATCAGAAGGACCAGGAGAAGAGTCAGGATGGAGACTCGAGGGCTATGAACTCGAACACAATGGGGAGGAGTAATATGCCCAAGTAGAAGCTAGGGATGAAGGCATAATAGTCTTCACGACTCACGTCTTGGTGGTGCAATGCTGGAAGGACCACTAGTATAAAATGACTAATTAGTTACTAAAATAACGACTAAAATTTGCATATATATTACTATTAGTAGCTAATTTACAGTATCTTATAACGTTACCAACTTTTAGTCATTTTTAGCTTAGTCATTAATTGATTGTTTCAATTTTATCATCTAGCAGTATATTTAGTCATTAATTTAGTTATTGATTTAGTCATTAATTTCCACAATTGATGACCATTTAATATACAACAAAATATATTACGATATGATCATTTGAGAAAACCAATTAATGACCAAAGAAATATGACCAAAATGATGGTCATGTTATAAGATACTGTAAATTAGCTACTAATAGTCATATATATGCAAATTTTAGTCATCGTTTGAAACCAATTAATAACCAAAAAAGAATGACTAATTTTTTGTCGTGTTATAAGATATTGTAGATTAGCTACTAATAGTCATATATATGCAAAATTTATTTGTCATTTGTAATGAAAAATTAATCATTTGCAATAGTCATTTATATTTTTTTGGTAGTTTCATATTCATTATATAAAAGAATAATTTAGTAGTTTATATTTATTTCATTTATTTTCATTAATAATCATTATAAATGACTAATTTAGTCGTATATTCATTTTATTTGTGTTCATCATTAATCAATATAAACTACTAATTTAGTGGTTTTAGATTGATTTTATGTGTTCATTATTAATTAACATAAATTAATTAGTATGATTTTGCAACTAAATTAAAAAAACATGATACAATGTGAAATGGTTAATCTAATATGAAAATTCAAAATTACATATGTTAGTTAAATACTAAAAAATATCAAGTGCAACTATAAATAATTTCAACCATATAAATCATATTATATGAAATGTCGAGTATTACAATATGAGTTTCCAACTTGACATTGGTTGGACTACAATTTACACATGAAATGTTGTTTCATCATTATAAAACACTATCATTGTGATGTCAAGTCATTGTAGGTGAAGTCACCAACTATGAAGACTTGAACATCAGTCTCTATGTGTGTGTCTTATGTAGGATATTGGCTTTAAGGGTACCAGTAGGCTGGTTCTCTTATCTCTCTTTTTTCATTTGTCGCTCTAGTGTTAGTGCTCTTCTCTTTATTCAAATCCTGCTTCTTACCATCAATACTGAGTTCCTTTTCTAAAAACAAAAGACCCTATAATGTAGAGTGTAAGACATGAAAGACGACGAACACTAGAATACAAATGAAAGTAGGCTATAAAGGATTTATATTACATATGCTTCAACATCCACAATGTTAAAACCATTCTTCCCCATAAGAGCAAGAAACTCTAAAAGTTTTTTTTTTAGTTGAGCGATAGTGGCCCACTATGTGGTCAGATGACCTATATAAAAAAATTAAAGTCATGATAGAAAATAACACGTTAGTAACTTAGTATTCAACCTTCAGGGAAAGCTTAGGCACAATCATGCCAACTATGTTACATGCTAAAAATATCAAGCTGTAAATAACTTGCTAAAACAAATTATCTAAGGTGTGATGTCTAATCCTTGTCATTTTATTTGGAACAAAAATTTGTTGTCTAATGCATGAACTTGGTCAAGTATATAAACAACATGTTCTCAAGTAACAACTTGAAAGTAAAATTTTATAATAATCATGAAAATATTTCAATAGAAAAGAGTTAAAAGGATTTCAATCAATATTGTGTAATATTAATTTCATCTTCAAGCTTTGGTTGTTGTTTGAAAAGACATAATACCAAATACATTCAATTTCATAGTTAAAATACAAAGAAAAATCAAAATAAACATTCAAAATAGAATCAAACAATAAAGAGAGGATATCATGGAATGGACATTACAATTATAAAAAAATTGTTTACCTATCCATCAATATCTTATCACGCATTCCTAAAACATTTTTTTACGCAAAATAACCATGAGGTGAAAGAATCACAACATTAAAAACCATAGGAATACTTACTGGAAACATTTCCAACGTCAATGGCTAAAGTGCTTGAAGGATCTCCAACAAAAAATGAATCATATCTAAGACATGATCTCTATATTGTCTCCCCATCCTTTTTCCAATCACATTTCATGTAACCTACCCACACCAGAGTCAAGTAATAATCAAATGAAGGAATTGACATTTGTTTTTATCTTTTATATGTATAAACTTTGAGTATAATTTGTTTGGTAACATATTAGTTCGTATTTAAAGACTTCCTGCCATGAGAATGTATCAATCATGTAGAACATTAGAAAAATTGACCTCAATGAGGTCCTCTAACAATTTCTAAAATAACAATATTTGTCTTTTTGTGATATCTTGGATAGAAAAAAGAACATATCTGAAAAATATATATTACTTATATTCAAACTATGTATATGGTGTATTCTTAGGTAACTTTTGAAGATGTCCCTCTACCTCTACCAAAGCGGATTTTAGCTTTGTTAAACTCCATATCCTTTCATTCAACATCAATTTCTGCAAGATAAATGTCACACATTATTCTTTCCCATTTCTCAACATGCTAGATATGATAAATTGAAAGTCACATAAAATAAAGAGAAAACCATTTTCTAACCAAAACAAATAAACAAACAATGCCTTTAATAAAACTTCACACCTCATAAATTACTCTGCCTCCGACTAAAGGTGATATTCTTTGAATCATCTTTAGGTCATATTTATTTTGATATTCATATTTTTACCATGATTTCAATTTGGTGCTAAAAGAAATATACAAATCCAGGTTATTATCACTGAACTTCAATTATAATTCAAAAAAATAATGTCATTATAAGGTATGGAGAGAGAAAATCTTCATAACTAGGATTATCTATTTTAGTTTGGTTTGAGTCGAGTTGGTATTTGTATATATAGTTTTCTCTAAAGAAGTGAAATAGAAAGATGAGAATCGAAATAACCTTGTGAATTTTTAATTAATTCATATTATATATCTCTAAAACAGCCAGGTCATCCTTCTCTACTATTTGTTAGAGATTTATTGGCATAGAATAATAATGAATTAACTATCAAACACAATGATGCAATATATTAACCAGGGAAAGAAAAATTACATGGCTTTGGTATTTGTGTGCTCGAAGGAAATCCAAAAATGGTTGTGTTCTTTGTTTATCATGAAATAGTATTGAAGACAAATGTTGGTTCAAAAATTGAACTCTGTTACGAATAGGAGATGGTCATGTTGGGTAAGGAAAGGATGAATTGAAGGGCTCAAGGTCTAGCTCGAATACATAGTTATCATCTTCACTACAAAATACAAAGTTGTCATCATTTTTTTATCTAGCTAAAAAGAAAAGTGAGTTTGTACTTGTACACTTGTGATAGTATATGAAAAGGAGAGCACTAGTGGAAATCAAAGTGTGTTCTCCCATCACTCAACCTAACAGAAAACTTATACCACTAGACCAGTTCTCTTCTCTTTCTTTTTTAATTTGTCACTCTAGTGTTACTGTTCTCTTCTTTCTTCAAATTTTGTTGCTTACCATCAATGTTGAGTTCCTCTTCTAAAAACAAAAGAACCTAGAATGTAGAGTGTAAGACATGAAGGATGATAAACACTAGAATATAAATGAAAGTAGGCTATAAAGGATTTATATTACATATACGTCAACATCAACAATGTTAAATCCATTCTTCACCATAAGAGAAAGAAACTCAAAAAGTTTTTTTTAGTTGAGAGATAGTGGCAACTATGTGGTCAGATGACCTGTACAAAAAAATTAATGTCACTTTAGAAAATAACACCTTAGTAACTTAGTATTAAACCTTCATGGAAAGCTTAGGTAGAACCATGCCAACTAAGTTACATGCTAAAAATATCAAGATGTAAATAACTTGTTAAAAAAAATAATCTAAGATGTGATCTCTAATCCTTGTCATTTTATTCGCAATAACAATTTGTTGTGTAATGCATGAACTTGGTCAAGTATATCAACAACATGTTTGTTGGTAACTTTAATTGCTTATTAAAGTGCTACATAAATTGTCAACCCAGGGAAGTCTTGCTATTTCAAAGGCAACTGTGTACTATATGTACTCAATCCTAAAAGCAACAAAAGTTATAGTAAAGACTGTTCACACTTTGCCTTAAGAAAACCGAAGCCCCACTCTAAGTTACAGTGAAAACAACCTATTGTAGATAGCTACCAAAGAATGATTAAAAGAAGTAATCTAAGGAATCAATTTGCACAGGAGAGTGCTGGATATGCTGTAACAATGAACAGGACCCTATTCCTGGAGTGCGAATCTTCAGCACATGTTCCTAATTATCAAGATGCCAACTTGCTCAGTAAACTTAATTGCAACACACATGAATTAACTGTTGATGAAATAAATGCTGCAGCAATCAATTGGAAAGAAAACAGAGTTCCAGCAAAATGATATTTAGCAAACAGTTCTGTTAACAAAGCATGAACAAAAGACACACCCAACACACTGCAGAGATAAAATGGGTGAATCTTGTGATGAAGGTGGGCCCTGTCCTTCCCACAAGATTCCCCAGGAGACAAGAACTGGAAAGAGATGTTCTGAACAAGAATTTTATTCATCCATCAATTTGGCATATTACAAAAGATGATTCTAGTCCTGTTCCTTCAACTGTGCCTTCCTCACAGTCTGTTCATCCCCCTCTAATGTGGATGTCTCCTCTTTATAAAGAGGAGACATCTATTACAAAATATTTACATTATAAATTCTATTTTACCCCATTATACAAAAATAGGGAAATCAGTTTCCCGTCAACCAAAATGCTGCTACAGTAATACTGTCTTTAGATTATAGGCATTACATCTAGTGTAACAACTTCCTCGGTGATCAGTTTAGTTCCTCTGTTGCTGTCAAATTTAGAATGCAAATCACAACTATTTCAGCTTCGATATTTGCATGTTGTTCTTACTGTTTCAGCAACTGCAAAAATAGTCTTGCAAACTCCAGGCAGTTTCAGCAACGCAGACTACACATCGTTATTTAGTTGTTCAACAACTTAATAATTAAAGATTAACTATGAAGATATTGTGATTATATGCTAAATAACTAAACATATAGTGATGAGAAGAATAATTTCATACCTTTGGGATAACTGGGTTAAAACACTAACAAGGACTTTTAAACATAGGTTGAAAAGGATGATATCATGGCAAAATATATGGTCAAAAAGGGACAATATGAGGTCCTAACATCCCCCCCAACTGAAGCAGTTGCATGTCCCCATGCAACATTTACTCTGAGTCTGAGTCGGAGTACTGGGATGTACAGTGCAAATTACTTATACAGTAAGTATAGAAGGTGCTATCAACTGAATATTTGAAGCCCTGGACACTCTGTAATCTCTGTCATGCTACAAGCTCCTCCTTTTTGGAAACCTTGAAGTAGGTCTTATATTGTTGTACTGGCAACCAGAGAAGCAGGAGATGAAAGTGATAACCCAACCATTTTTCACCACATTGTTGAACACATTTAACGTAGTTAGGTATTCGTGAAATTGCTGCCTGAAGATTAAGAGGGTTAAAGGGATGGTATTCCCTTCTCTCCTTAAGGCAATGTTCCCAGAATAGATTGTTTGCATGTATGGAAAGAGGTCCTTTCTTTTTGACATACTGTTGACAGTCCTCTAACACTGCTGCTTATAATTCTTTGATATGCTCAGTCATTCCAGGTTCTCTTATAACCCGATGATGTTCAGCAATGAAAACAACACCATTCTGTGGTTCAGCTCGGATCCACAGAAGGTGATTTTCTTCGTTATGTTTCGCTAAAAGGAAAGCGTTTTTCCACCTGAGCTGATTGGCCATGAAAGAGAAAAAGGCTTTAATCTGAATGTCATCAACCACAAGAATCAAATTAAGCTTTCTATCCTCCGTCATGGCTTCATTAGGGAGATAGAGTTCACATAATAGATTCTGTTCACTGACTAATGCTGCTGCAAAGGTTTCAATAAACTGCTTGGGTGTAGACACCTCATGAGGTCGTCCATCTCTGACTACTTTTACTTGGAAGAATGCTAGGCATTCTACTAGAAACATAGAATAGTTAAAGGATGGTTTCCTGGTGGCTAGAATTCTTTGAACTAACTCAAAGATAAGAGACAGTCTAGTTTTCAACTCCTTATTTTCCTTATGCTGTGCATGGAACTGTTCCAAGACTTCCCAATTTCTATATACATGGTTCTTCCATAATGATTTATGTTCCTGCAATGACTTTTCTTGTGACAGGGCATACTCTTTCTTCCATATATCCCTGAGTTCTTGAATGCTTGAAGTCTGAGTGAAGACAGTTGTTGCACACTGAGGTTCAGTCTGAGTAAACACTGTCTTTGCAGACTTTGGTGCAGGATTTTCAGTTTTAACGACTAGGGTAGGCCGGGATACTTGCAGTTTCACTTATTCTTCAGAAATCTTTGAAGGCCCTGCTGGTTCTTGTGTAACAGCAGGGCGTTCCTTTTTAACTATAACAGGAGTAAATGTAGGAGTGGGTCCAGACAATGGGACTTCAATTATCCTATAACTAGCTCAAGAATAGAGATCACCACATTGGCTACACATGTATTCATTTTATCGATCCTTTTCCACACTTTTCTCAGGTGCAGATGCTACCTGAGCTAAAGTATACAGATTAAGTTCTTTTTCATAGGCTTCCCTTGCCATCATTAACTCCTGCTTATAGACGTCAATCTCAGCTTTCAGAAACTCATTTTCTTGTTGAAGGGAAGCTAACGTGACAAGGCCTTTTGTAGCAGGTTCAGTCTCTGTAGCTGGTTCGGGTGGAGGGGAGGATCGTCGTTTGGCGGCAACTTCATTATTTGTATCCTCAGCAGGTGGTTCTTGTGTGACACTTGTTGGGTCATCAGCTAGTTCTGTAACAGCGATATCCTCCTGAGCATGTGAATTTTCCATATCAACCGACTGAGTGGCTAGTCCTTCTGTAACAACTACAGTTTGTGCAGTACCCTGCTTATCTACACGTTGCTCATCAGCAGGTGGTTCTTGTCTATTAACTGTTGATTCAGTAGCGGCCATGTCTTGGTTTGTTTTCTGGTCAGGTCATCAGCAGGTGGTTCTTGTGTGACACTTGTTGAGCCAGTAGCTGGTTCTTCTGGGACAGCTACATGTTGATTATCTATTTCCTGTTTATCAGCAGGTGGTTCTTGTGTAACACCTGCTGAGTCAGTAGCTTCTACGTCCTAATCTGTTTCCTGATCATGATCATCAGCAGGTGGTTCTTGTGTAGCACCTGCTGGACTAGTAGATGGTTCTTGTGGAGCAGCTTCCTCTAGGTCGTCTATCTTTTGTTCCTCGGCAGGTGGTTCTTGTGTAACACCTGTTGAGTCAGTAGCTAGTTCTTGTGGGACAGCTACATGCTATACATTGTCTTGGGTGTCTACTTTTGATAAATCAACAACTAGTTCTTGTGGAGCCATTGAACCAGGTTCATTTCGAACAACGTTACCTCCCATAGTTACCGGTTCAGTAAAATGCACAATACAGAGCTGAGTTATCATAGTCAAGACAGAGTAAGATATTGCAAATGAAGTTATGACATAATAAGACAGAGACGGGGTGATGAGACATGGTCGTGATAAAAACGACGGTGATTGGCATATCGGGTAATGATTGCAAGATTTTGATATTCCCCGCAACTGTGGCTAAAATGATAAGTTTGAATGTATGGCGATTTCGGCGATCAAATTAGAATCTTCTCATTAACTATAGTTTAATATTTACACATAAACAAGCATACCCCACGTTTTACCTTCGATTGTTGTGCTGAAAGTGTAATCTCGTCGTTAATAGATCACCCATGGTTATGAAAAGGGGTTGTAAGATATGAGGGTATTTATATGAAAGGGTTTTATAAACATAGGAGGAGGTCGTGAAATAATAAAGTAATAAGGATCAATAGATATTTCTCATAATGGAAATTAATATGTATCCATTCTTTTGAAAAGAATTAATGTTTCAATTACGGGAAAAATGGGAAAAGTTGGTGTTTTAAGGAAAGATGGAGAAATTCGGTGTTTCAGTAATGGAGAAAAAGGTGTTGCAGCAACGGGAAAAGTGTTGTTTTAGCAACAGGGAAAATGGTGTTTCAGCAACAGGGAAAATGGTGTTGCAGCAACGGGAAAAATGATGAGAAATGTTGTTGTAAAGGAAAGTGTTGCTGAAGGGTAGTATGAGGGGATGGATTATGAATTGAAGTGGAATGGCAATGTTCCCCAAACTGAAACTTGATCCGGCTTGCAATGCAATTGTTCTTTCAGCCAGCCTCCGAATCTAAGACTTGCAAAATAATAAATTGTAACATGGCAACCCTTGAAAGGTATTATTAGTTAAATAATATAATCTAATAATGAAAACATAATGCAGGGATTAAATGCAATGAGGGGCAGCAGGCTCCCCCAAAAAGATATAATGTGAATCTGCCATACAAGTGGTTTTAAAATCCTCTTTAGAAATAGGTTGTTGGTACAAAAGGAGCCGATACCCATTCATTAACAATGGTGTTCTGAAATCATCAATTGTTAGGAGCCTTACTGTACCATTTGGAAAAACAATATCTATCTCATAAGGTCCCAGCGACCTTGTTCGCAATTTTCCTTGAAAATTCTCGAACCGTGAATCATACAATAGAGCCCAATTACCTTTTTGGAACTGCTTGTGCTTAATAGTTTTATCATGCCACCCGGTTCTTTGTTGTTGAATCATAGTTGTCTAGTGGATGGCATCCAACCTTTTCTCATCTAGTTCCTGTAGCTGCTGCAACCTAGTTGTCTGTGCATCAGTCAATTCAAGGTTAACAACTAAAGCAGTTCTTAAGGTTTTAATTTCAAATTCCATAGGAAAAACAACACTTTTACCATAAACCAATTCATAGGGTGAAAATCCTGTAGTGTTCCTCCAGGTGGTTCTGTAAGCCCATAATGCCTCCGGAAGTCTTTGAGACCAATCCTTCCTATTCTCCTTTACTGTTTTTGTTGAAATAGCTTCCATGACTTTCTTTTTACTTTCCACTTGTCCATTAGCTTGGGGGTGGTAAGGTGTAGTCATTTTATGATTGATATGATATTTTTTAAGCGTAGCTTTAAAACCATGAGAATTGAAAAGAGGTCCTCCATCTGTGACTAGTTCTCTAGGCACTCCAAATCTAACGAAGATTTCTTCAAATAAAAAGGTTAAAACAGATTCTTCATTAGCTTTAATAAGTGCCTTAGCTTCCACCCATTTAGTCATATAATATGTACAAACCAATATATAAACTCTTTGGTTGGATGAAGGATTGATGGGCCCCAAAAAATCTAGAGCCCATCTTTCAAAGGGTTCAAGTATTACCTGAGGGTTCAGTGGCATTTCATCTCTATTATTGGGTTGGCCCATTCTCTGACAACTGTTGCAGGCCCTAACATATTTCTTTGCATCCTTGAAAAGTGAGGGCCAATAATAGCCCATCCTGAGAATTTTATGTGCTGTTCTCTTATCAGAAAAATGCCCACCACAAGGGCCATCATGACAAGCCTTAAATATATCATAAATCTCATCTTCTCTAATGCATCTTCAGATTTCCTTATCAAGTCCTGTATGAAAAGGACACCCACTTATCCAGCTATACTGAGCACTTTGTTGAATGATCTTTCTTTTCTCTCGATGTGATAGGTGTGATGGTAGCTTCCCTGCAACGAGATAATTGGCAATGTCTGCATACCACGGTGAGTGAGCAGATACTGCAAACAAGTATTCATCAAGAAAGGAATCATCTACTAGAGTATTATCATCAGTTTTTATCCGAGAAAGGAAATCAGCAACTACATTTTCTTTACCTGGTCGATCCACAATTGTAATATCAAATTCTTGTAGTAACAATAACCACCTGGTAACTCGAGCATTTGTAACAGATTTATTCATTAAATACTTGACAGCCAAGTGGTCAGTATGGACAAAAGTAGGATAACCAGTAATGTAATGTCGAAATTTATTAATAACATAAATAACTGCTAAAAATTATTTCTCAGTAACTGTGTATTTAAGCTTAGCAGGGGTCATATTCTTACTAATGAAATAGATAGCATAAGGAAGATTATTTTCTTCTTGACTCATGACAGCTCCAATTGTAGTATCCGAAGCATCAGAGGATATATGAAAGGGAAGTGCCCAATCAGGTCCCCTCAGAATAGGAGTTGTAGACAACTGATGCTTAATTTCATCAAATGCTTTCTGACAGGAATCAGTCCACTTAAATTCAACATTTTTCATAAGTAACACAAACAAAGGAGAAGCTATTTTAGAAAAAAAAATTGATAAATCTTATGTAATATCCAGCATGTCCTAAAAAACTTCTTACATCAATTTGTGTTTTAGGAATATGAAGGGTCTGAATTACATGTACTTTGGATGGATCCTCTTGAATCCCAAGGAATGAAATGAAATGTCCTAGTACAATTTCTTCGTTCATCATCATATGACATTTTTCAGTACTCAAGGAAAGATTAGCTTGTATGCATCGTTTAAGTACTTTCTCAAGGTTTTGTAGTGCATCTTCAAAAGTCACACCATAGGGAGTGAAATCATCCATAAATATCTCCAAAGAGTCATTAAGCATATCAGAAAAGATTCCTATCACTACTCTTTGAAATGTTGCTGGAGCATTACATAGTCCAAATGGGAGAACTCTATAAGTAAAAATTCCCCAAGGACTAGTAAAAGTGGTCTTGTCTTGATCTTGGGGTGCAATTTTGATTTGGTTATATCCTCTAAAACCATCTAAAAAGGAAAAGAATTTCTTCCCTGACAAGCTGTCCAACACCTGATCAATAAATGGCAAGGGGAAATGGTCTTTTTGAGTGGCTTTGCTTAAAGCTCTATAATCTACACACATTGTCCATTTCCTGTTCTTCTTAGGTACTATCACCAATGGAGAAACCCATTCACTGTCAGATATGGGGTATATAAACCCTGCATCAAGCAACTTTTGAAGTTCTACCTTAACAATTTCCCTCAAATTGGGATTCATTCACCGCTGGCGTTGGCAGACTCGTCGGGCCCTGTCCTTAATATAGATACGATGAGTACATAATTCAGGAGAGATCCCCTTCATGTCTGTATAGTCCCATGTGAACGCTTCCTTGTTTTCATGAAGCAACTTCATTACCTGTTGTGTTTCAGCATCTGATAAATTGGGGTTTATGTTCAATGTTTTTCTAGGTTCGATTTCTACTGTTATGCTTTTAGAGGAGATAGCAGTTGATGTTTGAGGTGAATTTTCAAACTTAAATTTTTCCTGTGTTACAGGATCCAGAATTGCAGTTAACTGATTATATGTTTCAGAAGTAACTGAAGAAGGTTCAACAATAAAATTACTAATTACTTCATCTTCTATGGTGTCTTTAAGAGTTAAGGCTTGTCCAATGGTCAAAATGGGTTGAGTATCATTATCCTCATAGTCTAACCATACAGAATCATCATTGTCAATCATAGGTGTAGCATGAGGGTACATCGTAAGCTGCATAGTTTCACATCCATTATAAATTGTCATTGAACCTGATCTATAGCTGATAAAGGCATCTGCTGTAGCTAGCCAAGGTCTCCCCAAAATCAGAGGATGCCCCCCAAACTTTTCTTTAGTCTGTAATACAACAAAGTCAGCTGGGTAATTCCAAGATTCGACTGAAATGATCAGGTCTTCAATGACCCCCTCTGGTTTGATTGTGGAATGATCAGCTAATTCCAGGATAGTTGGTGTCTCTCTAATTACATTTTTCAATTGTAACAGTTGTGCAGTTTCAAGGGTCATAATGTTTATAGCAACACCTAGGTCTATCATAACTCATGAAACAATAGTTTTTCCGACCTGTACTGTGACTGTAGGGTGACCAGGATCACCATATTTTACAAGAGGAACTTTTCCTGACATTAAAGCAGCTAGATCACCCATCACATGAACTGTAAGGGGATCTTTAGCCTTCCTGCCAGGTTTCTTAATACAAATGTCTCTGACGGTTCTGGCATAGTTTGGCACATCTCTGAGTGCTTGTAAAAGCGGAATTTTAACATAAATATTATGAAATTCCCCCAGAAGATTAAAAACAGGTGGCTCAGGTGTCTTAGTGAGAGCTAGACGTTCAGGGAATGGTGGCTCTATTGTTTCAGCAGTTTTATCAGAGGATGGCTTGATTGTTTCAGTAGTTTTATTAGAGGATGGCTTGACTGTTTTAGCACCTTTATCAGGTAAATTATTCTTTCCTGTTTCTTCCTTATCAGACTCAGAAGAGGTAATATCATCAATGATTGGCTCAACTATTCTCCCAGATTGTAAATGAATATCATTACATTGCACAGGAGATGTAGGTAGGTTCTGAATGTCGATGACTTGCACAAATTTATTATTATTAGGGTTAGGGTTCGGTTGTACAGGAAGCTGGGGTTTCATTGTCTGATTATTCAGTGGAGTACCTGACGGAAGAGAAAGTTGTTGCTGGAACTGAGGAAATTGGTTTGGGAACATAGTTTGTTGAGCTCTCCAGTTTGGGTTCCATTGATTAAAATAGGATTGTTGTAGAAGCCAAGGAGTCCACATTGCAGGGTCTACAAAGGGAGGGTTCTTTTGCTGCATGGGTGGGAAATTCATTTGATTAAAGGGTGGGTATTGCATTTGGTTAAATGGCGGGTAATTTGCTTGATTAAAAGAAGGATAATTATTGCAACGATTAAATGGCATACTAGAGTTCACACCTTGTCCTCGTGGTTGCCATTGCCTCCTTTGTGTTAGCAAATAAACTGCTTCGGCTTCCTCCTCAGTTGGTTGTAACGCTGCCTTTATCCCTGGTAAAGAGGGGCATTGTTGAGTTTCATGGTCCTTCTCGCAAATGGTGCAAATTGGTACCTTGTCGAGTGGGCATTCCCTCAGTGGGTGTTTTTCTCTGCATTTAGGGCAGAAAATGGCCAAAGCAGCTTCTGCCTCTGTCTACTTCTTTTTAACCTGAAAGGTATCAATCTGTGAAGCAAAAGAACTTAACATTTCAATTTTGAATTCCTCAAGTAAATTACCTATTTCAGCTCTTGTTGCTCCTCCACTGGCTGATTTCTGGACCCTGGAATAAGTACTATCCCTGCTCTTTGATTTATTTGCAGCTCCTCTTGAACACCCCTTGCAGAGGTTAACGATTTCATCATACAATTCTTTAGATATATCCCCTTTACCAAGCATGTTTAACATATCTAAACAATCATCCCTTACCCCTTTCAATAATATTTTTTTGAGAATATCTTTACTTACATCGGGGTGCTCGGATCTCTGCAGATTATACTGTAGTCTTTCCACAAAGTCCTCCATATTTTCATCCTCCTTCTGAACCATCTGGAATAATTCCTCACTTTTTTCTCTCGTCCGAAAATAGTCTTGGTATTTGGCCAGAAATTTCTCCTTCATTTGATTGCATGTCGTGATCACATGACCTCCCAAGCTTATAAACCATCTTAGTGCATTTCCTTCCTTTTAATGTTGTTGGAAACAACTTTAATTTTTGAGCATTATTAACGTAATCACTTCTACACAATATATCAAACTCGAAAAGAAACTCATTAGGGTCTTAAGAGGATAAACCATGGAAGTTGGGTAATGCTGAAAGTGGGATATTCTTCATAGGGGTTGTCCCTCTGGGAAGATCCTCAATAGGGAATTCCAAGGTGGAGAGAGAATTCTCTCCTCTTCCTTCTCCTCTACATCCCCCACCAAAGATTCCTTCATAGTTTCCATCCATTGGTTGCTTTCCTGATGCACTTGCCCGGTCTTCAGTGTTTTCTGTTGGACTCTCAATGTCCTGAACTGGTTCCTCAACTTCAATATCCTCTATCGGTTCTTCGATTTCAATATCTTCTATTGGTTCTTCAATCTCCTCCACTAGTTCCTCGGTATGTTCTACTATTTCTACAACCCTTTCAGGTCCCACTACTTCCTCTGTTTCGTAATCCGTTTGGAGAGAATGTTGGGTCTGTAGCCTCCGAGAGCTTAGCCCCTGAGAAGTCTCAGCTTTTGAAATAATCTCATCAATGAAGGTTCTTCTACCACCTCTTCCTTTACCCTTGCCACCTGTAGGATCAGTTTTCTTGCGTCCTCTCATGCATCCTACATATCTAAAAGAAAATCATTAGTGCTTTTAAAATCTATAATTGCCTTCCCTAGCAACGGCGCCAAAATGTTGGTCACTTCAATTGCTTATTAAAGTGCTACATAAATTGTCAACTCAGGGAAGTCTTGCTATTTCAAAGGCAACTACGTACTAGATGTACTCAATCCTAAAAGCAACAAAAGTTGTAGTAAAGACTGTTGACACTTTGCCTTAAGAAAACCGAAGCTCCACTCTAAGTTACAACAAAAACAACCTATTGCAGACAGCTACTAAAGAATGCTTTAAAGAAGTAATCCGAGGAATCAATCTGCACAGGAGAGTGTTGGCTATGCTGTAACAGTGAACAGGACCCTATTCCTGGAGTGGGAACCTTCAGCACCTGTTCCTGATTATCAAGCTGCCAACTTGCTCAGAAAAGTTAATTGCAACACACATGAATTAACTGTTGATGAAATAAATGATGCAGCAATCAATTGGAAAGAAAATAGAGTTTCAGCAAAATGATATTTAGCAAACAGTTCTGTTAACAAAGCATGAACAAAAGACACACCCAACGCACTGCAGAGATAAAATGGGTGAATCTTGTGATGAAGGTGGGCCCTGTCCTTCCCACAAGATTCCCCAGGAGACAAGAACTAGAAATAGATGTTCAGAACAAGAATTTTATTCATCCATCAATGTTTCATATTACAAAAGAGGATTCTAGTCCTGTTCCTTCAACTGTGCCTTCCTCACAGTCTGTTCATCCCCCTCTAATGTGGATGTCTCCTCTTTATAAAGAGGAGACATCTATTACAAAAGATTTACATTATAAATTCTATTTTACCCCATTATACAAAAATAGGGAAATCAGTTTCCCGTCAACCAAAATGCTGTTAGAGTAATATTGTCTTTATATTATAGGCGTTACATCTAGTGTAACAGCTTCCTCGGTGATCAGTCTGGTTCCTCTATTGCTGTCAAATTTAGAAGTCAAATCGATACTATTTCAGCTTCGAGATTTGCGTGTTGTTCTTACTGTTTCAGCAACTGCAAAAATAGTCTTGCAAACTCCGGGCAGTTTCAGCAACGCGGATTGCACGTCATTCTTTAATTGTTCAGAAACTTAACAATTTAAAGATTAACTATGAAGATATCATGATTATATGCTAAATAATTAAACGTATAGTGATGAGAAGAATCATTGCATACCTTTGGGATAATTGGATTAAAACACTAACAAGGACTTTTAAACATAGGTTGAAAAGGATGATATCATGGCATAATATATGGTCAAAAAGGGACAATATGAGGTCCTAACAATGTTCTCAAGTAACAACATGAAAGTTAACTTTTCTAATAATGATGTAAATATTTCAATACAAAACAGTTAAAAGGATTTCAATCAATATCGTGTAATATTAATTTCGTTTTCAAGCTTTGGTTGTTGTTTAAACAAACATAATACCAAATATGTTCAATTTCATTGTTAAAATACAAAGAAAAATCAAAATAAACATTCAAAATACAATCAAACAATAAAGAGATGATATCATGGAATGGACATTGCAATTATAATTTTTTTTTACCTATCCATCAATATATTATCACGCATTCCTAAAATATTTTCTTGCCCAAAATAACCATGAGGTGAAAGAATCACAACATTAAAAACCATAGGAATACTTTCTAGAAACATTTCCAAAGTCGATGGCCGAAGTGCTTGAAGGATCTCCAACAAAAAATGAATCATATCTAAGACGTGATCTCTATATTGTCTCTCCATCCTTTTTCCAATCACATTTCATGTAACCTACCCACACGAGAGTCAAGTAACAATCAAATGAAGGAATTGACATTTGCTTGTATCTTTTATATGTATAAACTTTAAGTATAATCTGTTTTGCTAACATATTAATTCATATTTAAATCCTTCCTGTCATGAGAATGTATCAATCATGTAGAACATCCGAAAAATTCACCTCAATGAGGTCCTCTAACAGTTTCTACCATATCAATATTTGTCTTGTTGTGATATCTTGGATAGAAAAAAGAACATATTTGCAAATAAAAAATCCATATATTAGTTATGTTCGAACTATGTATATGGTGTATTCTTAGGTAACTTTTGAAGATGTCCCTCTACCTCTACCAAAGTGTTTTTAGCTTCGTTAAACTCGATATCCTTTCATTCAACATCAATTTCTGCAAGATAAATTCCACAGATTATTCTTTCCCATTTATCAACATGCTAGATATGATAAATTGGAAGTCACATAAAATAAAGAGAAAACCATTTTCTAACCAAAACAAATAAACAAACAACGCCTCTAATAAAAATTCACACCTCATAAATTACTCTGCCACGTGCTCCGACTAAAGGAGATATTATTTGCATCATCTTTAGGTCATATTTAATGGGATATTCATATTTTTACCATGATTTTAATTTGATGCTAAATGAAATATATAAATACAGGTTATTATCACTGAACTTCAATTATAATTCAAAAAAATAATGTCATTATAAGGTATGGAGAGAAAAACATCTTCATAACTAGGATTATCTATTTTAGTTTGGTTTGAGTTGAGTTGGTATTTGAATATATAGTTTTATCTAAAGAAGTGAAATATAAATATGAGAATCGAAATAACCCTGTGAATTGTTAATTAATTCATATTATATATCTCTAAAACAGCCAGGTCATCCTTCTCTATTATTTGATAGAGATTTATTGGCATAGAATAATAATGAATTAACTATCAAACACAATGATGCAATATATTAACCAAGGAAAGAAAAAAGACATGGCTTCGGTATTTGTGTGCTCGAAGGAAATCCAACAATGATTGTGTTCTCTCTTTATCATGAAATATTATTGAAGACAAATGTTGGTTCAGAAATTGAACTTTGTAACCAATAGGAGATGGTCGTGTTGGGTAAGGAAAGGATGAATTGAAGGGCTCAAGGTCCAGCTCCAATGCATAGTTATCATTGTCACTACAAAATACAAGGTTTTCATCATTTTCTTATCCAGGCGAAAAGAAAAGTGAGTTTGTACTAGTGCACTTGTGATAGTATATGAAAAGGAGAGCATTAGTGGAAATGAAAGTGTGTTGTACCATCATTCAACCTAACAGAAAACTGATACCAGTAGATTGGTTCTCTTCTCTCTCTTTTTTCATTTGTTGCTCTAGTGTTAGTGTTATCCTCTTTCTTCAAATCCTGCTGCTTACCATCAATACTGGGTTCCTTTTCTGAAAACAAAAGAACTTAGAATGCACAATGTAAGACATGAAAAATGATGAACACTAGAATATAAATGAAATTAGGCTATAAAGGATTTATATTACATATACCTCAACATCAACAATGTTAAATCCATTCTTCCCCATAAGAGCAAGAAACTCGAAAAGTTTTATTTAGTTGAGAGATAGTGGCCACTGTTAGAGCCTAGATTGACCTCAGGCTGAAGGGAGGCAATCCTAGGATAACCACAAACCAAGCTTAACCTAGTAGCTAGCCCTACCAGGCCAGGAGAGGGCTCTCTCCTTGTCAATCTCAGTTGATACAACTAAATTAAATGTGGATTTTAGGCTAGGTATAGTAGCTCTAGGGTTTTTGGTTGATTTTGATGGTTTTGTTGCTAGATCAAATGGAGCAGGCAACTTTGGGTCCGGAAATCAAGTCATAATTGCATGGTGTTCTGTGGGGCAAGGTAGGTATGTGTTTATGCACCTGGAATTGAGTGATATGGTAGGTATAAGACTAGTTAGGAGCTGAGGAGGGTATGCAAAGCTCATGACTCCTCTTCAAACATTTGAAAACATCAAAAAATAAATGTATTCCCAAGGCATAACACTGTTACCAATGTATTCTACCTATCCATCTTGATTTCATTTAGTTAAGAAGAATGAAATAGATTTTTGGACATATCACAAATGAGAAAAACTAATGATAGAAGGAGAAACAATGAAAAAACACACTACCACAAGAATTCCACAAAAATAGATGCAAATCCTGGTTTATTTCCTTGCCAAACTGTTGTAGAAATGTATAATGTAGCTCAAAGCATCCACAAGAGTCCAACCTTTGCTAAGGACTTAAAAAATACATAATATAGACATCAAACCACCTATGCTAGCCATCAGGGGTCGAATCCATGAGAATAGGGGTCGTTTCAACCATTTCTAGACTAGGAACAGGAATATAGGCAATGGAACAACTTGCCTCTAAAATCGTGGAAACTGATTCATTGACCCCAAACCACTTCAAAATGATGAATTTACCCTCTAAGGTCATTTTACAATTATGTTTACATAGAATAGCATCATTTACAATCATACATTCATCCAAGATGATAGAAAAAGTAAATTTGTGAAATAACTAGGCGAAAACTAGATTTTTGAGCAAAACTAGCAAAATTTATCCTATGCACAGTGCCATTGTTCCAATGCATAGTGCCACTTCAGACCTAGCTTTGGAGGGCTTCTCCTTGACCAAATTGAGCCCAAGGTAGCTCTTTGGAAAGGTCATCCTATTTATTTTTTGTAACATCTTGAATTTTTTGATTTGGAGGTCATTTTTCCCCTAAAAGGTGGAATCTCCTAAGGCTTCTTCCTATGTGTCCAAAAAGAGGCAGAGAGGGCATTTTTTGATGTTTTTTTGACCTTTAGGTGACCAAGATTTGCTCCAAATTTGCTAAAAATTTCAGGGATTGATGTTTTCATCATGATGAATCTGAATATGCAATCCATTCTTTCAAAAAATATCTCCATCAAAAGCGTGATGCCAGTGGCGCTGCACACCTATGCCAAATTCCTGTGTTGCAAAATTTATCCTATGCGCAACACCGCTTCAGACCCAGTTTTGGAGGCCTTACCCTTGACCAAATTGAGCATGTGATAGCTCGTTGGCAATTTTATCGAGTCTAATTTCCAGACATCTTGAATTTTTCAATTTGGAGTTCATTTGCCCTATCAAAAGTTCAATCTCCCCAGACAAATCAAAATGTGCAGAATAAGGCTGCCAAAATGCGGAGTGCTGTTGCAGTCAACTTTGGAAGGTCTTACTAAACTCCAAATTGAGCTCATAATAGTTCATTGGAAATCTCTTTGTGTCTATTTATCATTTGATGCATAAAGGAAGTCATTTCACCTACTAGGCTAGGTGAAATCTTGATTTTATCAAGGTCACTCTAGAGGTGCAGCAACCCTCCTGAGGCAACTATATTTTTAGCATTTCTCTAAAACCATGACACTGGTGTAAAAAATGAAAGAGGTTTTTCTTCTTGGGTCAATGATAGAAAAAAAACTCTCTCACATTTGTCAAATTCATCTTCTATTTCTCATAAACATCTTTTGAATAAAACCTATCCCGATATGTGGAACAGGGGATTTGTAGAAATGAATGGAAATGAAGGGGATAAGGGGCTTCTGAATTCTTGAGAAAATTTTGGAGAATAGGGAGGGATGTTAGGAAGTAGGGGAAAGTGGAATTTCAAATATTGAGTGAGGGGAAGGGGTCCAAAAGGGAAAAACACAGGCCTAGCCTAAAAATTGTCAAATTGTAGCAATAAGCGAGGGTTCATGGAAAAATGATGAATTTGAGGGATATCAGTGATGGGAAGTGTTCAAGAAGGTATATTAAGTATAGGGGAAGGTGTATGAACATCAGTATACAAGATTCTTTTATGATTTGACCATCCAAGAAAAATTACCTTCAAAACCCTAGGAGAGGGAAATGAGCCTTACCTAAGCACAACTGAAGCACAAAGAAGGTCTAAAATGACCCATTGAAACCTGAAATGATGATGACAACTCTTTGAATGATGGTACAGTCAGCTGAATGGTGACATGGACTGACACTTGGAAAACTTTGGAAGGAGTGAAAACAATCCTAGACCTAATACCTAGTGACAAAATTTTACTTGAAGACTCACTCAAATGAAAAAATTTGACTTTGACACCCTAAAACCACTTTGTAAGAGCATGTTTGATCGCTGGTGGAAGGCTTCAAAGACTGACACTAACATTAGCTCCAATGGGGATGGTAGCTCCTTAGAGGTGCCAACAACACCGTAGACCTAGTAGCCTTATCCATTGGGCATGGCGTCAAAAACTGAAGTTGAAATTACATGACTCAATACTGACCATTCAAAGACACAAACTGAGTTGAAATTGACTCAATATTAAAACACAACTAATAAACTAGAAATTACACTCGAAGTGGATCTTATTCAATAAAACCTACTCTAACTGTTCCATTCATCACCTGATCAAGTGAAGTGAAATAACCAATGCAACCAAGTAAGCATTCTAGCTGCTATTTGCATTCTCCATAAGTGCTTTCTTAGGAACAACAAGAGAGATCTACTGAAAGGAAAATCCCATGAAAACTTGTAAAAAAATCCAAATTTTCCCAAATTGAATAATATAGATTCTCTATCCACCTCCAAAAAGACTGCATAAGGATCTTGAAATTCATGTGCACTCGGACATAGCTCATCCAATGGATTAATTCTCTTCTCCTCATACCATGAATGCAAGCTTTCATCTGATTTTTGTGATGGGACTCTTGCTGAAAATGACAAAGAAACTTGCTGCTAGATCATGTTTGTATCAATACTTTTTTCAAGCTCACAGTTAGCTAATGAAGAAGGACTTTGACTGCAGACATCATCCAACACATCAGCTATTGGATCGTGAAAAACTTGAAAAGACTGTTGCAACCCATTTTCTGTTGGTTCTAATGAGATTGCATAATTTTCTACAGGCTACCGATTTGAAGACATACTATGCAAATTTCCCTTCAAAAACTGAAATGATTCAAAATAGAATGGTATGGAATCATCTTGCATCATTTGATCATATGTTCCAGCTTCCAAGTCTTCATCTGCAACCTGACATTCAATGGCATTCAGAGGATGAAAACCTGGATATGAGAAGTATTGAACAAGGATTCGTTTTCCCTCAAGATGCTCTAGATCAAAACTTATCGGCGGTTGATTTCTGATTGCATGAAAGTTGTCTCTGATGAACTGAAATGATGTAAAACAAAAGGGAAAAGATCTGTTGGCATTATGAGACAAGTGTTGGCCTTGATGGCAAATCACACTGATGATAAATCATAGTGCAGAAGGATAGTAGCAAGGAATTGATGATCAGACTACAAGTATGAAGAGAAAATATATACACGCTGGTTCACTATATACCAAGTCGCGTATACAAGCAGGTTCACTATATACCAAGTCACGTATACGCAGGTTCGCTATATACCAAGTCGCGTGTACACGCAGGTTGGCTTCAGTAAAAGAGCGTGTATATGGAAAACTTATCTTTGGTCCGTGGCGGTTATTCCTTGGAAGTTGTGCCTATGGTTTTGGACCATGGTGTCTCGACGGACGTGTTGATCCCTAGTTTTGAAGTTGATGGTATTGGATTTCTATGGTTTTGGCTCTTGGTATTGAGCAAGGCCTAAGGCTATATAAGGAGAAGAAGATCATTAGGCGTGATATAATTGAAAAGTCTTGAATATCTGAAAAAGAAAGAGATCTGGTATGCAGGTTCTGGGTTGCTTGATCTAAGCTAAGGAGAGATCACACCGGTTGATGGAAGACTAGATCTAAGGACAGATCGGGATCTAATGGTTTGAAATGCACTATTATGATATGGTTGATTATGCGTATTTCTAGATCTACATACTGACGCAATGTTATGTTCTGGGTCTAACTGATGTCTGGTACAGCTGCAAGTTAAGAGAATTTATTTTTAGATATGTACGTAGGTTGTCTTTGGTAAAAGCGCGTGTATACGCGGGTTTCTCTCATTGAAGTAGCGTATATCTTTTGAAGTTTGATTTTTGGAGTTGCAGTTGGGTCTGACTGCTGTTGTAGAGTTTTGTAGTCTGCTCTGTGTTCTGGTGACTGGTGTTGACAGGGTTTCAGTGGTTCAGTGATTCAAAGATTGATGATGCTAGTATTGGTTGTTTTGTGCTTCAATGATCTGTTATGAAAGTTGAATGAATTGTGGTCTTCAGATTGTAATGTTGTTCTTCAGGAATATCTAGTCTAAAAATGTATGAAAAGTGGTACCTGAAGGAAAGAAGATTGTAGGCCAGCACCTACGTACTAGTATCTTAGCTAGTACAAGAGCAAAGGGGGTTGGAGCTCCCTTCCAAGGAAGTTTGGAGAATGAGAGAAGGTTGAAGCCTTCAGCAGGTTGTAGCCTGCGTACTGGTATAAGGCTGCACCAGTACAAAAGATTGTAAACTGAAGTTTCATATTAAAGAAAGATAGAGACGACTTGCAGCAGGTGGTTTTCACCCACATTGGGTTTCCACCTTATATCATGGTGTTCATGTGTGTGTTTTCTGTGTGATGATCTGTTCTGTTATACTGCACCTATTTTACTATCATGGTTAATAATGTCCTGATGCATTTACTGAAGATAAGCTACTGAATCATAAGTTTTCTTGTTATACGTTGGTTTCTTTAGACACAGTAGCGTGTACACGCTGTTTCACTTAACTGAAGTCGCGTATATGTTTCTGAGCATAAAATGAAAAAGTTTTTCTGATAATACTGATTCACCCCCCCTTTCAGTATTATTTCCAACAAGATCCTTCACTTACTTCAACATTTTCTACACTTTCCTCCTCATGTCCATAGCTGATATGCAACGACTGCTCTCTATATTCAAACTGCTAAAAGTGAACTTCCTCCTTCCATAAACCAACTATTGATTTGTCAGCATGATTAGCTTCTATTTGGAGAACATAATCATCATCATACTGATAAAACTAAGGAAAATCATCAGTATAAAACACATCATCAAGCATACATGTCAAATCAATAGTCCTCTTTTCTCCAAGATGATCTATAAAACAATCATTATTAGATATATGACAACTAGGATAAGAAAGAAAATATTTTGGATCGACCACTTGTTCCTCTTCTATCAGCGAGCCATGGTCTTGAACATCATAGTCATTCCTTGTGGTGATCTTTTGCATTATCTCTTCCACTGCACTTACCAAAATTTCGATCTTTACCTCTAAAGATGTCGATTCCTCTAGATCTATGTTCTTCCTCTCTTCTTCCTTCAACTTTGCCCTTTTGAAAAGCAGATTCACCTCTACATCTACTACATTGTTTTTCATATCTTCAAGTGTTAGAAGGTTCATTTCCCTCAGCTGAAACTCCATTTCTGGATCAAAGGCTTCCGGGTAGTGCAAGAGAGCAGATCCAGGAGGACGTCTTATAGTAATAAGCATCAAACAATAAACTTGGTTGAATCTGGCAGAAAATTGTTGTAATGTATCCCACAGCTATCTTTTCAACTGGTTATACTCTTCTGGAATCAAGAAAGGGTTCTTTCTGACCACCCACTTGTTGAGGAACACTTTGACGAACTACTAGAAATCTGAGATGCTCGCATCATGCAGGGTTTTGAACCAACTCTTGACTTTTCCTTGCAAAGAAAGAGCAAAACGCCTAATAATATCATCCTCTTCATCGACTTCAAAAAGGTCAAGAAAAGACTCAAAATTCAGTACATGTCTCTTAGCAATGATGTTGTCACATTCACCATCAAATCTTGGTAGATATAGGTAATGATTTTTATGGAAAGCATGGGATATAGGAGGTAAAATCAGAGGCTTGTATCGATCTAGAATTTTACAGGGTATTGGAGTATATAAAAAAGCTACAGAATCAGTCTTGGTCTCTTGAGGTTTATTAGTTTGAAGAAGGTCATCACAAGATTCAGAAGAAAGGTCTTGATCAATATCAAACACATGCGAACATTTTGTATTCACAATATTCAAAGGGAAAGAATCAAATGCAGGTCTAGGATCTTTTCTCAAATACAATATAATTTGCAAAACCTTCTTGACATTCTCGGGAAAAGAGAAGAGATAATTTATAACAAAGAACATAATGTCTTGGATGAAATTCCAACTTGAATACCTGCTATTTTCATATTGTCCCGTCAAGTTTTTGCTGGTCAAGTTCATCCTCTAGTGGAGTCCTTGGATCTGATCTCGAAACTAATTTAGAGTCGCCAGGTGAATGATTTTAGCCTTCCGGTGTCTGATCATTGTCCACCATCAACAATCAGATCTAAACTTGAGACATTTTACTGAGGAACATAAAACTACTCTTCCCTAGAATGGTCGCCACTATGTTAGAGCCTAGATTGACCTCAAGCTGAAGGGAGGTAATCTTAGGATAACCACAAACCAAGCTTAACCTGGTAGCTAGCCCTACCAGGTCGAGAGAGGGCTCTTTCCTCGTCAATATCAGTTGAGATGACTAAATTAAATATGGATTTTAGGCTAGGTATAGTAGCTCTAGGGTTTTTGGTTGATTTTTATTTTGTTGCTAGATCAAATGGAGCAGGCAGCTTTGGGTCCGGGAAATCAAGTCAGAATTGCAGGGTGTTCTATGGGGCAAGGTAGGTAGGTGTTTATGCACTTGAATTGAGTCAGATGGTAGGTATAAGATTGGGGAGGAGCTGAGGAGGGCATGCAATGCTCATGAGTCCTCTTTAAATAGTTGAAAACATCAAAAACTAAATGTATTCCCAAGGTAGAGCATTGGCATTGTTACCAATGTATTCTACCTATCTATCTTGATTTCATTTAGTTAAGAAGAATGAAATAGATTTTGGCACATATAACACATGAGAAAAACTAATGACAGAAGGATAAACAATGCAAAAACACATTACCACAAGAATCCCACAAAAATGGCTGTAAATCCTGGTTTATTTCCTCGCCAAACTGTTGTATAAATGTACAATGTAGCTCAAAGCATGCATAAGAGTAAAACCTTTGCTAATGACTGAAAAAATACATAATATAGACATAAAACCACCTATGCTCACCATCAGGGGTTCAATCCATGAGAAGAGGGGTGGTTTCAACCATTTCTAAACTAGGAACAAGAATATAGGCAATGGAACAGCTTGCCTTTAAAACCATGGAAACTGATTCCTTGACCCCCAAACCACTTCAAAATGATGAATATACCCTCTAAGGTCATTATACAATTAAATTTACATAGCACAACATAATTTACAATCATAAATTCATCCATTATGAGAGAAAAGTCAATTTGTGAAATACCTAGGCGAAAACTGGATTTTTGAGCAAAACTGGCAAAATTTATCCTATGCGCAGTGCCACTGTTGTTATGCACAGTGCCACGTCAGACCTAGTTTTTGAGGCCTTTCCATTGACCCAATTGAGCATGTGATAGATCTTTGGAAATCATATCAAGTCTACTTTCCAGAACATCTTGAATTTTCCAATTTGGAGTTCATTTGCCCTGTCAAAGGTCCAATCTCCCAAGACTGGTCAAAATGTGCAGAATGAGGCTGCCAAAATTCAAAGTGCTATTGCAGTCAACTTGTGAAGGTCTTCCTCAACTCCAAATTGACCTCATGATAGCTCATTGGAAATATATCTGTGTCTATTTATCATTTGTGTCATCAAGAAAGTCATTTGGCCAACCACGGTAGGAGAAAGATTGATTTTACCAAGGTCACTCCAGAGGTGCAGCGACCCTCCTGAGGCAATTGTATTTTTAACATTTCTCTAAAACCATGACACCTGTGTAAAAACTGAAAGAGGTTTTTATTTTTGGGTCAATGGAGGACATAAACCACTCACACTTTTGTCAAATTCATCTTCTATTTCTCAGAAGCATCGTTTGAATAAAACCTATCCCGATATGTGGAACAGGGGATTTGTAGAAATGAAGGGAAATGAAGGGGATAAGGGGCTTCTAAATTCTTGAGAAAATTTTGGACAATAGGGAGGGATGTTACGAAGTAGGTGAAAGTGGAATTTCAAATATTGAGTGAGGGGAAGGTGTCCAAAAAGGAAAAACACGGGCCTAGCCTAGAAAATTGTCATATTGTAGCAATAAGCTAGGGTTTGTGGGAAAATGATGAATTTGATGGATATCAGTGATGGGAAGTGTTTAAGAAGGTATATGAAGTATAGGGGAAGGTGTATGAGCATCATGATACAATCTTTGTTTATGATTTGACCATCCAAGAAAAATTACCTTCAAAACCCTAAGAGAGGGAAATGAGCCTTACCTAAGCACAACTGAAGCATGAACAAGTTGTAAAATGACCCATTGGAACCTGGAATGATGATGAAAAATCTTTGAATGATGGTACACTCAGCTGAATGGTGACATGGACCGACACATTGAAAACCTTGGAAGGAGTGAAAATAATCCTAGACCTAATACCTACTGACAAAATTTTACTTGAAGACTCACTAAAATGAGAAAATTTGACTTTGACACCCTAAAACCACTTTGTAAGAGCACGTTTGATCATTGGTGGAAGACCTAAAAGGATAACACTAACAACCACCATGGAAAATTTTAGGGGCTAATGTTCGCCCAATGGGCTAATTTTCCATGATTTTTCCACCAAAAAGATTCGCCAATTTCCAATCTTTATAAAAGATGATTCGCCCAAATTTTATAATATAAAATTATTTTACCTTAAAAATTGCCAACATTATATAGGGACTATATATAAAATCATTAGAAATTTGAATAATTTTACAAATATATCAATAAACATTTTATAGTTTGCATATTAGGGATTAGTGAAATTTGCCATTGTTTTTAAACTTCAAGAAAATTTTCCATCCTTAAAATTTTCCTTGACAACCACTATGTGGTCAGATGACCTGTATAAACAAATTAAAGTCACCATAGAAAATAACACCTTAGTAACTTAGTATGCAACCTTCACGGAAAGAATAGGCACAATCATGCCAACTAAGTTACGTGCTAAAAATATCAAGCTGTAAATAACTTGTTAAAACAAATAATCTGAGGTGTGATGTCTAATCATTGTTATTTTATTCACAACAACGATTTGTTGTCTAATGCATGAACTTGATCAAGTATATAAACAATATGTTCTCAAGGAACAACATGAAAGTAAACTTTTCTAATAATCATGATACTATTTCAATACAAAACAGTTAAAAGCATTTCAATCAATATCGTGTAATATTAATTTCATCTTCAAGCTCTGGTTGTTGTTTAAATAGACATAATACAAAATATGTTCGATCTCATAGTTTTTTTTTTGTAGGCTTAAGTAGGTCCTCCTTTTATATTTATATAAAAACAAGTTGAATCCACATAGTGTCGATAGGTGGCCTCAACTTCCCCAGTGGGAAACCAAGTCTGTTGGCCACCTATGAATATTATACACCATCTAAAATTGGTAAGCTAACAGTATTTCTACCCAACCTATATATACAACACTATTCAAAAACCAGTTTTTTACTACAAGTCCCTTAAACATGCATATAGAAAGAAAACCCATCGCTATAAAACAAACAAAAAGTAACCTGAGATCATAAACTTAGTCTATTCCTTGGGCTTGTTGTTGTGGGGAAAAGTATCCGATGCGGATGACACTAACCCTTTCTAAAGGTGACAGACTTTAGCAACAACCAAATGACAAAGTTTTCATGTTCATCTTTATGAAAGCACAGAGAGAATAGAAAGAGGATCAACCAACCTGGTGTCTTGCGTTTAGTCGATCCTTGTCCTTCTCGCTTTGTATCCCGTTCCCAGCTCTTTACTCTCCAAGCCGATCCAGCTACACACAGAATCTGCACAACAAAAGGGAGCAAACTACGAGATACAAGCAATCATAATTGAAGCATGGATTAGGTTGCATCAAATATACATGTAAACACAAAAGCATCTATGTAAAACAAGTATATAGAAGAACATGCAAACTTTATTGATAGAAAGTAACAGGGTTCCAGAGGAAGTTACAACCAATGATGTTGGCCCCAATCCAGCAACACCTCCTCGGCAGCAAGAACTCTCTTCTTCACCTCTAGTAAAACAATCACCCAATAATCCTGGCAGTATACCAACAACACCTCCTTGCTTATACAAAATTCCAGCCTCCCTAGACCTCATAGAAGAGCTCTATATATAGGAGAGAAGAAGAGAGGATGAGTCAGCTTGAGGCTGGCATAGAGCTGACTAGTGTCCTCTCCCTCTTCAGTTAATCTTCAGTTCTTGAGTCCACTTGGAGATCCTTGGTTACACATGGTGATCAAGTACCTCTTACTCATCACAAGGCGAATCTGATGAACCAAGTGTCAGTTTGGAAGCTTCCTGGGCAATTGACACCTTGCAGGAGGACTGTGCCACTTGGCCAATCTCGCCCAGCGCAGGTAGCCTTCATTGTTTTTGACTTCCAGCGCAGGTACAGAGTGGGACAGTTGCAATACAGCGCAGAAGCTCAGTTAAGCAGCTGACATGATCCAAAATAAGCCTGTTCTGAAGTGTTTTCAGGTGGAGAACTGATTGGAAGTGCTGTTGATTGATGACCTTGTTCTTTTAGGGGTAAGAACAACATGTTTAGGGACTGAGGATCCCTATAATTATCGACATTTCCTGCTTCTTGACGCGAGGCACAAAAATGTCTATAACAGTTGCCCCCTAAAGTATGAGGCCGTTAATCGGGTGAAATGCTTTAGCTAGAGGGTCCGAAGTTCGTTCCAGTGCTGAGGAGAGTGCCCTGTAATACAATACAATACAATACATTATCTTTCATTCATCATTATTCTCATGATCTAGCTGAGGCGGGTATTCCCATGCTCAGCTTTCTATAAATACATTTTGGTACATATGACAGACGATCGTCTGAAGACAGACTGATAATCTTCCGCTAAAATTATCATCCTTTGAGGAGGATGATCATCTACTGCAATGATGTACATGGTAAATGCTTTTATATTTCCTGAATATATATCGCAGCCCGGATGGATGAAACTAGATCCGGGGTCTTCAAACTCGTTCGATCTTCACTCTAAGTACAAGTCGATCCATGTGAGAATTACGCTGAAGTCGAACATGGAAAGACATCGCTTGATTACCGGTCAATAATGAAAACCGTTAACAAGCGCGAGAGGAATCACCAATAAGGACGATGACCCTCAAGGTACGGCAGTACAATTCACGTGGCGTGAATAAAGGACTTGGCGTCGAACGCCACGCAAAATCTTCTGGTCGAAGGTCATTGATGTATACCTGTCGCCGGAAGTGAGAAACTTGCCATTGAGGCATGCAAGCTTCAAAGTACTGATGGGGGTGTTCCTAGATCGACTTCTTGGATAATGAGCTGATGTCGACAAGAAGCGATCCGTCAAAGGAGGGCCTTAATGAATCCCACATCAATGACACGGAACGGAGCTAATGATTTAGTGGAGGTGGAAACAAACTGTGACATATGATTCAGGGTGGCGATCGTGAAATGGATGAAGGATAATGTATGGTAGTGGATGGGACACGGTTGACACTTTCTGAATGACCCCTCTTGAACATATAACGACACTGATGCGATGGATCGGTAGCATTACCCCGAATGGATGGTGTGGCGAGGACCATGGTGATGAAACCGGTGAATGAGACGACCCAACCCGATGTGATACGGAGGAAAAGTGTCATGTTCAAGAGTGACTTGCTACCTCTAAACTTTGATGTTCTCCCAATTTTTCCCCAGTCATTTCTGACCAGTACCTCTTTATTTTTGTCAAGCTTGAGGAGGATAACATATGCTTGTTCTATAACCTGCCCTTCGGGCAAGCCCATCGCTAAGATTTAACGAGCCTAGCGATAGGGAAACTCGTTCTCGTCTAAAGACAAGTTTGTCGCTATTTAATTATTTTAACGAGTCTAACGACAAGGAAAACTCGGTCCTTTTCATTTTTAGAGAGTCTAAAAAGGTACAGAAAGTCAACTCCATAATTCCTTTTTCGTCAGCTAATCCCTTAAGTCCGAAAAAGTATAAAACAATACAGAAGGGATGGCTGTTCGGTATTTTTAACGAGCTGAACCAGGCAAGCGCTCGATCCTTTTGTGCAATAATCCCTCAAGTCCAAAAAGATTAAAATTTAGAGGAGGGATAGCGTTCCGGTCATTTTAACGAGCTGGAAGGCCAAAACTCGGCAAACTTTTCATATTTTACGAGTCAGTGAAAAGAGCTGAAAGAAGACTCGTCTTTTGAGGAACGAGTGATAAACAGGGATAGCTACAGATTCCAGGTACAGGTTGGAATTTCCAATCACGGCAGTGTCACAAGGATGGCTAGGTGAAATCACTCTTCGCAGCTGTTTCTCAAAAGAGGTAAACACACAAATGGAAGTGAATGATCGGCCAAATGAACGGTGGAGGTGGTGGATGAAAACACGATCAAGGTTCTTATGGCTAATGAATTTACGATCTCAAAAGGTTATTTACCGGTTCATTTTTTCCATGAGCTTGAACTCTGGGGGAAACATTTGCTCACACTTTTCTATTTTTTAACGAGCATAAATTCAGGCCTAAAACTGCTCGAATTTCGCGTTTATTTTTTAACGAGCATGAACTATATGCTAAAACTGCTCGATATACCAGTCATAAGAATGCCTCCTATAAGGACCAATTTTTATAGAGCTTATGCCTTACTACAGCTATGCTCTTATTTTGGCAAATTTTACTTCTGCCCCACAGGCTTTCTTTCATGCAAGTTTGGAAACGGCTAATCTTAAAACCAGATAAATAACCGCCCCTAGCTTGCACTCTAGAAAGTTTGCATGCCCCCAGGTATAGGATAGAATTTCGAGGTTGCCCCTCCTCTCTCCTACTTCTGCTTTTCTTTGGGTGTTCACATTTATTTGTCATCTTGCTAATCTAATGTTAACGATACTTGTCTTCTCGTTATTTTAAGGGGTCTTACGCAGTACTCAGACTTCCTGTCGGCCCACTTTTAACAAACAGCTATTGTGACAATAGAAGAACACTACTCAAAGATAAAACATTGGTATTATCGAGGGAGGCTTGCCTCTTTCTTATTATCCGAAGAGTGGTTCTATTCGCTGCCGCAAATCAATCTCTTTCTTCGGCGGTGTCTATCATTGGGTTGTCCAAAGATGGTTACCCTCTGTCACAACAATACGGTCTCCTTCTTAGTTTACTGCCCCTGCTTATCCTTCAAAACATATGTTTCGATGGGCGAGGCTTGAATTTAAAGATGGTGACTACTTGTTACAATAAGGGAATTCCTACTTGGGCATTGCCCACTTTTTTAGACAAAGGTGAATGATTCCCAAACACATAACTTTAAAAAAAGATCATTATTCCAGAACAACCCCACTTCCTTCGGACGTGGTACGGACTAGTCATGTTCTCCTGCGGAAATTCTTCCTTATACCCGGAGTTTCTTCTGCCCGAAGCAGACCAGGGTGCATGCCCCCTGGGTCCTAGTCTTTCTTTCCGAATTACTCGCGCTCATCGGGAAGGAGGACTGGGGGCGGAGGCGAATCTTGAGTGAACAGACCATTTAGGATTGGTATTTGACTATTTGCGATGCGAGATCCCGGAAATGAAAGCTGGTCTACGAGCTTGACCACCCTTCCTTCGTGTGGAAAACACATTACTCTAAAGAGTGAGGAGACTATCGCTCCCATGCAATAAATATAGTCGCGTCCAAGGAGTAGGTTATAATCCAAGGGTCCTTGAACTACCAACACGTTCATCCTGACGGTCTTCCCCTTCAATGTAACAGGTACATCGGGGAGGATTCCTAATGGTCGACTGGTTCCTTTATCAAAACCTGAGAGATTTCTCAACTCAGGTAAAAGCGCTGGGGAACCCAGTGCTTTCCAAGCAATAGAGGAAAGGATACTCACAGACGCCCCTTCATCAATGATAGTACCAGCCATAACCATTCTATAGATCTGGACAATGATTCTAAATGGTGTACTGGCTGGTAACCGGGGTCTGCCTAGTTGATTCCAATCAAAGGATACAACCAGGTTGCTTGGTGGTAGGACCGAGTATACGGCCGGATACGACTCAGATGATGTTCCTTCCTGCGATAAAGGAATGGGCGCATTGCCCGGATGCTCGTCGGAGTCGGTGCTGATAAAGAGAACCTGGATGGTGTCATCCTTGTTCTCATCAGTGAGGGTGTCACATGAAGACGACACTTCGGTGACGGTGTCATTTGAAGACGGGTCTTCAATGACGGAGTCATTGGACGATAGAACCTTTGAAGGAAGAACCGGGTCAACTGCCGTTTCGACCTTTAGACTTTCGTCTGGTCTAGATTCGGTAGGTTCATTCTCAATGACTGACACATCAGCTGACCACTTGAGTGGTTCAACTGGATTTTCAACTATCGAGGGATTAGGCGCGAGTTTTCGGTATCCAGGCGGAAGTTGCACCGGTGACACCGGGCGATCTTCCAAAACTCTCTTTGCCTCATCTAAGAATGGACATTTGTGGATGGCATGGTGACCTTCACACAATAGACAGGGTGATCTTGGTCCCCTTCTTTGTCCTTCACTCTCGCTAGTTGAGGGAATGCAATCAACTTGACAACCAGAGGTTGATGCTACCGGATTGTGCAACCTCGGGGACCAGTCCCTTAGTATCCGGGGAATACAAGGACAATCACAATGGAAATGGATCCCTTTGCAAATGACACATGGCGATTTAGGCCCGGTCGGTGCAGTGTGTGGGTTTTTGTCAGTTTTCTTCTGCTTGCCCCCAGTCGCCTTCTCCAGAGGCTCCTTCTGCTTCTTCCCTTTCTTCTTCTTTTCCTTCTTCTCCTTGGGAGGCTGACTTTTGCCGGCTCTACCCTGCGAAGATGAAGGATCAGAGGAAGTATCACAAGAGGTAGAAGGCTGGTGGGTAGTTCTAGATTGTTCTGACAGTTGATTCGACTGCTCAGGATTAGTGGCGATTTGGACAACATTAGTTGAAAAGAGCCAAACAGGAAGGCCGATTGTCAATCCTGGAAGTGACAATGTAGCCATATGAGGCGCACCAACATCTCCCCAAGAGGAGAAGGGATTTGGACTTCCGCCAAGGTTACTTCCTTGGTTGGTGGGCTCCATACTTTTCAACTGAAAGATCAACGTGGGAATAACAGGTGATTATGTTCCGCTTTAAAATAAGTTTTATTTACGACGCTTTTAGACACAAACTTGCTTTTTCATGTTTTAAGAGTCGAGAAAAAGCTAAAGATGACTCTAGTCGCCTTCGATGTATTAACGAGCCCGAAGTGACAAATGCTCGGTTGGACCTTTTCAGTTATAGAGTTTGAAAAGGGCCAAAAGAAACTGCTCTGGAGATCTAGGCAGAGGGTGTGCCAAACCTTTCGCGAAACCACAGAATACGTTTTACGGTACGGGTGGTCGATCTTCGTGAATGCTGTGTTCACTGCATCGCGATCAGTAGGGCGGCCGACACGGTTTCCTAAGGATAAAGGATAAAAGCCTATAGGGGTCTCCCAATATACGCGACGGTACGCGGGAGCTCAAATCCGTGTTAGTGCCACCGACTCTCAGGAGGAATCACCCACCTTCGTAGAGATCGACAGTCAATATGTTTAACGATGCCGGAACACGTCTCTACCTAGACCTCTAGATGTTTGCGTTAAATTCCAAAGCGTTGTTATGTAAATTGAGTTTATTTTAATGTTGATCTTCCTTAACAGTTTGCCTTTCAGGTTCGCCACGAGATGTATATATACAACTTCCTATATGCAATCTAAGAATGAGAAGCAAAATCTTTTCAATCTTTCAACTTTGAAAACCTTAATCTACTTGAGGAAAGAGCAAGACACAACTTTTTCCACAGATCAAAGAACACACACTAAAATGCACATTTTCCTAAATCGTCAAGCATACAGTCAAATGCAAAATGCACAATGCATGTATTTCTTTTCGTTATCCTTAATGTTGATGCTTAACAAAAGGAAACTGTTGTATGATTTTTGAATCAACTTTCAAGTAGAAATAAACAAGCTTGTCCACAATCAAAAGAACACCTTATGAAAGACTTGTTTTAAATACAGGAAAAGTATAGATTCAAACCATAAAGTGAGAAGCAAACCAATCCAAAACAGCTATGAACAGCAATAACACTAACTCATAAGATCGCAATCTAAGAGGCCACAGCTACTAGGTTCGCTTTTCACAATGGGAAATTGTAACTGAAACAAGAAATACTGAAAGAACGTTTACAATTTCATCACACAACTGAGGCGGAATAATGTCAAGGAGAAGTGGTCTACAGCAAATACAATAACCAGCAAGCAATCAGCCAAAAACAAGTGCAAACAGGGCCAAGACACAAAGGAAGAGCTGAGCTAGACTAAGGCCAACTGGACCAGCGCAGGCACTGGTCTGCCAGTTTCACTCTCAGCACAGTTCCCGAAGGGAGCACCTGCGCTGTAATGCAGACTGCCTGTGGACAGCCTGCACTGACTTACGAGAGTTACGTCTGCTAAGAATTCCGGGTCATAAAAAGCTCAAAAATGTACTGTTTTGACTGAAATAAAATGCTATGGGTTAAGTACAGGCTAAGGGATGATCAAGAGGATAAAGATCTATCACAAAGAGTAAGGATTCATCTATAGATTAGCTCTTTAAATCTTGAATTTGCTCAGCAAAGGAGCAAGAGTAGCAAAACCCTCTACTTCGCTTTTGATAGAGTCAAAAGCTTTTCGATTCGGTACTCCTTTCTTCAAGAAATGAATAGCAAAATTCTACAACAAAAAGATACTAGGGTTCCCCAGCGGAGTCGCCAGTTTGTTGTGGGGAAAAGTATCCGATGCGGATGACACTAACCCTTTCTAAAGGTGACAGACTTTAGCAACAACCGAATGACAAAGTTTTCATGTTCATCTTTATGAAAGCACAGAGAGAATAGAAAGAGGATCAACCAACCTGGTGTCTTGCGCTTAGTCGATCCTTGTCCTTCTCGCTTTGTATCCCGTTCCCAGCTCTTTACTCTCCAAGCCGATCCAGCTACACACAGAATCTGCACAACAAAAGGGAGCAAACTACGAGATACAAGCAATCATAATTGAAGCATGGATTAGGTTGCATCAAATATACATGTAAACACAAAAGCATCTATGTAAAACAAGTATATAGAAGAACATGCAAACTTTATTGATAGAAAGTAACAGGGTTCCAGAGGAAGTTACAACCAATGATGTTGGCCCCAATCCAGCAACACCTCCTCGGCAGCAAGAACTCTCTTCTTCACCTCTAGTAAAACAATCACCCAATAATCCTGGCAGTATACCAACAGCACCTCCTTGCTTATACAAAATTCCAGCCTCCCTAGACCTCATAGAAGAGCTCTATATATAGGAGAGAAGAAGAGAGGATGAGTCAGCTTGAGGCTGGCATAGAGCTGACTAGTGTCCTCTCCCTCTTCAGTTAATCTTCAGTTCTTGAGTCCACTTGGAGATCCTTGGTTACACATGGTGATCAAGTACCTCTTACTCATCACAAGGCGAATCTGATGAACCAAGTGTCAGTTTGGAAGCTTCCTGGGCAATTGACACCTTGCAGGAGGACTGTGCCACTTGGCCAATCTCGCCCAGCGCAGGTAGCCTTCATTGTTTTTGACTTCCAGCGCAGGTACAGAGTGGGACAGTTGCAATACAGCGCAGAAGCTCAGTTAAGCAGCTGACATGATCCAAAATAAGCCTGTTCTGAAGTGTTTTCAGGTGGAGAACTGATTGGAAGTGCTGTTGATTGATGACCTTGTTCTTTTAGGGGTAAGAACAACATGTTTAGGGACTGAGGATCCCTGTAATTATCGACATTTCCTGCTTCTTGACGCGAGGCACAAAAATGTCTATAACACTTGTCCTGGTCTGGCTCAACAAATGCTGGGTCTTCTGTTGAGCCTTCGTTTGCTGGTGTCATTTCCACGATACAGGGGATGTGTCTTTGTATACAATCAAGTCACATATCCTGTTTACATAATTGGAACTGTATGGTTTGCAGGTCATGTTTATAATCAGGCATATCTATGATTATTAGTGCCATCCCCATGGAAACTTGCTCCACCACTTTACCCACCAACCTCTTCATGAGCTAGTACAAATGTAAAGTTTGTTTATATTGAAACATCCAGCCTCTAGTATTTTCAAGATCAAGAATGAGGTCTCTCCATTCTGCCATCTCTTCCTCTGATACTTCTTCTTTAACCCTGTCTTCCATCTCATCAATAAATTTTTTGATGCCTACATCAGTGTCTCTCATATAAGCCTCAGCCGCTTCCTTCATGGTCTCATCCGTGGGTCGTCACCCTAATCTTTTGCCTGAGGTTCCACTATCTCAAGAGCACGGTCCATTGTTTGCCCTGCCTCTTCGACCGCGACCTCTGGCTGCCTGTGCCATGTCTTTAATCCCTACAATCTATTCACAGTGTGCATAGTACTGAGTGAGGATAAAACCTTCGTTTTCCACCCAAATTCCCATTATATATGAAGTTTCATGTCTGCCTGCACTATCTATCTTGTTCCGGCACTTCTCTGTTCCCAGGTGCACTAATGAACCTAGGATAGTCCGCTCCTTCTCCCTACTCCCTCTTCCATGATTTTCTCTCGGGTTTCTGGGTACTGTCTCTCTGCCAGTTCCCCATTCTTCCCCCTTTGTTTATGGATGGCTAACGCCCTCATGAATCTCCCCCAAGATGGTGAACCCATGGGTTTTCCTATTAAAATTCGCTAGCTAGCATCACTCCCTTGGTAGCTAGCATCACTCCCTTTCTCATCCACATTCCCTGCTTGGGAGGTCATCTCCTTCTCTCTTTGAGTCTTTCCTAGTTTCCCCTCCTGAGCATGCTCCTCTCTACTGCTCAGTCTTCCCTCCCCTACCCAGACTCCCTGTCTAGAGAAATTATCCAAACTATCAGGCCTCACGGTCTCACTGCAACTCTCCAGTTCAACCTTTGTGACCTTGGGTCTGAAACCAACTAGCCCCTCCCTATCAATATCTATACCCCCTCTCTTATCATGCCTCAGAACCAAGCTACCAGGCCTTCCTCTCTCCCGGTTCCCATGCTATTTATGCAGTAGAACCTCATCCCCCGGTCATTTCTTACCACCCTAACCCATGTTTCTTACCCCCTCCGACATACTACAATTTTGTTTTCGACTTATAGAACAGAGATAGTACACATACCTGGTATAACGCTTCCTATGTGCGGGATGTTTGTCTGGCTTACCCGTCACGCTGCTTCTTCTTCTCTCTTTCACTTTGACCATCCTCCCTTCCTTACTCCCTCTTTAATACTTCCTCCCATCAACTTGCTGTCCCATCCTTCCTTCATCACCGTCCTCACCACCTCTGCTCTACCTTACAATCATGCGAGCTATGGTAAGTAGTCCTCGCATCTCCCTGCTTCTGACATCACCATTATGGATTTTTACCCACTCCATCACACTGATCGGGGGCTTGTTATAATCATTGTAATTTCGATTATTCATGTTCCTCATCTTTGGCTAATATTTCATCTAGCGGATCCATTCTGGTATCCCTTGGCTGAATAGGCTAGGTTCTCTCCACGTGTCCCATTTGTGGGTTACTTCCCCAATTGGCTAAGAAATCGGTCACTTTAGTTCCTTCTCATTTAACGTGATTTATTATCATGTAATAAAATCATTTCATTATTTCTCCTAGCTCTTGGATGAGGCTTGCTGTTCTCCAGCTGTGGCAGATCCTATCCCATGTCTTTCCATTATGACGTTTCCTCATCATGTTGATTACCATTAATGAATCCCATTCCACTTCCAATTTTTTGTATCTGAGCTTGATAGCTATTCTCATCCCTTGTCTTTCTTCCATGAGTTCTGCTTCATTATTTTTCATAATGCCTCCATATGCCGCATACAATAAACAGACCCTGCACTGACTGTCACTAAAAATGCCACCTATTCCTGCATTACCCAGGTTACCTTTGGAGGCTCCATCAAAGTTCATTTGATGAGGCCCTTTGTTGGTTTGCTATACTTTTGGGGCGATACCCCGCTCATTCTTGTAGCTTTCCAAGCATTTGCTCCCATCATCTCCTTGGCTAGGTTAATCTTTTTTAGGATACTTGTTTCCTGAGGCAGGGTCTCCCAGTCTTCTTCTCGCCATTCATCTGCAAGTATGGTTTCTCTTATATGTTAAATTACTCCTCTCCATACCTTCTCTGGTGTTGATTCCTCATTTTTAAAGGTCCTTCTCTTCCTTTCCTTCCATATCATCCAGAGATTGAAACCTACGGCTAACCCCCATGCCCTATTTAGGACCGAGCTGATAAAGTGGCTGTGTCCCCATTGCTGAACAATATCTTTTATGATCTGTGGATTTCTATCTGTCCATCCAAAGACCTCATAGATAGCTTCCCATTGGCATTGAGCAAATTGACATGAGTTTAGTAAGTGTTCTATATTTCCATTTTCTTGCTTACAAAGGCCACAACAGGCTGTTCCCTGCATCCCTCTTCTTTGTAATTGGTCCCACGTAAAAATTTTGCCTTTGCATGTTAGCCATAGGAGGTGAGCCACTTTTGGCCACCATTTACTCTTCTAGATTTGTTTCCATAAGTGTTGGTTCCCTTCTTGTTGCTTTTATGCCTTTAGATCGTATGCTTCCTTTATTGTGAAAGTTCCTTTCATAGAGTGGCCCCATCTCAAAATAGCAGGTCCTACTCTGATTGGTATTTTCCTCATTTCCATTTCTTTTGTATAGATCTTTCTTTGTTCTTCTTCTATATTTTGTCCCCATTCTTCTGGGTTTTTCCAAACTCTCCAATTCTCCTCATTGTTTTCATTCTTCCAAAAATCATCTACTCTATTTAATCCCACATCTTTTCAATACTGAAGAATACTTCTAAGTTCCTGCTTTCCATTTAGTTTTTCTCGTTGTTGCCAAGCTTCATCCCAAAACTTTGTCGTTTTGCCATTTCTTATTTCCTAGAAGGCATGATTTGTGATTACATCCCTGTTCTCGTTGGCCAAGTTCCAAATGCTGGAGCCTCTCGGTTTTTCTGTATGTCTTAATATTTCCTCCATTCTTCCTGGCATGTTATACCTCTTCATCCATATGTGCTTCTAGAGGTCTCCTCCTCTAGTCATCCACCTCCACCACAGCTTGGCTCCCATAAGTTGGTTGGTGAGGTATGGGTCCTTCTGTCCTAGGCCCCCTTCCTCCCTTTTTCTAATCATCCCTTGACATGACATCAACGCCCATTTTTTCTATTGTTGAGAGCCTCCCCATATGAATTTCTTCAATATTTCCACAATTTTGGAGCAGGCTCCTTTCGGAGCTACCATCCCCAATAATTGGTAAATTGGTATGGATTGCAGGACTGCTTTCACCAATACCACTCTTCCTGCCAGGTTTAGAGATCTGAATGCCTAGTTGGCTATCCTTCCTTGGATCTTCTGTATGGTTTGCTGCTAGTTTACCATCTTTAAGGAGTTGATTTCCAAAGGTATACCTAGATACTTGGTTGGTAGCTCCCCTTCCCTGAATCCCAACATTCTTGAAAGATAAGATTTGACATTACCAGTTGTGTTAAAGAAGTAAGCACATGATTTCTCTTTGTTAATTTGAGTACCTGAGGCTTCCATGAATAGATCCAGGATGTCTTTCATTCTTTTAACTTCCCTAAGAGACACATTACAAAATAACATAATGTCATCCACGAACTGTTGGTGGGTTATCGGGAGCTCATTCCCCCATACCCTTATCCCTTTGATTCTATCCTCTTGTACTTCCTTTTTGATATACCTTCCTAGCCCTTCTGTTGCAATAATGAATAGGAAGGGTGATAGGGGATCCCCCTGTCTCAGCCCTCTGGTGGCATTGAAGGTGGATGATGGGGTTCCATTTAAGAGGATTGAGAAGACCGGGGTAGATATCATTGCTAGAATCCAGTCTATCCATCTTCTGCAGAACCCGAAAGCTTCCAAAACTTTCCTTAGGTACTCCTAGTTTAATCTATCACAGGCCTCAGATAGATCCAATTTAATCATCATTCCTACCATCATCTTAGATTTTAATGAATGCACCACTTCCTGGGATACTATCAGACCATCTAGAATTTGTCGACCTTCTACAAAACCTGTTTGTACAGGGGATATAATACTTGGAAGAATCGGTTTTAGTCTCTTAGCTATCATAGTAGAGATAATTTTATATATAACATTACAGAGAGAAATAGGTCTAAATCCATGTGGTTCATCAAACTTAAAGGATTTAGGTATGAGAGTAAGCAAGGTAGCATTTAGGCCTGGACATACCTTTTGGTTCCTTCTGGATTCTTCCACCACTACTATGATGTCATTACCTATAAATTTCCAGGCCACTTGATAGAATTCCGCCGTAAAGCCATCCGGTCCCGGGGCCTTATTTCTCTTTAGTCCTTGCACCACTTCCTCAACCTCCTTTATCATGACTGCTCTCATTAACGCAAGGTTTTGCTCTCTAGTGATTAACTTGGGGATTTGGTTTAATATTCTGCGTGCTGCCTCCTGTCTTTCCTCTTGAGGTTCCATTAGAAGATCTTTGAAATGCCTCACCGAGGTTTCCTCCATTTCCTCACACTGGGTTTGTTATTCGCCTTCTTCATTTTTCAAGGAGAGGATTCGGTTTCTCTGTCTGTGTTGTATCATTTATTTGTGGAAAAATTTAGTGTTTCTCTCTCCCTCCCTTAACCAGTTCACTCTTGACTTCTATCGCCATAAGATTTCTTCCTGCTTCCTGCATTCCTCTATTTCGTTGACCAATCTACCCTCTTCTACTGCTAAGTATGCATTTCTCCCTTCCCGTATAATTTCTTGTTGGATTTCCTTCATCTTTTGTTTTAACCATTGTTGATCCTTTATTATGTTCCCAAATTCCTTTTGGTTCCATTCCTTTATTTTTTGCTTTATTTCCTTTAACTTGCATTGGAACGTTTTCATTATATTCCTACCTCTTTGTTCACTTTGTTTCCACCATTTCTCTTCCTTGTTTATGAACTTAGTATCTCTAAGCCAGAAAGCTTCAAATTGAAATGGTTGATTTTTATGGCTAGATTTGAGTTCAATTTCCAATTTCACTAGCCAGTGGTCTGATCCCATCCCTGGTAATATCATCATTTCCATAAAAATATCTATGCTTACTATCTCTTCAGATATTAGGAATCTATCTAATCTTGAGGCAATTTGATGTCTTCCCCCATTTCTATGATTCCAGGTATGAGTTCCATTAGTAGTTGTGATATCCACTAAACTATGATCATTTATAGTATCCCCAAACAGTTCGATGTCTGTATCCACCCTGCGCACTCCTCCTCCTTTTCCATTTAGGGACTTAATCATATTTAAGTCCCATCCTATTAGCCATGGAATATTTTGGTACATACCTCTCACTTTTGTCATGTTGCTAATGAAGTTTTTCCTCTCTCCTAGGATATGGGGATCATAGACCCCTGAGAGAAGGACCCATTCCTTGGATCCAATATTTCTAAATTTTCCAAAGAGCATTCTTGGCATACTTGTCGATTCCTCGAAACAAACATCTTTTAGGTTCCTATTGATGCCTCAAAAGTCGTTGCATCAACATCGGGGAAAACCACCCGGTCTAGACCTTAAAAGAAACTCCTTTTCCGTTTGGTGTGGTGGCTCCGACTGGATATAATGGGACCAGTTTCCCAATGATTTATAAATGGGATGAATAAGTGATTGATTTTCTAATATCTAATGGGAATGATGTATTATTTATTATAATATTCAACTGTATAAATAACTAATCTATATCGAGAAGTCTTTCTCTTAGTGCAATTTTTTATGGTTCTTATTGACAAGTAGGCATATAGATGACTCTACTTATAAACAAAAATATTCATTTATATGATAATTACTTTGTTCAAGTAGTTGAACAAAGTAATAATTAAAACATTATCACACTAATCTTTATATATCATTGACATATATATGTATGAAAAATAACAACTCTTAAACATTCAATAGTGATAAGCCAAAGAATTGCTGTGAAAGCATATACATATATCAATAATAGCAAAATGAATAAATGTTGATTCACATAAAAGAATGAAGCAAAAACATAGATAGTAGTACCATATGTGTTTGAGTCTTCTCCAATATGAATTACATTCAAATCCCACCTTTAAACTTGGAAATTATTTTACAGGAAGCAATAGTGCATATCACATAAAAGTATTCTTCATCAAAACTCAGAATTCAGGTCCAGTTTTTATAAAAATAAATATATAAGAAGTACAGTAGTGCAACTCCCCATCCAAGTATTAATACAAAAATTTGAGGACCCTTTCTAAAAACATGAAAGGGTCTATAAATACTATCTAAACTAACAAAGTATGAAATATGGTATTAACCAAATCACAGAAATTTTGATAATCTTCTTTAAAATAGGCATGATATAGTCAGTTAGAGTGGTTAATTGTTTTGGCTGACTATCTTATGATCTGAGCTGGCAAATGGCAAGCATCGGTTGCAGTTCTGCCAGATGACTCATGCGAGAATGTAACTGGGAAGTGTATGTGGCATCAGTAATTTCGGGAATCATATAACTGATTGCATCAGTAAGTCATTTCATCGTTGTTCGCTGACTGTGTGGTTTAACAAGGAAAAACCAAAAGGTTTCCCATGCCAAAGTTTGAATGCCTTCGATTAATCTTTCCTTCTGTTCCAGCTCCTATTTCCATGTCTGTTCTAATGCTTTCACTGATGGAAGTTTCCCTGGAGAACACTCTGAAATTAAATTTGATAAATAAAGAGTATCATTAATCAATTCAACCAGATTACTTATTGTTGATCTGCATCTTGATGTCACCCTTTCTGCTTTCATTAGTTGAAATTGCCATTCAAGGAACATGATTTCTTTATGCGATTCCAGAATTTGGGGTAGATTTGCAGCTTTTCCTTCTTTGGTTTCTCACCAAGAGAGAAACTCTGTTAATTTTTCATTTGCTTGCTCCAATTTCTGTCTCGCATCAACTCACTTATCAATCATAGATGACGAAATTTCACATAAGGGAAGAACGAGAGAGATATTATGACATAATAAGCTAAATTGATAAGACAATGCTTTGGTAATTTGGAGAGCTTCCGATTTGAATTCTCCCACTTGGGGATATCCTTTGAATCTTTCCATTTGCAATGATATCTGAACGATCTATTATTCTTTTGATTTGCTCAACTATTCATTTAATAATCGCAGTTTGCTCAATGCCTGTGATAGTTCTTGTTGCTTTTGAATTGCATGTTGATCAATTCTTTCTTTTTCTTTTAGCAATTGCTCATTCAATTGATCATTTGACTGTCTCTAGGCTGCTAACTGTTGTTCCAACTACTCTATCTTTTGCTGCTTCTCTTGTACCTGTGCTTCCAGTAAAATGATTGTTTGGTCCTTTTCCTTGAGCAAGTTACTTACCTCAGATGCTTTGTCCATGGAAGCTGCTACGTATGCTCCGGCATACTGAGAGCGTTTAGTGAGATCTTCAGAAGGATTGACTTCCTCTCTCCATTCCACATTTTTTATCTCCATTTGTGAAGTTAAAAGTGGAGATTGATAAATTTTCCTCTTTTTTCTTTGTCTCTTGATTACAACCCTATGCTTAGGGCTATAGAGGACATCCAAGGGTGGTATTTCTTCTGCAAGTAACAAAATTTCATCGGATGGATTCTCAGGGATTATTTCTACATAATTTTGAGTTATGGGTGGGCTGCTAATTCCCTCAGTCGGAACTATATTTATTGTTGATTTCTCACCGATTGTCACCTTGGGTGTACTGAATCCTTGTAGACTTTCAGTATTGCTGATGTTAGAATCAAATTGTTGCCATTATTTGAGAAGTTTGGGATCAACATAAATGTTTGTGTCAATGAGCTCACCAGTTTTTTCTTGTCCCTGCTCCTGCTCTGGAAAATTTCCTTTTTTGGGGCTCTTCTCCACTACAGGAGTCTTGTCAGATGTTTTCTGTTCAGTTTGACATGATGGCTAAACTATAAGGGTTGTAGCTAATAGGTCCAAAGGTAGAGTTTTCAACCTTTGGGCTCTGAGCCTATTGAACATTTCTAACCCTTCTTCTCCATATTTGATTATAGCCAATCCTTTAACCTAAAATATTTCGGCTGAAGCAAATAAATCATCAAAGACATCTGCTTCATCATCGAATTTGGCAAGTTTAGATTGAGAAGTGACATTATGAGCAACCTTGTTTGGATCATATTGCCTGTTAGGAATGGTGGCACGATTCAACATTTGAATCTTTTCTGCTTCTTTTTCTGCATGCTTGTAGTCATGTAAGGTGAAAATGCCACATCAGAGAGGGAATATAGGCCACATCTGTTTCTTAGAATCCCTATGGGTTCTTGATGTCCCTTCAACATTTATCTCATATGCCAATTCTCATGGTAACAATTTATCGGGCACACACAGAGGGAGAACATGGGGTTTAGTGAGATTGCCAAAAAGCCTTACATAGGTAAATTTCTTCTCCCCGAACGAGCTGCCTATTGCTGTCAGATCAGTTGCTGCATCCTGGGATATCCTTGGAGTAGGCTTATTGAAAATAGAATAATATACAGGTGAAACAAAAGCATTGCAAATTTTGTACAAGTGATTTTTATAGTGTGCCTTCGACAACTGCTTGTGAGAAATATGAATCGGGTTGGGATCTTGGGAAGTCCACTTCCATTCGAGTATTGGGAATTCAAAATTAAAACAAATAATGTCCATCATATATGCACTGTAGTAGAATGTGGGTATGATCCGAGTAGTTGTGTATTCTTGTCTTTTGTATTCTAATATCTTCGTGACTAATCTATCAGATAAAATATTTGCCCAATCCATAACATAACCATTAATTGCTGCTTCCATTAACGGGACCATCTCTATAGTGAATTTAGTATAATCATGTTGTCCCCACAACCTACACATCATAGCTCCAGTATATCAGTAAGGAGAAGCTAGTGATTCGATAAAATTCATACCCAATGAATCATGCTTATGTTTTTCCGAGAAATGCCTCCATTGCTTGATCGGGTCTGATTCGAAGTTGTTTTCCTTTGCGAATGCTTCTAAGAATGCCTTGTTGTAGTGCTTCTCAGGTTCTAGTATATGGTACATTTTCTTGAGATATTCAGGCTTGAATGAGCCGAATATCCTTTCATTTGCTGTGGAAAATGTTCTATCTGCAATTGGGATTTTCTCAACAACCCATCTCACCACATCAGTGTATGGCAAAACTTTAGCCTGCGTTGCTATCCTGTGAAGATAAGAACAAACCAATTCTTTGAGAGTCCCCTCTGACTTGTTGGTTGAATCGGTTGTGGCTTCCTCTGATAATTCTTCGGGCTCCTCTGTTTCTATCAAATTATAAATGCTTACCCAACTAGTATTTCCATGACCGAGACATGTTGTATCTGATATTAGTCCTTTCTTGCTCAGTCTTGGTTCCTTGGTTGCAGGAGTTGCTGTGGGCTTCTTTGATTTCTTCCCCATTTTCTTTGTATTTACGGATTCAGAGAGACTCTGTGCAGACAATTGCAAACCATAACACTGAGATTTTCGCCGCTGCAAGCCAATATGAAAATGAATGTAATTACGGTGATTGACATACGATAAATCAAATATAGTTAAGAATTTACCACGAATGAAATATTTTTGAAGGATTCATTCTTAATTGTCAAATTTAATAGCCATTCGGACAACCAATTGTGGTGATGTAATATCATAAATACCCATATTTTCGATCGTATACAGAATGATTATTTTAAGCATGTTTCGTATTTCTTTGATCAACGATTGGCGAAAAATCGCAAATCGCAATCAGGAGTTTCAAAGAGAGAGGTTTTATCATTGGCAATGAATATCTCCAATTGCCGAAATGCGATATCATAATGGAGTGGAGTATTATACATGTGTATGTCTATGTTTTGAGATGCGTGCCCAATTGATCAATCAGAAATCAGGCTTTGGCTTACGCTTTATACCTTTTTCATTTGATATCGCCAATTGCTGATTGCGATATTGGATCAGAGGATTTATTGAGGCCCTTTTTGTGTATGTCCCTTTTTCATTGCGATATGCGATCTCCATCGCTTTTATCGCAATGTAGAATTATTGATAATGCTTTTTTTTAAAGGAAAATTTCGGATTTTTGAAAAGGCTTTACGAAATGAATCATTTACATTGGGCCTTTTAATAGATATTTTTCTTGTAATGAGGTCAACACCATTTTATTCATTAATTCACAAATCTAACTAAGTTTATTTAAAAAGGGACCCATTTCTTATTAAAAATTTTGTGTACATTTTTTTATAGAAATGGGGGGTTGTTGTACAACACAAAAATTGGCGATTCACTGGGAGAAATAGTTATCTCTGAGAAAATAATATAATATTTTAACCTTCTTAATCTAAAAATCTTAATGGATAGAGAAAATCTAATATAACTAGGTAATCATAAACTTTGAATATAATGAAAACTATTTTTGCTATTTTTTTCTCATCTCAAAATAAAATACCTTATAAGTTTAAGCAAACCTTAATTGGTTGATAATGATAAAACAAGAGACTTCTCCAACTTAGCTTGTATAGTGACTCCTTTGTCGTAGGTAGAGTCACTGCTGGCAGCAAACGTCTATAGTCTCGGCAGGGTTACCTCTTAATCATTTGATCATTCATTGCACCATCCATTTTAGAGTATAATTTAAAAGAATGAATCCAAAAGATATGTTTCCACATTTTTTGTATTACATTTTCTTTTTTCCTTATTCCTTTATTTTGTAAGATAAAAAGCCATTGTCCTATTTTGGTGGCTAGCTATTGACAATGCCATTCACTGGTTGTAGTTTAACTGAACAAACTGGCTCGTGATGAGACCCCTTGTCTTATAATTATAAGCCATTACCCTTTTTGGTATGCAGTGTTGGTAATGTCAGTTGAACTAGTTGCCTATGATCATGGTAAGCAGGCTCGTGATGAGACCTCTTATATTGTATAGCAAATATATTTTAGAATTACACTCTGAAAAATCATAAACTTTGATGGATGGAGTGAACAATTTTTTCCTTAAGAGAACATGGATGACAATTTCAGGAGTTGAAGATGCTAAGATTGAATCAGTCTTTGCTTTGTATTGATAACCTTTTTTGGATTTCTAAAACTTAGAACGATTTACAGTATTTTCGAGTTTTGAGAAGATTTCACAAAAAAAAGGGTTTTCAGAGTTCACTTACACCTAATTTCCTTGAATTCTGATTTTCCTTCAAGGCTTCCATCTATCAAAAGTAAATATTAAGACATTTTTCTTTTGTGTAACCTTTTCAAAATAGTAAAGACCAATAGAAGGCTATTTACAATTTTATTTTGTAAGAAAGAAAATGAACTAATTGTTCACACAAATATAATTGAAAATTGAATATTTACAAAGTGAGAAGGGGTTACCTCCTTAATTGAAGATTTTTTTCAAAATACGCCCATGGACAGGAAGAGAATCTCTCTTTCTTGATAGATCTTGCAATATGAATGTTGATGGGCCTATCTTCTCACTAATTTGAAATGGTCCGAGCCACATTTTCTAAAATTTAGTGTGTTTTCCTTTATCCTCATGGGATTTGTCCCATTTCAAAACAATATCACCAACTTGTAAATGTTTTGAGCCACTTGAAGTTGTATCAAAACAAGACTTAATAATTTGTTGATGCTTGGCATGTGTAATTCGGGCTTTCTCCCTTTCTTCCTCTAGTTTTAGAATCTGATTATGTCTTCATTGAATAGAAGATGAGGGATTTTCTTCAATAAATTGCACTAAGGCTAGTGATGGAAGTACTAAATTTGCTGGTATAACAACGTCCTTTCCATACACTAGATTTAACGGAGAAGTGCCTATTGAGGCCTTCTGTGTTATACAGTCTGCCCATAATGCAAATATCAAAGACTTGTGCCAATTCTTATGGTTCTGATCAATAGTTATCTTAATGATTTTGATAAGATTTTTATTGGTCGATTCTGCTAAGCCATTACCTTGAGGGTAGCAGTTTGCATAATATTTTAATTTAAATCCTCTTTTGATAGCAAATTCAAGTATAGAATTACTAGATAAATAAGATGCATTACCAAAAATAAGAGCATTTGGGACACCAAACCTGGTAACGATGAACCGATCTATAAATTCAATGATCGCCTCAGAGTTTGTTGTCTTCAAAGGGATTGCTTCTACCCACTTAGTAAAGTAAGCAGTAGCTGTAAGGATATAACTGTACTATTTGGATGAATGTGGAATAATTTCTCCAAAGATATCCAATCCCCATTGCTCAAAAGGTTGTTCAATGTTGACTGGTTACAAAGGAAAAGCTGGCTTCCTTTGCCTTCCACTGGTAGTTTGATATGTTTTGCATTTCATTACATATTCATGAGTATCTCTAAATAAGGTAGGCCAATAATAACCACCATGAATAATTTTATGGGCTATTGTGTCAGCTCCAAAATGTCCTCCTACTGGACCATCATGTAATTCCTGCAAGACCTTTTGCGCTTCGGGTTTTTCTAAGCATCTTAACAAAATTGAGTCATAATTTTGTTTAAACAACACATCGTAAATAATTATGAAGTTTTTTCTTTTAGTCTAATGGCACATTTATTTTTATAGGAAAGATTAGAAGGAGCATATCCATTTTTCAAATAGAATATCAAATCTGCATATTGGGATTTAGGATTAATGGTACTTAACTCATTGATTTCTTGGATATTGTTTGTACCTTCATGTTCTTGAATATTAGAAGCTTCTGCTAACAACCTGTAAAAACCTTGGCCTTTGACAATCTTTGCTGGTTTAATGTCCAAATCATATTCTTGTAATGTTGTAACCAAGTTTGCCCTTTTTTCTCCCAATTCCCTTTGAACTAGTAATTGTCTTACTGCTGAAAAAGGGATTATAACTTTGGTGTGATCCTTTAAGAGAAAGGGCCTAAAGTGTTTAATGGCTTTGTATATAGCAAAAGCTTGTTTTTCAATTTCAGAGTAATTAAGTTCAACACCTTGAAGATTTGAACTATAAAATGAAATTGGTGCTTCCAAGTTTTGATCATTGATTTGTGTCAGCACTGCTGCATAAGATGAATTAGATGCAAGAATATATAAAATGAAATGATTTGAAAAATTGGGAGTGCTTAAAGCATGAGCATTTATGATTGACTGCTTGATTGAATCAAATGCCTCTCTTTTTATAGGCTCCCATTTAAACACTGAGTTTTTCTTAATCATGGTTTGTAATGGTAAAACAATCTGCGAAAAATTTGGAACAAATATTTTTACAAAATTAATTTGACCTAAAAATGATTGCATTGATTTTTTATTATGTGGAAATGGAATATTAGAAATCTCTTTGATTCTATCTGGATCAATATAAATACCATATTTTGAAACAATGAATCCCAAGAGTTTACCTTGGTCAAGAGAAAAAAATGACTTCTTAGGATTGAGTGAAATGCCATACCTTTTACAATGATCAAAGATTTGTTTCAAATCATGTAAATGACTTGATCTTTTCTTAGAGAAGACAGTAATGTCATCCAAATAGACAACTACTGATTTGTTAATTAGACCTTTGAATGTTATGTCCATTACTCTTTGGAACGTAGCTCCAGCATTGATTAATCCGAAAGGCATTTTTTGATAGGCATAAGTTCCCCACTTAGTTCTGAAAGTAGTCTTAAGTCTATCATCGGGGTGCACCAAAATTTGGTTATACCCTAAAATACCATCTAAGAAAGATATTAGTTCAGAACCAGCTACTAAATGGAAAGTTTGCTCCATTGTTGGTAGAGGAAAATTATCGTTTTGACTTTCTTTGTTAAGATTTCTGAAATCAATACAAATTCTAATGTCACCATTTTTATTTCATATTGGCACCAAGTTGGACACCTAATTTCAGTGTCTAATAGGAAAAATTATCCTAGCTTTCAAGAGTTTGTTTAACTCAGCTTTTATTTGACTTTTGAGGTTAGGATGAATTTTCCTTAATTTCTGATATACTGGATTTTCTTCAGATATCATTGGAATTGTATGATGTATGATAGAAGTATCATATATTTTCAAGTCATCATAATTCCAAGCGTAGACATTTTTATACTTATCCAATATTCTGATAAATGCAATTCTTTCTTCTGAATTATGTCCTAATCCCAAATTGATGTTTTGTGGCTTGTCCTCTATACCAAGGTTTATTAATTCAAATATCAAAGTAGAACTTTGGAGCTTTGAATTAGTAACTTGTTTAAACCTATCTTTGATGTCATAAAGATCTCCAAGTTTGACCATTGGTTTACGTATTGAATTTTCTTCGAATTTTTTCTTCATTTGAAAATCATGCTAAATTTCATAAATAATTTGATCATCATAGGACTTATCAGAAGTTAAGAAATTCAAAATATCATCGTCATGATTGAACACTCACCAGTTAGTGACATTATCAGGAATTGATGGTCTGAAAATTGATTCTACTGAAAATCTATCGGGATTGCAATCTTTAGATGGAAGGAGCTTAGAAGCAACATGTTATTGGGAAATATATTGTCTATTCAGAGCTGCTAGTCCCACTAAGACAGGTAGCTATCTTAGAAACAAATAGATTAAAGTCACTTGTTTTTCCTTTACGAGGGAGATATGAGAAAGAAGTAGAGAGTACCAACCTCAGTCTTCCGCTTGGCTCCTTGCTTGTTTCCTTTCCCCTTTGACAGGATCTCGCCACTGCTTCCTTACTTGTCCCGCTTCAAATAGCACCTGTAGATTCACAGCAACATAATACCATCAAAGCATAGAGATCTTTCACTGTAAACAATATAGGATCATATATATATTGACCATACAAATGCATATATCAACACAATATTCAAAGATACACAAGAATATGGAGGAAAAATCAAATAGCTTTATTAGTAAAAGTCGTAGAAGAGAGGATTACAACCACTTGGTCTAACCCAACACCATCCTCCCAGCTTGAAAGCCCTCTTCACCCCACAAAAAGCAAGACCACCCAACAATGTCTTCAAAGAGAAACCAACAACACCTCTTTGCAAATTACCAAATTGCCACCTTTTTATCTCTTGGATGAGGGATCCATTTATAGATATTTGTAGGGGGGTGAGTAAAATTCTGGGATTTTTATTAGTTTCATCTCTTTGATAGTTCTTGGTTCCACTTGGAGATTTTAGATCTCTTACTCATCCATGGGCGAACTCAGAGAGGCAAGTGTCAAATGAGCAGTTTCTAGAAGATTCTCTGGGTTTCCACCTGGCAAACTTCTTGTGCCATTTGTTTACTCTCGCTCATCGTACCCTACAGAAGGGCTTTTCAATATGCATTACACTTTTTTCATGTGGCAGGTGAGATGCATCACACCCTTTGCACTAGGTAGTCTGTATGGTCCTGCTTTGACCAATTCTTAGTGGTTTTTTCATGGAAAGCTTCTGGGAGATGATGTAATCAGTTGACCTTGCTCCTTTAGGGTATGAAACAACACTTTTAGGGACTTAGAAGCCCTTGGTTTATGGACATATGTGATTGGGGTTGTAGTGCCCAAATATGTCTATAACAGTTGCCCTCTAAAGTATGAGGTCGAAAATCTTTTGATGTCGGGTGAAATGCTTTATAGTGAGGATCCAAGGTTTTTCGCACTGGAAGGTGACCTGTAATAAGATACAATACAATACATTATCTTCATAATATTTTCATGATCTAGCTGAGGCCGGCATTCCCATGCTCAGCTTGATAAATTCATTTTCATGTACATAGGACAGACACTAGTCTGTGTGCAGACTGATGATTCTGGTAGAGCCATCATCCCTTAGTTTGGATGATTATTTGTGCAGCAATGATGTACATTTGATGTCTTTATTCTCCTGAATATGTTGCAGCTTGGATGGATGAAACGAGATCTGGGGTCTTCAAAACTCGTTCAATCTTTGCCCGAAGTACAAGTTGATCAATGTGAAAATATGTTCTTATGTCGAGCATGGAAAGACATCGCCTGATTACCAGCCAATGATGTGAACTGTTAACAGGCACGAGAGGAATCACCGATGATGATGACGACACTCAAGGTACTGCAGTACAATTCATGTGGTGTGAATACATGAGTTGATGTCGAACACCATGCAAAGTCTTTCGGTTGAAGGCCATTAATTTAAACCTGTTGTAGGAAGTGAGAAACTTGCCATTGAGGCGTGCAAGCTTCAAAGTACTGAAAAGGTTGTCCCTAGGTCAGCTTCTTGGATAATGTGCTGATGTAGACAAGAAGTGACCCATCATAGGAGGGCATTAATGGATCCCACATCTATGACATGGAACAGAGCAACTGATTTTGTAGAGGTGAAAACAATCTGATGATACAAGGTTCAGGATGGCAGTCATGAAAGAATGAAGCGTGAAGGGATTGTAGCAGATGAGACACAAGCTAGGTTGGTGAATTCTCTGAACGAATTCTCTTGAACATATCGGCGACACTGAAATGGATTGGTAGCGTTAACCCCAAAAGTGGATGGTACAATGGACCAATGGTGATATGACTAGTGAGCAGAATAACCCAACCTGACTCAATCATGGTGATGGAGTGAAAGGGTCATGTTCAAGAGCGACCTGCTACCAATAAAGTTTCTTCAAGTTTTCTTCCCAATTTTCCCCAGTCATTTCTGACCAGTACCTCTTTATTTTTGTCAAGCTTGAGGAGGATAACATATGCTTGTTCTATAATTTTCCCTTCAGGCAAACTCGTTGCTATCTTTTAACGAGCCTAGCAATAGTGAAACTCGCTCTTGTCTAAATGGACAAGTTTGTCGCTATTTTTTTAACGAGTTTAACGACAAGGATAACTCGGTCCTTTTCAAGTTTAGAGAGTCTGAAAAGAGATGGAAAGAAGACTCCAATATTCCTTTTTCATAATATAATCCCTTAAGTTTGAAAAAATATAAAACAATGTGAAAGGGATGACTTTTAGATAGTTTTAACGAGCCGAACAAGACAAATGCTTGATATTTTTGTGTAATAATCCTCAGGTACAAAAAGATTAAAATCTAGAGGAGGGATAGCACTTCCAATCACTTTAATGAGCCGGAGAGGCCGATTGCTCGACAATCTTTTCATATTTTACGAGTCAGATGAAAAGAGCTTAAAGGGGAATCGTTCTTTTAGGAATGAGTGATGTTTTTAGATAGCAGCTGGTTCTAGGTAAGGTTTGGAACTTTTCAATCACGACAGTGTAAAGAAGGTGGCTAATAGGATCACTCGTCGCAGCTGCTCCTCAAAAGGGGTAAACAATGAAATGGAGGCGAATGATCAGCTAAAACAGAGTGGAGGTGATGGTAAGAACACGACCAAGGCTCAAAAGCTGATGAGAATCATTCACAATGGTTATTTACCGGAGGTGGGTTCATTTTTTTTTAATGGGCTTAAAATCTGGTGGAACATATGCTCATTGCTAGGTTTAATTTTTAACGATCTTTAACTTTGCGTAAAACTACTCATGGTTAGGTTTATCTTTTAACGAGCTTGAACTTTGCATAAACATTGCTCGTGATAAGTTCGCATGCCCCCAGCATAATGACACAAATCGAGGTGCATGCCCCCCAAGCTTCATTGCATTCAAAGAGGTGGTTGGAATGAAGGTTTAACTTCGAGATCTTTGAAAGACTTGACCTGGATTTTATGAGATCATAATCAAAGACTCGATTTGGAAAGGGAGTTGTTTCATTTTTTAATGAGGTTGAAACAAGATAAGAACCGTCCTCTAAATCCACCATATTTACAGTATTTGATATAAAATCGAAAACTGAAGGATGATTAAGGTTGCTGGAATAATCTTCGTTGTAATCCAGAAGATGGGAATGATGGTGGTAATCTTCCCATGGTGCCCCCTCTATGATCATTGACTGAACAATTCCTTTGTCTGTAGAATGTACATGCCACCAAGGATCTGAAGAGGTGCCATATTCCTTAGACCTATCTCTCCGAACACTCGATGAGCATTGATTTGGGTTTACCCCCCAGGCCAAGAAAATTGATTGCTACAATATTTCTAAAATGCCGATGATCCATGCTGAAAAAATGTTCGGGAATCTTTTGAATCTTTTAGATATAGAAGATACAATATTACAGGTTTCCACCATGGCCACTTCTGCTAGATTACTTTGAGGCAGTAGGGCAAATGTACCCATCAATGTAGGGTCTTTTAGCAGGCCTACTCTAATATTTTGAAGCAAAAGAGAGCTTCCATGGATCATCAGGATGCTTCCCATAACTTGTGAATTGTTGGGGAGAAAGGTTTGTTGGTCGACGATTGTAATTATTCCTTGAAAAGGAAATGCAATCTTTCTGAAGTATGTCGACACAACAACGGCCATAGCATAAATCCAAGGCCTTCCCAGTAGGATGCTATAATCGAGGTTTCCATCAATAACTTCAACATCAATTTCTACTGTTTTGCCCCCCAGTTCAACTTGTAAGTTACTCAATATCCCGTATGGAGTGTATGTTCATGCATCAAATGCTTTTAACATCGTTGACGATTGCAACAAGGGTTGTGAGCCTAAAGTTTTCCAGCAACTCATTAACATAATACATGTAGATACCCCCTCATCAATAATTGTTCGATGAATAGTTTTGTTGAGGGCTTTCACTTGAATGAGGAAAGCGAGTTGAGCTGGTAACTGAGGTTCATATCCTTTATGATTTAAGGCCACAAGATTAGTATCTGCTGGGTCAATCCCACCTATTACTGATAATAGAGCCTGCTTTTGGGAGGGGCAATTTTGAATTACTTCAAGTGTCGACATAGTGGACGACGATTGGGCCAGCTCCTCTACTATATTATAATTCTGTGCCACTCTGGCACGAGGACTAAATGTCGATTTGTGTACATCTCCCTTTGGAGGCTTTATTATTAGCTCATGAATGATGGGTGGCACAACTTTGGTCGAAGTTGTTGTCGAACTACTAGGTTGATCAATAACCTTGTTGTTCGACAGCTATGGATTCCCGTAATCTTTATTCCTTGTTGATATCAAAGCATCATTTTGGTGTTTTGAGATGGATAACATAAGGACTTGGGATGGGGAAGCATTGTCACTAGCAACTAGATTGGTTCTTGGTTTTGGAAATGGATCAGTCAATACTACTGAGGTTTTTGAATTCTTAAAGAATTTCTTAACTTCAGCTTTATATGTACAATCTCTCGTCCAATGATCCTCATCGCATATGAGGCATGGCTGAGTAGGTTTCTTTTGCGCAGAAGGGTTTGTAGAAGATTTTTTAGGAGACGAATCATCCTGTTTCTTCTTTTTGCTCTTCCATTTCTTCTTGCCTCCTGGTGGCTTCAGTTCTTTGCCTTTGTCAGTTGACACGGCATTAACCTCTGAGGCTAGAATTTCTTCATTTGCATTTTGATCAGAAATCTTACAGGCTTTCTTAGATGTAGCCTTCTTCGATTTCGTGCTCATCGTACCTATCACGCCGTTTCCAGCATGAGAGTATTTGCTTGATTTAGGAGGAGGAGGAACGAAGAATTCTGGTCACGGAGCATTAAGGACTTTGTCATAGAGCATGCCAGACTGAGTATAGATCAAGTCTAGATATTGCACACGATAAATCACCTACTCTTCAGTGACAACCCCTCCCTTCGCCACATCTTCTATTATAGAAGGTAACAATGACTTAATAAACCATTCAGCTAGTAGCTGATCAAGGACATATGTTTTTACCATTCTACGATGACGTCGCCATTCATGAATATGATCGGATATATGAGTGGCCATCATTTGCTTGAAATTGGTAAGAAACTCTATTTCTCATTCATACCTTATTGGTAATTGAAAATGGGTTAAAACGGTTGTGGCAAGGGTGCTGAAGTTATCAAACAAATCTCTAGGCAATTTGATGTACCATTTTTCTGCTGGACCAGTTAACGTTCGCTGAAAAAGGTGAAGCCGAATCGAATCATCAATGAGAGTGTTGGATGAACACCACAGATGAAAGGTCATCACATGATTCGATGGGTCTTCACATTGATTTCCATTAAATTTAGGAATATCTGGCAGAAGTTTATGAGGAATTGCCAGCCACCAAGGGGCATAAGTGATTGGATCGTTCGTTAGTCGATTTAGATCTGGTAACTCTGGAGTCGCCATGAAGGGCAACTGTTGATTCAAGTTCGGCAAAGCGTACCGAGGATAAGATGAGATCGCCTAAGTAGTGGGTCTTTGCCTACCAGCATAATGCATTTGATGCTAATAACTTTGATAAGGTGGTTGGGCATAACCAATTTGAGATGATTGGTTATAACCATTTTGAATATACGGCTGCCCATTACATGCAAAGTTTTTCTGCTCAGGTCCTTGGTAAGCTTGTTGGAATTGCGGTTGTTGATATTGCACCAACCATGGTTGTGAAACCATTTGTTGTTTCCCAATACTAGACATTTGACCAAGATGATGGGTAATAGTACCCATTTGAGCTTGATTCACTCTAGTTAAGGAGCCACTAACTGGTGATTGCGGTTGTGTCATGGAGACAAGAGGCTGTTGTACAACGACCTAAGAGACTTGAGGTTGGCATACAACAAGCAATGCTTGTACTTGCGACACTATCACAATAGCTTGTGTAGTGGGGATGTTCGACATAGGGAGACTCGGTTGCATTGAGTATACAACTCTTGGTTGTTGAGGCAGTATTGGCACCCAACCGCTGGATGTGATTCCAATTTGACTTGAATTTGGTTGTGAACTCTCATATGGTTCTCCCGGAGGGAATAATGAAAGGGTGTAGTGCCCTCCATATGGAAACAATCTAGTGCTCAAGGGAATGATTGGCCTTTGGAGACTAGACTGTCCAAATTGATATTGTTGTGAAGGATCAATTTGTTGAGATTCAACATAAGAGATTCCAGATACTTCCGGATGAACAAACGGGAACAGACCATACTGTCGAAATAGTCCCTAGGTGGACTCCTTCTAGCAGTTGAGAGCTAGTTGGGACAGATGTTATACCAGTGAACATCGTTGAAGTGGTGGTAGGAGGTTCTGCTACCGCTATATCAGACGAGACAATCCTAGATGTCGATGGTTGTCCAGACATATTGAGTCTATCCAAAAGACTTCCCAGCGCTTCTATAGGAACTTGCAATGAAGGGGTATTAACTTCTGAAGTAGAAGGGTATGGGTGGATCTCAGTCCCAAAATGCGATGGAGTACTCGATGGAAGATCCTCTGTAATATCTTCTATAGTAATCAATCCAGGTGGAAGAGGTAGACTGTCAGGCTTGTAAAATATTTCTGGTGTCGAAGAAGGTATAGATTCTGCAGCGATAGATGTTGGAGGGGTAACACCTTCCGAATCAACCCTGGATGGATCTGGTTCAGGAATAGAAGTGTTTATTGTTACACTAGGATTAGTTTTAATGTCCTCTTGTAACTTTGGAACTTCTTCTGTAGAGGCAAGGATACCATAAATGGTTGGAGTAACTAGAGTCTCAGAGGATGTTGAAGCACAAGTTTCAAAAAAACCAGGATACTTTGACCCAGTTAAACGAGTTCACTTGACCCGGAATGGTTTGCTTTCTGGAGTCAAGGACAGTTGACTCATTAGTCTCCGCAAGCGACGAGGTTTTGATTGACTTTCTTCCACGATTGTGGATTATTTGATCAACTCAAAATAAGAGGGGAAATGTTATCTATGTTAAATGAATTTTAGACGCTTTGACAAAAATTGCTTTTTAAATTTTTAAGAGTCGAGAAAAAGCTAAATATGACTCTAGTCGCCTTCGATTTTTAATGAGCCTGAAGTCAGAAGTGCTCAGATGGACCTTTTCCTTTAAGGAGTCTGAAAAGGAATGAAAGAGACTACCCTGGAATCTAGACAAAGGGATTACCAAACCAATCGCAAAATTGCAGAATACTTTTTATGGTACGTCATTCAATCTTCCCAAATGTTGTGTTTAGTGCATTGCGATTGATAGGGCAATAGACACGGATTCCTAAGGATAAAGGATATAGCCTATTGTGGTCTCCCAATATATACTCGACGGTACATGGGAGCACAAGTCCGTACAGGCACTTATTGTCTCAAAGAGGAGGAATCACCCAACCTACAATGAAAGCGACAGTTACCAGGCTTTACGACGCCAGAATACGTCTCTAGCCTAGACTTCTAGATGTTGTGCGTTAGTTTCCAAACAATTTTTATGTTCATTAAATTTATTTTATAGTTTATCTTTCTTAAGAAATTTGCCTTTAAGGTTCACCGCGTGATGTAGATATACAATTCCTAAAATGCAATCTAAGATGATAAACAATCGTTTAATCTTCTTTTTGTGATGAAAATCCTAGCTACTGAGGAAAGAGAAATGAAATCCTTTCAACATAGAGCAGAGAGCACACACTAGATGCACCGTCCTAAATCACAATCAACAAGAAATATAAATGCAAATGCACATGAAATGTATTTGTTTTTTCTTTCTTAATGTGTTAATGACAAAAAGAATGCTAAGTACAAATCCGAACTATTCCTTCTTTCAAAGCGACAGTACTAACGATTTTCTTTTCAAAAAATGAAAAGGAGACAAGATGACACTTTACGATTTTGAATTGAAAACTGCTTGCGAAACCTCAAATACTACTAATTCAGATCAAATACAAGAGTAACAGTATAATCGACTATCAAGCACATTAGGATTCTTTTCTTTGATTGAAAACGACACTTGCGGCACTTATAAATCAAAAGGCGACAGTTCGATTAAGCTACTATTTTGTAAAAGAGAACTGTAAATGGCGCACAATACATAAAAACATTCACAATTCTTTGTACAATAGAGGTTGGATGATGTAAAGAAGGGGGTTTCAACAGTGGTCTACTGATCACAGACAACAAAACTCCTGAATAAAACTGAAGAGAGTGAAGAAAAAACCAAAATCTGGAGGCAGATCTAGTCTTGTATGATCATCGCACCTGTAACACAGGGAAACAGGGATGCATCCAACCTACTGCACACAGAAGGTGCGATGCATCTAGATTTCCTAAAGGATAGGGTACGATGGTCAAGGAATGAGACTTTAACTTGGTTTTTCGTCACAGTTTGCAGTTTAGTTTAGGGATTTAGGCTGAGCAAATGATAGTCAGTAACTACAAAGTATAGGGGCTGATCTAATGAGGTTACTCAAGCTACCTCTAGGGCACTTAGGATGTTTGCAATTCAATTGTTTAGTTCATAAAAAAACCCGGAGATTGATTGAGGCAACGTTGATCTACTTTGCACTTGCATAGCAAATGCAGTTCGAAGGCTAGCTGACTAAACTTCAAGCTCCATCCATGGTTTATGAATCAAACAAATAGAGACAAGAAATCAAACTAATCGCTCCCCAGTATGGTCGCCATTTTGTTATCAGGAAATATAGTGTCTATTCAGAGCTGCTAGTCCCACTAATATGGGTAGCTATGTTAGAAACAAACAGATTAAAGTCACTTATTTTTCCTTTACGAGAGAGAGATGAGAAAGAAGCAAAGAGTACCAACCTCAGTCTTCCGCTTGGCTCCTTGCTTGTTTCCTTTCCCCTTTGATAGGATGATCCAGGTGGACGTTGGTGGCCACCCACCAACCCATTTGGACCCCCACAACTGTCTCTTTCAGTCTTTTCAGTTTCCTAAATTGTAGCGCAATTTACTATTTTTAGCAGTTTTTCGAGTCCTGAACTTCCGGAGCCGTTTTGAGGCCCTAAACGACGTTTTTTTGGGAATCTGGGGCAACATGGGTCCGTGGACCCATGTTGTCTCCCAAAGTGGTAGTACTCGGATAGATCTTTCTAACGAGCTATCGTACGCGTCAAACGGAGATCGTATGCCAAACTTACAACCCCGGGAAATTGATGTACCAATTTACCCAAACGGGGCCCACAATTTGGGCGTTTCATCTTCTAGGGTTAGGTTTTGGAATGTGAAGGGTTTTCCATTGTTTCTCAACAATAAATAGGCCTTCGAGCCTCATTGTAACACAATTTTTTAGAACAGTTCAGAGGCATGTAGCCGCCACATCTCTTCTCAGAGATAAGCTACCATCGCCCTAGCTGATTTATTTCTATTTCTGTTTGTAAGCACATTTCGGTATTTGACAGTAATGAAATGAAGTATTATTTCCGCTGCATCTCAGTATTTATGGTTATCTCATCTCTGTATTTATGGTTATCTCTGTAATTTGTTGCGTTCTTCTTTAAATTCCGAATTAGTGGTATCAGAGCGGTCTGCTTTTTCTCTGTTTTTCTTTGCATGTCCCCAACGAGGTCGGGATATAAGGAGTTAGGGATTGAACTGGTCGAACCTTTGCAAGACCAGCCTCGCAAATCCCGACGGCCTCCCATGGCGGATGAGAAGAAAGATGAGGGGGCGGGAGATCCTATCAAAATCTTGCCCGAAGAAGCGCTCGAGCGGCAAAGGAACGCAATGATGGATAGCTTTGCGCAGATCCTTCAGCGGCTACCCAGAGGCGACGCATCGGCTTCCAACAGCGACTCTGGAAATGCCACACCGTTTAAGGTACAAGTTAATTTTGAAATCCCAATCTTCGAGGGTCAAATAGACGCAGATGCTGTAGATAAATGGTTAAATCTGCTAGATGGGTATTTTTCTGTTCACGAATTTTCAAGTCGGGAAAAGATTGTTTTCGCTCTTCTCAAAGCAGCCCCCCATGTCAAGGACTGGTGGGAAACCTACTGCGAGCAGAAGGATGAAAGTACAGGCTCACTATTTTCAGCCGCACCCACTTGGAATGACTTCCGGGATGCCATCAAGGAGCAGTACTACCCTATCGGAAGCTATGAGGACAAATACATCAAATGGACCACACTGCGGCAGGGACGAGACCAAGATGTGCCGGAGTTCACAAACATTTTTCATACCCTTCACACACAGTTGGGTATCAAAGATTCTGGGCTGCATCTGGTACTCCAATATCGCGGCTGCCTACACAGATACATCCAGGAAGAGATGGTGTTCTTGAACATCTCCTCACTCGGCACGACGTACCGATACGCTGTCAAAATCGAGCAAAAGTTCAAACAGAAGAAGCGAGACTTTGGATCTGCAAATCCGAAGCCCAAAGGACAAAGCCAAGGCGGGGTGACCCAAGACAACCCGTTGAAGTCGCAAGAAAAGAACAACACCACGAAGCCGAAGAAGGACACAGGAAAGTGGTGTGAGTTCCACAAGAGTCACACTCATAACACAAGTGAGTGTCGGACCAAGCAGTCACTGGTGGCCGAATTGAAGGCTTCCGAATCAGGTGCATGTTCCGACCCTGAGCCAGAACCCGACAAGGGGAATGGCAAAGGGAAGCAGATCATTGATGCGGATCCTAGTGCCACTGTTGCCACTGCCAAGATCAAGAAAAATGAGCTCGAAGATCTAGAGGAGGGGGAGCGTCTTTTCCACTCACAGATGTGGGTGAAGGGTTCGCCGCTACAATTCATTGTCGACAGTGGCAGCCAAAAGAACCTCATTTCAGCAGAGGTCGTGAAGCGGTTGGGCCTACCGACTACACCACACCCGCAGCCGTACAGTATCGGGTGGCTTCACGAAGGACGAGATCTAAAAGTTCACCAGCAGTGCCGCCTTCCATATAGCATCAAGCCCTTCACAGACGAGGTATTGTGTGATGTTACACCTCTGGATGTTTGTGATGTACTATTAGGCCAGCCATACTTGTGGAGGCGACATGTTGTGTATGAGTCAAGGCCTCGTGCTGTCATTATTTCTTTGAATAATTCATTATACAGGATACCAGAGGTAGCCCCACCTACTGCCACATCCTTGATCACTACCAAGAAAGGCAGCAAGCTCATATCACAGACTAGGAAATTCATCTGTCTGGTTCACTCCCAAAGTAAGGGGAAGATCGTTGCTACATCCATGACCCCTGCAAAGGGTTCCTCCACGCAGCAGCAACAACAAAGGGATACGGTCATGACAAAACACAGGAACGACTTCTCCTCACCCACATGGGTACCACACAAGTTTCAGGTGGGCAACAAAGTCTGGTTGCATATACAGAGAGAACGCCTTACCAGAACCCATCAGAAACTCAGACCACTCCGACATGGTCCTTACACCGGTACCAAGGCTACGGGAAACAATGCTTTCAAGCACAGCATTCCTCCATTCCTTCGCTTGCACCAAGTGTTCAATATGGACCATCGTTGACCATGCTTCCCACCATTACTGGACACATCAGAGATTGCAGGACAAGTTCAGCAGATGGAGGAACTCAACGCAATGGGGACCATTGCTTCCTAAGGGGGGAGGAATGATCCAGGTGGACGTTGGTGGCCACCCACCAACCCATTTGGACCCCCACAACTGTCTCTTTCAGTCTTTTCAGTTTCCTAAATTGTAGCGCAATTTACTATTTTTAGCAGTTTTTCGGGTCCTGAACTTCCGGAGCCGTTTTGAGGCCCTAAACAATGTTTTTTTTGGAATCTGGGGCAACATGGGTCCATGGACCCATGTTGCCTCCCAAAGTGGTAGTACTCGGATAGATCTTTCTAACGAGCTATCATACGCATCAAAAGGAGATCGTATGCCAAAGTTACGACCCCGGGAAATTGATGTACCAATTTACCCAAACGGGGCCCACAATTTGGGCGTTTCATCTTCTAGGGTTAGGTTTTGGAATGTGAAGGGTTTTCCATTGTTTCTCAACAATAAATAGGCCTTCGAGCCTCATTGTAACACAATTTTTTAGAACAGTTCAAAGGCATGTAGCCGCCACATCTCTTCTCAGAGATAAGCTACCATCGCCCTAGCTGATTTATTTCTATTTCTATTTGTAAGCACATTTCGGTATTTGACAGTAATGAAATGAAGTATTATTTCCGCTGCATCTCAGTATTTATGGTTATCTCTGTAATTTGTTGCGTTCCTGTTTAAAGTCTGGATCATAGGATCTCGCCACTACTTCCTTACTTGTCCCACTTCAAAGAACGCCTGTAGATTCATAGAAACATAATACCATCAAAGCATAGAGATCTTTCACTATAAACAATATAGGATCAGATATATATTGACCATACAAATGCATATATCAACACAATATTCAGAGATACAGAAGAATATGGTGGAAAACTCAAATAGCTTTATTAGTAAAAGTCATAGAAGAGAGGATTACAACCACTTGGTTTGACCCAGTGCCATCCTCCCAGCTTGAAAGCCCTCTTCACCTCACACAAAGCAAGACCACCGAGCAATGTCTTCAAAGAGAAACTAGCAACACCTCTTTGCAAATTACCAATTTCCCACCCTTTGATCTCTTGGATGGGGGATCCATTTATAGATATTTGCAAGGGGGTGAGTCAGCTTCTGGGATTTTGATTAGTGTCATCTCTCTAATAGTTCTTGGTTCCAGTTGGATATTTTAGATCTCTTACTCATCCCTGGGCGAACTCAGAGAGGCAAGTGTCAAATGAGAAGTTTCTAGAAGATTCTCTGGGTTTCCACCTAGCAAATTGCTTGTGTCATTTGTCTGCTCTCTCTCATCGAATCCTACAGAAGGGCTTTTAAGGATTTATCGCACTTTTTTCATGTGGCAGGTGAGATGCATCGCACCCTTTTCACTTGGCAGTCTGTATGGTCTTGCTTTGATCAGTTCTGAGTGGTTTGTTCATGGAAAACTTCTGGGAGAGATGTAATCAGCTGACCTTGCTCCTTTAGGGTATGAAACAACACTTTTAGGGACTTAGAAGCCCTTGGTTTATGGACATATGTGATTGGGGTTGCAGTGCCCAAATATGTCTATAACACAACATTGGCTAGCAAATTTGCTACTGCATTATGAGACCTAGGAATGGGAGAAATACTAAATGCTAGAAAATGAAATACAAGGTCTTGTACCAAGGATAGATAATGTTTAAGGTGACTAGAAAGACAATGTATAGTATTTCTAGCTTGTTTTATAACAATTTCAGAATCACCAAACACTTTCAAATATTGTACCTTAAGACCAATTACTTTATAAAGTCCTTGAATCAAAGCTTCATATTCAGCAGTATTGTTTGTGCACTCAAATTCTAATCTACATGACAGCATGGTCTTCTCTCCCTCAGGACTAACTAAAATACATTCTGCTCCTGCACTATCAATAGATTTAGACCCATCAAAATATAATGACCAAAATAGAGGTTTATCTACAGTTTTATTTATAGTTTCCTCAGCAATTTTAACACACCTTGATGTATCTGTTTGGGAAAAGTTTTCAATTTGAGATGTGAAATTATTAACTGAGGAAGGTGATGATTGAGCAGTAAAATTGCCAAAGAATGATTCATATGAGTAGTTACCAAGAATGTTATTGCTAAATGCTATACGTTGGTTTTCTTGTTCAAACTCTGTCATAGTATGAATCATATGCTTATCCTGATCAATCTTAATCTGATTTGGATTTCCTTTATAGGGTAGCCACATGTGAGATCAATCGTTAGAAATATAACAATGATGTTTCTCAGACCAATCTCTACTTAAAATCAAACCATAGAACTCAGGAATATTAGCAATTAATATGTCAATTCTCTAAACCACTCTTGGATCAGCTGATAACCTGATGGTAACTGAGTTGATTTTTCCTAATACTTGGACCTTAGTTCTATCCAACTAGATAAAAGACTTTTTGGGTTCAATATTTGGTTTAGAACAAACCGAGTCGGACTTTATATTCAATGAAGCCCCTGAGTCTATCAAGCAATTGTGCAGATTTATGTTATAAATCTCATAGGTCAAGAGAAACAGAGGAGTATGGGAATTTGATCTATCTCTGATTAGAATAGTATCAGTGGCTTCCACTCTACCAGGTGGTGGTTTACCGGTCTCATTAGCAACTTTGGATATTACAACATTTGGAAGAGGAGAAGAAGGTACTCCATCTAATTCCTTGAGTAACGATTTTTGTTGATGTTTGAGTTTACTAAGCTCAGACATAGTGATATTTGCCTTCGTTTTATTTATGTCTTCAATGATGTTGTAATCCATAGAGTCTGTAACTACTAATGTTTTAGATGTTGAAGGTGGATTGGAAGATGATGGCTGATTTTGAGTAAGAGTGACTGTAGACTTCTTTGTGGGAATCTTTTCGTTAGTAGTAGTACCTGCGTTCTTTTTCTTCTGAGTTGTTTGAACAGGTTCTAGAGTGCCTTTACTCCTAGTACTTACTGGGAAAGCTTCATGTTCATCTTCAATATTGGGATTAGGCAAAATGAAGTCCCACATCCCATGACATTCTACAGTTACCTCTTCTTCAGTTTCTTTAGATGATAAGACTGTATCTTCTTCATCATCTTTAGGGTCTGAATCTACCACGGATATATCATTAGGGGGTTTTGATTATGGTTTCTTAAAGTTTCTAAATGGCTTTTTATTTAAGGTCTCAGCTACTTGTTTCTTGATTTCTATCATTTCATTTGACATAGTCTTTAGAACTTTTTGGAGACCTTCCATATCATATGGATCCTTAGCCATTTTCTTCTTTGAATCATCTTTGAAGGAGACTTTTTTAGATTTTCTATCTTCAAGAGAAGCTTTCATTTCTAAAGTGATGATACGTTTTTCAATAGCTATTGCCTCTTTCATATTTTTTTCTAGGGTAGGTTTTCCAGCTCTATCTACAAAGATAGCTATGTTTAAAGGTAAAGCTATTATATAACATTCACTTCTAACTTGTTCAATAGGTTTAGAGGCAGTAGGAATCTTATTTAAGAGTTTATTAAATCATGAATTAAACTCTTTAATAATCTCTCTAGACTTTGTTCTAAGATTTGAAAAATGATTGACTAGCATTGCTACAGATCTGTCATCACCGTATTTAGTCAAGAACTGTTCTTCAAAAATATTCCAGCTAGTTATGGATCCTGATGGTAGGGAAAAGTACCAAGACCCAGCTGATCCTTGTAGGGTATAAGGGAAAAGTCTAACAACCACATCTTCCTCAATAACTCATTTTAAAATAACTAACAACATGAAGTTGTTTATGTGCTCATCTGCCTGTATGCCTCAATCTAAATTGAATTTTGGCAACCATTTTTTAGGATGAGCTGGCAATGGGTTTAAAGGTGTAAGCATGGTGACTGCACCAGGACTGCTCCACAGGTTCTATGCCATTGTTGAGCTGCTAGTAGATGATAGCACATATGAAGTTTGAGATGGCTAAGAAACAAATGTTGAAGTTGCAATTCCTTGTTGAACAACAATCTGGAGTGGAGGAGTGGATGGTTGACTTTGCAATGAAGAAGGTGAAATGGATGATGATGATGAGAAAGTTTCACTATCTAATCCTTTAGTAGTCTTCCTCGCTCTTTTCTTTGTAGGCAAAGGCAACTCATTAGGCTCAATACCAAGATTTTCACTTTGAAGTCTGGTGAGGGGGTGAGAAGGAACGAATTGTGAAGTCACACTGCCTTGTGATGACTCAGATTTCTGTGGTGATATCAAGAATCCTTCAAGTTTGTGGATTAAAGATTGTACTTCAGAAGATTCTAAGGTTGATTTATCTGAGATGTTTTGGGGTTGACCAGTGGTGGTTGTTTCCTCAACTTCTCACTTGAACATTGGAGTTTTAGCATGCAAGGGAGAAGTCGGAGGTCAGATGGAGGGAGATTTACTCTTAGAATGGATTGTAGATTTGGATTTTCGCACCACTCACAGTTCATGCCCTCCTTCTAGCGCCAAAAATGTTGATGCCTCGAAAATCGTTGCATCAACATCGGGGAAAACCACCCGGTCGGGACCTTAAAAGCAACTCCTTTTCCATTTGGTGTGGTGGTTCTGACTGGATATAATGGGACCAATTTCCCAATGATTTATAAATGGGATGAATAAGTGATTTATTTTCTAATACCTAATGGGAATGATGGATGATTTATTCTAATATTCAACCATATAAATAACTAATCTATCCCAGGAAGTCTTTCTCTTAGTGCAATTTTTAATGGTTCTTATTGACAAGTAGGCACATAGATGACTCTACTTATAAACAAAAATATTCATTTATATGATAATTACTTTGTTCAAGTAGTTGAACAAAGTAATAATTAAAACATTATCACACTAATCTTTATATATCATTGACATATATATGTATGAAAAATAACAACTCTTAAACATTCAATAGTGACAAACCAAAGAATTGTTGTGAAAGCATATACATATATCAATAATAGCAAAATGAATAAATGTTGATTCAGATAAAAGTGTGAAGCAAAAACATAGATAATAGTACCATATGTGTTTGAGTCTTCTCCAATATGAATTGCATTCAAATCCCACCTTTCAACTTGGAAATTCTTTTACAGGAAGCGATAGTGAATATCACATAAAAGTATTCTTCATCAAAACTCAGAATTCAGGTCTAGTTTTTATAAAAGTAAATATATCGAAAGTACAGTAATGCAACTTCCGATCCAAGTCTTAATACAAAAATTTGAGGACCCTTTCTAAAAATATGAAAGGGTCTATAAATACTATCTAAACTAGAAAAATCTGAAATAAAAATGCTATGTGCTGGTGTTAACCAAATCATAGAATTTTTGATAATCTTCTTTAAAATAGGCATGTTGTAGTCAGTTAGAGTGGTTCATTGTTTTGGTTGACTATCTTGCGACCTGATCTGGCAAATGGAAAGCATCGGTTGCAGTTCTGGAGAATGACTCATGCAAGAATCTAACTGGTAAGTGTATGTGGCATCAGTAATTTCGGGAATCATATAACTGATTGCATCAGTAAGGCATTTCATCGTTGCTCGCTGACTATGTGGTTTAACAAGGAAAAACCAAAAGGTTTCCCATGTCAAAGTTTGAATGCCTTTGTTTAATCTTTTCCTCTATTCCAGCTCCTATTTCCATGTTTGTTCTATTTCTTTCACCGATGGAAGTTTCCCTGGAGAACACTCTGAAATTAAATTTGATAAATAAAGAGTATCATTAATCAATTCAACCAAATTACTTGTTGCCAATCTACATATTGATTTCACCCTTTCTGCTTTCATTAGTTGAGATTGCCATTCAAGGAACATGACTTCTTTATGCGATTCCAGAATTTGGGGTAGATTTGCAACTTGTCCTTCTTTGGTTTCTTGCCAAGAGAGAAACTCTGTTAATTTTTCATCTACTTGCTCCAATTTCTGTCTCACATCAACTGACTTATCAATCATAGAAGACGAAATTTCACATAGGGGAAGAACGAGAGAGATATTATGACATAATAAGCTCAAGTAATTTGACAATGCTTTGGTAATTTGGAAAGCTTCCGATTTGAATTCTCTCACTTCGGGATATCCTTTGAATCTTTCCATTTGCAGTGATAGTTGAGCAATCTATTCTTCTCTTTATTTGCTCAACTGTTTGTGATAGTTCTTGTTGCTTCTGAGTTGCATATTGATCAATTATTTATTTCTCTTTGAGCAATTTCTCATTCATTTGATCATCTGACTGTCTCTAGGCTGCTAACTGTTGTTCCAACTGCTCTACCTTTTGTTCCTTCTCTTATACATATGCTTCCTGTAAAATGATTGTTTGTTCCTTTTCCTTGCGCAAGTTACTTACCATCGATGCTTTGTCCATGGTAGCTATTGTGTATGCTCCGACATACTGAGAGAGTTTAGTGAGATCTTCAGAAGGATTGACTTCCTCTCTCCATACCACGTTTGTTATCTCCATTTGTGAAGTTAAAAGAGGAGATTGATCAATTTTCCTCTTTTTTCTTTGTCTCTTGATTACAACCATATGCTTAGGACTGTAGCAGACATCCAAGGGTGGTATTTCTTCTACATGTAACACAATTTCATCGGATGGATGCTCGAAGATTATTTCTACATCATTTTGAGTTATGGGTGGGCCGCTAGTTCCCTCAGTCAGAACTGTATTGATTTCTGATTTCTGACCAGCTGTCACCTCGGGTGTGTTGAATCCTTGTAGACTTTCAGTATTGCTGATGATAGAATCAAATTGTTGCCATTATGTGAGCAGTTTGGGATCAACATAAATGTTTGTGTCAATGAGTTCACCACTTTTTTCTTGTCCCTGCTCCTGCTCTGGCAAATTTTCTTTTTCGGGGCACTTCTCCACTACAAGATTCTTGTCAGATATTTTTTGTTCAGTTTGACTTTATGGCTGAACTGTAGGGGTTGTAGCTAATAAGTCCAAAGGCAGAGTTTGCAACCTCTGGGCTATGAGCCTATTAAATGTTTCTAACCCTTCTTCTCCATACTTGATTCTAGCCAATCCTTTAACCTGAAAAAATATTTCGGCTGAAGCAAATAAATCATCAAAGACATATGCTTCATGATCAAATTTGGCAAGTTTAGCTTGAGCAGTGACATTATGAGCAACCTTGTTTGGGTCATATTGCGTGTTAGGAATGGTGGCAAGATTCAACATTTGAATCTTTTCTGCTTCTTTTTCTGCATGCTTGTAGTCATGTAAGGTGAAAATGCCACATCGAAGGGGGAATATAGGCCACATTTATTTCTTAAAATTCCTAAGGGTTCTTGATGTCCCTTCAATAGTTATCTGATATGCCAATTCTTGTGCTAACAATTTATCGGGCACATACAAAGGAAGAACATGGGGTTTAGTGAGACTACCAAAAAGCCTTACATAGGTAAATTTATCCTCCCCTAACCAACTTCCTACTGCTGTCAGATCAGTTGCTACATCCTGGGATATCCTTGGAGTATGATTATTGAAAATAAAATAATATATAGGTGAAACAAAACCATTGCAAATTCTGTACAAGTGATTTTTATAGTGTGCCTTCCATAATTTCTTGTGATAAATATGAATCGGGTTGGGATATTGGGAAGTCCACTTCCATTCGAGTATCGGGAATTCAAAATTAAAACAAATAATGTCTATCATATATGCACTCTAGTAGAAAGGGGGTATGATCTAGGTAGTTGTATATGCTTGTCTTCTGCATTCTAATATCCTTGTGGCTAATCTATTAGACAAAATATTTGCCCAATCCATAACGTAATCATTAATCGTTGCTTCCATTAACGGGACCATCTCTATAGTGAATTTAGCATAATCATGTTGTCCCCACAATCTACACATCATAGCTCCAGCATAGCAGTAAGGAGAAGCTAGTGAGTCAATAGAATACATACCCAATGAATCATGCTTATGTTTTTCCTGGAAATGCCTCCATTGCTTGATCGGGTATGATTTGAAGTCGTTTTCCTTTGTGAATGCTTCCATGAATGCCTTGTTGTAGTGCTTCTTGGGTTCCAGTAGATGGTACATTTTCCTAAGATCTTCAGGCTTGAATCAGCTAAATATCCTTTCATTTTCCGTGGAAAATGTTCTATCTGCAGCTGGGATTTTCTCATCAACCCATCTCACCACATCAGTGTATGGAAAAACTTTAGCCCACGCTGCTATCCTGTGAAGATAAGAATAAGCCAATTCTTTGAGAGTCCCCTTTGACTTGTTGGTTGAATCGGTTGTGGCTTCCTCTGATAATTCTTCGGGCTCCTCTGCTTCTATCAAATTATAAATGCTTTCCCAACTAGTATTTCCAAGACCAAGACGTGTTGTAATTAACATTAGCCCTTTCTTATTTGGTCATGGTTCCTTGGTTGCAGGAGTTGGTGTGGGCTTCTTTGATTTCTTCCCCATTTTCTCTGGATTTACGGATTGAGAGAGACTCTACATAGACAATTGCAAACTGTAACACAGAGATTTTCACCGCTGCAAGCCAATATGACAATGAACAGAATTACGATGATTGACATACAATAAATCAAATACAATTAATAATTTACCACGAATGAAATATTTTTTAAGGATTCATTCTTAACTATCAAATTTAATAGCCGTTCGGACAGCCAATCGTGGTGAATTAATATCATAAATACCCATCTCGTCGATCGTATACAGAATGATTATTTCAAGTCTGTTTTGGATTTCCTCAATCAGCGATCGGCAACAAATCGCAAATCGCAATCGGGAGTTTCAAAGGGAGAGGTTTTATCATTAGCAATGAATATCTCTGATTGCCGAAAAATGATATCATAATGGAGTGGAGTATTATGCATGCATATGTTTACCTTTTGAGATGCGCACCCAATTGATCAATCAGAAATTGGGGTTTGGCTTATGCTTTATCCCTTTGTCATTTGATATCACCGATTTCCGATTGCAATATCAAATTGAAGGATTTGTTGAGGCCCTTTTTGTGTATTTCCCTTTGTCATTGCAATATGCAATCTCTGATCGCTTTATCACAATGTAGAATTATTGATAATGTTTTTTTTTTACGAACATTTAGGATTTTTGAAAAGGCTTTACGAAATGAATTATTTACATAAGGCCTTTTAATAGATATTTTTCTTGTAATGAGGTCAACACCATTTTATTCATTAATTCACAAATCTAACTAAGTTTATTTAAAAAGGGACCCATTTCTTATTAAAAAAAAATTGTATAGTTTTTTTAGAAATGGGGGGTTTTTTTATAGCACAACAGTTCCATAGTATGGCCAATCCTCCTACACTTCCCATGGAATCTTGTCCTACTACCTCATACCTAGGCCTGAAGTTTGCTATGATCTCCTTAAGTTTTATTTCATTGATCTTGGTTTGTTGTAGTATCATAACACTCGGCTTGTGTTTCCTCAATCTTTCTTTGAGGTATCTCTGTTTCCCCTTACTGTTTATACCTCTTATGTTCTAGGTCATAATTATCATTTCAACAATTTGGTTGGTTGATGGAATGCCTCCAATAATGGCCCCACTATCCCTGATTTAATGAGCATTTCTCCCACCATTTGGTTGGATTCACTCATGGATATTCTACCCCTTTTTTTCCTCCTTTACTTGATACTCCCATTTCCTAACCTTGTCCTCCCTGTGATCCAAGATGTTCTGGTTGATTTAACACTATCGTTCCTCATTTTAGTTTGAATTGTTGAAACATTTCTTTATATAGTTGTTTTTGGTCTTCAGGGATGAACTTTTCATCTAAGTGTCGCCACTCCTACAGTAGTCTCTTCATTACTTGTTCCTCTTCACTAAAATTTTCTTTCTGAGTGTCTATCTCCATCTGGTTTTTCTCTGTTTGCACTCTATTTATTTCCCTTTCTCTTTCTTCCATTTTTTTTGTCTGTTCCTGTTGTTTTCATTTTTATTTTTGTTTTAGCTCAGTTTGTTCTTCACTGCTTTCTACAAGTACCTCTTCCATTTCCTCCTCTTGTAGCACCACAAATTTATTTTGGTTTTTTAGCTCCTTCTCTTTCTGAGGACTCTTATAGGTTCTTGGATTTTTTTGATTCCTTTTTCTTCTGTGGACCTCCTGAAAGCCTCCTTCCATTTCCTTACTCGATCCTTCCTCTTTATTGTTTCCCTGAGTGTTCTCTGGGATGTTCTGGGGACAAAATTTGAATAGGTGGCCGTAATCATGGCATCTCCTACACCTGAATGGTATGTGCTCATAATCCAATGGTTGTTGCCATATTTCATCATGATATTCTACTTCTATGCAATCAGGGAGAGGTTCTGTTATGTTCATGTAAACACATATCTGGTCATAAGAAGTGTACCTTCCTTTTCTTGTTGTGTCTGCCACCTTGATGAAGGCTCCAATCGAGTTCCCTATTCCGTCCAGGATTTCTGGAACCTAGAAATCCATTGGGAGGACAAATAGTCGAACCCATTTTGGCGCCACCAGAATTTTTTCCTAATCCAGGTTATAACACTCTTCCCAGTGTCACATGAATAAGCCAACATTATTATAGAAATAGGGCCCCTCCTCAAAGACCTTCTCCTTGTCTGCTAGATGACAAAAAACTACTGAAAATAATACTTTCGCTCCTATTTTTAGATCTATGTGACCTTTTGGTTGCCAGCGTTGTTGGATCCATTTAACCAGTTATTTCTCTATAGGACAGGCTCCTATGAATTTACAGATCAACGCGTGATATTTCATATATCCCATGTACTCTTCCATTTTATTATTGGGAATGAAAAACCTAGATTTTTTTGCAGCTCTGGGCAAGCATTTACCTCCCAAACCCACTTGCCATCGTGCTCCCATGACTGGTGTATTGCTCCTTTTTCCCTGAAATCTGTTATTCCCATTTCTGCTCACTTCCCTTGTTGTAACATTCTTATAGGAGGGGATCGCACCCCCCCTTCCAGGCTCATATTGCCTTTGTCAGACCTCGCCTGCCTCCCTTTTTCTCTATCGACAATCTGTTGTCGTGCGCTGCTGTCATGGTCTAGTAAATCCCCTGCCCGCTAGTGTTGTAGCAGGCTTGTAGGGCAAACCTTCTTTAAACCCCAACCCATGACCCTAAGCTCCCTGCCATCACTCCATAAATCACATCAAAAAAAATAAAAATAGCCAGTTCAATTTCATAGTTAAAATATAAAGAAAAAATGAAATAAATGTTCAAAATAAAATCAAACAATAAAGAGAGGATATCATGGAATGGACATTGCAATTATAATTTTTTTTTACCTATCCATCAATATCTTATCATGGACTCCTAAAATTATTTCTTGCCCAAAATAACCCTAAGGTTAAAGAATCACAACATTAAAAACCATAGGAATACTTACTATAAACATTTCCAGAGTCGATGGTTGGAGTGCCTGAAGGACCTCTAACAACAAATGAATCATATCTAAGACATGATCTTTATATTTTCTCCCCCTCCTTTTTCCAATCACATTTCATATAACCTACCCACACCAGAGTCAAGTAACAATCAAATGAAGGAATTGACATTTGTTTTTATATTTTATATGTATAAACTTTGAGTATAATTTGTTTTGGTAACATTAATTCGTATTTAAAGCCTTCATGTCATGAGAATGTATCAATCATGTAGAAAATCAAGAAAATTGACCTCAATGAGGTCCTCTAACAATTTTTACAGTATCAATATTTGTCTTGTTGTGATATCTTGGATAGAAAAAAGAACATATATGCAAATGAAAAAGCCATATATTACTTATGTTCAAACTATGTGTATGGTGTATTCTTAGGTAACTTTTGAAGATGTCCCTCTACCTCTACCAAAGAGGATTGTTGCTTTGTTAAACTCTATATCCTTTCATTCAACATCAATTTCTACGAGATAAATGTCACACATTATTCTTTCCCATTTTTCAACATGCTAGATATGATAAATTGAAAGTGACATAAAAGAAAGAGAAAACCATTTTTTAACCAAAACAAATAAAAAAACAATGCCTCTAATAAAACTTGACACCTCATAAATTACTTTGTTGTGGGCTCCAACTAGAGGTGATATTCTTTGAATCATCTTTAGGTCCTATTTAATCGGATATTCATATGTTCACCATGATTTCAATTTGGTGCTAAAAGAAATATATAAATCTAGGTTAATATCATTGAACTTCAAGTATAATTCAAAAAAATAATATCATTATAAGCTATAGAGAGAGAAACATGTTCATAACTAGGATTATCTATTTTAGTTTGGTTTGAGTTGAGTTGGTATTTGAATATATAGTTTTCTCTAAAGAAGTGAAATAGAAAGATGGTAATCAAAATAACCCTGTGAATTTTTAATTAATTCATATTATATATCTCTAGAAAAGCCAGGTCATCCTTAACTAGTATTTTATAGAGATTTATTGGCATAGATTAATATTCGATTAACTATCAAACACAATGATGCAATATATTAACCAAGGAAAGAAAAATGACATGGCTTTGGTATTTGTGTGCTCGAAGGAAATCCAAAAATGGTTGTGTTCTTTCTTTATCATGAAATAGTATTGAAGACAAATGTTGGTTCAAAAATTGAACTTTGTTACCAATAGGAAATGGTCGTGCTAGGAAAGGAAAGGATAAATTGAAGGGCTCAAGGTATAACTCCAATAGATAGTTATTATTGTCACTACAAAATACAAAGCTATGATCATTTGCTTATCTAGGTAAAAAGAAAAGTGAGTTTGTATTTGCGCACTCGTGTATTATATGAAAAAGAGAGCACTAGTGGAAATCGAAGTGCGTTGTCCCATCATTCAACCTAACAAAAAACTTATATATTGAGTTGTTGACTACAATGAAAATCAAATGTAAAGCCCATGCGACTTGGTCTTTACATGACATAGTCGTAATGAACTAGTACAATAGAAGCATGCTAACTCATAAAAAGAGATGATAAAGAAGAATAATGGAACATTATTTCCTGCCACATAATTGGGATGAATAAAATTTCCACAGAATTCCTATAAAACATGAGAAGAACTTATGGAAAAAGAACTTATCATTAGTGTTTTGTACCCTATTTAACACATGTAGCCTAGGAAAGTAGAGGAGGCCAAATATAGCAGGATTCCAATTGTGTGGGATATAAAAACAGAAATGTGGAAAAACACGCCTGCCAATTCACGAAATCTCACTCTAAATAATAGGACATGTTGAGGATAGTAATGATGAAAATAGATCAAGTATTAATATCATGCCCCTTATTGGTCATCAATTATCAAGGTGACTAGTAATTTTTAGTAGTAAAAAAAATATCATAATTAGTGTAATGATTGTTTGGATCTTTTTGTGATTTTTTTACATTTATATTATGGCATCCTTGTAGGAGAGAGTGATGAATGTTCTGCATGTTTGGTCAGACTAGTTTCTCCATTCATATGCTTATGTAAATGGACATATAGCTACCTTCTTCAGTTTGGAAATTCAGGTGTCCATCCCTTTCATTCAATATGTGAAGATGCCCCACCATTGAAGGACCTTGATAGTTTTGAATCCAATCTTACCGACATAGCAAATAGATCTAGTCCAAATCAAGATATTTCTATGGTGATTGGAGAGGGAGCAACAACTCGAGAAATGTTTAGTATTCCTCTTCTAGAGCTTGAAATATAGTGTAGGAAAAATGGTTTATCTATTTGTGGTGGTACGGAGGTAATGTTTTTCTAATTCCTTAGCTTATAACAAGAAGAGAATCATAAGAACCAAGATCAAGATGAGGATTTTAGGTATGGGTATAACTTTTAAATTGGATGGAAGCATGCAAGAGAAATTGATGCTTATATACAATTGGGAGGGGGAAGGTGGAGCACGGGTGAAGAAAGAAAATCCATACTTTGTGATGATAAGGACTATATAACATTATCATCATCTAGGAAAAATGTTCAGGAGAATCATCTTTACGGTCATGGGTTGAAGAACATGAATCCGTGGATGCCTCTTGCAGTGGAACTTTACCAAAAAATGTTAGTGTCATGTGATGTGCCCCCAAAAGTTCAAAATATTCTAGGCAGTGTCAAGGAAACTTTCTTTCTCTACTCAACTGATATTTCTCCCCATCCACATTTTGATAGACCAATTATCAAGATCATAGAATGATATTTTATTTAATGAAGGAGTCCAAGAGCTAACAATTTAAGGATATGATCAATTTAAAAAAAATGGGCAGTCTTGTCTGACTTGCAAGGACTTGGGTGTCAAACTTGCTGCTGAGCCAATGTTATTCACATGTCAAAATTTTGAGTATGACTTGGGGTTGAGTTTGAATGAGAGGATTTTTCTTAATATTGTTTAGTCAAGGAAAAGAACCAAATTCAGAGTCCATTTGAATTATGATTCATGAAGCATAGTAACAGAGTTGGTGAGCTTAATAGGGCTCATCCTTGTCATGATGTGTTACATTCGAATGGCATGAATGCATGAATTTCAAAAGGCTGAGATATGATATAAATCTTGGGAAATTTTGACCAAATAAATAACCCAAACCTGACACTTGAGATATGATATAAATCTTGGGAAATTTTAACCAAATACATAACCCAAACCTTAAACCTAGTAGTGTGAAATCCATTGCTTGAAGTGTGGATACTGAAAACAGATCTCTTAAATACTTTTAAAAATAAACATACAAATAATTTATAAAAGCATGGAATTTCATTGTCAATCAAATTTCAAACTGAATAACAATTAAAGCGATAACCCATAATGACAATGCAAAATTGACAAGGCATATTGGACAAATGTTCAAAACTAATTAGAAACATCCTAATCCTACGGGCTGCTCATATAGAGAAAATGAAAATGTTACCTTGGCTAGGAAACATGGAATGTTAATTATATAAATGACAAAAATATAAATAATTAAAATTGACTATCATAACCAGTGCAAAAAAAAATGATAAACAAAATGAAAATGGGGCAAAATTTCGCATACCCACTGCATGAGACAGCCATCCACTTCCATACTTGATGTTGCACAAGACTAAGCAGGTCATTCCACGTGTTTCCACATCCTCGTATCCATGGTAGGATTCATCCTCGTATCCACATATAACCTGCATTGGTCATACCCTTCCATAAAGAAAAAAATAAAAGAAAATGAAGCCTCCAAGCCTTTTTACTGGTCAACAGTTTAAAGATTTTGAAGCATGTATTTACAAATAATATTCTCATACCAATATCCTTCCTTTCTTTAAAACTCTATTCAAATAAGTCACTTCCTCCAAAAAATTTACATATTGTGGATCATCATAATATAAGTCATTAATTAAATGAAGTTCTATCATCTCTAGAGCAGTGGTGCTCTCAAGAAAACAACCTAATACACTGATTTCCCTATCATGAAAGTTAGTTTGGTCTACATAAAACTATATACACAGAGATGAGAGAGTGGGGATCTGAGACATCGATGTATGGGATATTTTGAAAGTTCCTCCATTGCATTTCAAAACCATAAGAAGCCACCTCTGCACTCATTTACGAGGTAAAATACATAAATATTCATTATGAACATTATGGAATAAAACCATGGAAGAATTTATGTTCTTTTCACATCTTATAGAAGGTTAACTTTTTAAATTTAGGTAGTGTATATTTTCATTAAGGAATAGATATGCAACAAAGGTGTTACTTGGTTTTGTTTCATATCTATTGGATATACTAAATCTACAAACAGGACATAATAGTGAACCAAAACATAATATTCAACCTAAGTTACATCAATATATGCTTTGTATAATTGTTTTTTTATGCTATACCTCATGACTTAGTAGAAAATGAAAACATTCCTAAACATTGAAACATGTTGTTCATTGCACATGTAAAAGAAAAGTAGAAATTATGTTTTTACCAAGATAAACTTGTCACCCATTAACAAACATTGTAGATTAGGAAGCCTCTCAAACAACAACGTGAGAAGACATATATTTATTTAAGCAAAGGCACAACACATATGACTAGATCCTTTAATGATTTGAATCTCCCCATCATCTCAATCAATATGTCCACAAAAGAAATCATATGCATTATCGGGATATGATTCCATTTCCAATATGGTCAAATTACTTCCATGTTTCATATTGAGTCTCAAGATAGAGCATGAAAGCTCTTGAAACAATATCCCATTCACTCTCAAACATTTTAGCATGTATGCCCCTACATACACATACAAGACAACCTGTGTTTACAGTGGTTTATATTTTATCCACATATAACCTAAATTTACACTAGTTTCATTGTAAAGTGTTGAAAGTAATAGTAAAATCTAGAATTACATGGTTGTAATTTGAAGCAATGTGATTGAAGAGTTTTTGTCATATCTATCAGTTTTTTGACGCAAATTCAGTGATTCCTCTACTGAGGACCAAAAATGTAGGGAGTGCAAAGAAGGTCTAATACTGACAATCAAATATTCCTTATGGTTTGGATAGTTGAGTGCGGCATCTGATCAAATTAGACGATCATACAACTAAGCTTCCAAAGGGGTCCTACGCAAGTGCTTTTAAATTATATCCCTTGGAAGATTCAACATAGTACTCAATATCATCATACAGAGGACCACCCAAAAACAAACCATCTGATCCTGTAAAAGTTTGAAGAACTAGGTCACCCATTTTTAGAATACCATTGCTACTATCAATTTGAACAATTATTTTAATGTCAACACCTGGGGTTGCTGGTAGCACTTACCCTGAATGTACTTTCTTGGGTACCCCACAAAAGAAGGAATAGTAGGTTGGCACCCATCAGTTTTAATAGCAACATGCTGACTTCTTGGATAAAATAAGACCTTTTCAAAACTATTTTTCTCACTAGCATTCCTTTTATCTCTCATAAGAAAGACCATTTCATCTTGAATATTGGCCCAAAGAGTGTAATGATATATAACAATGTTTGTTGGTCCATTAGAACTTGAAACAAGTTTGAAAATATTGATCATATATATAAATACATCCTCCTTTTTCCATATGTCTACAATAATGCTTCGAGACAACTCATTTTCTTTGGGATAAGAACTTGAATCAACATGTATTTCACCACTTAGTAGATATTTTTCAAAAGTCAAATATATAGGGTTATGGTTCAATACATTGAATTATAATGAAGAAATTCCAAAGAAAATGCACGAGTTCAAGAAATGAAGCATGTGCACACAAGAAGCATCTAATCAGATTTGCTACCATCCTTTCTCAATCAAAAAATTCATTGGTTCTTTGTTTGGTTGTACAATGTAAGAAGCCAGAAGATGAGTAGACATAATATGCAACCAATATCCTTTTTGGATAAACATTATCTCTGAATGATCATGAAAAACCAACATTGACATCAATAACCTTTCTCTCGCAACACTAGTCATCATCCCAATCTAACAAATTAGATGAAGGTCCATGTTTTATCTCAAGACACAATGCACCAAGTAGGACTTTCTCAAATATGAAGTCACTTCTCTCATTTGTTAAACTTAAAGAGTTAATCCTCTCTGAACCCATAGTTCAACAACTAGACAAGTAAGAAAAGTAAGTGATATAGAAACTGAGGAGTCACATCCTTCCTTCCATATCAGCAATCCATGGATATCAACAAGGGCCTTTATAAATTCAATGCCAAACATTGGTCTAGTTACTATCACATCAATATGTGATGGTGAAAATTGAAGACCAAAATCATGCTTTTCTATTGTGGTCAATGGGGATATTCGATATTAACATGGTTGAACCTCGAAGAAGAATTTTCACATATCATCAATCCTCTTTAGTTGAGGCTTAACATTGTCTGGCCCATGTGTCAAGCCAACTTGATGCTTACCATAATAGCCATTTTTCACTAATTTTAGGGAACCACAAATATTATAATGTGTTGCTTATATCTTTGGGATTGAATCCATGTTCGGCACAACCATGAGATTCTCCAAACTCCTAAACTTCAAGTGATCCTTCTCAGCCTTGATTGTATAGCGTGTTGATGTTGTATGATCAATTTTTTAATATCCATGGACCTTTGGTGTAGCTATTTATCATCCATCAACTAATATCTTAACACCTTCAAAACATACTCCTTCAGAAGTCACCACAAGTCCTCCAACTGAGAAACCTGTGACCTGAAATGGTTGAGATATATTAACATGGTTGTGCTCAACAAGAACCTCTATAGATGGAAGTGAAACATCAAATATTGTATTCTCACCCTTGCAGAATGGAAACAACCTTTATTTTCCACATGGAATAAAATTAAAAGAAAATTTCCCATATGCATCAGATATTGCATGACAAAGTGCTTGATTTGGCCAAGGAGCTTCTTTGAGGGAACTTCACCTCATGGACATCATCTAAATAAAGGTATACATGAACACCTAAAATAGGGTTACCCTGAAAAACAACTAAGCCATCCATATCATAACTTGGGACAAAAAAAATGTCATCTACTACTAGATTTCCAAAGCCCAACTCCATCTCTCAAGAGCCTCTTTGGACAATTGTTAAGAGAAATGTGAGAATCATGTATTTAAAAGAGAATGTTATAGAAAATATTCTCTATAAAACTCAATCATTGTACCTCATGCATAGCACCAGCTTAACTAGGATCGACATTAGGTATGACCTTGTATCTTCTTCCTCTGTTTAAGAATTGGCTCACAGAGCCCGCTGTTTCTACTTCTTCACGTTTGATTTCATTGAGGGCTACTGTGTCCTTTGGACACTCATCCTTAAAGAATATCCAAACTTATTCTGCGTATCAAACAAAGGCAAAGAGAGAAAAATATAATGACCTTTCCTTTTTGAAAAGAATGTAGTGGGATTTGATATGAATTAATATTTGTATACTGCTCGAGGATTGATGAAGTTTATGTATTCATGATGGGAGGAAACCAACGCATATTTCCTTGGAGTGATATTTGTAAACGTGTAACTTCCTCCCTGCGATGTAAACACAGCATTAATGAGATCATTGCTAGTGGAATTTAGTTCAACATTCACATTGGCATGACCTCCATTTATATCTGGACAAATTTCTGCTCCAACGACCCCCATCACTCTTCGAGAAATAGTGAACCCAGTGAAGTGAAAATTTATGTCTTGATGGTCATTACAACCATTGTGATCCACGGATACATATTCACCCATTTAGGATATATTCACCAAGTCAGGGAATATGAATATTTCCGATGTAATTTTTCCACTCGAAAATCTTAACATCAAATCCGAAACTGTCTCGTTCATCTTGAGAGAGCTCTTGAAATAATTTTCAGAATTATATAGAATATGCACAAATATATTAAAAATGTTATTAATGTATGCTGCTTGATTACCAATCAAAATGTTTAAAACAATACAACACCAACAAATTTGTATTTCATCTCCATTTGCACATAATTCACCTTCCTTCGTAGAATGCATATGGCTCGTAGATCTTTTCCCGGTGCTTCAATTGCTGTAATATATATTTTGTAGATGATCTTGATAACCCCACTATCTACAATATGACTATCAGTTTGCAATGATTCATTTTATGTAATTTTTTTTATAATTATGGTGAATTGATAATTCTTTAGATTAAATAACAAATCTACTCCTTAAACAAAGATTATATGCAAATTATAATTTACATGAGTAAATGTTTTCAACTTTTCAATTTATTTTTTTATAATTGTGGTGAATCGATAATTCTTTAGATTAAATAACGAATTTATTCCTTAAACAAATATTATATGCAAAGTATAATTTATACGAGTAAATTTTTTCAACTTTTCAAATTCCACTTATATTCATCAAAATTTGAAGCAAGAAACAAAGAGTATGGTTACAAATTATGTTGTTTGGTGAACTAACTATTGTGTCCAGAGCCTGCCCAAAATTCTCCATTGTATTAACGTAGGTCAATTGCTTCAACAATTTTACTGGGTTTCCTTTGCAATAAATGTAGGGATTACATTTAAAATGATAAACCTTTACGCCACACTTTCCTATGTGTTTGGCCATGGCTGCTAAAGTTGCATTTGCAACCATGTCTACCTTTATTTGCAATTTGAATTCAACAAAAAAAAATAACACATTTAAGAGAAAAAAGATAACAGTTTTTTTGGTAGAAGTTTTGAAGACATATATGGAAGATCTGATCTCCCAAGAGAAATAAATAATGTAGAGAAGCTCTAGAAAAATCAAATAAATATCATTTAAATAATAAAAAAATGTCAAATCTAAGTTTCGAACCATCCACTGTCATCTTCCAGATATAGTTGAAAAACATAATCTAATTAAAAAAAGAATTAATATGGAAATACTCTAGAAAATCTAAAATTAATTACGAAATGTTTTTTCACACTTTGTTAAGGTTACTCACCAGATCTAACACAGTATCTAGATCAGCCAAGAAGTAAGAATCAAGATAGTTGACCGTTTCCATACTGGGTAAGGATTGGATCAATCATTCTACGAGTTGAATATTTGATTTAGCTCAACAACAATGTGAGAGTAATCTAGCATCGGATTCGATGGTTTCCTCAACTTCCTTCAATGAAACCTTGGCATCCATTGATCCGTGGGTGGTGGTTCCGACTTCCAAACATGCAACCAACACCTGATGCACCCACCATGTCTCCATTACAAGGAACTTCGAATCTAAAAACCTACTAGTTCTTTTCCAGTTTTCAGCAGCTCACTGCATCTCTCTTTCTCTAGTTCCCAACTAGTTGTCGCTAGTTCAATGCCGATAGAATATAAAATCACTTAGATGGTTGAGATGTCATTTTTTAGGGCCACCAAACATATGGATCCACCGAAAATCTAGCTGCGCCATCTGGATCAATTTTATCCACCCAAAGATTTGGATAGGTGTTACCCTAGTAGAAACTTTGGATAGGTGTTACCTAGTAGAAATAGTGTCAGATGTAAAACAATGCCTTTACATTGCCAATTGTCAAGGCAATATGATCTATAACCCCTACGATTTAGGGAAAAATCACCCAAAACCCCAAATTTACCGCAGTTTAAATTATTAAATTATTAAATTATTTGTAATTCAAAGTTGAAATAAAATAATTACAAATCTCTTTACTCTCTTTGAAAATAGAAAGCAACTTTTCATTCAAATAATATTATTTTAACTTTCAATTAATTGAAATTTATTTTATTTTGATTGATATAAAATTGTTTTTGGTTATTTATATGTATTTTTCAAAGTTATTTGTAATTTCAGAATAAAAATAAAATAATTATTGTGCCCATTGGGTAGATCTCATGTAAAAACATAAACATGTAAACTTAAATGTAAATGTAAACATAAATGTAAATATTAATGTTACTATTTAACATTTAACATTGTTAATCTAATGTGGGCCCTATTTAAAAATCAATCTAATTATTATTATGTATAAACACAACATAAATTTAAAATATAAAGAGGTTTACTAATAGTAAAAAAAGAGCTATGGTAAATAAATAAAAATATAAATAAACCTAGGGTATGGTAAATAAATAAGACTTCTTTATATTTCCTCCAAAGGTATGGTAGATAAAAAATAAATAAATAAACTAGAGGTATGGTAAATAAATAAAAACATATCAAATAAGATTAGAAATCAACATCTAATTATATACCAAGCCTATGGGCCAAATACCATTGTAAATAAAAGAAATATGATTAAATAAATAAAAATATAAATAAACGAGAGATATGGTGAATAAATAAAACCTCTTTTTATATTTTCTCCATAAACCTCTTTACACTTACTAGCACTCAAAAAATAGGTTTTGTTTACGTGAAGCTTATGGGAAAAATACCATGGGCCAAAATATTATTAATACCATGCAAAAAATACTATTAACCATAATATTAGTATTAAAAGATTATTATTATTATTAAATCTAATATTGATATTAATACATCATAATATTGATATTATTAAATATAATAACTTTATTTTAATCCAATATTAAATTTGTTATATTATAATATATATTAATATATCATGATATATATTAACTCTATATATATGGGAGGTAAGATCAAAGACATAATGTTATAGAGGTGGAGAGATAGGGGAGTGACAAGGGAGAGATGGAGATAAACTGAAGGAGATGGGAGAGGAGGAATAAAAAGAGAGAGAGGTAGAGAAGGGTAAAAGAGGGAGAGGGAGACACAAATATGGAGGGGGAAGAGAGAGGAGTGTGGGAGGGAGATAGTGAGAGGATTGAGAGAGAGAGAGAGAGAGAGAGAGAGAGAGAGAGAGAGAGAGAGAGAGAGAGAGAGAGAGACGGGGGAAGAGAGATAAACGTTGGAGAGAAAGCACGAGAGAGGAAGGATGAGAGAGAGGAGGAGAGAGGGAGGGATAGATATATGGATTTGGAGGGGGGGAGAGGGAGGGAAGAATAAAGACATACAGAGTGAGAAGTGGAGAGAGAGGGACTAAGAAGGGAGAGATGGAGAGAAAGAGTGTATGTTTAGGGGTGAGATAAAGAGACAAACAAGGATAGATAGAGAAAAGGAGAGAGGGATAGATATAGCAACATAGTTAGAGAGAGAGAGAGAGATACGGTGGAAGAGATAGGATTGGAGAGAGAGAGAGAGAGAGAGTGAGAGAGAGGAAGAATGAGCGATAATACATTAGAGAGAGAAGGATAGTGATTGGGTAAGAGAAAGGATTAGAGTGGGAGAAAGGAGAGAGAGAGAGAGAGTGATGGGGGAAGAGAGAGGGAGGTAGGAGTGAAAGGGAGAAAGAGGAAGTACGAGAGATAAGATTTTAGAGAGAGGAGGAGGGAGGGAGAGAGAGAGGAGGAGGAGGAATGGATAGGGAGATGGAGTTGGAGGGGGAGACAGGGAGGGAAGAAGAAATACATAGAGAGTGAGAAGTGGAGAGAGAGAGAGGGAGTAACAATGGAGAGATGGAGAGAGAGTGTGTATGTTTGGGGTTGAGATAAAGACAAAGAAGGAGAGATGGAGAGAATGGGGGAGAGAAGGAGAAAGGTAGGGATATATTGACAGAGTTGGAGGCAAAAGAGTAAGAGAGAGAGAGAGAGAGAGATAGGAAGGAAGAGAGAGAGGATGTGAGATAGTGGAGCGAGGAAGGGAAAGAGATATGGATTTTGAGGGGGAGAGAGAGAGAGGTAAGAAGAAAGAAATATAGAGAGAAAGGTAGAGAGAGCGAGAGAGGGAGTGATAAAGAGGATGGAGAGAGAGGGAGAGAGTAAGGAAGTAGGAAAGAGAGATAGAAGCAGGTGAGAGGGAGAGAAGGGGAAGAGAGAGAGAGAGAGAGAGGGAGAGGAGGAGAGAGGGACAAATGGAGATAGAGATATAGATGGAAAGTGAAGAGAGGAAACATGAGAGAGATTGAGATAGGGAGGGAGGGACAAAGAGATTGATAGATATGAAGTGAAATAATGTGTGTGTTTGGGGGGTTGAGATAGAGTGGAAAATAAGGAGAGATGGAAGGAGATATATATATATATATATATATATATATATATATATATATATATATATATATATATATATATATATATATATATATATATATATATATATATGTGTGTGTGTGTGTGTGTGTGTGTGTGTGTTTGTGTTTGTGTGTGCGAGGGGGAGGAAATAATATTTCTTGCACTAGATACATTGATTTCAGTGTAGACAGTGATTTCTAATCCAATTTGATCTTTTGCACTAGATGCACTGATTTTATCGTAAACGTTGATTTCTAATGATATTTGATTGCGTTCACTAGATGCATTAATTTCAATGTAGATGATTTCTAATCCTATTTGATTGCTTGCACTAAATTCATTGATTTCAATGTAGATGGTGATTTATATTCCTATTTGATTACTTGCAGTAGATGCATTGATTTCAATGTATATGTTGATTTCTAATAATCTTTGATTGCTTTCACTAGATGCATTGATTTCAGTGTAGATGGTGATTTCTAAGCTTATTTGATTGATTGCACTAAACTCATTGATTTAAATGTAGATGGTGATTTCTAATCCTATTTGATTTCTTGCACTAGATGCATTGATTTCAGAGTAGATGCTGCTTTATAATCCTATTTGCTTACTTGTACTATGTGCATTAATTTCAGTATAGATGTTGGTTTATAATCCAATTTTCTTACATGCACTAGATGAATTGATTTGAGTGTAAATGTTGATTTCTAATTTTATTTGATTTCTTTCATTAGACGTAGTGATTTTAGTGTAAATGTTGTTTTCTAATCGTATTTAATTTCATGCATTATATTCATTAATTTCAATGTAAATGTTTATTTCTATTTTGATGTAATTGGATGTATGATGGTACATTAATTTTAAAGTGACTAAATTAACATTGTGCATTAATTTCATTATAAACAAAAAACATTATTGACAATGTACATTTATTTTTGTGTTATAGTAATTCAACCTATTAATATTGGAGAGAAGGAGAGACAATGAATGATGTTTACTACAATAGATTGAGCTAAATATTTAAATGATTTATGGTTTAACCTGTCCTTTTCATATAATCGATATGAAAATATGACAATCCATATGAAAAGATAACAAAGGAAAAACGGTGACAATAAGAATAATAGAAGAAAATAGTTTTAAATTAACCACAATGAAGACTATTTGAAATTGACTATATTCTTATTCTTCACATTTTCTATCATTCAACACTATTACATTGTCCCTTTACATTCAAAATTTATATTTCAACATTTTTCATCATTAAAGTTATTATCATAACAACAACTGAGACAACTGAGAAAATTTAAAGTTAAAATATACAGATTAATGCAAGACATATTAGAATATTTAAAATGATTATATAAATATTAGATGAATTTATGTATTATTGATCAAATTAATCATATGTTCATTAGATTTTCTTTGGCCGCACATGACTGAAACCAACCTAGATCCATCCTAACTATGGATCTATCAAGCACCGAGAGGGATCAAATATCTCGAAGTACAAACCTTTCCTCATTATTTTCACTCAAAAAGAGGTTTGCACCTCAAGAGATGCGATCCCTCTCGTCACTTGATAGATACGGAGTTAAGATGGAACTAGGTTGGCTTTATTTTAAAATTGAGGAAATTACAAATATTTTTGAAAGTAACTTTTCATTAAAATGATAATTCTTTACTTTCAATTACATAAATTTATATAAAACTAGCTTGGATCTATCTTAATTTTAGATCTTCACTTTGTATTTACCAAGGGCAGAGGGGATCAAATCTCTTTTTACTTTAAAAAATCTTTGTGTATGAAGAGATTTTATGCCTGTGACACTTGGTAAATTAGGAGCAATATGATTGAATTATTAAATATAATTATAATTATTAATTTTATATTTCATATTAGTTATTTTTATTTTTATAATTTACTCCAACTTTATTTTGCTTAACATTTTTCAGATTAAATTTTATTTTACGGAGTTTCCTCAAATTAGATGTTAAAATTGATTTTGAACTCAAATAAATTGGCTATATTTTTTTATATTAAATTTTATTTTAAATTTGCCCCATAGTGTAGATTAGTTGATGATAGAATGGGTTGTTAAGGCATTTCTTTTGATGTTATTGGTTTAAACTTCAATTAGCTCAGTGTGCCACCTGTGAGACAATGTGGGTACACTTGGAGGTGATTGTGCTAGTGGATAGAATCGATCCTTAAGTACAAACATGCTATAGTTGTGTATTCTCTCATATACAAAAAAACAACAACAATAATAATAATCTTATTTTTTTAAATTTATTGAATTAATTATTTATCAAAATTATATTTTATTAAAAGCACATGATTTTATTGGAAGTATTTTAGGTGGTGGAAATAAAGGAAGATAATTTTCTTGTAAGCATTTTCTAAATTGTATCTCCACTCAAACACTCTCATAGAAAAAAAAAGTACTGACCCCACCCATAAAGCAAGCCACCCAATGTCACCTTGGTGGCCTTCTCTCACTCTTTAGACTACAAGAACGATATCCTTATCTAGGGGGGATCTTTAAATATCGATCTAAGGTAGGTCATTGAGTCATGAAAGGAAGTTTTTTAACGAAGACTACTGATTTGACACTACTCACTCTCAAAGTAAAAGGTTAGGGATAAGTGTGTGAATAGTCAAACAAACCATGAATTATTAAAAAAATTTGAATGTTTTAATTACACAACTATGCTTATTCATGCAACAAAATTATACTTGAAAAATGAAAGATAAATATTGCTCAATTAACCATATAGGATGAGATTCTAGTGACGCATATATACAATGGCACAATAAAATTAGAAAATGAATCATAAATTATCTATACAGGTAAGGCATTAAATCATTCATTCATCGTATTCATGAGCATTGTAGATTGAGAGTTCGTTATCATCATCAAGTGACCATTCAACAATTAAGAGATCATACACCAACAATATTAACTATGTTTGGCACACAAAGAGTTATGTGTTTGTGATGATAAATAAAAGAAATATTCAAAATTGTTGTTGTTAGTAAGGACAATGAAGACAACAAAGTTGAATGTGGACTACTTATACATTTTAAACATTCAAATGTCATCCATTTATCATCATGCAAGTTGCATGAAGGAAATTTGGTAGTGGTACCAAGTGGACATTCTTTGATCGAAGTTCATACCTTCTCCTTAGCATTACCACTTTGCAAGACGGAGAAGAAATGTGAAATATATGTTCAACTAACTAAAAAAGTTGGAAAGGTTGTTGCAACATATATAGGTGGTCATGTTGTGTTGCAGAATGAGGTGTTGGCCCAATCCCCTTTTTGATAATTTGTCAACCTTTGAATTTGATTCCCTGTGAATGTGACAAAATGATATGACCCTAAAGATTCTAATAAGCTCCATAATTTTAATCATCCTTTGATCTAATAAAGAAGTGTACAAGGAAGTATAACATTTCACCCAATCTAAAACAACCTTTGAATCCCCTATGACTTGTAAGTCTAGATTGTTGAAGTGACGCAATTAAAATGACTAACATAAAGGACTAATTCATCTTATTGTAGTTTTTGTTAGGTAGTCATATTTTTTTCCTAGACTAAATCATTGATTTATGTTAGTCATTTTTAGTAGTATTACTTATTAGCTAGTCGTATATTTTGACTAGTGAATAAAATAGTCATTTAAGTTATTTGTTTTTAGTTTGGTCTTTTAATATTGCTTACTTTTTGTAGTATTTCACTTGGAAAAGTTGTGGTGACTATCCTTTTTAGTCACCTAGTCACTAATTTCACCATTTTCTACTAGTGAACACATAGAACACGGAAATGGTGAAGGGAGATCAACAATATATATTTTGTCTCTAATGCGGTGAGATAAATTTATTATGTTAAGTCTTGGCTTAGCAGTGTAAATCAAGTGCCCTTCGCTTAAGGTGTGCTTGTGTGTGAAAGTGTATTAATTGATTAAGCCCAAATTATGTTTGTGAAAAAGAAGAAAGCTTGCTACAAATAAACTGAAATAAATAATAGAAATAAAAAGAAAGACAATTAACTAAACCCCACCAAAACTATGTTTGCAAACACTGTACTGCTTGGTGGCTAAACTGATGGAAAATACACTTAAATGGTGAAGAGATATAAATGTCGATGTGACTAGGATCAAGTGACTCTAAGCTATTGGAATGTGGTGCAGCAAGAACAAAAAACCAAAGGGGAAGATCGCTGCAAAAAGATAGGGAGATGGGTGAAACACCTAGGGCAACCGATGGGACCCTAAGGGAATGAAAAAACAAGTTTAAATTTGAAACTATGGATGGTTGCAACCTATATTATTATATCCGAAACAAAAGGTTACAGATCTGGAAAATGTGGCTGAAATGCTGCAGAAACTCAGACTTCTCACTCAGTTAAACACCTCTTAGAAAGGTGGAAGTTTACTAGACACCCTAGGGGAGGCTAAATTAAACTTCGACGAGTAAAACATGATGTATTAAGACATAAGCGAGATGAGACAGAGGTTAGACACCCGATAAACAACTCTTAGAAAAATGCAGAAACATATTTAAGAAAAACCCTAAAACCCAAAAATCACAGGTTTTGACATGTTTTTTGATGAAATCAAACTTTTTGAATAGAAATTTGTGTTTTGGAGCCTAGATCGCACGTTTTGGGCTGAAAATTGTGATTTTTGTTTTGAGAACTGATAAATTTTCGAAAAAACGCTTCCCTTGGCGTGACTAGTTCTTGTGACCTGCGGAAATGACCAGAAAGCTTACAGATGTCAGAAATTTATCAGTTCTAGGGTTAAAACACTAGGAGGCATTAAGAGAATTGAAAAAATAAGAAACCCTCAGATGAAAACCAAAGGACACCCAGGTTTCTGGATATGAAGTATAAAACCCAGTGGAGTAGCCAATTTGTTGTAGTGTTTTCTTCTCAATAATGTACGAAAACAACCCACTTAAGATTGTGGATGACAAACAATGTCAAGAATAGAAACGACTCTTAAACATTGTAGATATACAGCTATTGATAGAAACAAAACCTGCCAAAATTTTGATCTATGCTACAACCATAGTTAAACAACGAAAGAAAGAGTAATAACCACAAAAAATAATGGAAACCAGAAATGTAAAGAATAATTTAATAATAAAACCTATGAAGAGAACATATAAATGTTACCAGTCACCCTCTATGGGATGGGTTCTTGGTGTTAGGCCATGCAAAAGGTATAAATTTACCCTTGATTACATTATCTTTTTCCTCCTTTTTATTCATTAGTGCCATGACGTAATAAGGTTTTGATAGAATTTTGATAGAAAGTAAATGAAACCACTTTTGATATTATTTGTCTGTCAAAAGTAACTTTTGTTGGTTTTTATGCAGAGATTAGCGAATGGGACAATTGATGTTCACTCTATTGAAAAACAAAGGCTAAACAAGGAGAAAAGAGCACGTCTTGTGTGGTCAACATGAGAAGTGAATCAGAAGGATCAGCATAGGACGAAAGATTGTTATGATAATAGCATTTGGCTTCCAATTCCTCAGGATCTCCTAATCTTGACGAATCGTAGTTATCTCCTTTCCTCTTTGACTATAAGAGGGGAAAAATGAATAGAATAGTGCAACTTTTGCCTTTTTACTTTGGGATATAATTTTAAGAGACAGAGAATTATTCTGAAGAACACGTCATTACTGTAATGACAATCGGAGTTAATCAGTAATATATAATTTGTGTTTCTGTTTTCCTGCGATATTCGGAGTAACTAGGCAGTAATAATTGGCGGCTTGGGCCCGGTCACTGGTGGATTTCACTGCTTTTCCCTGTGTTATATCTTTACCTTTTTACTGCAAGTCTAATTACTTTGTTTTATAGTTTTATGATTGATCTATTTGATATATAAATCACCAGTGTTGATTTTGTGCATTTCGCACATTATTTCTTATTTTTGCTGGTTGGTTTCATTTATTTATGTCGTAGATTGATTCAATTATTAGATAAGAGTTATTTCCTATTAACTGAGAGCCAGAGTATTATTGGTTAGATCAGGTGTACTACTATTATGCAGAAGCTTCTATTCAGTTGAAAGATATCTGTTACTGCTACAGTGCACTCGGTTGAGGTGCTTATGGCTTGTAATTGCAATTAGAGCTTTTTGATTAAGATTGAGTTTTGAGGCTTGAATAGTTTAATTTATTTGAAGTTATAAGTTTGGTAGTTTATGGTTTGATTTGTTTACTCTTATATTGAAATCAATAAGATATCTTAAAGAACTACTCTCTGTAGATCCAATGATTTCCATCACCTCCACATATTGTGTACACTCTTAAAAAAAAAGACTTACCATGGTCAATAATTAATGTGAGGCATTTAGGAGTTCTAAAAGACACCTTATATGCACCCAACATTTTGGCATGGTTGCCGGGGAGAGTGTTTCTATTTCACAGAAGGTGATGTATGTTTTATTATTTTTTCTATGAAAGAATTGGGTATTAAAAATGGAATGTAAGAACCTGCATACGAGCAAGTAAAGTGCTTGCTCCTTTGCCCACTTTTTAGCATAATTGCGTAGGAATTGAAGTAGAAATACAAGTTTGATGTTTGTTTCCTATGAAAGAAATGGGTAATAAAAATTGAAGGTAAGAACCTGCGTACGAGCAAGTAAAGTGCTTTCTCCTTTGCGCACTTTTCAGCAAAATTGTGTAGGAATTGAAGTAGAAATAAATGTTTGTATTTCTGTATGAGTGACTAAGAAAAAAAGAGTAGAAAAATATATAATTCCTCTACCTAGATCTGAAAAATCAAAGGACTGGTCACCCTTGGATGATCAACCTTCATTGACGAAATCATAATAAAAGTTGTGGCTCAGTCATCAGTAGGACCCCGAACCATTTTTACAAGATCAGGCCACAGGATCACTATTTGTAGATGACGCTGAAATTCATAGTAAGACTAAAGGGTCTGAATAGACTTTTTAGAACACTGAAAATTTACAGCCTAGCCCTTTAAAAGAAGGGAATTGTGGCAATCTCCATTAAGGATAAGGAGAAACAGGTAGTGCTGAAAAGATTAAATCATCAGAACCCAAATCTCCTAAAGTAGTGGTTGAACAGAGGACACACAGTATTCCGAAGAAAGGTAGTGTTGTTAAAGTCATTCTAAAAGTCTCTTCTAAACCCCCCAGGAACAAATCTCCAGCTCTGGAAATACCTAATGGATATTGGCACATTTTTTACGAAATGGCTCATAATCAGCAACAACCTCAAACCTCTACATTACAATAGCCTATCGTTGATATAGATGTCAATGCTCCCATGAAAACTATTCCATTACAGAATATTCCTACCTTCCATGGGCTAACTTCAGAGGATCCTGATGTATTCCTTTTCGAATTTGATGTTTTATGTAGGGGATATGATTACACTACTGACCCCCAGAAACTGAAGTTGTTCCCCTCTACTTTGAAGGGAGTAGATCTGCCTTGGTTTATGGGGCTTGGTGTAGGTACCATCACTGACTGGGACCAAATGAAAACAACCTTTCTAAAAAAATACCAATATTATTGCTGAACTAGAGAACTGAAGGATGAAATATTTCAAATGGTAATGAACACTAATGAGACTCTTGAAGAATATGTAGAATGTTTTCAATATAATCTACAAAGATCTCCTTGTGCAAATTTTCCTCCTGAAGTTCTTAAAACTACAATGATCAACGGTATGAAAGACCAATGGGTAGAAACACTAAATTTAATGGGGAAGGGTGATATTTGTGAAGATAATTATGATGATATTACACAATTGTGCATCAGGTTCTCCAAAGGTAGTACAAGTATGAAACCAACGGAACGTGATGCGATCACCAGAGATAACAAAGCCTCAAGAAGAAGCATTAGATGAGTTGAAATCAACAATCTGCTGGAAGATTTCAAGAAGGATATCATGGGGACCCTGATGACACAATTGGATATCATGCAATCCAAACAAAAGTAGGCTGAAGCATAATAGAATCTAGCTATTTTTTGTCCACGTTGTAGAAAGAAACATAATCATAGAGAATGTCCCCTACATATGGTACAAACATGTGCCATTTTCACTAAGGATCATGCTATGGAAAGTTATCCATCGCTTCTGGGATTAAAACCAGTTTTCAAGGAAGCAGAAGAGGAAGTGAAACCAGTATATCTGTTGAACCAGCATCGTCAATGGAAAGCACATCGACAAGTATGCCTACAAAACCATCTTTGTTCTTTCCATATTCACAATTTAATTCTCAGTAGTATTCAGGGGCAACATGGTAGAACTAGCCACCTTTCTCTACTTGGACACCTCAAGCATTTTCTATGCCTCCATGTCCCAACCAATCAAATCCAAACAATAATTGGCCAAATTCCTCTTACCCTCCACCATTCTGGAAGAACGCCCCCTTATTCCTCTCAATGGTCTCCTTCTACCTCACAAAATCAGAACTCGCAACCAAATTGGAAACGATTCGCAAACTAGCCTATTGGAACAGTTCCTCTACCTCAACCAACCTTACGAGCACCTTACACATTGTAGCAAAATCCTCAACCTAATATACAGCCATAACTCCCAGCATAACCAAATTTGAATCCTAACAATAGGTCAATCTAGTCAGTAAAAATTATTGAGATTCCGGACCTTGAAATTGAGTCGAGAGAATGTAATGAACTTAAGTTAAGATCTGGACGCATAATTGCTCCAGATGAGGACAAAAATCTGCAACCTGAAGTTAAAGAAACGCATCCGAATAAGACTTCGACTGTAGATGACCAGCAAACGAAACAGGGAGAAGATACAATCACGCAAAAATGTCCCGAACAAATCATAATTACTTCTCCCTCATTCCCAAAAAGATTTATAATACCTTGACCAATTGAATATCTTGACTTTGATCTTCTGGGTGAACTCAAAAATCTCTATTTAAGAATACACCTCCTCCAGGCTATTCAAGATATTCCAATATATGCTAAAACCATTAAAGAGTTGTGTGCAAAGAAGTCTGTGAGGAAAACAAAAATAACACCAACTGTGCATGTCGTCATAACTTTTCTTGATTTATTACTAGGCAAAGAGCCACCTATAAAATACGAAGACTAAGGGAATCTCATTGTCACAGTCCAAATAAATGGTTGCTCTTTCCCCAATGCTTTAGTTGACTTAGGGGTGGCCATTAACGTTCTTACATTAGAAACTTGCGAAGTGCTTGGCATCAAAGCCTTAGAACCAACCACTACCTTGCTGGAACTTGCCGACCATTCAGTCATTAAGATAGAAGGAAAATTACAAGATGTGATGGTTTCTACGGAATCTTTGGAATATTCGACAGATTTTTATATTATCAACCCCATAAATCAGCTATATGGACATCCCTTAATACTGGGAGGGCCTTGGCTAGCAACAGTTGATGCTTATACAGGCTTCCGAACAGGCAGTATGACCATAACAAGAGGAAATGCTATTAATATTATAAGTTTATACCCTCCTGCTTAGCCAATCTTGACTATTGTAAAAACTCGGAAACAACGAGTAGCATATTTAAAAGAAAATATCCGTTCACCATTGAATGTGGCAGATGCGCTTGAATATAAAATTCAAGCAAAAGATGATGTCATTAACACCTTTATCAATCACCTTGCTACAGTGTCTAATTTTAGATGTCACATGATTGAAGCAGTCCTTGACAATGAGATTGAAGAATATTCCTTGAGAGACATTAATGACCAACCAATACCAACAACCACTATCTATAATAGCAAGCCTATTGAAATGGAGCAAGGGAAAATCATCAACATTAATAGTAATTTGAGTAATGACCAACAACATAAACTTATCCAAATCCTTAGGAAATATAAGGGGGCTTTTGTATGGGACTACCGAGACATGAAATGGATTGACCCTCAGTTATGCATGCACCACATCTACAATGAAAAAGATGCACGACCCATTCAACAACCGCACCGTAGATTAAATCCTCATCTAAAGGATATTGTGAAAGAAGAGCTTTAAAAACTGTTAGATGTGAGTTTTATTTATCCTATACTTGATAGTAAATGGGTTTCTCCATTAGTAGTTGTCCCCAAGAAGAACGGAAAATGGCGGATATGCATTGACTATAGAGAAATAAACAAAGCAACGTAAAAAGACCATTTTCCCCTTCCATTCATTGACCAGGTCCTTGAAACACTGGCAGGAAGGAAATTTTTCTCTTTCCTGCATGGCATCAGTGGCTACAACCAAATTCAAATTTCCCCTGAAGACCAGGAGAAAACTACTTTCACCTGCCCCTGGGGAAAATTCGCTTACAGGGTATTGCCTTTCAGATTGTGCAAAACACCTGCTACATTCCAAAGAGCCATACTCAACATTTTTGCAGACTTGATAAATGAAGGATTGGAGGTGTACATGGATGATTTCACACCTTATGGGGATGAATTTGATCATGCATTACAAACATTGGAGAAAGTCCTAGAATGATGTATTTCTACTAGGTTATTCGTAAGTCATGAGAAGTGTCATAGGATGATGACAGAGGGCCTGATTCTAGGTCATTTGATTTCAGCAGCTGGAATTCAGGTAGATCCAACAAAGATACAGGTAATCCTCTTATTGGCTACTCCCTACACTCAAACAGAGGTACGTAGTTTTTTAGGATTTGCTGGATATTGTCATAGATTTATAAATAACTTTTCACAAATTGTTGTACCTTTATATGCCTTAACATGAAATGTTGATTTTGTATGGACTGATAAATGTGATACTTCCTTCACAGATTTGAAATGGTTAGTATCGACAACAACATTATTACGAGGCCCAAATTGAGATATACCTTTCCAGATTTCATCAAATGCATCAAATACATACATTGGAGTTGTTCTTGGCTGAGAAGAAGACAAGAAACCTTACGCTATATTACGTCAGCAAAAACCTTACTCCTGCTGGGTTGAATTATATAGTAACAAAAAGGATTTTCTAGTTGTTTTTTATTCTATAAACAAATTTAGACACTATATAACTGAATATCCTATATTTCTGTATCTTGATCACTCTGCCATTAAATATTTAGCCAACAAACCAATTACAAATGGAAGAGTGACTCTTTGGTTAATACTTTTGCAGGAATTTGACATAACTATAAGGGATTGACCAGGGGAGGAGATCCTCGTGGTAGACTTCCTCTCCCAAGTGCAAAGAATATATGATACAGTGGCGGTGGATAATCACTTCCTGGCTGAACATTTGTTTGTTGTGGCTGTAAAAATTCCATGGTATGCAGATGTAGCAAATTACTTAGCAGTGGGAAAATTGCCCAAACATTTGACACTCAGAGAAAGGAAATTGATTGTTTATCATAGCACTCATTTCTCTTGGATTGGAGGATAAATTTTCCACATAGTATCTGATATGCACATCCACAAGTGCATCAGGGAGGACGAAATTTATGATATCCTAAAAGCCTACCATGATGGACCTTGCGGTGGACACTCTGCAGACCGTAGAACTGGACATAAAATTCTACAGATGCACTACTACTGACCCACTATTTTTAAATATGATAAGAAATTTGTCCACACATGTGATAGTTGCCAAAGGATGGGCTACCCTAGCCAATCTAATTAAATGCCCCTGCATCAACAGTTGGTGATAGAACTCTTTGAGCATTGGGCATTAGATTTCGTTGGGCCATTCAAAGCACTATCCAACTAGAAATCATATATATTGGTTGCAATAGATTACGTAACTAAGTGGGTGGAAACAATAGCGTTGCCAAGAGCACCAAAGGAAACTATTATTAACTTTCTTTTCAAATTTTTTGTGTGGTATGACTTACCCAAAGAAGTAATTATTGATGGAGGACCATAATTTGTGGGTCATGCAATTGATGCTACATTGAGAAATCATCATATCACACACATAATTACTTCTATGTATCAGTCGCAGGTGAACGGGAAGGTGGAAAGCACCAATAAAGCTATCAAAGCTATTCTAACAAAGACAATTTCATCACATCGACGAGACTGGCCTGCTCGACTACCAGAGGCCTTATGGCCTTATTGAACAACTTGGAGAAACACTAGTGGATACTCTTTGTGTCAACTGGTATTTGGTAAAGAACCCATTTTTCCCATAGAATTTGAAATACAAACACTAAGGACAACCTAGGAAGTGGGACTGGATTTAACCGAAGCCCAGGTTAGCACGTTATATAAGACGAATGAACTAGATGAAGCTCGGCTACTAGCTCTACAGTGTACAAAACTTATTCAACATCAAAGAGCCAAATGGCATGATGCCCTGATTAAGGAAAAGGCATTTCATGAGGACAACTTGGCACTCCTTTATGACTCTAGGTTTCATGACTTCCCTGGAAAACTGCAGACTAGGTGGTTAGGCCCCTATGAAATAAAGCAAGTACATGGCAATGGAACTCTTATGTTGACCGCCATTGATGGGTCTGGTTCTTCTTTTAAAGTGAATTGGCATCGGCTGCACCTCTACCAAAACCACTTACCAGAGAATATTTCTACCATCAGATACGTGAGAACCCCACCATGCAAGTTTTAGCTGCAAAAAGAAATCCTTTGGCAAATTCATCTTTATAAAAGTTATTCTTCTCTGTAAAATATGTAAATATGAATGCTGATTTGATTTTCTTTTCTTTTTCTCTACATGTTTTGTTGTTCAGTTAATTGAACAGCTGTTGTTCAATCTATTGAACAAATGGTACTCAATCCAATTGATCCACACTTTTTTTGCGTAATTTTGTTGTTCAATTAATTGAACAATTGTTCTTCAATCTATTGAAGAGTCGGTGTTCAATCCAATTGAACAACACTTTCTTTTTTTTGCGTAATTTTGTTGTTCAATTAATTAAATAGTTGTCGTTCAATCTATTGAATAGTTGTTGTTCAATCTATTGAACAACACTTTCTTTTTTCAAATAATTTTGTTGTTCAGTTAATTGAACAGTTGTTGTTCAATCTATTGAACAACTGCTGTTCAATCCAATTGAACAACACTTTTTTTGGTTTTGTTTTGTTCTTCAGTTAATTGAACAGTTGTTGTTCAATCTATTCAACAACCACTGTTCAATCCAATTGAACAACACTTTTTTTGGCATTTTTTTGTTGTTTAGTTAATTGAACAGCTGCTATTCAATCTATTGAACAAATGCTGTTCAATCCATTGAACAATTGTTGTTCAATCTATTGAACAAATGCTGTTCAATCCATTGAACAACTGTTGTTCAATCCAATTGAACAACTGTTGTTCAATCTATTGAATATCTGTTGTTTAATCAAATTGAACAACACTTTATTTTTTATGTGATTTTGTTGTTTAGTTAATAGAACAACTGATGTTCAATCTATTGAACAACCATTGTTCAATCCAATTGAAAAACACTTTTTTTGGCATTGTTTTGATTTTCAGTTAATTGAGCATCACTTTTTTTTGGCGTTGTTTTGTTGTTCAATTAATTGAATAGCTGTTGTTCAATCCAATTGAACAACACCTTTTTTTTGGCATTGTTTTGTTGTTCAGTTAATTGAACATCTGCTATTCAATTTATTCAACAACCATTGTTGAATCCAATTGAACAACACCTTTTTTTGGCATTGTTTTGTTGTTCAATTTATTGAATAGTTGTTGTTCAATTTATTGAACAGCTGTTGTTCAATCCAATTGAATAAAACTTTCTTTTTTTAGTGTGTTTTGTTGTTCATTCAATTGAACAGCTGCTAGTACTTTTTCTCTTTGCGGTTATTGTTGTTCAATTCATTGAACAACTGCTATTCAATTCCAATTGAACATCAAAATTTTTCTTTTGTGTGATTTCTCTTCACTTGTTTGAACGATTGATGTTCACTCAAACACTCAGCCCCATTTTTATTTTTTTTTCATTTTGTTTCCATTTCATGGCATGAAGTACACTACTTTTATGAGGAAAAGATTTTATGAATTCTATTGAAGGGAGTTAATACCATTAATGTTATGATTTTTAACAACACAAATTCTTGATGATAGATCCTTTCCAAGAAAGGGACACAAATATTTATATACTGCTTTGCTACATTGCTTTCTGCTATACTTGATACTGATTGGTCATCTTAATACCATGCTACTTCCAGCCTTCCTGGTTATAATCTTCTCTGTCTTTAATAAATAAGACTATGGGTATACTTTTTTATTGACATGTTAAACTTCCTCCACCATCCCTACTCTTAAAGAGTATGAGCCTCCCTCTATTTATCATAAAAATGTGTAATAACAACAAAATTTTGTTTTCGGATGGAGGATAAGGGGTCTCATTATGAGCCAGCCTACCATGTTCATAAGGCTGTAGCAAAGTGAAATTCCTACTATGGCCACCACACCAGGGTTATGATTGAGTGGATAGCCAGAATATCCTTGGAACAGGAGTTCTCATCACAAGCCGGCTTGATCAATTTTGCTACATCTGAGTGAACGACAGTGTGGTCGTCTAGTTACCATGCCAGCACACTGATATCTTCTGTAGAACATCATTGTAACTCTCCATTCATAAATTGAGGATCCTGGCTCATATGGGTTAAAAAGCAACCCTGTCGAGGATATGGATGCTGCTGGCAGCAGAGGCTCTTCTTATGGTACTGAAGTTATATCTTATCATCAATTATTACTATAATACCCTCTTCTTATTCTTTCTTTTCAACGGAGAAGTTATTTTCTTAATTTTCCCCATTTTGAACCTTTACGCATGAGAAATTGTTTTCTGATCAATCGCATCATTCTCAGCTAGAATACCATCAACAGAGCATCCATTTGGCACATTGTTGTCCTTTTCTTTCTCACATAACTTATCATCAATCCAAGTGTCTTATCTTTTATTCATAACTATCTTTACACACTTCGCTCTAATTATAACCATACCTCTTGCCATCCTATCATTTATATGTGTCCTTTGTTTCATTTAATGTTGTATTGTTCTTCCCCTAACCTTGCCATCAGAACAACCCTTTCCCTGTCTACTCGGTCGTAGGTGACCTCTCTTTTTAAGGAGGGGTAGGATTCCCATTAGACCTTTGCATGCACTATATTTATTCCTCTTACTGGACTTCATATGTTGCTATGATATCCCACGATCAAATGGCATGTGGAAGTATGATAGTCCTAGAATCAATATTATTAATTATCATGGAAATTCTGCTTGACATTATGGAATTTAGTTTTTACGTCTACTTGTTGTACTATTTTACCAAATCAATTATTGTTCTTTGTTGTGTTTTTTCTGTGTTAATCTTTGAAAATTGTTGAACGAATATTGGAAGAATTTGAGCATTATGGGTGGAAAATCAATTCACCAAGAACCCTTGGTGTTGGAAATTTCTGACAGAGATAGGGAAATTCTATTGTGCACGGGATGGATTTCATATATCACCAGGCTTTAGGCCCCTAACAATGAAATCACTCTTTATTTTTTACAACACTTACAGAATGGGCAGTCCATAGTAAAAGGTGTAAGAATAACAATATCGGAAGCCATGATAACTGAGGTTTCTAGGCTGTCAGTAGAAGGAGAAGCATGGCCAGAAAAACATGTAATGGTGCATGACATAGTGGAGATTTTCAAAGACGCAGGTAAAGAGCTCACCCGAAAAGGCAAGGGAATTCAACTGTCCTCTCTGGGAGAACCATGGTGCGAATGGGTGAGTGTCATGCAATAGTACATTACCTGTGATGGTCAATGGGATGTGGTAAAACCACAACAACTTAAACTTTTAGCCATTTTAAAGCAAAAGCTTATTGTCTACTTGCCATTTTTCTTAAATTCATTGTTTCATGATATAGCTAATAGAGTAAGACGGGCTAAACATCCTAATACTATAGTCAGTCACCATGGGTTGATCAAACTGATTGTTAGTCACAGTCTTGCTCAACAAGATTTAACTTGGGATAATTTTATGGCTCCACTAGAGATTAGGCTAGACCTTGTAGTCCAAAATTCTGCAACCCTGGGAATTGAACAACAGAACCTTGTTCCGAAGAGGAAAAGAATTGCTCGTACAGTAACAGGACCTACTAAGAGGAGGAATTCTACAAGGTTGAATCCATTTTAGAGGACTTTTGTAGATCCTCAGGGTAGTGCCAAGTGCTTGACAGAGCCATCTAGTCCAATTGTTGTACATGACTTTGAACTTGAACAGGAGGAAGAACATAATTCTGAACCAGAACACGAGGAAGAACATGATTCTGACCCAGAACAAAGGGAAGCACAACACTTTTCACAAGATGATGGTGAGTCAAAAAATGAAGCAGGGCCTTCTCAAACACCGCGTATGAGCCCCCGAGATGATTTCTTGCAGGAATTTGAGGAAGGGATGGCTCAGGTTCTTGCAAATTTGAAAGAATATATATAACCTAAAGGATTACTCGACCATAGCCTGAAATGTCTCAATCCATAGAGGATTCTGGTCACACAGAAATTTTGCCTTCCCCAAAAGCTACAGACCAGGCCAAGGAAGTGGACACAGAAATAATTCATGAATTTGATAACCAGTCAGGTGACACGGTTATAGTGGAACATAGCCAAGATGAGCACCAAGATCCCTTAGACACAAAGGGTATTGATAAACTTGTTCCTACAGAGGATGCTTCTCAGAAGAAGCAAGTGGCTGCAATAAAGTTAAGAAATTTGAAGAAGAAATATCGGAAGCTTCAAAAGACAGTTAAGTGGCTGCATTGGAAATTAAAAGGAGTTACCAATGGGGAAGCTCCAAGAATTATTCTTGAGTTAGTCACTATGGCCATAAAGACAGAAGTATGTGAAGGTAAGGCAATAGGAACCTAGATTGAATTTATTTCTACTTAGATGGTAGCCACACAAACAAGCTTTCATATAGATCTGATAGATATGGCTATTTAGACAAAGGGTTTATCCTCTCACAACAAAAGCACCCAGACAGAAGAAATATTCAATGACGCTCCATCAAGAAGTGATCCTATTCTTCTAGGGTTACAGGAGGAGCTTGTACAGTCCCAACTTTCTTTAGCGTAATGTAAGAAGGAGACAATTCCTCTACAAAAGTACTAGGAGCTAGAGAAGCAATTCAATGATTTGACCATAACTGAGGATGAAATTTTTGCTAAGTCAAGGCAAGAGGAATAAAATCTAAGGAAAGTAAAATCCAAGCAAGATAAGGTTGTGGGTTAGATTGACGCTATTTTCTCTTTATATTCTGATGTCTTATCTTGCAGATATCCTGCTACAAACTATGCTCTATTTTTGTTGGAAATATATTTAATGTTGAAGATTAAAGCTGTTAAGGCTGGCAAGTCAGTTGAATTGAAGAAAACTGAAGAATTCATAAAATGTTGTAAGGAGAATGGGATACAAGTCCAATGTCGTCTTTGTGAACTTTATTTGCATAATTTTTTATTATATGGGGAAGTGGATAACAATCCTAGCCCTTTTATTAGGGACATTTAGTTCCAGGCCTTCATTTCCTTTGCAGTGAACCAACTTAAGTGGTCTAGGGCTTGTAAAACCTTTCAAAGAAAAGAACATGGATTGGATCTGTGGGTAAGGGGTGAGCCTACTCAACCCTTACATGTTTTTGTTAGACACAAGAGGTTCACGGAATAGGAGGGAGTAATTAAGAATCTGCGGCCTATACATAAAGAAATTGTGCAAGCAGGAAGGGCGTATTTCTTATCCACATAGGAAAGGTCCTTACTTGCATCCAAACAGAGATGGATAGTCTTCACCAATAGTGTCAAGAACAGAGAACCATTTTGGCTACAGGAATCTTAAAGTTGTCGTAGTCTATTTTATCACATACAGTAATATTATCTTGAGGGAAGGACCACATTGGCTAGGCTGTTGATTTAGGAGCCCCGTTATTTTGTACCCTCCTGAAGGATATTGTTCTGATTATGAGCTTCCTGACGGTAATGAAGGGATAGCATTTTCAATTTTAATACAAAAGCATGGTTTTAGGTTGTATAAGGAAAAAGTCTTTCTTGCTTACTCTTTAACTGCATTACATAATCACTACTTATTTTCATGAGGACATGAAACAAGGTAAGCAAGGGAGTATGTTAGGCCGTGAAAAAGGAATAAATTTACCCTTGATTACATTATCTTTTTCCTCCTTTTTATTCATTTGTGCCATGATGTAGTAAGGTTTTGATAAAATATTGATAGAAAGTGAACGAAACCGCTTTTGATATGATTTGACTTCCAAAACTAACTTTTGTTTCTTTTTATGCAGAGATTAACGAATGGGACAATTGTTGTTCAATCTATTGAATAATAAAGGCTAAACAAGGAGAAAAGAGAATGTCTTGTGTCAAGTTGAGAAGTGAATAAGAAGGATCAATGTAGGATGAAAGATTTTTCTGATAATAGCATTTGGTTGCAAATTCCTCAGGATCTCTTGATCCTGAGGAATCACAGTTATCTCTTTTCCTTTTTGACTATAAGAGGGGAAAAACGAATAGAATGGAGAAACTTTTGCCTTTTTACTTTGGCTATAACTTTAAGAGACAGAGCGTTATTATGAAGAACACATCATTACTGTAATGACATTCGGAGTTAATCAGTAATATATAATTCATGTTTCCGTTTGCCCGCGATATTCTGAGTAACTAGGCAATAATCATTGGTGGCTTGGGCCCGATCATTGGTGGATTTCACTGCTTTTTCCTGTGTTATATCTTTACCTTTTTACTGCAAGTCTAATTACTTTTTTTATAGTTTTACAATTGATCTATTTGATATATAAATCATCGCTGTTGAGTTTGCGCATTCTGCCCATTATTTCTTATTTCTGATGATTGGTTTCATTTATTTATGTAGCAGAATGATCCAACTATTAGATAACAATTATTTCCTGTTAATTGAGAGCCAAAGTATTATTGGTTAGATCAGGTGTATTACTGTTATGCTGAAGTTCATATTGAACTGAAAGAGCTTTGTTACCGCTACAATGCACTCAGTTCATGTGCTTATGGCTTGTAATTTCAATTAGATGTTTTTTATTAAGATTGAGCTTTGATTCTTGAATAATTTAATTTCTTTGAAGTTACAAGTTTGGTAGTTTATGGTTTGATCCGTTTACTCTTGTATTGAAATCAATAAGTTATCTTAAAGCATTACTCTCTGTACATCCAACAATTTCCATCACGTGCACATATTGTGTACACTCTTGAAACAAAAAGACTTACCCAAGTCGATAATTAATGTGAGGCATTTGGGAGTTCTAAAAGACATATTATACACACCCAACACTTGTCTATCCTCAAACATATTTAGGTTCTGTAGAGTCTCTCTCCTCTATAATGCATAAACCTAGTAAAAAATATGGTGTGTGACAATGGAAATAATCAGAGTTACAAGAGTGACTGCAACAATGAAAATAATCCAAAGTGAATAATGAATGGAAAACCCCCCTATTTATAATAAAATATTGAGTTATCCTCGAATAATGAGCAATAATAAAATATTATTGATCACGTTCTTGGAATAACCACCTACAATATTTTATTATATTTGTTTAGGAGGGAAAAAGTATTTAAACTTTTATTTAGAAATAATAAATAAATAAATGATTTATTTATTATCTCAATGAATTAGTTAAGGAGTAATAAATGAATAATGATTTCTTTAATTATTCCTAAGGGATTTAGTCAAATTTAACAAAGAATAGTAATTAATTAATGATTAGTTAGTTATTCTTAGAGAAAAATAATAAAAATAATGATTTCTCTATTCATTTTTCAAGATTGGGTCAAATTTAACAAGGAATAATAATAAAACAATGGTTTAATTAATTATTCTTAGAATAAAATAAAATAAATAGTGATTTATTTAATTATTGTTGATGGGTTTAACTACAAATTACTTAATAAAGGTGGTTTATTAGGTAATTTGTCATAGAGAAAGCAATTTTACTAGGGTAAAATTTGCTTTACATGGTATACCTCGATCCATCTAGTAAATTAGGCTAGATGATCAATTTTTTGGTCATAACATAAGGTTCTATGCATGTAACAAGTTTCGACATGTAAAAAAAGAATGCAGGAAGAAGACAATGAATTCACATCGACAACTAGTATACTCCCTACAAAGAAAGCAACAAGACAAGAATGTTTCTAACAAAATACCTAGAAATGATGGATCTACTAGCACTTCACATATTAAGCAGAAGGAAGAGGAACAAGTAAGGTGTGGCCTTTCTCTATGCATATTTGAAAAATAGTATTAATGGTAAATAGACAGTGGATTCTCTCATCACATGTCTAGAAATAAGAGAAAATTTATATATCTTAAGAAATACAAGAGTGGTAAGATTATTATTTGAAATGGTTAATCTACAAAGGTACTAGGAATGGGTAATCTTGATCTTGACATTAAGAATATAGAAGTTGATAATGTATTATTGGTTGAAGGAATAAAGAAAAACATTTAGAGTGTAGGAAAAATAGTTGATAAAGGACATGTAAATATACTTACATGAACAAGAATCAAATATAAGAGAGGACACTGGAGTAGTTATAGCAAAATGATTCAAAAATGTAGATAAATTGTATGTACTAAAGAAGAATCTAGGAATAAACAAGAAGTCTAGCTCCTCTTCTCCAGATTCAGAGTAAAGGAAAATAGTCCCCACTAAAGTCTATTATATATGATTTTGTTTCTAAAAGGACTACAAAAGTACACATGAACCAAAATGGTCCACAAGATATGTGGTGCATTTTCTCAGGGGGAGCCTTGCATTGATGATGATTTCATATATTGTTTTGGTGATGATTTATGCCACTAATGCCACATCTGGGATGTACAAGATAAGATATGACATGTTTACGGGGGATTCTCATTTGATACAATAGCTCATTTTTGGCATTATGGTTCTAACATTAATTTATTGCAGACTATTGATGTGATATTTAAGCATGATGTGAGTTATGCATATATTTTTATCAATATTTGTGATGAAAAATTGGCATATGTTTAGGGGGAGCCTCTCTTATGCTTCCAATGCTTCATTATTGGTATTATGGCTTATTATTAGCATGAGCATTACTTATTTGACATGATCTATGGTTATTTTTGTTATTAGTATTCTTGTATTGGTACATTGCTAACCATTTGAAGATAAATTTTGTTGTTACTATGTTGATCTATAATGAGTTCATTGTTGGCATTGATCAACCTTCTTACATTTCCTAATAATGATTGGAAATTGAGCTATTGTTATTTGTATTGTTGGTTAGCATGTTGACATATTGATTCTATACCTCATGGTTATAAATATCATAGATGCTTCCAAGGATTAAGCACTTTAATGAAGTTGGTTGATTCCTAACGATGCTTCAAAGCCCAACTATGTTGATGTATTGATTAGTCATTGTTTGATGCCAATTATTGATCCTATACATGTATTATCATACAGTACTTTTATTCCATATCCTTATAGGGTCCAGTATATGTTCAAGGGGAGCATGGATAGTTGATCTCTTTGTTTCACATTAGAAGAACAAACTTATAGTGTTTCACATGTTAGGTGGAGTACCTCTCATTTTTCTACAACCCTTTTCCCTGAATGTCAAAGGGGAGGTGAGGAATTTGTGTTTTACATGATGTTGTAATCAAGTCAAAAGGGGGAGATTGTTTTCATTATGGCTCTTATGTTGTTATTGATTGCAACCTACACTGATGTCAACCTAACTATGAAACCATTATACTTTGTTATATGTCTACTATCATATTATCATAATGTTTGTATGTGGTGTTCATAATTTGTAAGGTGTTGCAGAAATTAAAATTTGCTGAACTAGTGCTGAAAAGCATGATAAAGAAGCTTGGAAATGTTTGTCTTGAGAAGGGCATTAGTGTTTCTAGTTTAATCTGATAGTGTGTTTACATGGTGTTTTAATGTTGTAAGGTGTTGCAAAGGTTAAAATATTTTGAACAGGTGCTGAAAATCATGAGGAAGGATCTTGGAAAGGTATGGATGGAGAAGAGAATTAGTGTTCCTAGTTTAAGCCCCAACTGCATGGAGGAAGGCCTGCTAGGGTGGATAGAAGCATTCAACCAAAAATCTCTAGTGTCATGCATGTGGCTACAATGGATAATTTCATGTGTCATATGTGCAACCATTCCTATAGGTTATAAGAAAATAAAAAAATAGAGTGGAACCATGGTTTCTCCCATAATAATTTGTGTGAGTATGTGGATTTGACATGGTCCAACGATTACCTTATCTTTTGTCCCTGTGGTATTTTTAGATCCTTGGTTTTTGGCTTGAGGTATTGGGAGGATTCAATGAATATAAAATGAAAAATGAACTAGAAAAAATGGGTGTCCATTTGTTAAGCTATTTGAAAAGTTTCTTCTAATGTCTCACATAGGTCTAGCACTGTGGGCACATGGAGGAGAATCAGATCTCATAGATCTGAACATGGATTTAAAAACAACTGATTATATTTGTTTTCATTAGGTGAAATGGAGGACAAACAAAGTTGATTTATAATTTAAATTTGATGCAGTGTTATGAAATCATTTTGCAATGTTTAGAAGGGTTTTTATAGGGATCAAGAGGACTCTTAAATGCCATATGTGCAAATATATCAAAATTTGAATGTTCGGAAACCATGTGTGAATTTCTTGTCCTTTTGATTGTAGATTTGAATAGAGCTAATTTATTGTTACTAATTTTTGATATGTAGAGATAGGAATGTTTCTAGTATGAAGAGAATGGCATGATAACCTCTTTTCACTCATGGATTGTTTGGACTAATTTGTGAAGCTAGTATTTTTGATTTTTATTATTTTGTAGAATCTTAACTTTCAAAATGGACTATGAGAAAAATCTAAATGACCGAGGACATATATTAGTTGTTGTAGAGATTTGATTTGGTGGTTTTGAAAGCACTAACATATTGTTTACTAAAGACTAGGTTATCAAATCCACATATAACATATTTGAATAAATACATTGGTAATATGATGTTTTGATTACTGTGTGGTCCTAATTGTGTATTCATGGATCTAAAAAAGGTGCTCAATTCTCATTGTAGAACATAGCACACTACTAAAATTATCACAAAGATTTGTCCTTGATTTTGACTAGGTCTTCGTATGTCTTGATTGCAATATAATATATAGTATCTCACTGTTTGTGATGTAGAATAGCTTGATTTGAAAAGTTGTTGAAGGCTATGATTGATTTGGGAAGCTTTGACAGTGAGATTGTCTTGACAATTACATTGGTTTGAAAACAGAATATGCAGAGGTTTCAGTTACATTTGATTGATTCAATGTGACAAAGGACTATGTATTGATTTCTTAGGGATATGATGTTGTTGATTTTCCTTCTTCTTACCTTGAAGAGGAGTCTACTCATAGTGAATGAGATACTTGAATGGTCCTTTGTCTATATTGTAGTTACTTAAATGACGAACTAGGGATTTTGAAAAAGGTTCTTGTGAGCTTCTTGTTTGAATTTTTGACGAAGTACTTGTATATTAAACAAAGACTAATTGAAAATAATGCTTCTCCTACTAGATTGAGTACATTTATTAAGTATCATAGCATTGACCTTTTCTTGACAATGACAAAGTATGGAATATCTAATTGTGTTGATTGATCCTTATGATTACGACTTTGATGAGCCATAATGAAATAATTGTTATATTGATGACATTTCGTAGTAGGATAAATTTGATGAAATTGATGCTTCACAGTAATATTATATTCGGTGCAAAGATTTGTACATTGACACGCAGGGTTGTGACTTTGTGTTTTATGGATGAGAGTTGATAGGGTTGTGACTTACTTGGCTTTTGGTTTAGTATTGACAATGATGATTCACAAAGGACTTGATGTTTTGGTCTATGGCTTGATTATGACAGTATTTTCTTGATGAGTATTAGCTTGGCTTGCCATCTGAGAAGGATTATGAAACATTTCTTATGATGAATGATTGATGTTCTATATGGCTTAGCATTAGACAAGTCAAGTTTGACATATTTCTTGATACGATTTGGTTTAACAATTGGTAGGATTATTTTGATTTGGCTTTGTGATATATTGTAGATGTGTAAGTGACATTAAATGTTTCAATGATTGGTATTCAATATTGGTTTTGATATTTAATTGGTATTTATTTTTTGATATTAATTTATTTGGAGATTCAATATCTTCATATTGAGCTTGGAATATGGTTAGTGTGGGTGGTGGCCTATAGGTTTTAATCCTTATTTCATTAATAGGTGGATCTAGTATGAAAATTTTGAAACATGGTTCACATAGGTGATGAGTGTTGTAGCCTTCAGTGAGGGAGTAGTTACTTCAATCCAATAGGAGCTAGTAAACTTGATCAAGGGGTAGTAGCTCCCTTCCAATAGGAGTTGGAGAATGATTGGAGGTTGTAGCTTCCTGTAATAAGGAGCCTACGTGGTGGCAAGAGTTTGCACTAATACAAAATGTAAGAAGACTTTCTTTATAATCAAAGAAGAAAACAAAACAACAAAAATGGTGTTTTTCTCCCATATTGGGTTTCTCCCTAAAATATTGGTGCCCTTATGTGTTGATGTGTTGATTGTTTTTCATGTGTATGGTTTACATCGCTCTATACTTAATGTTTCTCATGGCTTATAACAAAATATCCTTCTAATGAAGTAGTTGTTCATGATAAGTGTGAAACGAAAGAATAAGCTAAGTTAATTTAAATTGGGCATGAAATATTGATTCATCCCCCCCCCCCAAAAAAAAAAAGAAAACAAACAACCTCTTAGTACTTTTGACAAAACTTTTGAGAATACCATGTGCCTCAGGACATGTTATAAATGGTTGACTGATGTAAGCAATGCTAGATCCACTATTACTATAACCTTGGCTAGACCCATCAACAAGCCATGATGGGAGACTATGTGTCCTAACAAAATACCAACATGTGAAAAAAAGTATGCAAACTTTGATATGTAATGAGATCTACAACTATCTACAACTATCTCGCATCAATTGTACAACCTTAAAGTGCCTCTTCAAAAGTCGAAACATAGTCGAGTCCAAGTAAAATTCCAAGAAATTTTATATGAATTCCTTGAAATCCATGGCCACTATGATTGAGAAGATAGCTGACACATTTTTCTAGCCGAATTGCATGGTAGTATTCTGTAAACACCATCATTCTTCATGATTGTGGTCTTGCATCGATCAACCTTCGCAATATTCCGTTGATGATATGGTGAAAATATTTTGGTCAATGAATAAGCCTCCCAACCAACCACGTTCTCTAGTATCTCATGAGTAAATGGGTTTAGAAAAGGGTAATGCACACACACGTCATTGAACTTTCAAAGGTCCACAATAATTCTTGTTTCTCATATATTTTTGTTCAGAGCACCATACATCTGATATAATTTGATTATTACACAGACTTAATGATTCCTGCATGTAACATTTTTTATAGTTCCTATTTCATCGTATTGTTGCATACTCGATTGAAATGGGAGGGTTGCTTCTTTACATGCTTTGCATCTATATCTAAAGGGCTCCACATCTCACCCAACTCTCCCACAATTCCTTTCATTTCCTAAAATGTGTTAGTGAACAAATCAGGATATTCCCACAATAAATTGATGATATTATCAATCATTTCTTCGGCCCAATAATATCTAATGAATGCCTTTTAGGATTATCTTTTGTCCTGATATTTACCTTGGTTTTTATTTTTTACACGTAATCAGTTGATTGTATCTCTGGCCTACTCACTACACAATCCCCTTCAACTTTAGGAATTTGTGTATTTTAAATAATGAGTCCATACAGGTGGAATATGTTTTAAAATAAGTGTGGAAGCACATATTATAGATTTTTCGTAACCCAAAATTTCATACTTTGAAGTGAGTCCATCATCAAGGGCATGCCAATTTTCTTAAGAATATCAATGTGTTTAATAGATCTAAGGCTTATAGTGTCTGTGTGTGTGTGTGTGTGTGTATATATATATATATATATATATATATATCTAGATATATATATATATATATATATATATATATATATATATATATATATATATATATATATATATATATATATATATGAGAGAGAGAGATTTAGTTCTAGATAATCGCAAGTTCTCAAAATGAGTTGTGATATCCACCATGTCCCTTCCTAGGAATTGTATTCCTAGGGTCATCATCATCCCCCCCAACTCTAACACATTATAACACTCCATGAACTCCTATACGTTTTGTGAGTGCTTATGTGCAAGACATAGTTGTGCATTCCTTGACACTATTGGCTCTCCTATGGTAAATATATTCCACTACAAACCCTTAGGGACTTGTTATGTGTTGGATCCTATGCTTCAAAGAAAAAGTAGCCTTGAATCTTTGCACCATCTCATTCCATTCCACTATTCATCTACAAAACTCCAAATCAATACACCAACTCATTGGATTAATATCCATGTTACACACAAACCAATGGACCCATTGTTGTTATTGTATACATCCTCAGGTCCTTGTCGCAATGCAATGCTTCAGGTGAGTCCTTAGACCCTCCATTCACATGTACTTGGCTCTAATGACCCTTTAATTTTTCCCAGTCATGATGCACAAAATCTATCTACATTTTCCCCATCCCTCTATATGATATTTTGTAGTCCACCACCTATTTGGGGTTGCATGTAATGGAACATCCAACACAAAAACCCTCAATTTCTCTATTATTTGGTGTTCAAATTCCTCTTTAGAATTTCTACTTCATATAACCCATCAAACAAAGGTGAACTATGCACTTTGGTTTCTATCCAGCACACTATTGTGGTCAGGTGTGTACAACTTCTGGTGCTTATTTTATGCAACCTATTGAAATACCATTACCTTGTCCAATTTTGCAGTGACAATTTACATCCATGCTTCTCTGTATGTGTCTTTCTCCTTGGCTAGATTGAAAGTTTAAGGAAGTTTTGGAGCCTTTTGAACATAAAGTGGTTGTTAATTTCTTAACCTCACAACACCTACTTTCGTTGTAACATCTCCTTGCGTTCTTTCTACCACTATAGGTTGAAATCTGTGGGGCTCGATCACTATTGGGTAAATTACATGTGTTATAATTCCGACACTAAATTATCAATCCGAGGTCGTAAGACTTAGAGGCACAAGCGCAAGTAATGCAGAATCATAGTGTCTAATCTAAACTAACATCATGAAATACAAAATTTGTTCCTAAATTAAACACGTAATACAAATCACTGAGAAATTTTAATCTCAAACTAAGTAAAGTAAATCTTAATAAAAACTTAATCTCAATGCAAGTAAAACTTAACTACAATTCAAACAATAAACTTTAGAAATCTGAAATCAAATAAGACTAATTAACATTCAATATCAAGCTTATGCTAATTTAAATATTAAACAGAACTAATTCTAATCCAAGCAATTCTAAACTAAATAAAATAGACAATCCAACAAAACCAAATCTAATCAATAAGTCTACATCTCAGGATGCAATCCAACAAGAAATCAAACTAACCTCTAACATCACTCTACAATTTCTTCAAAAGAAACTAAGTAAATCAAGATTCTAATTAACATGCTTTCAAACAAAAGATTACAAAATAAGAAATCATTTTATCCTTAGATTACTTTAATCAAGCTCAAGAAATCATTCAAACATAAGCACATTGACTAATGATTATAACAATAACTAATTAAAATTACAATGAATTTCAAAACTAAACTACAACTCCAAATAATGTTTTAATGCTCTTGTTGAACTACTTTCAAATACTTGAATGCCAAAACATGATGTTACAAGAAATTATAGTGAATCCGTAAGGTATGGAATCGATTTCAATTTATATTTAAAAGAAATAGAGTTTTTGATCTCTTATTTATCCAATTAAGAAGCACCTTTGAATATTCCAATCATAAACCTATAACAAAGGGATTATTTATGTAATAAAATCATTGATCAAGACCATTCATTAGCTTGCAATGAGTTTAAGATGATATGTCTATTTAATTTCAAGAAAAAAACAAATTACAGGCTTAAGTACATAATCGAAATTATGAGATCTAATTAACAAATTCTTTCAAAATAACATCCCTACACCTAGATATAAATCAAACATGCTACCTGTATCTTGTGATGTTTACAAAACTTTCTTCCAGGCGGTGGTGAGCTCTTTCCACTCCTAGAAAATTTTTAAATTAACACAATACTCTTTTAAAAATAAAAAACACATTAATACTTACAAAAAATTGAGTGGAGAATCAGAATTATATTAAAATTAAAATAGAAATTCATATGCATACATCCTTGTTAGTCCTTTTGGGGAAAAGCCAAAAAACATATTACAACGGTCCTTGCTTCTATTATATCCTTCCCCCTCTCCCCACACAGCCATGGAAAACCCATTTATAAGATTTACAAGGTGAATCAATCATTTTCCTTAATTATGGAAGATTGCATGTTTTTAACAAATTTCCCTGAAAGATATTGGAATATCTTCCTAACCATGGCGAATGGTGGAAAATGGTTTGGAGGTGTTAGAGTCGGTCTAGTAGCCCTCCACCAGAGATCAAAACTCTTTGCATTTCATGATTAGGTGTCCCATCAGTGTGATCATGTTGCATTCTGTTAGGCATGCCATAATCCTGGTGGAGGGAGTTTGTGTCTTTTATTCCCCTCTTGTTTGGCACTGCTGGTTCAGGTTTGTTAAAGTTAATAAAATCTTCAAAGGGTCATTCATCTTGCTTTAAGTTTCGATGTCTTAGGTCTAGGGTTGAGTCAATTTTTGTCTTGAGAGGTCATAAAGGACTAGCAGGCCAGAGGGATGTCCTTCATTAAACATTATTTCAATAATTCTCACTATTGTACAGCTAAATTTTCACCTTGTTTTCTCAACTCTACTTTTGAAAAACAAAGGTCACTATCTCGTTTTTGTAAAAAATTCTCAAAATTTCAAATTCTTCAAATGTCGAAGTGCAGCCTTGGTCTCCTTTGCCAAAGCATCTTAGAAGCTATCCCTGCAAAAAATTTCAAAAGAAATCATCATTTCAACCAATTTTTCAAAGAAAGGAAACCAAAAGTTAGAGCCAATTCATTCAAAAAGTGTCAACACTCAAACATTATAAAGTGGGTTTTGGGCAAATGAAAATCTAAAGGAAGCCTATAAAAGCACATCACTCTTCATTAGCAACTCATTTGCCTCTCACAAACTAAGTGAATCCTTGCAAAGGCGATTTCAAGAGTTTTTGAGAAAATTGGGCAGTTTCAGAGGCGCGCTACGCATCAGGGAGGGCGCGCTACGCGTCAGGGGCGCGCTACGCATCAGGCTGCCATTCTCAGAACAAATTTTCACGTGTGCTACGCGTCAGAGGCGCGCTACGCATTGGGCGAGGCACGCTACGCTTTGGGTTTTCTGCTCAACAAACTGCCAGCAAGCTATCAAATCGACTTTTCTCTCAAGCAATTAAAGGTAGGCCTCTCCTCCATGGCTTGATTTGGTTTTGCAAGATGAATGAGAAATTAATATGTTTAAATACCATAAAAATGAGAAGTCAAAACCCTACTTTGATGTGTAAGATTTAAAGCCTTTATGGTGCTAGGGTTTCAAATTTCTTTTGATGTCCAAGGTTGCCCATTTGTAATCCCTCTTTTCCCTTATTTCCATCAACATTCTCCTCCAAAGTTTCCCATAAAATTTCATACTCTAAAATCCCTAAAACTTACTGCATTCCCAAACCCCATTTCCACCTTAAAGTCCCACAATATTATAATTTCCCATGTTGCTTTCCCTAAATTCCTTATTTTTGTTTATTGTCCCTAATTCCCTCATGTTCCCCTTTCCCTAACAATCCCCTTGTATTTATGTCCCCTTGGTGACAGCATTTGAAAAAGTCAAACAACAGTTAATTGGGTGCAAAGTCAGCATTACATTTCAGCTATCTTGCCTTCAAAACCATGTCAGAAACCGAATCAGATTATCAGCAGAGTTATGACAGTGATTCAACATCGGAGGTAGAAGTGCCAAGGAGGCATCACAAGGGTGGTAAGGGTGGTCGGCATGTTAGGGAGGAGCCCACTTCTCTGGCTCATTTGCAAGCTTGTCCACTTGCAATGACATGTTTTCAGTATCAATCATGCCTTGGATATTGTGAGTGTATCTCACAAATTCAACATCACAAAGAACTAGTTCGCTTGTTTGTCCTACATGTGCACAATGGTCATGTGAACCTTGCAGGAGTGGATTTCACTCTATCACCTGAAATTGTTGCTCAAGCCACCGGGATACCAAATGTTGGGGAGGAGTGGACCAAGCGCAAGCAGCTAGACATATTTCATTATCAACCATACATCAAACCCGGATGCATGAGACACCTAACTTCTGTTTTTCCTTTCAGATTCCTAAGGGATGAGTATGCACCCTTGATGAGGCTCATTATGCGCTATTTCACTTGTGAGGGCAGATTTTCACGTTTATATTCGTACCATATCTGTTTTTTGATGCATTTCACCCGGATACGAATGATGAACATTCCATTTTTCATGTGCCGAAATATAGAGAAGATGGTGCCAATATTGCAAAGGAAGAACCCTGCACAGCAACACAAAAGTATATATCACTATGCATTGATCGAGATCATAGTGATGCATCAGTTGGCACAGCAGGGTATTGCTTGGGAGGATTTCATTTCTCGCGACTTCTTCATGGTGCCACAACCACCTCCTGAGATTGTCCATGATGAGGGGGGGCCTTCACAGTAGTTTCACATTCCAGAGCCCGAGCATGTCAGCACTCCAGCATGTGTTACATACCAAAGAGGCCACAGGACCTTATTTGCATCTGCACGGCGAGTATTATCTCCACACCAGGTGGAAGGGGTCTCGCCTTCTTCATCAGCACAATGAGTGTTATCTCCACATCAGGTGGAAGGGGCCTCGCTTTCAACAGAAGCACAGGTACAAGAGAGAGGCAAGCAACCCATAATTGATGAGGGACCATCAGGTGATCCAGACATAGACATCATTGACCTTGACATCAGTTCTCCTAGATTGGAGCCAAAGGAGATCATTCAGCAACTAAAGGCTGAAAATCACTTGTTGCATCAAAAGTTGGAAATCAAAAATTGGACAATCACATACTTATAGAAGTGCAACAAGCAATTAGAGGATGAACACACTCTTGATGAGTTGCGGAGGATCCGAGAAGACCGGAACTTGGCTCGCAAGAGACCCAGTGATTTGACACCTATTGAGCAAGGGTCTATGCTCATTCGGGTGAACACTCATTTAGAGAGGTTGATAGCGAAGGCAAACAGGGACAAAGATATGCTCTGCCACATGAAAAATCATTATTGGGCCCACATGCATGTGTGCAAAGCAAAAATGAATGTACTCAAAAGACGATTGGCCAAGGCACTAAAACGGAGGAAAAGGCCCGATCCACTTTAGATATTGACTGAAGCTACCTTGAAGGAGCATGGTGCTCAATGATACACCCCCAGCTAAAAATTCAGAAAATTTGGAGCAATTTTGGTCAATTTTGATTTTTTTTTGCTAAAAACAGGTTTTTGCCCTCAACGCGTAGCGCGCCGCGCGCTACCCTTAAGTTGGGGAGGTCCATTTCACAAAAACTCAGCATTTTTGAATTTTTCATGACAAATTACACTTGATCAGCCACTGCCTAGACATTTCATGGAGATTTGAGCCCTCAAAAGGTCAAAAAACAAGCAAAAAATGACCTTCTACCACTTTTTGGACACACAGGAAGCAGTCTTGGGAGATTGCATTTTTGGAGGGGCAAATGGCCACCAAATTGAGAAATTCCACTTGGGCTGGAAGGTAGACATCCAGACATTTCCAACACGCCCACTTGTGCCTCATTTTGATGCCGGGAAGTGCCCCAAAAATGGGCTCAAAGGCGCGCTATGTGTTGAGAAATGGCGCGCTACGCATCAGGACATTTTCTCAATTTTTCACCTTCAGCTCAGGAAAACGCAGCATTTGACCAGTTTTGACTTTTTGGTGGGATTTTTCATCCTCCTTGATGTAATTGATGTAATTTCATGTTGACAAGACACTTTTTTACCTATGCTAGAAGATTCATTCATAAAATAGCAAAAAATTAATGAATGAATTGGTTTCCTAACTTATAGAGGCAAGTTGTTTTGATTGCCTAGATTGTAGTGCTCAGTTTAGAATTGGTTGAAACAGCTCCTAGGATGATGAGATCGACCCCTAGAGGTAAGGGAATGTGTTAGCTTGCCTATATTATGTATTTTCTTAGTCATTTTCATGGTTGGACTCTTGAGGGATAAGCTTAGACTGTATTACACATTGTATCTCTGCAATTTTGGCAAAGGAAAGACCAGGGTTTTGCAACACTATTTGGGATTCCTGTGGTGATTTGTGTTGATGGTGTGCTTCTCTTATGTACTTGTAAGTTTGTTATGTGTATCATTTTCCTACTCCTCTCTTCTGCAAATTAAGTAAATGAAGTGTTAAGGTAGAATTCATGGTTTCTATGCTCTGCCTTTAAGTTTGCTTAATATCTATGTTTTCATCTGTTTAAGGAGAACTCTCGATGGTTTCTTGCTCTCCTTAGCTCCTCACCAGTCATATCTATCCATTCACTTATTTCAAAGGCATCAAGACAATCTCCTACCTTGCCCCAAAAAGACCTCTGCAAAAACTGTGTCTCATCCCAACACCCAAAATTGCTGTGCTCAGTTTTCCAACAAAACCCTAAAAATTTAAAATCAAACTTTCCCTATCAGTTTACTAGCCTAAAATCAGTGTTCTTTATTGGTCATCTCATCCCTTTAAAGAAATTTTTCCGAGATAGACTCGGAGAGAGCCCTATCCTGTCCCCGTAGGGCTCGCTACGAGGCTAAGTGGTTTGATGTTGCCTTGGATTTTGTCTTTTTCAGCCTGAGGCCAAATTCAAGCGCTAACATATTGGCGACCATACTGGGGAGAACAAACTTGTTTGTGGGTTGATGTGTTTGTTTCATAAGTCTTAGACAGAGCCTGAAGTTATGCCAGGTAGCCTTCGAAACGCTTTTTCTTTGCATAAGCGGAAGTAGATAAACGCTGCTTCAGTCAATCTCCGTGAGCTTGTGGATACAACGCTTCGATTGCATTTTACCCCAGTACATTTGTAAACTCTAAACTTTTGATGATAAGTTGAGAGTTTTCACAGGCTGATTGGCTATTTGTTCCTTGATATCCAAGCTGGCTTCAGATTCTAGTTATATATTCAAATCTCACTCATGTCCAGTTGTTTTTAAGTATCTTGAAGACATTGATTTTGATGAGAGTTTTGAGTTGTCCCTGTTCAAAACCAAATCTGAAAGTGCACTTGATTCTCTAGTTCCCAACCCTTATTTTGCTGCTGCCCTTGAAATCGAGAGACACAATAAATTGGTTGAAAATTTCATCCTAAGTCACTTTCAGACAGATATCCAAGTCAGTAATCTTGCTGATTTCCTCGAAACTATATCTGGCAATATTGGATCTACTATCACAGCTTTAGTTCCGCACGAACAGACCAATCCTCCTTTTATATCTATATCCCCTATAGTTACACATCCTGAATCTACAGTCAATTCTCCCTCTTCATCTCATATCGCTTCTCCTCTGCCTACACCTCCCTATACCCCTCATACTACAGCTACACCTACTCCACCTACTACTCCTAGACCCAATCTACCTAAAGCAATGGCTGCCCGGTTTTCCCCTCTTGCTCTTCCTCAAAATCTGAATGATATGCCAGCTGATTATCAGAGTAAAATTCCCATGTTTGATGGCACTCCTCAGGGTGTTTCCGCTCAGCAGCATATAGACAAAATGACAACTTTCTTTGATCTATATGAGATAGATGAAGAAGATGTAAGTATGTGTTTGTTTGTACAAACATTCGGAGAAGTAAGAAAATGGTTCAGAGGTTTGACAGCTAGAAGCATACCCACATTGGAAGAACTTCAGAAGCAGTTTCTAGATCGATGGGAAATCAGAAAGGATCCACTTCAGATCAATGCTGAGTACAACAATCTCAAACGTAATCATGGTGAGTCTGTCCAAGATTACATTATTAGATTTAACACAGTTTACAATGCTATTCCAGACGATTTAAGACCATCTAGAAAATCAGCTCTTCTCAAATTCCCGGATGGCTTTGATCCGGAGATGGCTTATTCATTGCAAGATAGAGATCTGCCTACCTTGGAGGATATGCAGAAAATCGCTGTTAGCGTTGAAGCGAATTTGAATGATAAAAGAGCAATGATGAAAGCCGAAAAGCGAGTGACAATCAAAGAAGAAGCTTCTACATCAGATCAGCTCCTTCGCAAGGTAGAAAGGTTGCTCGAAAACGCTTATCTCGACAAGCCAGAACCGCAGATTCACAATCCTAATTTCCGAGGTCCGCAGCAACCACAATACAGAATTAAGCAGCGTGAAACAAGGGCACAAGAATCAGCAGTTCAACAACAAATAAAACCTCCACTTCAGCAGAATTTTGTTAGCCAAGAATCCGAGGATGAAGGTGATACTATCGGGAAGGAAAATCATTTTTTCACTCATGATGATTTGCCTACCTATATTACAGAAGAAGAAGAATTTGTGAGAAACTCCATCATCCATCAAGATGAGAATTATATCTTATCAAATGATGCAGCACTTGAGGAAGAATCGGAGGAGTACCAAAGAGGATATCTCAATGCTTTGTCCGCTCAGCAGAAAAATTTAAGAAATCGAGTTGTTCCCACAAATCCCATTCAGAAGAAGAAAGATACTTCAACAAAAAATGACTCAGCTTCCCCACAGAGAAAAGAAAAAGAGATAATTGATCCCCCAGCAAGTCAATCATCTTTAGCAGATAAGGTAAATCAACCACCAAGCACAATGAGGGATAAAGTTGAAAAAAGAGAAGTTTCGGCCAAAGAAGGTGAAAAGGTTACAACATTTAGTTTGGAGAATTAAATTTCAAAGCTAAAAGTATCTATTCCATTGACCGAAATTATGAAAAACACCACCTACCGAGGACAAATTTCCAAAATTCTAAATATTGATCCAATGCTTGACACGGTAAATGTAGAAGATGATCAGCCGGAATTAATTTTTGGGCCTTCTTTAAATGGTGAGTCAACTGAAAATGATGTTCCTCCCTTCTATATCAGTTTGAGGTTGCACGAGTATGTTTTACATAATGCTATGTTTGACTCGGGTGCTTCGCACAATTTGATGCCGAAAGCAATCATGGAAAAGCTGGGATTAGACATCACAAGAAAATATCATGATTTGTATTCATTTGATTCCAGCCGGGTAAAGTGTATTGGATTGATCAAGGACTTGGTGGTAAGCCTAGATCAAATTCCAGCTAACAATGTCTTAATGGATGTGGTTGTGGCAGATATTCCTCTGCGTTTTGGTATGTTGCTTTCAAGGTCTTGGGGAGCCAAGTTGAAAGGTACACTTCAGCTAGATTTTTCTTATGCTACAATTCCAGTCTTTGGTCAAATGACAAAGTTATATCGGGAGCAAAAGATGAAATACATGATAACTAGCAAAGAAAAGCCAATAAATCATCCTGTAAATTATGTACATACAGATTTGGAGTCGTTTGTTTTGTTTGCTGATAATTTTAATGAGATAGATAGTCAGTTAGTTCAGGCAGAGGATATACCAGAGATTACTGAAGATTTTAGAGAAGTTCTGCAAAAGGAAAGAGAAGAAAAGCTAGCTGCCATGAAGCAAAAAATTGAAGCTAAGGGGCAGCAAACAGAAAAAACAGAGGCAACACAGTTTTAGCAGTTGGAAGAAGACGAAGATGGTCTTTGGACCATGGATTTCGATGGCGCTGTGGGCAGCGATGGTGCTGGTATTGGTGTGTGGATTTGAAGTCCCTTTTCTTCCCAAGACAAAGTCCCAAGCAAGGTGAGAGTGTGTTCTTATAAACTAGCATTTGATTGTTCAAACAATGAGGCAAAATATGAGGCTCTCATTGCTGGCCTTAAAATTCTTCGTAAGCTGAAAGCAAAGAAGATTGCAGTCTATGGTGACTCCGAGTTGGTGATAAAGCAAGTTAAAGGTGAGTTTCAGGCCAAGCATCCTCGCATGAGGGCATATCGAAATGTTGTCCTAGATATTTTGAAATTATTTTTTGAACATACTTTGACATGTGTGCCCCGCATACAAAATGGTGTTGCTGATGCATTGGCCAAGGCAGCAAGTAACTTAAAAATTCCAATGAATTCCAGCAACAAATTTGAGATTTATGTGAAACACTGCCCCACGGTTCTGGATAATCAACGATGTTGGCAAGTCTTCTAGGATGATGAAGAAATCAAAGATTTTCTGCAAATTGAAGGTGAGTTTAAGGATATCTCCATAGATACTAAACCAGATGAAGTAAATCAAATGGATGTGCTGCAACTTAAGGACAATTTTATTCCTAAAGGATTGATTCCTTTGGAAGAGCTGTTTGATCAAGATGATGTGGCCTGCAAACCGACATTGAGACCAATTGAAGAAGGTGTTGAAGAGGTAAACATTGGAGCAGCTGAGAATCCCAAGATGGTAAAGCTATCAAAATCATTGTCACCAAAGGTAAAGAAGGAGTATGTCAGATTGTTATCTTCGTTTTCTAATGTCTTTGCATGGGATTATTCAGATCTGAAAACATATGACACTAATATCATTCAGCATACTATTCCTATAAAGCCAAACCATAAACCTTTCCATCAAAAGTTGAGGAGAATCAATCCTAAATTGCTGCCATTGTTAGAAAAAGAAGTGAATAGGTTGTACAAGTCTGGAATCATAGTACCTATCAGATTTTCTGATTGGATATCCAATTTGGTACCCATAAGAAAGAAGATTGGTGAGATCCGTTTATGCATTGACTTCAGAAATTTGAATAAGGTGTCTTTAAAAGACAATTATCCGTTGCCAAGATGGATCATATATCGCAGCGAGTAGTTGGAGCATCAAGGATGTCGCTACTCGATGGCTATTCCGGGTACAATCAGATTTTGGTGAATGAGGATGATCGTGACAAAACTGCATTTACTACTCCATGGGGAGAATTTCATTATGCAAAGATGCCGTTTTGTTTGAAAAATGTAGGTGCCACTTTTAAGCGTGCGATGGACATGGCCTTTGCTAACGAGAAAGATGTCTTTTTAGTTGTTTACCTTGATGATTTAACTGTATTTTCGAAATCTGATGAAGAACATTTATATCACTTGAAAATTGTTTTTCAAAAGTGCAGAAAATATGGTATTTCACTGAATCCAAAGAAGAGTCTTTTCGCCATGAGTGAAGGCAAGCTCTTGGGCCACATCATTTCCAAAGACGGCATCCGTATAGATCCTGCACGTGTTGAAGCTATTCAGCAACTTGAGCAGCCTCGGAACAAAAACGAAATACAGTCCTTTAATGGTAAGCTGAATTTTCTGCGTCACTTCATTCCGAATCTTGCTGAGCCTCTTAGAGAAATCACAAACATGATAAAAAAGGACAGCTAGCTAAAGTGGACCAAAGAGGCGATAAAATCTTTCAATTTGGTAAAGTTGGTTCTATCTTCAGCCCCTACTCTAATCAGTCCGGATTACACACAAGACTTTATTTTATTTTCTTTTGCTTTTGAGCACACATTGGCAGCTGTACTAATGCAAAAAAGAGATGGAGTTGAGAAGCCTATTGCTTTTTTCAGCCGTATTATAAGGGACGGAGCATTAAAGTATAACATCATTGAAAAACAAGCACTTGCGCTTGTGAAGGCCTTGAAGGATTTCCGTGTGTATATATTGCATTCTCACATTATAGCATATGTTCCTAACGCGGCAGTAAAGGATGTCTTGGTACAGACAGAACTGGAAGGAAGGCGGGGTAAGTGGATTGCTGCATTATTGGAGTATGATGTGGAAATTAAACCCACTAAGTTGATCAAAGGGCAAGGTCTTGCCAAATTGATGGCTGAAACAAATCTACATGTCCTAGACATCAATTTGATAGCTGCCATGTCCGATGAAGATGAGGAGAATTCAGCACAACAGGTATCTGGCATCTTTGTTTCTTCTCCTTGGTATGCTGATATTATATATGTACTTCAAAATTTGTCCTCACCTCCCGGGATGCCTCGAAATAAAAGTAGGACATTGAAGTTGAAAGCAGCCAAGTTTTGCATCCTTAAATCTGCACTATATTGGAAAGACCTGGTGGAATATTGTTGAATTGTTTGGTCGAGGAGGAAGCCAAAACAGTGGTGGAAGATTTTCATAAAGGTGACTGCTCGGGCCATTTGTTTTGGAAGACTACAGCAAATAAGATCCTAAGGGTAGGTTTTTATTGGCCTTCATTGTTTTCAGATGTATATAAAGCTGTTAAGAATTGTCATGAGTGCCAAATTTTTCAAGGGAAACAGAAATTACAGCCATTGCCTCTCAAACCAATTGAAGTCAGCGCACCATTTCAGCAGTGGGGCTTGGATTTTATCGGCGAGATTCATCTGGCATCATCAGGACAACATAGATGGATATTGACAACTACGGATTACTTCACAAAATGGATTGAAGCCATTCCCACCCGGCAGGCCACGAATGTGGTAATTATTTCTTTCCTTGAAAATAATATACTGTCACGATTTGGCTGTCCAAGTAAGTTAATTACAGATAATGCAGCAGCATTTAAATCAAAGAGAATGGTTGACTTTTGCTACAAATACAATATCAACTTGGGGCATTCTACCGCCTACCATCCGTAAGGAAATGGGTTGTGTTAATGGGAAAAGTGTCTATTCAGAACGACCCTATCCACTAAGGTGTGACAGTACCTTAGAAACAAACAGGGAAAACTACTTTCGTATTCTTCTTTATGAACTGTAAACGAAGAGGGATAGGATGAACCAACCTGTGTCTTGCGCTAGTCCTTTGATCCAATCTCTCTTCTCTTTGACAGCTTCCAGCTACTTGCTCCCTTACTTGCCCAGCTTCATCAAGTTCCTGTAAGGTCACAGAAGAAGAAAAATACACAAAGACATGGATTTATACTCATAAATAGCTTAGGATCAGATTTAAGCTAAACATGCAAATATAACAAACATCAATGATACACCAGCTTGTAGGAGAAACTCAAATGGTTTTATTGATATCACAAGAAGGTCCAGGAGGAGTTACAACTGATGATTCCTGATCCAGCATCAACCTCCCAGCAAAGGAATCCCCTCTTCACCTCCAACAAAGCATAAATCACCCAATACTCTGATATCTATCTCAAAACCAACAGCAATTCTCTACAATGTACAAAATTTCGGCCTCCGGATCTCTGGGATGAGGGATCCATATATAGATATATGCAAAGAGGATGAGTCAGCTTATGATCTGACTAGTGGCTTCTCTCTGTCAGTTCTTGCTTACACTTGGAGACTGAGAGCCTCTTACTCATCCTTGGTCGAACTCAGTGAGGCAAGTGTCATCGGGGAAGATTTTGGAAGCTTCCATTGTTTGTCCACCTCGCGGAATGACACTACCATTTGTCATTTCCCGCTCAACTTACCCTAGTAGTGCATTTAGGTGCATTGCAACGCACCTAGATAGTGTACTTGGGTGCTATGCAACGCAGATAGCTAGTGGAGGAGCTGAAATGATCCTGATCTGACTGATTCTGAGCAGTTTCTGGTGGAGAACTTCTGGGAGAAGCTGTAATTTGTTGACCTTGTTCCTTTAGGGTTCGGAACAACACTTTTAGGGACTTAGGATCCCTTGATTTATGGACATTTCAAGCTTAGAGCTGTAAGGCACAAAAATGTCTATAACAGTTGCCCCCTAATGTATGAGGCCGTTTATCGGGTGAAATGCTTTATTAGGAGGATCCGAAGTTCTTTCAATGCTGGGAGGAGACCTGTAATAAGATACAATACAATACATTATCTTCATACTATTTTCATGATCTAACTGATGTGGGCATTCCCATGCTCAGCTTTATAAATTCATTTTCATGTACATAAGACAGACAATCGTCTGATGGTAGACTGATGATTCTGATAGAGCCATCATCCTTTTGGTAGGATGATTATCTGTGCTGCAATGCTGTACATTTCAATGTCTTTATTTTCCTTAATATATATCGTAGCCCAGATGTATGAAACTAGATCCGGGGTCTTCAATATCGTCCGATCTTCACTCGAAGTACAAGCCGATCCATGTGAGAAATGTTTTGAAGTCGAACATGGAAAGACATCGCTTGATTACCAGTCAATGATGTAAACTGTTAACAAGCGCGAGAGGAATCACCGATAATGATGATGACCCTCAAGGTATTGCAGTACAATTCACGTGGTGTGAATAAAGGACTTGGCATCGAACACCACGCAAAATCTTTCGGTCGAAGTTCATTGATGTATACCTGTCGCCGGAAGTGAGAAACTTGCCATTGAGGCATGCAAGCTTCAAAGTACTGAAGGGGGTGTTCCTAGATCAATTTCTTGGATAATGAGCTAATGTCGACAAGAAGCGATCCGTCAAAGGAGGGCCTTAATGAATCCCACATCAATGACACGGAACAGAGCAAATGATTTTGATGGAGGTGAAAACAATCTGATGATATATGGTTCAGGATGGCGGTCATGAAAGAGTGATGTATAATGTATGGTAGTGGATGGGACACGGGTGACTTCTCTGGATGACTTCTCTTGAACATGTCGGCGACACTTATGTGATGGATTGGTAGCATTTACCCCAAATGTGGATGGTATGGCGTGACCATGGTGATGTGACCGGTGAATGAAACAACCCAACCCGACTCAGGCACGGAGTGGAAGTGTCATGTTCAAGAGCGACTTGCTACCAATAAAGATTCTTTGAGTTTCTTCCCAATTTTTCCCTAGTCATTGCTGACCAGTACCTCTTTATTTTTGTCAAGCTTGAGGAGGATAACATATGCTTGCTCTATAATTTTCCCTTCGGGCAAACCCATCGCTATGTTTTAACGAGCCTAGCGATAGTGAAACTCGTTCTCGTCTAAAGACAAATTTGTCGCCATTAATCTTTTTAACGAGTTTAACGACAAAGATAACTCGGTCCTTTTCATTTTTAGAGAGTCTGAAAAGGTACGTAAAGGTAACTCCAAAATTCCTTTTTCGTCATCTAATCCCTTAAGTCTAAAAAAGTATAAAACAATACAGAAGGGATGAATTTTTGATAGTTTTAATGAGCCGAACAAAACAAGCGCTCGATCTTTTTGTGCAATAATCCCTTAGGTCCAAAACGATTAAAATCTAGAGGAGGGATAGCGCTTCCGGTCGCTTTAACGAGCAGGAAGGCCAAAACTCGGCAATCTTTTCATATTTTACGAGTCAATTGAAAGAGCTTAAAGAAGACTCATCTTTTGAGGAACGAGTGATAAAAATGGGTAGCAGTTGATTCCAGGTAAGAGTTGGAATTTTCCAATCGCGGCAGTGTCACAAGGATGGCTAGTGAAATCACTCTTCGCAGCTGTTCCTCAAAATGGGTAAACAATCAAATGGAGGTGAATGATCGGCCAATGGAAAAGTGGAGGTGACGGTGCAAACACGACCAAGGCTTTAATGGCTAAAATGCTTCATTCACGGTGGTTATTTACCGGGGAGTAGTTCATTTTTTAATGAGCTTAAACGCGGGTGGAAACATTTGCTCATGTCTTATGTTTATTTTTTAACGAGCTTGAACTATGTGCTAAAATTGCTCGATTAATCCAGTCATATGATAAGAATGTCTCATATAAAATTTGGCAATCTTTCGAGTGTTGCCCCACATCCTTTCTTTATGTAAGTTAGGAAACGACTAATCCAAAAAATAGATAAATAATCGCTCTTTGCTTACACTCCAAAAGGTTTGCATGCCCCCAGGTATAAAATATGGTTTCAAGGTTACCCCTCAATTTGCAGACAAAACATTTATTCTATCACGAAAGGCCTACCTCTTACAGGTTACCCAAAGATTGTTCTTTTTGCGGTGCAAACAAAACACTTCTTCGGCGATGTTGCTCGAAATCAACAAAGGTGAGTGACGATGCCCGCCAACTCACATAACTTTGACAAGAGAATCTTATTCTAGAATAACCCCTCTTCCACCGACAGACGGGGTACAGACTAGTCATATTCTCCCGTGGAAACCTACCCTATACCCGAAGTTTTCCTGCCGAAGCAGACCACGATGCATGCCCCCTGGGTTTCAGTCATATCCCTCCAAATTACTCGCGCTCATCGAGAGGACGGACTGGAGATTGAGACATTTCTTGCGTGAAGAGACCATTTAGGGATGGTATATGACTATTTGCTATGCGTGATCCGGGAAATGAAAGCTGGTCCATGAGCTTGACCACTCTTCCTTCGTGCGGAAAACACATTACTCTAAAGAGTGGGGAGACGATGGCTCCCATGCAATAAATATAGTCTCGTCCAAGGAGTAGGTTATAATCCAAGGGTCCTTGAACAACCATTACGTTCATTTGAATTGTATTCCTTCTCAATGTTATGGGCACATTGGGAAGGATCCCTAAAGGTCGATTGGTTTCTTTACCAAAGGCTGTCAGATTTCTCATCTCAGGCAAAAGCGATGGCGAACCGAGCACTTTCCAAGCAGTAGAGGAAAGGATACTCATAGAAGCCCCCTAATCTATGATGGTACCAGCCATGACCATTCTATATATTTGAACAATAATTCGGAATGGTATGCTTGCTGGTAAACGGGGTCTGCCTAGTTGATTCCAGTCGAAGGAGACAACTAGGTTGCTTGGAGGTGGGACCGAGTAGACGGCCGGGTATGGCTCTGACGAACTTCCCTCCTGCGGTAAGGGAATGGGTAGACTGCCCCCATGTTCGTCGGAGTCTGTGTTGATGAAGAGAATTTGGACGGTGTCATCCTTGTTCTCTTCAGTGACTGTATCATCCGAAGATAAAACCTCTGAAGGCAAGACCAGGTCAAATACCGCCTCGACCTTTTGGCTTTCGTCTGGTATGGATTCAGATGGTTTATCTTCGATGATAGGTGCTTCAGCTGACCACTTCAGCGGGCCAGCTGGATTCTCAACTAGCGACGGACTCGGCAAGAGTTTTTTATATTCAGGAGGAAGTCGTAACGGAGAAACCGGACGATCATCCAAAACTCTTTTCGCTTTGTCTAAGAAGGGACAACGGTGGACGGCATGATTGCCTTCGCACAGTTTACAAGGAAATCTAGCTTTCCCTTTTTGTCCCGGGGCTTCACTTTCGCTAGTTGACGGTGTGCTTTCAACATGATCATCAGAGGTTGACGACACCGGATTGTGCAAATGAGGAGACCAGTCCCTTAGTATCCGAGGGATGCAAGGACAATCTCTGTGAAAGTGGTCTCCTTTGCAAATGACGCATGGCGATTTAGGCCTGGTCGGTGCAGTGTGTGGATTTTCGTTAGACAACACTCATTTTCCTCCATTCGCCTTTGGCTCCTTCTTCTTCTTCTCTTTCTTCTTCTTCTCCTTCTTCTCCTTAGGAACTTGACTTTTGGCTTTGCCAGCCCCATCAATCGAAGAGGAAGGAGGAGAGGAAGAGTTAGAGGAAGTAGAAGGTTGGTGGGCAACTCTGGACTCGTCTAATTGCTGATTCGATTGTTCAGGAATAGTGGTGTTCTGAACGACATTGGTTGAGAAGAGCCATACTGGCAAGCCAATTTTCAGTCCTAGAAGCGACAATGTGGCCATATGGGGTGCACCAACATCTCCCCAAGAGGAGAAGGGACTAGGATTTCCACCAAGGGGAATTCCTTGGTTGGTAGACCCCATTTTCTCAACCTAAGATCAACATAGGAAAAGGGTATGAATATTCCGTTTAAAATAAATTTTTAGACGCTTTGACACAACTTGTTTTTTCAGTTTTAAAGAGTCGAGAAAAAAAAAAAGATGACTCTAGTCTTCTTCGATTTTTAATGAGCCTGAAGTGACAAGTGCTCAGATGGACCTTTTCCGTTAAGGAGTCTGAAAAGGAACGAAAGGGACTGCTCTGGAGATCTAGGTAGATGGAGTACCAAACCAATCGCAAAACTGCAGAATACTTTTTACGGTACGGCAGTCAATCTTCCCGAATGCTGTGTTTGGTGCATTGCGATCAGTAGAGCAGCCGACACGGCTTCCTATGGATAAAAGGTTTTAAGCCTATAGGGGTCTCCCAATATATACTCGACGGTACGTGGGAGCACAAGTCCGTACTGGCACTTATCGTCTCAAAGTGGAGGAATCACCCAACCATCATTGAGGAAAACAGTTACCAGGCTTTACGACGCCGGAATACGTCTCTAGCCTAGACCTCTAAATGTTGTGCGTTAAGTTCCAAAGTGTTGTTAGATTCATTCGATTTATTTTAAGTTGATCTTTCTTAGAAGTTTGCCTTTTGGGATCACCACGAGATGTAGATGTAATTCCTAAAATACAATCTAAAGATGATAAGCAAACTTTTATCTCTTTTCAGCAATGAAAATCCTAGCTACAAGGGGAAAAGAAAGACACAATCTTTTCTCAAAGAGCAAAGAGCACACTGTAAATGCACTTTTCCTAAATCAAGCCAAGTAGACTATCAATATGCAAATGCACATGTGCATGTATTTGTTTTCACTTTCTTAATATTGATGCCTAAAAAGAAAGTTCATGTACAAATCTGAATTTTCTTTCAAGTGACAAACACAAACAAGCTTCTTTTCGAAAGCAAAAGGTAGAGATGATTACGACACTTTATGATTTTGAAATAGATACTCGTTTCGACACTAGAAAGTCACAAATTCAAACCAAAGGCAAAAGTAAAAGCATAATCGACTGTCAACAACAAATAAAATTTCTCCTAAGATCAAAATCGACACTTACGACAGATCTAAATCAAAGGACGACAGTATGACTATTCTACTTCTCAATGGAAAAATGTAAATGATGTAACAAACACACAAAGAACATCTACAACCTTTTTGTACAAAGGAGGAGGAATTAAGGCAAAGAATAGGGGTTTTTAAACAGACACACACACTGATCACAGGCTGCAAAAATCAGAGACAAAACTGAAAAAATGAAGCAAAGAACCTCAGCTGCACAGGGCTAGGCTGATCAGCGCACCTGTTACACAGAGAAACTGGATTGCAGCGCAGGTAGCCCTCTCGGGAACTGCGTTGAAATGCAGAATCTCTTCACACAGCCTGCGCTGGGGCAGAAACGAGAATTGTATCCTAGTTCTGGGTCACGGTTTGCAGTTTAATCTATGGTTTTTGGCCGAGTAAAAGCAATCAGAAATGCACAATCAGAGGATAGATTTAAAGGAGACTTAAGAGCTATCACAAAGGGTAATCAGATCATTCGGGAATCATCTATTCAAATCATAAACAAATCCAGTGAATGGATTGAAGTAGCAGATGTCTACATTGCATTTGATAATGGCAAATGCAGTTCGATTGCTACTTCTATGTTTATGAAACAAACAACAAGAGAAACACAAACAAACTATCTAGACACGATCCCTAGTGGAGTCGCCATTTTGTTAACGGGAAAAGTGTCTATTCAGAACGACCCTATCCCACTAAGGTGTGACAGTACCTTAGAAACAAACAGGGAAAACTACTTTCATATTCTTCTTTATGAACTATAAACGAAGAGGGATAGGATGAACCAACCTGTGTCTTGTGCTAGTCCTTTGATCCAATCTCTCTTCTCTTTGACAGCTTCCAGCTACCTGCTCCCTTACTTGCCCAGCTTCATCAAGTTCCTGTAAGATCACAGAAGAAGAAAACTACACAAAGACATGGATTTATACTCATAAACAGCTTAGGATCAGATTTAAGCTAAACATGCAAATATAACAAACATCAATGATACACTAGCATGTAGGAGAAACTCAAATAGTTTTATTGATATCACAAGAAGTTCCAGGAGGAGTTACAACCGATGATTCCTGATCCAGCATCAACCTCCCAGCAAAGGAATCCCCTCTTCACCTCCAACAAAGCATAAATCACCCAATACTCTGATATCTATCTCAAAACTAACAGCAATTCTCTGCAATGTACAAAATTCCAGCCTCCGGATCTCTGGGATGAGGGATCCATATATAGATGTATGCAAAGAGGATGAGTCAGCTTATGATCTGACTAGTGGCTTCGCAAATGCAGTTTGATTGCTACTTCTATGTTTATGAAACAAACAACAAGAGAAACACAAACAAACTAACTAGACACGATCCCCAGCGGAGTCGCCATTTTGTTAACGGGAAAAGTGTCGATTCAGAACGACCCTATCCCACTAAGTTGTGACAGTACCTTAGAAACAAATAGGGAAAACTACTTTCGTATTCTTCTTTATGAACTATAAACGAAGAGGGATAGGATGAACCAACCTGTGTCTTGCGCTAGTCCTTTGATCCAATCTCTCTTCTCTTTGACAGCTTCCAGCTACCTGCTCCCTTACTTGCCCAGCTTCATCAAGTTCCTGTAAGATCACAGAAGAAGAAAACTACACAAAGACATGGATTTATACTCATAAACAGCTTAGGATCAGATTTAAGCTAAACATGCAAATATAACAAACATCAATGATACACCAGCATGTAGGAGAAACTCAAATAGTTTTATTGATATCACAAGAAGGTCCAGGAGGAGTTACAACCGATGATTCCTGATCCAGCATCAACCTCCCAGCAAAGGAATCCCCTCTTCACCTCCAACAAAGCATAAATCACCCAATACTCTGATATCTATCTCAAAACTAACAACAATTCTCTGCAATGTACAAAATTCCAGCCTCCGGATCTCTGGGATGAGGGAACCATATATAGATGTATGCAAAGAGGATGAGTCAGCTTATGATCTGACTAGTGGCTTCGAAAATGCAGTTCGATTGCTACTTCTATGTTTATGAAACAAACAACAAGAGAAACACAAACAAACTAACTAGACATGATCCCCAGCGGAGTCGCCATTTTGTTAACGGGAAAAGTGTCTATTCAGAACGACCCTATCCCACTAAGGTGTGACAGTACCTTAGAAACAAACAGGGAAAACTACTTTCGTATTCTTCTTTATGAACGATAAAGGAAGAGGGATAGGATGAACCAACCTGTGTCTTGCGCTAGTCCTTTGATCCAATCTCTCTTCTCTTTGACAGCTTCCAGCTACCTGCTCCCTTACTTGCCCAGCTTCATCAAGTTCCTGTAAGATCACAGAAGAAGAAAACTACACAAAGACATGGATTTATACTCATAAACAGCTTAGGATCAGATTTAAGCTAAACATGCATTTATAACAAACATCAATGATACACCAGCATGTAGGAGAAACTCAAATAGTTTTATTGATATCACAAGAAGGTCCAGGAGGAGTTACAACCGATGATTCCTGATCCAGCATCAACCTCCCAGCAAAGGAATCCCCTCTTCACCTCCAACAAAGCATAAATCACCCAATACTCTGATATCTATCTCAAAACCAACAACAATTCTCTGCAATGTACAAAATTCCAGCCTCTGGATCTCTGGGATGAGGGATCCATATATAGATGTATGCAAAGAGGATGAGTCAGCTTATGATCTGACTAGTGGCTTCTCTCTGTCAGTTCTTGCTTCCACTTGGAGGCTGAGAGCCTCTTACTCATCCTTGGTCGAACTCAGTGAGGCAAGTGTCATTGGGGAAGATTCTGGAAGCTTCCATTGTCTGTCCACCTCGCGGAATGACACTGCCATTTGTCATTTCCCGCTCAACACACCCTGGTAGTGCATTTAGGTGCGTTGCAATGCACCTAGCTAGTGTACTTGGGTGCTATGCAACGCAGCTAGCTAGCGGAGCAGCTGAAATGATCCCGATTTGACTGATTCTGAGCAGTTTCTGGTGGAGAACTTCTGGGAGAAGCTGTAATTTGTTGACCTTGTTCCTTTAGGGGTCGGAACAACACTTTTAGGGACTTAGGATCCCTTGGTTTATGGACATTTCATCCTTAGAGCTGTAAGGCACAAAAATTTCTATAATAGGTTGGCAGAATCTTCAAATAAGTCCTTGGTAAATATCATTAAAAAGTTGTTGGAAATTAATAAGAAAAGTTGGCATAAAAAGTTAGTGAATGCACTGTGGGCTGATAGGGTAAGTCAGAAAAAGTCAATTGGCATGTCTCCTTTTGAGTTGGTGTATGAGACAGATGCAATGTTTCCTACTTCGCTTGCTATTCCGGTGGTCAAATTGCTTCAAGAAGCTGATAGTGAGGAAGATCCCATGCAGAGGCGGATTAATCAAATGATTCATTTACAGCAGACACGGGAGGAGGTTCTTCATAATACTCTCAAGTTGCAAGAGCGCGTAAAGAAGATATATGACAGGAAAGCAAAACCAGATGACTTCCAAATAGATGATGTGGTTTTGAGGTGGGATGCTCGGAATGAAGACAAAGGGAAGCACGGCAAATTTGATAATTTATGGAAGGGTCCCTATAAGATCGCAACATATCGTGGCCAAAATGATTTTCTTCTCAAGGAAATGGACGGAGATGATTATCCCGGAGGGTCGATTAATGGTTGGCTGCTAAAGAGGTACCATGTCTGAGCGTTTTCTGTTCTTGTCACCATCATTGTACATACCATTTTACTCTTATTTTATCGCATGTGTGTACTAACCTTTCATCCTCAGTCTGGGGCCCGCAGTGAAGGCTATAATTCTGAAGATGAAGGTTGGTTGGTATGAGGTTTGTCAAGGTGTTTTTATTAGTCCATTTTCTGTCCACAATTGAGTTGGTTTGGGTCAAAGTTGTGTCCAATTTTCAGTCAAATTTGCAGTCACTAAAGCTGTCAGAGTTTGTGTCAAATGAGTAAATAATGACTCCATCGCCCAATGGTTGAAAGCACTGGTCTGCTCTCCCAGAAGTCTGAGGTTCTTGGCATCTCCAAGGAGCTACCATCCCCATTGGAGCCAATGTTAGAGTCGGTCTAGTAGCCCTCCACCAGAGATCAAAACTCTTTGCATTTCATGATTAGGTGTCCCATCAGTGTGATCATGTTGCATTCCGTTAGGCATGCCATAATCCTAGTGGAGGGAGTTTGTGTCTTTTATTCCCCTCTTGTTTGGCGCTGCTGGTTCAGGTTTGTTAAAGTTAATAAAATCTTCAAAGGGTCATTCATCTTTCTTTAAGTTTCGAGGTCTTAGGTCTAGGGTTGAGTCAATTTTTTTCTTGAGAGGTCATAAAATACCAGCAGGCCAGAGGGATGTCCTTCATTAAACATTATTTCAATAATTCTCACTATTGTATAGCTAAATTTTCACCTTGTTTTCAAAACTCTGCTTTTGAAAAACAAAGGTCACTATCTCGTTTTTGTAAAAAATTCTCAAAATTTAAAATTCATCAAATGTCGAAGTGCAGCCTTGGCCTCCTTTGCCAAAGCATCTTAGAAGCTATCCCTGCAAAAATTTTCAGAAGAAATCATCATTTCAACCAATTTTTCAAAGAAAGGAAACCAAAAGTCAGAGCCAATTAATTCAAAAAGTGTCAACACTCAAACATTATAAAGTGGGTTTTGGGCAAATGAAAATCTAAAGGAAGCCTATAAAAGCACATCACTCTTCATTAGCAACTCATTTGCATCTCACAAGCTAAGTGAATCCTTGCAAAGGCAATTTCAAGAGTTTTTTAGCAAATTGGGCAGTTTCAGAGGCGCGCTACGCATCAGGGAGGGCGCGCTATGCATCAGGAGCGAGCTACGCATCAGGCTGCAATTCTCAGAACGAATTTGCACGTGCGCTACGCGTTGGGCGAGGCGCACTACGCGTTGGGTTTTCTGCTCAAAAAATTGCCAGCAAGCTATCAAATCGGCTTTTCTCTCAACCAATTGCAGGTAGGCCTCTCCTCCATGGTTTGATTTGGTTTTGCAAGATGAATGAGAAATTAATATGTTTAAATACCATAAAAATGAGAAGTCAAAACCCTACTTTGATGTGGAATATTTAAAGCCTTTATGGTGCTAGGGTTTCAAATTTCTTTTGCTGTCCAAGGTTTCCCATTTGTAATCCCTCTTTTCCCTTATTTCCATCAACATTCTCCTTCAAAGTTTCCCATAAAATTTCATACTCTAAAATCCCTAAAACTTACTGCATTCCCAAACCCCATTTCCACCTTAAAGTCCCAGAATATTATAATTTCCCATGTTGCTTTCCCTAAATTCCTTATTTTTGTTTATTGTCCCTAATTCCCTCATGTTCCCCTTTCCCTAAAAATCCCCTTGTATTTATGTCCCCTTGGTGACAGCATTTGAAAAAGTCAAACAACAGTTAATTGGGTGCAAAGTCAGCATTACATTTCAGCTATCTTGCCTTCAAAACCATGTCAGAAACCGAATCAGATTATCAGCAGAGTTATGACAGTGATTCAACACCGGAGGTAGAAGTGCCAAGGAGGCATCACAAGGGTGGTAAGGGTGGTCGGCATGTCAGGGAGGAGCCCACTTCTCTGGCTCATTTGCAAGCTTGTCCACTTGCAATGACATGTTTTCAGTATCAATCATGCCTTGGATATTGTGAGCGAATCTCACAAATTCAACATCACGGAGAACTAGTTCGCTTGTTTTTCCTACATGTGCACAATGGTCATGTGAACCTTGTAGGAGTGGATTTCACTCTATCACCTGAAATTGTTGCTCAAGCCACCGGGATACCAAATGTTGGGGAGGAGTGGACCAAGCGCAAGCAGCTAGACAGATTTCATTATCAACCATACATCAAACCCAGATGCATGAGACACCTAACTTCTGTTTTTCCTTTCAGATTCCTAAGGGATGAGTATGCACCCTTGATGAGGCTCATTATGCGCTATTTCACTTGTGAGGGCAGATTTTCACGTTTATATCTGTACCATATCCGTTTGTTGATGCATTTCACCCAGGTACGAATGATGAACATTCCATTTTTCATGTGCCGAAATATAGAGAAGATGGTGCCCGTAGTGCAAAGGAAGAACCCCGCACAACAACACAAAAGTATATACCATTATGCACTGATTGAGATCATAATGATGCATCAGTTGGCACAGCAGGGTATTGCTTGGGAGGATTTCATTTCTCACGACTTCTTCATGGTGCCACAGCCACCTCCTGAGATTGTCCATGATGAGGGGGGGCCTTCACAGCAGTTTCACATTCGAGAGCCCGAGCATGTCAGCACTCCAGCATGTGTTACATACCAGAGAGGCCATAGGGCCTTATTTGCATCTGCACGGCGAGTATTATCTCCACACCAGGTGGAAGGGGTCTCACCTTCTTCATCAAAATAGCGAGTGTTATCTCCACATTAGGTGGAAGGGGCCTCGCTTTCGACAGCAGCACACGTACAAGAGAGAGGCAAGCAGCCCATAATTGATGAGGGACCATCAGGTGATCCAGACATAGACATCATTGACCTTGACATCAGTTCTCCTAGCTCGGAGCCAAAGGAGATCATTCAGCAACTAAAGGCTGAAAATCACTTGTTGCAACAAAAGTTGGAAATGGCAAATTGGACAATCACATACTTAGAGCAGCGCAACAAGCAATTAGAGGATGAACACACTCTTGATGAGTTGCGGAGGATCCGAGAAGACCGGAACTTGGCTCGCAAGAGACCCGGTGATTTGACACCTATTGAGCAAGGGTCTATGCTCATTCGGGTGAACACTCATTTAGAGAGGTTGGTAGCCAAGGCAAACAGGGACAAAGATATGCTCCGCCACATGAAAAATCATTATTGGGCCCGCATGCATGTGTGCAAAGCAAAAATGAAGGTACTCAAAAGACGATTGGCCAAGGCACTAAAATGGAGGAAAAGGCCCGATCCACTTCAGATTTTGGCTGAAGCTACCTTGAAGGAGCTTGGTGCTCAATGATACACCCCCGGCTCAAAATTCAGAAAATTTGGAGCAATTTTGGTCAATTTTGAATTTTTTTTGCTAAAAACAGGTTTTTGCTTCACAAAACCTCAGCATTTTTGAATTTGTCATGACAAATTACACTTGCTCAGCCACTGCCAAGACATTTCATGGAGATTTGAGCCCTCAAAAGGTCAAAAAACAAGCAAAAAATGACCTTCTGCCACTTTTTGGACACACAGGAAGCAAGCTTGGGAGATTGCATTTTTGGAGGGGCAAATGGCCACCAAATTGAGAAATTCCACTTGGGCTGGAAAGTAGACATTCAGACCTTTCCAAAACGTCCACTTGTGCCTCATTTGGATTCTGTTAAGTGCCCCACAAATGGGCTCAAAGGCGCGCTACGCGTTGAGAAATGGCGCGCTACGCATGAGGACATTTTCTCAAATTTTCACCTTCAGCTTAGGAAAACGTAGCATTTGACTAGTTTTGACTTTTTGGTGGGATTTTTCATCCTCCTTGATGTAATTGATGTAATTTCATGTTGAAAAGACACTTTTTTACCTATGCTAGAAGATTCATTCATAAAATAGCAAAAAATTAATGAATGAATTGGTTTCCTAACTTATAGAGGCAAGTTGTTTTGATTGCCTAGATTGTAGTGCTCAGTTTAGAATTGGTTGAAACAGCTCCTAGGATGATGAGCTCGACCCCTAGAAGCAATGGAATGTGTTAGCTTGCCTATATTATGTATTTTCTTAGTCATTTTCATGGTTGGACTCTTGAGGGATAAGCTTTGACTGTATTACACATTGTATCTCTGCAATTTTGGCAAAGGAAAGACCAGGGTTTTGCAGCACTATTTGGGATTCCTGTGGTGATTTGTGTTGATGGTGTGCTTCTCTTATGTACTTGTAAGTTTTTTATGTGTATCATTTTCCTACTCCTCTCTTCTGAAAATTAAGTAAATGAAGTGTTAAGGTAGAATTCATGGTTTCTATGCTCTACCTTTAAGTTTGCTTAATATCTATGTTTTCATCTGTTTAAGGAGAACTCTCGATCGTTTCTTGCTCTCCTTAGCTCCTCACCAGTCATATCTATCCATTCACTTATTTCAAAGGCATCAAGAAAATCTCCTACCTTGCCCCAAAAAGACCTCTGCAAAAACTGTGTCTCATCCCCGCACCCAAAATTGTTGTGCTCAGTTTTCCAACAAAACCCTAAAAATTTAAAATAAAACTTTCCCTATCAGTTTACTAACCTAAAATCAGTGTTCTTTATTGGTCATCTCAGCCCTTTGAAGACATTTTGCCGAGATAGACCCGGAGAGAGCCCTCTCCTATCCCCGTAGGGCTAGCTACGAGGCTAAGTGGTTTGATGTTGCCTTGGATTTTGTCTTTTTCAGCCTGAGGCCAAATTCAAGCGCTAACAGGAGGGAACCTAAATTGTCATATTTTCAACACAAAAAACTGTTATATTTGTCTCATTCAACTCCATTTCCTTGGAAAGCATGCTCGAAGTTGGTTTTTTGGCTCTTTTTGCAAGATTCTAGAATTCTAGAAAGACAATGTTTTTTAATGAAACTATCTTAAAGACCTACATGTAACTTTTGATCCAATGTGAACCTTGAGGAACATTTTTCATTATAAATAACTTTTTATATTTCTAAAACACCCATTTTCTCATATTTTCCAGATTCACGTCCATTTGCATGCAAATCGAGGTCAAACATGGCAGGTTGAAAATTGTGTGGATTTTGAGCAGATTTGTTGATTTTCTTCTAGAGACCCCCATGTGCGACCTCGGTGAAATCCAACTCATGGGAAGGTGTTATAGGACCATTCTGGATAATAACCTTCATCGGTTTTCCTCGGAAGCGTGACGAGATGTCGAAGCTCCAAATTGGATATTTTCACCTACAGGATTCTGAAGAATTTTGGCAATGGAACATTGTGGCAAATAAAGTTAGCAAAAGATGTCATTAGTAAATCATGGCTAAATAATCTCTAATCATAGAAAATCTAAGAAAAATAATGATGATCAACCACAAAATGTAGGATAGGAATTGGCGAGATGTGATGGAATTATGGTGTGAAATGAGTGTAAAAGTGTTAGAATTTTGGTTATGAATAATGATTTTGTATGATGGAAAAATGGGCATATTCGAGGACCAACATCCCCCCATTACTGAACCTGGTTTGCATGTCCTAATTCAAACAAATCTGTTGCTCATTGACAGATTCTTAGAATTGTTTTGTAGATGTTGGTTCTTGTGGGACAATATTGATTGAATATTTGGAGGTGTTGGTTCTTGTGGGGGAGCACAACTTGAACACTTGGAGGTGCTAGTTCTTGTGGAGCAAAAATCTTCACATTTAGTATGTCGCACTAATTTACTAAGCAATACAAATTTAGGACAAGAAATTAATGGATGAGGAAGAGATTATGGATGAAATTGAGGTGATGATGGAGATGGTGAATGGGTGCTTACATATACTCTCTCCGTAATGCTAGTGTCTATAGGTGGTTTCCTTTATAATTTCATGGTTGTATTGAATTCATCCTGTGAAGATATTCTTGGAGAATACGCTATAGAGACTTCCTTTATTAATACACCATAAGGATTTTGCTTTTGACATGGTCATGTAATTAGAGTATATGCGTAATGAATGTAAGGAACTAGAAGAATAATGGTTTATGAAAGATGAAATGTGTGGAATGAGAAGTGGTGAATCATTAAGATTATTTAACCTTCAAATGAATTAGACAATCATAAGCAAAATTTACTGAATTTTACCTTTGTTGTTGATGTACCTGGTGTTGCAAGATGGAGTGCGGGATGGAATGGCTGGAGTTGATGTGACTACTGATCTGATCTACTGAAGAAGGCTGAAGGATGAAGAATGAAATGAAGTGCTAAAGGATGAACTGAAGCTCCCCTTCTCCCCCATTCCTGAGGAGTTGTATGTACCCAAATAACTAAGGAAAGGTGACTGCTACTGCAAATGATGATGGAAATGCTGATACAAAAATCCAAACTGCTACAAACCTGTGTTGAGATTTCAAAACCATAGAGTCTTCAACCACTACATACCCATGTGAAATATTACATATGCGAATAATGGTGTCAATGTCAAACATAATCAATAATCATTGGATTATTGATCATTGAGGAGATCGCTAACCAATGCGAGATATCCCACTTTGGACGTCAATGGGAATCAAGGAACTAGGTACATTCTTCTAGCCATGAATGCAATTTGTTGAAGTCGAATGGACTATAGAATACATCCACCAAGAAACATTGATGTATTTCCTTATTATATGACAAGGATACCTTCCATTAGGGCATGTAGGCTCCTAGGTACCTTATCTAACACTAACCTTGGTCCTAGATAATTTGTTGATGTCGATGGGACCAGGTTTGTTGGTAGATGGACTTTAATGGATCCCATGTCAACCAACATGAGTAGAAGACATAATGAATTGAAAGATACATGAATTGATTAACTAATACAAATTTACAAACTTATTGCGAACTTTTCCAGTTAGTTGCCTGGTTTTCAAACAAATTCCCTTCCCAGTTGCGCAACACAATCTGGTTTTCACAAAAGGATTTACTTTTATCTTTACTATTTTCATTTATTTATTATTTCAATACTAACTTTCCTACTATACTAGAGCAAATATGTCCTCCTTCAGGTGAAAGAGAACTTCCAATGAAGCCATATGTGGATCAGGTACAAAGATACATTGATGCCTAGATTTAACATATAAAGTTTAGAATGTACATGACCATGAAAAATCAGAATTTTTGAAACATGTGATACAAATAGTGTTTGAAGATGAGAGTGGTACTTTGACTGGATTGTGATCTGGAACCAATGCTCGATGTAATCCTGGTGGCATTGGCCCATTTCTTCATTTAGACTACTCTGAAATTCCTCCTTGGTCATGTTAGGAAAACTTGGATAATTGGTCTTTGGAATTCATACAAGGCTTGCTGATGGGTATGGTGAAATTTCCTCGATCTCAGGTTCAACAGGATGCTCCCCTTTGGATTTGGTATATGATTTATTGATCTCCTTTTTAGATAGGCATGAGGAATCAAGGGAGACTTCAGAATCCTTTTCTGGTTGTGGAGAGATAGATAATTTCATGAATGTGGCTAGGATGAACTCTTCCTGAGAGGCAGATATTCTAGTTACTGCTAGGATTTGAGAAAGTACTTTTAGGGACATTCTTCAAGCTCTTAATCATTCTTGAATTTCTCCTCCTAGTTTATGATACCTTCCTCACAACATGAATTATTACAAAGGGGTTCTTACAACACCCAAAAAATATTTTGTCTTTAAAGAGCTTGAAATTTTAATCTAAACGAATTAAAAACTGATAATTACAATAAAACTTCCCAAACTTGAAATCCTCACTTACTTGGAGAACCAGACATTGGAATGACCCCAAACCAAAGTGGATGTGTGGCTCTTCACTCACGTCTTACCATCATCTTTGCCCTCTATTTTCCCTGCAAATAAGATAGCACTAAAAACTTCTAAAAGAAACTATGCTCTAATATTTTTAGCACCTCCTCGGCAATGACGCCAAAAATGTTGGGGAAATTTTATGTGTTATAATTGTAATATTAAATTATCAATCTGGGGTTGTAAGACTTAGAGGCACAAGCACATTTAACATAGGATCAAATCTAATCAAAACTAACATCATGAAGTATGAAATATATTCCTTTATTAATCACATAATACAAATCACTGAGCAATTTTAATCTAAATCTAAGTAAAGTAAATCTTAACCAAAACTTAATCTCAATGCAAGTAAAACGTAACCGCAATTCAAACAATAAAATTTAGAAATCTGAAATCAAACAAGACTAATTACCATTCAATATCAAGCTTATGCTAATTTAAATCATAAACAAAAGTAATTCTAATCCAAGTGATTCTAAAATAACTAAAATAGCTAATCCAACAAAACAAAATCTAATCAGTAAGTCTAAGTCTTAGGATGCAAACCACAAGAATTCAAACAACACTCTAACATCACTCTGCAATTGATTCAAAAGATACTAAGTAAATCAATATTCTAATTAACATGCTTTTAGAAAAAAGACTACAAAATAAGAAATTATTTTGTCCTTAAATTACTTTAGTCAAACTCAAGAAATCATTCAAACATAAGCACATTGGCTAATGGTTCTACCAATAACTAATTACAGTTACAATGAAATTCAAAACTAAACTACAACTCCAAACATTGATTGAATGGTCTCGTTGCATTGCTTTCAAATACTTCATTCCCAAAACACAATGTTACAATAAATTATAGTGAATCAGTAAGATATGGAATGGATTTCAATTTATATTTAATTCGATCTCTTGTTTATCCAATTAAGAAGCACAATTGAGTATTACAGTTGTTAACATGTAACAAATGGATTATTTATGTAATAAAATCATTGATCAACATCATTCATTAGCTTGCAATGAGTTGAAGATGATATGTCTATTAAATTTCAAGAAAAAAACAAATTACAGTCTTAAGTATAGAATCAAAATTATGAGATCTACTTAACAAATGTTTTGAAAATAAAATCCCTACACCTAGATCTAAATCAAACATGCTACGCTATCCTATGATGTTTACAAAACTTGCTTCCAAGCGATGGTGAGCTCTTGCCACTCCCAAAGCAAGTTTACATTAATGCAATACTCTTTTCAAAATAAAAATCACATTCATACCTATAGCAAATTGAGTGCAGAATCAAAATTGTATTAAAATTCAAAATAGAAATTCATATGCATACATCCTTGCTAGTCCTTCTGAGGAAAAGAGAAAAAATATTACAAGAGTCCTTTCTTCTATTCTATCCTTCCCACTCTCTCCACAGAGGCCATGGCTAAGATATTTATAATATTTTCAAGGTGAATCAGTCACTTTCCTTAATTCTGGAAATTGCATATTTATAACAAATTAGCCTCAAAGATATTGGCATATCTTCCTAACCATGTAAAATTTTGGGAAAATGTTTGAAGGGAACCTAACTTGTCATATTTTCAATACAAAAATCTCTTATATTTGTCTTATTAAACTCCATATCCTTAGAAAGTGCACTTGAAGTTGGTTGTTTGGCTCTTTTTGCAAGATTCTATAATTTTGGAAAAACAATGCTTTTTATGAAACTGCCTTAAAGACCCATGTGTAACTTTTCAACCAAAGAGAATCTTGAGAAATGGTTATGGTTATAAATATTTTTTTATATTTTTAAAAATCACATTTGCTCATATTTTCCATATTCACCACCAGTTGCACGCATATCGACATCAAACGTGGTAGTTTGAAAATTGTCAGATTTTGAGCATATTTGTTGATTTTATTCTAGAGACCCACATGTGTGACTTGCATGCAATCCAATTCATGGGAAGGTTTTATAACATCGTTATGGACAATAACATTCCTCGGTTTTCCCCGAAAGCATGGCGAGATGTTGAAGCTACAAATTGAATATTTTCACCTATAGGCTTGTGAAGAATTTTGGCAATAAAACCCTATGGCAAATGAATTTAGCAAAAATAGTCATTAGTAAATCATGACTAAATCATCTATAAGCATAAAAAATCTAATAAAAATAATGATAATCAACAACGAAATGTAGGATATGAATTGCTGACAAGTGATGGAATTTTGGTGTGAAATGAGTGTTAAAGTGTTAGAATTTTAGTTATGAGTAATGGTTTTGTCTAATGGAAAAATTCGCATATTTGAGGCCCAACGAACACTATCATTTTCACATTTGAGCCATTCTTCTCCTACCATTCATTTTTCAACTACGATCATTTTTCAGTTGCATGATCCATCGCTCTACAATATGTATATGTCCTGCAGGGATTAGGGAAATCTTACACAAGGTGTCCCTTTTATCCACAAGTATAACATATTATTGGTCCCTGAACTCTTCCAAATCTATCACTTCCTCCCATTGTTCCTCCAGGTCATTTCAATTCCATTCCTTACACTCCACCAGGTTGATTATATGGACATGCTTGATTATACCCTAGCCAATTGAAACCTGCTGCCACAAATCCATTTGCTTTAGGTCCTTATATCCAAAATGTTTCAAAACCGCGTTTGCACATTGACTCTAATGCCCAAAAATGGTTGATATCATGTATCTATGATTTAAGAGAGCCACACAAAGAATTTTATGCATTCACCTCATATTTTTGCATAATGGGATAGTTCTATGGGATATGGTTCCATGCTCGGGATAATCTACACCACAATCCTCTACCTTTCGCAAGAGGATGAGTTACATTGGTTTCCATAAAAATCTGTCAAAAATTACACTCATTCTTGTGGTGACCTTATTTCCTACAAATGGTACACCACACATCTTCTCGTTTCTTTTTTCTCTTAGAGAAATATTGTAACTGAAGGGTCAATACCATTATTTCCCCATTTCCTATCATAGGGGCTTCTAGCATTAGTAGAATATCCAGTGCTTCTAATTGAAAATTAATCCATGGGTATGTCAAGGGAACTCTAATATGTGAAAGTACTCCTTAATGAACCAATGCAAATATTGAACCTATAGTTCAAATCCAAAATAGATTCATTTAGACCTTGCTTAAGGTCTTTCAACTTTGTAATACATTGAGATTCTAACTTCAGCTTCTGAAACTCCCTAATCAATTCCTTCTTGATGTCTTTCAATGACCTAGTCTTTCCAACTGAAGTCATTCTCTTGTATTTCATATACTAGGTTAATGCATATTCCCTAAAAGTAACTTCCAGTTGGTTGATCTTAGTTGGCTCAACTTGGCCTTGCTTTGTTATCTAGATAGCTCTAAAAACAAACATTTATTTTCCGTATCATCATTCCCAACACCATGAAACATGAGAATCGACAACCATACTCCTTCCATTGTGTTCTACACAGTGCTTCCTAACAAAGGGTCCCTAGAAGAAATTGTTGCACCACCATACATATACATGCTTTTCTACACACTAGACTGAACTGAAATATTTTATGACACTGCCCCTACTACTTAGCCAATTTAACTGCTACTACTACCTACATCCCCTTGATTATTATTCCTCCATATAGTATTAATCATATTATGTTGATTTATTACCTCAGTACTCATTGAACCATGTAGGTTCATAGGATCGAAACCAGATATGGTCTAACTTAGTTGTCTAAGGTTCATGAACTCCATGCTTTATTGGCTAAGATATTGGTATTACCCATCCTTCGCTGTAGTGCATGGTATACCAAACTTTGTTCCTTCATAGTTCTAGTCACTAGCATTACTTCTCATCCTCCAGTGGCCCTTTCTCGCCCCTCTCCTCTGATTCTCCTTTCATAAAGCATTGGCACTAACTGAAATCCTCCCACATCACTTCGTTGAAACCTATGTCCACTTCTCAATTTGTCATCCTCATAATTATTTATGTCCATTCAGTCTCTTCATCTTCATATCCAAAATGAGGCACTCATTATCTACCTTTACCATAGTCATTCCCACTATTTCTCCATTTCCTCTTTATTCATAATACCTCATGGCTCCCATGCATCTTCTCCTTAATGCATGAGTGGTTTAGCCACTCATAGTATTAGATTACATAGGTAGGGTTCCATGGTCACACAATAACATCTTGACTAATAATTGTAATGATGAATGAATCTCCCTAGTGCACCCTTTAATAATTTCCTATGTGCTACTCTATGTGACAATGTAGCTTCTATTGCAAACTTGATAGTATATCCTTCCAATACACTTTGAAACCAGAAACTAACATCATGAGAAGCCTTAGATTTTACTATCTGCAACTGACACACATTCTCTAGAGTCCACCATCTCGGTCCATCATAGTGATAGATTGGATTCTTAATTTTCACCTGTTGAATCCACTACATGAAGGTAATTGAGAACTACAAAAACAAGATTTCATGAAACAATGTAAACATTAGCTTTTCCAGCTAATATTCTATGCTAATCATTCTATCATTTTTCTCACTAGTTGCAAACTCTTGTTTCTTCTACTTAAACCATTCAGTGATATCCTCTTTTGTTCGGTTCCATGTTCTCTAGATTCTTGTCAGAGTGGAATCCCATCATGAAATTATTTGTTTCCTTAAGGGGGCCATTTTTTGGCACATTATTTAGATAGACATGGATTTGGTGCGTAGTTTTAGCAAACAAACCCGCTCAACACTGACCCTATCAGCATCATCCATAGAGCAGATGATGTCTCACTCAAGGTGCCATGGGGGACTGCTGTAACCTATTTTCTATAGTCAGATGAGATTTTTACATGTTTGCAATAATATTTTCTTAACACACTACGTGGAGGTCATGAAAATTATCAAACAAACAAATGGCAACCATCCTAACTCATCTACTATGCAAGATCTCACATACTCTATTGTAACTACTCTATTTACTATTCAACATCCATATATTAACATGATAGGAACACGATAATTATATTAACTCCTCCTGGTGCGTAATTCATTAGATATTTCTACCACACACTAAGATGGCAATATGTAGAAATTTTGAATAATAAACACTTATTCACAGAGATTATCCCGATTATACACTATTGCGGAATACATGCATAATACATAATCTCCTCTACGTTGATCATCAATTGAGCAGCATTAAAAAGAATGAAACATCAATCGCATGCACACATTAACACAGTATGTAACCCAGGGAAAGCTTACAGCTGAAAACCCCACACTATCTGTATATTAATGATTGAGAACATGTAACAATACATAGTACAATACTCCTCTCAAGTATCCACCACTATCTCCACCTGTTACACATAAAACTAGCTCAGATCCGAACATGTCACAGGTTCAAATCTCCTCCGCTGCTTTGCCTACCTCTATTGCACAATACCAAGTGAAAATCACGTGAGCACAGGCTATTTCACGGGGCATATATTTCACAATCCTCATGGGCATACTCAATCAATTGATTGTGCAAGATCTCATGCATAACTATAGTCACAACTGATAGCAATCTCAACCTCTAACACCTATCTCCACTGAACTGTACATGCACTGAGTTAACTGATGTATTCTTCAGTTGCATTATGAGTTAATAATTAGTGAATTAATTTAATCAATTAATTCACATCACTCATCACTAGTCTATTTGTAGTTAGACTAATTACAACTATTTTAACCAAGTCAAACTGAACACAACTCCATCAACTCTACAATCAACTCCACCAAAATCAACCACATGAGTTTTAACTGAAGTCTTGCATGCAATAGCTTAAATGACCCAAAAGAAAAGTGTATTTCCTTCTTAAATCTACATGTGCCACATCTGTAGCTCAAACTGAAGTGCTCCAAGAGGATAAGATAATGTTTAGAGTCTAAATATTATTATGAGACAATAATATTTGACTTTTCTATTTTTAGCCTGGTAGTCTAAAAATAGGCTCTGATCACTCTGTTGTGAACCAGAAATAGAAGTCCATCTATTTTTCCCAACATGACCAATCATCCATAAACAACACCCTGCAACTCATAGACCATGATCCATATGTCTAAAAATAGAATTTGCGCCATAATTTGCCTGCAAGCCCACTTAGTGAAGGCGACTCCTTTCCACTAAGCTCCATCATCTTGTTGCATTCTCAACAGTCCCTCTCAACAATATATGGATTATTAGCAACCCCTATCCTGCCTCGGTGGCATTCGAATTTGCTCCTAGTGAGAGCCTTCGTCAAGATATCAGCATCCTGATCCTCCATTGGAATGTATGAAAGTAACACGATTCTCTGCTGCACACAATCTCTGATATGATGGTACTTGATGTCAATGTGCTTAGATCTATCATGAAATACAGGATTAGCCAAGAGTTTAATGCAACTCTGGTTATCACCGTAAATCACAGTAGGCTCCAAGTGAGAACCAAACAAACCGACCAAAATCTTCCTCATCCATATAGCCTCGCATGCAGCCAAACTTGCTGCCATATACTTGGCCTCTGCTGAACTAAGTGACATGGATCTTTGCTTCCTGCTGTACCAAGAAACTGTTGTTGACCCAATACTGAAGACGCCTCCTGATGTGCTCTTTCTATCTGTTGGGCTCCCTGCCCAATCTGCATCCGTGAAGCCACATAGCTTCACCTCATCCTCCTATCTGTACCACAAACCATATCCCGATGTGCCTCTCAGATAATGCAATACATGCTTTCCTGCCTTCTAGAAGAGCTTGGTTGGCTTAACCATAGCTTGTGAAAGCTGGTTAACAGCATAGCATATACTGGGTCGTGTATTGACCAGATACATAACCGACCCCACCAACTGTTGATAAACAGTGGCATCCACTTCTTCTACTGAAGTGGCATCCTCCTTCCTCCAACCTCTAGGAAGAGGAGTATCAACAAGCTTGCAGCCATGCATGTTGAACTTCTCCAGTATCTCCCGAGCATACTTACCCTGAGAAACAAATAGTCCATCACTGCGTTACCAAATTTCCAATCCCAGGAAATAATGAAGGAGATCCAAGTCATTCATTTCAAACTCCTTAGCAAGATCATCCTTGCATGAAAGCATCAACAGCTCATCGCCCATTAGAATCAAATCATCTACATACAGTACAATGATAAGCAACTTACCCTCCACCACAATTTGGTATAGGTTAGGATCTGCCTCACTCTTGGAGAATCCAAGTCCGGTGAAATAACTGTCTATCCGTGTGTACCAAGCATGTGGTGCTTGTTTCAACCCATACAACGCTCTCTTGAGCCTACACACATGCGACTCGCTATTGAAGATCTCAAAACCTTTGCGTTGCTCTATGTACACCTCCTCCTCAATGACTCCGTTGAGGAACGCAGTCTTCAAATCCATTTGATGAATGTGCCACCCCATCTACGCTGAGAGAGCAAGAATTGTCCGTATGGAAGAATACCTTCCGACAAGTGCAAAGTTCTCCTCATAATCGATCCCCTCTATCTGTGAAAAGCCTCGGGAAACAAATCTTGCCTTGTACTTCTCCACACTCCCGTCAGCTGCCTGCTTAACTTTGTAGATCCATCTCGAACCCACCACTGATTTCCCTTCCGGTCTAGGAACAATATCCCATGCACTGTTTCTGACAATCGAATCATACTCTTCAACCATGGCGTCTACCCATGCGGGATCCTCCACAGCTTCCTCAAAAGAGGATGGCTCAGTCACAACACATTTTCTCATAAGAGCCATGTATCTAGTGTATCAATCAGGTGACTGTCTCTGCCTACGTTGGGTTGTAGGTGGTCCTACAACTTTCTCTGCATCTTGAGCCAGTCGCTCAACTTCTGTCAGGTGCTTTCGCCCTCTGATGGTTGGCGCTGCATGAGTGGTCTCTTCCACTCCATGAACTTCGTCCTGTGGCTGATCCATGTCCTGAGGCTCATATTTAGGAACTAATAGCTCCTCATCTACATGAAAGTGTGGCTCCCTCTCAAGTGAAAACTTCATGGCTTTCTCCTCCTGAAATTTTATATCCCGTCGCACAACAGTCTTACCACTGTCTAGAACATACACACGATAGTTGTGGGGCATATCAGTGTACCCCACAAATATCTCAACCTCTGCGGTTCGCTCCAACTTCTTTCTGGCATCCTTCATCACATGCATGTAAATGTTAGCACCAAAAATCCTCAAATGAGAAAGATCAGGCTTCTTACCATAATAAGCCTCCTCGGGTGTACTCATGCCAAGTATCCTGTGAGGACAACGGTTCTGTACATAAACTGTTATATTGCATGCTTTCGCCCACAAGTGAAGAGGTAGGCCTTGATCATGCAACACTCCCGTGTAGCACCCATGATCATTCTGTTCTTCCACTTAGAAACCCCATTTTTCTGTGGGTTATGGGGAGCTATGAGCTCTCTTCGAATCCCTTCTGCATTGCAAAAATCCTTGAACTCACCAGAGATGTATTCACCACCATTATCACTCCTAAGAGCCTTTACCTTCTTCCCCGACTCCTTCTTGACCAGTGCTTTGAACTCACAGAACTTTCAGTATGTCTTGTTCTTCTTCTACATGAAGAAGATCTAGCACTTACTAGAGAAATCATCAACAAAGATCACATAATACCTGTGTTTTGCTGTCGAAGCTACTGAGAAAGGTTCACACACGTCTGTGTGAATTGTCTCAAGGATCGTCATGGCGTGACTATACTTCTCATGAAAGGTGGCTTTCACAAACTTTCCCAAAGTACACCCCTTGCACTGATCTGACTACACAAGAGTGTCTTTAGGAAGCCCTATAGTGATCTGCTGCAGTATCTTTAAGGCTCCATGGTGAAGGTGACCCAATCTCCTGTGCCACAGCTCGCCATCATCTCGACTCACCAATCCTTCTACCTTGCATGCGATTACTACGCATACATCTACATGCAACTGATAAAGGTTCCTCACTCGAACCCCTATCTTCCGGGTTTCTCCAGTTGTCTTGCTGCGCAGGAAGGCCTTTCCCTCACTGAAAACAACATCATATCCCTTTTTTTCTAACATCGCCACAAAGATAAGATTCTTCTTTAATCCTGGAACATGGATCACTTCCTTCAATACGAAGGGTTTACCAGACTCCCTCTCAAAGGAAATGGTATCGATATCGGTCGCACTGTATCTACCATCATCGCCCATATCGATGTGCACTCCAAGATCTTTGTCCTCCAAATCAGAAAACAAATCTCGATATCCTATCATGTGAAAAGACGCACCACTGTCAAAGAATCACAATGATCCCATCACACTTGAAGCCAAGCATGCGATCAATGAAAAATCAAGCTCAAACTGCGAGGCTAGAACCTCTCTTGCTGCAGATCCAACAGCTTGCTTGTTCTTCTTCTTATGCGGAAAATTAGTGGCATAGTTTCTGTGCTGGTGATAGTGAAAGCACTTCACCTTGGACATGTCGTGCTTCTTGCCTTTCGCACCGGACTGAGAAGCATTCTTGTTCTTCCCCTTCTTTGCTTTGGTAGCCAAAGCGAAATTTTCTTCATCAGTTCCCTTTGATGAAGATCCATCCCTCGTATTCCACCTAATCTCCTCCTGCACAAGATCTGACCAAAGCCTCTCCCATCCTGGCAATTTCTCCCGACCATTGACAGAGTCCTGATAGGAATGCCAAATTCCTCTGATCGCTCTTGCTTTGGAATAGATCTGTCAACACTTTCCACATCAAGTATGGAGAAGCCTTACCATGCAGGCTGGACAAAATGTGATCCTTCATGCCCTCCAACAGAATCCTTCGACACTTTGTTGTCTTCTTTTGCCAAACCTCAGCTGCGGCAGCATCAGTAGGCTTTGGGACCTCATCCTCTATGAACTCCTTTAGCCCATTATCATCCAACACCGCCTCCATCCTGTCCTTCCATGCAATATAGTTCGAGCTGCCCTCAAGAGCATACTCCAATCGCAATCCGTTGAAAGACATTGTAACGTTGACACTAAGAAAACATTGCTGCAAATTCGAATTCCACCAGCTCCAAACTCAACCGCGTCTGATCTAAGATTCATGAGAACAAAGTATTTCTCATACAGAGATTAACTGTATGGGATTTTACTGGACATCTCACCTTCCAAAGGAAGGATGAATCCAGAGGCTACTTGGACTGATTATAGACTATGCCTGAAGAAATAGAATGTAAACACTTTCTGAATAGTAGATCTGATGATCAACAACTCTGATACCATGTAGAAATTTTGAATAATAAACACTTATTCACAAAGATTATCCTGATTATACACTATTGAGGAATACATGCACAATACATAATCTCCTCTACGTTGATCATCAATTGAGCAGCATTAAAAACAATGAAACATCAATCGCATGCACACATTAACATAGTATGTAACCCGGGGAAAGCTTACAGCTGAAAACCCCACACTATCTGTATTTTAATGATTGAGAACATGTAACAATACATAGTACAATACTCCTCTCAAGTATCCAGCACTATCTCCACCTGTTACACACAAAAATAGCTCAGATTCGAACAAGGCATAGGTTCAAAACTCCTCCGCTGCTTTGCCTACCTCTATTGCACAATACCAAGTGAAAATCACGTGAGCAGAGGCTATTTCGCTGGGCATATACTGCACAATCCTCATGGGCATACTCAATCCATTGATTTTGCAAGATCTCATGCACAACTATAGTCACAACTGATAGCAATCTCAACCTCTAACACCTGTCTCCACTGAACTGTACATGCACTAAGTTAACTGATGTATTCTTCAATTGCATTATGAGTTAATAATTAGTGAATTAATTTAATCAATTAATTCACATCACTCATCACTAGTCTATTTGTAGTTAGACTAATTACAACTAGTTTAACCAAGTCAAACTGAACACAACTCCATCAACTCTACAATCAACTCCACCAAACTCAACCACATGAGTTTTAACTAAAGTCTTGCATGCAATAGCTCAATTGACCAACAAGAAAGGTGTATTTCCTTTTGACAGCTGCATGTGCCACATCTGTAGCTCAAACTGAAGTGCTCCAAGAGGATAAGATAATGTTTATAGTCTAAATATTATTATGAGACAAAAATATTTGACTTTTCTATTTTTAGCCTGACAGTCTAAAATAGACTCTGATCACTCTGCTGTGAACCAAAAATATAAGTCCATCTATTTTTCCCAACATGACCAATCATCCATAAACAGTACCCTGAAACTCATAGACCATGATCCATATGTCTAAAAATAGACATAGTCTAAAAATAGACTTTGGGCCATAATTTGCCTGCGGGCCCACTTAGTGAAGGCAACTCCTTTCCACTAAGCTCCATCATCTTGTTGCATTCTCAACACAATAGGAATAAAATAATACATATATTCATATACACAAGTATGGCACATTTTGACTACTTCATGATAGAAAGATATGCAGATTATGTTATAGTAGGAAGTATTATGAATTTTGCTCACCTACATTAAAGTACTCAAATATAACACATTACATTCTCTAGATTCCAGAGTATAAATGACACTAAAGATACTATCCTCCGTAGACAAGCTCCATCCATGAATTATTTGAAGAACTGTGATAGACATAAAAAAAAGAGTAACTCAATTTGCTAACAATGACTAATACAATTGGTGGCTCACAAATGTTTATGGTAACAAAGAACAACCCATGAATACATTGTTAAGTTATGGTATGTTCTATGCTTATAACAGTTTACTTCTTTTTCTTATTATATTCCATATATTAGCAATCACATGTACATAAAGTAAAGTGCAGATAGAACATTAAACGATCGACAGAAAACAAGCCAAGACAAGAGACACAAGATGTGGCAGCTAGCCAGGGACAAACCCCACAATGTGTGGGGAAACCCTTTGATCAAATCTTCTTTTATCTTCAATAATTCAGCAGAGAGAAATAGTACAATAAATATGATTCATATCAACAGTACAAACCCTAGATCAGTAGCATCAGCATTAGCGACTTCATTATCAAACTAGGGCAGATGATATCTCACAAACCGACCGTCCGATTGACTTCATTCCACCACCAAAAGTTGCAGCTTCCAGAGGAGGTTCAGATGAACCTACAACACAGTTCCAAAGAGGAGATCTTCTAGGCCACGCAGGTCATTTTTTACTTCTACAATTGCAGCTTTAGTTTCAGCAGTTTCTGGCTTCAAACTAGGGCAGTCGATATCTTGCAAACCGTTCGTCGGATTGACTTCATTCCACCACCAATAGTTGCGTCTTTCAGAGGAGGTTCAGATGAACCTACAATGAAGTTCAGATGAGGAGATATTCTAGGCCACGCAAGTCAATCTTTACTTCTGCAGTTGCAGCTTCAGTTTCAGCAGTTTCCGGCTTCAAACTAGGGCAGTCGATATCTTGCAAACCGTTCGTCGGATTGACTTCATTCCACCACCAAAAGTTGCCACTTTTAGAGGAGGTTCAGATGAACCTACAATGCAGTTTAGATGAGGAGATCTTCTAGTCCATGCAAGTCAAAATTTACTTCTGCATTTACAGCTTCAAATTCAACAGCTTCTGGCTTCACATGTGTGAGAGAGAGACCCATTTCAGCGCAGTAGTGAGGAGACTCATTTCTGCGCAGTAGAGAGAGAGAGATGCGATGAGATGAGTGAGTCCAAAGGAGGAAAATTCCTCTTATATTTATACACAACGTTGGTGGGTGAATAGATGCGACTGTTGGGCTTCTGAGCGTACATGAGTTGTAGGTCGGCTTGATAATAATTCCATAATCAAAATAAATTCATATCTCCATGAATACTTATCAGAATCGGATGATATTTATATCAATCCTACACCTCTCAATGAGACGAATCTAATAAAAATATTATCAGCCATGAATAAGATGGCCCACATGAAGTTTTGCCTTGTTTGCCAATTTTAACATGCCCTCTCAACCATGGAGAACTTCATGTGCAATCTGTCTATCGGTCGTTACTATTCATCCATCAAATGCACTGCCCTATACAGCCTGACCCTTGCCCTGCTCAGCTCTATTCTGCCTGTTCTGCTTTGTCTTGTTCTGCCCTGCACTGATCTGTACTATTTTTCTCTGTTCTCCTCTGCTCTTGCATTATTCTGTTCTGCGCTGCTTTTGTCTGAATTATGAAGAAGAAGAAATGATCGAGGATGTATCATACTGACTCAAAGTCAGTCTCAGAGTATGTACCACTGGTCCCAGACCAGTCTCAACCAACCCGAAGTGAGCGTCATAGTGAGTACAACTCCACTGGTCCTAGACCAGTATCATCCTCCACTGACTCAAAGTCAGTCTCAGAGTGCGTACCACTGGTCCCAGACCAGTCTCAGCTGACCCGAAGTCAGCTTCATAGTAAGTACCACTCCTACCACTAGTCCGAGACCAGTATCGCAGTCTCAGAGAGTGTACCACTGGTCCCAGACCAGTCTTAACCGACCCGAAGTCAGCGTGATAGTATGTACCACTCTCACTGGTCCCAAACCAGTACTGCACTGACACGAAGTCAGTCTCGGAGTATGTACCACTGGTCCCAGACCAGTCTCAAATGACCCGAACTCAGCGTCATAGTATGGTACAACTCTCACTGGTCCCAGACCAGTACTGCACTGACACAAAGTTAGTCTCGGAGTATGTACCACTGGTCCCAGACCAGTCTCAACTGACCCGAAGTCAGCGTCATAGTATGGTACAACTCCTACCATTGGTCCCAGACCAGTATCATTGATCCCAGATCAATGGAGGTCATCCTAGCGTAGGGAGTACGGTAGATACAATGATGCTTCCATCGGTGCTACTATGGTCCCTAACTTCATTTTCCTGCTCATTGATCAGATGAGAGGTACTTCCCATGAGTCCCAGACTGCATGGGTAGGATGTCTCGACAAGAGAACTAATCAATCCTGTCCTCACAGAGAACACATCAATCCTACTACAATCGCCGTGGAGAACACATCAATCTAGGATGCCATGGAGAACACATCAATCCAGGCCTCACAGGAGAACTAATCATCCTGCTACATAGGAGAGCGAATCATCCTGTTCCACAAGAGAGCGAATCATCTTGTCCCACAAGAGAGTGAATCATCTTGTTCCAGTGTGCACCACCAAGGAAGGGTGAGTCACCCTGTGGTCATATGTTGCTCCAGTAGGAAACGCAAGCCCTCAGAGCTCCCAGAGCTCAATGTATGCAACATGCAGGACCCTTGTACAAGGATTTCTTACCGACTCCAAGTCGTTTGGGAAAATCACAGATTAGATCTTTCCTTGGGGCTTTGACAAGGTGTATCAACCTGTACATCATCTTAATGTGGTGGAGCTTCCTTTCTCATTGACTTACCATATCCCAGAGGATGTCTATCTGCTGGTGCAATTGACGAATACGGGATTCCTCAATAATCGAATCCCACCTCTGGTTGTTACAGAGAATCACAGTGGTATGTAAATCCAAACAACTCACTGAAGAGCTTTCAGAACCAGACTGCCTCACACGAGATTATGCTAGCAACAATATATCCTGCTTCGGCGGTGCTCAAAGACACCAACTTCTGCTTCCTGCTCATCCAGGATATCGAAGCAGATCCCAAGGTGAAATAGTACCTAGAAGTGCTCTCACGGTCCACCGCTCTACCTGCCCAATCAATATTAGTATATCCAAGTAGTCTCACATATCCGACAGTGTATCTTAATCCATGAGAGATTGTGTCCAGAAGACATCTCAGAAGATTCCTAGCATCAATCCAGTGAGGCTCAACCAAATATGAGCTCACAATGCTAACTGTAAAACATATGTTCGGATGGAGGTTCACCAAGAACATCAATGTGAATGAGTTTTTGAAACTCAGAGGCATTTCCAAAGTCTGGTCCGACATCACTACCATATAACTTCTAAAAGTTAAGATCCTCGAGGTAGTCACAGGCTTGCAGTCCATCATACTGAATCTTTCCAATATATTTACCACATATTTTCCTTGAGATAGGAAAATTTCCCTTGGCTTCTGCCACACTTCAAGTCCTTGGTCCTTCATTTCAAATTTTGAAGCCATCTCCCTCTTACATTTGTGAATGAGAGGGTTTGCACCTGTTAGAAAGAGGTCATCCACATACAACACCAGTATGAGAGGCTTGTCATCTTCAACCTTAAAGTAAAGGTTAGGATCAGCTTCATTCCTAGTGAATCCCAGCTTCATCAAGTAGCTATCGATCCTCTCATACCATGCTCGGGGTGCTTGCTTCAGCCCATAGAGAGCCTTCTTCAACCTGCATACATGAGATTTTCAATCATAAATCTCAAATCCTTCAGGTTGCTCCACATAGACCTCTTCTTTGATAGAACCATGCATGAACGCGGTCTTAACATCCATCTGATGTAGGTTCCATCCTTCTGAAGACACAAGGGCTATGATCAAGCGGATGGTCGTATATCTGGAAACAGGTGCAAATATCATATTCTATACCTCCCTTCTGGGATAAACTACGAGCAACAAAATGAACCTTATACTTTTCCATACTTCCATTTGCTGCATGCTTTTTCTTGTAAAGCCATTTTGAAGTAATAATTGTCTTGTCCAGGGTCTGGGAACTACTTCCCAGACATCATTATCCATAATAGACTCATATTCTATGGTCATAGCATCTTTCCATAGTTAATGCCTGATGACATCTGAGAATGATGAAGGTTCATTTTGTATGATCGTGCTCATGATGGTCAGGTATCCCTGATACTTGTTAGGTTTCTTACTTTGATGGAAGGTTCCTTAGGGTGCATCATGTCCTTCAGCATCATCAAGTATCCACCTAAGCCATGAATGCCTCTTCCTAGAAGAGGAAGGCTCATGTGGATGAGGATCAATCGGATCCATGGGTTATTCTACATCAGGCATTGATTCATCATCCTTTTCTTTCGGTTCCCTGGTGTCATCTTCTTGAGAGCTACTCAAAGACAGTAGATTGTCCACCTTGCTGAGAGCCATATCTTTTTCAAATGTGACATCATGACTAATCACGAATTCCCTTTGACCGGTGGTGAACATTTCTTCAAGAGTTTAGGAACCCAATGCTTGATGAGGGCATCGATTTTGTACATATACGACGGTGATTGTAGTTTCAGCCCATAGAAACTTTGGAAGTCTTTGATCATGTAGCATGGCCCGGACAACATCCATCATCGTGTGGTTCTTCCTTCCCACCACACCATTCTGCTCAGGAGTATGTGGTGTAGTAGTCTCCCTCTTAATGCCAACCTCAGGTATGCCTGAGTAAACCAATTGTAATATATCAGAGGTCTTGCTTTGGCTTGAGGGGAATGGTCCCCTTTTGAGCTTTCCTTTGGCACATCCCGGACATACAACTTCTTTCTCTACTTGGAATTCGGGCATTCCTGCTACCATCTATCTTAGATCGGGTAGAGCTTTGTAATGAAGGTGGGCAAACATCTGATGCTAAAGTTCGGACTAAAGAGTTGTGTCACAAGACATGACACCTAACAGACTTCCATCAACCTAATATAATGAATCAACACTAAACCCAAGAGTAAAGGCATCTTTAACATTATTTTTCCATATACATAGCTTGCCATTGCTGAAGGTTACCTTCTAGCCTCTGTCTTCCATTGCCAAGATGGACACTAGGTTCCTTTTGAGGTCAGGTGCATTTTATACATCCTAGAATTTCTAGCCTTCTTGAATGCTTGTCCTCTTCCTTGATTCCCAGCTCTCCTCTTACCTTTGCTGTTGAATTTGTCATTCCTTTGATTGCCATCATAGGGATTTCAAGTTGCACCATTGCAGACTGTACCATGCTTCTCTAATCATGATTATCATCATGCTGCCCATGTCCATGATTTTATCCATCATAATGCTGCTCAAACTAGTGTGCATCATCATCATGCTATCCTATATGTCCATGATCTCATGTTGCCCTTTATGTCCATGATCTCATTCATCATGATACTCATGATCTCATACATAGTGACTTGCTTTATCGCAAATGTAACACCGTCATTTTCTTCTAGCCTTAGGTCTAGCCTTTCCTTTTGATTTGGTCCCGGAATTATTTCTTTTCTTTGCATGAGAAGAAAAGGCAGCAGGAGGACCTTTAGGAATGGGCATTTCTTGCACTTCTTCCCTTGTTTCTTCTTGAATGCATCTAGCCATTAATTCCTCGAAACTAGGAATTACATTATAGTTCAAAAGAGTAGTCCGGAACACATACCATTCAAATGGAAATCGTCCAAGAGTTGTGAGTGCCATTCCTCTGTCTGTAATAGTTTCCCCAATAGATAGGAGATCGTTCTTGATCTCGGTGATTCTTAAGAAGTATGCTTGCATACTTTCATCTTTACCCTTCTTGATCTCCCTCAACTTATTTCTAAGAAACAAAACTTGATTTGCATCACTAACTTTAGATAAAATCACCAGTCTATCATAGATTTCCTTGGAGGTGTCCAGTTCAGAGATGTAGGCCACCAAGTGCTTATCGATAGAGTCCCGGATGATCTTCTATTGTTTTGACTTCTCCATTTTTTCATTAGTTCCAGGAAGTAGCGGATGCATTTGATGGAGGCTCAACAATATTGACTCTCACATGATCCAACACTCCTTGATTCTCAAGGGTTAGATCAATAGACATCTTCCATCAGTGATAGTCAGCTTTCTCACGAAGCTTGTCTTCAGCAGGAAAGAGTGTTGAGGACCCCATAGTTCTTTTAGGATAGCCTTGCCAATCTTCTCTTCGATGATTGCTCTTGCTCTTGCTCAGGCTTTGTCTTCACCTCAGCTCCAATACCATGTTAAAGTTATGGTATGTTCTATGCTTATAACAATTTACTTCTTTTTCTTATTATATTCCATAGATTAGCAATCACATGTACATAAAGTAAAGTGCAGATAGAACATTAAAAGATCGACAGAAAACAAGCCAAGACAAGAGACACAAGATGTGGCGGCTAGCTAGGGACAAACCCCACAATGTGTGGGGAAACCCTTTGATCAAATCTTATTTTATCTTCAATAATTCAGCAGAGAGAAATAGTACAATAAATCTGATTCATATCAGCAGTACAAACCCTAGATCAGTAGCATCAGCATTAGCGGCTTCATTATCAAACTAGGGCAGACGATATCTCACAAACTTACCGTCGGATTGACTTCATTCCACCACCAAAAGTTGCGGCTTCTAGAGGAGGTTCAGATGAACCTATAGCACAATTCCAAAGAGGAGATATTCTAGGCCACGCAGTTCATTCTTTACTTCTGCAGTTGCAGCTTCAGTTTTAGCAGTTTCCGGCTTCAAAATAGGGTAGTCGATATCTTGCAAACCGTTTCTTCGGATTGACTTCATTCCACCACCAAAAGTTGCGTCTTTCAGAGGAGGTTTATATGAACCTACAACACAGTTTAGATGAGGAGATCTTCTAGGCCACCCAAGTCAATATTTACTTCTGCAGTTGCAGCTTCAGTTTCAGCAGTTTCCGGCTTCAAACTAGGGCAGTCGATATCTTGCAAACCGTTCATCGGATTGACTTCATTCCACCACCAAAAGTTGAGGCTTTTAGAGGAGGTTCAAATGAGCCTACAGTGCAGTTTAGATGAGGAGATCTTCTAGGCCATGCAAGTCAATCTTTACTTCTGCAGTTACAGCTTCAAATTCGATAGCTTCCGGCTTCACATGTGTGAGAGAGAGACCCATTTCAGCGTAGTAGAGAAGAGACTCATTTCTGCGCAGTAGAGAGAGAGAGAGATGTGATGAGATGAGTGAGTCCAAATGAGGAAAAGTCCTCTTATATTTATACACAAAGTTGGTGGGTGAATAGATGCGACTATTGGGTTTCTGAGCCTACATGAGTTGTAGGTCGGCTTGATAATAATTCGATAATCAAAATAAATTCATATCTCCATGAAAACTTATCGGAATCGGATGATCTTTATATCAATCCTACACCTCTCGGCGAGAGGAATCTAATAAAAATATTATCAGCCATGAATAAGATGACCCACATGAAGTTTTTCCCTAGTTGCCAATTTTAACATACATTCACTAAAGATTCTATGAATCGTCCTACTTCGAATGACAAGGATTGACCTCCCTCCACCTCAGGGGGTATTCCACATGCTTAGTATAATTATAAAGATTTTCTATTTCAACAAATAAATAATGCCAAATTAATAATTAAAGAATGAAAATTTTAATGGTTTAGCTTTGGGGAAAGAAACATATATGTAAATATACGATCTATGGTTAAAATAAATAGTTAAAGTAAACAGTTAAAAAAAATAACTCAAACACACATTAATGAAAAAACACATATGAGAAAAATAGAAACATAAAATAAAAATATTTGTATATCTTGAGTATAATGTTAGTTATTTAAATGTAAATAATAAGTACGCAATATCATGTACTAAATTACTTTATAAGAAATACATAAAACAAATAGCTAATAAATTTATTAAACAACAATAAATATTAACAAATAAATGAACTCGATAAGATTACAATATATTAATAAAGATTATGCCAATTATCAATCTCTTAGTAATTATCAAGATAGAGATAAACCATAGTAATAAATAAATAAAATAAAATAAAGAGAAACTAGTATGTATGATATTTAATTTAAATGTGGAAATGAACCATGGATAACATGTTTCATCTTGAAACATATGATTTAAATCTGATATAAAACCTTTTATATAACACATTTGAAAAGTGTAAATGAATTTATGTGTGCAATGTTTACTCTCTAATCAAGTTAAATCAGGAATATTGCATATTTTACCAGACCCTAAATAAATAAATAAAATAAGCACATCAAGAGAGAAATAAAATGATTGTATTCATAAATAACCAGGTTAGATCATAATATTCGAAATCAAATAAAAATTAAGAAACATAAATCAATAGAATGTCCATAAATAAAGCGAGTGAAATGAATCATTTATTGAAGTTGCATATATTTAAATCACAAATCCTTCATCAATTTAGTTTGTATAAGATGTGTCTTAACTAATCCTTCGGGATTGTTATTGTATATTGTATAATATGTAATTATTTTTACATTCCAATTTTACGGTTACCGAGACACAATTTTCGCATACCTTGTTTGCACATGTATAAATAAGTAAGTTTATCATTAATATTACACTATTTCATTGTGCTCTTTGATTATGGACTTTATTTGGGCTTGTACAGTGGTATCAAAGCTCTCGTTGAGTTGTTCATAAACTCCATGTATTTGAAGTCCATGGTGTAAGGGAGACGCGAAGCATGAAGACTATGAAGATAGAGTGCAACAAAAGGTTAGTCCAGTGGAGAAATGCAATGGGATTCCCAAACTATTGACTATTTGTAAGTTTTATATATTTCAGTCATAATGAAACACGACTTGTATATCGTTCAGTCATAATGAAAGACGATTGGAGGAATTCAATAGCATAATTGTCTTTTAACATGTCCTTGGAAGTTAAAATACATGTTGTATTTTTTAGTGTTTATTGTTCTCAATAAAAATTGTCAAGACTGAGTCGAATGCCAAAATTGTTGGATTGCTTGTTAAAAGTATCAGTTTCATGCATCTAAGGTTCGCTTGTTCTTTTAGTTTTGGGAGGCTTTATTTGCATTTACTACATTAAACGAGAGTTTACTCACAATGAAATTTCTAAAAGATAGTATTTTCTTTTACGACTGTAAACAAGAGTTTAATCACAATAAAATTTCTGAAGGATAGTATTTGCATTTACCGCAGTAAAGATGAGTTTAGTGACAGGTTAATTTTTGAATGATAATATTTATATTTTTAGAAAATAAATTTCTGAAGGATACTTAAAATGAAGCATAAATATTTTGGTGGCTTGAATAAAACTTTTAATTGAATAGTGGTCAATTTTCTAGCAAGGATATATATTTTTTGGTGGCTTATATAAAAATTTTAATTGAAGAGTGGTCAATTTTGTGGCGAGGATGTATATTTTTGGTGGTTTGAATTAAATTTTTAATTGAAAAGTGGTCAATTTTCTAGTGATTTGAAATATGTATGTTTTTAAGAGGCCATTGGTAAAATAAAATTTATTTTTGGAGTCTAATAAGATTTGAACATAACCCTTTGCTAGGCTATTTTTGAAACTTACCACTAATCCATAAAGCCAACCTTCTTAAAAGAAGACGAGAAACGAATTTATATATTTTCAGAAGTATTGGATATATTTCCACAAGGCGTGCCTGCCTCTCCGTGAGCAAGAAGCAAGGGTTAACCTTCTCGTAATCGAAGCGAGCCAGTCCTCGGACTATTTCACAGTTAAGGCCCACCCAGCCTTAGTATGAAACCTTACAAATTCACACATGACTTCTTTTTATGATTCTATAAAGGAGAGAGCAGGAGACACTATAAGACCAGATAAGGGAAACATACTCTGCCTCCTACCATTGGATGGGACCATTGCTACCATTAACCGGACCTTGCCCCATATTTTCTAGCCGGAAAGACCGCAGGATCAGGCACCAAGCACAGCACGACACAGCTCAGGAAACAAGGTATAGAGAGAGCCCGGGTAAGGGACCAAGGGGATAGACCTTACCTTACCCTACCCTTACTAGGAAGGAAGAGTGACTAGGCACTGGGAATAATGACTAGACCCACCCCTACCAGTTAGGAAATCGGATTAATCCACCGTCATTCTTTTTTCCTTTTGGAGGACCCCTGGGTTTGCCTTAAGTGCAAGGGGTTTAAGGAAAGCGACACTTATCATGAACTCACGATCTAAGCAAAGAATGGGAAGAGATTGGTCCTTATAGATGAAGAAGAATAGGGCAGGTGTGCCCCAGCTACTTCCGCCTAGAGCAATTTGAGGGATGGCTGCTAATCAGCGCTCGATCCGAACCAGAATTGCTGCAATTGACCGATCTACATCAGTGACTTGTTCTGCTGGGCATAAAGGATAGAATTCTGGCCAATATTTTCGGTCAAACTGTTCTCTAGTCACTGAGCGCTTCTCACTATTCCGATAACCAACAGGATTTGCCCGAATTTGAAAGGATTTGAAGAATATTTGCCTACATAAAAATTATGACTTCAATATTTTTTATAGTTGGATTTGTTCTTAATGGAAAGAAATATTATCAAGAGTGGTTTAGAAAGCTTAAAAGTGCCCTTGTTTTTAATGATTTGTGGGAATTTTCTCAAGGCAAGAAGGATATTGATGGAAAAGAAATTGCACGAGAGCCGCCTGATAATGAGAAGCAACATGCAATTTGGGAGACAAAAGGAAACAAGCAATATGCATTAGTTGTTCTTAATGGAAAGAAAAATGATCAAGAATGGTTTAGAAAGCTTAAAAGTGCCCTTGTTTTCAACGATTTGCGGGAATTTTCTCAAGGCAAGAAGGATAGTGATGGAAAAGAAATTGCATGAGAGTCGCCTGATAATGAGAAGCAACATGCAATTGGGGACACAAAATACAACAAGGAATATGCATTAATAAGTGCATCAGTGACCTAAGAGGTAAGAAAATATATCGTTTCTTGTGGTACTGCATTTGAAGCACTAAAGAAGTTGAAATAATTGTATGATTCACAGTCCGAACTTGCAATTTCAGTTATTGTTAAAGTTGTTTAATTTGGAGATGAAGGATAATGATCCTTTGAAGGGTGCCTCTGAAATAAAATCCATTTTTCATCATATAGAAGCCACTAGAATTAAAGTAGATTTATAACTGACAGCTTTTATAAAATTCCTTCACCCTATCTATTCAAACTATTTAGAATCTCTTCAAGCTAGTGGGCAGCTAAAATACATTGAATTTGATAAAATAGTAAGCAAAATAGTTGAGAGAGAAAATTCCTTTGGGAAGAAAGAGGCTCCACCTAACTCTAATGTAGAAACTTTCTTCTTGGTACAAAAGGATCATAAGTCTCATGTTGAAAATTCTAGAGGTGATAAAATTAGTAGAGGTCATGGTAGGAGAATTTATAGAGGTCGGGAGGGGGGAGGGGGGAATAATCAGGGAGACAAACAACAAAGGAATTTTAATCATAGGCCAGCTATAAAATTTTTTAGATGTGGTAAAATTGGTCATATTAACTATAAAATCCCTTGGGAGAAAGTCATTGAAAGGAGAGAACAATTAAATGAAAAGAAATATCAATCACCGCCAGATAAGGGGAGACCGTCAAAGTCTGCACGTTACATTGTTGCTCACTGTAATTTTAATATGAACGATGTTTTCAACACTGCATTTTCTTCATGGCGAGATAGTTGGATTTAGATTCAAGAACCACTTCTCATATCACATTTAGGCAAGATTTTTTTGAAAGATTCAGTGATGATATTGATGGTGTTATTTACTTTGCTGGCAAGTCTCAAATTAAACCATCTGGGATTTGGTCTATTCATTTGAAGATATTGAATTTTCCAAATTATTTTCTACAAGATGTACTTTATATTCCACAGTTTTAGCGAAATTTGATGTCTCTTATCCATATTCGACAACAGGGGCATTCTATTCATATATTTGATGACATCACCGAGATAAGAAAGGAATATGATCATGTAGTTGATATGACCGGTGTGGAAGAAGGTACAACTTTAAAATTGAATGGTACTTCATCTACTAATTCTCATGAAAGTTCTGTTCTTTTCGCGCAACAAGGTGATATCATGTCCCCCAGCTTGTTGTGGCATGCTCAATTTGATCACGTCAATTATGGCAACGTCAAAATTATGAAAAAACAAGGTATTAAAGGTCTTCTGACAATTCCAAGAAATATTACACCTTGTGATGCTTGTATTATAGGAAAACATTGTAAACATCCTTTTCGTAGTTCTTCTTTCAGATCTTCACGCAAACTAGGCCTCATAAATTCATATTTATGTGGACCTATGCCTGTTGCAACTGCAAATGGAAATAAATATGTTTTGACATTTATTGATGATTACTTGAGAATGTGTTGGGGTATTTGTTGAAGAAGAAGTCACAAGTGTTTGATGTTTTTAGAAATTCTCATTTGATCGTTAAAAATGAAACTCAACAAAATATAGGCTTTCCTAGAACTGATAATGGCGGTGAATATGCTTCTCATTTTTTTGAACAATATTTGAAGGACAATGGAATAAAAACTCATAATAACATACATGATAATCCACAACAAAATGGAATCACAGAAAGTATGAATAGAACTTTTCTTAATATGGTTAAATCTATGATGTTCTTTAAGAATGTTAAGTTGATGTTTTGGGGAGAAGCATTTCTTTGTGAAGCTTATATTCATAATCCACAACAGAATGGCGTTGCAGAAAATATGAATGGAACTTTTCTTAATATGATTAGATCTATGATGTTCTTTAAGAATGTTAAGGTGATGTTTTGGGGAGAAGAATTGCTTTGTGGAACTTATATTCACAATCATTCTCCTTCTTCTGTCATCAATAATAAATCTCCTTACAAACTGTGGTATAATCGTCTTCCTATTGTTTAACATTTTAGAGTCTTTGGTTCTCTATGCTATGCATTAATTTCTAAACATCAGTGCAACAAGTTGGGTGATAGAAGTTGCAAATGTGTTTTCTTGGGATATTCTGCTACTTCCAAAGCTTATAGATTGTATGACGAGGAGAACAATGGGTTCATTCTTTCGAGAGATGTTATTTTCCTTGAATGAGATAAAAGTAATTCCACTGTTGATAAGAAACTCGCTCACTTGGATAAATTTCCATCTAGGAAGTTCTATTTTGAATCTGATAATGTTGTTCCATGCACTGAAGGGGGTGTTCCCATTCTGAATCAGTCTGTGGTTCTTCCATATTTGATTGATGATAATGTTATTTCTGAAGAAAATTTGGATGATAGTAATGCTTCTGCATGACCAGAAATTTCTCTTGAAGAGCTTATTCTTGAGTCTATTTTTCAAGATGAGCAACCATCACAACCACTTCAACAACCTTTACAAAGGTCTACATGTGATTGAAAATTTTGAAGCAAGTATGATGATTTTAAAACATGAATGTCTTCTAAAGCTGATTTAGGTAATGTTTCTGATGACTTGAATTCAATCATTGTACAATTAGCGAACCTAATTGTTTTGAAGAAGTTGCTAATTCCGATGAATGGAAGGATGTAATGCAAAAGGAATATGATGCACTTATTAAGAATGGAACTTGTAGGTTAATGGATCCTCCTACAGGTGTCAAACCCATTGGTTGAAAATGGGTGTATGAGTTGAGATACTTGTCTAACCAACCTATGTTAAATGCTAGACAAGATAGATGGTTGGATTTAATTAGAATGTTTGAATTTTATATAACATACATTACAGATAAGGAAAAAAATGTTTCAAATGTTGTTAGTTGTTCAAGTCTACAAGTGACACATTTCGAATTTGTGAGCACTTATGAAGTTACATCAAGGAAAGGATCAAATAGCCATTGCTTCATGTAGAGAATTACCAACATGTGAAGGAATGGTTGTACCAAGATCTAGAGGGATCAATCAAAAAGATCTTCAAGCCCACCAATGATGGTATAATTTTTTTCAAAGATAAATGGCATGTTGCTTATTTAATTTATTTCATGAATATCATTATCAATTAGTTTCATAAAATACCTTACTGAGGCCATATTTATTATTAGAGAATTATAATAGCCATAAATAAAATGTATTATTGTCCATGATTAACGAATGAAGTTGTTGAATGCATTACCAGGAGTCTGGAATGCCAAAAAATCAAAGTAGACTGCGGGCACTTAGTGGGATTTCTATAACCAATCCAAATTTCTATGTGGAAGTGGGAAGTCATATCCATGCTCTTCATTATGGAATTACTAAAAAGATGAAAATAACATGATTCCATTGATGTGGTAGTGGAATATTTGAGTAATGTGGTTCACTTCATAATTGTCAAGTCCACCCCTGAATCCCTTGATATAAAACAAAAATTCACGAATGGAATATTCAAATTGCATGACATACCTAAGAAAATTATCTCTGATTAGGTTGCAGTGTTCACTTTAAAATTTTGGAAGGAATTATATGTTGGTTTTAGAACCCATCTAGAAATTAGTACACATATCATCCTCATACATATGGTGAAATAGATAAAGTGAATATAATTTCAGAATACATATTGAGAATGGTTGTCATGTATCAACCAAATAGATGGGAAGAATTGCTATCATCAATAGACTTTTCCCACAACAATGGGTGTATCAACAGTCACTAAACATGAGCCCTTTTGAGGCATTGTATGATAAAAATCACATCACTCATATTAAATAGGATGAACCAATGAATAGAGTGAATCTTGGGCTAAAAGGTATGAAGGAATGGAACAAGAATTGCTCAATATTAGCAGAAATTGAAGGTAGACTAGGATAGAAAAAATCATTATGTAAACCATTAGAGGATGAAAAAAGAATTTCAATTTGGGGGTAACTCATACCTATGCATCATGCTAAGATGTATCTTGCGAAAAGTGCAATCTTATGCTAAGTTGGCAGCCGAATTTTGTCGAACATTTTAGATTTTGCAAAGGTTGAGGCCAATTGATTAGAGATAAGTGTCAGCCGGATAAATCGTTCTTGCAGACAAGATCGATCTCCCTAGTATCAACTGATATCTAGAAACAAGCAAAACAAGCAAAACAAGCAAATCTATCTTTCTCTAAATATTGCGATTTATAAATAAAAACCAAGAGGTGTTTTAGACCCTACCTTAAGTCCAACGCTAGTTTGTGGCAGCCATGCTTCGACCGTCCGAATGAGCTTCCTTTAAAGAACCTACAAACACAAACAAGCACACATCAAATAACACCTGCATAGCCAATATAATAAATCATATTCATCATGGTGATGAAGGAATCCATGAAATAAACCATAAGAGACAGCTTATTGAGAAAAATAAACTTGATTGTATTAACTTTAAACAAAGAAGAACTTTACAATATTGCTACCTTGATGCTGTACAAGCTCCTCTCAGGGTCCAAGCAAGAATCTCCTCTACTTTGACAAGCTTCACACTCTTCCCAATGAGACCAAAAGGTATGTAATCTCTCATCTCAAGCTCAATTCGGAAGTCTAAATTCCAACAACATTTACCCTCAAAAATATTCAGCTTTCAACCTCCCTACTAACTAGCCCAATGCCTCATTTTATAGTGTAGAGGAAGGAAGTTACAAGTCCACCTATGAAGGGATAGAGTTATTCTTCAAAGGGATAAGCTCCTCAAATCAAGGGTTTAGCTCCTTTAGTTATGGGATGCATGAACATCAAAGGAGCGAACTTGCCACCTCAAGATTCCCTCTAGAAGCTTCCAGAAATAACCCAAAGTGAGTTTTTAAGAATCTACTTGCGCCCTTTTGAATTTTACAGGGGTTCGCACCCTTTACACAAAAACAGAGTGGGCAGGTCCTTAGGGGATATGACCAAGAGCTGCGGGACCACAGTTAATGCTAAGAGAAAGTGTGGAACCAGAATTTTAGACACTTTTAAGGACTTTCTCTCATTTTTCAAGGCTTGACATGAAGATTTGAGTTTTAAGACTTGCATAAGAGGAAAGTACGAGTGCTGATAGACTCACACTGATTGCAAAATGTCATGGTGACAATATTTTGTGTAACAGATTGCCCCCTAAAGTGCGAAGTCTGTAATAGATGAGGATTTCATTTATCATCTAAGAAGAGTGAAGTACTTTATCATTTTGAGGATCATCTTCTGGAGAGCCTGGTTGGAACCTGTAAAAACATTAAATACAATATATATATATGTGTGTGTGTGTGTGTGTGTGTGTGTGTGTGTGTGTGTGTGTGTGTGATCATATCATCACTGAGGTAGGCATTCCCATACTCAGATCAAAACTGACTAGAAAACTAACTAAACTGCTCTGATATAGGAATGATCTTGTAATACATCACAAGTATAGACATATGTAGACACAGTATGGGTGCAACCATCTGTTTATGAATAGTCCACTATATAATGAATAACAAAATTCCTCGCAACCTGGATGGTGGAAACTAGATCCAAGGTCTTGATTTCTACTTCCCGAAATAGTACGATTCTATCCATGTGAATGAATGTGTCGAAGTCAAACATGGTAGAAACCACTTGATGACCAGTCAATGATGTAAACTATTAACAAGTGTGAGAGAAGCCACCAGTAATGTCAATGGCTCTCAAAGTATTCAGTACAATCCATAAAATGTGAATAGATGAGTTTATGTCGAACATGTCATGGAATCCTTTGATCGAACGTCAATGATGTGACTTGTCGTCGAAGGCGAGAAACCTTCGATTGAGGCATGCAAATTCCAATGTACTAATGATTTCTAGATCATCTTTCTAGATAATGAGCTGAAGTCGATAGAAAGCAATCCGTCGTAGGCAAGCCTACAACACGAAATCATAGATCAAGTTTGAAGAAATATAGTTGCAAGGACTTACTCAGGGATGGTCAAGATGGATGACAGATATTTTGCAGATGAATGGTTTATTTGAACTGACCTCTTGAACACATAACGACACTGCAGATGGTTTGGTTACAATTGACCCAAAGCTAATACCTAGAAACCAGCTAAAGGCTTTCAATATGGTTTGATTAACTGTTAGGCAAAGGATTTCCCAACCCAGGTGAATAAAAGTGTCGTGTTCAAGAGTGGTTGAATGCTTTTCTGAGACACAAAGTATAACAAACAGGTTCATTTTTCTCTCTTTTCCCCCACCATTTCTGGCAAGTACCTCTTTATTTTTGACAAGCTTGAGGAGGATAACATTTGCTTCATTATAAGCTCATCCTTCGGATGAGTCCAACTTAGTTTAAAATCTGAACCCTAAGGAGGAGTGGTCCGTTCTTGTTTGTAATTGAGCAGGTCCTTTACTGTTAAATTTTAACGAGTCCAGTATAGGAGAAACTCGACGTTTTTCAATTTTAGGGAGTCAAAAGAAAAACTTAAGAAAACTCCATGGTTGTCCTTTTTCGTAAATTTTTGTCTCCCAAGCCTGAAAAAGTATAAAATAATACTTGAGAGAACCGCTTGACCATTACGATTAAGGAGTACTTTTCATAATTAGTGTCTCTGATCCGAAAAAGTAAAAAAGCGATCAACGACACGTTGCTTTATAACCAATATCGAATTTGAAATGACAAAAATCTGGCAATCTTTTCATGTTTATGTGGTTAGAAAGGAGTTGTAAGTGGATCGTCCTTTTAATTCCGTTTTAACGAGCTTAGAAGAAAAACTCGGCAATCTTTTCATATTTTACGAGTCAGAAAAGAGCTAAAGAAGGATGCAAATGTTTTTGTTGAAAATGATCAAATTTGCTTCAAAAATCTGATATTCTGCACAAAAACTCAAACATTACTCATACCTGTTTAAAATAAATAAAAATGCATCAAAAATTTACCTCTTTAAAGTGAAAAATAAACAAATTAAAAATTCATTTATTCAAAAAAGCTTATAAAAAGGGCTTTTGTAAATTCATTTTTACTGTTTGACTTTAGAGTGAGAAAAGAGAGCTTTTGGGTAAGAAGCTTCCTATGAAGATTGCGGAAAATCCATCTGTTGGAATCGAAAACTGTCACCTCTAGGTAATCCACATCACTTTAGTCTTGCATTTCAACCATTTGAATTTTGTTTTTAGGCTTCTATTTTTATTTTTAGGAAAAATTTAGTTTAAAAGACCGCTTGCGAGGGTCTGCAGGCGTAGCATTCGAAACCTGCGGACCCCGACTTTTTCCTACAGAGGAAAGAGCCAGGGTCCTGCACCTGCTGTTTGGGCAGTGCGGCCCCTGCGACATAGGTTCTACAATTTCAAATTTTTCAATTTCCGCCTAAAAAATTTAAATTAAAATGTTCTAATATGCCTTTTATTTCAAGGTAGGATATATACAATGCTCAGTTGGCGGAAATGGGAGCACGAAGATGTAGACCCTGCCGCAATTAATCATCAACCTTCAATAGATGCATTAATGGCATGCGGGTTATTTAAATTCTCGACCACACCTGGCATGAGGGCCCAAGTAGACTTTTTGCAGTGGCTGGTAGACAGATGGAATATACAGGACCAGTGTTTCATTATTGGTGGCCACCAACTCGAAATGGAGCTAGTGGACATTTAATTTTTTACTTTTTTGCCTAGGAGAGGTGAACAATTGACTCTATTCGGGACTAGGCTAGGTGGCCAGTCTGTCGATAGTCTCCGGCTAGAGTTTTGTAACGACCAAACCAAGGACAAAGGGATTGATATCAAAACCATCTCCCATCCTGAACTCAAATTGATTACATTTACTGTCACTAGAATCTATGGAAGTGTAGCACTGCATGTAGCCACTGGATCCCAAATGCAAATGGCAGTAGACTGTTATCAAGGCACCATCTTCAACTAGTGCGAAGCTATGTTGGCTAATGTAAAAGGCCAACTGACTAGAGCAAAGAACGGACAACTAAAAAATTTTGGATATGGTTTCTTAGTTGTGAGCTTTGGTCTAGAGAGGGTCCTGATGTTGGTCCCACAACATCTTTCTGTTGGTGCTGGACTTCCCCGAGAGCACAAACTGATACGTTGGGTTGCAGTTATGGCCCGTCATCCTGAGGAGGGTTTAGAGGTTGTTCGATTTCCTCCTGAGTATTTTCATTGGTTAGAGAACCAAGTTTTCACGATTCAGGATTTTCTTTATGCTGGGATGGATTATCGTGGTGACCCAGACATGGCTCTTCTACCAGGAGAGCAATGGGATGACTCAGGTAAAATCATTCTCAACATTTTCTAATTTAATTTTTTTTTTGTTTTGTTTTTAAATCGTCCAAAACTGATAGTAAAACATTTCGAATATGGATGTAGGTCCACGGCGACCAACCACTCTCTGGCCCTATGAGAGGAGACACCCAGCTGCAGCAGTACCAGCCCCATGGGACGAATCTACAAAGACCTTGGCCGAATTAGAAAATCATCTAGAGCGTTTGACAACAGACGTTCCAGAGACTAGCATAGATGACATTCCTCTTAGGTTATAACACTATGTGATTAGGGTCCCAGGACCTTTCAGGAGGTTCCTTTGTAGGGTGGCCCGAGCAGTGGTTTCTTATAGTGATCACCACCAGTGATAGGATGATCGCCTTTTGTAGACTCATATGACATTTTTTCTTTTTGTACTATCATTTTTCCGATCATAAGGTGTTTTTCAACCTATGATCGAAGACGATGTATATTTGACACACTTATATGCCATGCTATATCACTATTACTGGCTATCTTGTAAAACATGTTATAAAAATGTTTTTAAATTTACTATTTGGTTATTGAAAATGTCTATTTAACATTCGATAAGCAATTGCATCTGCTAATGTATTTAAATATCTTGGAATATGTTGATATTCAATGTAGTCAAATTCACGTTCCAAGAGACGAACTCTCAAAAATAATCTTAATAGCAATGGATTTCTAATGGCATAAACTCTATTAAGCTGCAATACAACGAGTTCAGAATCTAACCTCACCATCAAACTCCAACTCCCAAATGAAATGGATTCAAATAATAACTCAATCACTGCACTATACTCTACAATGTTGTTCATTGTTTGAGCGAGGCTTACCCCATGCATAGATACCAACTCATCAGAGGGTGAATAGATAACCCAAGTTGCGGAAGAAATGTTTCGTGTATTATAACAAGCACCATCAACGAAACCAATGTATGTTTGAAGAGACGTCGACATCTGCAATATCAGGAGTAAAATCAAAATAAGCAGGAGTAATGACAAAAAAACTCTCTAAACTAAGCACACTTTCCTAATCTAAAACACACCAGCTAGAAAGAAACTAATCTAACTAAAATCTCCACACCTAGATTTAAGCATAATATCTCTTCAGATAAAGACCATTTCTGGGCTTACCTAAAGAGACATCGTCAAAATCTACTAATTCATAGGCCCCTTTTGCCAGCTTTCGCTTAACAACATAAGGACCATGCCACATAGGTACAAATTTTCCAGCCCCTAGCTTATCATTTGCTTGATCGTATAGTAAGACTAGGTCTCCTTCCGAAAAATTACAATGTGTAACATTTCGATCATACTGAGCTTTAATTCGTTTGGCATGAGTTTCAATTGCTAGTGCAGCATCACGTCGATTCTCATCTAGCTGAGCCAAGTAAAACAAACGTTTCTCCTCTTCGGAAGTGGTTGGAAGTAACTCTATGGCTATTTGTAATGACGGGATTTCGCATTCAATGGGTAACACAATTTCCAAACCGTAAACCAGTTGGAAAGGAGTGAAACTAGTTGATGTTTTTACTGAGGTTTGATATGCCCAAAGTGTTGAAAATAACATGCTATGCCAATTTGACCTATGAATACCAATGATTCATCGGATCATAATGACTATAACTTTGTTGATGGCTTCAACCAGACCATTAGCCTGTGGGTAATATGGAGTAGAACTATCGTGACACAGGCCAAGATGATCTGTTAGTTCGGTCATCATGATGTTTCGAAAATGACACCCATGATCAGTGATAATCGCTTGTGGAACATCGAATCTAGAAATTATATGATTGAAAACAAAAATTGTAGTAGTTTTGCCATCTGCCGAAAATGTAGGCATCACCTCGGCCCACTTGGTAAAATAATCTACCGCAAGGATGATATACACATGCCCCTCGGCCGAGTGAGGGTTACATGTAATAAAGTTGATACACCATTTTGCAAAAGGAGCGATGGAAATTATAGGGTGGAGAGGAGCAGGTGGAGCACGCATATTTCAATCAAAAATTTGACAATTGTGGCATTTTCAGACCGCGTAAATACAATATTTAAACAAAGATGGCCAGAAATAGCCAGCGTGCAATATCTTTTGGGTTGTGGCATACCCAGACATATGACCGCCACACGCTCCAGACTTACAGTCATTTAGAACCTTTTCAGCTTCCTCATGAGTTAAACAACGTCGAAAAATAGAGTCCGCCCCACGATGATAGAGTGTATCTCCAATGATTTTATATTTTTGGGATTGGAAACATATTTTTCGACACTGAGATTGTGAAATTTCAGGCCAAAAATATTGGGTTTGGAGATAAGCTATGATATCTCCATACCATGGATCAAGAGTGCTAATAAGAAACAAGGATTCATCCGTAATGGGCTCTTCCACCACAGTTTCAGTTTCAGCATGCGGGAAGTCACACATCAACTCCGCAAAAACTAAAGATTTCTTTGACTTAGATTTTTCAAATTCAAAGTCAAATCCCTGCAGGATAATAATCCATTTGAAATACTTTCCCCCTAGCAATTGTTTGGTCAAAATATAAATCATAGGGTTACAGTTAGAAATTACAATAGTTTTGCGTAGTAAGATGTAATGACGAAATCTTTGGACAGCTTGAATAGCTGCCAAGGACAATTTCTCCACATGTGAATATTTTAACTCAGTTGGATTCAAAGTTTGACTAAGACAGTAAATCACATGTTCACTACCGAATTCATCTTCCTGAACTAACACCATCCTGATGGTGGAATGAGAGGCGACGAGATACAAGAAGTAATCTTAGTTGTAGTTGGGAGGATGCAATAACGGTGCATGGGTCAACGCGTGTTTAAGTGCATCAAAAGATTTGTTAGCTATCTCATTCCAAAAGAATGGAGTATTCTATTTCAACAACCTGGTAAAAACCTTTGTTATCTCGGCATAGTTAGGAATGAATTGGCGTAAAAAATTTTCTTTCCCTTGCAAACTTTGGAGTTGGCGAAGAGTCAAAGGAGGAGGCAATTTGACAATAGCTTCAACCTTCGAGGGATCGATACGAATGCCAGCTTTTGAAACAAAAAATCCCAATAAACTATCCATTTCTATACAAAAAACACATTTGTGTGGATTCAACCTAATTCGATAATTCCTACATCTCATAAATATCGCTCGTAAATGAGTGAGATGATCGGCTCTACGTAATGAATGGGCAGGTAAATCATCGAGATAAGGTTGCACAATGTGCTTGATGTCATGAAACGCGTAAGACATAGCTCTTTGAAAAGTTTCTCCGGCGTTTTTCAACCCAAAAGGTAATTTGCAATAAGCAAATGTCCCCCGTGGACAAATAAAAGCTATTTTTGGTTGACCAGCAGGTAGAATGTTGATTTGGTTGTAACCAGAAAAACCATCCATAAAGGAGAATATTTCACTGTCGGCGCAATCATCAATAATTTGATCGATATAGGGAGTTGGGTAATTGTCTTTGGGACAAGCTCAATTAATATCCCTATAATCGATACATATTCTTATTGTTCCTTGCTTTTTGTTAACAGGAACAATATTCGATACCCAATCCGTTAAGGGAATTGGATAAATGAAACCTGCTTTAAGTAATTTCTCAACCTCTAATTTAATTGCAGCAGCTTTTCACGGGTGGATCTAACGCAAACGTTGCCGGACAGGTTTAGCATCTGGGTAAGTTTTGATTTCATGAACAACGATTGCTGGATCAATTCCTCGCATTTATTCGTATGACCAGGCAAACATGTCACAAAATTCTTGAAATAGGGCCTTATAAGTTTGGAGTTCATTTTCTGTACAGGAGGCACCTATATGAATGTTTTCAACAATTCCAGGTTTTACTGAAATGTCAATAGGAACTGTTTGAGAAATATTTCCCAAATTTACTTTAGAATCAAGATTTTGCAATGGATTCTAAGGTTCTTTGACAAAATCAGTAGTAAAAATAGATGAAAAGTCATTTTCAAAATGATCAATCTCAGGTAAAAACAAAGATCTATGATGAAGATCTTCCCATGTTAAATCATCAACAGACAAAATTTCACAAATCTGCTCATCAGTATGAACAATCTCGGAAAAATTTGTTGAATCTGAGGTTGATATTGAAAGTGATTCTCCATGGATCACATTCATTAGATCAATTTCGGTTGAAGAAGGGTCAGAAATCGACTGTACAGCCTGATACACAATTTCATAGGGACTCAAAGGCATCGCATCACCAAATGAATCCACCTCAAATTCGGAAGGTACGATCCAAGGATCATAATAAACAATAGTGTCTGATGAAATCATATGAATGGTTGCAGTAGAAGGCGACACGTTAGGAGGAGGAAAGGAAAAAGTTCCTAGTAAACCAGAATCTTTAACCAATCCTACCCCAACATCCTTATAAGGGATAGTTGTTTTTCTGACATGCTGGATGCTTTCAAAAGAGGTTGGGTCGGATGAAAAGTACGTTAGCTGGTCTATAGTTACGATCTTTCCATTATGAGGAAACTTTATAAGCTGAAATACCAATGAAACAACAAGAGTCATAGCATAAGACCAACTACGACCCAAGAGAAGGTTGTAATCTAGAGGGGCATCAACCACTTCCACATCTAGATTAACAGTTTTGCCTTCAACCCCTATAGGTAAATCCTGTAGAATGCCAAAAGGATGGAACCCATGGCCATCAAAAGCCTTTAGAATCATCGGGGATTGATTGAGTGTAGGAGAACCAAGCGATCTCCAACACTGAATCGACATAATACACGTTGAAGCTCCCTCATCAATCACAGTCCTAAAGCAAGGTCTGTTTTTTACTAACACTGGAATCTGGAAAGCCATTTGATGAGGTAAGTGAGGTGTACTATTTTCTAAATCAAAGATTATAAGGTTCGAGTCCTGAATATCAATAGCTCCTATAGCTGACAATAGCAATTTATGCTGTGCTGGACATGATTGCAACACCTCCAAAGCCGACATTGCTGAAGGGGAAATAGCCAAGTCTTCAACAATGTTATAGTTTTGAGCAGCTCTCGCATGCGGATTGAAAGCTAACTTTCGAAGTATACCTTTAGCAGGCGGTTTGATTAGTAAGTATGGGTTAGGTTTCTTGATCTGTAGCAGATCAAAACCAGGAGTTGAAGTTGATGGGTTCGAATTAGAAGATTCTGCTTCCTTACCACCAACAGGACTTTTACTTCCATAATCTTGTGATCCTGTCACAATCCTCACATGGGACATCATCATTATGGGTTCTTATGAGGCATTTGAGGAAGAACTGATCATCTTACTATCTTGACTAGGAAAAGGATCCTTCAAGACAGCAGGCATTTGAGAACCTTTGACGATTTTTGCAACCTCTGTGCGATGAGGGCAGTCTCTTGTAAAATGCTCTTTGTCACAAATGAAACAAGGATAACGAGGTTTAAGTTTCTTGTCAGTAGATTCCATTTTATCTTATTTCTCTTTCGAATTTTGCTTATTTTTCTTCTTCCCCTTCTTTTTACCGCTGGATTTTGATTTGGTCGTAGATGATTCTACGACATGAATATCGGCAGGAATTTCAACGGAAGAGTCTCCTGTCGGGGAATCTGGTAAAGTTATCATAGGAGAATAATTTTTTGAAGATTTCTTCTTACTTTTGGTATTAACTGAACCAATCATACCATCAGCGGCATGAGACCCTGAAGGAGCTGCAGTTATTTGATTTTGTTTCGGAAGGTCAGGGATTTTCTCATGTAAAGTACTTGACTATGTATAAATGAGGTCAAGGTACTAAGCTTGAGCAATTACTTGCTCTTCAGTAACAACTCAGGCCTTAGCTACATCCTCAGTGATTTTAGGTACTAATGATTTAACAAACCATTCTGCTAAAATTTGATCCCGAATATAAACTTTCACTAAACGTCGTCGACGCCTCCATTCATGAATGTGATCTAAAATATAAGTGGATGTTGACTGTTTTAATGAAGTGAATAATTCCGTGCCCTTTTCATATCTGACAAGCAACTGAAAATGAGTTAAGAATGAAGTAACTAGCTGACTAAAATTATAAAAAGAGGCTCACGGTAACTCAATGTACCACTTGGCCGCAAGACCAATCAGAGTACGTTGAAAAAGATGTAAATGAATTGAATCATCTATAATGGAGTTAGATGCACACCATAGGTGATAAGTCATCACATGGTTTGACGGATCCTCTCCTGTTTTACCTTCAAACTCTAGGATATCACTGGGCAACTTATTCGGCATTGGCGGCCAAAACGGAAGATAATTAATTGGATCATTCATAAGGCATGACAAATCAGGCAAGTCCAAAGTTGCAATGAACGGTAACTGACGATTAGGGTCTCAAAAACGTTGGGTCATAAGACCAGCCCCAAGAGGAGGATATCTAGGATAACTTGGAATTGGAATTGAATTTGGGATATTATATCCTCCTGGAAAACCAGGATTAACCGGACCGTACTGGGGTTGTTGAGGTTGCTGATAAGTATATCCAAGGTATGGTTGATACTGATAGACTGGGTTCTGCATAGCAGGACCGAATTGGTAATATCCCTGGTACGGTTGATAAGTAAATTAAGGTTGACTTGTGACAACCGTACTTGGACCAGATTGTCCTACAGGCATCTGAATCGAAGTCTGAATTGTGGGTCCAAACTGAGGTAAAGATGCTTGAGGAGTTGATGCAGGAACAATAGAAACCGAAGCTGCCGATACTCCAGAAGTAGGTGGGGTAGATTGAACAGATGCTACAGTAGTTGCAGCAGTTGTTTGGGGCGGAGCACGAAGTGTACTAGCCCCAGGCTGAGAAAGTACACCAGGTGCCGAAGTTTGAATAGTAGGCTAGACAGGTTGCAGGGTTGAACCAGAAACCAAAGGTTGTTCAGATTGAGATGACAACTGCACATTAGGTTGCAAGATCTATTGAGATTGAGATGGATCCCACACCATGTTCATTCTGGGGTATGGACCCATAGAAGGTTGAGCATATTGAGGACCATAACCGGGTTGAGGGTAGGGTTGATAATTCAAAGGTACATTTCCAGCACCTTGAACAAATGATTGACCTGAAGGTCGTTTGAAACCTTGGGTTGGGTACTGACCTTGAGGTTGATAACCTTGAGGCACGTACTGAAACTGGGGTTGACCTTGAGGTATATATTGATACTAGGGTTGGCCTTGAGGTACATATTGAGTCTAGGGTTGACCTTGAGGAATGTATTGTCCTAAAGGTATGTACTGTCCTTGAGTTTGCCCCCCAGGCAGTAAATGACTACCCTGAGGTTGCGGATTTGGAATGGTACCTGACATCATAAGAATGTCTTCTACACTCAACGGTTTAGTTCTATTATTACCAGTTAATAACCCATGTTCAACAGGTTGAGGAGATGCTCTCGAAAAAGTACCAGCGAGTGACTGATACCCAGAAGGAACAGAAGGACCTTCATAAAAAAATGTTTCCAGTGATTGGGAAAACATGGATGACTGTCTTGACATATTCAAAGGAGGATAATAACCTCTAGGTGTTGGATGAAAAGGAACTTGAGGTGGTGAAGAACTGAGACCCAGATTTTCTAAAAAATTGGTCAATGAAAGATACCAAGCATCCCTCCTAGGTGGACTGTAAAAAATTGATTCACGCTCCCTAAGTTCTATAGTTGGTTGATTTTCAGGGATAGTTATACCTTCTTCCGGATTAACAAGTTCTTCAATAGCAATGAGTCCAGAAGGAAGATTTTGGGTAATGATACTTCCTACCCTGGGTGAACCAAGACCACTGGAAGTTGGAGAAGAAAATCCTGATGATGGAGTAGCAACAGGTTCAGTTTCAGGCATAGAAATTTCAGGTTCTTCAGCTAATTCACTAGTAGAAGAAACACTACCAGTAACTTTAGAAAATGAAATTGGTTCAAAAATATACTCTGTTGCTTGAACTTGATAATCAGGATGAAAAACTAAAGAAGATTCTCCTTCTTTCGGTGACCCAACTCTACTGTCACTAGGAGTTACAAGAGATCGTAGCCCTTCAAGCTGGCTTGGTGAATACTCGGGAGGTTTCCCCCGAAGTCTACGGGATTGTCTCGGTAATTCAGCCACAATTAAATATTTTAATTACTTCACACACAAACAAAGAAAAATCTCAATAAAACTACCTAAAAATATCAATAAAACTACCTCCGTACCAAAAACACTAGTTGGTGGTGAAATCCAACATCACAGAATTCAATACAGAAATGGCGGTTGGAACAGTTACCCTGACAACCTACTTAATGAAACAGACTGGCACAAGTTTCTCCACTAAACCGTCTCGAGTGAAGAGAACCACATATAGAGTCCAAGTGAGTCTAGTCAACGTCTGCTCCAGGTACAGTGGGATCTTCCCTCCACCATCACCTTAGGAAAGAATCTTATAGATTATGGTCACTATGATTACCAAAAGAAACAAATATACCTAGGGGAACAGTCTGTGATCGGATACACACACAAGGACAGGGTAGCAAAGCTCAATCCCCTTGAAGGTTCCTTGACATAATCCGAGGTTTACCAACAAGTGACCCCAGGCTCCTCGACAATGGTCAATCGAAGGTTTACCATTTTTAATACATGTATCTCTTCTATTGTTCCCAATGAGGAAGGATTGATTACCCCACTGGTTCGGATATGATCTCGTGCTTGACTCCTATAAAAGGAGCTTCCTAGAGCATAGATGTAACAATTGGAATTTATCTCCTACCACAAGATATAACTACTTGTTTGTTTTAACTATCTTGGAGAGTTAATTACTCCCTACTCCAAGATACTAGCCTAAGCTATGTTGGTGATAAAGAGCCCTAGAAATAAAAAAATTGCTAGATAAATTTTACTTTAAGCGTTATTTTTATGGTTGTTTCTTAAGTCAAAATGTGTGGAGATGAAACTTTATGGTGTGATGACTCAACTCCAAAACACTAAAAATGCACCTAAGATGATAAACACTCTTTTTTCTTCAATGAATTTCTAGCTAGAGAAAGAGTTGAGAATGCAATTGCTTGAAAACAAATCTTTCTTCAACATATAAATGAAAAGAAAAACTCTTTTTTGTCTTTTCCAACAAACTCAAAATGAGACTACTAATTATGCTCACGAAAAAATCCTTTTCTTTTCAACACTCAAAAACTACAAAAACAAATTATTTCAAAAGAGATTCTAAAATTTCTAGAAAGCACTCAAAACTATGAAAAATATAATCTTGAGATCTACCAATTCTAAAAACCTAATTGAAGCAAAAGCTTACAAAATTTCTTTTCAAGGACGTTTTACTTAGTTATTCAGGAAACTAGGGACTAATTCGTTTAGAATAACAGATTAATCAGAAAACACCCATCTATGTTTTCTTTTTTAAAAATGAAATTCAAAACAAGTTCATTCAAAGCTTTACAAAGAGAAAACGAGATCTATTTCTCACCAAAGGGAGATTTCACAAATCGGTTAGACTCATCAAGAAGACCAAAAAGGCCAGGGTAATCTGAGGTTTGTTAGGCTTCTAATCTTTGAGTTACTACAAAGACCAAATGAAAATCAAACCAGACACGCAAAAATTCTAGAAAATAACCTAAAACCAAATGCTAATGGAATTCACCTACAATAAGTTTCTGACAAGGCACATGCAGATCTGGGCAGAGGCTAAAAAAGGTAAACAAATCCTAAGCTTAACTAGATGAAAAGATTTTAGGTTTTTCAAAAATTTGACAGGGTCTGTAGGCTTCCGGTATAATGAGATGCGGTACCGCTTTGTGTAGTAAAGAAACAGTGCGGGGATGTCCGCACTGTGTTACAAACAGAACGTGCGGTCCTCTTTCAAAAGCGTGAAAAAACAAAAAACAATTCAGAATCTAAAAAACTACCCAATCCCACACACATCAAGCAAAAACTAGAAACAGAGAAAAACTTTCTCAAGTCAAAGTAAAAGTAAAGGCAAAAACCAAAATTCAAGTCCCCAGCGGAGTCGCCATTTTGTCGGCCGGATAAATCATTCTTGCGGACAAGACCAATCTCCCTAGTATCAACTGATATCTAGCAACAAGCAAAACAAGAAAATCTATCTTTCTCTAAATATTGCGATTTATAAATAAAAACCAAGAGGTGTTTTAGACCCTACCTTAAGTCCAACGCTATTTTGTGGCAGCCATGCTTCGACCGTCTAAATGAGCTTCCTTTAAAGAACTGCAAACACAAACATGCACACATCAAATAACACCTGCATAGCAAATATAATAAATCATATTCATCATGGTGATCAAGGAATCCATGAAATAAACCATAAGAGACAGCTTATTGAGAAAAATAAACTTGATTGTATTAACTTTAAACAAAGGAGAACTTTACAACCTTGGTGCTTTGATGCTGTACAAGCTCCTCCTAGGGTCCAAGCAATAATCTCCTCTACTTTGACAAGCTTCACACTCTTCCCAATGAGACCAAAAGGTATGTAATCTCTCCTGTCAAGCTCAATTAGGAAGTCTAAATTCCAATAGCATTTACCCTAAAAAATATTCATCTTTCAACCTCCCTACTAACCAGCCCAATGCCTCATTTTATAGTGTGGAGGAAGGAAGTTACAGGTCCACCTATGAAGGGATAGAGTCCTCCTTCAAAGGGATAAGCTCCTCACATCAAGGGGTTAGCTCCTTTAGTTATGGGATGCATGAACATCAAAGGAGCGAACTTGCCACCTCAAGATTCCCTCTAGAAGCTTCCAGAAATAACCCAAAGTGAGTTTTTAAGAATGTACTTGCGCCTTTTTGACTTTTACAAGGGTCCGCACCCTTTACATAGAAACAGAGTGGGCAGGTCCACAGGGGACATGACCAAGAGGTGCGGGACCGCAAGTAATGCTAAGAGAAAGTGCAGAACGATAGTTTTAGAGATAATGAAGGATTTTCTCTCACTTTTCAAGGCTTGACATGAAGAGCTGAGTTTTAAGACTTGCATAGGAGGAAAGTATGAGTGGTGATAGACTCACACTAACTGCAGAGTCATGGTGCCAATATTTTGTGTAACAATAAGCCTTTCCAACCATATTTAAAGCACATGATGTTTTCAACATTTCCTTACTTTAGAAATATGTACATGACGCTAATCATATTGTTGAGTGGTCTATGATACATGTGGAACGCAAGGAATAGTTCCAACGAGAACCACTATGCATCTTAGACTAGAGGCAAGTCAAGGTCTAAAGTCAAGTAATAGAGAAGGTCAAGTTGGAATGGGAGCACATTGGATGCAGTGAAGCAACTTAGGATATGGCATAAAAAATAAAGGTAGTATACTTCTTTTTGTTTAATGATTAAGCGGATGTAAGAGTTATGATTATAAAGCTCACTTTTATTCTTTTTCTTTCTAGTTCCAAAAATGTTGAGGATGATGTCTATTTTAGGGGGCTCAGGTTTGTAACAACCCCACCTTTCTACCCCATATATTATTATATGTGGTCATAAATCTAAAGGTAATAATGGAAATCATGATTGGTTGAGGAGAAACCTGCAAAAAAATCAAGTATTTGTTTTAATGAAAATAATAAAAATATAAAATGTTTGCCTGAGGAGGGGGGCACATGGATCAATGTCTGGGGGAGAGTGGAGAAGTGGGAGAGTGGTAAATAGTGGAATAATAGACCAAACCACCATGTAGCAATTGGCAAGGGTGTGATTGGATGAAGGGAAATTCCCATGTTTCTCATGTTCCACATCATGAGTGAAAGGAAGCTTGACAGTCTCATAGGATGGGAAGGGACTTAAGGAAAATCAAGAGGGGGAATTAAAAGTGAGGATGAAGGAGAGAGCTAATAGATAAATCATTCTAGATCATTTTGTGGGGATCACGAGAGCGATACTAGAGATGAAACCGAGTTATGTGCTTGGAAAATATAGGTTGTTTACCTTATATTGATGTGTTGGGCCATTGGACCATGGTTTCCAAGTCTGAATGGAAAGTAGGAAGATAAATTGAGGATTGAATCATGATTTATTTATATGTAAGAAAATAAGCCACTACATGATTGATCAATAGGCTAATAAAACACTTAGTGTTTGATGAATGGGCAGATAAACCACTCAAGTGGTTTTTCTAAGGATTATAAACCACTAGGAACTGTAATTGAAGCACAATGGTGCTTGTAGGGAAGGATGATAAAACCACCTAGATAGTTGGCTATTAGATATTTTAGTGCTTACCTTGAAAATATAGTACATAAACAACTTAGATAGTATATCCGGACTACTAGAAATGAACAATACCCCAGTTGGGACTTGGGTGAATTCCCTTAGTAAGTATCCGCTCAGACATTGGATCTAGCTCGAGGGATGATTCAATATAAGAAAGGTGCAGTTTAGTTTTCCTCTGGTTGGGTGGAGAGGGTAAGTCCATCATTTAGTTTCTATCCATCTACAGCTATTTAGATAAGTACAATGACTTGTATTTATTTCAATATGGATGATGGAATTAACTGATATGTCATTGGGTTATTTATGGTTCAACATTATTCATGAAAGGTTACTGGATTTATTGCATGTTCATGGTGGTTAAATTGTTTTATTTCCTTTATGGTTATGATGAAATTATGGCATTATGTGAATGTTAGTATATTCATGAATTATAATGTTTCTTACATAAATATGACTGGTTGTATGAGGTAACTTAGTCAACCTGTTATTACTAGTGTTTCAATTATCTGACATGTTTGTGAATTTGATGGTTCATTTCCATTCGTGAGACAATAGACTATCTTAGAGATTAATAAGACAAATTATTAGAATATTCACCAATACAAGGAGGGGGGTGAATCAATATTGGGCAATGTTCAACAATTTTAATTATATAATGTAAACATTAAACAATTAACAACAACATTTAATAAAGCTTAATGTTAAATACAATACAAAATATATTTTCCAATTATGATCATGACCAACAAAATAGACCTTGTTTCCAATAGGTCTTTGTATTACAAAATTGGCTTCAAGATTCTCCTCAGACACGTCCTTAAAGAATTCCCATCCTCATTCTTAACTAAATTTAGTCTCATCCTCAAATAACCTCCATATCATACTTAACACAATCTTAGACATCATGGAATTAGTACTAGCCTGAGGGAGGCTAAATTATTGACATACAAAGCTCAAATATTTCTTAGTATATGGTGTGATTTTCTTTCCTTAGATCATGTCTCAGGAAGGTCAAAATTAGGCCTCAAACATAGTGCAAAACTTTCCTTAGACGTAGGCCTTGTGAAGGAAAAAAAGGGGCCTCACTATTTCTCTTGTTAAAGCTTAAATTTACTTTGAATTGACCTAAATAGGGCCATGAATAGCCTCATAAAAAGGGTTGAAATGGGCCTTAGGTAGAGGTCTTCAAAGATGCCAAAATGTCTTAAAGATGTTGTAACAACCCTTGTTTAAAAGTTCATGTAATAAAAATTAATAAAGGAAATATAAGACCAAGGTTAATAGATACATATTCCGCAATGAATGTTGGGAAAGCACTATAATGGGCATAATTGTTAGTCATTAATTGGTAAGGAAATTAAAAAAGGCATTGGAAAAGGAAAAGAGGCAATAATTGGAATTTATCTATGAGAAATAAAGGAAGAAAGGAGAAAAAGACGCTGATGAGACACAAATTTGCATGAGAGGGAAATTAGAAGGAAAATTAAGGAAAATGAAGAAATTAAAGGCATCAATGATAAAAATGCTTTTGAGGATCAATTCAGGTATTTTTTTCAGTTATGTTTTGGAGCTCTCTTCTAGTCTCTCATACTCTTGCACACATAGAGCATTCTAGGAGCACTTCAATATTGGAGAAAGGAAGGAGAAGGAAGCACAAGGAAAAGAAAGGACCGATAAGGAAGGTTGGATAAACAAACTTCAATAGGAGGATGTTTTCAGGTAATGTGTTGATACTAGATTTTCTATCTAAGGCGTCAATGCATGGTACATGCATTTATGTATTTGTCCATTTCTTGTCATTGGCATAGGTTTTTCCTGGTTGGAAAATTGTTTTATCCTTCCCTTACCATTTCTTGAATAGCCACGGTGTGATGGGATTCTTTTATGGATGATCTTTGGATTTCCGAAAGGTTTTGAGATTGGGTGAGGTGGTATCAAGAAAATTCCCAAGGCTTTGGTGTGGAAGTGGTTTAATATTCGGGGAACCCTTTCTAGGTGGGTGGAGAGAAAAAATTCTTGAAGGTAATGGTGAATAAATTTTGAGACATCCAAGCTTGTTTTGGGCTTTATGATCTATTGACCGATTTTGGTGTGATCGTGGTAGCGTAAGGGTAGAGGTGGTTTAATCTTGGCAAGATTTAGTTGTTTATGTATTGAGATCCCAAATTAATGCTTGCAAGGCACATGGGTGATTGGTTGAAAGAAATATTTGGCTCAGCCCAATATATGGCCGGGTGGTACATGAAAGTACTTGACTTAGTTGGCTTTTGCATTAGTTAATAAGTTCTTTTTCCTATTGCAATAAATGAGAACTTGTACATTTTTTTATGGTGGTTTGATGGTTGTTTTGTCATGGTTAGTAATCTAGTTATATGTTGGTTATGAGGTTTGATTTGTAATGTGATTTAGCTATGATTTTTTTAGGATTTGATAAGTATTTGATGGTTAATGAATGCATGGGCTAACAAGTGTGATTGTAGCTATTATCAGAGGACATTAGACCTTCATGGTGATTCTCAAATAAGTTTCAGACTCCTATGATCAAATATGCATTCATCACTTGTGAGTAACATGTTCACCACATGTTTAACAAAATGAATGCCATGGTTAGGCATGATTAGTTCAGGTTCTTTTTCAAGTTTTGTATGAATAACATTTTCATTATCTCATTTACCACTTTGAGAAGTTATAGGTATTTCTAGGAAGTGGTCTAAAGGTTAGCTGGGAAAGGTGGCTTAGATTTCGAGACCACACCCTTTGAACTGGAAATTTGTGGCTATAACCACAGGGAAGGAGGATTTTGCATGCAATTGGAGAGGTATAAACATGCCCCTTCCTTCTCATGCATGCATTTGTGGGCACAAGTTAGTGGAAAATATATCCAATTGAGGCTTTGGTCACCTGGGGTGGTTCTTTGACCCCTGAGTGTCCTATAAGCCTTGAGGGTTGTGTGTAATTTTTTCAGTGGTTAGCCCCACTTCCAAAACTTAAGCTTGGATGTCAGACCATGCTATAGTAACTCCTCGTCTCATGTTTACCTTTACATGCTAGTGAAATTCGGTAGGTTTGGGAGGGGTTGGTTACATATTGCATTGTCATGGTTATGGTTATCATGCATAAATTCATTGTATTCACTTAGTGTCATCATCCATGATGTCAACACACACACACATATATGTGTATCATGGTAATATAGATTGATTTTTTGGATGAGATAACCGCACCTGAAGTGCACTAAGGTATGTTTATTATGTTTATATTTGGTAATCTGACAGAGTATGTTTGCAGCAAGAAGAAGAAGATCAAAGATGGCTAGAAAAATGGTGGATTACAGTTCATGAGACTCTCCTTATAGGTCATAAGAGTAGCTAAAATATTAGTACTCTTCGGACATAGAATATACCTTAATATGTCTAAAGGTAGAAATCACATGTTCCAAGGAAGATAATGAAAGGATCATTCAATCAATGGAAAGGCTTGTTAGGGCTCAAGAGAATCAAGAACAGGTCAATGCAGTTATCCTTCCTAGTTTGTTAGATTTTCAAAGATAGGGACAACCATGGATCAAGTATGGATAGGAGGAGAGGCCTAATGGGTGATATGGTAGTAGATGTCGATCATGGCATAGGTTGGACAAGGATGACATGGTCAAAGGTGGTAGATGGATGGACACACCTGAAAGGAGAGGTATTTGTTATGGGTTCTATTCTAGTTCTGGTTCATATAGACATCATGGCCATCATTACTATCATCCTTATACGAGGAGTGAGAGGGGATACTTTCCAAATGAGTTTAAGAAATCCAAGACTCCCACAGCTGATGGATAACTAAAGAGACCATAATATGTAGAAGCATGGTTTCTGGGATGAAGAAGTTCTACGAATTGCATGATTATATAGAGAACATGAAGGTCAAGATTGTTATTTCCAATGTCAAAGGGAAAGAAAACATCTACTGGGAATATGTGAAGTGTGTTAGAGACATAAAGATAGAGGAGTTGATTTGGCATGGGCTAAAGAAAATATTCATGAAGATGTATTTATCGAAGAGATACTATGATGACAAGGCTAATGAGTTTTAAGAGTTGAAGACGGGATCTATAATGGAAGGAGAGTATACGAGTAGGTTCCTTTAGTTTTTGAGTTATGTGCCTTACCTCAAGGATGAGAAGACAAAAATTAAAATATTTATTAGTATTATGCCATTACAATTCAAGTATCCTATTCAGTATGATGAGCCTGGGTTGCTGGAAGAAGTCATTGGAAATTTGAACCATTTTTATGAGAATCGAACCATAAGTATGAACCTAAGAGATATTTGAAATGGAATGAAAAGAGTAATGGAAAGTGGCCACTAATGCAAGGGAGATCTAAACATGTACGTGAGAAGGAAAATGTTTCTCATCACAAGAAGTTTAATGCAGTAGAGAAGGGACATGGACCTCATCCTGAAGTGTAGCGAAATAAGCGTAGTGACAAAAAACCATTGCAGTGATGGATTTGTGGAAAATATCATCACAAGAAGGATTTTTCTTTGTATCAAGGTGCCATACCTCAAATCTACAGACCTCAGGAGGCACAAATAGTTGGTGGTGTTGGAAATAGTATTCCTTGGATCTATGCAACGTTTAATAAGAAGTAGGCAGACCCAAAGCATCCATTATTGGTATGGAAGGTAAGATGCTTGATCAAGTTGTTTCAATTTTGATTGATATTGTATCTAATTATAGTCATTTTAACCCTAGCATGATGGATAAGTGTGGTTTGAGAAAAAAAAAAATGCATGTAGACTCTTGGTCGGTGTAGTTGACTACAAGTACTAAGAATATAGTTCATCATTGGGTAAGAGATTATTTGTTTAATTTAAATGGTATGCCTATATCAGCTTATCTAAATGTAATGCCCCACTTAATCTTATCATGCAAATTTTATTAATGTTTAAAATACCTGAAAATATTGAGAAATATTAGTGAATACCTTCATTTGAGAAAACTGTAAATTTTATTTACAGAGGTAAAATTTATTATTGCTATTAATCAAATTTCCAACTTGTCTTCTCAAAATTAAGCTTGGATAGGATATAGTCTCCTACCGTTATTCCAATTTAAATATTCATCTCACATTCCCAAATGTACTCTCACATTTACTTGGGAGAGGACATGGTCCTCTCCAACTAAATTACTAATTTATATATTTATCTCACATTCCAAATGTACTCTCACATTTACTTGGGAGAAGACATGCTCCTCTCCAATTAATTAGACAATTTTATATTCATATCTCACATTCCCAAATGTACTCTCGCATTTACTTGGGAGAAGACATGGTCCTATCCAACTAATTACCAATATATATATTCATATCTCACATTCCAAAATGTACTCTCACATTTACTTGGGAGAAGACATGGTCCTCTCCAACTAATTACCAATTTATATATTCATATCTCACATTCCCAAATGTACTCTCACATTTACTTGGGAGAAGAAATGGTCCTCTCCAACTAATTACCAATATATATATTCATCTCACATTCCCAAATGTACTCTCATATTTACTTGGGAGAAGATATGGTCCTCTTCCATTAATTTCCCAATTTTATATTCATATCACATTTCCAAATGTACTCTCAGATTTACTTGGGAGAAGATAAGTCAATTGTAAGGATAAAGGAGAAGTTATTGACATTAATGAGAGGTGGTTGAGGGGGAGAATAGAGGAGAGTCATAAAAGGGGGAGGAGGAAGAGAGAAAGGGGGATGTTGGATCTTGATTTTGATTTTAGGTTGGTTGTGATTTTGGAGACCTAGGGAACCTGTGGAGGTTTCTTCGGTTAGTTGAGAGTAGGGAAGTATTGTTTATCTTGGTCTAGAATATTCATCTTGGACACACTACATCTGGTTGTACTTGGGCTCGGAGGGCTAGCGAACCTGTGGAGGTTTCATGGGCTAGGAATTATTTCCTAGTTGGTTGGGAGGTAAATCCAGTCGGGAGTTGAGAGGAGCATTTCAATAGGAGCAGCATCTCAAGGGAATCTCTACTGGCCACCGACACAGGTATTCCTCTATGCATAGATTACCCATGTAAGTCATATAAATGAAATGTTCACTACAAAGTTGTAGGGATTAGAGTGTAATTGTTTAAATGTCTTGTAAGAAATGGTAAAATTATCATTGTTTAAATGTCTTGTAAGAAAGTAAATTTTTACCTCTTATTGAGGTTAAATTCCCAGAGAATGTAGATTTGTTATAAGACCCTAGGATATGGCCTTACACGTGGTATTAAAACATTGGTTCGAAATCTGGACCCAAGACCCACTAGACATAAATCTCCACTAAATTTAAAAAAAAAATATGGAAATGATTTCTACACCTTACTCTCAACAAGTGATTGTTTCAATATATTCAATGCATTGGCTTCTAATCCTTAACTACCAATTCAAACAAAACCAATTATTTAGAAAATACTTTCAACCACTCCATTACTGGAGGAGATCGACAGCTCAAAATATGCTTTGCGGATGTGGAGCTAATGGTGATAGATCAGGATATATTTTATCTTTTCAACTGGAATAATGGATGTTGTGGAGGTAAATCCTCTCTGTGGATAGAGATGATCCCTACTAGCCCAGACCGGGTCTAGCAACAATCAAACAATGCTATCACGCAAGTTCCTAATTGCAAATCAAAAGTGGATGATGAGAACCTACTTGGATTCCGATGCTAATATTCGTAGAAGAGACGTCGCCCTCGTTCCCTTGCCTCGGCTGGTCACGATCCCCACGATCTCCGTGATTAGACACCTGCACATGCAAAGAACAATACAAATACAAGCATAAAATCCAATAAATGCAACTATATATCAGTCAGAAAAGATATAACTCAACATCAATCATAAGACAATGAGAGTGGAACCATAATGATAGTCATCTATTATTGATAAATAACAAAGAAGAATACAACCATTGTTCTGACGTCAAATCCTCCTTTGGCTGGGTAGTCAGCTACACAAGTCTTGCAAAGCTTATTGGGATGGGAAACAAGCCTCTCTCTCTTGGGTGACAAGAATCTCCTCACTTATATTTAGCCTTATGGGTGCAAAGAAGGCTCTTGCAGCTTCAAACTCTTGAACTCCTGGTATTATCTCTCACTATGCTGGAACTAGCTTGCTCAAGGCAAAAGAACAAGCTTTTATAGATAGAGAGGAAAGAGATAGGATCAACCACATTATTCATGGGATTGGCTTTATCACTTAGAAACTTCCATGAAAGGTGGCAAACCACTTCCCTTCTATGGAGATTCGAAGCCAAACCATCCTAGCTCAACATAGGTTCAGTTGGTGAATGGGTTAAGGAGAACCTTCGGAAGCTTGTTTGTTGAAAACTTTACTCAATTCAGTTGGCACGAGTGCGACTTTGAGATAGAGCGCCAATAGCGCGCCCTATGTAGAGGATTTCCCCCATTGGCGCGGGCAGTAAACTGTGGACCCGTGCTAATGCAAAAAGAGCTGTTTTCATGGGTATTCTACAGGAGATGTCTTCAGGGCATATGAAGCTCACACTTAGAGGAATATGATGCAAGTGGTTTCAGGTCATGTCACTTCTCACAGGTCCCAGAATGAGTCCTCCAGTGTGCGGGAGAGGGGTAACGGGGATGGTGACAAATGGTGACAAATTGTTGTGTAACAGATGCCCCCTAAAGCATGAGGCCCCAGAGAGAGAGAGGGGTGAAATGCTTTACAAGAACATGCGTAATTGAAAACACCGCCACCGGAGAACCTGCATAAAGAAGTACAACTGATATCTCAAGTACATGATATATGTGGTATGGGCGCAACCATCCATAAAAGAGCACACAAGAATCTAGATCCAAGGTATGGGCACAACCATCTAGTGAGGATCGATAAATAGACTCAGGCATGGTCACATCCATCCAGTGAACGAGTCATGTAATGATCATAATAAGCCACAAATCGCAACCTGGATTTCAACAAACAAAATCCAGGGTCTTGCGCTCCATCTCGACCCGAATAGAGTACAAGTCCAAGCATGCGAATACAGGAGTGGAAGTCGAACATGCATGAATATCGTCTGATTACCAGACAATAGTGAAAACTGTTAACAGACGTGAGAGGTACCACTAATAATGACAATGGCCCTCAAGGTACTATAGGTACAATCTACGGCGTGTGAATGAGTGAGCTGGCGTCGAACACCCGTAGAATCATTCGATCAGAGGCCAATGATGAAAACCTCTCGTTGAACACAAAGAACCTACCATTGTGGCATGCAGGCTCCAAGGCACCGGAAGGGAGTCTCTAGATCAGCTTCCTGGATAATGAGCTGAAGTCGACAGGAAGTGACCTTGATCAAAGGTGGGCCATAGTGTTTCCCACATCATTGACACGAGAGAGAGGAGGAATGTTGTGGTGAATTAGAATTATGTGAGGTATCAGAGGGAGGCTGTAATTCTGCAGAGGTCAACTTCTCTTGAACATATTGGCAGCACGACAGTGGACTTGGCAGTATTTGACATCAACGGATCAAAGGTCATGGTGACGAGGCAATGAGTAGATGAGAGGTCAAACAGGATCACCCAAAACCCACGGAGGCAAGTGAAAAGCGAGATGAGATGTTCCCACCTAGACACGAAAGCAGACAAGTGCCATGTTCAAGAGCGACATACTGCAGACACGACAATAATTATGGGTCCATTTTCCCCACCATTTCTAGCGAGTACCCCAGTTATTTTTAACAAGCTTGACGGGGATAGCATATGCTTGTGAGGCGTCATTCTGACGGGATCTGATGTCATTAGTTTTTAACGAGTCTGACAAAGGAAGAACTCGGCGTCTTTTCCTATTTAGAGAGTCTTAAAAGACAACAGAAAAGTAAACTCCAGGGGGGTCCTTTTTCATAAAGTTGTGTCTCGCGAGCCCGAAAAAGTATAAAACAATGCTCGAAAGAACCGCTCGATCATTACGATCGAGGAGTACTTTTCATATGTAGTGACATCGACCTGAAAAAGTAAAAAAGTGATCGATGTCACGTCGTTTCATAACCATTAACGAGCCTGAAACGACAAGGCCCCGACAATCTTTTCGTTTTTACACGGTCGGAAAAGAGTTTAAAGACGACCACCCCTTATTTACGTTTAGCGAGTCAAGAGGAACAACTCGACAATCTTTTCGTCTTTAAATGGTCGGAAAAGAGCTAAAAGAAGACCTCCATTTTTATTCTCTTTAACGAGTCAAAAAGGGAAAAATACTCGGCAATCTTTTCATTTTTTACGAGTCAGAAAAGAGCTTAAAAGGAGACTCGTCCTGGAGGAATGAGTGGTATAAAGGGTAGCAACTGGTTCCGGTAATGGTGGAACTACTCAAAACATGTAATGGTTAAGAGATTGGCTAATAAAACCACTCATAACTGCGGTCCCTCAGGAAAGGTAAAACAACCAAGTGAAAGCATATGATCGGCCAAAGAGATGGTGGCGATGGAATGAAAACAACCAAGGCTCATCTAGCAAAATTTAGCAGATAAAAGGCCATCACGAGATGTAAATCAGGTATGGGTTCATTTTTACACAAGCTTGAACCATGGAGAACATTGCTTGGATTTAGTTTCATGTTTACACAAGCTTGAAACGAAAAACTATGCTTGTTATAAGCTCGCATGCCCCTAGCATAATAACGCAAATCGAGGTACATGCCCCCCAAGCTTCATTGCATTCAACAAAGTGGATGGAATGAAGGTTCACTCTCGAGATCGATGAAAGAATCGACTTGTATTTTACGAGATCTTAATCAAAAGACTCAATTTGGAAAGGGAGTTGTTTCATTTTTTAATGAGGTTGACACAGTAAAAGAACTATCCTCATAATCCTTGTTTCATTTTTTAACGAGCTTGACACAAGATCAAGAACTATGCTCCGACCAAGCCTAGTTTCATTTTTTAAGGAGCTTGACACCGGAAAGGAACTATGCTCCACCCGAACTTCATCATAATGAATAGAAAGTTGGGGCTTCCAAGATTGCCACTCCCGGTGGAAGGGAAACATCTTGGAAGTCAGGGCCCAATGCCCGCAGGACACTATGCACGATGGTGGCATCACTGGATCCAGGCATGGGATAAGTGTCCACGTAGTTGATCTGTGGTGGGGCAGATGCAACTGGTGGATGAAAACTAGTAGGGGACGACAATGATGCAGGAGGCATCGGGGGACTAACGAATGACACTTGATCGATAGTCACAATTCTTCCATCGTGCAGAAAACAAACCACACGAAAAAGCGAAGAAACGAGGGCCCCCATGGCGTAAACATAGTCGCGACCAAGGAGAAGACTAAAGTCTAAAATACCTTGGGTAACTAAGACGTCTATATAGACGGTTTTGCCTCCCAAAGCAATAGGGAACTTCGGGAGAACTCCTAGAGATGGACAGGCTCCTCCGTCGAAGGCCAACAGATTCTGAGTGACTGGCCCAAGCTGCGGGGAACCTAAAGCTTGCCAAGTAGTGTACGGCATAAGACTGACAGATGCCTCTTCATCCAAAACAGTGCCAGGTACTGCCTTAGCACAGGCATGTACTGTGATATGGAAAGGCATATGGGATGGAAGGCGACCGACGATCAGGCGATTCCAATCAAAGGAAGCGATTAGACTACTTGGTGGGGGAATCATATGATTGACCCCCTGCTCTAAAGGAACTGAAGCAAGACTCTCGGGAGCAGCTGGGATAGGAGAGTCATTTCCAAACTCAGGAGAATCTGAGGAGACGAGAAGAACATGGGAGTGATGCTCTTCGGAAATAGAGTGATCGACGGGTGGTGAACTCGAGTCGACACTCTTTCTGACCAATGGTTGGTCTGGAACAGGCTGGGCACAGCCAGGTTCGGGAAGAGGAGGCTGGACAAGAGAAGAATATGAATCAATCTCTTTGTCAGCAGGGGAACGATCTGCGGCTACAGGGAGACGTTGATAACCAACGGGAAGTTGGGGTGAAGGAGCTGTAAGACTTTCCAAGACAACGGAGGCTTTATCCATGAGTGGAAAAAGGTGAAGGGGATGATTGCCTTCACAAAGTCTACACGGGATTCGAATCTTACCTTTTCCCTTACCATTCCTGACTAATAAGGTAGCATCGTCATGAGCTTCAGAGGACGATGAGGGGTGGGCCGGATCGCGAGACCATACTTCTAGTACCCTGGGAATGCCAGGACAGTCGCGAAGAAGATGGTCCTCCTTGCATAATCAACAAAGAAACTTGACCTTCCACGGAGGAGCGGAAGGGGGCTCGACTTCAGGTGTACTCGAGGGGGTAGCTGAACTTGTAACCTCTCCCTTAGGGGCCTTCTCCGGCGGCGGTGTACTTCTTCTTCTTCTTCTTAGCCACCTGGTTACTCGAATCTAGACTTTCACCAGGTGAAGTAGAAGATGAGGACATAGAAGTGGGCGTAGAAGGGGAGAGATCCACCTTAGAATCAACATGATGTTGTTCAGGTGGAGGGATGGATTGACTATACGGTGAGATGGCAGGGACCAAAGAGGTTGAGAACAACCAAACCGGCAACCCAATAGTTAACCCTGGGAGGGACAACGTTGCCATATAAGGAGCACCAACATTTCCAAAAGGAGCGAAATGATCAGGGTTCCCGTCAGAGGGTATCCCTGGGTTGGTGAACCCCGGAAAAGTTGCCATCGAGAATGAAAAGAAGCCTACTCAAGCTAACGCAAACAAGATCTAACCGGATAAATGTGAACACGACCGAATAAATTTTAAGACAAAGGAACTGAACTTGACCTTTTCATGTTTTAAGAGTCGAGAAAAGGACAAAAAGGTGACTCTAGTCGCCTTCAAATGTTTTGTGAGCCCGAAGTGACAAACTGCTCAAGTGAGCCTTTTCTTTTAAGGAGTCCAAAAAGGATCAAAAGTGACTACTCTGGAGAGACTAGGCAAAGGGTTTACCAAACAAATCCGTAAAACTTCATATACACCTTGGCAGTCATATGGAAACCAAGGACTTCCCGTACGGCAGTCAATCTTCCTGAATGTTGTGTTCGGTGTGTTACGGCTTGTAAGGCGGCAGACACGGCTTCCTGTGGATAAAGGCTGATAACCTAGTGGGGTCTCCCTTATATACGCGATGGTACGTGGGAGCTCAAGTCCGTGCTAGACCACTATCGAGTCACAAAAGGAGGAATCACCCAACCGTAATGTGAAACAACGGTGACTAGGTTTAACGACGCCAGAGCACGTCTCTAGCCTAGACCTCTAAACAGTGAGCGTTATGTTCCAATGTGTTTTTAAGTTCATTCAGTTCATTTTATGGTTGATCTTTAATTAGGTTTCAATTTCCAGGTCCTACCATATGTAATCTCTCACAATTCCCTAAATGCAAGCTATATGCCAAAGAATATCATTTCGTTCGATGAACACTAACTACGAGAGAGTTGAGAATTTTTCAATTAGACAAAATGAACACAAACAATCAAGAACCACTCTAATGAAGCTAATGGCAATAAACGAAACTTTTTCTTTTTCCAAGATCACTAATTAATGAAAATATCTAATTTCCATTAACTAATTCAATGCAAAAGAGACTTGTTCGTTTTCTTTTTTCAATGGCAAAGTGCACTAAAAAATGTTTGAGAGATAATAACAACGAGTAAAAAAGACAAATTTCACTCAATGAGAACACAATCAAATCCCCAAAACACCAAGACAATCCTTCAAACCAAGAAGAAAGCACAAATACCTCTATGAGCTATGTGATCTAAGCCCAAACGAAGCCAAGAGAAACCCAAGCGAAAAAGAATCAAATCACTTGGATAACAAGAAACAGCTTTGACAACTACTGAGCAAATGTAAGCGAGTAATCACAAAGTTGACTGGGCAATCAAAGAACCTAGGACTCCTACGGAAGGCTCGATACACAAGGCCACTAGATGCCCTAGGGTTAAAATGTGAAATCGATAGAAAGAGGAAAACACCCGAAGGATGGAGGTCTAAAACCAGTCAAACAAGGATCAAACACACTCCAGTAATTGAAAAAGATGCAGCAAGATACAAATCCAAGCTCAGAAGGCTCGAAAACAAGCAAACTGGAAAAGTTGACAGGCCTGGCGCGACTGTTAGGCTATAACTCGCGCTTTTAAGGGACTGGCGCGGGTTGTCTTTGAGCAACGTGCGCCAACTGGCGTGACTGTCAGGCTAAAAAGCGCGCTAATCAAGCTTGCTAGGCCCAAAATAAAAACAAGTAGTCCAGGGCTTGGTTAACAATATCCAGGTAGACCAGGAAGCAAGAGATAGCAAGAAATCCAACCCAGAAAGCTATCTAAGCAATCAAACGAGAGAACCAAAAAGACAAGACTAATTCCCCAGTGGAGTCGCCAAATTGTTGTGGAGGTAAATCCTCTCTGCGGATAGAGACGATACCTACTAGCCCAGTCCGGGTCTAGCAACAATCAAACAATGCTATCACGCAAGTTCCTAATTGCAAATCAAAAGTGGATGATGAGAACCTACTTGGATTCCGACGCTAATATTCGTAGAAGAGACGTCGCCCTCGTTCCTTTGCCTCGGCCGGTCATGATCCCCACGATCTCCATGATTAGACACCTGCACATGCAAAGAACAACACAAATACAAGCATAAAATCCAATAGACGCAACTATATATCAGTTAGAAAAGATATAACTCAACATCAATCATAAGACAATGAGAGTGGAACCATAATGATAGTCATCTATTATTGATAAATAACAAAGAAGAATACAACCATTGTTCTGACGTCAAATCCTCCTTTGGCTGGGTAGTCAGCTACACAAGTCTTGCAAAGCTTGTTGGGATGGCAAACAAGCCTCTCTCTCTTGGGTGACAAGAATCTCCTCACTTAGATTTAGCCTTATGGGTGCAAATAAGACTCTTGCAGCTTCAAACTCTTGAACTCCTGGTATTCTCTATCACTATGCTGGAACTAGCTTGCTCAAGGCAAAAGAACAAGATTTTATAGATAGAGAGGAAAGAGATAGGATCAACCACATTATTCATGGGATTGGCTTTATCACTTAGAAACTTCCATGAAAGGTGGAAAACCACTTCCCTTCTATGGAGATTCGAACCCAAACCATCCTAGCTCAACATAGGTTTAGTTGGTGAATGGGTTAAGGAGAACCTTCGGAAGCTTGTTTGTTGAAAACTTTACTCAATTCGGTTGGTGCGAGTGTGACTCTGAGACAGAGTGCTAATAGCGCGCCCTATGTAGAGGATTTCCCCCATTGGCGTGGGCAGTAAACTGTGGACCCGCACTAATGCAAAAAGAGTTGTTTTCATGGGTATTCTGCAGGAGATGTCTTCAGGGCATATGAAGCTCACACTTAGAGGAATATGATGCAAGTGGTTTCAGGTCATGTCACTTCTCAAAGGTCCCGGAATGAGTCCTCCAGTGTGCGGGAGAGGGGTAACGGGGACTGTGACAAACGATGAAAAATTGTTGTGTAATAGTGGCCATGGACAAACACCAGGGTGGAGATCTGGGCTCTATGGGGTCAATTATATTGTGCACGCTGGTTAATTATTGAGAAGATTTTGGGGACTCCAAATTTTCTATCAACTAGATCAACAAAGGGAGGTGTTCTAACAGACAATTTGGATCTCGAAAGAAGACCGACAGACAGCTATACATTTTATCATTTGTTCATCAGAATATCCAGTTATGCAAGTTTCAATTTATAAATATTTTTGTCAATAGAGCTTCCATGCTCATTCATCGTTGTGATTTCTTGAGAACTATCATAAATCTTTTCGATCTATGCATAGCTTTGTGCCTCGGGAATACTAACTAATTAATATTTTTCCGTTTTCTTTATTGAAAATGGTTTGTTACCGTTTAATAGCCTTATTTGTCATATTTGGGGTAAAATCGTCACACTCAAACAAATGCATAGTTCTCTTTTTATTAGAGTTGTAGTTTCTCTGAAGCTGTGCATGCGAGCTTTAAAAAGAAGTTGCATTTAGTATGCACGAAATGGCGCATTCATTCTCTTTTCCATAAATGTTGCAGTTCTTAAAAAGAGGAATACATCGGCCAATATTTTTTCTTTAAAGTAGCTTTAATTGGAACCATTGTGAGGTTTCCTCTAATGCCTAGCAATCCACTGTACTGTTAGCATATGCGTAGATATATTACAGTCAGCATGTAAACTTTTAAAGCTGGAAATCTGAGTCCCTGTTCGTTAAGTATGTAGTTCAAAACTCTCGGCTTAGGCTGCTTCCTTGTTAAAGTTGCAGACATTTATGGATTTCAATATATTCACTCCATTTTCTTCAAGTCCATAGATAATACAATGTTTTTACAGGACTGTACTCGTTAACATTACCCCGACTATTTCTAGGATCTAGCTATGGGGTTCAAGTAGTGAGTCAATTGTTGCCAACTCAAGCTGGAACTCTAGTTAGTGATTTTATATTTTTCATTTTCTTTGGCTCCAATGGGCTGTATTGCATTCTTTGTTTCAAATTATCAGGTTTTCAGGAAAATACAAGTATTTTTGCCTCATTCGTGTAATTGTTTTATGCTAAGCGTCCAAAGATATATTTTGTTAAACTAAATAAATCATGGAAAATTAGCTTTGCCACCAGAAAAGATCAACTTCAACAATTCTTTGTTTAGGTTAGGCATTCTATAAATTGGGAATAATTTAGCCCTATCATTCCATTCTCCACTCTAGTATTTTTCCACTTTTTTTCCTTTCCTTTCCTTTGAATTTCTCATCATAGAAATTCAGATCTATTACAATGAATAGTGGAGAGCCATACTTTATCCATTTAAGCCAACATTAAGTCGTGCAAATGTAAATGGATCATTCCTATTCCCTATGATTTTCATGCATAGCTTATCTTCTCCTCCCTATTCCAGAGTTTTGTTTTCAAAAGGAGATTATACAACACTTATGTGCAAGTTTCCACCAATCTATCTATCATGGAGGAGACTTTTGTGCCATTCTGAGGAATAAAAAAAAATGACCTGAAAGGAAGGTTGCTGTGTTACAAACAAGACTGGACCGGTGGTTTCAATGCAAGATTCAGGATACTTGCTCCCACAACTTAAATATTCTTTGCTTCTACTATTACAGTGATTTCATTTGGAGAACAATTGGATAGAATCACGAATGGAATCCTGACTAGAGTTCAAACACTGCCATCTATTGCAATATGTGGCATCATCCATTCTATTTTTGGGGGTCAGACTTTGTTAATTATTAGGGTGGCTGAACCTACTGTGCTTATGTATACATTCATGTACAACTTTTCCAAAGACAGAGGACATTTAGTCCCAAAGTTGTTTCTTGCTTGGACAGGGTGGGTATGTGTTTGGAGTGCATTCTTGTTGGTTTTACTAGCCATTTTGGGTGCATGTTCAATTATCAACAGGTTTACCAAGGTAGCTGGAGAACTTTTTGGAATGCTCATTGCCATGTTGTTCATGTAGCAGGCTATCCGGGTATAGTCTTGGGTGCATTAGAAAATGATCATTTTGCATGATTCACTTTCAATAGAAGCTTACATTAATGAGTTCCTCTTATCAAATTTTAGATTTAGCTACATATATTTGGTTACCGTGGAAACAATTAATTTTTTATTTTCTTGCATTTGAAACATACATGAGCACATATAATATGAATGCCCTAAATAATGAGACTGTTTTATTATCAAGAATTTAATGATGTAGAATGTACAAACTTTTGTGAAATGGGAAATTCATTATAAAGGTTCCATCAAGCAGGGTACGTACTATGGATTCATGTCTAGGTAAAATACGAGGGTCGTTGTGGAATAAATTCAGGATAGATTGTCTTAGGACATGATGGTTGGGGCATGCTATATCAAATGGAGCAAAATCTGATGAGTTTGCCTGTTGGGGGAACAAAATCTTATTTAGCTCAATCATTTTTACCAAGCCACCTTGCCTTTATACATCAACCACTTTATAATAATAAGGGGACTTTTTATTTGGCTTGTTCTCTACCCATTTTTCTTTGATACTTTCCATGTTATTTCTAGTTGTCATCAAGTCACTCCTTTTGAGTATGGCCAATGGTTGCTAGAAATGCTCTTTTGCATTGTTTTAGTCACTTCTCGCAAGTTGTTCATAGACACATATTGATAAGTCTTTGACGGTGTTCTTTTGTGTTGCTTGCGTGCATATTGTTAGTCTTGAAGAATGTCTTCAATGGATGCCTATAGATTGTGGGCCTTAAAGAATAGCTTCAATGGACATGCAGGGAGAGATGTATGTTTAAGGAGAATGCCATCCAAGACTTAACCTGGGCCATTGTTAAACAACAAGCTCGTAAAATAGTTCCAGTGTGAACAATAATTTTTCTTCCATTTACCATTAACTATCACTCCAAAATGCATAACCATCCATATTTAAACTAAACCAATAATAGTTATGACATTTTATTCTGTCTTGTCCATAAATATCCAACACAATTTGACCAAGTGAATGTAGTAAGCTTCAATCATTGATTGCTTACCTATCCATGCCAGTTCATTTCGTTTAGAACAGCTCGAGTAATTACCACAGATACTCCAACATCTATGCAAGCATAATAAAAACCATTTGCACATATCTAATATCATCCTCCAGAGCCAAATAAGTTATAACCCAATACCATCATATCATACTTGGCAGTAAAGCTATAATAAATTTTATAATTCTAGAAATTGCTTTCATTTACTATTCAACATTTCAAATTAGCCATGAGCATTTGATCATAAAAGTTCAATAAATTATTCTTTCAAGGGACTTTAATTGTTTGAAAGAAATTTGAAGAATTCCTTTGATCACCAGGCCTGACACCATCTCACATTTAGGTTCTTGTTGATTGATCCATGGACCACAACACATTTTAGAACATCAGCAACCAATAAATGTTGCATGTCCATTTTAGCCATAGATTACCCAACTCAAAATCTAGAAAACAATAAACTAATAAATGGGGATACATTTTAACTGAAGAGACACCCCTGTAAAGTGAGAATATTAGTTTTATATGCAATAAATTTTCATAATGATAGAAAATGAAAAATGTTAAATTGGAGAAAATGTTGCTCAACAGCTCAAAATTGAGCAAGAAAGCATCATAACAACATACACGTCAATACTAAAACACCCCAAACTTGCTCTGAAGTTCCTTAAGAGTAAAATGTTTTTTGGTAGAGCATTGTCTTTAAAAAGGTAAAATAGTTTTTTGAGAGCTCATTTGACAATGCTTTATTCTGCTCTTGTTAAAAGAACATTTGCCAACCATATCATTGCAATCGGATATGACAAAGTATGCACCTTTGTCCCTAATTTCTTGGAGATTTAAGTGAGTATAGCATGATTGAATACCAAGTTAAATAGTAGGAAAAAGTATAAAAATCAGTTGCAAACCTTCCACTTTCCCTATAATAAAATAGTGCTCAACTTTCCCAACCAGCCATGAGAGCATCTTTCTCAAACTACAGACCATGTCAATTTAGCTAACGTAAAAAGTTTTAGATAAGCTGGGACCATTTTCCCATCTACCTGTCATTGCCTTCAAGCACAAGGTAGATCCTACTTAGTCTCTGACAACTAGTTTTGCTTCTCGACTGACATTCATGCAATCCAAGCCTGCTATACATGCTTTATTTGAAGCAAACTTGAGTCTTAGTATCTCAACATAACTTGTCCACGGTCCAATAAACTGTTTGATCTAGTGTGCCTACAATGCTCTCTGCTAGGAATACAGTCCTCAACTCCATCCCAACACAAGTATAGAGAGATAATTCATTGTATCGAGTCTGAATCCCTGCATGTCATACGTTGGAGTCAATGTAAACTATAAATATGACCTCCAATATTTATTAGAAAGTCAGTTTGGCAGCATCTACAGCTTGTCAAGCAATGAAACTAAAAAGATCCAAAATCCTTGCCAAAGCTGCCAATGTCATCTGTTTGGATCCAAACAGCACATTAAAATATGAAATGACTTTTCTACCTCCTTACTTTATGATGTGCCATACTCTCAGGTTAGATACATAGGACAGACTTCAAATCAACAAAAATGGGAGAGGAAAGAATTCCAAACAAAACCTAGTTTTGTCCTCTCAATCTTTGAGCTTATAATGTGAGAGTTCTAACCAATCTAGAATTAATTTTCTAGATAGATCCAGATTGACTAGAAACTATACAATGGAAATCAGGCCAGCAAACCAGCAAGTTACTTTCTCATCATCAGAGCTTTTCACACTCCTGGGGCTGCCTCTTGACTACTTGACTTTATAATATGGTGTCACTATCATTTGGTTATTCATCCACTGATGATGATGTTGTGACACTGGTCTACCATGAAACGGTTTAGAGCCCTGTTTGGGTACATCTTGCAATTCCATTACTTGAACTGTGAGCTACTTCTTGACTACAAAAAGCATCGCTACGCCATTACTAACCAGTTATTGAACTAAAATCCACTTCATAATTTAACACTAGTGCAAGGACAAATTGAATAAAAGATGCAATGCAACAACAGATGACAAACCATTTTTCACTTGTTGATATCCTTCATGAAGCCTTATCTTGTTGTTTCAAACTTCACCTTAACATCACCTCGATATTTTGATTTATGTTGTACAAATACAGAAATTCAGGTTTACAAGCATGTTTCTATATTACAAAACCTTCAAATAAGAAAAGTAGATTTTCCTACTACAAGTTCTATCCAACAATAGCTAGCAGGTACAAAAATATTCTTCCTCGTTATATTTTTCAAAAAACATTGTCCAAAATAGTAATTCTCAAATTGATGAAAATTATTTGTTACATAAGATCCAAAAGGCAAGGCAATTTGCATCAACAGTGAATTATCCAGAAATTTATCTTCAATTTATCTTATACATCCTAGTTTTCTTACATTTTGGTGAGACAAGGAGATGGGCTTGGTCTGATTCTTGTTGAAATCTATTTGTTGATGTTCATTGTCTCGAAATACTTTACATTCGGGACTTACTGGAGGTCTCCAAGGAACAAAACTAGTAATTATATGATTTGAGCCACTCATCTTATGGCTCTGGAAATCCCTGCTAGCCTGAATTTGTACATTCCCTTTCAATCCCTCCCTCTCTAGTTGTTTCTTGCTTGCCACAAGGGTTGTTTTACATTCGCGGGTTACTCTGGTGACCTGATTGCTTTATTTTATGGGGTATTCCTACTATACATTGTTTTTCATCATCATATTCATCATTCTCAATATTTTTAGCAACATGAGGATCCACATCAATTTTAGAAAATAGTGTCATTAATTATTATAATTCATAAATAGTAACCAATAAAACAAGTTCCTTGGGAATTGAAAGTTGAAACAACATTATTTTAGACATAAAATAAAGCACTTATTATGCATATATATATATATATATATATATATATATATATATATATATATATATATATATATATATATATATATATTCTTCTCAATAAAAAAAGAAAAAAACAGTATAGATCTCTCAAAAGCCCCAGATGAGAACATGGAACAGATATGTTTAGATTCATGTGAGAACACACACATAGTGCTTTAGAAACTCAGATATTCACATGGCTAGTGGTGCATCTCAAATGGAATGTGTTGTCTCATTCCCATATCACATGAAATCTCTTCACATGCAAAACTGTTATTCAAAGGATATATGTTGTCATGAGAATAAACAAAGGGTGTACCTTGTCATGAGTTCACAGACAGACAATGGAAATGGAAATGTCAATTGCATTGAGACTTGTTCCTGTGCACTTGTGAACATATGAATCATCAAAACAATATTCTGCTCATATAACTCTATATGGAATGCCCTCGTTACTTTGTATGCAAACTGTGGGATAATAAATAATGTTCTGCAACTGTTTGACATCATGCCTAAAAGGGATGAATCCTCATGAAATGCAATAGTTGGGGGATGCTCCCATAATGGGCTTGCCGAAGAGGCATTGAAGTTCTTTAGCCAAATGCTACGTGTTGGCCAAGTAAAATAACCTTCACAGTTGTCCTCTGTGCAATAGAATGAGCCCCAATAGAGTAATATTGAATATCTTAGCCCTAACTTTGGCAGAGACCTCATTAATAGCCAATATTTGAAAGAACTCTACCAAAAAAAAAACCTTCAAAGGGAGCATCTGCTATCATGGCCAAAAATAAATAAAAGAATTAATGCAATAAAGGCTCAAAACAAGAGATCCACATTCATGAAGAAAAGAAACGTGATAGTGAATGGTCTCCCAGAGTGCTGACCTGAAGTTGTCACGAACAATTGTCCAAAAACTCTTCGCAAAGGGGTGCTGCCAATGAATGTGTTTAAATGTCTCCAATCTCATACATTATGGACATTTGTCATCCATTAAGCCAGTCTTGTCGATCAGAACTATGGAAGTATTTAAATAATATATTAAATTCTAATTTGACCCACCTAATAGGCATAGGATCCTATAGAGACTCAATATAATGATATTATTCCTTTCAAGTATAACAAATCACAATTCATGCTCGTATCATTACAAGACATGATACGATATTTTACTTTTAGAAAATAAAACACATATCTTGTAATGGCTACTTCATGTGTTCATTCTGAATTAACAATGATGTGCAGGCAATATGTAAAAAAGTGGGACTTTTATATTCACTAAGGTATTAAAGAAATTATATCCATGAAACTTATACTAGCGCCTTCTAGTGGAATTGATAGTGCACTAATATGTTGCTTCCCAATATTTTGGTTTTGGTACCATCCTATAGCATATCTAGGTTCAAATGCTATTTTCCATGGTGGACAGTTGAATCTGTTACAACTCTAATTGTTATCGAGGGGTTGCACAAGGTTGTCACATGAGCATCTGTGATGCCCATTTTGACTTATATAGCTACCCATACTAAGGCTCTATTTTGCAGTTCCATGTTATTATTTATGAACATTATGTAATGTTGATGCATTTGGTTGGACACGTGAAACTACTAATATATTTGATATTGATGAAGGAAATGGTTGATGTATGGCCTAAATGTATGACTCACTTAGTGGTGAATTATCTAGTGCGTGACTTATCAGAATTATTTTGTTTGATATATGGCTCAAGACCATATGATTTGTTTAAATGAATGACTTAGTGGATACTAGACTTAATAACATGATGATTATATATCTTGTTGTTATATAAATTCATGAATGAGATCTAACCCGTAGGGGGAAAGAACTATATGATAGCCAAGATCTAATCTTCCATTAAGGGAAAGTCGAGACATCCCAGGATGAAGGTATAATGTACATTGTTCTATTACATTTGGTATCTACTTGATATACGCTCATATGACATGAGTAAAATGCAAATGATAGGTGGCAGGACTACCTGACTAGATTATTTGATGACAAGTCCAACCAGAACTATAGTGTGGTCTGTATTAGGGATTGACCCTAGTTGTCAGGAGGGGTGGAGGCACTTTCCATCGTGTATCCTCTGAAACCTGGAATCGTGGGAGGGTAGTGGTGGACACGCTCCCCTAGATGTGTGATGACGATTGCCAATTGCCTGTTGGGGAAGTTAGGTCGATGTAGTCGACGCTTCCACCATGTCGGTTTTATCAGAGATTAGTATGTTTGATGCCATTGGATAAAGCAGCAGAGGACAGATAGGGTGGGAATGTAAGTAGGTCATGTTGGATAGGAGAATATAGATTAGTTGGAGACTCTTAGGGGAAGGTAATGTCACTGTTTGACTTGTCAATTTTACTACTACAACTCTCTTGATTTTGTTATTCCTTCGAACTCCTTGTATCTTTTCAATCTATCTTTGGGACGAAGTTTTCTGAAGGAGGGGTTTATGTAATGCCCCACTTAATATTATCATGCAAATTTCATTAATGTTTACATTACTTGAAAATATTGAGAAATATTGGTGAATACCTTCATTTGAGAAAACTCTAAATTTTATTTATAGAGGTAAAATTTATTATTACTATTAATCAAATTTCCAACTTGTCTTCTCAAAATTAATCTTAGATAGGATATAGTCTCCTACCATTATTCCAATTTAAATGTTCATCTCACATTCCCAAACGTACTCTCACATTTAGTTGGGAGAAGACATGGTCCTCTCCAACTCAATTACCAATTTATATATTCATCTCACATCCCAAATGTACTGTCACATTTACTTGGGAGAAGACATGGTCCTCTCCAATTAATTACCCAATTTTATATTCATATCTCCCATTCCCAAATGTACTCTCACATTTACCTGGGAGAAGATGGTCCTCTCCAACTAATTACCAATACATATATTCATATCTCACATTCCTAATTGTACTCTCACATTTGCTTGGGAGAAGACATGGTCCTCTCCAACTAATTACCAATATATATATTCATATCTCACATCACCAAATGTACTCTCACATCTACTTGGGAGAAGACATGGTCCTCTCCAGCTAATTACCAATATATATATTCATCTCAGATTCCCAAATGTACTCTCAGATTTAATTGGGAGAAGACATGGTCCTCTCCCATTAATTTCCCAATTTTATATTCATATCACATTTCCAAATGTACTCGCAGATTTACTTGGGAGAAGAGAAGTCAAGTGTAAGGATGAAGGAGAAGTTAATGAAATTAATGAGAGGTGGTTGAGGGGGAGGAGACAGGAGAGGCATAAAATGGGGAGAAGGAAGAGAGAAAGGGGGATATTGGGTCATGCTTTTGATTTTAGGTTGGTTGTGATTTTGGAGACCTAGGGAACCTGTGGAGGTTTCTTGGGTTAGTTGAGAGGAGGGAAGTATTGTTTATCTTGGTCTGGATTATTCATCTTGGATACACTATATCTGGTTGGACTTGGGCTCGGAGGGTTAGGAAATCTGTGGAGGTTTCCTGGGCTAGGAATTATTTCCTAGTTGGCTGGGAGGTAAATCTAGTCGGGAGTCGAGAGGAGCGTTTCAACAGGAGCAGCAGCTCGAGGGCATCTCCACCAGCCACTGGCACATGTATTCCTCTATGAATAGATTACTCATGTAAGTTATAGAAATGAAATGTTCACTATAAATTGGAGGGATTATAGTGTAAATGGTAAATTATCATTGCTTAAATGTCTTGTAAGAAATGGTAAAATTATCATTGTTTAAATGTCTTATAAGAAAGTAAATTTTGGCCTCTTATTGAAGTTAAATTCCTAGAGAATGTAGATTTGTTCTAAGACCCTAGGATAGGGCCTTACACTAAATATGCATCCATTAGGATCATATAATATGCTTTTGGGTATGAATTTGTTGTACCTTCATAGCACTAAGGTAGATTGTTACGAGAATGATATTGATTGCTTGGATGATGATGGAGACAAGAGAATCTTGAAGGGTAAGAAGAAACCTATATCAACAATAACTATTATAGCTATGCACAATTTCAGGAAAGAGCATGTATTTCTTGATGTTCATATCTCAAGTGACAAAGGTAAGGATGTTGAGGATTCTAAAGTATTGAAGAGGTATCCAATTCTATAGCAATTTCAATATGTACTTCCAATATAGATTTCAGAGTTACCGCCTCACAGGGATGTGAATTTTTCTACTTATTTTGTACCAATAGCAACACCAACATCTAAGGCACCTGTTAGAATAAGCACTCTAGATATAGTGGAGCTGAAGCTGTAGTTAAAGGAAATGATTAACAAGGGATACATTATGCCAATTTTATCACCTTGGGGTGAACTGGTGTTTTTCATGAGGAAGAAATATGGTACTATTAGGTTCTGCATTGATTACATGTAGTTGAATAATGTGACGATCAAGAATAGTTATCCATTGCCAAGGATTAATGACTTGTTTGATTAGTTGAAGGGAGAAATAGTGTTCACAAAGATGTATTTGAGATCAGGATATCATCAAGTACACAAAAAAGAAGAGGACATCTACAAGATTGTGTTCCAGACTAGCTATGGGAATTATCATTTTGTTGTCATTCTTTTTGGTTTGACTAATTCTCCATATACTTTAAGGTATTTGATGAATAGTGTGTTTTCCCCTTATCTAAAAAAGTTTGTGATAATATTCATTGATAATATATTGATATATTCTAATAATGAGGAAGAATAAGAAAAACACCCAATAGAAGTATTGAGACTTTTGAGAGAGAATTAGTTGTATGCCAAAATTAGGAAGTGTATTTTCTTTTAGACTGAATTTTATTATTTTGGACATGTTGTTTCCAAGGAAGGCATAGCAGTGGATCTAGAAAAGATTAGGGCTATCATGGAATGGAAATCTCTTAGGAATACAAATGATGCTAGATTATCCATGGGGTTACCAGTTTATTACAGGATGTTCATCAAGAAATTCTCATGGATTACCTATTCTATTACATCATTGCAGTGAAAATGAAAGATGTTTGAATGGACATAAGAATGTGTAGACAATTTTTAGTAGTTGAAGCAGTTGCTTACAAACGCTCCATTTCTAGAGATTACAGATTTAGATAAAGATTTTCTGGTATGTAAATATGCTTGTAAGAGAGGACTTGGTGGATTCATGATGCAAGATGGCCAAGTGGTATGCTATGAGTCAAGGAAACTAAATGAGAACGAGCAGAACTATGTGATTCATGATGTTGAGCTGGCAGTGATCATTCATGAATTGAAGATGTCAACACACTATCTTCGTGGTAGGAGGTTTTCTTTATGAGTGATCATGGTGGGATGAAATACTTTTTTGACCAACCCAATATGAATTCCAGACAAGATAGATGGTTGGCAACACTTAGTGAGTTTGAATTTGAGATCGGATACATTAAGGGAAAAGAGAACATGGTTGCAAATGCTCTTAGAAGGAGAGTATAGGTGAATCACATAAAAACTATGACTTCTTACGAGACAAACTTAAAGGTGAAGATCTTGTAGGAAGGGAAGTAGGATGACAGGTACTATAAACTTAAGCATAGGTTACAATAGCAGAGTACAGGTGATCAGGATGTGGGTTGCCATCTCACGATAGATGGTTTTGTGATATTTAGGGACAATATCTATGTTATGGACAACAATGAGTTGAAGAAGCTGATCTTCAGGGAATTTCATGTCAATCCATGTTCAGATCATCAGAGATATAAAAATACTCCAATAGTTGTGAATAAGTTCTACTATTGGCCAAATCTGAAGAAAGAGGAAATGAAATTCTTCACAAGGTGTTTTTATTTTCAATAGGTAAAAACAAAGTGCAAACATCTAGGTGGTCTATTATAGCCGATTCCAATTCTAGAATGGAAATGGGAGGTCATTTCCATGGATTTCACCACACTTTTCTTGAGGAAATCTTGACATCATGATTGAATCATGCTTGTGGTTGACATGTTGACCAAGGTAGCTCACTTCATTCCAGTGAAGTTTACTAACTCAGCTAGTGAAGTAGCTTGGGTCTTCGTCAAGAAGATAGTGAGTTTGCATGGTTTGGTGAATGAGATTTATTTTAGTAAAACTTATCATCTGTAGACAAATGAAAAAATAGAGAGGGTTAATAGGATTCTTCAGTACATGTTGAGGATGTACATCATTCATTAGCAGAGGAAGTGGGAAGAGTATCTTACATAGGTAAATTTTGCATACAATAATGTGTCTTGGGAGTCCTTGGGGATGATTCAATTTGGGACACTTTATTGGAAGAGTTGTAATATTTCCATTAGTTGGAGTTATCTAGTGAAAAGTGTATAGATTGGACGAGACATGTTGGGAGAGATGGAAAAGGAAATGTAGGTTATCAAGAAGAATTTAAAGGAAACATAAGATAGATAGAAGAGTTATACAGATAAGCACATGGAATTTAAGAAGTTTTAGGTTGGGGAGCATGTGTACTTGTGCATCAAGCTCAAGAGGATGTCATTGAGCATTAGTTCATTTGCTAAGTTGGCACCTCTGTATTGTCGGACTTTTGAGATCCTTGGGAGGATTGAACCAATGGCCTACATACTTGCAATATCGCAAGTAGTGAAATTCCATGCTTTTTGTCCAAGTTTCATTGCTTAAAAGATATACAAATGATGGCAATCATGTGATTGATTGGTTTGTTGTTGAAAATGCAGAAAGAAAATCTAGTTTTTACCTTGCGTTGGTCAAACTAGATTAAAATGTGAATTTCTATTTCAGTATAATACTTGGAGGTAGTTAACCGAGGTGAAATGGCTCTTGTCACTCAGTTAACTCAGTCAATTCGATTTTGAGAAACTTGAGTTCAGTTCTACATGATTGATTTCTAATTTGTAGCATTTTATGTCAATTAATCTGTGTTAATGTCAGTTTAACTAGTTATAACTTTCAGAAGAACTAGTAGAGGTCAATTTGTCAATGTGTAACTTCAACCACACTTAGTGATCAACTAGTTAAGTGATCAATCAACCTAGAATTATTTTTGCATGCAGGTAATTCAAGTTACCCAGTTGAAATGTATATTGCATGGTAGTGTACTGTCATATGTAGCATATTCCCATGTGTATAGGTGGTGGATGTAGTCAGAGATTGTCCTAAGGCTATTGCACAATTCTATGAAGTGAAATTCCTAAAAAATAGGGGAAATTTCTCAAAGGAAATAGGCAAGGAAATAGGAGGTTGGGAAGGATTTACATGCTTAAGTGTTGGGTGAAGTTCAGTTAGTCAAGAAGAGGGATAAACTATACACTTGTAGGGTGTGCTCAGGCTTGAGCAAGCATTGTGATTATTTTATATTCCCTGATTAATGCAATACAAATAGTAAGGGGTTTTGAGTAGTTTATTTCCCCTAGATAAATATCAATGAATGTGTGATGTTTCCTTTTGAATGTCTATGATTCTTGTTTTAGATGGTGAATTAACTTCTACAAATAAGTAGAGTAGGTGCAAGTCTTGTGATTTAGAAAATTTCATGAGCAGTATTGAATCTACACATTTAATTCTACATAGTATTAGAGTTGGAATCATTGTAGACAAGAGATTTCAAAGTTTTCATTACAAGAGATTTGAATTTGAAGATTAGTGTTGCAGGTTTTCTTCAGAACTAAGAAGATGGATTTCAATGGACTCAAGCGCGAGTATGCCATGGAAGGCACCTCGAAATTTGTTGTATGGAAGGACTGAATGGAGGAAAGATTGGATTATAATGGGATTCTAGAATACATCATGAAAAATATAGAGAAACGCCAAGCATATGATGCCCAACATCTTGCTCAGTGGAAGAAGGATTTGGCGAAAGTGAGGAGAATCATATTCAAGGAAGTTTGGGATAATATTGTCTCGAATTTGCATGGAAGAAAGACTTCATTTATGATGTGGAAAGCATTGAATGAATTGTTCAATAACAATAGTGACCAAAGGAAGTTGGTGTTATCTAGGTAATCCCTTCTACTGATAAAAGTGATACCTCTAGTCAAATGAGTGGATTTATTAACAAACGAAATAAATACATGAAAAAATCTCCTAGTTTTTATCAGAAAATACAAAGTAAGATAGATGACCTACCTCACTCTGATGCTAAATTCCCATTGATATCGATCTTTATCTCCTCACTTCCAAGCTCAACCATTGCTATTCTATTGGAAATGAATACCTGCAAGAGAGATCAAACAAGGACAACAAACGAAAACATAACATATGCATTCTAATGTAAACCATATGACAAATCAAGGAACATCATACTAAGCAAGTAGTCATTTACACGATTATGGAAAGTAAACATGCATTGTATTAATAATAAACACAAGAGGGAAGCATATAGCCACTGCCTTAATGTTGGAAGCCTTGTTTAGGATGGGTTTTCGAGTCCATGCCAAGACTTCTCAAACTCTCATTTCTCCTTCACAAATTGGCATAAATTACACACAATTTAGCAGAAACATGACCAATCTAGTCTAACCAACTCATGAGGCTCATCAATGGGTAAATTATATGGAACTTAATTCCACTCTCTAGCTTACTAAAATCAACGTTTCTCAAATTTCATTACATGTTTTGTTATATTTTTCTTAGTGAGAAGGGTAAAGATAAGATGTCAAGTCTTGTGGTCTAATGTGCATTAATTAAAGGTTTTGGAGAAAATTTTAAATATTTAAAGTGTAGGAACTCGAAGTAGACATGAAAGACTGATTTTAGCAGATTATATCTCCTTCCTAAACTCTTCATTCACTCGAATATTCCTCCATCAGATCTCATCAGCCTGGAGTTACAAATAGCTGAGCCATTAAGGTCATTGGTAGCCAAGCCAGTGATAGTTGAAGACTAGTTGATCTTGAGTTGGGAGCCAAGCCTCCCTAAATTTAAGAAATTCGTTGGTAGCTTCAGTTGTATAAAAAATAATCCCTAGATCCTCATTAGGATTCGACTTTTTTGTTGTAATGAAGGGCATTTTCAAGATAAGACATTCTAATTGATGTCTCTTATGTATTTATGATATTTTAATGAAAATGAGAAGAATTCCCTTGACCTAGCACTGAGTGAATCAGTGGGCTGAAGCTCTTGGGTTACGACCCAACCCTAGCAGCAGAGGTCCCTCTTTTTGTATATGTATTCTTATATTGCATTCCTAGTTAGTTGTTGAAGTGATTTTGGTTTTGTTAATATGCAAGTATTTGGATGACTAATTAGTTTGCTTCCATTTGTGGATAGTTAGATCAACAATATATTAGTAACAATAGACACCCTAGAAAATCTTGTGATAGTGGCTTTCACCTCATCTCGCTTATGGGATCATGACTTGAGGGTTCCATTCACACAACCCAAAAAATGATTTCTTATTCGTTTTATTGCATAATCTAAGGTTTCTTAATGAATAGATGATTTCCTTTGAAGTTTCTTGGGATTATTTGAAATTTTCATTTTGATTTCTTAAGTTTTTCTATGGTTTTAAAGCACTTCCATTCATGAACATAGCCATTAGCTAATAATAACTCTATTTTCCTCCATTCCATGAATCTCTTCCATGTATAGATGAATTTTTTCATAAATTAAGACATTTGTATGTTGTTGTAGGAGCTTCTAATTTGTTGGGAGACCTCATCTCATTCGCCTCATCCAAGTCCTATCCACCCATGCTTCCAAAGTCCACTAAACCCTAAATCTGAATTCTTGTTTTCTAAGAAAATTTTCCATTTCCATTGAGCAAATCCAACCATATTAAAGCATCTAACTGAGCCTTGGATAGATTTCACATCCTCCATTACTTATTTCTCCATCAGATACCTTTTCCACACTTCATTCTACCTTTCCTATGATCTCCTAAGATTTTGGCATGTTTCCTATAGTAAGAAAGGGCATCATGTAGTAGAAGTAGGATATCCTATAGTAGTACTACATGAAAACTTGTAGCAGCCCGTTTTAAGCCTGAATTTTGCAAAAGTTGTCATCTGAGCTTAAATTAGGCCTCCACTTGACTATCATACCCTTGAGACTAGTCCATACCTTTTCCTCCATACTTGTCTCCCCTACCAAAGAACAAGCGAAATTTAACATTTTCATTCATAAAACTAAACATTAAAAAAAAAAACTTGTAATTTCTAAATTAGCACATGCATGCAATAGTCATAATAATTCTTAGATCATATTCCATGCTCAGTTGGTCTAGATCATCACAAGTTATAAATAAGGTTAAGCTAGGTTTCTTTTGCAAGAAAAGTGTGTAAATGTGTAGCTAGATGATTTCATGTCACTTGATAGCATCTTCCGATTCAATATTTCATTTCCTAAAGTAGGTAGAACTCCTTTTCTTTCATTAAGGATAATTTTCCATTTTCCATTTGGCAGTCAAACACCTTCTAGTCAATAGAACACCTATCTGAAAAACCCTAGTGGTCGATCGCCCCAGTTCAAAAGTGACAAGAGTAGACCATTGCATCTAATATTGTATATAACATCATCACCTCCAAGTTTGTATGAACCCATGGTTGATGAAGCAAAGTTGGTAGCCCTAGGAGTTGCAACATTCTTGTTGTAATACTGGTGCTCATCACTTTTTGGCACTGTTTCTAGGGATGTGTCTAAGTAGATCTGATTCCTTCTTTCTTTCTTTTGTTATTTATTTCTAATTCTACACACGGTTCCATTCAATAAATAGTTGCAATCTTCGTCTTTCTTTCCAATTCTTCAAATAGCTCCATTCAACATGTAGTTGCAATTTTCTCTTTCTTTCTTTCCCATTCCCTAAGTAGTTCTATGAAAAACCCTAAAAAGAAAAAACAAACTCCTTTAATTTGTCGTAGGAGTAGAGACAACTTAGGGAAACTTTTACCAAATACCCCCACTACATCAAACAACCAACCTTCCCTCTTCTTAGGTTATTGTGAACTAGAGAACCCATTAGGCAAACAGGCAGATTTTTTTGAAGAGCCTATCAGGGAAGAAGAAGAGACCATTCCACCAACTTACACAATGACTTAAAATAGAAATGGGATTGGAGACAGAGAAGGAGCTGAGAATAGAGCTGAGGGTTCTTTTCCCATCAATGAAACTAATGGGGATTCTAGGATGAAAAACATAAACCCTTCTGCTCTTCCGCACTTTCATGGCCTGACCCTAGAAGACCCGGATACCTTTTTGTTCGAGTTTGTTGTCATATGGAGAACTTATAATTACATCTTTCATGACCAAAAGTTGAAATTATTCCCATCCACTCTCAAATTTGTAGCCTTACGCTAGTTCATGGGTTTACCTGGGGACAGTACCACCACCTAGGCTCAGATGCAACAATCCTTAAACAGTAAGTATAGGGATTACTGCAGGCCCAAACATACCAAAGAGGAAATTTTTAGAATGACCTTGGGACATGATGAATCTTTAGAATATTATGAGGAAAGATTCAATTTAGCTAATAAAATGACCAAGTAAATCCTTGATCCTGTATCGCTTAATCTAGTCCTTCATAGAGGGATCAAAGAAGATCTCCTAGAAACCCTAAACATATTGTTAGGAGGGGACATCTATCAGTTACCCTATGATTATATCAAGCCTGTTTTCAAAAATCATTCTAGGGTAGCTAGAAAGAAGGGCAGGGCTAGTCAAGCTTTGGCCAATTCATCCTCCTCAAGCACATCCATCAAAAGTGAAATTGGGGACATGTTGGAATACTTTAAGAGTGAAATTATCAATACTCTTGCTCTAAAAATGGACATCATGGAAATCATGAGGAAGAAGTAGGAAGTAGAGACAACCTTAGTTATCTTCTACCCTAGATGCATCAGGAGGAACCCTACGAACAAATGTCCATTAAATCTTATAGAAATCTAGTCTATATGTGAGGAAAACCACTACATAAAAAAGTTCCCTTCTCTCCCTACAATAAAATTTGTGTATGAGGGAACTGAAGGGGTGACTGAACAACTCTTCTACATCAACCAATGGAGGCCTCAAGGACCTCAACCATACCAAAAAGGCATGTAAGGGGAATCCTATTCATATTATAACCCTAACTAGAATACATCCATTCTCCCTTCGCACCCTCCTATTGATCCTTCATGGTCCACACCTTCTCCCTAGTCTTTTGCACCTTAATACCATTCCCAACCTACCAACAAACCTGAATGGAATGTACCATCCTAGGGGTTGAGGTTCCCATACAACCAAGCTCCAAATTTACTGCCTCCACCTCCATCTCAACCATAGCTCCAGAACCCAGCTTCTCTAATCCACCTCCTTTTCCTGAGAGATTAATCCATCTCATCCAACACACCCCATAAGAGACTAAACTTATGGGCGAATTGAAAAACCTATGTGTTAAAAATCTGCTTCTCTAAGCTATCAAGGATGTCCCCATCTAGAATAGGTTAATCAACAAGAAGTATTTCAAAAGTCTAGGAAGGTGAAAGAAATACACCCCTATGATTAATGTCATTGGACAACTGTCTTACTTAATGTCGGGGCAGGTGATTTTCCCAAAGTGTCTAGATCCTCGAAGTATAGTATTATATGTACACATTGATGACATCATTGTCTCCCATACCTTGACCGATCTTGGGTCCACCATCAATGTGATTAATAATGAGACTATGATTTAATTGAATATTCAGGGATCATTAAGAAAGACAAAAACAGTCTTGAAGCTCGCGGATAGGTCTACAGTAGCTCCCAAGGGATTTGTTAAGGATGTGATGGTCTCCATTGATTCTTGGCAATACCTTGCTGACTTCTTAGTTATCCAACCTAACACCAAGTTCAATGGTTATCCTCTCATCCTGGGGAGGCCGTGGTTAGCCAGTGCCGATGCTTACATAAGTTGTAGGGCCAAGAATATGACCATTGAAAATTGGCATTTGTCCAAACAATTTGTGTTATACCCTCCTACTCAACCATCTCTGGAGCACGACTTACCTTGATGGCTAGAATAGGAGGAAGAAGATGAATTCTACTCTTCCCCAATCTGTACCATAGAGGGTACTACAGGAGGGGGGGAACATGACAAAGATGACCTGATTGAGAAAATCCTCTAGAATCAACCCCCCAATACCATGTCCCTTGAGGAGTTAGTGAAGAAATTTGAAGATAACCCTTGGACTGATATGTGCCTATCAAGCCCTACCTATGTCAAGATGATAGAATTTGGCCCAGAAAGAACATTGAAAATTAACCCCTCTCTATATGCATCAGGAAAAGGAGTTATGTGTCATGCTAACAAAGAATCTGGATGCCTTTTCCTGGATTTACAAGGAAATGAAGGGAGTGCACCCTTGGGTGCGTACTCACCACATTTACATGAAGGAAGGTTGTAAGCTAGTGCACCAATCTCATAGGAGAATGAACCTGGCCCTCAAGGATATAGTCAAAGAAGAACTCCAAAATTTGTTGGTTGTATGGTTCAATTACCCCATCTCCGATAGTGAGTGGTTGTCTCCTTTGGTTATGGTTCTAAAGAAAAATGGGAAGTGGAGGATTTGTGTGGATTACAAAGAGCTAAACAAAACCACAAAAAAGGACCATTTCTCTCTACCTTTAATTGACCATGTATTAGATGGTATCGTAGGAAAGAGGTTCTTCTCCTTCCTCGATGGATTCAGTGGTTAAAATAAAATCCATATCAGCCCAGAGGACTAGGATAAAACCACCTTCACCTATCCCTAGGGTACCTTTTCTTATAGGGTCCTTCCCTTTTGGTTATGCAATGAAACTTCCACTTTTCAAAGGGTGGTCTCTAGCATCTTTTCAAAGCTAGTCAATGACTTTGTGCAAATTTATATGGATGATTTCACCCCCTATGGGTGTGATTTCCTGGAGGCTCTCTCTAACTTGGGAAAGGTATTAAAAAACGCATTGAAATTAACTATCCCTTAGTCCCAATAAGTGTGATTTCTTGATGATTGCAGGGAGTGCTCTAGGTCACTCAATATCCAAGGAAGGACTACAAGTAGACCCAAATAATATAGCTATCATAAAGAGGGTCCCTACTCCTCAAAAGTAGATGGATGTCAAAGGTTTTTTAGGCTTAGTTGGATACTATAGGAGATCCATAACGGACTTCATCAAGGTAGCATGCCTTTATTTGGACTATTGGCCGAGGACTCCAAATTTTTATGGTCAAAAAGGCGCCAAGTGGCTCTAGAGACCCTAAAGGACAAGTTCACTACTGCACCTATACTGCAGGGCCCAAATTGGGCTCTTCCTTTTCACATCCATGTTGATGGCTCTAACAAATCTATAGGAGTAGCTCTGTGCCAAATAGATGACAAGCTACCTTATTCAATTTACTTCATCAGCAAAAATCTATCCAAAGTTGAGTTGAACTATAATGTGACTAAAAAGGAGCTCCTCTTTGTTGTCCATTCCTTGAATAAATTTAGACATTACATTACTGGTTACCGGAACTTTGTACATACCAACTATTTTGCTATTAAATATTTGTTGAACAAACTTGATGTGAATGCCTAAATTATTCGATGGTTTCTTTTGTTACAATAGTTTGATCTAACTATTATTGATAATATTGGTAGAGAAAATGTATTTGTAGACTTTTTGTCAAGATTGGATTTGCCTTCAGATGAGGAAGGAATGGTCGATGAACAACTACCAAATCCGCATTTATTCACCATTTTTGTTATCTCTTAGTGGTTTTCTAACATAGCCAACTACTTAGTGGCTGCACATTTTCCTCCAAATCTGTCCTCCAAGGAAAAGAGAATAATTATAAGGAAAAGAACCCCATTCACTTGGATTGGGGCAATCTCTTAAAGTTTGGCCGAGATAAAATTATAAGAAGATGTTTCAGGGAGGAGAGAATTCTTTACATCTGTCTGGCCTGTCATGATGGGCCTTGTGGACATCACTTTGGAGCCAAAAGGATGGCCTTCAAGGCACTACAAGCTGGCTACTATTGGCCCACTATCTACCATGATGTAGGAAGATATACTGGCCAATGTGACCAGTGCCAAAGAATGGGGAAACCTACTCCCAGGGATGAAATGCCTTTTCAACCTCAAGTTAATTTTGTGTCATTTGACAAATGGGGTATGGATTTCATTGGGATCATTGATCCTCCATCAAGGTAGAAAATGCATATCATTGTGTGCACTGATTACTTAACAAAGTGGGCTGATACCAAAGCTGTCAAGGTAGCCACAAAAGAGAAATTGGTTGAGTTCTTAAGGGATAATATGTTTCACAAGTTTGGATGCCCTAGAGAGCTAGTCATTGATCAAGCCACTCAATTCACCTCACACATGACTGCGAATATGTTATTTGAACATAAGATCAAGCACATGAAGTCCATTCCTTACCACCCTCATGCCAATGGATAAGTATAAGTCACCAATAAATCATTGGAAAGCATTCTGAAGAAAGTGTTGATCAACAAGAGGAAGGATTGGGCTAACAGACTAGTGTTGGAAATAATACTAGGGGGGGGGGGGGGGCGGGCGAATCAATATTATCAAATCAAACAATTTTTCATTTCCATACTCAGATTCATATATGCTACTTCAGTTAAGGGAACCTGCGTGTGCACGGAACTCTGTCTAATGCAACTAGCATATATCCAATAAACTTATGATGCAGTTAATCCATTAAATGTTGATCTTTAGTTAGTGCATCAGAACTTTGTTAACCATATGAAAAGTAAACAAGTGCAATAAAATAGAACATATCATCACACGCAAGAAGCAGACATGAACACCATGATGTAAGGTGGAAACCCAATGTGGGTGAAAACCACCTGCTGCAATTCGTCTCTATCTTCTTTTAATAAGAAACTTATTTTTACAATGTTTCTATACTGGTGTAGTCTTGTACCAGTACACAAGCTTCTACCTACAGAAGGCTACAACCTTCTCTCATTCTCCAGATTCTCCTGGAAGGGAGATACAACCCCCTTAGCTCTTGTACTAGCTGATGTACTAGTACGTAGGTGCTAACCTACAGAAGGCTACAACCTTCTCTTTTCTTCCTGGGACCACATTTCATAAATTTTCAGACTGGATCCAATAATAACAATAATCAAACATCAAATACATCTGCATCAACCAATCTCCTTTGCTTCAATCAAAACTGAGTCAAACAATTACTTCTTTGAATGTTATAGCCATAATACATTAACGGTAACCAGAAAGTAATCCTGAACCCAGAACACTTTAGCAATAAACAGAAATGCCTAAAACATATTTCATGAGTCGTACACTACTTCAATATGTAGAGCCTGCATGCATACGCTTCTGTATTAAGGCCAACCAGCGTATACGCTGTTTTGACTTACTAAACCAACGTGCATACGCACCTCTGCTGTGCCGAACCTATGTACAGATCTATAAAAGATATTTTACCCTTTCCACTTATTCAGACATCCGTTATACCCAGAATATCAAATTTATAGATCAAGTCATGTGCCAAATATAACAAATCAAAATCACATAAAGATACTGCTATTCAAGCCTTAAGATCTTGACCCATCAATATAACTTATCCTTCTTCTAACGCTCAGGTTCCTCCTTGGTTCAGATCCATCTATGCACCATAACCCAATTTTAGATCTTGCTCTTCATAAGATATTCAATGCTTGAGTCAATGCCCTTGCCTAATGATCTCCTTCCCCTTTTATAGTCTTAGGCCTTACTCAATACCATGGTCCAAAACCATAGAGAATCAATACCATGGACCCAATACTTGGGTTCAACACATTGGACGAGATACCATGGTCCAAAATCATAGGTCCAACTACCAAGGACTAAATACCATGGACCAAAAAATAAGTTTTCCCACATGTACGCATTTTTCCTTGTATAAAAGTGCGTGCATATGTATACGTGCCTTTTGATTGTTGATCTGACGTGTATACGCAACTTGGTTAAGAGGAACCTTTATATATCTCTTTTTCCTTCATTCTGAGAGCCTGAATTGTGATCTGTCATTTGAGTGAGTTGCCTTCAAGGACAACACCTGTGTCATAGTACCAAACCTATGTCATAATGCCAACAATCTCCCCCTTTGGACTTGATGGCAACCCAAAGTCACTCATAGTCATCTCCCCCTTTGTCATCAAGGGAAATGGGTTATGCTCCCCCAGAGTACATGCTGAAATCTCTGCTCTGTTGTGCTTTCCATGCTCCCCCTGACTGTAGACAAGGTCTACAAGAAGATGTTCTACAAGAAGAAACATGACTTTATACATCATAAATGACCTTCTTATCACCAAAGACTCATACATACATCCATCTCCCAACCAAGTGGGGATATACCAATATTGAATCATCCTCCCAAACAAGTGGGGATACACCAAAAGTTTACTCATGATGAAACAAGAACATTATATCATCAATCCCAGGCATAGTGGGGAAACCAACATAGGCCGTTACATGGCCTTGATAATACAAGAAATACATGACATAGAGAATAGATATCTAAGACAAGACTATGATAACTAAGCAGCATTTGTCCATCATTCAAATCGACAACCATGATCTTCCTCTGCACCTGTTCCTCCTGAACAAAAACAGCTGTGAAATTGAACCAAGATCTTCTAAACTAATGCCAACAATGCGTTATTAGAAGTATATGCTCCCCCTGAACCTCTGCCAAATGGTCTCTATCAGACCCATATCAAACTCTTTTCATCCTAAGTCTGACCCCACTATTTTTCTTCAAACCATAATATACGCGATTGTGTCCACAGACACCTACGTATGTATGCGGATACACTTCTTAAAACTCGCGTACAACGACTGTTCTCTGACACAGATAATTTCAACAGCAAGATGATGCATCAACTACTCCGAGCTTCTGCCTAAGATATTCAAATGTCTCCCTGGGCAGTGGTTTGGTGAATATATCATCAACCTGTTACTTGGAGGGAACATACTCCAATTTGACCTTTTGTTCAAGAACTTGTTCCTGGAGAAAATGATATTTGGTAGGTATGTGCTTGGTCTTTGAATGCATGACTGGATTCTTTGAAATACTAATTACACTTGTATTATCACAAAAAATGGAGATAGGTGGAGTACAAGTGATTTGCATTTCTTATAATGTTTGCATCATCCAAAGGACTTGTGCATCAAGATGCAACAACCACATATTCTACTTCAGTTATAGATAATGCAATTCAGCTTTATTTCTTGTTGAACCAAGATACTAATCTGGAACCCATAAAGAATGCACTACCACTAGTGCCTTTTTTGTCATCCACATTTCCTACCCAATATGCATCTGTATATGCATGAAGTGTGAGATTTGTATCTCTAGGATACCATAAGCCATAATTCTGTGTACCTTGAAGATATTTAAAAATCCTCTTAACTTCCTGAAGATGTGGTTCCTTTGGATTTTCCTGAAATCTTCCAACTATTCCCACTGCATGCATGATGTCTAGTCGGGTACCTGTTAAATAGAGCAGACTACTAATCATGGATCTATAAGTTGGTTGATGTACTGTTGCTTATTCATCATTTTCGCTAAGGCTGCATCCTGTTACCATAGGGGTACAAACTAGTTTTGAATCCTCCATCCCATATTTCTTCAAGATCTGCTTGAGATACTTGGTTTTTGATAGAAAAATACCGTCTTTGTTTCGTTGGACTTGTAAACCAAGCAAATATGTGAGCTCACCAAGTAAGGACATTTCAAATTCTTTCTGCATCACTAAAGAAAAGTTTTGACTCATGGTTTCTTCGTTGCTACCAAAGATGATATCATCAACATACGCAACAAGTATTAGCAATTTATCATTATAAATTTTTATATATAGATTACTATTTGTTGATCCTTTTGAAAAACCTTGTTGATGGAGGTATTTGTCCAACGAAAAATACCAAGCCCTTGGAGCTTGTTTAAGGCCATAGAGAGCCTTTTTGAGTCTGCATACAAGTTTTGGATCATTTCTAAGGATGAATCCATCTGGTTGCTCAATGTACACTTCTTCTTCTAAGTCTCCATTTAGAAAAGCAGATTTCACATCCATTTGATATACTTTGAACTCCTGAAAGATAGAAAGAGAAAGGAACATTCTTATGGCGTCAAGTATAGTAATTGGTGCAAAAGTTTCTTCAAAGTCTATGCCTTCTTGTTGAGCATACCCTTTACAAACAAGTCTAGCCTTGTTTCTAATAACATCTCCATTCTCATTCAGCTTGTTTTTTAATATCCATTCTGTCCCTATGACATTCTTATCATTTGGTCTAGGAACCAACTCCCAAGTGTTATTCTTTTCAATTTGCTCAAGTTCTTCATTCATGGCCTTGACCTAGCATTCATCTTTGCATGCTTCACTTACATTTCGTGGTTCAGTGGAGGAGAGAAATGCTAGATAGCTTGAAGCTTTTTAAACAGTTCTTCTTGTTTGTACACCTACCTCTTTCTACCCTAAAATTTGAGTCTCTGGATGATTCTTCTGGACATACCTGGATGGAGTCTTTTCTTCTACCCTTATCTTTTCTTCTGGTGCCTCATAGGTTTCTTCTTCATCATAAGTCTGATTTGATGTTGAAGGATAGTCCTCATCATCTTCGAAATCTTCAGATTTTACCTACCTTGGATTGTTTCCTTCTTCATCAACCACTACATCAATACTTTCAACAATTTTTCCAAGTCTTTTATTGTAACACTTCTATCCTTTGCTTTGGGGAGAGTAACCAAGGAGAATACCTTCATCTGCTCTAGGTTCAAAATTACCAAGGTTTTCATGAGTACTTTTGATGTAGCATTTGCTTCTAAAAATTTTGAAATATTTTACCGTAGGAATCTTACCATACCAAAGCTCATGAGGAGTTTGACTGTTGCTCACCCAGATGTTTGTCTTGTTGAGAATAGTAACGGCAGAAAATGCAGCTTCACCCCAGAAGGTTGCAAGAGTTCCACACTCATCAAGCATAGCACGATCCATTTTTTGAACTGTTCTATTCATCCTTTCTACTACATTTTTCTAAGGAGTCCTTGCAGTGGACAATTCCCTTCTTATTCCATGTTCTTCACAAAAATCAAAAAATTCATCCGAGGTAAATTCCCCTCCTCAATCAGACCTGAGGCATTTGATTCTATGATCTGATTCATTTTCAACCAAGGCTTTGAATGCTTTTAGCTTTTCGAAAGCTTCATCTTTATGCTTTAGAAGTCCTATCCAACATATCCTGGAAAAGTCATCAAGGAACAATATGAAGTACTCTTCTCCTCGAGGTGACCTTTTCCTGGATGGACCACACACATCAGTATAGACAAGTTCAAGTGGCTTACTAGCTAATCCTTCCTTCTCAGGGAAACTACTTCTGGTTTGCTTACCAAACTGACATGATTTTCATATTGTATTGTCTGGAATTCTGATGTCAGGGAGATCACGAACCACCTGATATTTGCACGCTTTCCTTATCTGAGAGAAGCTTAGATGCCTCAATCTTCTGTGCCATAGCCAGTGTTCATCATTCTTTCTTAGATAGCATTGTCGTTGTCCTCCCTTGAGTATGTATAGATTATTTGGAGTTCTTATGCCTTTGATCATTGTTTCTCCTCTATCAAGCTCATGAACAATACATCCATTTGATCGAAATATTACCTCATTTCCTTGATCACACATTTGACTGACACTCAATAGATTATGCTTTAAGCCATCAACATACATAACATTTCCAGCTTTGACCTTTTCTTTCAAAAGAACAGAACCTTTACCTTTTATGAGTGTAGGGGTGTCATTTCCAAATGAGAACTTCCTTTCCTTTTCTAAGGCACTATATGACTTAAGTTTTTCTTTATCACCTGTCATATGTTTGGAGCATCCACTGTCGATGTACCACTGATTTTCCTGTCCTTCTGCATATAAGTCTATAACACATCTTTCTGGTTGTGGTTCTTTCTTTCTCCATGTTTTGGGACTCAACGGAGCTTGCTCCTTCTGAGTTGTTTGCCAAAACCTACTCCTCAATCCAGAGTCTTCATGACCAAAGTTGTTACAAATAGAACATTCTATTTCATTTTCAAGAGCAGAAAAGTTATTGTAGGTTTTTTTCATGATTCCAGTCACACTCTTTTGATTTCGTGCTTCTCTAGTCATGATGGCCTTGTAGGCAACACATTGAGCTGCTTTGTGTCCAAAGTTATGACAAGAGAAACATTAGTCATTGAAGAAATTCCTGCGATAATCAAACCTATCGTCCAGATGATTGTAGTTTCCATAGACATTCATTCTTGACGCAAATTGAGAATGATTTACCTGTGGTTGCTTGTAGCTTCTGTTCATCCTTGAAGTAGATTGCCGCCGATTTACTTGGCGATCTCTATTCATCTTTGAAGTAGATTGACCTTGATTTACCTAGTAATTTTCTTTATGCCTTTTCTATCGATTGTCAACCTGTTCACTTCTCCTTGCTTCATCAAGATAAATTTTGGAGGTGGATGGCTTCTGTGCTTGAGATGCTTCTTCAGGATATCCAAGACCTGTCTTGATTAGACGAGAACGCTGCACTTTGATAATATCATCTAAAGTTTCAGATCCTTTAGCAAATCTAAGATTAAGAGCTTTTGTTTTCTCAATATCTTTTCTAAGTCCCACAATTTCACATTCTAACTTTTCATTGTGTTTGTCCCTTTCAGCAAGTTGGAATGTCAGAGTATATATGATCATACTCTCTTCTTATAAATAGATTTTAAGTTTAGAAATTTCTTCATAGAGATCATCTTCATCTATAGCATCCAAGAAATCATCATCTTCAAAAGCCATCAAAAGTCTATAATCATTACATTGCTCATATTCATCACTAATTGAAAATCCATCACTGTCTTCATGAGTATAATAGCTCTTCTTACTTACATTATGTTTTCTGTTCCATCTAACTAGTTCCTTACCTTTGTCAAGCTTATCTTTATGAGGACACCTGGCTGCATAGTGACCGACTCTTCCACAAGAAAAGCATTTGAAAGGTAGCTTACCTCTAAATCTTCCAGAACCCCATTGAAGGTTCTTAACAAAGTTTGATTCTTCCTCTCCTTCTCACATATGTCCTGACTCATTGTAATCTCCTTTTCCTAAAGCTTTGAATGTGCTTCTCTCCTGTCTGATGGTCCCCCTTTTCTCATTTCGAAAGTAGTTAGGATTTCGTGCAGCTGTGACATGGTAATGCTATATAGATCTTGCTTTTCTTCTATTGCAGAAACTTTTGATTCAAACTTAGAAGACAAAGATCTTAGCACCTTTTCAACCAAAGTAACTTCTTTTATTTCTTCACCTAAGTTTTTCATACAACTAACAATCTCATCCATATGTAGGAAATAATTAGCCACACTTTCATCATTGTGCATTATGAGATTTTCATATTGAATTTTGAGAGTTTGTAGTTTTGCACGTTTTACCTGATCGTCTCCTTCATAGCTCAGAACGATCTTGTCCCATATTTCTTTTGCAGTTTTGAGTTGCATAACCTTGACGAATTCTGATTGAGATAAACTCCCTAATAGAGTATTGACAGCCTTTGCATTTGTTTCGTACTGCTTCTTACCAGTCGTATCTGTAGGAGTTTCTTATGGAAATTTTTATTCTGCCTCCACGATATCCCAAACTTCTGTACCAAGAGATTGAAGATAGGCTGTGATTCTTACCATCCAATAGAGAAAGTTGCTCCAATCAAAGATTGGTGGCCTGATAAATGCCTCTTTTTCGTAGTTTCTCACGATGATAAATCTTCCTTCAAGTGATCAAGCTTCTTCTAAAGGACCCGCTCTGATCCCAATTGTTAGAAATAATACTGAGAGGGAGCTGAGTCAGTATTATCAGATCAAACACTTTTTCATTTCCATACTCAGATTCATATACGCTACTTCAGTAAAGGGAACCTTCGTGTGCACGCAACTGTGTCTAATGAAACTAGCGTATATCTAGTAAACTTATGATTCAGTTAATCCATTAAATGTTGATCTTTAGTTAGTGCATCAGAACTTTGTTAACCATATGAAAAGTAAATAGGTGCACTAAAACAAAACAGATCATCACACACAAGAAGAACACATGAACACCATGACGTAAGGTGGAAACCCAATGTGGGTGAAAACCACCTCCTGCAATTCGTCTCTATCTTCTTCTAATAAGAAAATTCTTTTTACAATGTTTCTGTACTGGTGCAGTCTTATACCAATACATAGGCTTCTACCTGCAGAAGGCTACAAAATTCTCTCGTTCTCCAGCTTCTCTTGGAAGGGAGCTACAACCCCCTTAGCTCTTGTACTAGCTGATGTACCAATATGTAGGTGCTGACCTACAGAAGGCTACAACCTTCTCTTTTCTTCCAGGGACCACGTTTCATAAATTTTCAGACTGGATCCAACAATAACAATAATCAAACATCAAATACATCTGCATCAACCAATCTCCTTTGCTTCAATCAAAACTGAATCAAACAATTACCTTTCTGAATGATATAACAGAATACAGTAACAGTAACCAGAAACCAATCCTAAACCTATAACACTGCAACAATAAATAGAAGTGGCTAAAACATATTTCATTAGTCGTATGCTACTTCAATATGTAGAACTTGCATGCATACGCTTCTGTATTAAGGCCAACCAGCTTATACAATGTTTTGACTTACTAAACCAGCGTGTATATGCACCTATGTTGTGTCGAACTTGCATAGAGATCTACAAAAGATAATTTACCCTTTTCACTTATTCAGACATCATTTATACCCAGATTGTCAGATTCATAGATCAAGTCATGCACCAAATATAACAGATAAAAATCACACAAAGATACTACTATTCAAGCCTTAAGATCTTGACCCATCAATAGAACTTATCCTTCTTCTAGCGCTCAGGTTCCTCCTTGGTTCAAATATAGCTATGCACCATAACCCAATTCTAGATCTTTCTCTTCATAAGATATTCAATGCTTGAGTGAATGCCCTTGCCTAATGATCTCCTTCCCCTTTTATAGTCTTAGGCCTTACTCAATACCATGTTCCAAAACCATAAAGATTCAATACCATGGACCCAATACCTGGGTTCAACACAACAGACAAGATACCATGGTCCAAAACCATAGGTCCAACGACCAAGGACTAAATACCATGGACCAAAAAATATGTTTTCCCACATGTATGCGATTTTCCTTGCATGAAAGTGCATTCATACTTATACGTGCCTTTTGATCGTTGATCCCACGTGTATACATGACTTGGTTAAGAGGAACCTGCATATATCTCTTTTTCCTTCATTCTGAGAGCCTGAACTATGATCTGTCATTTGAGTGAGTTGCCATCAAGGACAAGACCTGTGTCATAGCACCAAACCTTTGTCATAATGCCAACAACTAGTGGAGGCCACTTGGGCCTACAATACAACTTGGAATACAACCACTAACTTCACCCCTTATGATTTCGTGTATGGGAAGAAGTCTCCACTCTCCATTGAGTTTGAGTACAGCACATTAAGGATGGCAGTACCGTTTGATCTAAATGTTACAAGCACATAGTAAGAGAGGTTTCTACAACTCATTGGATTAGATGAATTTATGATGCATGCCCTCCTACACACAGAGGTAACTCAAGTACAAAGAAAGGTCTAACATGACAAAAATATCAGAGAAAAATTGTTTCAAGAAGGTGATCAGGCTCTGCTGTATGACTCTAGGTTTAAGGATTTCAAAGGAAAGTTGATGACCAGATGGTTGGGCCCATATGTGATAGAGAAGTTCCATGACAATGGGGTTGTTCAGATAAGAACCATTAGTGAATAATATATCCCCCTGCTTGTCAATGGTTATAGATTGAAAGTCTACAAAAAGCCTTTTTCAAAGGAGGAGTTCATCGGAAGTATCAGTAAGGAAATGATGGTGATTGAACGAGTCTCAACTTCCACCTCACCAAATTCTTGAAGACTAATTGATGTTAAAAAGAAAAAGAAAAAAGAAAAAAAGGGAGAGAAAAAAAAAAAAAAAAAAAAAAAAAACAAGAGATCCAAGTTAATACCTCCATGAGGCACCTGAGGCCCACTCTTGGGTTGAAAACCTCCTTGAGGTAGCCCAATAGTTAAAATAAGGGAAATAAAGAAAAATAAAAGACCCCTGGGTGAAAACCTCATTTGCATTGCCTAGGGCAGGAAACGAGGATGAAAACCTACTTTAAGGCAACCTGGCTGTCTTTGAAAAAGAAAAAAAAAGAGAAAAAAACACTAAAATAATGGCAGGGACCTCAAACATGCCCACTCATAACAATTCCGGTTTTTGCAGGTTTTGAAGCAATTAATGGACACAAAGTTTAGAGCGAAGCAAGCCATGCAAAACCCATTTTCCTTCATTCATTTCACCTCCTTCATGACCCCCATGTTTCATTCATCCATACTTATCTCCATACATAAAGAAAATCCACTTTTCAGGAAATTTTGTGACTTCTATAAGATTTCTTGTACTTACTATAGGAGTTTCCTGTAGTACTACAGGTAGTCCTAAAAATCTACAGGAAATGAAGTCTGATTGAAAAATCATGATGCAGGCCTATTTTGGATTGAAAAATAAGGCCATTGACTTCACCACATATCAACAAGCACCATTTCATTACTATGTCACCCTCTATGCCCATCAAGAAATTAACTTAGAAGAAGAAAAAAATATAAAAAAATATAGAAAACAAACAAAAAGAAAAGAGAGGAGACAAAGAAATATCAAAGGGGCATGCCACAAGTAGCCTACCTCACCTAGCACTCCATGGCCACATCTTCCACTCCCTTCAATATATTTTCACTCTCCAAGCAAGAGAAAGACCATGAAAATTCAAAAAAAAAGAAAAGGTAGCTACAAGATTTCCTGTAGTACTACAGGAAACCCTGTAACAACCTATTTTGAACAACAACATTCTTTAGGTTCATCCTTCAGCACCCATGCATTGCAAGAATAGAATCACACCTGTAGGCACTATGGTACCTCCCCAAATTTCAGCAACAAAATAAGAAGCTAACACCTGCACATCACAACAAGAAGACAACCCATCAACAAAATAAAATCAACAAAAAGAGAGTAGAAGAGAATATATACTTGACCCGTAAGCAGCACACTAGAGCCACCCTCCAGCATGCATGAAAAAAGAAAAGGAACCATAGGTATGTCACCTCATCCAACTCTCTCATAAGTTCGAATATGATTAAAACTATAGGAGTATGAAAATGTTGCTTTATAAGATGACAATGACCAGTTAACTTGCCCCCCCCAGTCTGGTAACAAAAAGTTAAAGTGCTAGTCAAATGAACACCTGGCAAGGTCACAAGGGAATGAATCATAAGTGTGGCTGATTTACATTGTATAGGAGTGGGTGATGATTACGAGGAAGGTTTGCATGATAACTAATAGTGGGCCAATGATCCAAAAGGAGAAATACGTACTCAATGAGCAAGTACATCTCTCAATGAAATCGACCATAATGTAAGTCATTGTTTATTTCAAGATTTTGATAGTTGGGACCACCTGGAGGAGCCATCTAAGGAAAATCTAGTGTCAATCAGTGAGAACCTACATGAAACACATGAAAACTATAGGAAATAGTGAGGAAAGCTAGTACCAACCATCCTACAGTGAGCACCTATAGGAAAGCTACAACAAACAGTGAGAATTCTCAAGAATGATGTGAGGGGGTGCCTAGGGCCTAGCTATCCAAGAATTCTCCTCAACCAAGGCATTACAGTGAATGGTAGGTGCCATATCCTTTGTGATTTCATTTGTGAAGAGAAAAAGAAAAGAAATTGTCATTTCTTTTAGTAATTACACTGTGCATAGAGATAGGGAGAATTGTGTGGAGGATTGTAGTCATCACCTTCCTAAACTCTAAATCCTCTTCACCTGGGAAATATCTTAATCTATAGGGACCAAACTTCATACAATAAGATTGACAGAGAGAAACTATGATAGGGGGTTTCAACAGAAGGGAGCCCACCATAACAACAAGGATAAATCAACATCCTCCTGTGGTAGAAATCTTTACAAGGCATCGGTGGTTGGGATTATTCAAGCTACTTAAGAGATATGATGATGATATATCTAGGGAATTTTCAATATCACTCATACCTCAAGCTATAGTTAGTGCCACTACTATGGTGAGAGGTTTGTCAGTAACAATTACCACTGTAAGCATTAGTAGAATTACTACACTTTCTCTAGGTTTACAATGGAGAAAAGAGGATAAAGCTATCATCACCCTTACCAAGAATAAATTTTTCTTGGAAGATGAGGAACCAATTGGGTACAAAAATGGGATTATAAGGGAGATCATTCCAAATCCTTGGGATTAAGCAAGCTATCACATTCTTAACTATATTTCTTGTGAGGGAACGCTGAATATAGTATATGGTTACCAGTTTAGACTCCTCCATGAGCTGAGATTTGGAGAAGACCTACCTCCTCATAGAAGCATTACTATGACTTACGATTTGTTACAATCAATGATATACATGAGCATAAAGGTAAAAGAAGGTAATCATCGATAGCCAGCACATCATGGACTGATCAAGCTCATTCTAGAAGTTACCCTAAGCCAATTAAGAATCCCTAGTGTGTGGTCAAAATTTGCAGACAGGAACAAAGAAGATTAAATTCAAACCATTGAGTATGAAAGAGACCCTACTTCTAGTATTGAGGAAAAGGAAGAAGAACAAGAAGAAGAAGAGCAAGAAGAACCTAAAGAATAGGAACAAGAGGAGACAGAGATAAATGAAATAGAGGAAGAAAAGGACAGTAGGGAAGAAGCACAAAAGGATGGATCAAGTCTTGAAGTATGTAGAAAGGAAGGAGAGGAATCCTCAAGAGTTTCTCCTGAGCCCACACAGAAGGAGGCAATTGTTGCCTTGACTGCTCTAAGTACATCTATAAAATCAATAGGAAATAGGTAGATGCAGACTCCCCTCTACTTCAAAACAAGGGAGAGCACCAAGATAAAACAAGGGAGACCTCAAATACCTACCAAGACTCCTATAATCATTCAAGACTCACCAAGAGAATAAGAAACTCTAGTCCCTCTAGGAATGGGAGGTGAAGAGGGCACATCAGTACATGCTTCCCAAGGTCACCAATCACCTATGTTAGGAGGCCTGCCACTAGGTCAACCTCAGCAAAACAAATTAAAGAAACTTTAACCCATTTTCAAAAAGGGAAAGTCCTCCTACGTGAAACACATACAATCCTATAGGAAACTCTGTCAAAACTACAGGAAATACAGCAACAGGAGAAAGAAGGACAAAGGGGGCAAAGGGAAGGAAAAGAAGCAACAACACAAGTACAAGGGGAGATAGATACTTGAAATATAGTAAAACAAGAGTCCCAAGAGATGAAAGAACATATCCCACAACCAAATCTCTGATCTTATTACATATGCATTGAGGGAGGAAAAATAATACCACAAAATTTTTCCATCCCTCTATTCTTTGAGCTTGAAAAGGAGAGAAAAAGGACACATCGGTGAATGAAAATTGAAAAATAAAATTGTGTAGAGGATGTGGGCAATATGGAAGAGAACCTGCTAGAGATGGGAAGAGAGTTGAGTAAGATAAAATATAGGGAAAGAGTGAGGAGGCAGGTACACGAAAAAGAGAGCCAATTTGTAGTTATGGCAAGTCTCTCCATGGAGGCACTCTAGTGCAGGATGCTAGAAAAATCATATGCCTTGTACCTCAAAGAATAATGGCTTATGTTTCAGATAAAAACCCTAGAAAAATGAGGGAATATGACTTTCCAAGACTATATTCCATTCATTGAGCTATGTGACCAAGGCACCGTGGAGGATAGGGCCAAGATATCTGAATTCTACTTACATAATTTGGCCTTAATAGACATGAATGTGTGGGACCCCAATCCAAAGTTGGGGGACTTACAACTGGTGGCCTTGAAATCATGGATGAGTCATGAGGGGGCCGGGGCCAAGGAAGTAAAAGGAGTATTGGAAAGAGAAGAAACATAGCCCCTTTGCATCAGGGCAAAACATATCAACTCCATGGTTGTCATTAGCACCCGCAACCTCATCACCAATGATCCCCAGTTTCAACCAAGTTACCTAGCTACACAAGAGAAAAAAGTTACTAATTTTGAGGATACTTTGATATTGCTAGGGGATAAAATCCAACAAGCATGCCAAACGAAAGGGAGCACCTTACCCTACAACCTAAATATCAAGGAGTTTCCTTCTCCTAAAAGAATGAGGGGTGCACTAGAGAGGACACCACTATATAAGAAGGCACTGCAGACACTCAAAGTCAACTAGATTAGCTTGAAACTCAGTCAACCATTGCTCTTGGGTACGTTAGAAGGAAGAAAGGAAGAAGAAGAAATAAAGTAGTGGGAGGAAATAGAGAAGCATGTAGAATTTTATCCAGAAGAGCAGGATACAACAACAAAATCCTGGAATGTCAAGGAGGCCACAAAAGCAATGAAGGACATGGACATAGATTTTCTCAGAGGATGAGCAACAATTTTAGTAGAGGGAAATGACGAGGCTCAACAATGGGTAGATTATATGGAGCTTAATGCTACTCTCCAGCTTATTAAAATCAACTTTTCTCACATTTCCTTACATGTTTTGTTATATTTTTCTTAGTGAGAAGGGTAAATATGAGATCTCATGTCTTGTGGTCTAATGTGAATTAATTGAAGTTTTTGGAGAAAATTTTGGCTAATTAAAGTGTAGAAATGTGGAGTAGAAAAGCAAGAGGGATTTTAGAAGATTGGATCTCCTTCTTGAACTCCTCACTCACTCAAAGATTCCTCCATCAAATCTCATTAGCTTGGAGTTACAAGTAGTAGAGACATTAAGGTCATCGCTAGCCAAGTGAGTGATAGTTGAAGACCGGTTGATCTTGAGTTGGGAGCCAAGCCTCTATAAATTTAACGAAGTTGTTGGTATCTTAGTTGTATAAATAAGAAAGCCTAGAGCCTGATTAGGATTCAATTTTTTTTGTTGTATCCAAGAGGAATTTTCAAGATAAGACATTATGATTGATGACTCTTATGTATTTTTGATATTTTAATGAAAATTAGAAGCAGTGCCTTGATCTAAAACTAAGTTGACTCAGAGGGCTGAAGCTCTTGGGTTAGGGCCCAACCATAGAAGTAGAGGTTCCTCTTTTTGTACATGTATTCTTAGATTACATTCCTAATTAGTTGCTAAAGTGATTTTGGTTTTGTTAATATACAAGTATTTGGATGATTTATTAGTTTGATTCCATTTGTGGATAGTTGGATCAGTGGTATCTTAATAACAATAGACACTCCAGAAGATATTGTGATAGTCGCTTCCACCTCATCTCCCTTATGGGATCATGACTTGAGAGTTACATTCACACAACCCAAAAAACATATTTCTTGTTTGATTCTTGCATAATCTACATTCTCCTTATGAATAGATCATTGTCTTTGAAGTTTCTTAGGTTTATTTGAAATTTTCATTTTGATCTCTTAAGTTTTAATATGCTTTCAAATCACTTCCATTCATGAACTTAGTCATTAGCTAATAATAATGTTGTTTTCCTCTAATCAATGAATCTCTTCCATGTATAGATGAATTTGTGCATAAATGTAGACTAGAGTGTATGTTTTTGCAGGAGCTTCTAATTTACAGGTAGACTTCATCTCATTCACCTCATCAAAGTCCTATCAACTCATGATGCCAAAGTCCACTAAACCCTAAATCTGAATTCTTGTTTTGTAAGCAAAATTTCCTTTTCCATTAAGGAAATCCAATCATCTTGAAGCATATGACTAAGCCTTGGATAGGTTTCACCTCCTCCATGCCTTATTTCTCCATTATATACCTTTCCCACACTTCATTCTACCTTTCCGACCATCTCCTAATCTTTGAACCTATATCCTATAGTACAATAGGGCATCGTGTAGTAGAATTAGGACATCATGTAGTAGTACTAAAAGAAACCCTATAGCAGCCTGTTTTAAGCCGGAATTTAGCAAAAGTTGTAATTTGAGCTTAGATTAGGCCTCCACTTGACATCCATACCCTTGAGACTAGTCCATACCTTTTCCTCCATACCTATCTTCCTTTCCAAAGAACAAGTGAAAATTAGCATTTTTATTCATAAAACTAAGCATAAAAAAAATGTTTTCTGCAATTTCTGAATTAGCATCTTCATGTAGTACTCATAGTACTTCTTAGATTAGATTTCGTGCTTAGTTAGTCTAGATCATCACATGTTATAAACAAGGTTAAGCTAGGTTTCTTTTCCAAGAAAAATGTGTAAATGTGTAGCTAGATGATTTCATGTCACCTAATAGCATCTTCCAATCCAATCTTTCATTTCCTAGAGTAGGAAACATTAATTTTCTTTAATTAAGGAAAATTTTCCCTTTTCCATTTGGTAGTCAGACTCCTTCTAGTCAATAGAAGACTAGTTTGAAAAACCCTAGTTGTCTATCACCCCAGCTAAAAAGTGACAAGATTAGACCACTGCATCTACTGTGTATACAACACCATAACATCCAAGTTTGTATGAAGCACGGGTTGATGAAGTAAATTTGGTAGCCCCAGGAGTTGCAGCATTCTTGCTACAATAATGGTGCTCATCACCAACCATTTGATGGTGTAAGGGAATACATTTATAAAGAAGTAGAGGGAGTTAGGGATCCACAAAAGGGGGAAGAAGGTAAACATCTTAAGGGAAAGATCCCTAAAGGTAGGATCAAGGAATCAAGATGGGAGAACTCGACCATATCCTTATTCAACATTAACCAGCTCATTGTTCTTAGGGCTTTTAGTAAGAGAAGATTTTGCTCCTTTTTTCAAGAAACTACCTAAAGTGGATGAATGTGTATTTTCCTATCCAAAATAACGCTTCTAGCACTAGTCACTAGTTAGACCAAAGGGTACTAACAAGATTTTTCCTGCTAAAAGTAGCGTTTGGCTGGAAAATAGGGTTTTTTGACAATCTCTTCCATAATTGCTTCAAGGAATTTCTTCTTACTTTCTTCAGGGAGGCTTTGATCAATGTTTTTCATGGTGAATTCATTGACAGCTTTTGTCACTTTGCGACATTTTGGGAAAAGTTTGAAAGCTCAGGGTATTAGAGAGGGAGTGTGACATATTACTGTATAATAGATGCCCCCTAAAGCATGAACTCAGAATAGGAAGTGATGGCTAAAGTACTTTACAAGTCAAGGCAACGACTTTGGATAACTACCGCCAGGAGACCTGTAAATCAAACGTAATACACCATATATGACATCTCTGAGTAGGAATTTAAGAATACATGAATCACGGCATGGGTGTAGCCATCCGACTAGAAAGGATCATGTGTATTGATCCTGGACATGGATGACACCATCTTACTAGAAAGGATCATATGTATCCACGGCATGGATGAAAGCATTTGACTAGAAAGGATTGCATGTATGGATCCATGGCATGGATGCAACCATCTGACTAGAAAGCATCATGTATACAATATTCAATACTAAATAACTCCATGTAGCCTGGATTTATTAGATGAAATCCAGTGTATTCGTCTCTATCTCAATCCAACTAAAGTACGAATTTAAACAGGCGAATAGACCTGTTGAAGTCAAACATGGTAGAAACCACCTTATTACTGGTCAATGATGCAAACCGTTAACATGTATGAGAGAAACCATCAATAATGGTAATGCTTCTCAAGGTACAACAACACAATCCATGAGCATGAATAAGGAAGATGAAGTCAAACACTCATAGAATCATTTGATTAAATTCCAATGATGTGAACCTATCATCAAATGCAAAGAACCTATCATTGAGGCATGTAAGATCCAAGGTACTAAAAGGGGGCTTCTAGTCATCTTCCTGGATAATGAACTCAAGTCGACAGGAATTGATGCATGAAAGGAGGGTCACAATGTTTGCGACATCATTGACATGAAACATAGGATTTACAAGAGTTGCTAAGAGTGATTATGGATTGTTGCAGAAAAGTCAAATCGTGTATAAGAGGTTTGAACTTTTAGATGGAAATTGTCTTGAACATATTGAAAACACAACTCTGGATTTTGGCAACGTTTGACTCAAAAATAAGATCAGAGGTCATTGTGACAATGTAATCAAATAAGAGGAAAATGGATTTCCTAAAACCTAGTAAGACAAGTGATGGATTGAGGATAACTAAAACCTGACACAATATGAAGGTAAGTGTAATTTTCAAGAGCGACATGCTACCTTTATACAAAATACAAGATATATGTTTACTTACATTTTCCCCACTATTTCTAGCGAGTACCTCTTTATTTTTTATCCCAACCTTGAAGAGTCTACCATATGCTTGTCATATAAGTTCATGCTTTGGATGAATCCATCCCAGTATGTTTAACGAGCCCTAGGAAGGAGTAGCTCAGTCTCATCATGGGGACAAGTCCTACATTGTTTAACTTTTACAAGTACGACGGAGGGGTATCTCAACATATTCTTCATGTTTAGAGAGTTTGAAAAGTAGGAAAAAAGGAAACTCCCGAGATCCCTTCTTGTAGATAGTCTCTCAAACCCAAAAAGGTAAAAAAAAAAATATTCAAGAGAGCCTCTTAGCCATGTGCTACCAAGATATTCCTTTTTCCTACAATAGTCTATCTTAGTATGGAAACGGGTTGAACTTATACTGAGTAGACGTCATTTCATTTACTTTAATGAGTTGGAAACGACATGTACTCGACAATATTTTCTTATTTTTGGAGTTTGAGAAGAGCTTAAAGATGATTCCACCTAGAGGAACAAGCGATACAAAAAGATAGCAACTGGTTCTGGTTATTGTGGAAGTACTCAAAACATGTAAATTTCAAGAGGTTGGCTAATAATACCACTCATCATGGATGTTCCTCAAGCAAAGGTAAAAAAACCAAGTGAAAGTGTATGATCGACCAAAGAGATAGTGATGTTGGAATAAAAAAACAAAGGCTAATATAGAAAAATTGGTTAATAAAAATGGAAATCATGAGAGTTAAAGTGGGAATGATTTCACTTTTACACAAGCTTAAAACATGTAGGAAACTATGCTTGAGGATACTTGAATATGGTTTCAGTTTTTCACAAGCTTGAAACATGAGAAAAAAATATTCTTGGATTTGGTTTCATTTTTACACAAGCTTGAAATAGAAACAAACTATGATTAGGTTTGGTTTCATTTTTAAATAAGCTTGAAACAAAGATAAGCTATGCTTGAGATGAGTTTGCATGCCCCCAATAGAATGGCTCAATTTGAGGTACATTGCCCCCAAGCTTCATTTCATTCACTGGAGTAGACTACTAGTTACTAACAAGTGGATGGAATGAAGTTTCAGTTACGAGACCAAGTGAAACGCTCCACTGGGATTTTACAAGATCTAATAAAAGACTTAAATTGGAAGGGCATTTTTTTCATTTTTTAATGCTCTTGACACAAGAAAAGAATCATGATCAGGACACCTTATTTCATTTCTTTACTGATATTGACATCGGAAAAGAACCATCCTTATGATACTTTGTTTCATTATTTAATGAGCTTGACACAAGTAAAGGAACCATGCTCATAGGGACCAATTTCATTTTTTAATGAGGCTGAAATAGTAAAAGAACTATCCTCATGACCTCGATTATGGACTATAAGAGACCATATATTCCAAGAGGTTCTGATCAAATTGGAGAACAACCTTCTGGAAGGGATACTTTTCAAGGGATGTAATGGAAAGATTAGGTTTTAATGTTCCCACTACCTGATCCACTATATCACTGACTAGATCATCAGTAGGCACGGCATGGAATAGGTGGCCACATAAATAACCCATGGCAAGGGTGATACCACTTGCATACAAGGACCATTTAGAGAAGATGGTTAATCAGGAGTTAACTTAAGACCAACGAAAAAAATATGATCAATGGCCACAATTCTTCCTTCATGCGAGAAACATATCACACAAAAGAGAGAAGAGACAAGAGCTCCCATGACATAAACATAGTCATGACCAAGGAGTAAATTAAAATCCAAAGGGCCTTGGACAACCATCACGCCAAGATAGACAATGTTTCCTCCCAAAATAATAGGAGAGTTTGGAGGGATCCCTAATGGTTCACTGATTTCTCTCTTAAAAGCTAAAATATTATGGGTAACAGCACATGGTGTAGAGAACCTAAATATTTCCAGGTAGTTGAGGACATAATACTCACAGTCATCTATGATTGTGCCAGGTATGGGTATATGATAAGCTTGTATTATGATTTGAAAAGGCACATGAGAAGGAAGATGATATCCTGCCAGTCAACTCCAGTCAAAGAAAGTGACTAAAATACTTAGAGGGGATATCATCAGAATGAGAAAATTTCCCTCTTTGAATTACATGAATGGGAGGATCTCTCCCCTAGATCATGGGAATAGGAGGTTTTTTCCCCTATATCGTGGGAACGGGAGGATTTTCCCCTAATTTTTTGGAATCCGAAGAAACCAAAAGAATACAAGCAGTATGAACTTCACTCTTGACAAGATGGATATGATTGAGTAAAAGTGGAATTAGGTCAACCATTTTCTCGACCAATGGTTGGTAGGGAATGAAATCATGGGATTCAACTTCAGAGATAGTGGGATTTGCCAAACATGACTTTTGATCAACTAGTGGAGGGTCAATGGAAAGCTTCTAATAACCACTTGGAAGAAAAGGTTGAGAAGTGGTATGTTTATCCAACACTTTAGGGGCTTCATCCATATAAGGACAAAAGTGAATAGGATGATTCTCTTCACATAACCTACAAGGAAAATTAATTTTTACTTTTTTCCCATGGGTTTTACTCTAACTAGTTGAAGGTTTATCACCAACATGGTCTCTAGAGGCTGATGAGGAAGGTTGATGGGAACCTGTGTACCACACTTCAAAGACCTTGGGAATGCTAGAAAAATATCTTAGAAGATGGTCACCCTTATATAGCATGCAAGGGAATTTCACTTTATGGGGTTGATTAGAAGGTTTCTCAACATCAGTTACATTGGTAGCAATGGTTGTTAGGTTGTCCTCTTTCTTATTTTTCTTCTTCTTAATCTTTCTTTTATTATTTTTCTTATCCACCTAGTTTCTAGCTTGCAGGCTCTCATTGGGTGAAGTGGGAGAATAGGAAGGAGACCGAAAAGGTGAGGAAGGAAAAGTGTCAACTTTAGAATCAAACAAAGGTTGATACTGTTCAAGTGGAGGAGAGCCTAGTTGAGGAGTAGTTTGGAAACTCGGAACCATAGGCGTCAAACATAACCAAACTGGAAAACCAATGGTAAAACTAGGAAGGGACAACGTTGACATATAGGGAGCATCAACATTTCCCAAAGGAAAAGGACCAGGATTCCCATTAGAGGGGTTTCCTTTGTTGGTGAACTCAAGAATTGTTTCCATTGGTCTCAACCTAAGATCTACTAAGGAGTATCTCCATAGGAAGGATTTTCTCTGAGGTTAATTAATTGATTTTATAACTTTAAAAAAATAAATCAAAAGGGGAAACTAGGCATAAAGGTTTACCAGGCAAACATGAAATGAAATATACACCTTAGTGAACCAAGGACTTAATGTGCAACAACCAATCTCCCCAAACGTTGTGTGCGTTGTATCACGTTATACAAGGCAGAAAGCTTATTTACCTATGGACGAATAGCAACCTATAGGGGATTCCCAAAATATAGGAGACAGTATGTGGGAGTACAGTCTGTAGTAGTGTTTTCTAATGCATAACCATTTGATGAGAACGTTCCCATATACTTACCATGTGTGGAGCACCTCCAATATACCTGAAAGTACTAGAGAATGCTCCTATACATTTCTATACATGGAACGAGATTTCACCCACAGGATACAATGCTAGAAAATAACGATAGCTCATATGTTTAATGATGCTGGATCACATCTCTAGCTTAGACCTCTAAATGTTTTTGTTAAGTTCCAACTTCTCCTTAGGTTAATTGAGGTAAATTTTAAGTTTATCTTCAATTATGTTTTAGTTTTAAGGCTCAAAATAATGTCACATGAACACCTATGATGAAACTATCATGAGAAAATGATTTTTTCCATTTTGCTGAAAGCTAAGCTAGTAAGGGAAGATATTCAAACAATGATGCAATAATAAAGAATGTAGCAAAAAAATATTTCCTAAGTAGATCATTCACTTTCATTTTGCAAATGCAACCACCAAAAGAGAAATGATTTCATTTTTTCCTTCAGTGAATGAGAATGCACTCAATGCACTTTCTGGCTTTCAATCACTAAATAATGTAATCTATGTTCAATGATGATCCCAAAAATGACTTTTCAATGCAATGTGATCTAATTCCCATTACGAAAAGTAAACTTTGAGATGAAAACTAAATAAATGAAAAACCATTTTCTTTTATGGTCTCAAAAAAACTAATAATTCTCAAACAACAACAAATTAATATTCCTTCCAAACATACAAGTAGAAAAAACAATTTTAATTGACTCAAGAAATCAAAGACTCAACCAAAATTTACTTTTATAACTTCAAAAATTGGGAGGGGATTTTTCATACCACAAAGAAACTAACACAAATCAAAGAAAATTAAATGCACACATAGTAGAAGGACGACCTCAAAGATCAAGAAACGCTATGATTTTTAGCAGAAACCCTAAAAAAACTCAATTTAAGGATGAACACTACTTTACATAGAAAAATCTGCATGGACAGGGTCATCATTGCTACTTTAGATAGAAAAAACTGTATTTGCAACACTACGTTACACAACAAACCCATGCTGGAAGTGAAACTAGACCGACGCGGGTAGCCAGTGGAAGACAGGCTTTCTAGCACCACTGTACTAGAAAAAATAGCGTTGTGAGTGCGATTGTGTCTGAGAAAAAGGGTGTTGAGCGAGAAAAGATTAGGAGAAACAAGAAAAGTTTGAACAAAACACTAGACCTGATACCTTAAAACACAGACTACTCAGAGTGGAGAATGAAAAACAATCAAAACCAAGGATCATTCAATACATGGCCTATCTGAAAAAATAAATAAATAAAATAAAATAAATAAATAAATAAATAAATAAATGGGAAAGGACGGATGAATGGGTTGTAGGCTTCCAAGCGGAGTCACTAATTTGTTACCTAGGCAATCCCTTCTACGAATAGAAGTGATCCCTCTACTCCAATGAGTGGATCTAGTAACAAACAAAACAAATACATGCAAAGCTCCCTAGTCTATATATAAAAAAGAAAGTAAGATAGATGACCTACCTCACTCTAATGCTGAACACTCGTTGATGTTAATGTTGATCTCTTGACTACCAAGATCTATCCTCGTTATTCTATTGTGAATGAATACCTTCAAGAGAGATCAAACAAAGACAACAAAGGAAAACATATTGTATGCATTCTAATGTAAACCAAATGACAGATCAAGGAACATCATACTAAGCAAGTTGTCATTTACATGGTTATGGAAAGTAAGCATGCATTGTATTAATACTAAACACAAGAGGGAAGCATATAATCACTGCATTGATGTTGGAAGCCTCCTCCATGATGGGTTTGCAAGTCCAATCCAAGACTTATCAAGCTCTCCTTTCTCCTTCACAAGTTGGTAGCAATTAGGCACAATTTAGCAACATCATGACCCATCTAGTTTGACCGACCATTTGAGGGTGTAAGGAATGCATCTATATGGAAGGTGAGGGATTTAGGGAGCCAAAAAAGGGGGGATAAGGTCTACATCTGAAGGGGAATATCCCTAATGGTAGGATCCGGGACTCAAAATGGGAGAACTCAACCATATTCTTATTCAACAATAAACAACTCACCATTCTAAAGGCTTCTAGTAAGAGGAGCTTCTGCTCCATTTTTGGAGAAACTACCTAAAGAGGATCAACACATATTTTCCTATCCAAAGTAGCATTGCCATTGCTAGTCACTAGTTAGACCAAAGGGTACCAGCATGGGTTTTCCTTCTAAAAGTAGCGTTGGGCTGGAAAATAGGGTTTTTTGACAAGTTCTTCTAGAATTAATTCAAGGCATGTATTCTTGTTTTCTTCAGGGATGCTCTGATCAATGTTTTTCATGGGGAATTCATTGACATATTTTGTCACTTTTCTAAATTTTGGGAAAATTTTGACAACTCAGGGTATGAGATAGGGAGTGTGACAAATTAATTTATAACAACTGGCACTCAAGGAAAAGATTCCAAGTATCAAGATGCAAAAGAACAGCAGAATTTTGTAGTACCCGAAAAGGTTTTCATAGTCTTGTGATGAGCTTAGCAAGGTTGGTGTTAATGTCCTTGAAGAAGAATTGGTAGATCTAGCTATTTTGAACCTTCCGAAAAGCTAGCATAGTTATAAATATTTAGTAAATGGTAGAGAGAAGCTACCTAGTCGGTAAAGGTTATGGTCTGATCTAGTGTAGGAAGAAATAAGGAAAACCACTAGAGACTGGACCTCATGCAAGGGTGAGCATGAGGAGAATTGTGCCTTGGCTAGAAAGGAAAATAAAGGGATAGGAAAATAAATCCCAATCCATAGAAGATTTGAATCAAGGGTAAAACAAGAAAGACTTGTCCAAAATTAAGTGCTTTCACTATCATGAATTTGGGCGTTATGAAAAAAAGTGTGCACATAGGAAGGCGGGAAAGAAGACCGCAGGAGGAGTTGTAGATAAACTTGTGGCTTCACAATTTGAACTTAGTTTTATCCTCATTGAATCCATAACAAGCACAATTATGGGTAGTGTGTGGTATCTCGACGGCAGTGCCTCGTTCCACATGTAAGGGAACAAATAATTTTTCAGTGACTTAGAGGAGAAGGATCTCCAAAGTGACATTAATATGGGAGATGATGGAAGGTATAGTGTGACTGGTATTGATATAGTTACTTTTCAAAAGGATCCTGGCTCCCCTCTTAGGCTCAAGGATGTGAGGTTTGTAATGGGTCTGAAGAAGAATCTAGTTTTCGTAGCTATCTTGTAAGACCATGGCTACGATGTGATATTTCACAAAGGGAAGGCTTTCCTGAGAATAATCACCACGGGAAAAGTAAACAAAATCATGGTTCAAGTGAAGAACCTCTACAAATTAGACGTGGAAGATTGTGCAACATTGAGTAGAAAAGAAGATAAGGTGCAAAGTCAAGATTTCAACCAATTATGGCATAGAAGATTTGGCCATTTTCAACATGGTGCTTTGAATATCATGCAATAAATTTCTACAGGCATCTACAAAGGAGAACTAGTGCAGCAACGTACATGCAAAGGGTGTACACTGGGGAAGTACAGAAAATAAACCTTCAATGACCGGGATAGGAGGGCACATGTAGTCCTTAGAAGGATCCACTCTCATGTCTGTAGACCTTTCTCGATGTCCTCCACTGGAAAACATAAGTATTATGTTATATTCATAGACGATTTCTCATGAAATTGTTGGATCTACTTCGTGTAGAAGAAATACTAGAAATTATCCATTTTTTTAGTTTAAAACACTTCTTGAGAAAGAAACTAGGATGAAGGTGAACGATTTTAGTAGCGATAATGATGGTGAGTATGTGTTGAATGAGTTTAAAATTTTCTATGTAAAGGAAGGCATTCGATGGGACCTACCCCACCCCATAATGCACAACAGAAAGGGGTGGGTGAAAGGAAGAACAAAAGTATTGTGGGATAAGAAAGGGTGATGTTGCATAACTAGAGTCTACCTATAAACCTGTGGGCTTAAGTATGCAACACAATGATTTATTTGTAGAAAAAGAGTCCTCACATGACTCTTGCCATGAGTACACCAGAGGAAGATTTTTCAGGGAAGAAACTAGATGTGGCACACTTCAGTATCTTTGGATCATCACTTTATTTTCATGTTTCCATGGAAGCAAGGAAAAAGATAGATACGATAGAAGATTTGGGCATATTTTTGTGGTACACAAACACACCTCGCAACAATAATGTGTGCTTTCCATATCTCATGATGACAATGGTCATAAGATATGTGAAATTTTATGAGGACAAGGTAATGAAGTTTTCTCTTGGGAGGGAGCTTCAGTTGCAATCTAATCAGTAGATTTTTGATCCAAAGGAAGAACCGCTTGAAGTTGTCAAGCATCCACAAGAAGAGGAGGAGATAGTGGAGACATCGTCAAGTAGAGACATCTAAAGAAAGAAGGAAGTGAACTAGGAAAGATTTAAGATTATTGCAGGATACTAGAGAGAATGTGGGAGCACCTGTTGTCCTTTCAGATAACTCTAGGTCAGTTAGTTATTCCAAAGCATCTATAATTTTTTTTGTTTTAAATGATTGGATGAACAATGAACAATTTTATAAACATGTGTTTCAAACTTAGATATATTTCCAAGTAAAATAAAAGGTTGTTCTTTAACTACACATAGTTAATTTGATTTTAATGGGGTGGAAAAGTAGAGCTTGAAGATGCATAATTGATTTAATATTCAAACTAAATATTTAACCACTTATAAGAATAAATTAAGAAAACAATGTTTACGTAATCAACAAAATATAATTAAACTGTTATAGAGATTTGATGTAATTTTTATTTAAAGAGGAACTTACAATAACAAATAGTTCTGTAAATTATTCTCTTATTTAAAATCATAAATTCACATAGGATTAAAAAAGAGACTAAAATTCAGTTAAATTTTGAATCAGATAACTACAAAACAATTAATTTATATGAAGAAAACATAATGAATAAACAAGATGAAATACAACTCACTAAGAAACAGACCATATGAGGTAAATCTAGAATCTTTTATTATTCCAAAAAAAGGGTCCATCTTAGTACTAATATGCTTGATAGCTTGGTCAAGGGTTCAACCCATAATAACTCAAAGGAGGAGTTATTATACAAAAAATTGCAAAATATCTACAATTTGTTTTGAATAACATACCAAAATAGTACAAAATTATAAAAAATATCAATATAATAGGAACCGAGAAACTGCTGAAGAGGTGGCTCTATCCTTTGGGAATTTGTTGATGATCTGGTGTGAAATTATTGATGAGTTTTCATGTTGTTAGAATTAGAAATTAGTAAATTGTTTCACACAATTGATCCCATCTCTCTTCACTTGGGATTTCCACATTCACCATGTTTCTAAATGATTCACCCACTTCTATGTATCTCTCGAAATTTGGCTTGGTGAGAAACAAATGTTTATTTTCATGCATGATTATTAAATAAGACTCCAAGGCTTCTAGAAAGGCCTTCCCTATTATCTGTCCTTTGACTCCTGCAAATTTAGTTCTTTCCACTGCAATAACATACAGTTCCTTGCAATAATCCTTTAATTTTATCAATTTATCATTCATGCCTACCAATCCTAGTATTCCTTTCTGATTCAAGATATTAAAATTTGAATGAAATCTTTTGAGAGTAATATTCATAGTTTGAAATTTAGTTTCTAATTGGTTGATCAAATTCTTCTTTTGTAATACCTTATTAATCTCTAAGATGGTAGCTGTTATGTCAGAGATGTTTATTTATTCTAATTCTTCTTTGCTTTTTTAATTTAAAACTTTGATCATATCTATGGCTTCTGTTCCCCTGGTCTTCAAGGCTGCTTTCTATTCTTCAATCAATTTTCTGCATCTGGTGATGAGTTCTTGCTACTCAAAAATAATTTTTAGGGATGGCCATACATTTGTCATGGATTGGATGATTTTTGTCTAGATGTTTTCCTTGGCATGGTCCAAAGCATATTCCATTAGGGATTCACTCTCCAACTTCTAGATCTAGAGTTCCAATTTGTGGGATTTCTGCATTTCCTTCACATACAAAGTATCATTTTTTACTTTCTGCAATTCTAAATTTTGGAATTTTTGCAATAAATTCTCATTTTCTTGTTTTCGTATGGCCAATTTGTGTGATAATCTTGTTGGATTAGATGTTGTTGATGTAGAATCAATGGATGTTGATGATCAACTAAGCTCTATACCTGCAACTGATATTGGGACTGATGTGACTAGAACCATGGAAAGGTGTGTTGTTTCCTTCTCCTTTAGTAACTCTTCAATCTCCTCTTCCATTTTCTTCAGCTGTATATTTTTCTCAATGATAAGCTTGACCATTTCCTCCTTTTGATGCTCATTCTCTATTATATCCTTTGTTAGAGGATCCTCTGTAGAAGGTAGCTTCAATTGTTTCTCCAATGCAACAATGTCTGCATATTTCTTTTTAAGGAGTAGCTCTGCAACTTTCACATCTTTGGGATCATATCCCACTTTAATTACAAAATCCTCCAATGATTTTAGTCTGTTATCTTTAGCTAAGCAAGAAAGCTTTTCTAACTTAAGCTAAGAATGCACATTGGATAGGGAAGTCCTAAGTTTAGAAAGAGAGATAGATGTGGTCGTCATAGTGGAAAATAACATCTCACTAATCTGTCTATGCATATCCATTCTGTCAATTGGATGAATTTGACTGGTATCAAATAAAAAGATGGTGTTTTTATAATCTGATGGAGACTTGGGAAATGGAATTTGGGCTTGTAAGAAAGCCATTTGCATTCTGCCTTTCTCACTTTCAAAAGAAGAAAGAAGCCTATGCTGGGAGGTTGAAGTTTAATTCCAGCACTGACTGTACACATTGGACTTCAAAGTCTCATTCTTCTGTTCAATCTCAAGGAACCTTGAAAACATATTATGAACATTTGAAGAATGGGTTCCTATGGACTGAATGATTTCTAAAGGCTCTCTATAAGGTGAAGTTGTAGGAGTGATTGGAACACTGGTTGTGGGAGGATTGGTTGAAACACTAACTCTTGTTGATGTAGAAATTTACGAATCTCCTAGATCAATTATAACTGGTTGAGTTTCTTTTGTTGAATTAACCAGGCCAACCTTTGGCTTCTTCTGTTGAAAAATAAAGCCTTTCATAATCTCCTCAGTGGATGAAGACTCTTCTCTCACCTTTTTCTATTGCTTGTTCTGAGCAACTAGATTTTGTTCAGTGGGGGTGGATACAACCTGTTCATCTACCTCTTGAAGTGTCCCATCAACCCATTTCTCTTGATTTATCAATTTTTCTGTTTCTAGTCTTGGAGTATGATTATAAGGAGTCATTTTTAAATCAACCCTCAAAGCAGAAATAATACCAAAAGGATCATAGGACCAAGGGAATCTAGGTTAGAAATTCATCTTCTTTAGGAATATATCTACCTCAACGCCAGCTGATTTGGTATTGCAAATGAATGATCCAATCTATGCTTTAATCTTGAATAGAGATTTCATTTTCCCTGACACAAAGTGCAGGTCACCCATGTTGATCATCTACCTAATATATTCTAGAGAAAGGATTCTCATAGGAACATATTTGGGAAACTTATATGGTGCAATCTCACAACCATATACCCTTATCTCTGTGTAATTCTAGTATAAATACCAGTCACCAATTTTAGTCTACTCACTTAAGTGTAAAATCCTTTTAATTTCATCTCCAATCTTTGGCTCTATCTGACTATTAAGGAGTTGTTCCACTGGATGTATGAATGTATGTTCAAATTCTAAAAATGAGGAGGTGGTAGAAGTTGTCCTGCCTATTTATGTCCAATGAATCATTGATTGATTCACTCCTTGTTTATGATTCCTTCTTGTTAAGCTTGATAGGGAAAAGATCACCTTACTGAAAAGAAAACATGTGGATAATTACAGAGATGTAACTGAACACTCCCTGAACATTAAAATTCATGAATTGTTCATGTATTTTATCAGCCAAGAATTAGTTGTAATTATAAATTTATTCTGGTTGTTGATCTTTGTTAAAGATCGAAAGGAAACCAAGGATAGTTGCATCAATAGACTAGTCATCTAGCTATCCTAATAAGTAGGAATGTAGAGAAATACAATATTTGGAGGCTTCAAGAAACATGGAAGATGAGTAGGGAGGATTTCTTTTAGGTAATTATGCATCGTGAGGAAAAAGACTTCAAAAATTTGGACTCTCTATGGAAAGGTTAACTTATGGTATAGATCCATAAGTGTTACTGGTGAAAAATGGCTAAGAGAGTCTAATTGAGGGATTAGGAGCATCTGGTTTATAGTTTGAACAAAGATGGTTATCACAATGTCTCCATTCTAGGCCACCAATGCTCTTTTTACAGGGTCATATTTGGATTGACACTAGGTAATGAAGTTAGGGAACTCATGTGCTTTTGGGAAACTAAAGAAAGGTAATAGAGATTCCCAAAATATGATTAGGTCTTGCTTGTCTAGGTAATTCTGTTTGATCCATAAGTGCAGTTCATAGAATTCAAACTCACACTTGGCTTCTATAATTTTGAATAGTGAGTCTACAAGAGGAATGTGGTCAAGGTCAAGCTGGGTTGGAGTAGCAGTGCTTTCCTCTGCACTCTTCTTTTTAGCTTTCCATTTTGGAGCCATGCTGGCAGACATGAGGAAGAGCGTTCTGGTAACATATTGATGGAATAGAAAAAAGGTCCTGCAGAAATTGTTTACCTGCAAATAACATAAAAGAGTTAGAGAAAGTGACAAAGAGGCAGGTATGGGTTTATTTATAACATGCAGGGAAGGGATAACAATTTTATTCATGATTGTAGCAGTTTTAATGCCCAGTAGCAGAGCTACAATGGGTGAGTATAAAATAGTATAATAGCAGGGAAACAAGCTCGTGAGATGGAAACGGGTAGGATGAGTGGGAAATAAGTATGTGAGGTGGTGGCATGGGATTGGTTGGGGGATAATGGTTGAGGTGTGGAATTAACGATTGTTGGTGGAAGGAAACCACAAGCGTTTTGCTTGGAGCAGGGGTACGAGTGGTTTATGATTTTGATCGGGGGGAGTGAGGAGTAATATGGTGGCGACATAGAATTTGGGTGTCTGCTATTGAAACCACTTTGTCAAGCACCCCCCCCGTCGCAAGTCTTTCCTTTTCGTTGATCCGGTGGGGAGTAGATCGACTGTTGAATGATGAGCTCGTTTTATTTAAAGATGACAAGACCTTTTTTCCATTAGTGACTTTGGCCCAAACAATATATATGCGCTATATAACATAAATTTTAATGTCAAAGGCTTATAACCGAAAATTAATCCCAATTAAGAAAATTAATCATTAATTAACAAAATTTAACATTTTTCTGATGTGATGCATTTAAATGAGCAGCCCTTGCATTTATTTTCTATTTGAAATTGAAGCCTTTATTTGTTTTTTCTTCCCTAACTTTTTTATTTTCTTTTGCCTTCTTTCTTTAGAGAAACTAACCCCTAACGTTTTATTGATATGGATGCCTTAAAAATATAAAATTGTCCTAACATTTTTTTATTTTTTGTTCTTTTCCATTGATATCCTAGCTTAAAATTTAGAATTTATTTTTGACTAATATACTAACTTATCAAAGCCAAATAATGTTACAACAACACCCACATCACAATGCAGGTAGAAGAGGTCATAAGATTAGTACATTGGATACATGGCTCTAATGAGTAAGCTTGTAGAGACTGAGCCATCCTCATTCGAGGAAGATGTATAGAAACCAATATGGGTTGATGTTATGGTAGAGGAATATGATTCCATTGTCAAAAGCAATGTTTGGGAAGTGGTCCCAAGACCAACAGACAAATCAGTGGGTGGTTTGATATGGATTTACAAGGTAAATCATGCAAAAAATCATAGCATAGAGAAGCAAAAGTAAAAATTTGTGGCCAAGGGGTTTTCTCAGGTTGAGGGAAATTACTATCAGGAGACCTTTGCTCCAGTAATAAGGTACTCAACCATTAGGTCAATTCTAGCACTATCAACGCAAATGGGTTGGAAGATCCACCAGATGGGTGTGAAGACAACATTCCTCAATGGAGTTATTTAGGAGGAGGTGTATATTGAGAAAAAAAAGGTGTTTGATACCTTTCATAGAGTCACATGTGTGGAGACTTAAGAAAACATTGTATGCACTGAAGCAAGCACCCCATTCTTGGTATACCAATATCCATATCTATCTCACCAATTTGGGATTCACGAAAACTGAAGTATATACAATCCTTTATCACATTGTGGTAGAAGGTAAATTATTAATTATTGTTTTATATGTTGATGACTTGATCCTTACTGATGATGAGTATGTAATCAGATATTGCAAGGAGGACCTTGTAAGAGAGTTCGAGATGAAGGACATGGGCCTCATGGACTACTTCAATGGCTTGGAGGTATGTCAAGGAGATGGGGAAATTTTTTTCTGTCAAGGGAGGTATGCAGATGAGATATTTGGGAGGTTCTCCATGGATAGGTGAAAAAACATGGAGACTCCTCTAGCAGGAAATTGGAGGAAAGAGGATGTTACTTTAGGTGAAGTAGTGGATGCTACCATTTATAGTCAACTTGTGGGTTCACTTATGTATTTGGTGAACACATGACCAGACATGTGTTATGTAGTTAACCAGCTTAGTCAAGTAATGGTTAAGCCAACCAAACAATATTGGAAGGAAAAAAGACATGTGTTGAGATTCCTCAAAGCCACTACTTAGTTTGGTATTTCGTAGACAAGGACAGAGTGAGTGAAGCTAGAATGCTTCACAAATGCAGATTGGGCAAGGACTCCATCAGATAGGAAGAGCACATCAGGTGGAATTTTATGTGTTGGGTCAACAACATTTTTTTGGTATAGGAGGACGTACAGATATGTGGCACTCGGCTCAGCAAAAGAAGGTTACTTCGCTACAAGTGAAGTTGCGTGTGAGGCTATCTAGATGAGAAATATTCTTGTTGGGTTATTTAGTCAGAATATGGATCCCATATTAATTAGATTTGTATCAAATTCTCTAAGAATCTAGTATTTCATTATTGATCCAAGCATATCGACATCTGGTATCACCATCTATGAGATTATGTCCAAATTCATATTATATTTTCTTAGTACATTCTGATAGAGGAACAAGATGTAGATATTTTGACAAAAGCCTTATTTCTAGGCAGACTGATTCCTCTTTTGGACAAGAGCGATCTCCATAGACCTCAAATAAATGTAGTAAAAAAAAAATAACTTCTACCTTTCCCTAGATTACGATTGGCTAAAACAAACAATATGAAAGATGTTAGTTACTATTTAATCAAAATGCATGATGAAGTCCCTTTTAGTCCCTTCGTCATTCACTTCTCCTCGATGCTTTATATATCATTTAAATTCTTCTCATAACTTCCCCATGATTTCCTAAAGGAGATGTCGATAGATAGAAACATACACAAGATCAAAGCATCTAGTATATACAATAAAAGATAAATGAACTAGTTAACTCAATCATATATCATAAAATGATCAATATGCCATCATAACCTATGTGTGTCATCAATAAATCCCACAAATATATCAAGGAAGACATAATTGGGGAATAATAGTTGCTTTAATATTAATAAAATTGAGAATAAACTTACAACCTCAAAGCCTTGATGTTATAAGTCTCTTCTCACAATCTCCAACCCTCACCTGGAATGAATAGAATCCTAGCCTTATTTCTGTAGCATAACCCCACTTCCAAGATTCCTCCTCAATCCTCAAGCCCGTGTTAGATTTATAGGCCAATAGGGGGAAGTTTGGGATCCATTTGCCAAGGGATGAGATCCACTAATGGTGGGATAGGAGTTCCAAAAAGAGAGGGAGGAAGCTCCATGATGGGAGGTATCAAGGTTGAATAGGCATCCATTCGAAGCTTTTTAATTGGGAAAGATTTGACAAACAATGCTTATAGACTTTATTTTTTATTTTTACATGCATTAATTCATGTGCATAGGCCACAGTATAAGACAGAGCACACTTATGCACAATTTCTAATGAAACTTTCTGTGTATGCACACAAATTGACTAGGGACTAACGCATGAAGCCAAAAATAGGATTTTGAGTGATGGGATCTAATAATTTCAGTATCTTTGGGATAGTTTGGATTCTAACCTTGCAAGGGGATGCTTTGGAGCAAATTTATGGATAGAAAAAGATCCAAATTGATGGTCATTTTCCTATTGCGGAAAAATGATGTGTAAGAGATTGCCCCCTAAAGTGCAAAGTCAAAAGAGTTGTTTTATGACTGAATCACTTTATCATGCCAAGCTTTGGGTTAGAGACTGCAGTCCGAGACTTGAAACAATCAATCAAATCTTAAAATGCAATATATAATCATTGCTAAGGTAGGCATTCCAATACTCAAAGCATAAATGTATCAAAGAACTAATGTGAAAATACATTTGAAGATCCATATCAATATAGGACATAATATGGACATAACCATTAATGGATCTATGTTTACAATCATGAATATTTAATAACTCCACACAACCTCGATGGATGAAACTAGATTCAGGGTCTTGATCTCCATCTCTTGATCCATGGTACAAATGTAGCCATGAGAGTGAATGTCTCATGGTCGAACATGGTAGAAACCACTTGATTACTAGTTAATGATATGAACCGTTAACAAGTGCGAGAGAAATGACCAATAATGATAATGGATCTCAAGGTACTTCTAGTACAATATATAAAGTGTGAATAGATGTGTTGATGTAGAACAATCATAGAATCATTTGATCGAAGCTCAATGATGGGAAGCTATCATCAAAGGTGAGAAAAACCTGCCATTAAGGCATGCAGGTTCCAAGGTACTGAAGGTTTATAGATCAAATTCCTAGATAGTGAGCTGAATTTTATAGGAAGTGACCCATCATAGGAGGGCCTATGACACAAAACTCATGTCAAGTTTTGAAGAATAACAATTTGGATTAATCTAGGACTAACTCAGGGATGGTCGATGCAACTAAAAGCTATGAATGACAAAGTAATTTGAATGAGGTTGTACTTCTCTTGAGCATATCACCGAAAAGACATTCTAACTTGGCAGTATTTGACTCAAAAACAATACCCAAAACCAATTGAAGAATTTCAATGAGGAATGGTCAACTAAGAGGCAAATGGATTTCCCAACCTAGACACAAAAGTGAAGGAGTGTCATGTTCAAGAGAAATATACTTCCTTTTACAATAAAAAAAGGAATGTTCTTTGCACTTTCCCCCCACCATTATTGGCAAGTACATATTTATTTTTTACAAGCATGAGGAGGATAACATATGATTTTCCTATAATCTCATCCTTCGGATGAGTATTTCAAAGTATTTTTAACGAACCCTAGGAAGGAGTGGTTCAGTGTCACCATGCTTAACGAGTCCTGCACTATTTAAATTTTACAAGTACATTGAAGGGGTAGCTCGATTTCATTTTCATGTAGAAAGAGTTTGAAAAGACACAAAAATAAAACTTGTTCAATTATTTCAATGTAAAATTTTAAGGAGGCCAAAGAAAGTGAAGCTCAATTTTTTTCATTTTTGGGGAGTTAGGAGAAACACAAATAAAAACCATAATGTCCTTTTTCATAAATTAAGTCCCTCAAGCCTGAAAAAGGGTAAAATTATGTAGGAGAGAACTCTATTCACCATGATTAGTGAACATATACCTTTTTTGTAAATAGACAAGTTCAGTCCATAAAAGGGGTAAACTTATACTCAGTAGATGAATGTTCATTTATTTTTACGAGTTAAAATAATCAAGTAATAGGAAATATTTTCAAAAGTTTTTAACGAGTTTTAGAAAGTGATGAAAATTTACTCATTATCCTATTAATCTTGATATCATGTACTGTGTAATCCTGTATTGGTTATATTACTGATATCAATGTCGTAATTTCACATACCTAAAATCGAATAGCTTCAATTGCACTATCCACTTGGTTTTATCTAACAAGTAACACCTACTCGTTACTACAAGTTACTATATAATGATTATGTGGCATAACTCCATTTGTTTCAAATACAATTGGAAAACAAAAATACATATGTGTAGCACTAATGATCCTTGTGCAATATGAATTAATAACAATAATCAATCCTAGCCTGAATTTTCTGTAGGGGAACCCTACCTCCCCAGTCCCAGTTGACTCAGGAAATTTTCTTTCTATAGAGATGTCCTGCAATTTGGATTTAAATACCTTCTAACTCTTCCTGTTCAACTAGTTCAATAGCTTTCTTCATTATTTTTTTTCGGAAGGAAACTCTCTTCTCTAGGTGTAGAGAAATATACTCGACATGAATATTAGGTTTTCTATATGGTTTCTCAACTTTTTCTATTTAAATGTGAAGTTTTCAGTCCATAGAATCAATCATATTTAACTTTAAATTTAATTAACGAGTAAGAAAATATGGAAACTCGGTATTTTCATGTACACATTACGAGCATGAAAAGATAGCAAAAGAATCTTAGGATTTTCATGAGTTTAATGAGTCTTGAAAATAATAACCAAAATGGACTCAAGATACGTTTCATTTTTATAAAATATTGAAACAAAGAAAAATTATGGTTCAGAGTAGTTTCATTTTTACAGAATCTTGAAACAAAAGAAAAGTATGCTTGAGATAGGTTTCATTTTTACACAAGCTTGAAACTGAGAGGAAACTATGCTTGAGATTGGTTTTAATGCCCCTCAAGCATATCCTGGAGAGGTACAAGCCCCCGAAACTTCATTTGATATGCATGAGTAGACTACTGGCTACTAATAGGCAGATGAAATGAAGGTTCATTTACAAGATCATATGAAAGACTCGACTTAATTAGGGAGGGTTTGTTTAATTTTTTAACGAGGTTGACATAGGAAAACAACTATGCTCATGAATCTTGTTTCATTTTTTAATGAGCTTGATAGAAGAGAAGAAAATATGATCATATCATCCTCTTTCATTTTTTAATTAGTTTTACACAAGAAAAAGAACTATGCTCATGAATTTGTTTCAGTCTTTAATGAGGTTCACATAATAAAAGAAGCACCCTCTCAGGCACTTGTTTCATTTTTAACAAGGTTAACACAGTATAAGAACCATCCTCACAAGTATTTGTTTCATTTTTTAACGAGGTTAACACAGTAAAAGAACCATAGTCATAAGTTACTTGGATCATGACTTCCATTTGGAAGAAACACATGACAAGGGATAATTCCTGACCATGGCGTCCAAGAGATCTTCATTAGAAGGAACAATAGCTCTCTGGAAGGAATACACATGATGAGAATCGGAAGTGGTAAGAAAATCCATTTTCCCCTATAAGGTTCCCTATGTCAATTATTGGATCTAGGTCATAAGAATTTGAGCAAACAATGAAAGGATCGCTTGTATCAGTAAATAAAAACATGGGACTGGTTGTCACATATTTAACCCGTGGCAGTATAGATACCACTTGCATATAAGGAACATTCAAGGATGTCAGATGGTTGGTATTTGAATAAATATGAGTGAATAAAAGTTGATCAATAGTCAAAAAATTTTCATTGTGAGGAAAAGACATCACATGAAAGAGTGTCGATACAACAAATTTCATAGCATAGACATAGTCTCGTTTAAGGAGAAAATTGAAATCCAAGGGGCCTTGGAATACCATAAGATCAATATAGATAATGTTACCTTCTAGAGTAATAGGGAATAGAGGAAGGATCTCTAATGGCTCATTAATGGTTCTATTGAAATCCAAAAGATTCTGTGTAATAGGCAAAAGCTTAGGGGAACCCAAAGCTTACTAACTAGATGAGGATAAAATACTAATAGAAACACCTTCATATACATTTGTGCATCACACATTCTTACCATATGCTTTCACAATTATTTGGAAAGGGGTGGAAGAAGGAAGACGATATCGTGTTAGTCTACTCCAATAAAAGGAAATAACCTCATGAATTGGAGGGGGTTCTACAAGCATAGGTCAGATTCCCCCATATGTAGAAAAATCTGAAGTAACAAGAAGGACCTGAGCATATAATTTTCATTCTCCAAGGGGAGAGTGGGATTGACTGAAGATGGAATCAAGTTGACCACTTTATAAACCAAAGGCTCATCAACTTGAGTGATATGTGTTTCACTCTCTAATGGAAGAGTGGTATTGACTGTACCTGGAATTAAATCAATCACTTTTTCAACTAATGATAGGTTGAGAGAAATTTTATGGTAACTAGTTGGAAGTTTTTGTTATGAAACAATAAGTTTTTCCAATGATTTTGAGGCTTCATGCATATGAGGGAAAATGTGACTATAATGAATCCCTTTGCATAACCTACAAGGAAACGTAAACTTACCCTTTCTCCTAGGAACCTCAAAATAACTAGTTGTTAGATCAATAGTAGGTTGATAAGAGTTTTTTAACCATACTTCCAAGACCTTAGGAATACCAGGACAATCAACAGAAAAGTGGCCACCATTACAAATATTTCAAGGGTATTTAGGCTTGCAATGCACATTGGAAGTTTCCTAAACATTACCATTACCTACAGCCATAGTTGGTTGGTTGACATCTTTCTTATCTTGCTTCTTCTTCTTCTTCCCTTTCTTTTCTTCTTAGTCATCTCATTGCTAGCATCAAGGCTTTTACCAAGAGGAGAAGAAGAAGAAAAGGAGGAAATGTTGGGTGAATAAGGTAACGGGTCAACATCAGGTTGGTTATGTTGAGATGATGAACTTGGTTTAGGTGAAAAACACGATTGAGATCGAATAGTTTGGGTATTTTGGATCAAAGAAGTTCAAAACAACCACACCGGTAAACCTATTATGAATCTAGGAAGTGGCAATGTAGACATATAAGGAGGACCAACATTTGCAAAATCAAGGAGAGGCATAACGTTCCCATTAAAAGGGAGGTATTTATTGGTAACTTTCATCATTGATTCCATTATATTAAACTTAGATAAATTTACTATCAATATTAACAATTGGAAGTCACAGTCCACACCTAAGGGCTGTAAAAAAATAAAAGCTAACAATTAACATACGCTAAAAAATCTAACGATTCATACCATGCAAACAATCTTTTCACAATGATATTACTAGTTGTTCATGAAACCCACTCTCACAGAGATAAAAGTGAAAAGTGTCTATAGATAGAGCAAGTGGAACTAGTTACGATGAAAACCTTTTTAATGCACACGATCTAGCAAATGTAAACTTCTTTTATGCCATCTTGAATGAAGAATACCCTCCAAAACAGTCCAAGTGAGTCTAGCCAATGTATGTTCTAGGTACAAAAAATAGCTCCCCTTTGTCCTCACCTCGGGTAATATCCCTAATATTATGGTATGTAAGGTTACTACTTAAAACAATTTAACCTAGGGGGACAGTCGTAGACTAGACACGCAAGGGCAGAGTAACAAAGCTCAATCTCCTTGAAAGTTCCTCAACATGATTAATCTGAGGTTTACTTTCAAGTGACTCCAAACTTCCTTTCAATACCATTTTTAATACGTTTAAATCACTCTACCATAACCAATTAAGTGGGTCGATCACTCCACTAGGTCTGATAATATCTTCTGCTTGACTCTGTAAGGGGAGTTTCTCAAAGAAAAATTGCAGTAAATTGATTTTTCAACCTATTTCAAGATGATAATTATTATTTTCATATTTCGAAATTTAACTAACTTCCCTATTCCAAAGCCCTTCAACTTAATCTAATGTAGGTGGAAAAGATCCCGAAAATAAAAAAAAAATAAAAAAAAAAAATTCTAGATTGATTTTATTAGTGTTGATTTTAAGAGTTGTTATTCACTCATAGGGTAAATGGATGTGAAATTGATGGTGTTATGACTTGACTCAAAACCTAATGCAAACAAACATGAAATTTTAATATTTTCTTTTCGATGAATTGTAACAAAAAGAAGGGAAGAAATTTCATCAACTTTTTGAAAAATACAAGAATCAATGAATAAGTTCCCCAAAATTTAAGTTACGATAAGAAAATTTTTGATATTATTGACTTCAACAAAGAATCAATAAACTCTTCATTCAACATACACAAGTTATATTCAATTTACACAATGAGTTGCAAATCACTGTAAAGAAGAAGATTATTTTACCTTATAGAAAGATATAACTAGTAATCACTTTAGCAAAACAACAAACTTCCAACCACAAGTGCTTCAATGAAAAACCTTAAATATTCCTAATACTAATGACACTTTTCAGTTGAGAAAATCAAGTACTTAATCTAATGGATTGACATAAAAAGGACAGACTCAAACTATCTCAGGAATGACGAGTCTTATCATTGATTAATAAGCAATTCATGAGATCACACTTCAAACCCTAATTTGCAAAAGTAAATAATTATTCAAAAATCAACCCAGATGTTCAAATCAAAATAAGGAGGAGATCACCCGAAAGTAAACAAGTGTAACTAAATAGGAGAAATCAAAATCTCTTCACTTGATGAGGAGAAAACTAAACTTTTAAAAAATTCCAGGTATGTGCACATGTCATTGAACAAACTAGTGTGGATACACACTGTTGCAAAAAGAAAAGTGCACATAAGTGCGAACTATGCCTAAAGCTAAAGTTCACACAATGAGAATTTTTTAGAAAAAATAAAAACAACTCAAATAACTCCCAAAATCTAGATTTTCAACATTTCCAAAAACTTAGAGAAGGTTATAATGGAAGGATCATAAGTCAAAACAATGAGAATGAAGGAGAATGAGATGTTCCCTGGCAGATTCACCAATATGTTTGGAATACTAATCCATCTTATGAACAATATTGATCTCCCTATACCTCAAGGAAATCTAGTAACAAATAACAAAGAACTTCTACCTTTCCCTAGCTTATGATTGATTGAAACAAAGAATATGAGAGAGGTCACTTACCATTTAATCGAAATGCCTGATGAAACACCTTTCAATTCCTTCAACCGTTAACTTCTCCTCGATGCTTTAGATATTGTTTTAATGCTTCACACAACTTCCCCATCATGTCCTACAAGAGATCTCCATAGACAAAAACATACACAAGATCAAAGCATCTAGTATATAAAAAAAAAAGATAAATGAACTAATTAACTCAATCATATATCATAAATTGATCAATATGAACTCATAACCTATGTGGGTACTCAAGGAATCCCACGAATATATCAAAGAATACATAATTGGGAAATAACAGTTTCTTTAATATTAATAAAATGGAGAATAAACTTACAACCTTAAATCCTTGATGTTACAAGTCTCTTCTCACAATCTCCAACCCTCCCATTGAATGAATAACCTCGTAGCCTTATCTCTGCAACATAAGCCTACTTCCAACAATCATCCTCAATCATCAGGCTTGTGTTATCTTTATAGGCTAGGAGGGGGGAGTTTTTGATCCATTTCCCAAGGGATGAGATCCACTAATTGTAGGATAGGTGTTCTACAAAGAGAGGGAGGTATCTCCATGATGGCAGGGATCAGGGCTGAATGGGCATCCATTCAAATCTTGTTAGTTTGGAAAGAATTGACTAACGATGCTTCTAGACTTTATTTTTTATTTTTACATACATTAAGTCATGTATGTAGGCCACAGTATAAGACATAGCGCACTTATGCACATTTTTAATGGACCTTTCTGCGTATGTACATAAATTGACTAGGGAAATGTGAAGGAAGCCAAAAGTAGGGTTTTCAGCCATGTGATCCAGGAATTTCATTCTCTTTCAGATAGTTTGGATTATATAGCCTTGCAAGGGGATGCTTTGGAACACATTTATGGGTACTAGAAGATCCAAACCTATGGTAATTTTCCTAATGCGACGAAATGACATGTAACACTTGTCAAGAGGAAAATTTGAGTTCCATAGAAGGAGGATTGGGGTATCTAAGAATCCATTTCTTGCTGAGAGGGAGTGTTGAAAATGCAATAAGAAAACCTAGTTTTGACTTTTCCTTGGTCAAACTTGATTAAAAATTGAATTTATATTTCAGCAGGATACTTGGAGGTAGTTAACTAAGGTGGCATGGCCCTTTTCACTCAGTTAACTCTGTAAATTCAAGTTGGAGAGACTTGAGTTTAGTTCTACATGATTGATTCCTAATTTGTAGCAATCTACCTCAGTTAATTTGAGTTATTGTCAATTTAACTAGTTCTAATTGTCAAACGAACTATTGGAGGTTAATTGTGGATGTGTAAAACTTCAACCACACTCAGTGATAAACTAGTTTACTGATCAATCAACCCAAAATAATTATTGCATGTAGAGAATTTTAGTTACCTAGCTGCGATGGAGATTCCAATGCAATTTACTATCAGTTGTAACATATTCCCATGTTTAGAGGTGGTGTATGCAGTCATAGATTGACCTAAGGCTATTGTACAATTCCTTGGTGTGAAATTCCTAAAAAATAAGGCTAATTTCTCAAAGGAACGACACAGGGAAATAGGAGCTTGGGAAGGCTTTATATTGGCTAAATTGTTGGCTAGGTTCAGTTAGTCAGGCAGAGGGATAGGCTATACACTTATAGGGTGTGCTAAGGCTTGAGCTAGAATTGTATTTCTTCTTTATTCTTTGACTAATGAAATTAAAATACTAAGGGGATTTAATCAGTTTCCTTCCCCTAGATAAATCTCTGTGGATGCATGATGTTTCCTTTTGGATGTATACAATTCTTGTTTTATATGGTGAATTAACTTCCATAGATCAGTAGAGTAGCTTCAGGTCTTGTGATCTAGCAAATTTCATGAGTAATATTGAATCTCCACATTAACTTATACATTTGTATTACAAGTGGAACCAAAAGGATATTTCCAGCCGAAACCTCAGTGTATGTTGCAGCGAAAATAACAAATTCTCTAGAACAAAGCAATTGAGCAAGTTAAACTACAGTGGAAGCACTTTGGACGCTATGAAGCTACATTGAAGTTGACATACCATATGCGATCTATGGATCCTTCATTATTTTTTGGGTGAAGAAGATGAGTTTTGTTATATCTATGTATATATATGTACATTTGTAGATACCACAATGAGTTGTGTTATAAATCTCCAATAAGTGGTATGATTGTCACATTGTCATGCTTTCATGTTGGTTTTTCCTTTTCAGTAGGTTGTCCATTTTAAATACTGGATTGAGCTAAGTTACAAAGCTCCATGGGTATTATGTTTTGATTTTCAGTTTCTTGATGGTTATAGGTGTTATAGAACATCGAGCATGATGTTCCCAAAGGGGGAGGTGTTTGTACATCAACTTCCAGAGGTTGTAACTTTGGCATATGATCTCCGTTTGACGCGTACAATAGCTCATTAGAAAGATCTATCCGAGCACTATCATTGTTGGAACAAGTCCCCGGATTCCCCAAAAAACGTCGTTTAGGGCCTCAAAACGGCTCCGGAAGTTCAGGACCCGAAAAACTGCTAAAAATAGTACGTTGTGCTACAATTAAGGAAACTGAAAATGCTGAGAAAGACAATGGTGGGGGTCCAGGTGGACTTGGCAGGTGGCCACCAATATCCACCTGGATCATTCCTCCCCCCTTAGGAAGCAATGGTCCCCATTGCGTTGAGCTCCTCCATGAGATGAGGAAACTTCTGCTGAACTTGTTCCCTGGTGAGCCACTTGCCCTGCTGAAGGAGTTGGCCCGCTTTGACAACTCGATACAGTTGGATATTCTGTTGGCGAGTGTTCTTGATCTGTGTGTCCATGATCTGATCAGTTGCAGCTTGTTCCATGCAATCTGGATTTAATTCTGTGGGTTTGAGCTATTCTGCAATGTCGGATGTGTCTAGCAATGGTGGAAAGTATGGCCGAAGGCGGTCCACATTGAATACTAGGTGCAGGCCAAGGAATGGGGGAATGCTGAGCTCAAATGCATTGTCTCCCATAGCCTTAGTAATGGTGTAAGGACCATATCGGAGTGGTCTCAATTTTCGATAGGCTCCAGTAAGGCGTTCCTTTTGCAAATGCAACCAGACTTTGTCGCCCACCTGAAACTTGTGTGGCACCCGATGTTGATCATGTCGCTGCTTGTACTTGGCATTTGATTTCTCAAGAATGTCATGGACCTGCTGGCGAATATGTTGGATGCGCTCAATGAAGCTGGTGGCCTTATCTATTTCGGACTGGACATGAGCTGAATTCATGTGAGTAGCTACAAGTGGCATGGCCACATCAATGGGGCATAGTGGATGGAATCCCAAACCCACCTGAAAAGGGCTATGGCCAGTGGAGTTGTGAAGGGCTCGGTTGTAGCTGTGCTGAACGTAGGGGAGGCTCTCGTCCCATGTGCGTGGATGCTTTGAGTTATACATGCGCAAAATGTGCACAATCATCCTATTGACAACCTCTGTCTGGCCATCAGTTTGAGGATGGAAGGCTGTGGACTTCGTGAGTTTGGTGTCCAGCATTGACCAGAGACTGGACCAAAAGGCACTGAGAAACCGACTATCCCGATCTGAGATGATAGACTGTGGGATCCCAAAGTGCACCCACACTCGTTCAAAGAAGAGTTTAGCAGTGGCTTCTGCTGTGATATTCTTCTTGCAGGCCATCATAATGGCCATATTTGAGAACCTGTCAACGACCACAAAAACACAGTCATTTCCATGCTTAGTGGAAGGAAGGCCGGACATGTAATCCATGGAGATGGATTCCCAAGGTCGACTAGGGGTAGGCAACGGGGTATAGAGGCCTTGCTTCTTAATGGTCGGTTTGGCAATGGCACAGGCAGTACATGATCGGATGTACTTCCCAACATCCTGTCGAAGATTCGGCCAATAGAAATAATTTTGCAGTACTGCCACTGTTTTCTCGACCCCGAAATGCCCAGCAGCCCGACTATAGTGTGCTTCCCAAATCATCTTGGCACGCTCGCTTGAAGGAACACAAAGGTGACCGAGGTGGCATAATAGGGCATCTTGGAGGTGAAAATCTGCAACCTGCCGACCCTCCAAGGGTGTCTGGTATGTGTGGCCGAATTCTGGGTCGCTTTTGTAGAGAAGTGGCCAATCAGAAGTCTCGTGCCTGCAAGAGTTGAGCACGGTGGTTAGCGCCATGATCGGTGGTCGACTGAGGCAATCTCCAACATTATTGGTGCTGCCCTTTTTATACTTGATATTCAAGTGAAACTGTTGCAGGTATGTAGACGACTTCTGATGGTGATCATTCTGCAATTTCCCTTGGGTCTGTATGAACTGCAGAGGTCGGTGGTCTTTTTGGATGACCGTTTCCTTCCCCAAAATGTAATGCTTCCATTGTCGGCAGGCCTGTACAATGGAATACATCTCTTTATCATAAGTGGGGTACTTCCGGACTGTGTCTGAAAGTGTTTCACTGTGATATGCCACTGGATGTCCATGTTGAGTAAGGACTGCCCCAATAGCATAGTCAGAGGCATTTGTCTCGACCTCAAATGGTTGTTGTAAATCTGGTAACGCGAGCACTGGTGCCGTTCAGAGGCGATCCTTCAACTCCCTGAATGCCTTCTGTTGAGATTCAGACCAAAAGAATTTTGCTTTCGCCCCGCCCTTGGTGACTTGACTCAAGGGCCAAGAAATATGAGAAAATCCCAACACAAACCTGCGGTAGAAGTTGGCAAGACCTAGAAAGCTGCAGAGCTCTGTTAGAGTGGTTGGAGAGGGCCAATGCCGAATGACTTGGACCTTGGCTGGATCAACATGCACCCCCTGTTCATCAATGATGTATCCCAGATACTGAACCTCGGTCATGCCAAAAGTGCATTTCTCCAAATTGGCACATAGCTTGTGTTGCCGCAGTGTTTGGAGAACCTGTCGGATGTGTTGGAGGTGCTCTTCCCAACTCTGGCTAAAGATCAGAATGTCATCCAAGTATACTACTACAAAGGAGTTGGTGAATGGGCGCAAGATGTCATCCATTAGCCTCATAAAGGTTGCAGGAGCATTCGTCAATCCGAAAGGCATGACCAACCATTCGAAGAGGCCCTCCTTGGATTTGAAGGCAGTCTTCCACACATCTGAGGGTTCAATTGGTACCTGGTGATATCCTGACTTCAGATCGATCTTGCTGAAATATTTCGCCCCCTTTAGTTGGTCTAGGAGGTCATCAATCCACGGGATCGGGTACCTATTACGGACAGTGATCTTGTTCAGCGCCCGATAGTCAATACAGAGTCTCCACGTCCCATCCTTCTTCTGTACCAACACTATCGGGCTCCCACAGGGCGAAGAACTCGGACGGATGTGACCTTTCTGCAGGAGCTCCTGAATCTGCCTCTTGATTTCATTGTTCTCCAGAACGGAGCGCCGATAAATTGGTCCATTGGGTAGCGGCGCACCTGGGGTCAGATCGATGGAGTGCTTGACTTGACAGTGCAGAGGAACCCCTGCCGGGGAGGTGAAGATGTCTTCGTACTCCTCCACAATCTTGTCCATCTGTAGCTGCCGTGCAGAGGGACCCCGTTTGGAGGCCGCGGCCACTGTCTTCTTCTTCCCTTGAGGGCGTATCATCAGGAAAAAAAATTTCCTGGTTTTGGAAATGATCTTACTGCATTGTTTTGCAGTAATCAAAGAGATGGCGGCAGGTGGTGCTACCTCTGGTATCCTGAACAACTTATTTCCCAATGTAATAATAACAGCACGGGGCCTTGATTCATACACAGCATGTCGCTTCCACAAGTATGGTTGTCCTAGTAATACGTCACAAACTTCAAGGGGAGCAATGTCACACAATACCTCATCCGTGAAGGGCTTGATGTTGTATGGAAGGCGACACTGCTGGCTCACGCGAAGATCTCGCCCTTGGTGAAGCCACCCAATGGTGTATGGTTGTGGATGTGCTGTGGTCGGTAAGCCCAACCGCTTCACGACCTCTGCCGAAATGAGGTTCTTTTGACTCCCGCTATCAACAATGAACTGTATCGGGGAGCCCTTTACCCACATCTGGGAGTGGAAGAGACGCTCCTCCTCCTCTGGATCTTCGGGTTCATTTTTCTGGATCTTTGCGGTAGCAACAATGGCGCTGGGATCTGCATCAATGATCTGCTTCCCTTTTTCATACCCCTTATCGGGTTCTGACTCAGAGTCGGAACATGCATCTGATTCTGAAACCTTTAGCTCAGCCACCAGTGATTGCTTGGCCCGACACTCACTTGTGTTGTGAGTGGAGCTCTTATGGAACTCACACCCTTTTCCAGTGTCCTTTCTCGGCTTCGCGGCATTGCTCTTTGCTTGCAGCTTCGGCTGGTTGTCTTGGGCTGTCCCGCCCTAGCTTTGTCCTTTGTTCTGTGGTTTAGGGGCACCTTTCCCCTGCTTTGGATTCGCAGATCCAAAGTCTCGCTTCTTTTGTTTAAACTTATGCTCGACCTTGATGGCATACCGGTATGCTGCGCCGAGCGAGGGGATGTTTAGGAACTGTATTTCTTCCTGGATGTACTTATGCAGGCAGCCACGATATTTGAGTATCAAATGTTGCTCCGAATCCTTGATACCCAACTTTGTGCGAATGGTATGGAAAAGATTGGTGAACTCCAGCACGTCTTGGTCCCTTCCCTGCCGCAGCGTGGTCCACTTTATGTATTCATCCTCATAGCTTCCGACAGGGTAGTACTGCTCCTTGATGGCATCCCGGAACGAATCCCAGGTGGGTGCGGCTGAAAATAGTGAGCCAGTACTTTCATCCTTCTGCTCGCAGTAGGTTTCCCACCAGTCCTTGACGTGGGGGGCTGCTTTGAGAAGAGCAAAAGCAATCTTTTCCCGACTCGAAAATTCATGAACAGAAAAATAACCCTCTAGCAGATTTAACCATTTATCTACGGCATCGGCGTCTATCTGACCCTCGAATATGGGGATTTCAAAATTAACTTGTACCTTAAAGGGTGTGGCGTTTCCAGAGGAGCTGCTGGAAGCCGATGTGCCGCTTCTGGGTAGCCGCTGAAGGATCTGCGCAAAGCTGTCCATCATCGCGTTCCGTTGTCGCTCGAGCGCTTCTTCGAGCAAGATTTTGATGGGATCTCCTGCCCCCTCGTCTTTCTTCTCGTTCGCCATGGGAGGCCGTCGGGATTTGCGAGGCTGGTCTTGCAAAGGTTCAACCAGTTCAAGCCCTAACTCCTTATATCCCGACCTTGTTGGGGACATGCAAAGAAAAACAGAGAAAAAGCAGACCGCTCTGATACCACTGATCCGGATTTAAACAGGAACGCAACAAATTACAGAGATAACCATATACACAAAGATGCAGCGGAAACAATACTTCATTTCATTAATGGAAAATACTGAAATATGCTTACAGACAGAAATGGAAATAAACTAGCTAGGGCGATGGTAGCTTATCTCTGAGAAGAGATGTGATGGCTACATGCCTCTGAACTGTGTTACAATGAGGCTCGAAGGCCTATTTATTGTTGAGAAACAATGGAAAAACCCTTAACATTCCAAAACCTAACCCTAGGAGATGAAACGCCAAACTGTGGGCCCCGTTTGGGGGTAAGTTGGTACATCAACTTCCCGAGGTCGTAACTTTGGCATATGATCTCCGTTTGACGCGTACAATAGCTCATTAGAAATATCTATCCGAGCACTATCATTGTTGGAACAGGCAGCACCAGTCCATTCCATGGACTCGTGCTGCCCCCGGATTCCCCAAAAAATGTCGTTTAGGGCCTCAAAACGGCTTCGGAAGTTCAGGACCCGAAAAACTGCTAAAAATAGTACGTTGTGCTACAATTAAGGAAACTGAAAATGCTGAGAAAGACAATGGTGGGGGTCCAGGTGGACTTGGCAGGTGGCCACCAATATCCACCTGGATCAAACTCACATGTTTACTATATGTTTAACGAAATGAATGTCATGGTTAGGCATGACTAGGATGAGGTCTTGTTCAAGTTTTTTACGAAAATCATTTTGATTATGTCACTTATTACTCTAATAAGTTACAAGCATTTTTGGGCAATGCTATAGAGGTTAGCCTGGAAAAGTGGCTCATATTTTGGGACCCCACCCTCTAAACTAGCAATTTTGGCTTATAACTGGAAGGAAGGAATCTTGTGTGCACATTTGGAGGGATATAACTATAACCTTACCTTGCATGCATGCAGTTGTGGGTGCAGGTCAGTGACTAAGTTATCCATATCAAGGTTTTGTCACCTGGGGTGGTTCTTTGGCCCCTGATTGTCTTGTAAACCTTAAGAGATGTATGTAATTTTTAGTTGTCGGCCCCACTTCCATAACTTAAGCTTGGAGGTTAGGTCATGTCATAGTAACACCTAACTTTATGTTTACCGTGACAGGCCAATGAAATTGGGTAAATGTAGGAGGGGTTGGTTATAAAATTATCAAAATCTACTAATATGAAGTGGTATGAAAACGTATGATAAAATGATAATCTCATAATACCACTAAAAATCAACTTATCTCCCTTGATATCCATGATAGTCCATGACTTTAGTAAAAATACAAATGATAGTATTTTCTTTGATACCTTTGGAGAAGAACTGAGACCCTATTATATAGTGAAAGGAGGGGGTATAGAAGGGGGGCCCAACTAGCCCTTAAACTCATGGATCTGACCTGAAATATCATAGAAATAGAACTTATAAATTCAACTTTTACAGGAGCACTTTATGTCCAAAAAAAGATAACATCAACCTTTAAATGAGCTGATCTTAATCCTCCTTTTGAGGCTGATTTCAGAATGAAAATATTCACTTTTGGAGGGCTAAATTGGACAACTCAAGACCCACATAAATTATCCCAAATTCCCTTAAATATCAATTCCAAATTTGACCAATCATAAATATACCTACAAGACCTTATCTAGGGCACCTAGATCCACTATTGGGGATGCAAATTTGATAAGCCACATCTCCTCAACAATGAGGATTTATGTTGCATGCCACCTTTTTTTTAAATTCCATGACAAGTACAACAATTATGTGATGACATTTCTAGTAAACTCATGATTCTTTCAATTCAATTTCAATGCAATCACACCGCATGGGCCTCTAAAATTTTTGGCTTCCTTCTTTTCCTTCAATGGCATCATGCCCATTAGAGCTTCAAATTAATACAATCCACTAATGTATATTTAAAGTGTTAAAATAATAGCATTGACATTAATGACACAACCATCCTATAGTCTCTCACTTTGTCATTTATGGAAACACATATGCCCCCCCTACAATTATTGTTCCCCCTGAATCCATGCTTTTGATCTTCCTCTCCTGATTTCTCCCCTCATTCGACATCAATGGAAAAGGGTAAATCCCATTGAAAAGGTATCTTCCTCTATCTTTCTAAAACATGGCTTTCTCTAACGATTTGTCTCACCCTGTCAAGCTATGACTCTATGATAATGAAAATAAGTCATTTAATCTCTTGATCTCAATCTTGAAATACCACAAAATTATCCATGACTTTGCTTTTCAACACTGTTACTTAGCTGAACACAAAGCTAAATAATCCATACATATTGTTGATCATTTTCCTGATAACTTCTTTGTGATTTTCATCAACCACTGTGAGTTTGCCTTTCCAAGTCAAAATACTGAAGGATAGATCTTCAAATTAGTAATTGTTGCTGCATAGACTCCCCCTCTTCAATAATCACAATACTAGGAGTCTCCACATTAGATTTTTTATAATGATATATGAGCCTTCTTTGCTGAAGGACCATTATGAACCTTGACGTCTTCCTTTGCAGTTGTAGATTTGTTATGGTCTTGCAACTTTACAAATCTTGAGAGAATGACCTATAATATTTCTTCATTCACTTTTTCTTCTTAGTTTTGATTTCTTCTCCAAACCTTCTTGTACCTAATATTATATTTTTTCATGGAATATTCAATTATGCTTCTATAATCATGAGCTATTTGTCCATAGTTATCACATTTGAAGCATTCTACATGATACTTGAATGGCGTCGCAATTTCCATATATTTTTTGTTGATGGCGATATTTGGAAATCTTTCTTGTGTTCTTGCAAACTTTATTTTAGGGTTTTGATAATGTCCTTAATGATCATCTATGTCATAAGAATTGTTATCGTTATCCTTTTTACCAAAGTTAGTACATGAAAAACAATACCCAGAAAATATATGAGTGTACTTGGATGAGATATCTTGCCTTGATGATCTATTGAAGACATTATTTCTTGGAGGAGAACCATTACTTTGTTATTCCTTTTCCTTCATAACCTCAACATTACTTCTTGGAGCAACAACACTTTCAACCTTCTTCTGTCCTCCAGTTTGATTTAGCCTTTGAAGGGTTTTTCTTTCAAGCTTTTATCTAAGCTTGCACAGAGGGGGCTTCTTCGTTCATTCCATGGATTTTTACCTACTTATTTTTCCTTCATATTTAGATCATTTTCATTAATGATATGACTCTTATTTTTAGCATACTCCAATTTCTCCTTCTACCATTCCTTGAGCCTATTCATTTCACCTAGAGTTACATCAAGATCACGTTTCTTTTGAATAAAAATTTCCTCCTACTTTTGGAGAGATCCCTCTAATTGGCTTGTCAATATTTTCTATTTATTTATTTCTTACTCCATTATAAGTCTTAGGTGAGTAAATTTTTCTTTGATTGTATGATTTTTCTTCTCCATTTTTCTAAGATCACTTAAAGAACTAACCAATTCTTTCTCCATGTTCACTTTTCCTTCTCCTCTTCATCATCATCATATTCTTTCATATAATTATCTACTTTATTTGAATCATGCTCGTCATCATTTTCATGTTGACCTACATGCTTTTCTGAGTAATGATTTTGGGATTCTTCTAAAGCATTATAGTTGATGAGAATTGATCCACCATAGGTTTCACAAAATTTGGAAAAGCACTTAAAATGAAACTCACGTATTTTGAATTGTACTTTTTGATTCATCCGTAGATTTATTTCTAGAAATAATAGAATACCATACATAATAACCATGAGGTTGCAAATAGAATTCTATTCAGGATTCCCATATTTCATACTATGTTTCATCGAACAACAAAGCTAGACCAACCTATTTTTATTTATCAACTGTAACTGATTATGAAACTACTAGAATAACAAAGAATTTGTTTGATCATTTATATATGTGCTTCTATGAATTTCCCATTTCTTATCTCCTCATATTTACTTTCTATTTGTTAGCCTAGAACTGAAGGAACTTTCTCTAAAGAAATTGTTGAATATTCACCAATAATGAGAGGGGGGTGAATCAATATTAATCACTTTTTAACAATTTTAATGATATCAGGCAAACATTAAATAGTTAAGAACACCATTAAACGATGCATAATTTCAAGGATAGTACACACAATATTTTTAGGTGGAAATCCTTCAAGGATAAAATCAAACAAACACTTTAAATATATGTCTTAAATATTACATCAATGAGAAGCTCCAACCTCTAATATTCTGCAGCAACCATAGTAAGGAGGATCGAACCCATTGGTTTTATCAGTTACAACTAAAAGGACACACCAACAGCCACTTTGACCAGCTCAAACTAGAAGGATGCCATTACACCTCAGTTTTATCATGTCCAACTAAAAGGATTCTCCAACACCCTATGGCATTAATCTTCTTCCCTAGCACTATTCTCCAATTGTGAAGTGTTTTCAGGCTCCAACATAAACAATATTTTGATCTCCGCCTTGCACCACATTGCCACCATGAATATAGAAGATCAAAGAATAACACTCATTATGCTAAACACATTGGCCAACACTTGATCCATTTACAAAATAACGACTGCCCTTATTGCTATCAAACCCTTTTATCAATAATATTGATTTCACTTATTTTTAGTTTGTTCATTTGTTATAATATTTCTTGTCAATTCCTATGTAATGACTATTATCAATGCTACACAATCATGCCACTCCTAGTTGTTTCCCACATGCACAATCCAATGTGCCACAAATCTATCTTGTGCCCAACTTTAAGCTATATTAACTACTACCTTAGGAAACACAAAGAATAAGACACCAAACTAATTACCTCTCTATAATATAAGACCCAGCTCAACAATTTTTCTCAATGCATTTCACTTTCGAAACCCTAATAGTATCATCATATATATATATATCTATATATATATATATATATATATATATATATATATATATATATATATATATATATATATATATATATATATATATAAATAGATATATGAAAATTCTAGGAACTTTACTCAAAGAATAAGACACCAAACTAATTACCTCTCTATAATATAAGACCCAGCTCAACAATTTTTCTCAATGCATTTCACTTTCGAAACCCTAATAGTATCATCATCATCATATATATATATATATATATATATATATATATATATATATATATATATATATATATAAATAGATATATGAAAATTCTAGGAACTTTACTCAACAAAGGATAAAAACATGTAATAACAATGATATAATAGTTTCGTTTCAACAACAATTGGTCACCAACTCTCAAGAATATAAAACTAGGTTAATGGGATACATTGTCTTTCTTGATAGTAGAACCAATAGCAACAATATTGTCGCCAACATGAATAATTAACTAAGAACTAAGTCAAAAGGCTATGAATAACCCTATGTTGAAGATGCTAGACCTGACAATGTTGGGTCCCTATAATACTAGTGATTACCCCATTACTATTGTAGTTATACCCCTTATTTATATTGTTGTGCCCCTATTACCCCCATATTGTTATTTCTGTGCCCCATAGAATCCCTCTATTGTTATTTTTGTGGCTTTATATTATTATTGTTAGGTCGGCTGGATTATATTGTGACTCCTTAGACTACTATATATAGAAAGGAGGTTTTGTCATTTGTATCATCCAAGAATTGTTCATTTATGTAATGTAAAGGAGGTTTCCCCCTCGAAGAGGCTGAATTCTAAGGCATCGATCTATCTTTTCTATCTTTTCTTGAGTTGGTTTCATAACATTTGGTATCAGAGCTTTGGATTCTAGGGTTTCACTGCTCCAAACAGGTCATTGTGGCATTTTCGCTATAACCTTTTTTCTGTGACGTTTCAGAATTCGCAAAAAAAGCCCATTTGAGAAGAAATTGCGATGAACCTTGGGTCCGAATTTAGGAGCTTTTTGCACGATATTTGCGGAGATATGATCTGAGGAAGTTGGTCTTTTTGCAGACTCCTGAATTACATTCAAAACAGGTGACCTGGGGAAAAACATCATAACTTTCTCTCTGGGGATCGGATTGAAATTTCATAAGAAGGTACAGAAAGAGAACGGACTGTAGTTTCTTTTGTGTGTGTGTTTTATATTTAAAGGTTGAAACAGTGACTCGTGGCACGTCGTACAAGTTCGCTCTACTGAACCAGTCTAAAAGCAAGTCACTGTGGGAGATTTCACATAACTCTTCCTTGGAGAATCAAATTTGGCTCAGACTTGTGGCATTGAAAAGAGGACGCAGAAGGCTACTACAGGTAGCAATTTCAGAACTGGATGATCCGAAATTACAGAGATACATCAGATTCAATATTAGGCTTCTATAAAGTGAAAAAAAAGGTGAGTAGTTTTTTTTTTTTTTTTTTGTGTAAGCTTGGTTTAACGGAATTCAAAGGGCATAGTAAAGCATTATTATCGGTAATTGATGCCCCAAGGAAAGAAAATGTAAACACCTAGTAAGGAACCTGAAAGCTCTAGCATGACTCATGAAGAAGAGGAAGAAATGCTACATGATATATCAAAATTACAAGAACAAGTGCAACAAATGTCACGCTCACAAAAGCTAACAGAAGCTAAGATAAGTGGCGTGGAATCTAAGATAAAGGGCATGGAAGCTAAGATGGATGATTCGAAGAAAGATTTGAAGAGAGACATGGCAGATTTGAAGATAGATTTGAAGACAAACATGGAAGAATTGAAGAAGTTGCTACAAGAAAGGGTCACTAATGGTGAAAAGGTAGTAAAGGAAACTCATGATGAGAACAAAAGAAATGTTAATCATGATTCCATAGACACTAATGTTGGATCGAAGAATCACCATATTCCAAAAATTGATATGAGGA